>OY720432.1:35554068-36849971 GCA_963082735.1 Pocota personata | reverse complement strand
GTGGCAGACGTACAAATGTTGCTATCTGGCAAAGAAATTTTAGATTTTCACCTTGAAAAGGATAATGCAAAGATTACTTAAGTAGGTATACTGGACAACATACCAAAATTCCTCTAATTCTTAATTTGCGCGTCTTGGTTTTTTCTGCCAAAAACCAGGAAGCCTGAATTTTTTCTAGAATTTGGCTAGCATGTCCTGGAATCCTGGAAATGCATAAATTTGGTTTAATATAACTACATAATGAAGCTGTGTACAGTTTTACAATAAAGGTATATGTACATATATAAAAGAAGACCTTTTTTTTCTTATAATACCCTTCTGGAATTCTAATTCGAGTGTGCTAAATTTGAGCTTTCTAGATCATCCAGGAGGTTCTTGAGGGACAATTTCACATATGCTTGAAGCAAAAAAAAAAAAACATTTGAAACACCTTGTATTTCTAAATTCAAAATTCTCTCTCTCTGCTTTGTTGTTCCCTTAGATCTATTTTGTGGATAAGCGTGTAAGGTTTCAGCTTCGTAGATTATCCAGAATCTCCTACAGTGGTGCTGGAAGACGTACTCATATTAAAAAAATGTATGTATGTAAATTAGAAGAAAAGTGTTTACCGTAAACACTTTTCTTCTAATTTACACCCTGTATTTCGAAAATCTAAACTTTGGGTCTATTTTGTAACTTCGCGCGTAATACACACTATAAGTTCGCAAAATTTCATTCTTTTACGTCATCCGGGAACTTATGGAGCAGTCTTGAAGTCGGGCACAAATAGGAAAATTATTTTGAATATGAAGCTGGGCAAATGAGTTGTTGGCTCTGACGTGCTACACTCAATGGTGACTGATGTCACCACGCTACGACATAAGATTCCATATACCCTATATAAATGGACTTGGTGTTTGTGAAAAGTTCTCGTCCTGACGCAGAGATGGCGTTCCAATCAGCAAAATTTATGTTTCCTGCGTGGGTGCACTTCTTATTAGTTCGTATGACAAGTTTTAACTTGTTCTCTCAAGTAGTTTTTTTACACGAATTTTTGCAGTAGACGTCTTGCGTGTTTTTCGTTAAAATGGATAAACTTGAATATCGTGCGGTGATAAAATTCTTCGTTTTGGATTGATTAACCCCTAAGGAAATTCATCCAAAGTTAACAAAAGATTTCCCCGTAATCTGCTCCTTTCATGTCAACCGTTAAAAAGTGGGCAGCTGAATTTAAACGTGTTCGCACGTCCCTCGAAGATAACCCACGTGAAGGACGGCCAAAAACCGCAACCACACCCGAAACCATCGAAAAAGTGCATGATATCGTGTTGGACGATAGGCGAGTAAAGGTGAGTGAGAAAGCTGAGGCTGTGTGCATATCGGAAGAGAGGGTGCGAAACAACTTGCACAAAAACTTAGGGATGCGAAAGCTCTGCGCAAGATGGGTGCCAAACGATTTTCGCGGCAATCTTGGGCCCTATTCAATAGGGATCCGACCGATTTTGTGCGGCGATTTGTCACCATGGATGAGAAATGGGTCCACTACTACACGCCAGAAATGAAACAGTAGTCGAAGCAGTGGGTTGTAGCCGGTGGTTCAGCGTTAAAGAAAGCGAAGTCGATCGCATCTGCCAGAAAGGTCATGGCCAGTGTGTTTTGGGATGCGAAAGGGATCCTGTTAATTGATTACCTTGAGAAAGGCAGAATAATTACAGGCGAATATTACTCCAACCTTCTTGACCAGCTGGATGCCTCAGACTTCCATCTGTTCCCGAACTTGAAGAAATTTGTTTCTGGGAAGCGCTTCGCATCCAATGCAGAAGTTGACAGGGCCGTAGATGAATATTTGCACAGCCTTCCAGACTCTCACTTCCGAGAAAGAATACTGATGTTGGAGAAACGCTGGACCAAGTGTGTTGAAGTCAAGGGAGATTGTGTAGAAAAATAAAATCATTTTTTAACTGAAAATCGACGTAGACGTTGCTGTTCTCTAATATTCATCCATACAGTATATAGGGCCAAGCTCACATATTGGGAGCTTTTTCGTCAAAAAACCATATTATTTTTGGTTAAGTCTTATTGTAAATATTTCACCAGAATCCGTAACCTTTAGTTAAACATGGCGACAGCCATGCCCACTTTCTTCTATGGAAACATTTTAGCGACAAATCATCTGGTAAAATCTTCTAAAAATCGGGATAACATTCTCTGAGTAGAAAGATGTCATTGCATTTGAATCAAAAAGTTCACAACGCCACGTCCATTTTATTATGGATGTGTTAGAAAATGGAGGATCGTAACTTTCCTGTATGTTTATACTCTAACCTATAGGCTATATTAATTGTGATACTTAGTTTGTAACATAGGGAAACATGCACACCCAAAGGTATATACAGTGCCGTTCGAAAAATGTTGGTCAAACATTTTATTACCTTTTTCGGGCGCAGTTCTTGGAATTTATGAGAGCACGGGGTTTTTTGCATTAGGTAGCAAAATGTCGTTCAAATAGTGCCTAAGTCCGAAACGAACCGAAGTAATTTAGTGAAAAAAAAAATGTGAAAAATCAGTTCGGAGTGCAAAAATAATATTTTGTGTCTGTCACGTCTCAATTTGACAACACGTGAAATTGTTGCATGGAATTTAAAAAAATATCGTAAGACCGGGACTGCCAGCAGAAAGAAAGGCTCAGAGAGGCCAAAAAAGACGACCCCAGTAGAAGATCGTTTGTTGGTGCTGTACAGCCGTCGGCATCGGTTGTAGACTTCGGTGAATCTTAAAAACGATCTGTGTCGAGCTACAGGAAAAATAATTTCTTCAAGTTCAGTGAGGAAAAGGCTCGTGAAAGCTGGACTTAGAGCACTCAATCCGGTACTGAAGCCGGATTTTCCAAAAAGAATCAGACATGTGGAACAATGTTCAATGGAAAGAATCCTTTCCGACGAATCAAAGTTTAAGCTGCATGTTGAAGATGGGAGGATTCTTGCGCGAAGAGAACCAAAGGAAAGACTGAGCTCTGAATGCATCTTACGGATGCCCCCCAAAACTGAAGGTGTGATGGTCTGAGGATGGTTCTCTGGAGATGAAAAAGGTAGAATGGTCTTCCTAGAATCGAAAGCCGTTGCAGAAGTTTTCCTACGGGTTCTGGAAAATGTATTAGAGCCCTCTGCGCTGGAGCTTTTTGGTGACACTTGCAGATACATTTTTCAACAGGACAATGCTCCTTGCCATACAGCCAAAATTGTAAATATGCACTTGTTTTTTTTTAATATGAAAAACTAATATCAAGCTTTTAAATAAGCTAGAACTTTTATTACTAAAAATAATATTTGCATTTTTTTTTTATTTCTTAGGTTAAAAAGTACTTCGAAGAAATTAATGTCGATGTATTAAGTTGACCTCGCTACAGTCCAGATCTCAATCCAATTGAGAATATCTGGTCAATAATGAAACTTAAGGTTGCGAAGAAGCGTCTAGAGTTAATTGTATACCTAAAAAATTTACTTATCCGGACCTGGAACACAATACCTGCTTCCACATGGAAATACCTATCTGAGTCAATGTCTCGCCGATGTGCAGCTATAATAAAAGCAAGAGGAGGTCCAAAAAGTACTAATTAGATAGAGACTGTTTCTGAGAAGCAATAAAAAAAACAAAAACACTGCACAAATAAAGCATTTTTCTTTAATCCCAAAATATGAGGCAGGTACCTAAAAACCCATTCTTCGGTCTAACAACTTTTTGCTCCCTTAACCGCGCGTGTGAAAAATTTTAACACTCTAAATGAATCATGAAACGATTCAAACCGCATAAGAAAACAAATCCTCATTAAAAAATATGTAGTTATTGCAACAAATTTGACAAAATTCGAAAAAAAAGTTTGACCAAAATTTTTCGATTGGCACTGTATACTTATTTGTGATAAGCACCACAAGTTATGTTGATCTAGTCATGCCTGTCAGCAATTTTTGGGCCTTAACTTATGAGCTAGGAAGATGAAATTTTAGCAGTACCCAGAAAATGAAATTTGAGACACATTTTTTAAAAAAATTGCCTTTTATAAATATTTTTACTAGAAACTGAAAAATATCTCTTTAACGAAATATCTTTATATTATAATTATCTACAATTCATCCGTATATTATATAATGCCAAGCCCACTTCTGAGGGGCATTTCTTCTAAAGAAACGTATTTGGTTTTCTCAATGCAATTTACGGTGATGATTAATTAGGTCTCATTTTATATTTCACAAGAGTCCTTGACATTCGCTTGTAAATGACGACTGTCATGCCCAATTCTGTGGTACTCGTAAGTTATACTAAAAATCGAGAGAATATCCTCTGCGTAGAAAGATTTTATTGCCTTTGAACCAAAAGGTTTCTAACGCCACTCTCACTTTATTACCCCTTACGTCCTATATCCCCTTGTGGGTCCTAGGGCCTCGACTACGCCTACGCACCATCGTGAACGGTTTCTGGCAATGTGTCTCAGTTCTCCCCAGCTTTTCCCCAACTGCCGTTCTTCCTTCTCGACTGCTCTGCGCCATGTTCTCCTTGGACCACCAGGTCTTCTGCCGTCCTGAGTTAAGGGGTTCCATTGCATAGCATGGTTCGCTATGGAGCTGTCACCCTTTCGGAGCGTGTGACCAATCCACTGCCACTTCCGTCGTTGGATGGTTGTGCCTATTGGTTCCTGACCCGTTCTCTCGTAAAGTTGTTCGTTAGAGATACGATTGGGCTAGAAAATCCTTAAGATGTTGCGCAGGCACCTATTAACGAACGTTTGCAGCTTTCTGGTGATAGCGGTGGTCACTCTCCACGTGCTGCATACATATAACAGCACGGATTCAAGGTTGGAGCGGAACAGTTTTAGCTTGGTGTTCAAACTGATTGCATTGCTTCGCCATATTTTGGACAACATCCCGAACGCGGACTTTGCTTTGGCGATTCTGTTGGCTATATCCAGTTCGGTTCCACCATCGGTCGAGACAATACTCCCAAGATACTGGAAATCCTCTACTCTCTCTACCGGTTGTCCAGCAATGCATATTTGAGCCGATGAGTTCGTTCCAAGACTGATAATTTTAGTTTTTGCGGTATTAATTTTCAGCCCGACGACGCCAGCCTCCCTCTCCACATCTGCTGTCATTTGGTGGAGGTCCATAATTCTATGAGAGAGTAAGCATACGTCGAGATGTTTAAGTTGGGATGTGAGAGTCCATCGAATTCCTCCGTTTCCCGTCGACAAAGCTGCACGAAGCACATCTAATTAACTAACTAATCTTCAATAGGAATAGTATTGGTGAAAGAATGCAGCGTTGTCTTACCCCACTTTGGATCTCAAATTCCTCAGACAACCTTCCCCTGTGCAGAACGTGACATTTGGACCCTTCGTATGTAGCTTTGACAATAGCAATTAATTTATCAGGAATACCTCTCCTGCGTAAGGCACGCCAAATAAACTCCCTGTTAACACTATCGAACGTTTTCTCAAAATCGATGAACAGCAGGTGAAGTGGCGATCGATATTCAACGCACTGTTCGATGATAATCCGCAAGGTGTTGATGTGGTCGACACAGGAGGATCCAGATAAGAAACCTGCTTGTTCGGCATCGAGTGTGTCTTCGAGGTGTTGTTTGATTCGCTCCAGGATGATTTTAGCTATTATCTTAGCTGCAGCAGGCAGCACGCAGATACCTCTCCAGTTTCCGCACTCCATTAAACTACCTTTCTTAGGAAGCTTGACGATCATTCCCTTTTCCACTCGTGAGGAAAGTTCTCGGCTTCCCAAGCTCTCTCTATAAGTGGAAGCAGAAGCTCAGCCGATGTTGTTGGCGCTGCTCGTAAGAGCTCTGCGGAAATACCGTCAAGTCCGACCGCCTTGTTGGTTTTAAGTGCTTTGATCGCGGTAGTGATCTCATCCTTACTGGGAGGCGCGGTGCGTATTCGGGTATTTCTTACCTCGGACACCTCATTCTGATTTGGGAACATATCGCTAGCGAATACACGGTTTAAAACCGTAGCAAAATGCTCCTTCCATCTCTTAAGCTGCGACCACCTGTCAGCTCTTTAGTGATTCTGTAGACGGTCCTACTATCGCACCTTCGTGCAGCATCTTCTGCTTCTGTAGCCAGCGCGTTGATGTGGTTGCGCCTGTCACGTCGCACGCTACGCTGAACTTCTCTCATCTTCATGCGATATAGGGACTCTAGCTCATTACTCCCTACTGCTGGAGTGGCTGCAATGCGAGCTTTCAGCTGTTTCCGTTCGTCAATCCGTCTCCAGGTATCCTCGGAAAGCCACGCCCTATGCCTTTCTTGTGATCGACCGACAATTCTTTCAGCACCAGATGTAAAAACATTTTTCACAGCAAACCAATGGTCTTGGATGGTTGTGGGCAGTGAGCTGCTGATTGCTTCCACACCTTGCGAAATGTACTCCCCTAATTATTGGCGCACTGAGGGATCACTAAGTCTATCTATGTTGAACCTGGGCATTCTTGTATTGTCGTGGGATCTTCGAACGGCAGCAGTGCGTAGTTGAAGAGTAGCTATCATAAGATGGTGATCTCGTACTATCCCCACATCTGCTCCTCGCCTGTTTCGGACGTCCAGGAGACTACTTCTAAAGCGGCCGCTGATAGCAAAATGGTCAATTTGATTGGAAGTTGCTTGCCTGTCGTTGGAAACCCAGCTGACTTTGTGGCAGGTCTTGTGCTCAAACATGGTGCCACCTATCACAAGGCGGTTGGCATTGCAGAAATCCACAAACCTTTCGCCATTGTCATTGCGGTTACCTAGTCCATTCTTCCCGATTACATGTTTGAGCCCTTCGTTGTCTTGCCTACCTTGGCATTCAAATCCCCCATCACTATGACAATGTCTCCATTTGGTGTTGTATTGAAGACGGCGCTTAAGAGATTGTAGAAGCTCTCCTTCTCGTCCTCAGTCGAGCCCTCCGTTGGGGCATAACACTGTATGATGGTGGCGCGTCGTACTCTAGTCCGGAATCTGGCCGACATAATCCTATCACCATAAGGTTGCCAGGAAATTAGGCCTTTGCGTGCTGTTGGTGTTAGCAGCAGTCCGACTCCATATTCCCACGAACTTCCAGATGGTCTTCCGGAATAGAGTAGTACAGTGTTATGCGTTGGGGACTGGTACTCACCCGCTTCTAACCATCTGATTTCGCTTACCCCCAAAATGTTCAGTCTATATCGCATGAATTCTTTTTCCAATTGGAGGAATCTCCATCTGTCGAGGAGCGTCTTCACATTCCAGAAACCTATCTTTGTCCGGGTACAATAGCCAAAAGTCGTCAACATGTGATCATTCATTATCCGAGGCATAGTGTCGGTTTCTGTAGCAATTAGGGTTCGGTAACGCAGGTTGCTAGCCCACGTTACCTAGTCTAGAATCAAGGCCCTAGACAACCCGCACTTGCAGTTTTAGCCTACACGCATAAGGGTTTATACGTATAGTTACCCGGGGACCACCACTAGGAGGTAAAGCAAGCACTTCATCACGACCTTGATTGTTGCGCTACTGGCCCAAGCCAAGTCTTGAGCAGTCAGTAGTTTCCCGATCAATCGCAATGCAGATCCCCACTTTATTAGGGATCGGTTAAAAAAAAATGAGGGATAGGGTATTATACGATAATTTCCTGACAGATTGTAACTTTCCTGCATGTCTTTTTTTTTAGAGAATACAATTTCACTTTCATTTAAAAGCATGTATTTTGTTAGAGCGAGTATTTTGGCAGCGTTTAAAATGCCCGATTGCAGTTTATTCCTTAAAGTATAATTTTTCTTTTAGTTCAAAAACATTTCTCTATGTTGCACAGCATCATGTTCATGCTGAGACAACAGGCAATTCCTTATCTTCCTAAATTATTTTGGATGCAGGCAGAATCACGATTCTAATCCAAAATTCACAACGAACCATCCACATGATGGTGGATTAAAGCACATAAGTAGGTGTAAATTAAAAGATTGCGCGTCACGTCACCCACAGACTCTGCTTTCTAGAAGCATCATCCCCCACTATTCTCTATGTGCGAGCATGTGTGCTTCAAAGTTAAGAAAACCTCTTCAATTGGAATCAACCCACTGATATTATTGCAGCATCTTCTCGTTGTTGTCTCACAAGGGATGTTCGTCCAACAAATAGATTGGGTTAGGGATACCCTGTAATTGACTTTGGGATTTTTCTTCGAAGTCAAACAGGAAAAATGTGAAACACCATCAGTCGCATGTGCGCCTTATTATTCCTTGCACCCTCGTACACAAGGACGGGAATTTCAACTAGACTGGGTGTTTGATTAAATTATCAAAAGCAACAACTTCGCTGTCCTGTCAAAGAGGATGTGTTAATATGAAATGCTTGTCACTCTTGTGTCCTGGTGAGGTAAAGAAGGCGCGTCTCGCTTTAATGGCAAAGGACAACAAAATTCATATGCAAAACGAGTACCGCCTTGTCTCATCACGGGGGACTGTCAACATATTACCAAAGAATTCCAAGAAATTATTCTCTGGCTGTGTGTCAACATTAACTTGGCTATGAGGCTGTGCAGTGTGCTCTCTGACCGGAAAATCAAAAGGACGTTAAGATTCATGTTTGTTTGTTTTTATTTTATTTATTTTTTTTTTACATGCAGAATGGTCTGCTGATTTTATATCGTTATAAGATTTGTAGAAATCCCAGAGGCATTCATGTGAGCCATGCCAGGGAAATCACCATCCCAAACATGGAGTATAATTAGATGCAGGTCGTAGGATGCAATTTATCACATTTTTGTTTGTCCTTTTGAAAGTTAACGATTCATGTCGTTATGCAGTTGGATGAATTTACAAAGCGAAATATGTACATACCTACATATGTCTCCGATATAATATTTTCTAAGCTGAAAAGTAAACAAACATTTTTGTGTAAGGCGCTATGCTGTAAGCAGGCAAGGAATCGCATACATATTTATCCAAAGAATCTGGTATTAGACCATCCAAGGCAAAGCAAACTAGTCGACTAGATGAGCTCACTTTGTTATGTACATACATATCTCTGTCACAAAATATCGTACACAATATGAATGATCTAGACTACAAGTATATGTGTACAGCTCTTTTAAAAATGCATGGTGAGATCCCCCCCTTTGTCCAGATTGACAAGAGGAGTGTAATTACTGAGACAAAGAAGCCTCCCGAGCACTTTAATCTCTTTTCTTTGTTGGTTCCATAGAACAGCATTACTATTATGATTGGACATCATCCATCCTTTATATGCATTGGCAGTTAGTTCAGCTCTAATTGCTTAGTAATTATTCTATGTGCCCTCAGCAGAATGAAATTGTTCTGATCACATTTGTGTTCTTTATTGTTCAGTATCACCTGCATTGCTTCTAAAGTGTGGTTAAATTTTAAGGGCCGATGTTGAATGTGAACCACACCTAAACGTCAAGTTTTTTTCTGCATTTCATTTGACATTTCTCAATTTCAGACTAACTCAATTTGAACCATGGAAAGATACACAATCGAGCAACGCGTTAAAGTTATTCAGGCTTATTATGAAAATGGGCGTTCAAATCAAAATGCATATCGTGCATTTCGTGATTCTTTCGGTCAATTTAATCGTCCAAATGTGCGTACAATCGGAAAAATCCTGCAAAAATTTGTGCAAACCGGGTCTGTAGGAGATGTGAAAACACCAGTGCATGCTCGTACAGCTCGTACTGCAGAAAATATTGCTGCTGTTCGCGATAGTGTGGCTGAAGAGCCGTCCACCTCAACTTGTCGTCGTGCCCAACAATTGCACCTCTCACGCTCGTCGTTGATGAACATTATGCATAAAGACTTGCATTTACGCGCTTACAAGGTGCAATTGACTAAAGAACTAAAGCCTCTTGACCATTTCAAGCGTCGTCAATGGTCACAATGGTGGCAAGAAATGGAAACAGTGTATGATCAATTTTCGAAGAATCATCTTCAGTGATGAGGCACATTTTCACCTCAGTGGATTCGTCAATAAGCAGAATTGCCGCATTTGGGCGAATGATAATCCAAGAGTGATTGTCGAAAAACCAATGCACCCACAAAGAGTGACTGTTTGGTGCGGTTTATGGGCTGGCGGCATCATCGGGCCGTATTTTTTCCAAAATGAGGCCGGTCAGGCAGTTACTGTGAATGGTGTTCGCTATCGTGAGATGATAACGAACTTTTTATGGCCCGAATTGGAAGATATGGATGTGGACGATATATGGTTTCAACAGGATGGTGCCACTTGCCACACAGCTAACGAAACAATGGCTCTTTTGCGCGACAAATTCAATGGCCGTGTTATCTCACGTGGTGGCGATGTCAATTGGCCGCCAAGATCATGTGATTTGACACCGTTGGACTTCTTTCTTTGGGGTTATTTGAAAGAAAAGGTGTACGTCGATAAGCCAGCAACAATTCAAGAGCTGAAGGATGAGATAATTCGGCATATTAACGGCATAGAACCTCAATTATGCCTCAGCGTCATCGAAAATTTGGACCATCGGATGGAGGTGTGCCGCCGATATTTTATTCCATACATAATTGAACCATACCAATATTATCATAATAAAAAGAAATGACAGTAATTTCCTAAATAATAAATAATAAACATCGGCCCTTAAAACTTAACCACCCTTTATTATCCTATTGAGTTCAAGTTATCTTCAAGTAGTACCAATCTCTGAATGAGTGCATTTAGCAAACTTTGTTGAACCGTTGTCCGATTTACTTGGCCTAGTTTTTGATAAGGCAAGTTCGAAAGCGGTATGGCCAAACATGTTTTTACGTAATTATTGCCATTTGCTTAAAAGTTGTTGCATGTCGTTCAGAAGGTGAGCAAAATAAAGGATTCTTCGTCCTTCTTCTAAGAATAGTTTCAACGCCGATACCATGTTTATATCTCCAATTGTACCCTTTTCAATACCAAAGCTGTAAACGATGTAATTATTTATGGAGACAAAGAAGTTTTTATCGGTTAACTGCAGAGCGGGCATATCATGAGGGTAGATACCTACCAGGGGAATGATCGAAGACTTTAAGAAATATAAAACCGAGCATAGCAAATACCCCAGCGATTGGGAGGAGCAACGGGCGAGCCAGCATCGCACAAGAAGCAGTAAAGTGCAACGTAGCACGCGGCTTGATATGCACAATTATAAAATATCACTACACATAAGCACAGGAAACAGCGAAAAGGTGTGACAGAAGAACCAATATACGCAAGATCAATAAAGACCATATAATTGTTCGCATAGTTGCTCAAGCCAATATCCAGTGAAAAGTTTCTCATTGCTTATTTTGATATTTTGACTGTCAACCTGTTTGGACGTGTTTTTCTTTCTCTTCCGTCTCGTGAATTTCCACTTACCGATTCAACGCAGCTTTTTTTCTGTTTAAAGTCCTCGTCTTTGAAATTTTTGCATTTTCCGTCGTTGTTCGTCGACCTCTTAGTGCGTTTACCTCGCTGTTTATTTTTGTTTATATTTTGCCCGCCTTAGCGTTTTTCGCATTTTGCCGTCGTTGTTCATCGACCTCTTAGTGCATTTACTCAAAATGCTCGTCTGTGCAAGTTTTAAACTGTCCTATCAAAACAATGGAAAAGCAATGTGGTAACGGAAATTGTGTCGAAGGCAACAACGCTGAACTGGTGTCTTGCAGTGGCCTCTGTGGGAAATCGTTCCATCCCATTTGCACCGGCATCAGCAACAGATCAGTTACCTATATAAAATAATTTTAAAACAACTATCTTTTTTTTGCGATGAGTGCAAAGAAATTTCTCTCTCTCACATCACGCTCGCTATTAAGTGCAACAGTGATTCGACAAACTCACTTTTCAACCAAATTAAGCTTTCATCCAAGAAAATGCTCCAACACCTGGCAAAGTTTGATGAAGTCATTAAGTGTGTTGATTACCTTAATAATGTTATCGAATGTGCTAGTGAACTGAACAAGTCTAAGTTCAAAAATATTGACATGCAACTTACGGAGCTCAACGAATCGACCTCTAAAAAATCCCGCGACGCGCTCGATAAATCCCACCTTAACGCAGAATTTGCTAAGGTCACCGGCCCTCTCTCCATCCTAGTTACTCAAATCGACGAACTTAAGCTATCCCTACGCAATTCAATTCATGCAAACGTGCAATTAATGAGTGAGTCCCTGTCAAACCAGTCAGTTAAAATCGAATCTTTTGCTTCTAATATGGCGGTTCACATGAAACGCATAGAAGAGATCGAACTTTGCCTTAGATTTCTGAGAGACGAATCGGCTTCGACCAGGCTAGCTGTCATCGATATCGGAGAAGAATTGAAGTTCACTTCTAGCAAACTAGACTTAATCTCCTGCGACAAACAGCCGCCCAATAACAAGTCCCTGCAAGAAGAACTCTTTAATGCCATTGATCTCGACGTTACACCTGCTGTACCAGCTCCACTTGTCAGATCTGTTTCACCTACATTATCTCCTGCCGCAACTTCCAGTGAAGCTACAACAATACAAAAATTCAGAGCGCTCTGGACTGTATCTGAATGGAATAGCAGAATCCAAAAACTTCACGGGAAGCGTGGGTACTGGTGAGGTCCTCGGAGTACAAGACATAACACCGAGGACCTCACCAGTACCCACGCATCGCGTCATAATACAGAGTGCACTGCGTACTTGCTGAAAGGTGCCCCGAAACTAGCCAACGTATCCTGGGTCCGCAAATTTTTCGAAAAGAAATTCTACATCACCGGTGTAAGATGCCTGTCGATCACTCGCTTAACGCCTAACAAGTTTCTCTGTTTTAAGGTAATGATTCCTTTTAAATACGCTTGGCTTTTCAACTCTCTGAAGGATACACTCACACTCGGCAAAATGACGATTACCCTTTGGATAGATAAGTCAAACAATAAGCATATCAATAAGTCTAATAACATAACTAATAAACCGAACAGACCCAATAACAGACCCTACTCCTCTCGCAAATCCAATAATCCTCCCATCCCCCCTTGAACACAGTCATCTAATAAAAATACAAAATCCGATACTAACTGGTCCCTCAAAATGGGCATATTTCCAGATTTTAAGTTGAAAGCAGTTTTGTTTTCAACCGCGTGTCTTTTGACCTCTCTCCCGTCTCATCTGCCTCATCTTACATAACTCCTGCCGCCAAGGACACATCCTCCGTCAGCCAAAATAACTTCACTCACTCTCACACTCTTAACCCTTCACCCTCATTATCGTGTGCCCCTTCTTTGACTACCACCAGCGCTGCTAACTCCACCGTTGCATCATCTGGCTTTTTAGATCCGCTGCTACCTCACGCTGTCAAACTTACAAAACAGTTTGCAGATTCCGGAGATGACGGCCGCTACGTAATGTCTAAGAGACCGTAGAATTTTCGATAACGTCCGTCTTTATCTTGCATACCTGCATGATAAAGTTGACTCCATCTGTATTGATGGAAAAACGAACACCAATATCAAGGTCTTAATCTCCCAGTTGATGAGCATGCTTTGATGAAAATTTTCGTTCAATTTCATGAGAGCTTCAATATACCACCTCTTCAGGTAACAAGCGGTCTCACCTCCTACGCGTCCTACATAACCTCTAAACGCAGGTCCCACCTCCAAAGAACTCGCGCCGACTTCAGTAGTTACTTTCGCCCCTGAACAGTTCCCGTCTCAACATCTAACGCCTCCCGATTGCTTGTCCATATACTACCAGAACGTAAGAGGTCTTTAAACTAAAACCTAATCCGTGTTTCTTAATTCACAGAATCTCCCCTACGACGTTTTTGCTCTAAACGAAACCAATCTGTCCAGTGATTATAATAACAACGAATTATTTACCTCAGACTTTAATGTCTTTCGGGACGATGGTCTTGAAAATGATGATAATTCCTCTGGTCGCGGTGTTCTCTTGGCAATACACAATCGCCTCGACTCCACACTCTTTAAAACCTCGCACACCGCTAATTTCGAGTTCATTTTCGTCAAAATAACTATCGCTGGTAGCAACATCTACATCTTCTGCTGCTACATTCGGTCATCTCAACCAATCCGATGCTACCAACTTGCCATTGATGCAATTGATTCCCTGTTTAACATTGTAGACCCCCGCGACGTCGTCATAATTTTGGGGGATTTTAATTTCCCGGATCTTCGATGGGTTCTTTCTGACGATGAGACTCACTTTGCCGCTACAAATCCCTCCTCAGATAAGGAGGTCCTATTCATCGACTGTGTCTCTGACTCCGGCCTTTACCAGTTAAGCGGCGTTACTAACTACTTAGGTAGACAACTCGACCTTATTTTCTCATCAGACGCCGACAACTGCGTCGTATCAGCGAGCAACCACCTTCTCTCCAAATTAGACCGCTACCAGCCACATTTTTTTACAACAACGGTAATAAAACTGTACACTCTGAAAACTCATAGAGTTTTAATTTTCGTAAAGCAGACTTCATAAAAATGAATAACCTTTTGAGTAACGTTAATTTCAATGTAATTTTTGAAAATCCTAGAATTACTATCGACTGTGCTCTCGCTTTGTTCTACGCCGAAATCTTCAACTGTTTCACACAATCCGTCCCATTCGTGCTCCAGAAGAACTCCTCGTCGTCCCCACCCTGGTTCACCAAAGAATTGCGCTCGCTTCACAATAGGCGAAATAAACTTTGGCACACGAAACAAGAAATAAACTTACCTCCACGCATATACCCACTTTTCCGAACTCTGTGAATCTCTATATTTCGAATATTTAGACCAAATCCAGCATACCATAATCTCCGATCCGAAACGATTTTTCCAATTCATCAACACAAAAAGAAAATCTGACAACTATCCAGCTACTTTAAAATTGTCTAACACTTCCTCCGGTAATCCTAAGATAATTGCAAATTTATTTGCCCACTTTTTCAGCCAATCATTTTGCAACCATGGGCTTGAAGTTGATCTTGAATACTTCTCCTACATGAAAAGCTGTGCCCAAACCTCGTTAGTCTCCGTTGACATAACCGTGGAACACGTGAAAGAAAAGATAAAAAAAACTCAAGAATGAATACTCTCCTGGTCCTGATGGTATCCCTTCAATAGTACAGAAGAATTACTTGAACCATCTGGCCCAACCCCTCACGGCTCTCTTCCAGATATCTATCGCACAAGGAGTTTTCCCCAAGCTTTGGAAGAGCTCTTACATAATTCCCTTTCACAAAAAGGGTCCCAAGAATGAAATCTCCAACTACCGGCCCATTGCTAAACTCTCCTGCGTTCCTAAGCTCTTTGAAGCATTATTTACGATACAATGTTCTTCCATTGTAAGTCTATCCTTTCCCCTAACCAGCACGGATTTCTTAAGGGAAGGTCAACAACTACTAACTTAATGGAATTCGTATCTACGACTCTGTGTGCATTAGAGGATGGCAAAGAATTGATGTAAGGCCTTCGATAAAATCTCGCACAGAATCATTCTTTTTCAACTCAAATCCCTTGGCTTCCAACTGAGTTTCATTGGGTAGATTAAATCCTACCTTGACGAACGCCAATACAAAATACTATTTAGATAGGCTGTATCTGACCCCTTTAAAGACACTTCCGGGGTCCCTCAAGGTAGCCATCTTGGTCCCCTGATTTTCATTTCGTCAATTAACGACTTTGACTTCATCATCAAAGACTCTTATATATCCATCTACGCTGATGACATGAAAATCTTCAGGCACATATTAAACCCTGCCGACTCTTGCCCACTTCAAGCTGACTTGAACAACTTTTCAACCTGGTGTCAAAAAAAATTTCTTGAGCTCAACGTTAACAAATGTCAAGCTATTACATATTCCCGAAAGCGTCTTCCAGCCCCTAGATCCTATTTCATCTCTAACGAGCTCGTCCCTTCTGCAACTTTATTGCTCGGTTTGGGTGTTATCTGCGACAGAGAACCAAATTTCCGCTGACAATATTATTAGCAGAGCCAACTCTGCGCTCGGTTTCGTAAAACGCTGGTCTAAAGAATTCTCGAACCCCTACGTCACGAAATCTCTCTACTTCACATTTGTTTGGCCAATCCTCGAATAAGCTAGCCAAGTATGGTCCCCCTATCATGATACCCATTCCCTTCGAATAGAGGCTGTTCAACGCAAGTTCATCCGTTTTGGTCTTCGCGGTCTTCCTTGGTCTGACAGGCATAACTTACCCCCCTATGAGAATCGTTTGAAATTAATTAACGTACAGCCACTTGAAATACGTTCGAGAAATTGCTGACATACTCTTTGTACATCAGCTGTTAGCAGGAAACATCGACTGCCCTAATCTGCTCCAAATGATCTCCCTTAACAATAGTAATTTTAAACTCTTCTATATTGTTCACATCCAAAAGAAAATTGTAATGCAAGCAAATATTCAATATAAAAGCCTAGGGAAAATATGTTATGATGGGTAGTTATGTCACATTGTCATAGTGGACGACTGTTAGCAGAATTTCAAATCGAAAGTGGAGTACACTTTAATACACTTTGGCAGATGTTTTGAAGTATTTTTCGCAAAAACGCAGGTCAGTGATCCCGTCATACGCGTAAGAGACACCACCGTACACTAAGACTGACGCTGGGTGTGTTCTTTCTGGACCCTTGGGATCGGCTTCCCTTGGTGACAGGGCAGAAGATTTTTATGTACTGGAAAGCAAAAATTTGGCTTAACCCTAGCTACTGCAGCGTCTTGAGAATCTGAACTTTGTTCACTCTGCCCTTATGAATTTTGTATTGCATAGGAAATTTTAAATATGTAGTTTCATAGACAAACAATTGTTAGGTTAATTACCACAACTGTTATGTCAATCTCTGGGTACGCTCAACTCTTGGCCGCGTGGTGGGTGCAACAAATACAGTAACAGTATTATTGTCCCTTCTTGCAATGTTCGGGCATTGAATATTTATATGAACTTTTTGCACGCTTGTACTGCTATTTTGGGGAGAAATTATTAATTCACCTCCAATTGGTGGCGATTTGGAGCACTTGTTGTAGCAAGAAATGAGGTCCCTCTTCTATATCCCTTAAACGGTTGAGTTTAAAAAAAAAAATAAAGTGCACGACTGTGTCACACGTACTTGAACAATATATTGTTTGTGTTGAAAAAAAAGTCCTTCTCATTCGGAAAACATAATTTTGACATTTTTCCAAAACTTGGTACGCCAACGATTTTAAATAAAATAGACTAATTTAAAAAAAAAGGTCAATAAGTAAAGTACAGTTATGAACATTTTTTGGAAAAACCTGGCACGACATCTATTCGCATATCTTCACTGTAACTCTGATATTTGAATTACGGTGAAGATATGGAAATTTAAGCAAAATCGTTGGAGAAAATTGATTTTTTTGCAAAGTCGGCCATTTTAAAAGTACCATCAAGTGTTATTTAGTCTCAAATTGTGACCCTACAGATCCCAAATATGAAATTTGAAGAAAATGCGTCCAGCTGTTTAGGCTGCAGTCGGCCATACAGACAGACAGAGTCTTGTTGTAGTCGTTAATAGTACAAGTAAGAATGTACCAGATCACTTCAAATGGTATTCGTGCGTCCAACGATCGTTAGCGGACTACGTTAAAGACAGGAACAACGTCCACCATGAGATAAAGATAATGCAAATTAGAACAGTGTTGCAGACCTACGAGTAGAGGAAGAAACAGAAACGAACTTAACGAAAAATTAGGCATCGTAACAAGAAAGAAACTCGCATGCTACACAAACGGAGATACCTGTGAAGCAACCATCAGAAGGAACTATAGTTACGCCACCATAGAAACGATCCAGGTCGATAGAGATTGGCTCGACTAAAAGAAGAAGAGAAAACTCAGACGATGCTGCAGAATAGACATCAAAGAAAGTAAGAATAGGACCACAGCGCCAACAAATAAATAAGGAACGGCGAAGCCAGACAGTCAGGCTACAGTTCCAGTCAGGTTGAACTATTTGGTGAGCACGTGTTGCATAACCTTCAACTCGGATCACTACCTTGTTGCAGCCACGGTACGAATGTGGATATCCCAATCGTCGCAACAAATAAGAATTACTATGAGACGATACAACGCCGAAAGGCTGCAATCGCAAGAGACCGCCAGAATCTTTGCCGAACGCGTTTCGTGAAATCTCTCTACAACTCCTATGCCTTCACATCAGATGCCGAAGACAAAGTAACAAGTTTACCAACATGCTATCAGAAACGCCGCAACTGATGTGTTGAGTTTCACCCGACCTCCACCACGAAACCCCTGGTTTGACGAAGAATGCGGGCACGCGCATGCAGCAAAACAAGAGGCATATAAAGCGAAGGATGCTCATGAGCTCTACGAATGAAAGAAACGGAAGAGACATCCGCTTCTCCAAAAGAAGAAGAAAGACCACGAGAAATGCACAGATCACACTTCGGTAGATAATGGAGAAAATTCAAGAAGTCCAAACCGATACTCACCAGTTCTCTATCGATTTTAAGGCCGCTTACGACAGCATTTATAGAGACGAGCTAGTCTAGTTTTGACATCCCTGTCTGTACGAAGAATGCTCGCTGCTCCATCAAAGTCGGAGCCGAGACCTTTGATGTCAAAAAAGGAAGGGCTGTCATGTGACTTATTTACCATCATACTTGGAAACGATTGTGCAAAACTCACAAGTCAACACCAAATCCACAATCTTTCAAAAGTCTGTGCAACTACGTACGCCGACGATATCACCATTATTGACAGAAATCAGCGGGCTGCCATCGATGCGTTCTCAAGAAGCAGCCAAACTTGGTTTAGCGGTGAACGAGGACAAATCGAAGTATATCTGTTAACAAGAAGGGATACCCCACATCGACGAATTGGACAGTGGACAGCTATAACGAAGTTGTTTGGGACTTGTATGTCTTGACTCTGCTTATCTCATCAGCGTAAACATCAAACGAAGAATAACTCGCTGTTTCTTTGGGCAATTGAATGGTGGTTAGACCCGGTCCTGCTCTATGGCGCTGAAGCATGGACTTTATTGAAAGCGGATGAAGATATCCATGGTCGTTTCGAGAGAAAAATTTTTCGTAAGATATTGAGTCCCGTTTGCATTAATGGGCTTTGGAGAAGGAGATTCAACGACGAACTATACGAGCTGTACAGCAACATTTTCTTTGTCAAAAAATTGGTCGTTTGAAATGCCTAGGACGTTTTTAGAAGCTCTTTCAAGCCTTGAAATTCCTCTAGCCTATGTAGACAATACCAGTACGTTCTGCAAGAATGGTGTACACCCGGTCATCGATGTCACCTTCGTAAGCGGTTTGTTTAAAAGGAAGTTTAAATAACACGTAAGCGCAATCACAGCTCTTAACGAAGAGCTCTTTTATGAACTGCAAGACAGATGCGTGTGATTCCTCAATGCCCAGAAGTACACGAGCAAATAGAAGAAATTCAACCTTTTGGTACAACAACAATATTGCAGGCCTTCGAGCAGAGTTTTTTAGAGTCTGTAAAGCCAGCCATCGTTCAGAAGGCCAGAATTCGAGAATAACAAATAAGAATATAAACGCCTGACAAAAGAACTTCGAGATGAAGGTCTTTCTACTAAATCTTCGCCAAAACAATGCAGCTAGGTCCCGAAAATGATATCTTCCCCCCAAATATGTAAACAAAAGTCCTAGTAAACCGTTATCCTATCGCCCTGTCTACTTGATATAATGGGCCAGATACTAGAATGCTCAATATTTAGTAGATTACTCTTCGTCACTGAATTAAAAAATAGTCTCTCGGACCAACAATATGGATTTCGTAAAGCTCGATTCACAATATATGCTATTGCTAAGGTGGTATCAATGGCGCAGTAATCGATACAGAGTTCCAGATGGGGACGTACAAAATATTACGATGTGATTACACTTGACGTGAAGAACGCGGTCAATACATACAATGGATGTGTTGATAAATATGTATGAATACCAAAGGATATGTCCTACGAATAGTTGATAACTATCTGTACCCAAGACTACTGCTATACGAAACCGACATAGGGACAAAGTAGTACTTCATACGCCCTGACGTTCCACAGGGCTCTGTCCTCGGACTGCTTCTATGGAATATAATGTACGATGGAATACAAATCATAGTTTTCGCCGACGATATAGTAGTTAAAGCAAAACACTAAACAAACGAGACCATCGCATCTGTCAAACAATGGCTAGAATCAGAGAAGTTATCCTTCGCAGAACACAAGATGGAGGCAGTGCTTATTAGTAGCGGTAGAAGAAGAGAAACCACCAGACCAATTCTAGGTGGGTAGTTATACTATAAACTCCAAAAGGTGCATAAAATATCTCTGAGTTATGATAGACAACAGACTAAACTTTGGTAACCACATGGAGTATATATTGAAGAAGGCTTCTGTTGAAATTAACACAATTTTAACTTATCATCATTTATAATCATTGTGGTTAAAGATTAAAACTATTATTTTTAATGGTATATTTTACATACTATCATACATACTACTTATAATCTGCTACAACTTATACTATATTACATTTTATACTTAACATATTTTTAACTCATGATCTGTCCATATTTTACTTTTTTTCATTAAACTGAATGTCAAACCATTTGAAGAGCATCAAATGCACGCTCGGCGCTTTCGAGAATCTTACTATCATAATTGTTGGGGCCCAAAAAGAACCAGGAGACTTACTGGCTAGAGTTGTGATCTCAACAATGCTCTACGTATCCCCAATCTGGGCGGAGGAGTTAAAAGTAAAGGACAATTGGTCACAGATGAACAGTATCTATAGACTAACGTCACTTGAACTTATATCGGATTATAGGACAATTTGGGATGAGGAAGCGTACATCATCGCTGGTATCATCTATTGTTGTCCAAGCTGATAAAGCAAAAATAATACAGGATGGAAGTAATTGAAACATTGCAGCTAAAGAACTAAGAAGACAAGAGAGGACAATATCACTGAGAATGTAGCAACAACTATGGGATACCTCAAACAAGGGTAGGTGGACATACTAACCCCCAAGATAGAATCCTGGATATGTAGAAGACATGTATAAGTTAACCTCAAATAGGCGCAATTTCTGTCGTTTTATTCTTTTGAGCATTCGTAATTGATTTCCAAAAGAATGGAAATGAAAGTGGCCTCGATACGCAATAATAAAATCTCTTTTGGTGCAGACTATCCAGAATTTGCGAGGGTGGGTCAATAAGTCCTTGAAAAATGAAATAAGGAACACTCTTTTCGGTATAAAAACATTTTATTTTTCAACATAGTCTCCTTTTAGTTCTATACACTTCATCCAACGTTTCTCGAGGTCCTCAAAATAAGCGTTTGTTTCAGCGATGACCTCTTCATTCGATCCAAATCTCTTACCACCGAGCCATTTCTTCATGTTTGGAAACAAGAAATAGTCGCAGGGGGCTAAATCTGGAGAATATGTTGGATGAGGGAAGAGTTCGTAGCCTAACTCATGCAATTTTGCCATTGCGACTCCGGACTTGTGCGCTGGTGCGTTGTCCTGGTAAAAAAGAACTTTTTTCTTCTCCAAATCCGGCCGTTTTTGCTACAAATCGGCTTGGAATCGATCCAGCAGCTCTGCGTAATATGCGTCTGTGATCGTTTTACCCTTTTCAAGGCAATCGATGTGAATAACACCGCGCGCATCCCTAAAAACTGTCGTCATGACCTTGTGTGCTGACAAACCCGCTTTGGCCTTCTTCGGCTTCGATTCACGAGGAGAAGTCCACTGTTTTGACTGTTCCTTGTTTTCTGGTGTGTTGTGGTGAATCCAGGCTTCATCCACGGTTACGAAACGACGCAAAAACTCAGCCGAATTTTTCTGAAATATCGCCAAACACACCTTTGAAGTTGTCAAACGAATGCGTTTGCTGTCGATTGTGAGCAAACGCGGCACCCATCTTGCGAAAAGTTTTTTCATGTCCAAATATTTATTTAAAATCGAAATCACTGAGCCATGTAATAAGCCTGTGGCCTCTTCAAGCTCGCGCACTTTCTCTCGCCGATCGTCCATTATCAAACCATGGATTTTGTCGACCATTTCTGGTGTGGTGACCTCAATTGGACTACCAGAACGTTCGGCGTCGCTTGTGCTTGAACGACCGCACCGAAATTTAGTAAACCAGTGGTGAATGGTTCCAATCGATGGTGAAGAGTCCCCATAATATTTGTCAAGCTTTTATTTGCTTGCGTGATAGTTTTTTCTCGCAAAAAATAGATTTTAATGAGCGCTCGAAATTCACTTTTTTCTATATAAAATAGCTGCCACAACAAAACTATTTCACAGATCTGTCTGAAATTTTGGTGCGTTCTTTTGAAAGATGATTCCTGACAAAAAAAAAAAAAAATTTAAGGTGACGACACAATTTGTGTTAATTTTCAGGGACTTATTGACCCACCCTCGTACATTCGGAAGGTTATGGGAAAGAGTTCTGTTTTGTTTTTTGCAAAAATATAGGTACTGATAAAAATTTCTTGGAAAGTACATGGAATGAAAAATGGAAGCAATACAAATAAAAACATTCAGAAAAGTCTCATCCGTGTGGAACGAATCGTATCCTTTATATTGTAATATGCGAGCTACGGCTCGAGTAGATAAAACAATATTCTGTGAAATTATTTCTTTATTTTCTAGTTTATAGAACAATTCAGGTTCACACTATACTATTCTTCGCAATTCTTTTCTTACAAGGTCTCTGTCCTCTCACATCACTTTATCTCCTTTCAATTACTTAATTCACAAATCCAAACTAATTACTTCTTCTTCTTAAATCTCAACTTTCAATTTACCACAAAATTACAACTTCGCCCATTATCACTTTTCTAATCTCTTCGCCACAGTTTAAAAACTACTGCTCCCTTTTTGATCGCCATCTGTCCTTATATAGCAAAAGTTTCTGATAGCCAGAAACTGCTAGCAAATTCTTCGACCACTGGAACAAGAGAAATTCCAAGATGACAATCATTCTTGCAGTTATAATTCCCTCTCATCCGTGATATTATCCGTCTCTTTTGTAGACATGAACTGTGGAAACCGCAGAGACGAACCTCGAATGAAAGGACAGTTCGAACCAAAATTCTGCCAGAATGAAAAGTCACTTCGGAATTTGTTGCATCATACTTTTAGGGAGCGTAGTTATTATTATGCTACAATATTCTAACTCATCCCTAATAAAGTGGTAGTGACGGTATGAACCTTTTGCTTCAATTGTAATGAATCTTTCTACTCAGGTGATATTTTCTGGATTTTTAAGAGATTAAGTGGCGGTCGGCATTTGTAACCGAAGGTTAAGGATTCTAGTGAAATACTCATAATAATACCGAATCATCAAGGTAAATAACTTTGAGAAAGCGAAATACCTTCTTTTGAAAATAAAAAAAAACACCGTGGCATTATTTAATGTAATGAACAACAATGTCAAGGAATTTCAAAGATGAAAAGGATGAATGGAAAAGAACCAGCCTCCCTCATTGAACGAGACAAGGCACTGATAAGGAAACACACTCCTGGACTCGTGGAAAGTAACCATGTGAAACTCCACACTTCCGACTAAGAAGAAAATAGCGACGAAGAGAACTATGCCAATCAAAAAACTGATCCATAAAAAGATCAACTAAGAACAAGCAAGTAAGCTCATTGAGAAGCACACGGGCAAAGATGTCGATACGAGCAATAGAGGACAAAATCGAAGCCAATCCTAAAAAGTTCATCCGGGAATAGGCCAACAAGTTTCTTCAGCTTGGAAACCAAGTACTCCGGGCACAACATCGAAGAGACTGAGATCGAAAGTTGAAATAAAGGAGAATAACTCTTAAAGTATTGAATAGGTGGCAAAACTCGAATCGTGAATCTTAAAAACCCCGATGGCAAAATAACTCTAGAGAACTGGTTGCTAGTGGATCCTTAAAGCCATAATGGCGCACATCGAAAGTATTGATTCTATGGAGTACAACTTCGATGGCGTCGGTTAGCTTGAATTCCTCACTCGGACGATAGCCAATATCGACGAACTGTTCGAGGGAGCCAAACTCAAAATTTTACCCACAACAGCCTATACCCTATAAGTATGGATACCACATTCTACTCGAGAACTAAGAACCAGACTCCTAAATGATAGGTTAAAAAAAAATCGGAAACTGCTAGTGGTGCAAATTAATTTGCATCACTCCAAAGCAGCCACAGACGATTCTATGCTCTACAAGGCCGAAGAAAATATAGATGTGGTTTTAATCCAAGATTCTTATATTTTTAATAATCAGGTACAGGGTTTAACTATTTACTATCAACGTTTCGCTCTATAAAGAAAGGTAAAGTAAGTGCCTATTTCTTAGCCAAAAAATCAATTAATACTTTGCATTTAACTAGGTACAGTAACGAATTTCAGCGTATGTGCCATATGAAGGAGAAAATCTACCACCAAGTACGGTTCTTTAACCGGTCGAACATACAAAACAATGAAACTCATCTCTGGTGATATGGAGCAGTAAAGATATAATATAGTACATTCGATATCTAAATCTAGTCCTGTGTAAAGGAGGTAACCACCCTACCTTTCACAATAAAATTACTAGCGAACTTAAAAAGCGCAGAACAGATTTCAGTCTACACAAACAGATTGACTAAGTAAAAAGCATGAATCATTTATAGATCCAGACTAAACACGTGATATAAGAAGAGCAAAAAGAGAGTGATATATGAAGAGCAAAAAGAGAGTTTTGGAGCACTTTTTGTAAATCCATTGCGAACACCAACGAGGCCGCCGGAATAGGCAAAGTTTTATCAGTCGCAGGATACCCAAAACGCAATAATAACTCCTGGACTGAGATGAGCCAAGACTCTTAATATAAACACACTTTCCAGTATGTAGGACGAACTAGGAGTAAAAATAGAGATGATAAACTGGACAGATGAAATGGCCAATAGCAGAATAATCAACTCAGAGATAGGAGAGAGTATCGTAAGAAGAACAGTTACAAGAGGCACTCCGCAAGAAGGAGTCATTTCTTCCATCCTATGGCTCTTGTAATCAAAATCCGGACGATTCTCAAACCAAAAATGATAAAAATAGTTTTATTCGCGGGCGACGTAGTAATCATGATTAGTGGGATACACCTAGCTACTATCACTAATCTAATGGAATCCGTATTAAATGAATTATCTCTTATTCAGAGCTAAATGATCAAGAATTAAATCGGCAAAAATAGAACTGGCTCTGTCCACTAGAGAAATCAAACTAGACAAATTCGATCTTCCGAAGCTCAACGGGATTCCTCTGAAACTCTCCTCAGAAGCTAAGTATCATGAAACTATTCTAGACTCGAAGCTTCCTTGGAAGAAGAGCACGGAAGAAAGAATGAAAACAGCACTATGCGCTTTCTACATGAGCAAGAAAGGCTTTAGTAAACGTTAAGGCCTATGTCCGCCCATAATCCCCTATAATACTTACCTACGGAGCAATTGTATTTTGGAACGCAATCATCTTCCCTTTGATGAGAACATAAGATGCACAGTAAACAAAAAACAATCAGGCTTGTGGAAACAAAGCTCCTATGGATTTCGATAGAACAACAGACTTATTCATACCTTATATAGACTGCAACTTATTAAGGGAAGGAGACGGCCAGCGGATGAATTGAGTAAAAGAGGATCAGCATTGATTAGAGAAAACACTCACAGATCAATACCAATTTCTAAAGGTGTACTGAAGAGACGGATAAACCTTAAAGCAAATGAAGTGACAAACACCACCTGGTCTGCCACAGATGTCTGTGTTATATGTATCTCACAGCTTATGGCCAAAATTTAACGAAAAAATAACCAAGAAAGTTGTATCCTACTAGATGTACTGACGGGACACTGTACGGTAGGTGCAATGGCCGCTGGTCTAAACATCAATTTACCTGACTACTGCAGGAGCTGTCAGGATACGGAAGAAGTAGAAACTATCAAACATTTGCTTTATGGATGCCCAAATCTGGCATTGCTTCTGTTATATGGGAAAAAGACTGTTTGAATAACAGGTTCCACTTAAAAACATGATATGTTTCACAAGAGTGCAAACTGGTTTGATAAAAGACCTGCCGAAGGATAAAGTAGTTCAAATTGGTGCCACAAATTAAAGGGAAACACAATGGACCAAATGGCCGCGTGCAGGCACTCCCAAAGTGAACTTACCCCCAAACCTAAGAATGTTGAATTGACAAAGGCAATCTGCCAGTTGCCCTCAACGAAATTAAATCTGTTGATGTAAACTGCACTTATTTTTTTTTTTTTTTTTGGTTGCGCCTGGAAGTGCAGGAATCTTCAGAAGATACCAATGGCCCGTACCATTGGTTATGCCCGATTCATATATCTGACCTGATGATTCATAAGTGTCGGCCAGTATATACCTACGGGCTAAACCTCACCCCCCAGAGAGGCACTACGAGAACGGGCTGCTCGTGCTCATAGTAGTAGGAAATTCGTTCGTCTCATATTTTTCGTTTTGTGGTGACTACGACTAAGTAACCTTAACAAGTAGTTTATGCTTCTGTAGTGTTAATCACGTTAGGTAGGTAGCTTTCCAGCGAAGGCACCTACTAATACCGTCATTACATGCGGTTTTCCGTTATGCGCCAGATCGTACGGTCTTGTCAATGATCATGAAAGCGAGTACGAAGTTTGTGAGCAAAGTTTGTTACTTCATCCCTCACGGTAGTAATTCCTAGATCTCTGTGAATATTACTATTCCTTATATACCATGGAGCATTCACAATTGCTCTTAGTGTTTTGTTTTGGAATGTTTGCAGAACAGTCATATTGCTTGGCTTGGTACAACCCCAAAGTTGTATACCGTATGTCCAAGATGGTTTTAGCACTTGCTTATACAGAAGCAGTTTGTTGTATACGCTTAACTTCGAGTATCTCCCGAGTAGCCAGTACATTTCTCTAAGTCTGATTTCGAGCTCGTCGCGCTTCTTTTTAACATGCGGCTTCCACTTAAGTTTTGCGTCTAGTGTCATTCCTAGATATTTTGCCTCGTTTGCGTATGGTATTTGTACCGAGTTAATGGAAATAGGTAAGTTGTTTATATTTTTGTACGTAAAATTGACATGCGTTGACTTGGTCTCGTTAAGGACGATTCTTCAGGTCTTTGTCCACTCGCATGCTTTGTTTAAAGTTCGTTGGAGTTTTCCAGTTGATGATTCGACTGACTCATCTGTTGCGGGGATAGCCGTGTCGTCTGCCAACGTTGCTACGACAGTCCCTCCATCTTGTGGTATATCTCTTGTGTAGAGCAGGAACAGGAGAGAACGCTTCCTTGCGGAACACCGGCATGGCTTTCTTTGAATTCCGAATATTCTGCCCCATGTTTAACACGAAAGAGTCTGTTATTAAGGTAAGATTCCAATATTCTGTAGAATTTATCTGGTAAGATTACCCTTAGCTTATATCTCAGGCCTTCGTGCCATACCTTGTCGAACGCTTGCGATACGTCGAGAAAAGCGGTAGAGCATATCTTTTTCCCTTCTAGAGCTTTTTTCAATTTCATTTGTTATTCGATACACCTGATCGATTGTGGAATGTTTAACCTGAAACCCGAATTGATGATCCGGGATCAATCGCCTTTCTTCAATTACTGGGTGCAATCTTTTTAGCAGAAGTTTCTCAAAGACCTTAGATATTATCGGCAGAAGCGAAATGGGTCTATATGATTTCTTGTCGTTTGCACATTTCCCCGGTTTCGGAACCATAATTACTTCGGCGACTTTCCATTGCCTTGGAACATATAGAAGTCTCAATGAAGCATTTATAATGTAGAGTAACTTAATATCTGGAGCCTTGTTATTTTTCAGTTTTCTTATTGTCATTCGAAGTTCGGACGGGGATACAGTTTTTAATTTAAAGTTGTCGGGTGCCGTATTTGCATTCGGATCTTCGATCAATGGTTGTCCATCGAATGGCTTGAACGTTTCCTGTAAATGTTCCGCAAATAATTCCGCTTTCTCTTTGTCTCCTTTTGCCCATTCGCCGTTAGCTTTCCTTATTGGTGGCGAGTGTTTCCTTATGGACTTCAAGGCTTTCCATAGAGAGTAGTTTGAACACTTATCAGCGGTCAAGCTCTCGAGGTAAGTAGAAGTCTCGCGATTTCTTAAGTCCTGCAGCACATTTTTTAGCTAGTTGCAAAGGTGGTTAAGATAAGTTTTATGCGGTGGCGCGCGGGATTGTTGCCATCTCTTACGCGCTCTTCTATTTTCTCGTATGAGGTCTTCGATATCAGACTGGTATTTGACTTTGCTGTTCCCTGTTGCTGTTTTTCGAAAAGGGGTATTTTTCAATGCTGCGCTTCCACTAGCTTGTAAATTTCGTCTTCTATTTCAAGTGGTGTCTTTGGCGGCACATTTAGAGCAATATTTTCCTTGCAGTCTTTTCTGAAAACGTCCCAGTTTGTTTTGTTACTAGTTAACTTAGGCGGTCCTTTTTTTTGCTAGACTTCCACCGATTTTCAGAGTGACTGCTGAGTGGTCTGAGCATCATAGCATTCTTCTACTTCCGTTAGATTTTTAGTTAGTGCTTTTGCGATAAAGAAGTCGACTAGGTCAGTGATTTTATTAATGTCAGTTGGCCAATACGTTGGCTTTCCCGTCGAAAAAAATTCCACACCACGTTTCATACTGACTTTGTACAATAATCTGCCTTTCGTTGAATTACACCTTGAACCCCAGAAAGTGTGTTTCGCGTTCAAGTCACCACCGATGATAAAATTAGGCCCGAGTGAGTCAAAGAGGCGAACGAGGTCGTCGTCCACCAGCCTATATCCCGGAGGGAAGTAACACGATCCGATCTGGTAGTCTAAATGATTTATTTTTACGGAAACTGAGCTTATTTGCATAGAATCCAGTTCTACTTTTATGTTTTCGGAGTGATTAATGTATTCTTTAATGTACATAGAGGAACCGCCTCTCGCATTTTCCGAAGGATGATGCGCGTGATAATCACTGTAGCCTTTTATTTTGGGTCCAGGTCCTTTTTTTAAGTGGGTTTCCGATATCAAGCATATATCAATATTGTTTTTCCGTAAAAAGATTTCTAATTCGTCTATTTTTGCAAGAATGCCGTTTGCATTCCACGTTTAGCAGCTGTTTCATATTCATGTTTTGTTGTTTGTCTTGCGAGGCTTGAACTCGAGCTTTGTCGAAAATAACTTGATTAACCTTGGTTTGCTCCTCAAGTTTTTCCAATATCACAGCTAGTATTTGGCAGACCGGGTCTGTTGTGGCTGACCTTGATGCGACTTGCGCGTACGATTTCTTACTTCCAGCCAGTGGCAGTTTTTCCGTTGGACTTGGACCAGCGACGTTCTCTTGTGCAATTTTTATATTTTCCTTTATCGGTCTCGTCCTTTTGACTGGCTTAACGGTCTTAGGCTTATCGATTTTAGGATCTTTTAAGTTTGGTTCAGGGTGTAGCGTTTTTTTTTTTTAGAGTATCGCGTCTTTTTTGAAGTTCCTTGGCGATTTCGCAACCTCGATAGTTCGCTGGGTGGTTTCCCATGCAATTCGAGATGTGTACCGGCACATTCTACCGCACCGTGGTTCTTTCTGGTAGTATGCCTGCGTATGGTTAAAGCCTTGGCACCGCTTACACTGAGGTATCGATCTATTGCCCTTACGCATGGGCTCGACTTTTACCTTGATGTTTAGAATGGTTTTCATTTTGAAGATTTCGTCCACATTCTCGGTCCTATCAAAGGTAAGCATAAAAAGTGGGAGACCGCGTTTGATGATATTATCTTTGTCTCCTTCCGTACGTTGCTTTTCCTTCTTTATAATATTCACGGCGTCAAGAATTTTCAAGCCTTGGCTTCTCACGTCTTCCATAACGTCTTCTTTTGCGCATGACGGGTGAAGTCCCCTAACAAAGACTCGCAGTGGTTTTTCGTACTTATTCTCGTAAGTATACCATTGGATTTTCTCGGTGTTTAATTTTAGTGACAGTGCTCGGTAGGAGTCTGGGTCATCTACGTTGATTTTCCACTCGTTGTTTCGGCGCGAGGTTATATTGTGTTTTGTCCTCAGCGTATTTTTGAGAAGATTACGAAGTTTTCCATAGTCCGCTATCCCGACGACATTTATTGCGGGTGGAGGGCGATTTTTCGCTTGGGTTTTTGCCTTGTGTGATACGGCGGGCTTATCTTCCTTTTGTGAAACTTCGGGTGAAGTAACGGCCTTTCGTTTTTTGCTAGGCCTTTTTTTGGAGGCCGGATTGGTTTCGTGGGCAAGTTCTTCCTCGTCCGTAAAATATTCACTTGCTGGACGGTTTGGCGTTGTATCAGGATCTTTCGGTACATGAATGTTCTTGAGATCCTCGTTTTCTTTTCGCAGAGCATCTACTTCCTTTTTAAGCTCGTGGAAGAGTCGCTCCATTTCATTAAGTTTAGCTCGTAGTTCGTTGTTCTCTTTTACGAAGCATTTCGTTTTCATTGAGTCCTGGTTAGCCGGCGGACTAATTTTCCCGGAGATATTCGTTGTAGGTGCTAGGGTTTTCGCTTGTGAATCAGTTTTATGTTCACTTCAAACTTTACTGGTTTCAATTCCAGATTTCTGTTTTTGTAGCTTCGGAATACTTACAATTATAGCGCTATCTTTGGCAGAAAGACTTTTTTGCACTATCGCTTTTGGTGGAGTTCTCGGCGTGAGTGAACTCCTTCTGGAGTTTTGTTGGAGAAGCAATAAATGGTCCCCCCCAGAATCCATGGGACCGACCTCCGAGGAGGGTGGATTTTCCAGTTTACCTGGTCTGCCACCTGGGGTATTTGTATCGTTTGTTTTATTCATTGCCATATTTTGTAACCGTATTAGTTTTATTGGGTAGTACAGTTATTTCTACTCACAAACCCCCTGCCAGGAGAACCGGGTCATTTGTTTTTTTGTTTGCCAATTTTTCGAAGTATTCGTCTCCGCTTTGTGAATTTTAGTCGCCTCTTACGACAGGCATGCCTACCTCGCGTATATTCTGCCCCCTACCCGAAAGCGCACTTATGAGAAAACGAACGCTTGCCTATAAAATCGGTCCGTACTCCGTTCGCAAATGAAGCTAAATACCTCGGAATGATAATCGACGTAACGCTGAAATGGAAGTCGCACGTGAAAAATAAAAGTAAATAACTCGAAAACGAAAATATTTCAAGGTTAGCATGCTCATACTATACGTATATACAAGCAAGAGCTGACACCGCTGTAAAATTATGGTGTACTCTGAGGTTGTACCAAGAAAAGTAATGCCAATATTTTACAAACTTTCGAAAACAAAGTATAGGGTGACCAGATAAGAACGATAGGAAAAGAAATTTTAATAAAATAACAACGGTATGAGATATCAAACTGCTTCTAACTTTATTTCGAAGCTACATTCCTGCCATTATGTATGGAATAGCACATCATTTTAACGGCCGCTTCGGCTACGCTGCCAGTGCTTCAAGCGGTCGGTCCAATTTTTAATAACTCAGTGCAATATGTGCGGTATTATTCCGGCAATAGCGTCTCGAATGATTGGCTTGTTAAAGTAGACTAAGCACTTAACGTAGCTCCAGAGAAAATAATCGAGTTGTGTCAAGTCGCATGATCGCGGCGGCCAATTGATGAATGCTCGCCGTGAGATGATCCAGTCGCCAAATTTCTCCTTCACCACTTCGAGCGTTGCGTCTCTTGTATGGCATGTAGCGCCATCTTGTTGGAACCACAGCTTGGATATATCGATGTTGTCGAGCTCTGGCCACAGAAAATCGGTTAACATCGGTAAATACCGAGGACCATTGACGGTAACGGCGTCTCCTTCCTCATTTCGAAAGAAATAAGGTCCGATGATGCCACCGTGCCATAAACCGCACCAAGCAGTCAATCTTTGTGGATGCATTGATGCTTGGTCGAACATTTGTGGATTATGGTCGCTCCAATAACCGCAATTTTGCTTGTTAACATAGCCGCGAGAAGATGACTTTTTGGCCAAAATCCGGGTCTCCGGCCAACATTTCCAGCGCCCAATCAGCAAACTCACGTTGTTATCTATGTTCGTCCGGCTTCAGTTCTTGCGTCAGTACAATCTTAAATGGATGTAGGCTCAAATCAGACTGAAAAATAATCCCGGTTGACTCTCTGGCGATGGCCAATTCGGCTGATAGGCACCGAATCGACATTTCTGAGTCTTCTTGGATACTGGCCGCTACGGCGGCTATGTTTTCTTCACTTCGCACCGATCTCTGTCTGGTTGGTGGCTTAAGGTCTAAAAGAGTGCACTCACGCTCAAATTTTTCCACCGTGCGACGAATTGCCTGCACACTGAAGCCATGGTAAAGACCGACCTCACGGTGAAATTCATGTTGCGTATTTACAACTGACCCGGAATTTCGATAATATTTTTTAATAATTTCCACACATTCCGGAAGCGTCAAACGATGCATGGTGTCATTGGTAGCTTTTGACAGCTGTTGAAACATAGCAATTGGAAAAACTATCATTGCTATCTGATCACCCTTTACTAAAAGAAATTATCCGTGCACCGTGGGGCTCTATGAGTTAGCTCCTAAGGTACTTACCCCTAATGGAATAACTCGTAATGATGGAATAACTCATGATAATAAATGCAATAACAATAACTCCTGACTTTTTTAGTGAGAGAAATTATAATTTAGAATGGAATATGTTTCAATCCAAAGGGGAAATAAGTCCAACGATTTAGGAATTAATTTATAAAGAATGTTTTCATAAAGAATTAATTCCTAATAAGAAAAGATGAAAAAAGTCCTAAAGTGGTGGGAAACTTTTGTATTTATTCAATAAAACATCTAACAAATTGATCCTTTTCCGAATGTATCTTACCGAAGCATTCAGCACACAGTTTTAAATGCTTGCATGGCAATAACGCAGGAGATGATGCACACGTATTCGTCATCATCATCACCAGCTTTCCAGTTAGAGCGTGTGCTCGGTTTATCATCCTCATTACTATTTGGCTCTTCATCGTTTCCAATGTTACTATCAAAAACATCTTCGTCGGGCTACATTTCCACGCAAATGTCATTTTTGAAAAACACCGAGCAATTCGGTTTTTTGCGCCCTCTCTATAAAAATATATTTTTTTTGTTTTGAAGAACCATGAGACCCACCGCTAGATACAAGCACTTCAAAATCTCGGTTTTTGGAAAATTCTTTTGTTTGTAAAGCTTTTACAAATTTGAGGAAATTCCCATTTTTTTTTTTATCTTTCGACCTAAAACACCATTATACGCTTCTATGGCTGACGTTGTCCGAGTGTACCTCATAAAAATTGAAAATCCTTTCGGTTTGACCTAAAGAAAACCAAAAAAATCCTAATTGGTCCTCAATTACCTTCTGCATCCATCAATGTTCAAAGTAGGCAAAGAAACTTAGAAACTTTCCTTCAACATCGTAAGTATTTACGTTTCCTTTTATACTTTCGTAAACCGGTCTTATCTGCGTCGCTGGTACCAAAGGCAAAGAAAGTATTTTATGATAAGCCTGGGAGGCATTTTTTGAAGTTCTTAAAAAAACATGCCAAATCTTTAAATTTCGTTGCTGTGTTTCTCCTTATTGCTTGACAGTAATGAAACCAGCAACCGTAAATTTGATCAGCATTAAAACTTTCTTTTACAGCATTCTGAAGCGTTACCTCATAGTCCGTCATTGTGGTTTGGGATGTGAAATCCACTATGATTTAATATATGTATATTAGCATTGTTGTGCAACACTTCCTTGACTTCTTGTTGAGCAAGATAAACAAAAAAAGAAATAGGTCATGATGTACAAATGTACTCTATTATGCCAGAAGGGGGCGGCACGGTAAAAACGCCGTCCGCGTCTCCCGCGAATGCTGCAACGCCCGCACCAACGCGACATACATTTGGATGACTACTCGTAGTTATGTTACCTATGCATAAGTTGGTTGAAACATCTAACTGAAAAGGTTCCATCCGCCAAGAAGTTCTAGTTAGCTTCTTCGTTAGTTCAGAACGAAAAGTCTTCGTTATTAACACAGGGTGGGCCAAATAAGACCAACCAATGTTAAACACGAATAACTTTTTTATTTTCCAATATAATTGTTTTTTCGTTTTGCTGGTTATAATGAGTTCTTGGAAATTCATAACGGATACATACAGTATACAACAACGCGTTAAAATTATTGATTTTTCTATTCTTGTCAACGATCAATTGTTATGAGTTATGACGCAGCGAAAATATCGCCAATATTTTAATTCAAGATCAGCTCCCACAGCCTTTATGATTAGGTCGACCGTTTTGAGGAACGGGGTTCAGTGGCCAACCGTCGTAGAAGAGGTGCTCATCGAAATATTCGCACTGAAGACAACGTGGAAGCTGTGCGGCAGAGTGTTGCAAATGATCCATCTGTCTCAACTCGTCGTCGTTCGTCATTCGGCATATCCAGAACAACATTGCGGAGATTCAAATTGTGCAAACACTACTACCGCAAGACCACCGACAACGACTACAATACGCTATTCGTTTTACACAATTACCCACACAAATTGGTTTTTTAAATAATGTTTTGATCTCGGATGAAGCGCATTTCCATTTAAGTGGTTATGTCAACAAGCAAAACTGTAGATTGTGGGGCTCCGAAAATCCAAGGGCAACACACCAGCATCAGTTACACCCATTAAGATGCACTATTTGGTGCGGTGTTACTCGTATGGCCGAAAAAGTTATCGGCCCATATTTCTTCGAGAATGAGGACGAAACGCCAGAAACGATTGGGGCTTCTTACAGAACAATGATCGACAACTTTTTGAGGCCAATGGCGGAGCAGCATCCTAATTTGTGGTTCTAACAAGATGGAGCGACTGCGCACACTGCTAGGCAAACTATGGACCTGCTGCGTGAAATTTTTGGCGAACGTTTGATTTCAAAAAATTCAGATTTCCCTTGGCCACCTCGTTCACCAGATTTATCTGCGCCCGACTTTTTTTTATGGGGATATTTAAAAGAGAAAGTGTATGTTAATAAACCAGAGACTATTAGACAGCTAAAGCAGAATTTTCGAGACGAAATACGGAGCCTGCAACCAGAAACATTACGTGGTGTAATGAAAAACACGCTAAAAAGACCAAATGTCTGTATCGAGCAAAATGGTGGACATCTGTCTGATGTCATATTTCATACTTAATTAAAACAAATGATTATTACAAGAGTTATACGTGTTTAACATTGGTAGGTCTTGTTTGACCCACCCTGTACATGCCTTAAAAAAAGTGGTATTGTTCATCTGTGTGCAAAGTGTTCCAAATGTACTCCATTTGGAACACTTCAACAACTTCAAGGGCAGATTTCGGCGAAGTAATGAAAACATTTACTATCAATTTCTGTAATGTCCTTTTTATTTTATGAAAATTTATGTTTCCAGTTGTGTTATGGTTGCTACAAGACAAAAAAAAGCCCACGTGTAAATCTGAAAAAAAAAAAATGTCTAACGTCAATGTACTTACTTTGAACGAATCGTCTGAAGGGTGTTGCGAATGCCACTAAAAGTATCAACATCATTTAAAACACGTCCTGCATCAACACATTATATTTAACGCTTTTAATTCATTATATTAATCTTCGTTATCGGAATGATTATGGTCCGCAAACACTGAACATACACCATGTATAATATCAACTTTGCCTTGAAATTTTGATTATAGCATATAAAGAGTTTTCCAATAGGGACATAACAATTTTGTATTTTAATACAAACGCACCCTTAAACTGTTTTTATGATCTGTTAAAGTCAAAACATAGGCCTGGGTTTACGTTTTTATCATAGTGAAGTTCACGAACGAGAAACGTTTGAAAATTATTAAAAATTACTACCGAAATTCTGATTCGGTGGTCGCAACTTTAAGAGCGCTTACTCCAATTTTCCTTCGTAATAATCGTCCCATCAGGCAGGCTGTGTGTGCTATAGTGGATAAATTGGAGTCAACATACATATTCACTATTGATTGTTCCGACGCACCGGTCGAAGTACTGAAAATATCCCAGCCATAAGTGCTTCAGTTCAAAATGAGCCAAATCAGTCGATTCCACGCCCTTCACAGGAATTGGGAAGCTTTCAGTCCACATTGTGGTGAATTTTGCGTAAACGTCTTGGCGTACACCCTTACAAAATCAAAATAACTCAAGAACTGATGCTTCTTGATCACTTGAAGCGCCGAAACTTCTCCGATTGTGCTCTGCAAAAGTTTCATCGAAAAATCGTCTTCAACGATAAAGCTAATTTTTGGCTTAATGGCTTTGTCAGTAAGCAAAATGTGCATTATTGGACAGCAAGAAACTCACGTGTGCTTCAAGAGATTCCATTGCATCCACAAAAGGTGACCGTATGGTGTGGATTTCATGGAGGTGTGATTGGACCGTATTTACGGTCATATTACTGTCAATGGGGTTCGCTATCGTGCCATGTTGGAAGACTATTTTTGGCGAGAATTAAATACACTTGTGATATGTGGTTCAAAGAAGATGGTGCCACATGCCACATAGCTGGTCAAACAATTGATCTATTGTCGGTAATCGTGGAATCTCGAGAAATGGTCCGGTCGAATGGCCAGCTTGCTCATGCGATTTAACGCCGATGGACTTCTTTTTATGGAGTTACGTTAAGTCGTTGGTTTATGCCAATAAGAAACGTTGGAGGAGCTCAGGAACAATATCGAACAAAAATTGTCAACGTTCCGGCCGATATGTGTGGAAGAGTGGTGGAAAATTGGCCCCAAAGAATCGATCGCTATAAACGTGCTCGCGGTAGTCATATAAAAAATTCCCAACATTTAGGAGTTCTTTCGCCTGTAATAACTCCTAACTTTGTATTGAAATTTTTTGGATTTATTTATTTATTTATTTTTTTTTTTTGTTGAGTAAATATCTTAGGAGCTAATTCGTAGAGCCGTGGTACATGGAAAATGACGATATACACGGAGATCTTGGAATTCTTACAGTCGAAGATGAAACCAAAAACTTGCCGCCAAGCACAAAATTAAATTAATCGGACAAGTTAACGAATTTAACATTCAAAAAAATAAAAAAATATTTTTTATGGAGACTAACGTCTCTTTATTACTTCAACTTAATTCTAAAGTACAATTTTAACTTACACTTCTACTTATAGCCTAAAAATGTCTGCTCATCAATTTACTGAATGTGAGAAAATATTCCAGACGGGAATATTACACCTCACTTTGATAAATAGCTTATTCTGCATTATTAGCATTCGACCTGACTGGCGCGTGTGCTGATAGTGCAGAAATGGGTGCATTAACTCTTCCCTCCTTAAAGGTCTACGGCCCGTAGATCAGCAATTTAGCTTAGTAGGTTGGAAGAGGTCATTTACCTGTGGTATCTGGATTTGGATTTTTTTTCAATGTAATTAAATTTGAAATGAGAGAAATGTTGTTCGTTACAGAAAATTTATGTATCTTTCTCATATTTTCTAGGTGCAGATCATGTAAATACTCTAAATCTAATTTTACGTCTTTAATTGTTAAATTGGTCTGTATTATGGGTGGTAAAATCTGGAAGGTTCTTACTTCTTTGTTATAATAGCTCTTGTCGTTGATTGATATGATATCTTCATTGAATTCTATAAGGAAGGTTCCATTTAAGGTTTTGGTGTCATTCCAGTGCCTTAAAGTTCCGTTGAAATTTGTTAGGAATATTGTATTATTAGTTAGGAGTTCTACGATTGGCTTACGGGAGAATTGATGGTCGCATCCGGCATCTTTACCTTGCTGGCTGATGCAGTGCAACTCTTGTATCTGGTTCTCATTGCAAATTGTTATATCCCTCATTTTTGCACACGGTTCTTTGATTCCGTATTGCTCTTCCTGGGTTGTGAGTAGCTCCTTGATTTCTAGGTGGATTCTCCTGTTGTTTTTTACTATAGATCTGATTATAAGATGATTGTATTCTTTTGTTCTTGTTTTTGGTATTGAAATGGTGTAAAGTAGAATTGACTCTTTTTTGTAGTATGATAGGTTCAGCATACTCGATAGCTTCCACTTCATTATTATATGGAAGAGTTTCCATTTGGGAAAGCATCTCTTGGATTTCTGTCTTATCCAAGAGGTTAGTGTTCACAATTCCCCTTTTTGCTAACTGGGTGGCTGATACGATTTCGTTTAGTTCTTCTTTTAATATAGTAAGCTTATTACACAACATTTGTTCGTACTTGTCCATACCTGTTCCGTCTATTTTTTGTATGACTCTAATGTAATTATTATTGTTTTCTATTACTTCATTTTGCGTCTTCAGTAGATTGTCCCAGTCTGTTGCGTCTGGAGTTCCGGCTATCCACTTCCACGCGGAACCAATCCAGTTTATTGACCTTGTTTGTCGTATGCCTTTTCCGTGTAGTTTCTCCAATAAATTCTCTATTTGCTGCAGTCTATGGGTTAACTGTGGTTGAAGAATGCTGGTCCTGTTGATACGTTTTTCCACGGTAGGTATAAGTTCGCTTACTATGTCCTCGTATTTCGTTAAATTGATGACATGTACCATCCAGAAATTGCCATTGATGATTTTCCCATTTCTTTGTTTTAGCGCTATGATGGGAGTACTGTATTCGTATACGTTGATTGTTCCGAGTGCCAACCTAAGGATAGACCTAAAATGGGAAGGAACAAAAAATATGTTTTAATGAGAAACATTTTTTATTTGAGACTTGTGGATTTTTTTTCCTGTTTCAGTGACGATGGTTACTCGATTATCTTTTGCCACCTTCTCTTTTATGTACAGGGGTTTTTGCTTCCCGTCTCTTCGTTTAATAGCCGCAAATATTATCTCTCCTGGTTGGTATTTCTTCGGTTTGTTCCTGTTTATGTTTTCTCGGCTGATTTTGTTCTTTTGGTTTCTCTTGATGAGTTCGCTTAAGTCCTCGTTTACCTTCGTCTGAAAGTCAATGAGATTTTGGTAGTTTATCCTCTGAATTCTACCTAGGAAAACGTCACTTGGTTTTTTTTTTGGTTACTGAATGTACTGAGTTATTATAACGGTCCATTGCTATGTTGATTATTTCCTTCATCGTCAAGTCTGGATACTCTTTTTTTAGACATCGGGTTATTTCTATTATTGTCGAATGAACTCTTTCGACAGTTCCGTTCACCTCGCTTTTTTGAGGTGGGGTTAAATAGAGTTCAATTCCTAGGGTTTTGATATAGTTTGAAATGATTGGGCTGATAAAACTGCATTCGTTATCAGTTACCAAGACCTTTACTGCTGTAAAAAAGTGAATGATTTTTATTATTTTACCCCTGAGATATATAGCAGACTTCTCCTTTATATGGAAGAATTTTGCAAACTTTGAAAATTTATCCACACAGGTTATGAACTTCTCATGATCTATCTCGAATATGTCCATGTGCATTATTTCAGATGGGTACGTAGGAATTGGTGTTTCCTGCATTTCCGGTTTTTGCGGATGTCTGTCATATTTACTTGTATTGCATATATCGCATTTTTGTACATACTTTTTTATCATGTTGGCCATTCCTGGGAAGTAATATTTTTTCTAAGATCTGTTCCTTGTTCTCTTTGTAGTTCCGGTGAGCTCTGCTATGTTCTGTTATTACGACTCGTAATTTATTGTCAGCACTGGCTAAGTCCTCAACTAATCTTTGGGTTATTCTGATTTTGAATTTGCTGAAGTATTCTCTGTATATTTCCTGCAATAGCTGTAAATAGTTTTCTGGAATTTTTATTCCATTTAATATGTTCGGATTGAGTTTTTCTTTGAGGGTCTGCGTTAGTTTTTCCTTAGTCATTCCTCGGATTCCAATGTAATGTCACTGGTAATTTGGATGGGGTTCTTCGTGTGCATTTATTTCGCTATTTTCCCTAAAAACAAGTTGATTTCGGAATACATTTAGGGGAGTTTCACAATGTGGGATAAGGTCGGAACTATCTTCCTCTGCGCTATGCATCGTTTGTTAACTGGATGATGTTAAGTTGTTAGTTTCTAGTTTGAGCCTTGATAATGCGTCGGCTACCTTATTTGTTTTCCCTGGTTTATAGATGAGCTCGTAATTGTACTCTTCTATCCTGGCCTTCCATCGTTTCAGCTTTGCATTCGTGTTCTTGTTGCTCAAGGCGAAGGTTAATGGTTGATGGTGCCGTATAGATAATTCCTTAGGTTGTCGAGGGCCCAAACTATCACTAACATTTCCTTTTCATTTGTAGCGTAGTTTTCCTCTGTCTTGTTCAATGACCTGGAAATATACGTGATGGGTCTGTCTTTCCCAATTTCTCCCTGAGAAAGCACAGCACCAATAGCGGTATTGAAGGCATCTGTCGTAAGTACAAACGGTTTTTCAAAGTCTGGAAAGACGAGAATTTCTGATGATGTTAAGAGTTCTTTTATATTCCTGAAGGTTTTCAATTCGTCTGCATTGAGTTAAATCTTAACTTTCCGTGATTGATTGGCTTTTATTTGGGCCTTCTCCTCCCTTGTGAGATTCGTAAGGGGTTATGCTATTTTGGCAAAATCCTTTATGAATCGTCGGTAGTAGGAAGCTAGTCCAAGCAATCCTTTAAGTTCTTTCAGATTGGCTGGAGCTTTCATCTTTTCAATAGCCGCAATTTTTTTCGGGTCTGGTCTTATACCCTTATTTGTTATTAAGTATCCTAAGAACTCGGTTTCCTCTTTTAGGAATTCCGTTTTATCCAAGTTTACTTTCAAATTAGCCCGTTCTAGTTTTTCAAATATTATGTCGACGTTCTTTAGGAGTTCCTCCGCAGTCTTGCCGAACACTATGATATCATCTATGTACACATAACAGATCTTTCCTATGTGTTCCTTTAAAACATCGTCTATCATCCTTTGGAAGATTGCTGGAGCATTCTTCAGTCCAAAGGGTAGACGGGTATACTCATATTTCCCGTTCATAGTGGAAAACGGCATTTTAATTATATCGTCATCTTTCATCTTGATTTGATGAAATCCCGATGTAAGGTCGATGGTCATAAAGTACCTTGATTTTCCTAGGCTTGCGATGGTGTTAGAAATGTCCGGTATTGAGTATGTGTCTGAGATCACATTCAGTTTCCTGAAGTCTATAACCATCCTGTATTTCCTGTTTCCAGATGCGTCCATTTTTTTAGGTATAACCCACATTGGTGAGTTGTATGGGCTTTTTGTTGGTCGGATAATACCATCCTCTAAAAGTTTCTTGATTTGGGAGTCCACTTCTTGTCTCATGTGAATTGGGTATGGATATGATTTGGTGTAAATGGGCTCATCTGTGGATATTTTTATTTCGGCTTTTATACCCGTGTCGATGATTTCCTTGTCCTTCACTGCTCCGAAGATGTTTTTGTGTTTTTCCACTATGTCTTTTATCTGTTTCTTTACTTCGTTACTCAGGTAACCTGAGCAGACTTATTTTCTTTTAGTGGTATTTTAATATTTGGTTTGATTTTTAGTGTGTTATTTTTCCTATCTATTACCGCATCTAATTCCTTAAGGGTATCATCTCCGATGATTCCGTCAAATGTAGTTAGGCCGGGTAAAATGAAAAAATCAATTGTAATGTTATTGCCGATACTTTCAAAGAATTTTCCACTAATTTTCCTATCGATTTGTATTTCTCCTCCAGTTGATTTTATTCTGCAGGGCTTTTGGGCTGGTTGAGTTTTGCCAAATAGTTTAGGTTGTATAAAGTTTTTGTTGGCGCCGGTATCTATAAGGAATTTTAGCAGTTCTCCATTTTTTGTCCTGTATTATGGAATGCTAGACAGGCTCCTGTCATGAAATTTACTTCAGATGTTGTCTCTTCTGTTGGCTCTATCTCATCCCCTGCGTGTATTCTTCCTCATATTCTTCCTCGTATTCCTCAGCATACTCTCTTTCCTCTTGAGTTTCGATGTTATATAACCTTTGACGTTTTTGCGGAAGACTAACGGACTCATTCCTAGTGTATTGACTATAGTTGGGTCGATTGTAGGTGCCTTGGTTATAGGCTGGCCTGTTCATATAGTTTACTTGTTTTGTTTGGACAGACCGGTCGACTTCCATAGCAACTGGCGGTTTCGGTTGAGATGGTATTGGTGGTGGATGATCATTTTTCTGGTATCTCGGTGGTTGGTATTGGTTCCTCTGGTATTACCCATGTTGAATGTTGTATGCCATGTTTCTTTGTTGTAAATTTAAGGGTTTTTGAGGTATTTGGGGCTGTCCTGCCCTTGCATGGTTCTGTCTTGATGTAGGTGTGAATATTTGATTGATTGGAGCTGTAACCGTATTGTGGACGTTCTTCGGGTGTATTGCTAGGTTTCTATAATTTAGATTTCTAAACATGAGGCGTAAGCCTCCGGGAGTGTTTGTGGTTTTTGAATTATTAGGATCTTAGAAAGATCCAAGAAGATCCAATGAGCGATTCCTGTAGTTTTCGATAAGTGCATTGATGGTTTCCGTACTATAGTCCTCTGTTTTTATTTTGTTGATTATTAATGAAAATTGATGATTAACGTTCGCATAGAATTCATCTATGCTGGAATTTTCCTGCATAAGAGTATTCATTTGGTGTTCTAGGGTGCGTATATCCCTCTTGTCGGCATAATGGAGGGATAGGCATTTCTTTATGGCGACCAGTCTTCATCGAATATATTATAGGATATAAGCGCGGTTTCTGCTCCGCCCCTAATCTTTTGCCTGATACTTTGGAGAATAGCCCTATATAATGGTTTGGTCTTCACTATTTCATAGTCCATCAATATTTTTTCTACGTTGTAGATCCAGGATATATATTGAGTTGGGTTTCCATCAAAAGTTTGTAATTCTTTTACACTATCCGGTAGTTGACTAATATCTTTTAAGTCTTGTTCGCTTCTAGGAGGTTGGAGGGTTGTCGGATATGTGGCTGGTTCTTGTGCCCTTACTTCCAAGGCGTCAAGTCGTCTTTCTATTTTCTTTACAGCCTCGATCTGAGCATTTACTGCCCCTGTGAGCTGATTGATTGCCTGTTGAAGCACTTCCATTTTACCTTGATTCTAATGGGTTATATATATTGTTGTTATATGTTCTAATACTATTATTTGTTTGGGTGTGGTACAAATTTGTGTTTTTATTTTACTAGCTAACGATACTATTTGTGTGGGTGTAGTACAATTTAGTGTGCTTATCTTACTGGTTAACGAATTATATATTATATATATATATATATTAATATTACAGTTTAAGAATAATATCAATCTGACTTGAATTTATTTTTTAATTAATTCCCTTTTCTTTTTTGGTAAAATAGTTCTTCTCTTTTTTTTTATATAATTATTTCCTGATTCTGTTCAGTCACTTGGTACACTATTCATTTATTTTGCTTAAGTATATCTATTTTCCTGCTTTCATTCAGTTATTTGGTACAGTATTCAATTATTTTGTTTTAGTATTTTTATTTTTGACAATATGTATGCGTTTGTTTAAGATATAATAGTAAAAAAAGAATGTTGTTTGAGAATTAAATGAGTAATTTGTTTTTGACTTACAATAAGATAATGATCCTCTTCATTGCTTGTCTGGTCAGGATACTGCTTAGGTGTCTCTATCCTGGAACCGATCTAGTGCTGTCTGGATGAGAAGTATTATTCCTTTTTAGCTGCTTTCGTTGAATCTTGGAAGCTGCCTACTGCGGTACTCTACTCAATCACTTTTGCTTCGTCTAGAGATGCCCACTGTTCCGATGGGAAGTGTCTAAACTTTTTCACTGTTTTTTAATATGTACACTGTTCCGATGGGAAGTGTTGTATTTAAGTTGTGCTGTATTTAAACTTTTTCACTTATAAGCACTTGTATACCGATCGGGTCCCTGCTCGGGCGCCAGTTAACGAATTTAACGTTCAAAAAGATAAAAAAAATATTTTTTTATGGAGACTAATGTCTCTTTATTACTTCAACTTAATTCTAAAGTACAATTTTAACTTACACTTCTACTTATAGCCTAAAAATGTCTGCTCATCAATTTACTGAATGTGAGAAAATATTCCAGACGGGAATATTACACCTCACTTTGATAAATAGCTTATTTTGCATTATTAGCATTCGACCTGACTGGCGCGTGTGCTGATAGTGCAGAAATGGATGCATTAACTGACACGTTAATAATACAGTTCCACAAATTCTGAACGAAACAAAACTATTGTGCCGTCTACAAAGGACCAGACCTTCTGACTTAGTATGATAAAGATGAAGCGGCTAAATAGCGGAACAAGCAGGAACTTTCATTGGAAAGACACCTGCTGACGTCTTTATTTCGTGATTAAAAAAATGTCTCGATAATCTTAACTTAGTTGCAAATTAATATCGAATAATATTTTGGTAAATAAGAATTTCACACTACTATGAGCATGCGCCTCTATCAAAAATATATGGGGAAGTATAGGAAATGAAACGAAAGGAAAGTGGTCTTTAGCTTCCCAAGAATGCTCCCATCATATACAGTAGAAGGCTTTCGTTCCCCGTTGTTTGGGGAAAGAATAGTTATAGCCTAACTTCCCAACGTTATTAATGAAAGCGCTATACGCACTTATTCAAATCTAATAAACCCTCCTGTGTACGGAATCCGGTCTAGGTATGCGTTGGCACATGTATTTAACATATCAAATAATTTCATTGAATGAATTCACATTCCGTGTTTTTTTTTCAAAGCTACATATTTACGGTGGTGGTTAAGTCTTATTGCAAACATTTCATCAGAATTCGCGAACTTTGTTTACAAATTTTTGCAGCTGCGCCCACTTTCTGCTTACAAAAAGTCGTAACAACTGTTTCTGATAAAAACTCTTAAAATTTGCGGAAATATCCTCTAAATAGAAAGATATCATTGCATCTCGATAAACAATTTCGGAATGCCACGCTCACCTTATCAGGGTTGTATTAGAAGATAGAGGATATGGTATCATACGACCCATTCCAGATGGATTGTAACTTCCATGTATACGTATGTATTTCTTGTTATCAGTTGAAAATCGATTTATTTCGCAAACAAATATTTATCGCACAATTGGTTTATGATATTGTTTAAATTTGTTCAATTACTACATACACATTAATGTTTAAAAAAGGCACAATTGCTTTTTAAAATATCGACTTCAATCAATTTTCCTTGAGATTTCAACTCTCTAATTTTTTTTTGCTGACATATTTAAAATTCATATTTGAGTTTTTTCCGTTCTAGATTTTGCCCATTGGAGAATATATATGTTGTACGTAAGCAACAAATCCTCGCGTGTGGGTGCCGCCATTGCGCGGATTATGCCGAATATAGGAGGGCCAAGATACAGCCGAAGGCTACTCTTAGCAAAGTAGTCATATCCGTAGTCCTATACGGATCACCAGTTTGGGCCGGAGCTATGAAAGTGACTTCATACAAAAGAAAAATCATAGCAGTAAACCGACTATGTGCATTAAGAGTGAGTAGCGCTTTTCGCACAACCTCGGACCACGCAGCCTGCGTTATCGCGGGAATGTTCCCAATTGATATATTGGCGGAAGAACTGCAGAAAAAGTTTTTAGAGTGCAGACATGAGGGGCGACTAACTCACGGGAAACCGGACACTATAGGAAAAAGCACAAGTGTGATAGAGTGGCAGCAACGCTGAAGTCTTTCTTCCAAGGGCCGATGGACTTACCGCCTTATCCCGACCTTAGGACTTGAATAAACCGCAGACATGGTGAAGTTAACTTCTATTTAACACAACTGCTTACGGGACATGGTTGTTTCCAGTCAGATCTATATCAGTATAGGAACGATGACTCCCCCGCTTGTCCATCGTGAAGTGATACTCCCGAAAACGTGGAGCATGTATTTTTTCACAGCCCACGTTTCCTTCTACAAAGAGAAGCACTACAAACAGCATTGGAAGAAACACCAACTCCGAAGAATTTAGTTAATCACATGCTAGAATCTGAAAGCTAGTGGAACGCAGTGAGCTCTTATGCCAAGGATGTATGCCAAGAGCTAAGGAGACTAGAAATGAGAGAAAGAAATGAGAGCGAAGAAAACGCAAGAAGCAACAGAGTGGAAGCCAAAGGGCTTCTTACGCAGACGCAAAGACAGGCGGACATACGCGCATACATGCGGTCACAATGGCACGCGAACGCGTAATCATCATTTTGAGCCAATTAGAATACTGGAACGTGAGAGAAAAGAGTCAAAGGGACTAACACGAATCCAGATGACAACTATGTCAGATATAATGGAGATAACGGTCGGAAGAGAATTGACTCTACAAAAAGAGCTGCGGAGAATAGAAAAGCTAAGAAGAGCAACTGAAGCAGCGGAAGAAGCTGACACAAGAAGCATAGCATAAACTGCTAACCAGCCCCGCGAAGTAATACCTAACGGCAGTCCCGCGGGAAGAGTGGTTGAAGTGTATAGGGTGTGTTTAGTACGTAAGCGTATTCCTGGCATCAATTACTCAGGTTTGCGAATCGTGCATGCGAGTAGCACTCGGGCTATTAGTATCTATGAAGATTACACATCCCTGGCGAAATCCAAAAAAAAGAGCGTTCTCCTTGCGGTCTATTACCGCTTCGAGTTCTCTAAGGGTATCGTCGCCGATAATCCCATCGAACGATGTAAGTCCTGGGAGAACGTAGAACGTGAGGATCGAGTCATTGCCTATTCTTTCATAAAATCTGCCAGATACTTTTCTATTTACAATTATATTGCCAGTGGCACAGCGTACGGTGAATGGTTTAGTCAAACGTGTAGTCTTTTGCGATATGGAAGGATTGATAAAGTTTTTGTTGGCCCCGATGTCAACAAGAAAGTTAAGTTTTTCGCCTTCTCGCGTCACATATATAGAATATATGGAACGCTGGAGAGGCGTCCGTCATAAAATTTACCGTGTCTTCAATATTGTCTTCGGCTTCTTCATTATACGCCTCTAAGTTTATCTCGGTATTGTACAGTTTTTGCTGCTTGCCGTAATTAGGACGATAGCCTTCAGATCGGGCACCCCTTTTGAACGAGTTACTTCCATTAGGGCGATTCCATATAATTAACTTGATGCTTTTGCACGGAGCCTAGCTCCATTCTTTCGAGAGGCTTCGGGACCGTTGGCCTGGGTGGTGAATTGTTATTACTCTGGAAATATTGAAGTGAGTTGGGATGACGGAAAAACCTCTTTGGCGGTAAAGCCTGCCCTAGCATTTACTGGTCTAAATGATTGGTTAACGGAAGCGGTCACCGTATTAGACGAATTGGGAGCGTGGATCGTATTATTCCTATAGTTCAAATTTTGAATTTCCAAGCAGGCCGTGTAACCCTCGGGAAGTATCCTTGGTTTTTGGACAATTAACATTCGGGACAGGTCACCATTTAAACTACGTATAAACACGTCCAAGCCGCGGTTACGATACGTCTCGACCAGTTTCCTGAGAGTATGTCTCCGTCTTGATCTTAATGATCAGTAAAGAAAATTGATGGTTTACCGTGGCGTAGAACTCATCAAGTTAAGATCCCTTCTGGGCCAGCTGATTCAGCTGGTGCTCGAGGGTTCTTATGTCCCTCTTATCTGTGCAGTGCAGCGAAAGACATTTTTTCATCGCCTTCCTGTCGTCGTCGAAGATACTATACGAGATGAGAGCGGTGTCCGCGTTCCCTCGAATTTTTTGCCTTACATGCTGCAAGATGACATGATAATTGGGCTTACCTCTTACAATCTTGAAATCCTGCAGGATACCCTCGACGGTGTGTATCCACGATACGTACTGCGTCGAGTTCCCGTCGAACACCTGCAACTCCTCCACGCAGTCCGGGAATCAACTTATGTCTTTAAGGTACTCCTCCGTTCTCGGACCTACTAACGGCATCTCCGTCACACGAACAGCCTCCCCGGCGTTGGGTGTCGCATTAGCACTCGCGTTTTGGAGCGAGACAATTCGATCTTCGAAGCCCCGTATCTCATCCAAGATCAGATTCACCGCACCGGTCAATTCGGTGAGTGATTTTTTCTCTTCTTCCATTTTTCATTTACCACTCGATATAACTTTATAAATGCGAATTGATTTTCATGGCTTCAAAAAAAATGTTTGATTAACTACTTCTTTTTCACTCAATAATTTTAATTTTTTCTCTTTTTTTATTTCCTTCTTACACTTTATAAATTTAGATATTTTCTTTTAACTTAATAGATCCTCTCCACTTTATAAATTTAAATATTTTCCTTTTATTTAATGGTTTCTTTACACTTTATAAATTTAGATATTTTCCTTTTATTCACTGTTCGGTTTCTTTAAGATGGCTTTTTTCTTTCTGCCACTTACACTGCTCTTAAAATTTTTTTGAAATGAAATGCGTCGAAGTTCCCGCTATTATTTTTTCTAAAAAAAAAAATTTAAGGAAAAAAATAATCGAACGGACTAGTTTATTCTCATGGGGGCCGGCAAAAGAAGTGTCGTGTTGTTCCCTTTTAGTCGCAAACATTTATGCTTGTAAGCGACTTTAGCCTTCTAGGATATCTGCATGTTGTCATGGGTATGCAGAAGTTTTGTGCCCAAGATCCAGAATGGTCAATGTGTTCTCATGGGTACATTGACGTTCACTCCATAGAGCGTACTGGTCCTGATTTGGCACGGATCCACAGGGAAAAAGGATATAGTTATGCCGGTTCCTGCCCGGGCGCCAGTTAACAAATCCGCCCACGCGGATAATATAAAAAAGCGGACGACAGACTAGCCGCAAAATGAAACACGTACTTCAAACTTTAGATTTATTCTTATAAACTTATAATTTATTCTTTACAACTGAATAATATAAAATAGGTCTTAGGTTTACTCCCGCCTTCGAAAGACAAACCGCCTGATCATTCCTGTACCCATACATCAGCTCGCATATGCCCCACATATGCTGATACAGCTTTCCCACCTGGTGCATGTGCGGCGAACACAGATATCCGATCGGATGCGCGTATGCTGTCAGTTTGAGTTCCAATTCATTGGCTAAGGTAATCTACGGCCAAGGCCAATGCAGATCATATTTCTTCATGTTGCCGCCGGTTGGAACGTGATAACTTTCATGCTTGGTACATGCCAAATAAATTAAAAGAAAAGCAAATTAAAATATTAATCCAATTTTCAAAAAGGCTAATCTTCATCCAAACAAAAAGAAAAAAAGGCAGTTCTATAAAAGTTCAGACGTGAAGAGATTTTCTTATTTTGCTGTTATGAAGTGTAGGATAGGCCACACACGTAGTCTCCCATCATATTAGCATCCCATTCGCTCTGACACCGCCTCTCTATTAAAGCGATGCCTTGGTGAAACGTCTCACCATATTCTTCACTAATACTGCCATGTTTACACTAAAAAAAATCCCAATGTGAGTGATGAACATGTAATTTTAACGATATCCTATATCCTAATATTTTAGCGACCATCAGCATGATAAATGAAACAGGAATGTTTCGTATATCCTCCTTGAAGATCTTTTAAAAACCCAATCATCTCAAAATTGCCACAAACAAACCATTCATAAGTCATAAGTTTCTCTTGTTATTGACGGTAGTGGATTCCCGTTACTCAAAAGAACGCATTTTAGACTTCGAAACTGTCAATATTATTGCAGAAGCACAAATCATCTTGTATAGAAAAGTATGTTGAGAATCGTTTGTGTCGTTTTCTAGCATTAGTGATTCTACAGCTCTTATTCAGGAAGTTCCATTCTTTTACCTTTGATGTCATAGCTCTGGATTAGACTTTGCAAGCCTAAATCTATCTAAATTCATCTAATTCCTCTTTGTTTGAGTAGTGTGGTTGTTTGGTTTCTTTAGTAGTTTCGGATAAAATAACTTTCTGAAAACCGCTTCCATGTTCATTCTCACTCTCACTCGATAAATGTTCTTTAGATGGTAACAGAACAGGAAGCTCGTCGGAGTGTGGAACTGGAGCACTTGATGATTGAAGATCTGGATATACAATGCAGGAACGATTTTTTGTTTTTTAAAACTTTGAAATATTCACTACACCAAAATAGTAATCGCATATGTACATGATCTTTTGGTTATCTTCTATCTTCGATTTACGATCTTCTCCCCGCATCAAAGTCTCCAAAGTAGATCGAAAAAACCTCAGATCACATGTGGAACCCAGGCTTTATTTTGGTTGACAATTTTCATACAGAAATAATCGCCATACACTTCAGTAAATTTAGTTCCTTCCTTTATTTGACTTGATTCGGGCCAATATAAAATCCACAAACGTAACAGAAGGAATTGGTTGAGTGCAAACAGCAGCACAAACGTCAAGTTAACATTTTTATTTCATTTTGTCAACTAGCGACTAGTCACACTTCCTTCGTTCTTCGTTCTTTAGTTTAGTTTTGATTTTGGTTCCTTTTTTCCCGTCTGTTTTTATGGAGTTGTATCTGTAGACGGTGGTAGACGAAAATTTGTTGGTGAAGAACGATTTTATTTCCATGCTACTAACTACCTGAGTCTAGGCATACGTATATGTGATACTGAAAAGTGTCGATAATTAAGTATCGATACCGGTATCGTATCGAAAAAAAAGTATCGATACTTTCGCGTATTGATATAATAGATAAATAAGGGCAGTGGGTAGGAGGAGAAAAGATGAAAATGAATGTAGGTACCTATATATTTTACACGCAAGTAATTTATAAACAATAAATTAAAACATAAGGTTATATTTTTCTTCACTGCCAGCGCCGAGAATATCAGCTTACCCAGTCTCTTATCCAGAAGTTTATTTCATTCCCAACACTCAGTGACTCCTGCTTCGGAAAATAGGCGCTATAAAGTAACCAATTTTCCTACCGTAGTCTAGTAATTCTGGGCAATTTCAAATAAACTGGTGAAAACTGCCTTCATGTAGTCTCAAACTTGGAGCATATTTAATTTAAATAGGAACAGTTCTGGTTCTTTTTTTTTAAAGCACCATGAATTGTTTTCAGTTTCTGCTTCTTTTTTTTGTACAGAAAGTGTAAATCTTCGAAAGGTGCTGAAGAAGTAATTGGTTCAACAGCAAGTCCGATTTTCTGCAGCTAAAATCACCTCCCCTCCTCTCCCCTGTTACCTGCGGTACCACCATTTAAGCATTTCATCACAGAGGGAACTTAGACTTTCCTTGCCTTTTCAATTTGTATTGTCGCAGTTTGACTTTCTTTATACGTGCTGCTTTTTTCAGACTTAGCTGTACACCAGATTGAGCTCGATTGCCCTATTTTCTGCTTCCCTCTGCCCGCCAATGTCATGCAATTTCTTCATTGTGCGGGTTATATTTTCAATCATCACATCACAACATTTCCCCAACGATGTTTTTAGGGTTTGTATTCCAAGGTTATTTCTGTGTGAATCTCTTTCGTTTATAAAACGTGGGCACTAGAAAACGACATGTTCCACACTTTCTATACAGTGCTTGCAATTGTGCAAGTTGGTCCCCCGATGTTTGGCAAAAGGCACGTTAGAGCACCGCTCGCATTTGCTGCTTTCCGAATAACATTGGACAGGTGTTCTTTGAATTTTGGTCTTGCATATCGCACGACTTCAAGGTATTTGAACAACGGCTTCGAAGTGATGGTGTGGCCGCCGATTGTGAACGATACTGTCTCCAGCGTCTTCCTGCCGGTTATAAGGACAGTTTCCATCTTGTTTTCTTGCTAACGACAAGCCAACTTAGGTAAGCTATTGTTGGACGATCGTTATTGTCGCATTGCCAATCTGCTCAACCTCTTCTAACAGTCTGGCTGTAGCCACAATTGTGATGACACCAGCAAAACCAACCATTTTCGACTCCTCGGGAATAGAGAGCCGCAGCACGCCGTCATACATAATATTTCACAGTACGTGGCACAGCACAGATCCCTGTGGTACACCACCAGTCACGCTGTATTCCTTCAGGCCGCAGTCGATGTTATATTGGAGTATTCGGTGCCTAAAGTAGTCTGTCACAATTTTAATTAGGTAGGGTGGTTACCTCATACTCCTGAGTGCTTGTAAGATGTAGTTTTAATTAGCACTATTGAACGCGCTTTTAATGTCGAGGGTTATCACAGCAAAATATTTCTTGGAACCTCCTTTCCATCTTCTTCCCTGTCTTGCCTTTTCCGCTGTTTCAACTACGACTTTAATTACATCTATGGTAAAGCGTGCCTTCCTGAAGCCGTATTGTAGATCGGACAGTCCTCCCGCTACATTTTCTTTTTCCCATGAGCACTGTCGATATGATACCTCCAAAACTGTGAAGAGTAAGCCTGTTCCCCTCCCTTCATCCGACTCCTAATTCCCATTCGAAGATGCTTCTGCATGAATGAGCATTTCCGGCTTTCCAACAGCCATTTATTAACTTCAGATTCTTTAATGGTGAACCCAATAACCTGACAAATACTATGGGTGAGCATAGTTCGATGTTCTTAAACATGAAGTAGTTTATTGAATCTAAACTAAATCTAGCGCCCTTCATCGGGTACGAAAGTGCAGAAGCTTTATTCTGAATTCTGAACCCTTGCAAAAGTAATAAATAGTTATGATATTGATGAAGTAATTTAATTTTTTAATTTTAATTTGTTTGTGGGGGCGAAAGCCCCCATTTATTTGGCTTATTACAAGCTACAACTAACTTAAGGGTAAAACTTAAAACTAAAACTTAAAACTAAGACTTAAAGCTAAGGAGAATGGTGAAAGAGTTCGGCTTTGAGGCAGGGAGTGCTGAGGTTAAAATCAAAATCGGTGAGGTTTGAGTTCACTTTTCGCAGTATACGGGAAATTGGTTCATTAGATCCATGTGAAGTGGATGGGACGGTAGATAGAAAAGACGAGGGCATCGTAAATTTCGTGGGTTAGTATTGAAAAAAACTGAGTGATAAAGAGATGCGCAATCGACAGAGCCTGAAAAAAGTCGATAAATGAAAAGAATGTCTGCAACATCTCTGTGTTTCTCTAGAGTACTCAGGTTGATGAAGTTGAGGAGGTCTTGATAGGGAGGCAAGATCGTTCCAAGGAAGACCTCGAAGGGCAAATCGAAGAAATCGACGTTAAATATTCTTGATTCCGGTCACACATGAACTTGCTGAAAGGGTGACCACGCTTGACTGGCATATCCAAGGAGGGGGCGAACAAAGGTAATGTTAAGGGATCTGGTCAAGTAAGGATCAAAAAATTCTTTGGGCCATCGTTTGACAAAGCCAATTGATGAGTTTGCTTTACGAGTTATCTCATCAATATGTGAACGGAAATTTAGTTCCCTATCGTACAATATTCCAACATCGCGGAAAGATTGGACGATGGTGACCATGGTGATTGACTTAAGTGATAAGGTAATGGATTGGCATTGGGCGATATTGAGCTGTAAACGATTTTGTAGGCACCAGTTCGAAAAACCATCAAGGTCTTGTTGAAGGAGACAGTAGTCATGCGGTGAAGAGATGGCTTTGAAAAATTTGGTATCATCAGCGTACAGAGAGGGGGAAGAGTGTTTAATAACCCTCTCAATATCTTTTATGGTTAGAATGAAGAGAAGGGGACCTAGATGGCTGGCTTGCGGAACACCAGAGCTGGCCAAAAAAGGAGCCGATAGGACGGGTTTGAAACGAACTTGTAGGAGCGGTTTCCGGGTTAGAAGATATCCATTTTAACAATATTTGTTCGAAACCGAAGGCAGACAATTTGAAGAGGATTAAGTTATGAGATATCTTATCAAAAGCCTTACTAAAATCAATTGCAATAAGGTCAACATCTTTGCCATTATCTAAGGCAGACAGGGAGAAGGACACGAATTCGACTAAGTTAGCGGTAGTTGATCTACGTTTCAGAAAGCCGTGATGGGTGGGAGAGATAAGAGACTTGTACTGAAATTTTAAGGCTTTGTATAAATTAATTTCGAAAAGTTTGGGTAGATGAGAAAGTTTAGCAATGGGCGATAGTTCGTTACTTCGTTTTTTGATCCCTTTTTGTGTATGGGGGTTATGAAAGAATTCTTCCAAATCTGAGGGAATTCTCCTAGTGATAGAGACAAACGGAAGAGATGAGAGAGAGGGAGGGAGAGAATGAAGGAGCATTTTAAAGAAAAATGGCAAGGATACCATCTGGGCCTGGTGAGAATACATTAGTAAGATTTTGTAGTTTATTTTCAATTACAGATCAAAAGACAGGAACAGAAAGGGGCCAACGGAAAAGTTAAGAAGGTGACTGAAGTAGGAGGGGTCTGGTTCAAAAGAGTTGTCGGTGAAGATGAAGTTTTATGGCGAGGAAAGGCGACATAAAGAGAAATAGAATTAAATATTTCTCTTTAAAAAAAATTGTGAGGGCTTCGTTTACGAATAGGTTAGCAAACTCAAAGGAACACCTACTCAGATATGCATTTATCTTGTGGAAATTAGCTTTATAAAAGTCGTAAGAAGTGCGAAATGCGGGAGGAGTAGATTGAAGTGGTGAATTGAGGTAAAGTGAAAGAAGAAGAGAGGGATGAGGAGTTAATGGGATCAGTTGTGAATATAAGGTCTAATTGCCTTCCCATGTATTTTATCTTCAAATGGGATATGAATACCCTTATATTATTGCAGGGAACGGACGTTAGTAGATAGACATAGAGAGAGGGAAAGAAAGATTGGTGTAGTGGTTTGAAACTTAGGTGGTATTTCGTAAACTCCAAGGGTAGCCGTCCAGATAACTGGGGAGCTTTTTTTTTTAATTCAACTATTGTCGTTGCTTTTAATTCACAGTATATTTTTTCCGTCCTCCTGATGTCATCATCACGGTCAAGTTGCATTTTGAGCCATATAGCCACCCTACTGCCAGTGTTATGCCTTCGCAGTAGATTTGACTTGTCTATCGCAATTAATCTACTTTTTTTTTAAAAAAAATAGATGATTCCTGACATCAGAATTTAAACTGTGAACCCACAGCGTGGCAAGCGATGGTGTTACCACTACACCACGGCCACCCCAATAATTTAAGACATTACTAACTTGACATAAACTTGAATCAGTTAGCCGATCTATGAAGAGACATTCCTTAGTGGAGTTGGCATTTGAAGCGATGAAAAATGATTCATCATCGCAAGGAGTCTACTACAGCAGAGACAGATTAAAGTCGCCAAAAATAAGGATGTCACCAAGGGAATCGGATAAGTCAATCATTTGATCAAACGCGTGGATAGCAAGTTGGTAAGATTCGATAGGTTGGGTTAGTAGAATGTAACAACACATAACGTATAGGGATCTATGTGGAAAAGTTATTTTTATTGTAACAAAGTCGACCTTAGAAGAGGAACAAATGGCAATGAGAGAAGAGTCAAAGTCTTTATGGATGGCCAGTAGCACGCCTCGAGAGGGAGAGTCAACCAAGGGGTGGGTAGGGTCGTCGTCTCGAAAAACATTAAAAGTAGGGGGGAATACTATTGGCTCTTTATGTCGAGGATTAGATTGGTTTCAGTCAGAACATTTATTTCATAAAAAGTAATTGTTTATAATCTTCTTAATCTAATTGGTTTGACTTAAGGTCGTCTACCAAATTTATTTATTTAATGTTTTATATAAGAACTGAGTTAAAAAAAAAAATAATAATTTTTCACAGTTGATACATTTTCTAGGAATCCAATTTCTATCATCTCAGGCTCAAGCACCTGAGCTCCAAAGTACCTGCGGCGAAATTCTTGAAGAATGTGGCATATCGCGATGAAGTGAAACAAGTCTTCTCGTTGCTTGAGGTTGCATAGTTCGCAAATAATTGCGAGTTCCGGTCGATGGGGTATATAATTCAAGTTGATAAGTTCGCCTCGTAGGTACTATAAAGATTGTGTTTATCATATCTGATGTGCTACTAGCTAAAAAATAAGTTTTCTCCTGTAGGTGGTGGTTCAGTTTACTGTAGTATTCTCTATATTGTGAAAACTCATCTTCATTTACAAATTTATCATACTATTTATGGCCTAATTTAGTCAGGAAGGTGTAACATTTTTGTTTTGTGGATGTCGATGGCTCATTTTGCGAAATACTTAAGGCGAAGTCAGACTCAGATCCTAAGTTTGCCCACTCTTGTACACATTTTCCTCCGTACTATAGCATGTGAAGGAACTATTCGCGGTAACCTTTTTTGATTCATTGCCACGATTTTTATCACATAATCTAGATGAAGCTTAGGGGTCTCCAAGAATAAGAGTGCTAGTCCAGTCTCAAGGTGGATCAAATAGCGGACAAATTTTTCAACGGCTTCGTAAGAGTAAAAGCTCCATACTTGGGCTACATATAGGAGAATTGAGGCTGCAGTTACACAGAATACTTTTTGGTTCGTTGCATGCGTTATACTTTTATTTTCAATGCAACTTCTCCATACTGCTCACATCGCCCTTTTAGCTTCTGTTAATTTCATTTCCCTCCTCCGTCTCTATAATTCATCATCTTCATATTCGCTGGATTTACGGACAAGTTCCAAGTTCTGCAGTAGTTTTCGAGCCGGTTAATCATTAATTGCATGGAGTCAATTGTATCTGTGAGGAAAACAATGTCATCAGCAAATAATAGCGCTGGAGGAAAACAATGTCATCAGCAAATAATAGCGCTGAGATATTTCGCCGGCTCAATTCAATTCCTCCTTTTACATGCTCTATTACATCGTTTATGTACACAATAAATAAAAGTGTACTTATTTTCATATATAATTCTTAGCACGTTAATGATTCCATATCTACATAGCTTATAAAAATTGCTTCCCGTGCTACAGAGTCGAATGCCGCTCTAAAGTCCACGAGTAGGGTGTATAACTTATTTTTCTTACTTTTGTAAGTCTCTGCAACATTTACTAAAGAGAGTATTTGATCTGTGGTTGAAAAGTTTTGTGTAAAACCTGCTTAGAATTCAATTAGGATTTTCTTCTGTGCAACCCATTATGTAAGTCTGTTAAAAAGTACACCGGCAAACAGTTTAGCGGAAGTATTCAGAAACAAGATGCCTCTATAGTTTGCTGGGTTGAGCTGTGGAATACTCTGTACCAATTTTTCTCCCCGAAAACTCAATTTTTTGAGTAATCAAGGGAGAATTACTGGAAAGAAAAACCTACATTTATTTTCATTATTTTTTTGTTGTACACAATTGAGGTCTCAATGATGTTCAGCAACTTGTGTACTACCACCATATTTACATGAAACAACTTAATCAATTGTCTCCGTCGACTACTTACCTTGATGTAGTGGAGATGCTCAGTACGGCCTAGTGATTTCAGGGGGACTACCTAAGCTGTAAGTTCTCTGGAGGAGAGTCTGAAGCCAAAAAGTGGTGGTAGTGTGAGCGAATAGTAAACCCTATCCAGGTGATGCCCGACTGATGATCAAATCAGTCACTAACGAACTCCATCAAGTGCCTGGCAAGGTTTGTCGTAAAACCTTATCTCAGTAAAAGCGGCTATGCTGTGGACCAAAACATGAATAATTTTAACAACAAATCGGACAAGAAAAACGAATTCTAAGTTAGTTCTCCAAACAAACTGCTCGATTAAAAGGATAGTCAATCCGTTACAGGAGGACAACTTAATATGAGCAAGAAAGGCCAACCTGATAGGGGTAGGCCAGTAGTCAAGAGAGGTTTGCCATCCGATAAAGGAAGGTCGTCTAATGACAAACAGAGCAATCAGCCGATATGGGAAGGCAATCAATTAGTGATAGGCAGAAGAGTCAGCTTGATATGGCAATGTCCTCAAACAGTTCTGATACCAGAAGTGATCCGGCCTCCAAAAGGCCCAGGTTACAGAATGATCCTACAAAATCTTCGAAGAAAGCCAGGAAAGCAGTACCGGATCTTGGTCCCTCAATAGGGTTGCCAAAGACCATCTGGAGGCTTGTTAAGGCAAAAGTATCTGCCTGGCTAACCGTAGTTAGCGCCTCCAACTTTTAAAGATAGTGATTGGCATCAGATTAGTGCCAAATTGCAGATCTATAGCGGTCAAAACTTTTCTAACTTCATACAGTTAGCCATAGCGAAGGTTGGCGCATTGTGGCCTGGTTCCAATCTCAAGTCCATTCGTAAGGAGGAAGTCCCAGTTCGAGTTGAGCTTCTATTTGATCGCTTAATAGAAACTAACCTAATTATAGCACCTTTTAAACCACTGGGTGGAACCTGTGCGAAATGCGTAGCGTACGCAGATGACCTAGCGGTTCTGATAAGAGGTAAGCACCTGAACAGCTTATGCAAGAAAATGGGCGGAGGAGAGTGGATTAGAAATAAATCCAAATAAAACGGAACTAGTTCTCTTTACAAAGAAAACCAAAACTAGTGACTTTCACATTCCACAACTCGGAGGAGTATCACTACAACTCCGCCACAGCGTCAAGTACCTGGGCATTATATTGGACAGGAAACTGACCTGGAGAAAGAACCTGGAAGAAAGAGTTACTAAAGCCAAAAGAGCATATTGGATATGCAAGAGGTCCATCGGGATGTCATGGCGCTTCAAACCGAAACAGATCCACTGGACATACGAATGCGTAATAAAACCTATCATCTTCTACGGTGTAGTTGTATGGTGGCCAATGATGAGCAAAAAGTATGAAAGAGACTTGCTAACAAAGCTGCAACGTATGGTCTGCCTGGGTATTACAGGAGCATAATCCTTAACACCAACCGCGGCCACGGAAGCGATCCTAAACATTCTACCAGTGCACCTCGGCTTTTCAGCCTCACGGCTTAGAACTATCGGCCATTTCATCGATGGTGCAAATACGGGACATTGAAAAATCACCGAAATGATAAGAGTAATGACACCACTCATCGAGAATATTGGACGTATGAAAGGACGACAAGAAACTCGAATGGGGTATCGGTATATACAGTCGGCTCTAACATATCAGGGGAATCAGGGGCTGGCATCTTTAGTGCTAACCCACCGATTGAATTTGCTGTTCAGCTAGAACCATTTGTATCGGTGTTCCAAGCAGAAGTCTATGCAATTATGAAGGCAACTGAAATACTCACACAAGACACCAGCGAAAGGAGGCAAATCGACATCTGCTCGGATAGCAAAGCAGCAATTAGCGCGATTATAAACCCCATGTTCAAATCACGACTAGTAAGGGAGTGCAAAACTAAATTGAACTTACTTGCCAGACGCAATAGAATCCATCTTACATGGGTACCGGGGCATGAAAGTGTACCGGGTAATGAAAAGGCAGACAAACTAGAAAGGAAAGGATCGGGCAACACAGAACTGTACCCGGATAATACAATAGGGGTCCCTCTGACAACTATTAAAACAATAATCAATGAGAAGATACGACAGGAGTTCAATAACTACTGGACGAATCTAGACACGTGCAAAGTGGCTAGATCTGTAATAACAAAACCGAGTAACAACACAGCAAAAAGAGCTCTTACCTCAAGCAGAACACAATTGAGACTGATGGTGGGAATTTAGCAGGGCACTTCAATCTCAACAAACATTCGTTCAGACTAGGGATAGCTGATACAACAACCTTTGCCAACTGTGAGGAGAAGGAGGAAGATATAGAACACTTCCCTGCTACAGCGAGGTTAAAACTGAAAATTCTGAGATCTCCAAGGATTCTGGATATTACACACTTCAGTAAGAAAGGAATCCTCGATCACTATACGATATAGTTTCCTGTTGATACTCCCCATGATCCCAATACCTAAATCCCCTTTCAAAGCATAATTCCCAAAGTACAGCACTATTCCTTACAGTTCCATAGACGAGGGGAACACAACAGCCCCAATGGAGGCCTAAGTGAATAGCATAAGGTCATCCTCTTAAACCAACCAACCAACCAACCTAATTATAGCAAGAAGTTCTTGATGTGACCTTTGTCACGAACTGTTCTAAAATAAACGTCAAAAACTGGATAGTATCTAGAAAAGCGTCTTCTCAGATAACTGGTACGTACAATTCAGTATTAACTTTAAAACGAGTCCACAGCATGTTTTTAGGATTAGGTAAAGTACTATAATGCAAAGTTGATTGATTACCTCAAAAACGTTACTTTCATCCGGCCTCGTTCACCATCTGATATTGACGGGATGGTGGACGCACTAACCAAAGCAATAAAAAGGTCCTTGCAAAGCCTGCCCGGTTAGCAGACAAAAGAATGGGGGCAATCCTCCGTGATGGAATGCTACACTTAGGGAGCTTAGGCATGATGGGAGAAAGTTTTTTAACAAAGCAAAATGTTCAAGAAACCCTGAAGATTGGACTCTACGAGTATATAAGAACAGTCCGAGGAAATACAAGCTGGAGATAGGGAAAGCTCAAAGAAATACATGGCATATTTTCTGTGAAAATATAAAAAAGATAAGCGACTCTCCTCGGATAAGGAAAATTTCCACATATACCTAGCTTCATAAAAAAACAGACGGAAACTGGACCATGTCTAGCTTTGGAGCTACTTATGGATACCCATTTTCTGAATAATAAAACTGAGAAAGCCAGAAAAGAGTCGAACTATCGGAGCCAGAGAATACTGACGACCATCGAAGACTACATTGGGCAGTGCACAGTTTTTATCCTTACAAATCACAGGAGGCTTTGATATATTGAGGCCCTGGCTCCACTTAAACTGCCTTATCTTTGGCTACACCCCCAGTTCCTAAAGGAGGGTCAAAGTTGTCTTCATACCGAAAATCGATATCTCATATCGAATTCCCAACATGCTTACTGGAAAGGGAGATCGGTGAAGACTGTACTTCATTTATTGGTAGGTACCATCTAGAGATCTTTTGATAACAAGGATGGTATGGTATCTTTCCTTGACATTGAGGAAGCTTTCAATGATATAAAAACAAAGGCTATATCTGATGCACTTATCAGCCTGAAAGTTGATAGTTGCCTTTGCTATTGGATCGAGCAAATACTTAATAGCAGACTTATACATGCAGAGCTGGGGTGCTGTCTAACAAAAAGGTCGGTATATAGGGGTCTTCCGCAAGGCGGAGTATTATCACCACTACTATGGCTCTTAGTAGTAAATGGAATGGAGGGGAGGTGTCCCTTCCAATGATTTCTGTAGAAGCTGAAGATTCAAGGAGGATGAGGAAACTATTACTCGCCTTTTGTGCACCTTATCAGTGTTGAGAAGGAAAACCCTAGGGGAATACTTCTATGAAGATCTTAACGACTTGGGTTAACACCATAACGGCTACCACTTTTAATCTTCCTTTTGTAATACTACAATTGACCTAATGGAACGTTGTAAATTCAATATAGAGGTAGTGTTTAGGGTGTAAATAAAGGAAAAATGAGAAAATTTGATTTTTAAAAATCGTTTTCAAAAAAGTGGTGAGGAAGTTTGTATATGTATGATGTAAAGTCATCAAAGCTTCAGGCTACTTTCTACATCTACAATCTTGAATTTTCTTAATGGGGTGGTACTTTGGGCTTGTTAAGCATTCTGCACGCACAAAAACAAAAATTCTAATCTGTCTATTTCCTCTCACTAATAAACTGAAAAAAAAAACGTACATACCTATCAGTAGTCTTCACAAAAAGTATTGATATATGTAGGTATCACCGAAAAAGTTATCGTTAAAAAATGGGCCATGTTCTTATGTAAGTACAAAAATCCTCAAAGTTTTCACCCACGAAGAAGAGTGAAATTTAAAAGTCCAACGTGTTGCAATAGTTTTATGGCTTAAGTCTATTTATGGGTATAAATAGAATAAAGTGTGACAAATTGTTTGAAAAAGCATTGCATTTTATTTGTGAGATATATTGTATCTAAATACAAGAATTATGTTTCAAATTATTTTTTCAAATTGAGAATATTCGTGTTCTGATACGATAATGATGTGTTATCACATCATACATACAGTATCGAATGAAATATCGATACCAAAATCAGTGTTATCGATATTTGTACCGTGGCGGATGTATCGGAACATCTCTATCTGAGTCAATGAAAATAATTTGATCTCTTTCTATATTATTACATATTAGTTGCAGTTAACACTAATAAAATAAAACGCAGTACTGAACCCCATGTACAAGTATTTGAGTTTTTAACCTACTAATCACCCGGATCTTAAATTTAAACTCAATTGTTAAAATGTAAGCTTTTTTTTCGGATAAATACGCTAGAAAAATAAATATCATATTTTGACAATGCTAATGAACCCGAATTTTAAACAAAAGTTAAAAAAAATAGAAAATAATTTGGTTACTCGGTTACTACCCTCTTGCACAAAATACTCCCCAAAAAAATTGAATTATACAACACTAAATGGCAGCCCTGCCCGGGGTAATGTAAAGAGTATAACAATCCTCGGTGAGTACATAACAGAATACCTGACGATACGAATACTTTAAAAAAGACCGTGCATTTTCTGGCTAAAACCCATAAATCCGTCTGCGTGGATTGTCCAAAAGTGACAGCTTCGCAGTTTAAGCCGTTTGCTGTAGGCGAAACTGGTCACACCACATACCATGAAGCCCACATACGGGCTTTTGTAACTTGGCTTTCAATGCAGTTTTTCTCACAAAGACCCATATTATCCTTCAATCTTCTTTTATGGTAAGAACAAATTCATTTTCCTTTCAGTTTCAATATCTTTTACTTACTATTAGATAATTACAGTAACACTCGCGGATTTTACAACAATCGAAACATAATCCATATCACAAAACCAATCGCCAGCACCAATTCCATTGGCAGTGTAAATTTTCCCCCACCCGCTACATCGTCGTTCATGGCCTCTGTTATCTTGAGTATGCAGCGCATCCACTGCTTAATCACACTAGCTTCAGCTGATGAAAACTCATATTCCGTACGATTTTGTACTTTATGCGTCACCAGCAAGGACTTGGAATTATTTGCTGTAACCTCAATGGATTCCCATGAATAATGACAACGATATGCCAAGCGCTTTTTTCTCACTTCTGTACAAAGCAGGCACTTGTCAAAGAGGAACACTTTGCAGCGGTATTTCTTTCGAGACTTATGATTGTACCCGTCGAATTCGTTCGACTTGCGGAAGTATCCTTGTTCGAGAATGTTCAACTGCAAAAGGAAACGTTAACAGCGTAAAAACACTTTTGTAATTTTGTGCAACTTACCTCATTCAGATCCTCTATAGATTTGATCTCTTCAGACTGATTGACTACTGCGAGGAGATTTCTCATTCGAGTCTCTAGCTTACAACAAGACATCAGTACCGGTTTGCAGTTAATGCCGGTTTTATAGAATTCCTATTAAGTACAAATGATTGACTGTCTCTGGGGTATATATGATGGAGGATTAGCTTACCGATATGAATTGCTGCAACAACAATGGATATCGTGTCAGTCTTTGGATGGGTTGCACCAGGAAACTATCTATTCCCAATTTGTCCTTGAGTTCTGTTTGAAGTGCCTGTTACAGAATAGAAATGAACATTAGCTTAGCAGACAAATCAAATATGTTTTTCGAAGATTCTGCTTACTGTAAAATATTCTCGATGATCCTGTCGCAGTTGCATCGATGTCTTTTTGTTCATTGTGAAAGTCACATAGCAATAAAAATAGTTTTTCTGTAAGGAAAATAAAACATAAAATCAGTTGTTGGGTGATGATTCTGATTAACTAAGAGATCATCTACTGTTTTAGAAATCTTAACACCTCGGATACGTAGAAAATTTTGTTGTTATATGTAAAGTTCGCTAAGCAAACCATCCCAGAATAATTCCATTCTCCCCACAGCTCCAACTACATATGTTCATACATAGATGATGTCATAATCTAAATAGCATACATATACGAAAAATGATGGGCTTAATTCGAATTTAAGAATAAGGTAGCAAAAACATATGAATTAATAAAACGAATATTCTTGTCCCTATGAATACGTTCTTAATTAATAAAACAAATATTTCCTATTGCACAAATACTCCAATTAATAAAACGAATATTTCTGTCCTCTATAAGAACGTTTTTTAATTAATAAAATAAATTTTTCTTATTTCACAAATATTTTTGCCCTCTATGAGGACATTTTGATTCCAGAATCAAAATAAAACTAACTAAAAAAAACTCTTTACAATGTTAAGAAAGAATTGAGAAAAGAAAAAATAAACAAACAAATTCTGCTCCAAATTTGGGTCCATTAGAGTTCAAGCAGTTCAAGAAAATAATAACTTACTTCGTATAATTACCCCCCTCAGCTTTTTGAAGATTTTTTAGAAAATCTCGGAGGAACGTCTCCTTATCAATTTCCATAAGATTAACGGCAATTTAAAGAAGTATAGGGCAAACCACTGTAGACTTCGTGTTTTGACTTCTTGTTTCAAAGCAGCAATGTGTTCCAGATTCTTCATATCAACTTCATTGAAATAAGGCGAGGATAGCATCGTCACGTGTTCTGAAATATCTACATATTTATCATCTGAGCTATTGGAGGTTCCGCGTTCAAGTGACTAACTTGCTCCTCGTTGATGTAGGTCGTATCGTTAATGATTGCTTGCTTTTCAAACATCAACAAGTGCCATTGATTGAAATTGGTTGACTGTTCCCTTTCTGAACTTTGGCGATTTTGTTATTGACGATGATGAGATCCTCTTCGACAACGTTGACAGGATAAATCTGGTTAGCTGAGGATGTCTTACTCAAGGCCGTATTGTTGTTCATCAACACACATGTCGCAGAAAAATTTTTAAAAACGTTGCTTCAGAGGTTTAAAGAAACTTGATCAATTTTATCCGGTTCTAGAACCGTGCCACAGGGAATAATGTAATTGAATTTTAGGCTATTTTATTAAAAAGAGAATTGAGTCGTTATTTTGCATAATCTTTAACTTCGAGTTATTTGAAATTTCACTAATGCTAACGTTTGTGAAGTGTTGCGTTCAAAATATGAATTCAATTTCTTTGTCATCTATGGGATCGCTAGGAAATACCTCGTTCCAAAATCCCCTGTTATGAATGTAAGCATTCGCTTAAAATCTCACGTGTCAAAATCCCCTGCAAAAAAACCGCTTGATCCAAAATCCCCCTGAAAATCCCCTACTTTCGAAATTAAAAATCTCCGGTTTTGAAAAGAAAGGCCTGAGTCTAAGCACTACCCAGAAACAACGACTTGGACGCCGTGGCCTTCTGATTCCTTTTTTAACGCTATTCTATAAACTATATTAATTTTGTTCTAAGAAAGACTTATCTTCAATCGTAATTTTAAACTTATTTATACTCCATTCATATACATATTGTAATATGCAAGCTACGGCTCGAGTAGATAAAACAAGATTCTGTGAAATTATTTCTTTATTTTCTAGTCTATAGAACAATTCAGGTTCACACTATACTATTCTTCGCAATTCTTTTCTTACAAGGTCTCTGTCCTCTCAAATCACTTTATCTCTTTTCCATTACTTAATTCGCAAATTCAAACCAATTACTTCTTCTTGTTCAATCTGAACTTTCAATTTATCACAAAATTACAACTTCGCCCATTATCACTTTTCTAATCTCTTCGCCACAGTTTAAAAACTACTGCTGTGTCTTTTTTGATCGCCATCTGTCCTTATATAGCAGAAGTTTCTGATAGCCAGAAACTTGTAGCAAATTCTTCGACCACTGGAACAAGAGAAATAATTCTTGCAGTTATAATTCCCTTTTATCCCTGATATTATTCGTCTCTTTCGTTGACATGAGCTGTGGAGACTTCGTCCAAGACACGAACCTCGAATGAAAGGACAGTTCGAACCAAAATTCTGCCAGAATGGAAAGTCACTTCGGAATTTGCTGCATAGACATAGGAGCGTAGTTATTATTATGCTACAATATGTACATACGTACACTCCGTCTCACTTGATTACGAACAGGCAGTTTTTTATTTTAATTTTACGATATTATTCAAACCCTTCGCTAATCTGGGAAAAACCAATTGAACAAGGAATGAAGGATACATTATGTTTATAATGTAAAGGAAAGACATTAACCAAGGAGGAAATAGGCCAAATTCGAGCTTACCGGGAACAAGGAAAATCCATCCGTTTCATAGCCAGCAAGATTGGAAGAGGCGCCACCGTTGTACACAGCTTTATTAAGGACCCCGAGAAGTATGGAAAAAACCGCAAAGGAAGAGTCAGCAAAGCAACAACTTGTCAGGAAAGGCGGGCCATACTGAGAGTTGCTTCAAATTCAAGGCTCTCCGTAAGTAAAATTAAGGCAGAAACTGGAGTTACAGCTAGCAGATCGACTGTTCATCGCGTGATACAGAAGGCTAGCCATATTCGCCATGAAAAAATGAAGAGGAAACCACCATTGAATGCGGCACGTAAAATCCAGCGACTTGATTTTGCAACAAGTCACATCAGGTGGAATCGAGAGTGGCATACCGTCGTCTTTTCTGATTAAAAAAAAATTAATTTGGACGGACCTGATGGATACAGATGTTATTTCCATGATTTGAGAAAAGAAGAAATACATCTTCAAAGGCGGCACAGCAAAGGAGGTGGTGTAATGGTATGGGGAGCAATAAGCTATTACGGAACTGTGGAGCTGGATTTCCAAAGCTCCAAAATGACGGCAATCACTTACAAATCGATACTGGAAAGAGCTTTCCCACAGTTTTCGGAGATATTTGGTGGACAGCGATGGACTTTCCAACAAGACAATGCACCGATACATACCGCACGGACAACAAAAGCCTAGATTCAGAACTAAAATGAAAACCTACTTGCATGGCCGCCATATTCACCCGACCTGAACATCATGGTAAACGTGTGGGGTTGGCTTTCAAGAAAAGTGTACGAAAGAGGAAGGCAATATGATGAAACGGAAGAGATTATTGAAGCCATAAAACGAAACTGGTCCGAAATTTCGCTAGATTATTTGACAGCACTCTATGAATCTCTACACAGCAGGTTACTTGAAGTCATTCAGCGATCAGGAAGTAGTACCCATTACTAAAAACTATTGCTAGTCTTTGAACAAAACCAACATTACAAACAAATTTTGTATTGTTTTTTTACCTTTTAAGCTTCTAAAAGGTAGATTTAGCTACTGTTCGTAATCAAGTGAGACAATAAAAATTTAAATTTTATGACCTTTTTGGAAAAAAATTTTTTTTTACAATATAAACATAATATATCTTCATTCCTTGTGCAATTGTTTTTTTCCCAGATTAGCGAAGGGTTTGAAAAATATAGTAAAATTAAAACAAAAAACTGCCTGTTCGTAATCAAGTGAGACGGAGTGTATTATACAAAAATCAAAACATGAGCAGTAAAAAACATTAGAGACAACTAGAAATCAAGAATAACAATATCGGATGCAAAAAAAATACTAATGTAAAATGTATTATTTCCATGTATGCACATCCCGCCGCTAAATTATAGAACTGCTGTTAATTACTATTATGTAATAATTTTAATTCAGAAAGACATTTCTGGGGCCAGAAATAAAAACACAAAAATATTAAAATGGGCGATTTTGATACAAGGGATTTCGGAAAAAAAGATTTTGACTCAGGGGATTTTGATAAGAGCGATTTGGAAATGGGGGATGTTGACACAGGGGATTATGGAAAAAGGATTTTGGAAAAGCAGATTTCATACCCAACCCGTCATCTATCATATTGGTTAGTATTATCGAATTTACTTTACGAATTTTCGCCTTATTTCTACTCGCAATTAATTCAAATAAATGTTGGTTCTAATTTCTTTAGTAGTATCTAGTAGCTTGTTCACTGTTTTGGTTAGTTGATTAATTCTGGTCTGTAGTTCGGTATTAATGAAAATTTGATGCTCGTTTGCTTCAATAAGTGCTTCCTCCTTAATCCTCACCTCGTTAAAATCATCAAAATCAGGTGTACCGCCTACGTACTTCAAAGCCGTACCTATAAAGTTAATGCTGCGAGCATGGCGGTGATGAACCCGAAGCGTACTTAAAAGATGTATTGTATTTGATCCACATCAACCTGTATTGCCGTTTTATGTCCGATTTAGTAAATAAATTTATACATTTTAGAGTTTGATATGCCATATGTCGAAGTTGTCATAGATGGCTACTCCCCCATCGTGGATAGGTATGTAATAGTTCCTGTGAGTAGTCCAGGAGTTTAGAGTGTGTTTATCTTAAATCCTGTCTATTTTGTTTTTCATTTTATTTCTTAAAGCCGAGGGCATCGAGTGGATTATATCGGGTGGCCTTCGATTCGTGACTGAATGAATTGTCGTTAGCGGTAGCAAGGAGGATTAGTTCAGTGGTGGCGTTTATATTTTGCTATAATTTTGTTAATGTGTCATGGAATCTTTTCACTTGACCATTTGTTGTGCTATGGAATGGTGGTGTTGTAAAAATACGCACGTTAAATTGATCCCGAAGTAAAGACTTAATAGACTCCGAGTTTAGGGATCTTTCATTATCATAGACTACTGTCTTGGTGTTTTTAAAAATATTGAGAATGCCCAAAAGAGGTTCCTTAATGTTGATTATGGTACGTGACATAATAGGCATGACAACTGCAAATTTTAAAAATTTGTCTAAACACATGAGGAAATATAGTTTATCTGTTGAGTAGATGTCAATATGCGGAATTTCACCGGGATGGTATATCTGCTTTGGCTGGATGCCTTTGAAATTTTGCCTCAAGACATTCTTTACCGCCACAAATGATTTCCTTGAACATTTTCCACATTTCGGTAAAGTAGTAGCCGCTGGGAATCTTTTGCACACGTGTATGGATTGATGGGCTCGATTGTGATAGAATCTCTACTTTGTCATTTTGATTAAAAGTGTCCATTACAAGTCTTGTTGTATGAAAAAATTGTACAAAAGGAAATACTTTTATTAATCTATCTTGAATTTGTGCCAAAATAGGAAGTTCATACATTATTATATTGACAAAATAGGGATTGACGGCCCCCTTAGGTGTTTCGAAAAGATCAGCTATATTTTGAATACGTCTAATTCGTATCGTATTTCAGAATTATTTCAGCGACTTTTGTTGGCCTTGATTTATGATTAATTGATTTCAGAAACAGTTTATTGAATTTTGTGCAGTTCTTGTCAATGATTCTTCGCTGTACATGGTTTTGGAATTTGTAACAGATGTTTGCTCTAATGAGTTTAATTATTGTCTGGAAAGAGCGTCCGCAACGTAATTTTTCTTTCCCAGCTTGTAAAAGAATTTTGGGGAAAATTCCCTTACAAACGCTCTAAACCTGTTAATTTTTGCGTTTTGATTTTTGCCGAAGATGGTGAAAGTTAATGGTAGATGGTCTGTAAAAATATTCAGTTGCTTGGCATCTTATAAGTAATTTCGAAGTTTATGTAGCGACCAAACTACTATCTCTTTCATTATTAACGTAGTTCTCTTCGGTTTGAGATAATGTTCTTGAAATCATTGTTATAGGTTTATTTTTTTATGAAAACACAACTCCAAGAGCATGTGAAGATACGTCGGTAGTCAGGTCAAAGGGCTTTTCATAGTCAGGTACAAAGAAACACATCGTCGGAAGCTAAAATCATTTTATTCTTTTTGAAACCATACAGGGCCTCTTCATCCAGTTCAATACTTAAGTTTCATTCCGTAAGTATTTTGTGAGGGGTTTAACGATCAGAGCATAGTCTCGCACAAATCCCCAGTAATATCTTGATAGCCCGAGAAACGATCGCAGGCAATATTGACAATATTGTTTACCTTGTCTGAGCAGGTTCTAATGCCCTTATTGGATACGATAAATACCAAAAACTTAACCTCAACTCTGTATGCTGATGTCGTCAATATAGATGTGACCGATTTTTCCTATTTCTTCCTACAACACATCATCTATGGCCGTCCAAAAATGCTGGGTGCACTCTTAAGACCGAAAGGAAGTCTGCAAAACTCATATTTACCGCTATTTATAGAAAAGACCGTTTTTTCTCTATCGCGCTCCGTTCATCTGATGAAATCCAGATTTTAAGTCTAAGGCTAAGGCCACGCACTGAGCGACGAGAAATTGAGGCCTTTTATTGAGCGTTATCACTTGAGCTATTAGTTGTGCAAATGTTTTCGTCACGCACGGTTCATCGTAGTCTTTTACTAGAAAGCCGTGTTCAGATTTATAAACTTATTCTACGATCGAAAAAACGATTACAGGGAATTTCATCATTTATAAAAAAATTTTCGCAAATATCCGGACCGATTTTGGCAATACCTTCATATGTCAGTACTATACCTTCATCCCACTGCTTATCTGTACAATTTTTATTTTTAAACTCTTTATGGCTGTCCTGCCATAAAATCGGGCGACTTTGGTCAGCTGAAATCAAGCATTCAGATCTTATTTTTATTTTATATTTTTACTTCAGGGACCATCCTATAGAATTCGGCGGTAGCCGGATGGAATATTTGCTTGATTAGATGAACTTTCTACTCTTTTTTTATCTGTTTTAATTCAGCTGATTCACAATTGAGACGAAAAATGTTTCGTCGCTCAGCGATGAACTAAAAAATTAAAACAAAATTGAATACAGAGCGACATCGCTCTATCGCTTAAAAAAATCGCTCATCACTCAGAAACTACATGGCCACAACTATACGATTTCATATGTTTTAATTTTTTTGCGTCGCTTAATCGCTCGTCGCTCCGTGTGTAGTCTTAGCCTAATGTCGTGAAGAAACATGATTGGCCCAAATTTACAAGAATAACCGATGTGTCTGGAATAGGGTATTTGTCGCTTATGGTTATCCGTTTAATTTTCTGATATTTATAAGCAGTCATATTTTCCGGTTCCCTGTATCATCAACTTCTATCTTGTCAACGACCTAAATTGGGTTATTGTAAACTGTTACCGTGAAGGTCTTATAATACAGTCATTAAGACGGTATCATTATTAACAAACTCGCCAGCTGCCATTGGGTAGGGACAGGCTTTGGAATAAACGGGTTCATTACCGCTTGTTGCAACGATATTGGTGTTAAACGACAAGGATTCATTTGGACCGGCAAATACATTTATCCGATGGTTCACCATTGATGAGAACTGCTCCTGTATTTCTATAGGTACGGTTTCGTTATCGTAGGAAATGTGATTCATGTCCCTTCAGTAGAAGTATTATAACTTCTCTTCTCCGTCACTGTAGTATAAAGTTCTTACTGAAGTTAAGTTGCGCATTCAAATCAAACCTAATAATACCCTCGAAAGTATCGAAGCCAGGAAGAATAATGAAAAAATTATTTTTATTGAAAATATTTATCATGCATTTGGATGTATTTTGGTTCGTTAGGTTTAACACTTTTTAGGTTACGAGGTGTTTAATGTAATTTTTAGCGACAAAGGTGTCTATTAAAAATTTTATTTCTCTTCCTGCTAATGTTCGGCTGACATATGACATGAAGGATTTACCCCTAAAAAATTTACTTCATTTGATATCTTGTTGTCTTCGTTGTAAGCTTCGTGTAAGATTTGTACTGTTCGTCATTACTGTATTGTTCCTCGTCGGGGCCGTGATCAGAGAGCATTGTTTCGGTGTGAGAATACGGATTTAAATTCATTTAAATTAGATTTAGCAACAATATCACCTGTTACCAGTTCTAAGTTGTTTTTTGATTATTGGTCTGATGTGAAAGCCACCTTATTTCTCTCTATCCTATGCTAAATAAATATTCTCAAAAATATTGTAGTGTAATGGCTTATCAGGTTTAGCAGTTTTATGCTCTATCTTACCAGATTTAATGGAAATAATCTGAAAACAATAAGTCAGAGCAAGTACTTGCAGCTTAAGACAGATTTAGAGCATTAGGCAGCATTCTGCATGAGGTAAAGCAATCACTTTGTTTGTTGCTTCCCGACCAATCGCTCTGGAAGGATATGTAGGTACAACAATATATCCAAAAAAATGTTATAGTAGATTTTTGGAGGGCTTTTTTTTAAAAAAAAAAATCATATTTTGCTTTTTCAAAGCCATTTATGGTGATGGTTAAGTATTATTGCGAACATCTAATCGGAATCCTTGAACTTCGGTTACAGATGGTGCCAGCCACACCCAGTTTTTTCTACGAAAAATCACTTAAAAATTGCGGAAATATGTTCCGAGTAGAAAAATATCACTGCGTTTGATTTACAAATTTCATAACGCCATGCCCACATTATTAGGGTTGGGTTAGAGGATGGAGGACATGGTATTATACAATCTATTCCAGACGCATTGTAGTTTTCCTGTATGTTTTTCTTTTTAATTTTCGCAAAAGAAACAAATTGGGTACAATTTTAAAGAAATTAACCCATTTATAACAAAACCCACTTTCATCTAATTCATAGATTTTGCTACCTTTAAGACTTTTACTCTGTTTGACATATATGTCTACCTTATTTTTCTCCCAAGCATTATGTAATTAAGCAGACATTTTTCATTATTATTGTTCGAATGAAAGAATAAAATATTTGTTGAAAAATTCCACAAAGAAGACAAGCAGGTACAGAATCTGCGATAGACTTGGTTCTAGCTACCAATGCTCTACCAACTGCTCTTCATGTATGTCCGTCGTCTTCCATGGTCAGTTCTTCAACATTCCTATTTTGCTTTATATATTTGTCCCTTGTTATTGGTTGTAGCTGATTAAGAACAGTAATTCATAGACACATGGGCTGTGTCTATGACGCTTCACGCTGAAGGTACACGGTTCAAATCCTGATGTCAAGAATCAATTATTTATTCCGCATAAAAAATCAAAAATGCTCCCCAGTTATCTGGATGCACCTTCGGAGTTTACTGACACTTAATATCAAGGTTCGAGTCCCGGAAAATATTAAAACTTTTTGTCTCACCTGTTACAAAGAGCCGAGCGTAAAATTGTCATGGGAAGCTTCTCTCTCAATCAAAAAAATTGTCGTGTCGCATGACATGAATGACTGCGAGAAGTTAGGCCAGGCCCTGTATGGGATGTTAGCGCCAAAGTCCATATAGTTGTTACTCGACACTAAATTTTGTTCATGGTGTACTACCTTACCTACATATATATTCGGTAGTAGCTAGTTTGAACTGTTTAGGCAAATCTGCCAGGTGATCTGAGCGTGTGTTAATGGGAAGAACATAACTTTATATAGTAGCTAGCCTAAACTTTTTGAAACATTCAGTATGAAAATACTCTTAAATATGTTTTTTATATATGATATAAACAATTTGACTATGCTATCCTGCTTTATATTTTGCTACTCTATTTTGCTACGGAAGAATGTTTCTTAGTCGCAGCTCTGCTTGGTATTCGCGTGTTGAGTAAAATTAGAGTAAAATTAGAATGGAAGTTTCGATTATACCCCAAAAGACACAGACATGAAGTTTGAAATAAAATGAGCTAATTAGGCTGCAGTTGATTGGAAAAAACACATAGAAGGCTTCTTCGAGCTTATCTTCATATAACAAATAAACCAACATTGATGAAATTTATTTAAAATTTTCAATAATTTTAGTGAAAGAAGTTCTCAGACATTTTGGAAGGTTAAGTGGCCTATTTTTGTTCAGGTATCTACAATACCACAGTTTTGATGTAGCCAGTGGTAATAGTTATTCTGCAATTAGTTTACACTAAACTACAAATATTCCACTGGGTTTTAAATCAGATATATGCAGATGTATTATTTGTTTAAAAGGGGATGGTGTGTAGAAATGAACTTCATTTCAGATTGATAATGAAGTTTGATTATAGAGTCGAAAAATCACGTCTGAGATAATGTCTTGTAACTTGTAACTAATGCTATTTCGCGTGGCGGCTGACGATGTGTCTTTTTGTCTGTCTGCCTGTCTTCGTTATTTTCTCCGAGGGGTAAAGAGGGATTCTGTTCCACTCCATGTAAGATATACAGGCATCACCTTCTGGCAATGCTGCCTTAAACCTATTGATTTTGGTGTGAGATTTTATTTGTTTGTTCACGAAACTTGTTTAAAAATGAATTTCTTGCAATTTTAGTTCCAATTTTGCAAGCATTTAGTACAGCAAGAAAAATAATTTCAAAAATGATTTTGTAACATGGAAATAATGTACATACTTTAGTTTATGTTTTCATTAATAAACAACAACACGAAAATTAGCAATATGTTACCGCCTCAAAATGTTCATAGAGAAACAAATAAATTCGAGAAGCTCTCCATATGCCCGCTGTTTAATACTCGACAGAGAATATGATTATTGACTATTCGAAAGCCTCTGCTAAATCGAAGAACCAATTGCATTCACTTCGACCCATACGAAGTACATACATATATTAATGGGTAGAATTCGACCTATGCGGATTTACAAACACATTCTACTTCAAGGTCACAGAACCCTTAAAACTATGGCAGCAAAAATATGAAGATAGTTACAGTAATTATGAACATTTGTATATTCAACCAAAGGAAAAAATGCTGTCAATCTTAGGATCCCGGAATCGCAAATTTGCTCCCATTTTCAAATACAGAGATTGGAGACGGATTACTTAAACATAACAAGTAAATTCAGTTTGTGACTTATTAAACAACTAGCAAAAAGCCGGCGTGCGTTGCAACGCTCTTTAATGACAGATTTAGGCTTGCGCAGCAACGCCTTTTAATAAAAGAATTTATTTCGGGCACATATGTACATTCACACACCGTTCAGTTTTGTATATAGGCACATATTTTGACAACAAAGAAATGTGGGTTGTATTTGCATTCATAGTACCTATGAATTTTATTTATCAAAAAAAGTCAGTGGAGTGAAATTTGATATTTCTCATGTCCCTTAAAGCATACTCATTGATGGTACTCACGCGCCACACATCATAAAGTTGAAGTATCATATAAACATTTGCCGTCACTTAACTATAAATTTCCTAAAGTATGGTAAGCGGGCACACTCATTCAGACACCGTTGACTTTTACATATGTATATGTAGTTTTTTTTAAATGTGGGCAATATGAACACAGCGTTAGTTTGTATGCGTTAGAAATTCAAACTGGCATTTTGTTCTGTCTATCTAATCTAAAAGATTAAAAACAAAATTAAATTTGAGCACACTTTTTTCTTCAATCTGATTGATGAAAAATACTGATCGTCAGCCTCATGCTTGACAAGTGTGTCGTCTAATTCTCATTACAGCAATAAATATTCCTCAAATATATTAAAAAAAGGAAACTTCACCGAATAAAAGTTGATTGTGTGCTCTTCCTTCAGCTGATGGGCATTACAATTACCACTATATTTGAGAAAAAACTCAATTGAAATTCTGAAGCGGAAATAATATTTTCAATTGTTGTAACCAATGTCAGAAGTAAGAAATGCAGTAGTTAAAACAAGCATTTGCTTAGTAATATCTGCAAAATTGAAGCGGATCATTTGAAATTACACAACAACTAAACTCTCAGAATTTAAAGGTTTTTTTTTATTCTTTTAGTATTTATCTATATATGTATGTATATAAAAATGAATTGGCGTCGGTTTGCACGCACATAACTCGGCTCAACATTATCCGATTTGCATGGGGATTTTTTTGTTGGATTCGTATTGAACCAGGTAAACACACTACGGAGCCGAAAATTTGAAATTACGAACGGAAAAATCGGAAAATCGTAAAAATCCGAAATTGCATACTTTCAGGGGTGGGTGATGGCGATATGTGAAAATTCCAAATTGCATGGGAAGGAGAAAATATTGATTCTAAGGAATGACAAACACTACGGAATTGACAATCGGTTAATTTTGTCCCTCACGAAAATGGGATCGAAAACGAATGGCGTTACGGTCTCAGACTCACGTTTGATAGCTGGGTAGTATATTCGATCTCTCCACATTGACGATTGATACGAAGCGGTTGTGTCTCGATATAGTGCGCAAATTATTGCTGTTTTTTTCACTTTTAAATCGAAAAAAGTATTTTGTTCTGTGATTAGCGAAGTGAATAATTATTTACTCAATGACCAAGCGAAATTCAATGGATTTGCGTTGAATTTTCGCGTTTAATGCAATTGATTGACGGTTGTGATATTTCTCATTCAGGACTTTTCTGTGTTAGTGTAATAATGCCGCCGATAAGACAATCAAATTTCGGAGCTCACAATAAAAATACGAGACGGGTTGCTAATCTACGTGCGAATGAAACGGATGAACAGTATGCACATCACAATGAACAAGCCCGTTTACGAATGGCTAACATGCGTGACGCGTTTTCGTAAGAAGAAAGAGCCGATCGTATGGAAGCAGATCGTGTATTAAGAGCCACCCGTTGTGCAAATGATGATCAAGATCAATGTAACCTCAATCGACGTGAAGAGCGAAGGATACGTGCGCCACCTTTCAATTCAAATTGAGCTGCATTTCGCTATAATGCCACACTCGTATACAATGATCTTCCATACGTTAATATTAGGCCATTTAATGTCGTCTGTCAGCATTATAATGCATTTAAGTTCTCAATGAAAATGCCTGGGTTGTGCAGTGTAGCAGGAAAAGTCAAATTATTTGCCTTGGTACCGCCACCGCAACCCTTGCAGTCGCTTCTGTATGAAGATACACCGCAATCACGCCATTTCCTCATACACCCAACAATATAACGCCTGCTTCCAAATGACGTCATCTGAAGCCACTGTTATCCAAGAACGCGGTTACAATCCACTTTTAAGGTAATGTAGTCAGACGACCTTTCCCATATGTCGAATGTGGATCAATTATCCCATTCCCCTTCCACTATTCTGATCCAAGTACAGGAGCTCTGTTGCCGCAATTCAGTAAGATCATTAGTTCCTTCAGATTTATTTCCTGGGAAATTTAAATGATGAACTCAATTAGCGTTGTGCGATTTTTCGTGCGATGAAACGTGAGATCATCGAACAACTGCAACAATTCTTACACGAACGCAATGTGGTGGTTAAATTGTTCAAAACTGCATTGGAAGCGATGCCTTCTGATCATTACAAAATCATCATCAGCGCAGACAAAAGACCTGGTGGTGCCCATGCACGACAATTCAATGCTCCCACAATTGACGAAGTTGCAGTAGTGATTGTTGGGAAAATGTGGAATCACGCGACATAGTCCTCAAGCTACGCCATAACGGACAGTTTCAACGCGTCAGGAGACCTACCCACCTATTATCTACCTAATGTTTTGGGAAGGCGACGATGGCTACCATTTTTAAATTAATAATAAACCGGTTAGTTGCTAAGTTTTCTGAAATATCTTTATCACCAACTACTAATAACAATAAGATTAGCTTTCAGCATGAGGTTATCGACAATCATCTGTTAAGATATCGCCCATTATTTCAACAGTATTGCGTCGACATGTACGTCAAGATAGAAACAGAACGCCTCAACTTCATCCGATTCAATCAAACTAAATTGCGTTCGGAGAAGTACATCCATTCGAGAGATACATCTATTTGGGTGAAGATGCATCAGCAGCAATCATCGGCCGGTTGACAATTCTTCCAGCGACATATGTTGAAAGCCTGAGGCATATGCACGCATTACGAACACCCCGACTTATTCATCACGTTCACCTGCCATCCGAAATAGCCAAAAATTACGGAGCTCTTACTTCCCGGGCAAACTTCGAGCGACCATCACGATATCACTGCACGAGTTTTCAAACAAAACGAACGTGTGTGGTCTTAATCTCGAATTTCCTTGCTTTTCGCACGGACAATTGTACGTGGCGTATTCGCGTGTCATCTGCATTGTTTATTTACGCACCAGGCAATAAAACAAACATGTTTATCACAAAGCGTTGCAGTGACCTGAAACGTGTGAAATTCATTTTCCGTGTAAATTGAATTCAATTTAATTCCAAGAGTTTCATTCTTTCAATAGAGAACTTCGACCTTCAAAAGGGACATTTATAATTTAATCAATTTTAGGCGGAACGAAGTTCTCCGGGTCAGCTAGTTATATATATAAATAATATTAGTTTATACGTATAATCAGTAGAGCTTAATCGGTGCAGAACACAATCACTAGATTTATTTTCTCCTGAACGCAGGGTATATGACAGACGAGTTAGTAATATGATGGCGTTGATGCTTAAGGAATCAACAAATAAAACTACAAATACAATACAAAATAAATGAGTCATTTCAGAAGAATGCATTAAGTGACTTAATATTTATGCTTATCCCTGAAATTTGTATGTTTCTCTGAGCTCGCTATATTCCATGCAATTCCAAATAATTTGGAGGTAGAACCTTTTTTTTAAGCTAATGAATTTAGTCCCCTACCCGTCGAATCTTCTTTTTTTTAATCCAGCAGTGTCGAAACACGAAAAGAGAACAAAATATTGTAAACAAAAAAGAACATTAGTGCCGCAACTTTGAATCTACAACTGAGTTTCATCCAGCCAGTTCCACTGCTTCTCCTTGGGTCAAATAAAACATTCCTCACACAAACAGTATTTCTTGCTAATGCCACATCATTGTGGGGCAAACGTGATCGAAATTCCTAAGCAAATACGCAATAGTAGGCACACACTCGGGGTACATTAATTATTGCATCAAGAAAAAAATACCTTCTCCATCTCCAATGTGCATGTACAGACAAAACGCCCTCATTTGGGGGAATTTCGTATTTTAATTTAAATTTCAGGTCTCGAAACGGCACGGCGACATGTGTAAGGTGCGGCAAATTGAGTGAGATATGGCGGCCGAAATTTCAGCTTATCGTTACAAGTTCATACTTCGTGTTCGAAATAAAAATATCCAAATTATTAAGTTATTACCTATTAATTATTCAATTTGAATTGAGGGGTATTTTTTGTATTTTTTCTATTCTAAACTGATTCACAATCATTCGTCATTTTCATGGGTACTATTTGCAAAAACAATATCAATGACGAAATATTTTTATCTTATCATTGCGGTCATGTCGTCATATTTTCATAACAACACATTTGGTGTGAGTGCCGGTATGTACTGGTATTTGATAAAAAATAAAAATGTATTTTGCTTTATTTCGAGAGTATCTAGGATTTATGTCAGGTGACAATTTTTTTTAAAAATCTACATATACTGAGATCATTATTACGGCTGGCGAATGCCAAATAAATTTAAAAAATAATTTTTTTTTTTTTTTATTTCTGGCACTTAAAAGAAATGTATTTAAATGTGGTTTGGACTTTAATTGGGAGTATTACACGTGCGAATTTTGTTGTATCCGTTTTAGGGCGAGAATGTTAAAATCACTCGCCCATTAATTAATGATAACCAATTCATCAATAGGTACATACATACGGACATGACCGGCTTCTGGATTTTTGACGAACGGGGCAAATGGTCAAGTATGCCCCCTACAACATTATGTCAAGTCTCAATATATAACTTCTCATATTTGAAAATTAATGAATAACCAAGCCTAACCACTTAATTTCTCATGAGCGCCTTGATCTTCTGTTTATGACTTCGGATAACAGATTCGAGATTGACGTCATGACAACGTATATTAAATAGTTTTGTAGTGCGTAGAAATACAGATGTGCACCATGTGCTGTGAAATTTCTGCCTTAAGGCGACAAATATTTGTACATCGATTACAAAAATAGTTTTCACAGTTCTCCAGTGCACACCCAAGCTTGATTGCACAGAGCTTCTGCTCTTTTCTTTAATTGTATTCGCCTAAGGGATAGCGAAACTTTTTGCGATTGCACCTAGGAATACGAAACATGTTGGTTCAATTGTTTTGAGAAAATGTCAGACACCCACCTATTTTGCGCTTCTATGAAACAACTCCGAAAACGCCGCGCCGGCTTGGCCAAGTGATCAACCTGTTTCCTACTTTTAGATTGAAACCCAACTCACCTTGTGCAAATTTAGTTCTCTCTAGTGAAATCACTCAATGATTTTAGTACATTGCGCCCCGATGGAGTTAGTAGTCCCAAACGAGAGCCATGAATTGAGTAGGTTCTCCACAGTAGAGAAATATTTCATGTTCTCCACAGCAGAGAAATATTTATTTAGTCTATTCCCAAGATGTCGAATTTCTACCGTACGAATTCACTCTCTAATGGAGAAACCTGGCGTTGTAGGGAACTTCATTCCGAGAATCCATACAAGTTAAGGACTTATTAATAGGGCTAGTAGAGCTTCGGCTGTCTTGGCTAATTTACGTTGTTTTGGAAACTAGCACCTATCAGAAGATGCTACTTCTACATGACCATTGTTGGTAATTTTTCATTTTGTATTATATGATATATTGCAGGTAAGCCATCTTGCATGGTGTTGAATACATGGCAATAAAAAATCCTTTTAGACTTCAATCACGGCTCTCCATGTAATTTGTTTAACAAAAATGTCAAAATACTTCGAATCCGGCAATGATTGACGTTCACACTTGTCTTACAATTACTACACACCAACAGTGCTGCAAACTGCAATGTGTTTCTTTGAATTGTCGGTTGATTCTTTACATACTTTTTCTAAGACCATCTGGTTTTATTTAGCCGTCTGTTAATCTTTCTCAGACCACTTTCTAAAATGTGGAAAACAAAAAAGTTTTGGTGGCGGAATAAAATAGTTGTTATACCCTATAAGGGTATATTCATTTTGCTACATAGTATGCAAGAAATAATAACGATAGACCACCAAAAGTGATCACCATTGAAATTATAGTCAACCTAGCCATTCTCGCCTGTCCATCTAAGAGTCCATATGTCACCAGTTTTTGGGCTTTAAATCTTAAGCTAGGAAGATGAAACTTGGTATATGCATATGTAAGCTTTTTAGAACTCGAAGCAGTGTAAGTGTACAAATTTTTAAAATCAGCCCACAGATACGCCCACTTTATTAGTAACTGAAAAATTAAGCCTTAACAAAATATATTGACTTTCACATTCTCTACAATTTATCCATACGTCTACCTCGCCTACTTTACGGAAGCGTTGTCTCAGAAAACCTGACATTGCTTTTTAAAAGCTACTACATAAGTAACATAGAGAAATAATAACGATAGACCCCCAAAAGGGATCACCATCGAAATTAAAGTCGATCTAGCCATGCTCTCCCGTCCGTCTGTCCGTGCATATGTCACCAGTTTTTGGGCTTTAAATCTTAAGCTAGGAAGATGAAATGTGATATATAAACTTTTTAGAACCCGAAACAGTACAATTGTACAAATTTTAAAAATCCCGCCACAGACAAGCCCACTTTATTAGAAAATGAAAATATAGCCTTTACAAAATTTATTGACGTTCTCTACGATTCGTCCATACGTCTACCTCGCCAACTTTACGGAGGCGTTTTCTCAAAAAACCTGACATTGTTTTTTTAAAGCTACTTGCCTTATTTTCAAGATCTCAACAGAATCCATAAACTTCGGTTACAAATAGTTACAGCCACACCAACTTTCTTATAAGAAGAAGCAATAAAACCATCTCTTAAAAGCCTCAGAAGTATACTCTGAATAGGAAAATATGCATATCACTAAATTTGAATCGAACATTTCAGAACGCCCCGCCCACTTTATTAGGGAAGAAGATGAGGGAAGAGAATCATACGATCCATTCCAGACTAATTGTAACTTTCCTGTTTTTTTTTTTTTAATTTTTTGAAAATTCAAGAAATATTTTAGACAGTTTTCCAAAATGTGCTATGAACTATGGAAATCGTTCGACTCATATTCCCGTATTAGCCAATTTAAAAAAAAGGGTCACTAAATAAAGTATTATACCATTATACGTATTTTGTTGCGAAAAAGGTAGCATGCCATCTGTTAGGATATGTCCACCATCAACTCGGATATTAAATTTAAACAAAATCGTGGGAGCCGTTTTCGGGAAAATCGGTGTAAATCAAAATCGGCCATATATAAAGTACTGTTAATTTTAGGGACTCTATGAATCGAATTATGACTCTACAAATCTTAGATATGAAGTTCGAAACAAATCTGTCCAGCCGTTTAGGCTGTAGTCGACGGTACACATACACAGACAGAGCGAATTGACAGACCTCCTTTTTATGAGTTTCTCTATTAGATGTCAAGTTTGACTAAAATCTCGAAATAGACATTTTCAGGAAAAAAATACTTGCTCTTATTATAAGAGTGACCATAGATACAGTGGACAGTCATTATTTTATGCAGACTACTGTAAGGAGAGAACAAATGGAATCCCGATAGCGAATTTGTATCACATTTTAGAATAATTCCATATTTGCCAGTCTCATAATCAGTACTACTTAATACTATTAAGAAAAGTCCTGCTGTACTACCTTTATATATACTTGCATATAATGATTACATTGACATTTACTCAGCTTTGGAAAGACTGATATTCGGCGCAAAGGCATGTACACGGATGATTGTGCTTTTAAAATCAAAAAATCAGGTTTAAAGTATAACTGCTGTGATACGAGTATGTAGAGCATACAAAACTGTAGAAAGTTAACTAATGACCTGACTTGACTTAAGGGGTTTGTTGTTGTGGTGTGAGCAGTTCACCCGTTTATAAAAAACACACATTTTACTCGTAAGTGTGATACCAAGCTCGAGTCTTATTCGTTCACTCTACCATGAGCCTATTTTAATAGCAGGTAGATTAGATAGATCAAAATAATAGTAGGTAGAGTATATGTATGCTTTAGGTGGTTTTGTGAAAATAAATCACTTATTTCACTGTTCCATTTGTCGTAAATGTCTGACAAATATCCGAGAATAAAATTGTCATAAGGAGCTTCTCAAAATAGCTTCTGTCTAGTCCTTCTGAAACGACACAACACTACTGCCATTCGTGTGATGCAAAACAGGAATGACTGTGAAAAGCTAAGCCAGGTTCTATATGGGCTGTTGGCACCAACATATTTATTTATTTGTTTTCTATTTTTATTTATTTATTTATTATTATTATTTTTTTTTTTTTTTCAATATTATTTTTCAATAAATAAGCTCGGAGTGAATTTCGTAAACAAATCAGAGTGCTACGAAGCTGTTCAATGCTCCGCTCAACCTTAGATTAAACAAAATCTGGTCTGTACTCCATACCCTGTCGATATGGGAGCATACATATATAAAGTCTTTATTGACTAACATATTGGCTGCCAAGACATTTTGGCGAGTACGATGTTCAGGAGCCATGCTATTTCAATTTAAATGATTGTGTCGTTAAGTGCCTACAAAAATCCTTAAAACCTTAGAAATAGTTTCAGGGCTACTGTAGTAGCACGTTTACGTACGGCGTGATTCGCCAGGAAATATAGTATTATGTGTCGCACGAAAACATTCGACGTCATAGGTGTTGGATTGTTTTTTTTTTTTTTTTTTGGATGACATATAATAAACTCTACCATCGTTAACCGCTAAACTCAACTGCAACATCGGCCGAAGACGATTTAAAGGAGACATTTTATAATCTCCTGGACGAATTCTGTTCGGAATATGGCACGCATTCAATGGAACCAACATCAACTAACCGGAAGAAAATGTGAGACGGACATAAGAAAAAAATAAAGGTTGAATGCCTTCCCACGCCTGTAGTAGACAGAGTTTTGCGCTTGGGCGCAAAAATTCTCCAAAAAAAGGGTAGCTAAAAATACTTGTTGTATGATGAAGAGGAAGGAGAACAAATAATATCTCACAGAAAACAGTAAACATGCACTGCATTCTATGAGCTGCACGACGAGAAAGCAAAGGAGGTGATTCGTCAGACCAACTCCTCGCAAACTTCGCCATGGTAAAAACCAATATCAGAGCATAAGAGAAGGCAGCTTGTAAACGGCGAACCCCCGGAGCCAAAACGGAAGCAGCAACATCCATCAAATGGTGCTGCCTACAGCGAACCACCGGAGCCAAAATAGAAGCAGAAAAACCCACCAAAAGGTGTCGCAGACAACAAACGCCCGGAGCCGAAGTGTAAGAAAAAGCACTCATCTTTAGTTAACACTAAGGAGAAAGATGAGGCAACTGGCGTTGAGATCCCTTTGGCCAGTGATAAGCAGATAAACGCAACTGCAAACAAGGAGCAGGCGACAGGAGAACAAAAATGGTCAAATGCCACCAAAAAGAAGGTCGCCCAAAGGAAGCAGCAAGAGGCCCAAAAAGCTAGACCTGACGCTTTCGTCATTAAAGCGGGAAAAGCGATGTCTAAAATCAGAAGGACGCAAAAGAGAGACCTTCTAATACAACTTAAGAAGACGGGAACCAATAACACTGAGTTTAAAGGTGTCATCAGCGAGGCCTTAGCGGAACAAGCGAGTGTAAGGTCACTCACGCACCGTACTATCCTCGAGGTCAAAGACATCGATGAGATCACGGCAGACATCTTATCCCTGCGAAAGGCATACGAAGGAACGCAAACAGCAACGATTAGCCTTCCCGCGGAAGACGTAGGAAAACTATTAGAAGCTGGAAGAATACAATTCGGCTGGGTTAACTGTCGCATCCGCGAACTAACATTGCTCAAAAAATGTCTCGAGTTTGGTCACCTAGCCTGGCAGTGTAAAAGCGAAGAAGACCACTCTAAGCTATGTAGAAAATGTGGAACAGAAGGCCATATCGCAAAGGACTGTGATAAGGAGCCATCATACATATTCTGTAGAAAGGATCACCCGGTAGCAGCAAATGCCCGATCTTCAGGAGGGCCATCACAAGCAAGACATCATCATCAGCAAGATAATACAGATCAATCTGAACCACTGTAAGACAGCTCAGGACCTCCTGACACAAACTGCTAAGGACGAGGAAGCGGACATTATATTGATTAGCGAACCTTATGAAACTCTCAACAGCAACAATTGAACTTGCGACAAAACTAAACAAGCTGCATGGATATGTGGAAGACATGCCTTCCAAAAAACAGATGGATGGCTTTGTACGGGCAAAAACGCAATCGAAAAAAGACGATCAAAGGGAATACGACGATATATTTCAAACCACTCTGTAACGAATAGACCCTTGGGGTATGGCGTACAGGATGGTGATGACAAAGCTGAAAGGTCTCCACAGATAGCTTGCCCAAAAATCAAAGACTGGCTATGCGAATATTCCAGTCCGCAGCCAGACTATAAGATCAAAAGAAGTTGTTAAATATTTAGGAGTAATGCTTGATATAGATTGAAGTTTAAAACCGAAGTAGAATACTCGAGCAAGAAAGCTTCCCTACTGCAGGCGGCCCTCTCTCGAATAGTACCAAACATAGGAAGACCTGGATACGCTAGACGTATTTTACTATCTAGAGGTCTCCTGTATGCTGCTACGATTTGGGCGCGGCGTTAGCGACGATGGAAACATACAGGCTCTGCGCGATAAGAACAATCAGCGGTTTCCGAACAATATAGGACGAAGCAGCCTGTGTCATAGCCGGGATGATGCCTATCGACAACCTCGCAAACGATATGGTAAGGATCTACGAAAGCAGAAGCTTGAGCAATCAAGAAGCAGGAATTGTCAAGAAAATAAGAAAGGAAGAGAATGCAAAATCAATAGCTAGGTAGGAAAAGAGTACAAAAGTCAGATGGACCTACAAGGTGATCCCCACCATCGAGGCGTGGATAAGACGAGTGCATAGGGACTGCAACTACCACCTTACATAGTTCCTATCGGGTCATGGTGGCTATCGGAAGCATTTGCACATATTTGGGCACGATACCTCACTTTTCTGTCCAGATTGTCAAGATCAAGAGGAAGACACAGAACACGCAGTGTTCCATTGCAGTCCCTTTGCAGAATGGAGAAATAACTTGACGAGTCGACCACATGTTACGATCAGAGGAGAACTGGATGGAAATTCGCTGGTAAGGAATGTTCAAAAAGAGCTTCTTATAATTGAGAAAGCAAGGAGAGCAGAAGCATAGCATGAATTTCTAACCAGTCCCGCGAAGTGAGTAAAAGTGAGCTGGGTGTGGATTAGTACGTAGGCGTATACCTGGAATTAAGTAATCAGGTCTGCGAATCGTGCATACTAGTAGGCTACTAGTATCTTTAGAAGATTACCACATTCACTGGCGCATGCATAAAAAAAACCATCGGGCGTACCAAAGGATAGTCGGTGGTATAAATAACCTTTTTTCTCTTCTATATAACAAGCTTAAAAAGCCTGTCATTGCCAGGCTTGTATTCACTAGTACTGTATAAAGTAACATTCATCTGTTCTTTCGTCTTGTACTGTTTATTTAACTTTATGAACGCGAGTTCTTAAATGCATTATTGCTCTTGAATTCATCGCAGGCAACATTACTACGATCGAAATGGCATATCTTTTTAATCTCAATAAACAAGGTCGGCTTCTAATGCTATAGTTACATACATACATTAAATTTATACATAAATTCAAAGCAGATTAGTGTAAAAATAAACTCAATGTCAACGAATCGAACTTGGACTTTAACATATATCATATTCGTACATATTTGAAATATTCGTACTTATTCGTATTTATGCATTTCTGACTTTATTTCCCTATTACAATTGAAAGACAAAATACGACTATGGATGCAGAAAAATAAACAAATTACGACTATGTATGCAGAAAAATAAACAAATTAAGACTATGTATGCATAAAAATAAACAAATTTCGATACTGTAATTTGTTTTAAGTTTCCAATTAAAAACGAATGAAAAAAAGTTTCAATTCGAAAGTGTCCAGTCAGAATTTAATTCGTGTTATATTTATTGGGTTTCGTCAGCGAAATATAGGACATAATGGCTTATCTTTGTAGTTTTTTTTTTTTTAAATTATTTTAATGACATAATCAAATCAAGAACAATTTTATGAGCACGACTAACAAATTCGGTATGCTGATGTGTTATGTTTCTTAGAACAATTTGTGTGGCAGTTTTCACATGTTGCTACATTGAAACAGTTTTTTTTTTTTTGGTTGCTAGTCATCGACGGACTCTAAAAATATACATACGCAACAAGTTACAATGTTTATTACTCACAAATTATTAAATCAGTTGGTTGTGTCAGTTGTTTGAAAGCTTTATTTAGATAAGATAAACAAAATTACGTGAATTTAACCCGCATATTAGCATGTGCTTTTCAGAAAACACGCAGAGAATGTAATCGGTATACTATACACTTAGCATTAACTTTACAACCCTTCAATAGTCACGGAGTTGACGTACATTCATACCTGCAATTTGTTTTATTTAGTTTAACACAGATCAGGTATATACACGTGTATGGAAGAGACTTTCTTTTTAGTAAGAGATGTCTGTAGTTAGCAAGGATTTACATTTTTTGGTTAAGAAATTCTTTAGCGACTGTAATTCCCTTAGCAAACTTCCTTAACATTACAAATGAATCAATGCTAGATTCCACTTAATCGAATATGTATTCATTTCGATCGAATATGTGAATTCCTCATTCCTGTAATTGTTCACGTACACAATAAATGCCGCCTTTTAGATAGTTGTTAATCATACTATTATTGTATTGCATATAATTTGACATCATTCGACAACAAATTGAGTGGGCTTTTTTCCCTCCAAAGTTCGATGTATTTATCACCAGATGCTAATTTAATGTCACGGGGAACGTCTGGTTTTCAAAGCGACAACACTGATAATATTCTATCCGATTTTAAATGGATGAAAGTCAAAACAAAAACAAATTAACAGCTCGCACAGATGTTCATCTTAACCTGTTTAAATATAAATATTTTGAGTTAAGACATAGTGAACTTGATCGTACCTAACTTCATGAATTTCACACAATTTATCTGATTTTAAAAGATAAGTAACCCACGCAATAAGTTAGACAAAGACATGCGTTCCGCTTGACCCAACAAGTGTATTCCCTTGAACATGAAAAAATAGACAATAACGATGATCACATAACATATTCGTGTGCCACGATTGCTACAGTCTCGACAACTAATTGAACTTGAAAATAATTCTGGGAATTTGTAAGAGCATACATCCCAGAAATCGGCATTCAACACACGCTTCGTATTTCAGCAGAATAAACAACACTATAAAGACAAATGCATAAACTCTTCGTGAATTAGCAGTTAAGTGCGATTAATGAGCATCCATAATGATGAAGTAAGCCGGTTCTATTAACAATGAGCAAGCAATTATTATGCATGCGTATTTTGACGGTCTTATGACGGAAACAGGTGTAGATCGTCATCAATCACACGCATAGGAAAGAATTTTAATTCCGCTAGCAACGATTGTAAAGTAATACGAACGCATTTCTTTAGTATATCTTCGGTAGGATCGTAGCAGTTATGGAACTACTTCAAAAAGTTTAATTTTAAAAATTACTGTGGAACTTTTTTAAGTAAATCTGAGATCTCCTTCACGAACATCCGATATTTTTTAATTTAAAATTTTTTATTTTTAAAGTTTCCTATTCCAGTTCCAATGGCTTCGAGAAAATTGTCGATATCGAAATTTTGATCAATCTTGGTAGGAGTATTAATATAATAGGGAATCAAAAAAAGGGTGTGTTTCTCAATACCGTCTGTCTGTCTGTGTGTATGTAAATACATATAATCGACTTCTGTAGTCTGTGAGTTAATAAATTTCCGGAAGCGAAATCGGGAATTTCGCTCTAACCCCAAAGTTAACGATACTTTACTAATGACCGTTTTTTCGAAAACGTCTCTAAATTTTCTTTTTTTCTAAAAATAAATCGAATAATTGAAGGAGCATCATAAGTTTCAGATGTCATTCAAACTTTATATCATATGTAGATTCGAAGTAATCAGAAGGTCAGTATATTTAACTAAGGAGCACTAGAGATCTCTGAAAAATTTGTTGGTAACAGGTGCACAAAGTTTTGTTGGATTGAGGAAAGAACACCGCAATATATGGCTATTTGCAGTCATCTGGAAATATATCAAAGAACGTATTTCATTCAAAGCTAAAATCATAGCTACCGCAGCAATCGAGTTGAGCTTGAATACCACATAAAGTGTGAGACATGACAAATGAAAATAAGTACATACGAGTATACGAATATGTGCCAATAGGACAATGTATAGGACCACAAAGGAGCAGACAGGGAACCACTCCAAGCAACAGTCTAATCTTTTTATGGTATGATTAGGCTTAGTTTAGACAGTGAAAAGAGCATTTTTCCTCGATACCAGCAATACGGACATTTTAATGGCGAAAAAAGCTAATAAAAATAGTGGTAAAACAGAATGATCATCAAACTCTTAAAGAATTGTCACTTTTGGGTTGCCAAAATAATAGCTAGAACAACTCTGGTTCAGGTAAAAGAACAGCCTTATTATATTCTCGATGTCGAATAAGCAGGTTTCCACTCTGGACACTTCCTAAATCATTGCAGTATAATGCATCGCATATAAATCTATACTTTATCTGATTCTATTTATTGACTTAGAAAGCATTTGACAACGTGATCCTGGTAGGTATTCCCAAATAGTCATAACTTTTATTACGAGTTAAGGCATTGGATGGTTTTTTTTTTTTTTTTTTGGTTGCGCCTGGAGGTGCAGGAATCTGGAATCTTCAAAAGATACCAATGGCCCGTACCATTGCGGGGTGATGATGATTGGATGACTTTGATGTCCAAAGGGAGTTGCGGTAAAATCAAGAGACGGATTGAGGAGCGGAAACAACATAAATTTCACATTTCAGTCATTCACGCTGAGGATAAAAGCAAGCTTAAGTCCCCGTATCACATCAAAATGACCAACGTCAAACGTAGCATGCGTCATTCATTTTATTAAAGCAATGGCTGAACAGGACGAAGAAGCCCCAAATAGCTGCAATACCAGCACCGTGTACAGAGTCGGATGGAGGTATTCGCCAAAGTCAGGACGAACTATCGGTATCACAAAGCTGTTATGGTAAATATGTTCGTCCTTGCATGTTTGGGAGATAGCTCTAGTCACATTTTTGAGTTTACTTGTTCGGGTTATATTGAAATCTGTCGCGCAGAACTAGGGGCTCTGAGCAGATAGAACAATATTCAAATTATTTGGGTGCCGAGTCATATGACTTCATCGGAAACGAAAAAGCAGATGAAATAGCCAAGATGGAGTCCTATCGAAGAAGACACTTTCCACTTCTTGTGCCAATACTCTAACTTAAGTGGAACTCTAACTCCCCTTCTTCGAAGAGTTACACGAAGTGGCAGACATAAAACTCGAATATGTACTGAAATTCTACAACTACTTAGGATAGGAAAAATGCCTGTCCGAGGCATAATATACCCTAGCTTAAGGGGATGTCGCTGGTCTCTCTTTGGGAACTTTTCCTTCTACTAATTACACAAAAAGGCAGACTAACCTACACCCACCATGACATTTTTGTTCAACAGGCGAAGACGGTAATTTTTATAAATTGTTTTTTCTCTTTCTCTTCTTCTTCCCAGGCTTTTAGTTTAGGGTAGCGCTAAGGGCCCTCGTGCTGACAACTAGGACCTTCATGCCTAACTGAACATAGGCTACACTTACATACTTTTTATTGACTTCAAGAAGCCGTCCGATAGAGTAAGCAGAGATTCCTTATGGCGCTGCTAACTTAGGAGGGGTATTCCTGATAAATCGGTGGCTATTATACCTACATATATACACAAACTATGAAGGCGAGAAATGTCACGTGCTACGTATTGCGCAAGACATTGTGTAATTATAATGCATGGAAATTTGTATTTTGGTTATAACAGCGCAAACCCTGAATGTATCATATATTTTTTATATCACAATTATGTTATTGTGGATTCATGTAAATCATAGATTGAAATAAACAAACTAATCTAAACTAAACTAAACGCAATACTATTGACTGGTGTAAAGGCGGCTTTAGGTATTTTGTCTATCTAAGATCAGGAGAAACAGTGCAATAAGCTCAAACACTAAGCTGTGACATGACTTTTTTTATCTAGGAAATGGGCATATTGGCAACAGGTCAATAACCAATACACATTACAATACCACAAAGAAAGTAACCACATCGTTGGGCACGAATCAGAGAATTCCAAATACGCCTTACACAAATGGTGTGCTCACACATAAAGAAGTCCATCGCTGCTGAAGCCAAAGACTACATATCACAGAAGTGCATTCTATTTCGCGAAATCAGGTCAGTTGCATTTTTTTATCCACATCTGAAGTTGATAAAAGGTCTTGCTTGTTGCACATACCGCAGCATAACAAGATACGAGAATGCTATGCACAAACATAACATATCTTTTCAGTTTTCCCTTAATTGCTAACCTTCCTCTGTACCTAGAACTTTCTTCCTTTGCATTACTAAGAACCTACAATATTATATGATACATATATTGCAAAGAGCAAAATTATGAAGCAAGTTTAAAAAATAAAAATAAACTGAGATTGTCATAAGTCCTACACTAATCAAATCTATCAGGTGCTTGGATTAAATTTGAAATTGGTTCTGGTTCTGGGTGCTTTACGACTCTCAATTTTCCAATTTCAAGAAAGTTATAAAAGTGTAAGTACTCACATCAAAATATCCAGTGAAATCGTCGAAAAGCAACTTCAAATCCCTTTGATTACGGTGCATCATTGGAAGTATCTGTTTTTCATGCAAGGACAATATCTCCTCAATATTTCCCATCAGATCTTCTTTTCTACCCTGCAGCGTCTCTGGCAGATCCTCCCGGCTGAAAATTCCACCATAATTCTTCACACCTCGCTTCAAATTATCGATATAATTAACTTCAGTTTGCACCAGCTCCTCGATAATGTAACTGATCTTCCTCGATGCATAGATTTCCGACTGATCACATGGAAAGAGATTATCCAACGACAGGCTGTCCTCATCATCGTGGCTAGAAATGTTCGATTTTTTTTTTTTTTTTTTTAGATCCAAACAATAGTATATTAAATGTCAAAACTGAAGACAGATGAAAAGTTGCATATGGAAAATTTGCTTACTATTCGTCATGGCCATTAGAGTCGCTGGGACTTGAAGGCGGCAATGTAGTAGTAATAGATGACAATGACGACTGTGATGATATGCTAAAAAAAAAAAAACGTATGAAGAAGGGGAATGATCGATGTTAGTATTCCAAACACACGCTAAATCGATATCATTTTCTTTAATTTTTATATATTTTGTATCTAATTGCTAATTGACTGCGATTCCATTGCGATTGTGACATCAACTGCCCGGTTAAATCAGTGACTTGCACAGCGGAAAAAAAAAAAATTTTTATTATTTGATTTTCGAATTAACAATATCCACCACCGAAAATTCACTTTTTTTTCTTTTAGCCATAGATAACAATGAAATAACAAACTCTAAATTTGACAGCACATTCTTCATAAATCAAAAACGTAAAAAGGTTGTACAAATAAAAATAATTTATGCAAGATCACTACGTACTCTAAAAGATCATTTTGTTTTTGTTGTTTGGACACATTTTGTTGTACCGACACATAGATCACCGATAAAGTAAATATAACGATACTGCCGATGTCAAACCATGAGAGGTAGATAAGATCGAAGAACATATTCCGAAATAAATTTAGCGTCTAACTAAATGACAATTTTTCACAAAAAATAAAAATTTTGATCCGGCGTCCCGCGTTGATACGCGAAGAGATCACATTCCGTACTGTCGGTATCGTACCCACGTTTGTTGGCATTTGGCGAGAGCGCCAAACTTAACAGCGGACAGTCTCGATTGGCGTTAACTTTTTTAACATTATTTAATTGTTGTTGTTGCATGAGGAGCTTTTTGATAGTGTTTTTTATTGTTTGTTGTAGGCGAGCTTTCAGCATTGTGTACACACATATTGCAGACCACCGAATGAATTTTCGATATCAATGAATGAATGATTAAATCAAAACAGATGGAAATGTGGAGGTTTATTAGGCGGATACTACAACAACGATAGTGCAAATGGGATATGAGCTATAAAATTATACCACTGATAATGAGAACACATTTTCGCAAAACACAAGGCAAAATGTAATTAGTCAGAGTTCGACGTTTGATTACCGATTTCATTTATTTTTTTATTTATATAAGATTATTAAAACTAAACTACCTACATATGTAAGTGCACCTAGTAGTTTTCATTTAATAATTTGTACACTTTTTTGTGGATACTTAACTCAAATTGCATTTGCTGTTGGCTCATTCCACGAAGGTTCAACTGACGACGTTCTGAATTTTTACTGTGCCACCAAGTCCATCGCATGCATTCTTACCATGAGAGGTGGCAAGAAGTTCCATTCAGCATTCACACCAAAGTCTTGTTCATGCAATGTTAAATTAAAAAAAATATTTTTGTTCTTGTACTGCGCAGCAGATCCATCAGAAAAATAAATAATTCTTTTAAAATGTTGGCATTTCTTACGCAGGAACTCTAAGAGACGGCACTGAAATAAAAGTACTTTGATAGTGTCATGCTTTAAGGAGTCGCTGATGACAACAAAACTTTCAATTTTAATTTCATCCATCTGGTTCCGGTAATACGATAACGAACTACCTAATGAAATAAAGAATGAAACTGTTTTAAGAAGATTTAAAAATTTGTTAATATCACATATACGAAATACAGTAACTTAAAAGTAAAATTAAATATTGTTATATAAATTAAGATATCCCAAATGAATTGTAATAGTAACTGATACTAAATAAATAAAATATATACATACAATATAGGTGAATCGTCGCCTGTTCATTAGTCCATGGTATCCCTGCACTGCATCTTGCACAACAAAACCATCATTTTCAGAAAAGCCCATTAAAACAAGTATGTACAGTAACGGACATAGAAATCCGGACAGGGTAAGAAAATTATCAATTATCTTAAGAACTAGCAGGTAGTTTTTTAGGATTTCATTGAAAAAAGAAGTAGTTTGAGTGAAAGTGGAAAAAATTGTATTAATATGGAAAATAAAAAGAAAAAACAAAAGTCGAAACAATGATTTTAAAAAATGAAAAATTAAGTGTTCGTCATATAGGGCGAAAAGTGTGATTCAGCAAGTCGTCAGTGGCTGAATTCATCAAAAAAATTCGAGGCAATGGGCTCATTGCAAGGAAAAAAGGGAACGGGTAGCAGAAGAAAGACCACCAGCGCTGAAGATCAGCTTTTAAAACAAATAAGTCTGCGTGATCGATTCAAAACTGCTGCAGATTTAAGGACAAACTTTGAAGAGGCTGGAGGATCAGAGATCACGGACTGTTAGACGAAGGCTTCAAGAAGATGGCTTGATCGCAAGACGACCTGCCAAAAAACCATTTCTAAATAGACGAATGCGCCTAAAACGTCTCGAGTGAGCCAAAGATCATGACAACTGGACCATAACGAATTAGAAAAATGTGATCTTCTCAGATGAGTTCAAGTTCAATATATTCAACTCTAATGGAATACAGTACGTGAGGCGAAGAACTGCAGAAAGATTCAATGATGAGTGCGTGGCAACAACAGTGAAACAAGAAGGCTCATGGATGATTTGGGGATGCTTTTCCTATCACGGCGTTGGACGGCTGACTCTAATAAATGAAACGATGAACGCAGAAAAATATAAAAAAAATATTAGAAGACAATTTGCTACCATCTTTAGAAGATATTCGATTTATGATTTTTATTACAGGAAACAGGCTTCTCAAACTTCCGAGAACTGAAGATGTTAATACATTGTAGTCCCTCGTTTTTTTATTATTACGGTTTTTATCGGATCCGGCATTGATGGAATCAGGCTGTGTAAAGTATCCGGTGTAATTTCCTCATACCACACCTTTTCAATGAATGTGTCCAACTCGGTTATTGTCCGTGGCTTCTTCTTCGCTACCTGAGCCTTAATTATGGACCAGAGGTTCTCAATCGGGTTCAGGTCAGGGTAGTTTCCAGGTCAGTCTAATGTTCCAATACTATTCTCGGTTAGACAATTTTTGACCTGGAATGAAAAAATGCATTTACAATAATAAAACTTTACAAACTTTTTGCTAATATTTTGGGGAAGGTACAAAAAATGGCACTTACCAATTTCGCGTGGTGACAGCAATAAAAACTATCATTATGCTTACACTTGTTTTTTTCAATGAAACTTAAAACAATTTGAAAATGTTTGTACTGAAGCCCTTTTTTCGGAAATTGGTTGTTTTAAGCATCTGAAATGTATTTCAACAAAATAACGTTCGGTAAAGATGGATCTTGATTAACTTTAAAACCTCCAAAATTATTATATTATGCTAAAATTAGTTTTTTCACTATGTCCGGATTTCTATGTCCGTTACTGTATGTCCGTTTTCGTTAAAATAGTTTTGACTTCTTTTATGTAAGTGTTATGTTGGTCTGTTATAAAAGCATGACTAATTAAAACACGAAGCTGTTTCAAAAAGGTCTGAATAAACTTATTAGAGTTTTAAATTCTCACTTCCAATTTTGATCGGTCTGGGTGGGTCCACTGATAGTAAGTTACGTCTTCTATGAATTGATGTCAAATATGTTTCTTAATTTAGAATAGTTTGGGCAATTTAGGCACTTTCGCAAATAACAGTTTATATGAGGAGTGTTACATATTACCAAAGGTAAGCAGGTTCTGTAGTCATTGAGATGTTTATCTTCATTTTCTGTCAGTTTGATATTTTGATGGATGGTGCAAAAATACAAGGAATGAGTTTCTGATGTCCCAGCCAAAATGCAGTTCTTTGGCCTTAATGACGCGAATTTTGAAAATCCATTCTCAATATTATTATAAACTTACTTGAACTTATAATATACATACATATCTCTCTAAGGTTGACTAGAATCAGGCATCTCTGATCATGTTGTTTCTGATTTTCAATCTAACAAAAGAATAAAAGGTCTTATTTTTGAACCTGACAAAATAAATTGTTCTTACCTTAATCGATACATAGACTTTTTTTTCTGGCATTAAACGGCTGATATCGTCTTCATGGTAGAAGCTTTCTACCAATTGCTTAATATCATCATCTAAACTTTTCCGATAAGTTGATTGAAAGCTTCGATCCTCTTGAATTTTTTTAGATTTTTTAGTCATGTAGTTCATGGAAACTCTTCTATAATTTAGTCGACGCTCCATTCTCCGGAAAGTAAAGACAACAAACAAGTTTGGTGTCTTTGCTTGTAGTTTTTTTTTTTTTTTTTTTTAATTTTCTTTTATTTTACCAGCAAAGTATTCTTCTCTGGAATTATCTTCATCGAATTCAATTGTAACAGAGAAAACTTTCTCTGCAATTTCCAACATAGGCTTTTTCAACTTTAATTGTAGTACATATTTCAAGTCATTAAGGCCCGATTGCTGATACGAGTCTTAAATATTTAAGTATCACATATACACCTAAGTAATACTTATCGGGTTGCACGAAATTCAAAGTAATTCTTAAATATCAGTAAGTTAAACTTAAATTAAGCCACAGAAATAGTAGATTCATAGCAACTGGAAATAAGCTATAATGATCTTTAGGTTTAAGTTCAACATAACACTAAGTATTACTTAGATAAGACTCAATTTTATGACTAGTATCAGCAAATGGGCCTAAGTCTTCTTTTGTCGAATGCATCAATATGCTGCATTTGATTCATTAATCAAACTGAATACAAAGTCTTTATCGACATGCATTACGTTAAATCCAATTTGATCTTCAACATCTAGCAATGATGGCGTTGTATCAGAATTTCGAATCTGACTCAATTTTTTTCTGCAAGCAGAGCAAATCACCGTCTTTCTGTCCAATTGTGGTTGGATCATAACCATCTACGGCCTTACTGGCCGTAAATCGCGTACACTGGATTGGTGAGGTGGTAAATCCAGAGGATTGCAGCACGTTTCCATACAAAAGTACTCATCAGAATTTTATATAACTCACAATTTAATATTGAAAACAACTCTTGTTATGAACTATATTACGATATAATCTGGAATAAGTCCCTAGCGCACTATAGATTGAGTACAAGTAAACCAAGTCTACAACGTTTAAAATAATGAAAAACGAAAAATGTGCAGTTACAAACACTAGCCATTGAAGAAATGAAACACAAACAAGCAGTGACGTTTCTTTAACACAGTATGTGCACACGCTAACCTAATAACCATTTAGTTTTTTTTCTTTATTTACCCGTCTTGGGTAAATTTTTTCTTTCTTTTAAGAGCATATACATCAGAAGAATATGTATATACTCTAAAAGAAAATAAATAATGAGTTTTTTAAGTTTTTAAAGCCTTCGGATACTAAAGCCCCAGTGTGACATTTTCTTCATATGGAAATTTTTATTTCAGAATATGTAACCTTCTTATAGGACACTATTTTGGCCTCACCCATAGAGAATCCCAACTTGAAATTTGAAATGAGGATAGAGGATGAGATATATAAAAAAAATTTGAAAAAATAAAATACCATATTTTGAGTTATTCAAGGATACGTGTAAAAAGGATATTCTGGAATATCCTTCGTCCTTCAAAATAAAAATTATGTTGAATCCTGGAAAGATCACGTTTTTTTCTAAATTCAAAGTTATGATTTTTTTAAATATAGAAAAAATCTTTTTTTCCCAATTTTTGAAGTTCCGTTACACGCAATTATATCGAATTCTGTAAAACTTGTTTGCTTATGATTCGCACCACTCCAATGAGTTATTCTACCAATTTTGAGCCAAATTGGTCGGCGATTTACTGTGGAGTGGCCCTATTACAATTCGATGCTATGAACATATTAGTACAATAAATAACAGGTATACATATATGAATTTACATTAGTTCTATAGGAGATTTTTTTTTTTTTTTTTATTTCACATTTGCGAAATCAAAATGTATTGTCCTTTGTGATCTTCTTCCAGAACTTGAGTCAAGTACCATCTGCAGGATATTAATGTGTTCATGCTGCTGATGCTTTGTTGCACATTTTCTTATTTCTTCTTCAACAAAGAGAATGCTAAGATCTCTATGCAGATTGTCATGCCTTATAAACCAAGGGTCGTATCGTCATACTGCTCAGGACTTTGTTTGGAAAGGTCTGTATCAGCTGAATATTGGTCTTCTTTGTCCAGCCCCAAATGGGCTTTACAATTTGATGATAAATCAGTAGTTTATTACTAATGGTCAATTTCGAGTTTCTTCCCAATAACTATTGCATGTCTTTGTATTTGATTTCCAACACTTGTCTTTTCTTTTGTCACGTGTCACGATATTTGGCAGTATTTCCATATGGAATTTGTAGAGTGTTTATCGTAATAGGTATTATAGATAATCTTTGATTTGTGAAGTTAATATGCGTTGATTTCATCCCATTCTATTTGAGTCTCCACTTTTTCGTCCAGTTAAGAACTTTGTTTGAAGCGTTTTTTTTTAGTTTTCTTATCTCTTCTTCGATCTTCTGCTTTACCTTACGGCGAGGATATGATCTGGAGTAGAAGGATCACAACCCTCCCACTTTTCTGCATCCCTACTGGTCCGCCACTTTGATTTTTCTTAAACTTCATGTTTCACTCTAAAGTATCGTTCGGATAGTTAGGGCTTTAGTATCTGAAAAAAATTATAAGGAAGGTTCCTATATAATTTATATAATAGCCCTTGATGTAACACCTTATCGAATGCCTGGACCACATCGAGAATAACAAGGGAAAAAACCTTGTTTTCTTGAAAAGTGTTTTGAATGATATGAGTAATTCTGTGCACCTGGTCTGGCGTCGAATGCTTTTGTCGAAACCCAAATTTATGAGATGGTTTTCAATTATTGGCTGGATTCTTTCGGTCAGAAGTTTCTCAAAAAATTAGGTCGATAGGGTTTTTAAATTTGGGGATTTTCTTGGTTTGAGTGGCTTCAGGACTTCTGCTACTTTCCATTGTAGTGATACGTATTTTAGCGATAACCAGCGTTAATTAGAAGTTGTAGTTTTCGCAAACCTTTTTCTGGCAGTTCTTTAATGATTTGTCCTGTTATTAGATCATAGCCGGATATTTTTTAGTTTTAATACTTTATTGCTTTAATACTTTTAATACTAGAACTTCCGGTATCTCATTTATGCCCACTGGTTCAATATTTATGTTGTCTATTTTTTTTTTTTTTTTTTTTTTGAATTCGTCGTGTATTTTCTTCCGCAGCTTGTCGTGAAAAATTCATTAACGTGGTTAAGGCTATGGCTAGGCAACATGCGTGTCACAGGTGAAATGTTAGAACTCTTTATCATCTTGCTTAATGTAGTTTGGATGGCGGTACAGTTGGCCTCAACCAACGAACCTCTCCAGTTAACCCGGTCGGAACCCAACTACCCCCAGTTGCGCACTCCACAATTGTTTGAGGTCCCTTTCAACCCCTAGATATAAGGTGAGGTCTTCATCTACTGCATTGTTCGGGTTAGATTCGAAGGCTCTGCAGGCCGGGGCGTTGATATCCACTCAAATTTTGATCAGATGTCGAAACTGCAGACATCTAAACATTTCCACAGTTGAATAGGCTCTCTTAGCCTAAATTATCACCCATCCAATTTTAATTTTACCGGCTTTTAACGACTTGTTGGTCACTTCTGCTTAGACTTAGAACCGCTGTCTTAGTGTCGCCTTACGCCTTTCTTATACTTCTAATCACCGATACCTGCAACTCTAGAATGTTTGATCAAATCAAAATTATTACGTCAAGGTCTTTTCTTTTCACAGTTATTTCATGTGTTAAAGATTTAATTTCCGCTTGTTCAGCCAGGCCTGTCTTTTACTTAAGTTCCAGAAGCATCTCATCCTTTTGCGTTCAACTGGTACATGCTACCTATTCTCCAAGCTCCTTACGGTCTACATCACTTTTTATTTGTCACAGAATATCGGCATATGATTTATCCCCACTTGTTGAAATAACGATGGCATCTGGTTTCTGTACCTTCAGCTTTTGTTCACTGTGCTCTTCTGTATGGGTTTGATTCTTATCCTTCCTTCTTGTGATCTTTGAGAGTCTGTGTCTGTGTTGTAAAAAACACATCTCTCCTAGAGATTTATCAGTCTTCTGAGTATCCGGGTTCGACCTTCTTAATTTATTTGTTTGCACTGCGGTCTTATTTGATCCTGGTTTGATGTGCTGGGGATCTGTCCTGCGGTATCGGCCGAGGTTTCTCTTCTTCTTTTAGCCGAGCCCATTTCTTTCGACCTGGATGGCTTCTCTGGTGAAGTAGCTGTAGATTTCTTCTGATGACGTAAGCTTCCATTGCTTCATAGGTATCTCCGTTTGGGTAGGATGCGAGTTTCCTTCTTGTTGCTATGCCCAGTTTTTCGTTAAGCTTGCCTTGGTTTCTTCCTCTAGGTCTGCAAATGGTTTTCTGCCTTATCTTTATATCATGTTGGACGTTGTTTCTGTCTGTAATGTAGTCCGCTAGTCCCTCTATAACATCCTTCATGTTGCGCAATTTTTCATTAAGAGTATTCCACACGGACTGCTTCTTGTGCTGATTTCTTTTTGGGTTTATTTGGGAAACGCATATATCCGCATCTAAGCATTTCGTTGACAGAGCTCTCCATTTTCTTGTTTTCGATGCGCGCTTGATCCCTCGATAAGTCCGCTTTTTTGGTTACTGTTGGACGCACGAACTCCTTTTGAAGAGATCTCGTACTTTCTTACTTGTACTCCAGCCAAGTCCTTCACCATTGTAGTATTGCAAGCATTTTATATCGACGACTCTGAGTCTGCTCGATCCCTCTCGGCCGCCAGTACTGGGGATCTAACACCCTGCACCGTGATAGTAACACTTCTCTTACTACCCTTATTTCCAGTGTTCTTTCCCATAGCCATTTTTACCGTCAGCCAAGTTTGATTTTCTAGAGACGCAGAATAGGGAGCCGCCCATTCTGGGTCAGATACTTCCATATTTAACATCTTCGTAGCGATGTTCAGCGTACGTAAAACGCGTCCATGGACGCGTAGATGATCCCTCGTAACCATTTTATGGGGTAGGGTGGTTAGCACTTTTTTGGAGGTTGTACCTACTAGTCTTGTCGGGGAAAAGTTCAAAGTTCATTGGGGTTCCCGTGATCTTTGCAATCGCGCCCCCCTTCCGCTTATTGGTTATTTGCAGCTAACCTACATTGCTGTAAGCGATCCACTATCCGCCACTTCTGACCTCCGTAGTGGCCTGAGCTTACCACTTTCCAAAATCCTCTGGACCGGATGGGATCCCAAATGTAGCCTTGAAAGCGGCGATTAAAACTAGAATGGACTTGTTTGTGGACGTTTACAACGCCTGTCTGAGTGAGGGAGTGTTTCCTGATCAATGGAAGAATCAAAGTCTCGTGCTACTGCCCAAGGGAGGTAAACCCGCAGGAGATCCATCGGCCTACCGCCCGCTCTGTATGTTGGACAAGGCAGGGAAAGTGTTGGAGCGGATCATCGGTAACAGGTTGGAAGCTGCGATTGAAGAAGGAGGTCGACTATCAGCACATCAGTACGGATATCGAAAGGCACGCTCGACTGTTGATTCTATTAAGGTAGTGGTTGACACAGCGAAAAGGGCAATAGAAGGAAGACGATGGAGAAGAGGCGCAAAACAGTACTTTTGCTTCATAACACTGGACGTTAAGAACGCGTTCAACACATCGAGCTGGAAACAAATCTTTCAAGCACTTCGAAGTATGCGCATACCAACTAGCATCAGGGATATTTTAAAAAACTATTTGCAGCAAAGGGTGCTGCTCTATGAAACAGAGGATGGTGTGAAAGAATACGCAGTCACTGGAGGAGTCCCTCAGGGTTCGGTCCTGGGACCAACATTATGGAACCTCATGTACGATGGAGTCCTTCGTCTTGAAATACCAGCCGAAGCAAAAATCGTAGGATTTGCGGACGACATCGCTATATATATGTATATATATAACTGCAAAACAACTGGAAGAAGTTATTCAAATTAGCAACGAAACCATATCAATTGTCCGACGGTGGTTAAAATCAGTCGGCCTCATGCTAGCAGAACGGTACTTATTACCAGTAGAAAGCAACTGAAAACTATCACGCTCACAGTATGTGGGTATGAGATAGTTTCGAAACCAGCTATCAAGTATCTTGGCGTTATGATTGACTCAAGACTTATTTTTAAAAACCATCTGGAGTACGTAAGCAACAAATCCTCGCGTGTGGGTGCCGCCATTGCGCGGATTATGCCGAATATTGGAGGGCCAAGATACAACCGAAGGCTACTCTTAGCTAAAGTAGTCACATCCGTAGTCCTATACGAATGACCAGTTTGGGCCGGAGCTATGAAAGTGACTTCATACAAAAGAAGAATCATAGCAGTAAACCGACTATGTGCATTAAGAGTGAGTAGCGCTTTTCGCACAACCTCGGACCACGCAGCCTGCGTTATCGCGGGAATGTTCCCAATTGATATATTGGCGGAAGAAGTGCAGAAAAAGTTCTTTTAGAGTGCAGACTTGAGGGGCGACTAACTCACGGGGAACCGGACACTATAGGAAGAAGCGCAAGTTTAATAGAGTGGCGGCAACGCTAGAGCCTTTCTTCCAAGGGCTGATGGACTTACCGCCTTATCCCGACCTTAGAGACTTGAATAAACCGCAGACATGGTGAAGTTAACTTCTATTTAACACAACTGCTTACGGGACATGGTTGTTTCCGGTCATATCTATATCAGTATAGGAACGATGATTCCCCCGCTTGTCCATCGTGCAGTGATACTCCCGAAAACGTGGAGCATGTATTCTTTCACTGCCCACGTTTCCTTCTACAAAGAGAAGCACTACAAACAGCATTGGCAGAAACACCAACTCCGGAGAATTTAGTTAATCACATGCTAGAATCTGAAAACAAGTGGAACGCAGTGTGCTCTTATGCCAAGGATGTATGCCAAGAGCTAAGGAGACTAGAGCGAGAAAGAAAGAGAGCGAATTAAACCCAAGAAGCAACAGAGTGGAAGCCAGACGCAAAGACAGGCGGACATACGCGCATACATGCGGCTACAATGGCACGCGAACGCGTAATCATCATTTTGAGCCAATTAGAATACTGGAACGTGAGAGAAAAGAGTCAAAGGGACTAACACGAATCCAGATGACAACTATGTCAGATATAATGGAGATAACGGTCGGAAGAGAATTGACTCTACAAAAAGAGCTGCGGAGAATAGAAAAGCTAAGAAGAGCAACTGAAGCAGCGGAAGAAGCTGACACAAGAAGCATAGCATAAACTGCTAACCAGCCCCGCGAAGTAATACCTAACGGCAGTCCCGCGGGGAGAGTGGTTGAAGTGTATAGGGTGTGTTTAGTACGTAGGCGTATTCCTGGCATCGATTACTCAGGTTTGCGAATCGTGCATGCTAGTAGCACTCGGGCTATTAGTATCTATGAAGATTACACATCCCTGGCGAAATCCAAAAAAAAAAAAACCCCTGTCTTACTGTCTGTATGCCAGTCTGAATATATGTATGTATGTTCGACCGCAGCCTGAATGGCTGCTTCAAACTTCATATCTGGGGTCTGTGGGTTCAAAATTCAAGGCGAAATCAAGTTTTTGGGTTTAAATGTTTATTTTTAATGTGTTGTCAAAAAAATGTCTTTAATTGTAACGGTTTTTGCAAATAAACAGCACATACAAGTAAGCGCAAGTCGATGCGACCCAGTCGTCATCATCACCATCACTTAAGACCATGTCTTTTAAAGTTTATTAACCCAGTAATGGAGAGAAAGGAAACTGTATGGACGAGAATTAAAGATCATATAGGAAAGGATTGATTTTGCAAGATTAAAAACGATGTTGGACCCAATTAGATATATGTGCTTTTTCTTAATAAATCACATAGGCAAACTTCAAATACTATCAGACATATCCATTATCCTCTGCTTTTTTGGGACTGTTTATTAGTAATCAAATAATTATTCACACCATGCATCGTATACCCGTCCAGTAGCCTGCAACTCGTCTTTAACTGAATTCCCCATATTGTCCGAAAATGTTGATTCACTTGTATTGCCTGTTCATTAAGTGCGCATTACATTTCCCATTCTCTCCCATTTCGTTACGTATTATCATGCGTGTACCAATCTTTACTCGTTCAAGAAATGCGATTCAAATGGGAAAATGGAATATAATTCCAGTAGCTCATTAGAGTCTAAGCTCATTAGAGCATAGACATTGTCTCTCAAACCATCTTTGAAAAACTTTCAAAACAGACCAATTATTCAATTTGCTCACATGCCTTAACTGAAGAGATTTGACCCAGCTTTGCCCTAGAGGTGTTTCTAAATTCCCTCTTAGAGATATAATCTTTTAATCTGTTGAACATAGGTCAACTCAATCTATGCACATGACTTTTACAAGAATTGAACAGCATTTATCTATAATGGATATGGCGGTAAATACAGAAAGCCACAGTGCGCTACCAGGCAGGCCCTTAAACATCAACTGGGACTAAACATCACCAAAGGCGACATTTTGAATGATGCCTTTGAACTATGGCCAATTCAGACTACAACATCTGCAATAATATTAACTCTCACAATTATAGTACTTGATCAGATCAGAATGCTGGACGTTATGAATGTCTGACGTATTCAACCTAGGAAGCTTCAATAAAAAAAATTCTTTTTTTAGACTAATGAAAATGCTATTTGGAGATGAATGCACAACAACGATTTATGCGAGATCTTCAGTGACATGGATGCAGTCAAAAGAGTTAAAATCAATAGACTAATATTGCTCCAGGGAGACGTACATATTTCCAAATCTAACCTAGTGGGTCAACGTAAAGTTCGCTTTCGCCTTCGGTAGTTATAATATATTAATGTATTGAACCGCTTTAGAATGAAATTTTAATCTTAAATAGCTTGTCTACGAATTACCGGTACACTGAGAACTTCTCCAACAGCGGAGCTGTAAATGAATCAAAATCGACAAACACCTGGATTTACTGCATCAAATGCTGTTACGAGGGCAAGGTGAAAAGTTATCGGCCTGACGCAGAGACGGCGTTCCAATCAGCAGAAATTTATGTTTCCTGCCTGGGTGCACTTCTCATTAGTTCGTATGACAAGTTTCAACTTGTTCTCTCAAGTAGTTTCTTTACACGAATTTTTGCAGTAGACATCTTGCGTGTTTTTCGTTAAAATGGATAAATTTGAATATCGTGCGGTGATAAAATTCCAAAGTTGACAAAAGTTTACGAGGACTCTGCTCCTTCTATGTCAACCGTTAAAAAGTGGGCAGCTGAATTTAAACGTGTTCGCACGTCCCTCGAAAATAACCCACGTGAAGGATGGCCAAAAACCGCAACCACACCCGAAACCATCGAAAAAGTGCATGATATCGTGTTGGACGATAGGCGAGTGAAGGTGAGTGAGATAGCTGAGGCTGTGTGTATATCGGAAGAGAGGGTGCGAAACATCTTGCACAAAAAATTAGGGATGCGAAAGCTCTGCGCAAGATGAGTGCCACATTTGCTAAATACCGATCAAAAGCAAATGCGCAAACGATTTTCGCGGCTTTCAAGAGGAAGGAGAATAAGCCGCAGCCAGGGCTTCAATAAATCAAAGCCCTTCTGCAGTTCCACTAGAAAAATTCCATCAAGTCCAGGTGATTTGTAAGGATAAAAGTGTGTACTGCCCAATGTAGTCTTCGATGGGTAACAGTATCCTCTGGCACCGATAGTTCGACTCTTCTATGGCTTTCTGCAGAGCAGTCTATCTCAGTATAACTATCCATAAAATGGGTATCCATTAGTAGATCCAAAAGTCTCTTCTCTAGGCATGGTTCAGTTTCCATCTGTTTTTTTTTATGAAGCTAGGTATATGTGTAGATTTGGGCAAGATTTTCTTTATTCGAGAAGAGTCGGTCATCTGTTTTATATTTTCACAGAAAATATGCAATTTCTTTGGGCTTTCCCTATCTCCAACTTATATTTTCTCAGACTGTTCTTCCAATCTTTAGGGTCCCTTGGACTTTTTTTAAAAAAAAAAAAATAACTTTCTGCCATTATGCCTAATCCATTCTTGTATCTGCTGACTAGACAGGCTTTGCGAAGGGCCTTATTAATTTCCTCAGTTAATGCGTCAGCCATCCGGTCAACATCAGATGGCGAACGAGGTCTAATGAAAGCAACGTTTTTAAAGTAATCATTCAACATTGCCTTGTACTTTACTCAACCCATTTTCTTAGCATTCCTTAAAACAGATTGTGGAGGAGTTTAAAAGTCAATATCGAATTGTATGTAGCAGTGATCTGAGAAAGACGCTTTTCTAGATACCATCCAGTTTTTGACGGTTATTTTAGGGGAGTTCGTGGCGAAGGTCACATCAAGAATTTCTTGCCTACTGTTAGTAATAAAAGTGGGATCTGATCCCCTATTACATATATCATAATTAGGTTAGTTTCTGTTAAGTAGTCAAATAGAGACCCACCTCGATCATTAGTGCCGCTACTGCCCCATGTAGTGTTGTTTGCATTGGCGTCGCTACCAATGACGAGAATCTGATTCTCCCTCTTGGCAGTACTGATCACTCTCGGTATGTTTTCTGATGGTCGGGACCCTATATCTTTATAAGGCATATACGCAGTGGAGATCTAAACTGGTTCTACTATGCCGCGCTCTAACCTCACGCACGCGAAGTCTGAATCGCTAAAATTAGATAGAAGAAATATTTGAAGGTTATTGTTAGCTAGAATGCAGACCCTTATTTTACTTGCTCCCTTTTGCATAGAGCAACTCGTAATTCTTTACTCAATTGTCGTTGGTGATCCACGACTGTTGGATAAGGGCAATATCTCCCCCACCTTCTTGTAGTCGGAGCAACAAATAAGCAGAAACTGCTTTAGAATGGTGGCTCCCCAGCCTTGATCCCCACCCATACACTTATTTTCTTGGTTTATCATAACCTACCTACGTAACCTCATTTTGATCGGAATAATATGAAACACTTTGTATAGGTGCTACTATGAACTCAAGCAGCAACATCTTGCCCAAATCCACAGAACTACAATGAAAAACTTGAGAAAGGACTTGTACATAATTCAAAGCTTAAGAATGCTTTAGAAATGAGTATAATACTATATGTACGATGAACATGATTTCGATGTCTTCAATAGGCGATGCAACTTTTCATCCAACCAGAAGGAAAACGAAGTACACATTTCTATCACATTTAATTGAGAGACCGAATAATCAAAGGGCGTACGAACTGTTCGAATTCGTGGTAAACTTGTTTAAAATCACATTTAGCAGATCTAAAATTAAAGATATTCAGATTATCTGTCGTAAAATATAAGACAACCTAATTGCATAAAAAGATTTGCTGTAAAAACTGAACAATTTCAATCAAAATTCGACTCGTACATATTGTTTACACTATCCAAAATGTCCGAATCCGTCCCCTCAATTGATGTTCTATGCTTTAATCCAAACAATCAACTTAAATCAAAATTCGATTCGTACATGTTGTTTACACTATCCAAAATGTCCGACTCCGTCCCCTCAATTGATGTTCTATGCTTTAATCCAAACAATCAACTTAAATCATTAAATTCAATTGTAAACACAAGCTGCGTTGTGTCATAAATTAGGAATGCCTCAGTGGCCCATCAATTCAAAAGTGGTTTGGCAATGAAAACAGATTCGAGAAATCTCTTCTGTCTGCCCGAACAGAGTTCCTCTCTAATAAATCACGTGCTCATACCTAAAAATACATAATGCTTTCAAAAATTATCAAAAAGCATACTACACCTAAGAGATGTGTATTATTTTTGTTTTGAAAAATGCACTCTCACTGAATGAATACTCGTATATAACATTAGTCACCGCATTCATCGTTTACAGTGCTGCTGTTCTCATTTCTCGAAGTGATCTCTAAAAAATTAAATTGTTGTCACCGTTTTCAATTGAGCACAAGACAATTCACATACTTGTATCTGTATCTTATTCAAAACATTATAAAGTACTCTGTTGTAGATTAGTGCTTTGTTTCTTCGAAAACACAGACATGTCATCTTTCTATTTTCGTTTCGAAGAAATTTCGCTTTACCACCGAGCATATAGTATTTTAAAATTTTAATGGGAATGTTAAAATAGAAGATAAATACAAATTAAAATCAAAGACATTTGCATAGTATATATAAATTAACTCCTTCATTTGAAGGTCTTCATGTTGCGTGACGTCATATTGAAAACAAATTGTTGCGACTAAACAGCAGATTATCTGACACTAGCTCAAGTTCTTATGTGGTAATGTAATGTCGGCAAACCAGCGCGATCGTGTAACGATAAAAGCGTTGAAAGGTGGATAGGGGTGATTTGTTTTCATTATCACTTTAATTGGATTTTATTTTTATTTTTGAATTGTCTATTTGATAGAATTGTGAGTTTTGGGTTAGGTTAGGTTATGATGCCAATTGTTTACAAAAAAACCTACTTGGTTAATTCCTTCCAGTTTGAATTCGTTGCATGAGTTCATTTACCCAGCCTCTGAGCATGTTTACCTATAGTACAGTGCTGCGTAATGTCGTTATTTATTCTGGAGATGGTTTCTGCCTTTATTTGTTGAATTGCAGATTGTCGTCACGCATGATTTCTTCAAACATTTTGGGTATATATTGTACAACAACCTGGCAATACCTCTTTAATATTTCACATTATGGTATTATATGTGAGGACTTTCACAGTTTTGGGAAGAAACCACTTGACAAGGATAAACTGAATAAGCATCTTTTTTTTTCTCTGTATTAATTTTAAATACTTCAAGCATCTTCAAAACGTCTCCAAACTTGTTTTGGTGATATTCTTTTGAATTCAAAAACCATATCTAAATTCATATCTTATCTGAGAGGCGATTACTTCTCAGGTCAGATGTCGTGATCTCTAGCTCTTCCTTTGAAGCATTTGTTTAAGTTGTCTTAAACTACAGGTAGACTTCACTGTTTCTGGAAAAATTATTTATCAAACTTGTTTCTTTTTTTTTACCAACTATAGACCGATTTCGAGGCTATATTGTCTCCCTAAACTGTTTGCACAAATAGTCAATAGGGTTAAGTTTACGTTCACCTATTTCAATATCATACGAAAAGAGTAGCACTGTTTAGTTAGAAACAGATCAACTGTTACTAGCTTACTAAGTTTCCTGCATAAATATACCCAAGGTTTGAAAAGTGGTCAAGAAATCGACTGTATATACACAGAATTTTCAAAGGCCTTTGATCAACTTTCCCGCCCAATAATTACCTATCACTTTAAGGCATATATGCAGCTTTCCCCTGTATTTATTACATGGGTTAGTTCTTTATGTTAATATGTATGACATTCTATCTGGTCAAATTTAGAGGTTTACTTTCCAAATCCTATCATCTTTATACTCGTTATCTGATTATCTTATTTAAGCTGAAGGTATTAAAATCTATCATAATTATATTATATTGTAACATAATGTAGCATAATAACTACGCCCTCGAACAGGCAACAAATTCCGAAGTGTCTTTTCATTGCTTTCTTTTGAGGTTCGTGTCTGAAATTAGTCACCACAGCTCGGATAATATCGCGGATAAAAGAGAACAAGAGAGAATTATAACTGCACGAAATGATTGTCATCTTGGAATTATTATATCAGAATTTTTCTTGCTCCAGTGGTCGAAGAATTTGCTAGAAGTTTCTGGCTATCAGAAACTTCTGATATATAAGGACAGATGGCGATCAAAAAAAGGACAGTGATTTTTAAACTGTGGCGAAGAGATTAGAAAAGTGATAATGGGCGAAGTTGTAATTTGGTGATAAATTGAAAGTTGAGAGTGAACATGAAAAAGTAATTAGTTTGGATTTGTGAATTAAGTAATTGAAAGGAGATAAAGTGATTTGAGAGGAAAGAGACCTTGTAAGAAAAGAATTTGCGAAGAATAGTATAGTGTGAACTTGAATTGTTCTATAGACTAGAAAAAAAAGAGATAAATTTCACAGAATATCGTTTTATCTACTCGAGCCGTAGCCAGCATAGTACAGTATCATACTCGTAGAAGGAATTATGGCATATATGAGCCAACTAGTCGCACGAGCAGCTTGTATAATATAAATTCAAGTCTCCTGAACTTAAAAAAAAATGTTTAGAAAAAAAAAAAAAAAATTACGCTCCAATGTTACACGCTAAATATTTGTATTTATTTGTCTTTTTTGTGTTCGTAGTAAGCAATAACACAAACACTAAATGATGACCCGTGAGTGCATTATGTGTGCTTTTCTTCTCGTGAAAGCTGTTTTGAAAAAAACACTTTACGTCACAGTTCTGATAGTGCTTTAAGCAAAAGTTAAAGTAGTAAGTCCAGAGATAGTTGCTGTTTTGTATTTCAGAAGTCTGTTGGAACTTTTCTGATCTAGTACTTAATTAACATACATAGAATACTTGCAGTATTGCAATAGTATTGATGTTTCATTCTGTAATTTAATCTCTCTCATGTGTTAGTACGAATGAGGTACTTGATGAATGCCAATGAATGATGAATACATATGAAGTTTTATTCCATAAGCATTAGCTAGCTAACCCCTTAGCCTTATCATTGCTGAAATGTCACAGTACCCAGCAAAGGCCGAGGTTGTACGTCCGGTTATTTCGTTAAGAAATATTCGGGAGTCTTTGATTTTATGACACTAGATGTAAGGGAAATGGATATCGGTGGAGCATGCACTTCATTCATTGGTAGGAACCATTGAGAGATCTTTTGATAACAAGGATTACATGATGGTATCTTTCAGAGACTATATCTGCTGCATTTATCAGCCTGAAGGTTGATAGCTGCCTTTGCTATGGGATTGAGCAATTGCTTAAAGGCAAGCTTATCCGTGCTGTGATCGGGTGCTGTTTAATAAAATGGTCGGTATATAGAGGTCCGCAAGGCGGAGAACTACTCCGCTCTCAGTAGTAAATGGAATGTTAAAAATACTAGAAAAATATGGGTACGGTTTATAGCCTATGCGAACGTCATTGCTATATCCATATCTGGAAAATTTCCTCTTACTATAACGGAGTTGATGGAATCAGCTCTTAATAAACATGTAAAATGGATGGAACATTTTGACCAGAATTCCCAGCAGATGCGCTTGGGAATCCGGAGATATCTTGAGCTATTCTGCGATAGAGATATACACAGATGGATCTAAGACAGCGTATGATACGGGTGCAGGAGTCTTCTCCAGTGCATCTGATGTAAACATTACCAGATGATTGCCGGATCACTGTCGTGTATTTCAAGCGGAAATCACGGCAATCCGTGAAGCTGAGGCTTGACTTAACGGGGTAGAGAGTAGCGCTATTGTGCTGGATTCCAGGATTTTAATCTTACCTTGCACTTTTTTTTATGGTTGCGCCAAAAGGATGCGTAATCTTCATAGATACCAGTAGCCCGGGGTACTAGCATGCACGATTCACCTGAATGATCGAGGCCAGGAATATACCCACGTACTAAACCACACCCTGCACACTTCGAACTCTCCATGCGGGTCTGTTGTTAGGTATTTCTTCGCGTGTTAGGCTATGTTCTTTTCTACGCCTTTTGTGTTATTAGGCGATTGGCGATTGGCAATCCACAGTTCGGATTATTCGCGTTACTTTGGCGCTCTATGCGCCTAAGGTCGCTGAGTATAAGTACCGCCACGTTACTTACGATGGTCCGTTTTTCGCCATTCTAAAGTATGTAATTTACGACATTCTCAATACTCCCCAAATTGGTCCCGTATAGCGATCCTCTCGGTTTGTGGTTTATGTTCCGTGGATAGTTTGGGATATTTTCATGTCCGCGTTTAAAGAGGTATTCTCTGAATCAACTGTGTCCCGTGAGAAACTGAGTCAAACAAAAGTTCGTTTCGCTGTGCTACCACCTCTCCTTTACGGATATATTCCACCGTTGTTGTCAAGTTGCGATACTGCGGATTCTTTCGTATTTTCTTTCTTTCGTTGTCTACCCAGACATTTCAAACTCGTTCGCTTTTTAGTCTCCACCCACGTACGACTCAACTTATTATTTCTGTTGCGAACGGTAGATGATGACTTTATTTTACGATCGAGTTACCGATGAGTTGTGCTGAGGTGTGCAGAAGCCGATGCGCTTCTGTGAGGAACGTTGAACAAACGATGCCGTGCTGGAGTGACGAACTCAATTGCTGTGCTGTAGTTGGTGTTCCTCTAATGCTACGATCGAATGAACTTCACTTGATATATTACGATGGAATTATACGCTACCGACGAGCTCTCTTAGTTGTGCAGATACCACACAGTGTGCTGATGCAGATATGCTGCGGTGAGGAATGTTCACCAAAGAATACCCTGCTGGAGTGGTGAACTCAGTTGCTGTGCTGTAGTTGAAGTTTACTTAATCTGTAACAAAAGAAATTTGTTTCGAAGAACCTTCCCTCTCTATGCCGTTAAATAGATGAAGAGAATGTTTTGCGGCCAAACTTCAAAATTGAGAACGATACTCAGTATCTCTTTATCATAAACAGTTTGTTCAAATATGTTGTCGTGCAGAAGATCAGTCCCTTTTAGATTTCACCATTTGGTTGTTGATTTAAGGCTACGGTACGGTAGATTTCTTCCGATGGTAGTCAACTGAGTTTTTTTTTTGCTTTTCCCCTCTGCAAGATTTTCTGAAGATCTCCATTTAATGAGCGGATTTTGTTACATATCTAACGATGTGAGGTGTTCGCATTCACGGGCTTGTTGTTTGAGCAGGATGATGGCATTGGTAAAACTAAAAATCATGTTGAATTTGGTGAAAGATAACTGAGGAACTCCAGCGTCGACCACAACTTGAATTAATCTGTCCTGAAGAAAATTGTTCACCCAGTGACAAACCTGTGCGAGTAGTTCGTAAAAGGAAATTTTGGTTTAAAGTGCTCTATGCCAAATACGACCTAATGTTTGGATATTTGAAATATCTAAGACAACGGACTATTGATTTCCCGTATTGCTGAGTAACTGACGTTCATAGGTTGGTTACATAAATAGATCAACCGGTCGCTTATTAACTTGTGCTCCTCCACATGTGCGATTATTTCCAATAGCAGAGTGAATTTTGTAAAATATTTTTTTAGACTATTGTGGTGGTTTTAAACAAAAGAAAACAACGAAGTCTTTTAGCTTTAATAACATTTTATTTAATACGTTGTTACGGCGCTAAAAAATTTACTTTTTTTGCCGTCATTAACTTAAAAAAAAAAAAAACGGAAACCTTCAGCACGCGTTTTTTTCTTTTATCTTTTCTCTGTTGTAGGTTGGCCCCAATGGTCGACTAAGTGCTGCCAGGTTGACAATAGTCAATTAAATGCTGCCAGGTTTGACAACAACATGCTTAGGTAATTTTTTGTTCAAAATTAATATTTAAACAATATTTGACATATACAAGTTCATGACGTCAAGTTTTGAAAATCAAAATATTCACATACACGAATATAACGATTTTGTTTAAATTTTGTTTGCAAGTAGTGCGCTTTGTTTTTATTACATACTCACTTAAATGTAGAACATGGTTGACTTCTGATAAGAACTAATTTATTATTTTATATTTTTTACTTTATTTATAAAATGTGGTAATGTGTAAATGGATTGGATACAGATATTTAAACTTCAAACTGCGACTTCTCCAAAACGTAGCTTTTGCATTTTCAATATTTGTACTCCACAATATCGATATCGACACCATTCTCCACGCAAGTGTCCACTTTTTAAAATTTGTGTTAGATTCAAATACAAACATTCATGTAAATATTTCGTTAATATTTTCTTTTTTTTTTCTTCAAACACCTATTCCTTACAGTGCACTGGGCAACAAAAAAAAAAAAAAAACATTTTCATTGTATTCGGAAAGTCATTGAGCGTTTCTAAGGTACATATAAAATTTTATGCTAAACTTAAATATGTAAACAGAATTTGTTCATTAATACAACTTTTTTAGTTACAACCCTTTGTAAGTACGAATTTTCGAAATTTTGGTCATTTCGACAGGTGTATCTGCAGAAAGCCGTTAGTCATTTTAGTGCTACCAAAAAAATGAGCAAATTGTGCAAATGTCACAAAAAGACGTTGTAACTCGGTAATTTCTGAGCATCTAAGAAAAAAGAACAGTTTTTCAGCGTAAAATTATATATTAGAAAAGCAATTTTATTTTCGCTTACGAGACTCGTGATTTTTGAAAAAAGATGCTCGTATGTAATTACGAGTAAAAAGAATGTAGAATATTTAAACAATATTTGACATATACAAGTTCATGACGTCAAGTTTTGAAAATCAAAATATTCACATACACGAATATAACGATTTTGTTTAAATTTTGTTTGCAAGTAGTGCGCTTTGTTTTTATTACATACTCACTTAAATGTAGAACATGGTTGACTTCTGATAAGAACTAATTTATTATTTTATATTTTTTACTTTATTTATAAAATGTGGTAATGTGTAAATGGATTGGATACAGATATTTAAACTTCAAACTGCGACTTCTCCAAAACGTAGCTTTTGCATTTTCAATATTTGTACTCCACAATATCGATATCGACACCATTCTCCACGCAAGTGTCCACTTTTTAAAATTTGTGTTAGATTCAAATACAAACATTCATGTAAATATTTCGTTAATATTTTCTTTTTTTTTTCTTCAAACACCTATTCCTTACAGTGCACTGGGCAACAAAAAAAAAAAAAAAACATTTTCATTGTATTCGGAAAGTCATTGAGCGTTTCTAAGGTACATATAAAATTTTATGCTAAACTTAAATATGTAAACAGAATTTGTTCATTAATACAACTTTTTTAGTTACAACCCTTTGTAAGTACGAATTTTCGAAATTTTGGTCATTTCGACAGGTGTATCTGCAGAAAGCCGTTAGTCATTTTAGTGCTACCAAAAAAATGAGCAAATTGTGCAAATGTCACAAAAAGACGTTGTAACTCGGTAATTTCTGAGCATCTAAGAAAAAAGAACAGTTTTTCAGCGTAAAATTATATATTAGAAAAGCAATTTTATTTTCGCTTACGAGACTCGTGATTTTTGAAAAAAGATGCTCGTATGTAATTACGAGTAAAAAGAATGTAGAATTTAGGCAAGTTAAATTCCAATGATAGCTCCTGCTCTTTTCACGACCGGCATATACTATCAAAAGGTTTTGTCCTTTGCAGACGACGAATTGAGTTGTTCGGGTCAAGTAATTGAATGACGGTACGGTTATAATGACCATGAACACGATCTTTGTGTTTACGAGCAAATTTTGTTATCTCTTCGACGACGCTGAGAATTCTCAGGTCCCGATGAATAACTTCGTTACGTACGCACCACAGTGAGTTAACGATCGTTCTACGAACTTTATTTTCAAAAGTTTGTAGGATGTTTCTATTGCTTTTACTATTCCCCATAGTTGTAGACCATACGTCCACACTGGCTCAGCACTTGCTTATAGATAAGTAGTTTGTTATGTAGGCGCAACTTCGAATGTTTTCCGAGTAGCCAGTACATTTGTCGGTATTTGTTTTCGAGCTCGTGCGATTTCCATTTAAGATTTACATCTAGAGTCATTTCTGGATATTTTGCTTCATTCGCGTATGATATTTGAGCCGAGTTTAAATATACAGGTAATCTATCCACTTTTTTGTAAGTAAAGTTGACGTGAGTAGATTTGCTTTCATTCAGCACAATACGCCAAGAATTCGTCCAAGCGTGGACTTTATTAATAGCATGTTGCAGCTTTTCAGTTGCTGCTTCAATTTTATCGCCCAGTGTCAATATCGCTGTATCGTCCGCAAACGTGGCGACGACGCAGTTTATTTCCTGTGGGATATCACGCGTGTAGAGTACATATAGAAGCGGGCCAAGGACACTTCCTTGTGGGACTCCGGCCGCAATTACAACAAACCTTTTTTTCTTTGAGGGTTTTCTCAATCACGTCAGTTATTTTGTGGACTTGGCCGATTGTAGAATGTTTGATTCTAAATCCAAACTGATGGTCAGGAATGAGACGTCTTTCATCGATAACGGGTTGTAGTCATTTAGAAAGTAGTTTTTCGAATATTTTATTGATAACCAATAATAGCGAAATAGACCGATATAATTTCTTCTCATTCAGAGGTTTGCCTGGTTTTGGGACCATTATAATTTCGGCGACTTTCCATTGTCTCGGAACATAGAGCAATCTGAACGAAGCGTTAATCAAATATAGCAGTAGTATATAGCAGCAGTTTGGCAATTCCTTGACCACATGCGCCGTTATCAAGTCGTAACCCGGTGCTTTTTTCGTCTTTAGATTTTTAATCACTTCCCTCAGTTCAATCAACGCATCTTTTTTTTACTTTAAAGTTGTCAGATGTCGTGACTGGGGAGTCGGGCGTTATCAAAAGGCCGTCGATGACTTAAACGTATCTTCTAAGTGCAAAGTAAAAAGTTCTGCCTTTTCTTTATCGCTCTTGGCCCAAGTTCTATCGTTTTTCCGAATTGGTGGCGCTTGTATTTGAGGTTTCCGGATGCCTTTTAGTGCTTTCCAAAGTGATTAATTTCATTCTATTCCAGTGGAGAGATTTTCAAGGTATGTCGCTATCTTATTGCTTTTAAATTCCCGAATATTATCTCTAAGGCGATTGCATAGTCTCACTCACCAGTTCAATGATTTCTCTGGGATAAATAAATATAGCTTCTAAAAGGAGCGTTTCTCCATGCCGCTCTTTGGATTGCTTCCACGAAACGATCAACTTCGTCCTCCAGTCACAAAGTGTTTTAAGTGATACATTTCAGGTGATATTTGTTTCGCAATAATTTCTAAAGCCCTCCTGGAGGTCCTTCTCTCTTGATCAACACTTCACCAAGTAATAAAATTACCGGAGAGTGGTCAGAAGAGAGATCAAAAGATTCTTCGACTGTAATAAACTTCTCGTAAATGCCTTTGGAAACGGAAAAATCGATTAGATCGGGAATATTTTCTGAGTCAGTTGGCCAATAGGTAGACGCTATTTTTTGAGCTCAAGTGTTTATTTTTAACCCTTACCGCGCACAACTGAAGTTTTTCCAGCTCTATGTTTATATCGATCGAGTGTTAGATGTTAATTTTAATGAATAAGGATGAACCGCCCGCGCTCTATCAGAAGGATGATAGGCGTTATAACCAGCGCAGCCTCTTATCTTAATTTGCGATTCCCTTGTTAGATGAGTTTCGGAGATCAAACATATGTCGATATTTTCTCTCATTAGAAAAATTCTTCGTTAGATTTTCCGTTTACATTCCATGTTATAATTTTAAGCAAAGAGTCCATATCTACTTAGAATTAGATATAAAGATAGATATAAGCTTTCGACAATACTGAGTCGTTTGAGAATTCATTTGTTCATTTCACATTGTTCCTCGAATTTAGCGTAAATGCAGTTCAGAATTTCTTTTAACGTATCAGAGGGTGTTCCGTCTTTACGTCTGGTTGCTTTGACTGCATCCTCAGAATACGTCAGAAAACTAGAATTCTTTGGCTTATCCGAGGTTATTTTTCATTCAGTCCTTTTAATGGACGACTTCGACGTACGTTTAATTAGCTTAGAAGGCTGATTGACTGGTTCAAGTGTCTGCACTGCTGATTAGAAATTAGTGGCTTAAGAAAAAGAAACATAATTAGTAACAAAATACTTATGTACTTAAAAAGTGGACTAGCACTTAAGGTATATTTACTTTGTAAAATGTGATATATTCAGTGCCGTTCGAAAAAAGTTGGTCAAATATTTTATTATCCTTTTCGGACGCAGTTCTTGGAATTTATGAGAGCTACGGGTTTTTTTTTAACTAGGTCGGGTTTTTTTGAACTAAAATGTCGTTCAAATAGTGCAAAGCTAATATTTTGTGTCTGTCACGTCTCAATTTGACAACACGTGAAATTTCTAGAAGATTAAATGTCGCTCAACAAACTGTGTCATGGAATTTAAAAAAATATCGTGAGACCGGGACTACCAGCAGAAAGAAAGACTCAAGGTGGCCAAAAAAGACGACCCCAGTGGAAGATCGTTTTTTGGTGCTGTACAGCCGTCGGCATCAGTTCAAGACTTCAGTGGATCTTAAAAACGATCTGTGTCGAACTATAATAAAATAATTTCTTCAAGCTCAGTGAGGAAAAGGCTCGTGAAAGCTAGACTTAGAGCACTCAAGCCAGTACTAAAACCGTTATTTTCCAAAAAGTGTCAGAGAAAAACGATTGCTCTGGGCTCAAGAGCATCTTAATTGGACTCAAAACATGTGGAACAATGTTATCTTTTCCGACGAATCAAAGTTTAAGCTGCATGTTGAAGATGGGAGGATTCTTGCGCGAAGAGAACCAAAGGAAAGACGGATGCCGTCAAAACTGGAGGTGTGATGGTCTGGGGATGCTTCTCTGGAGATGAAAAAGATAGAATGGTCTTCCTATAATCGAAAGTCACTTCAGAAGTTTACCTACGGATTCTGGAAAATGTATTGGAGCCTTCTGCGCTGGAGCTTTTTGGTGACACTTGCAGATTCATTTTTCAACAGGACAATGCTCCTTGCCATACAGCCAAAATTGTAAATATGAACTTGTTTTTTTTTTAATATGAAAGACTAATATCAAGCTTTTAAATAAGCTAGAACTTTTATGACTACAAATAATATTTGCATTTTTTTTTTTTTGTATTTCTTAAGTTAAAAAGTACTTCGAATAAAATAATGTCGATCTATTAAGTTGGCCTTCCTACAGTCCAGATCTCAATCCAATTGAGAATATCTGGTCAATAGTGAAACTTAAGGTTGCGAAGAAGCGTCCAGAGTAAATTGAAAACCTAAAAAATTTAATTATCCGGACCTAGAACACCATACCTGCTTCCACGTGGAAAAACCTATCTGAGTCAATGTCTCGCCCATGTGCAGCTGTAATAAAAGCAAGAGGAGGTCCAACAAAGTACTAATTAGATAGAGAATGTTTCTGAGAAGCAATAAAAAAAACAAAAACACTGCACCAATAAAGCATTTCTTTTAATCCCTAAAAATGAGGCAGGTACCTAAAAAACCCATTTTTCGGTCTAACAATTTTTTTTTTAGTTTTTCTTCTATGACCGCGTGTGAAAAATTTTAACACTCTAAACGTATCATGAAACGATTGAAACCGCATAAGAAAACAAATCCTCATTAAAAAATATGTAGTTATTGCAACAAATTTGACAAAATTCGAAAAAAAAAACTTTGACTAAAATTTTTCGATTGGCACTGTATATACATTTTGAACTCACCTATTGTTTGCATTTCTTAATTAAATTTAGAATTAACAAAATTTGTTTCACTAAAAATAAGTGGCTATTTCATTATTATCTGAATGTTAAGAAAGCAACATCATAAATAAAATATATTAGTTTTAACACATTAACTTTATGGAGAATCCATTGTTAAGAAGAGCTTTTACTTATGCTTCCGGTTGGAAATCAATGGCCATATAGGACTAATTTCCCACAGAAAAATAATTCTATTTATATCACAAAAATAACTATGTCCTCTCTTACAAAAATTGTTTCGGTGATGTAAATGGCTCGAGCTGTCAGTAGATTCAAATTCCTCCCATAGTTTTTCATCCACCGTACTAACTAAGTAATCCAAAACTATCTACTAATCACAGCTGGAATTCAGATTTTGATCTGCTTATATTTCATAGCAACTATCTCTTTTATCTTATGTTACCATCTACTATTAAGTGTTATTGCATGTAAATACGAGTACATTGGGGACTACACTCACTTTTCTAAATCCTTTACTAAACTTAAAAGAAAAAACCGAATCAAATGAAATTTCCATTTTACAATGCTGCTTTATCACACTAGGTGACACAGTAAAGACAATTTTGGTTAACAGTTAGATTTGATTAAGAAAAAAATAAGAAATACCGTTTGGTCTTATATCACAACTTTACTTTCACAAAGTGAAATAAGGTCGAATTAAAAACTGTTGTCTTTTATCACGGCTCCTAAATGCATACAAATCAAATACAAAGTGAAAGTAGACAATCCCGAAGAATGTTCATCAGATCCTTGTGACTAGTAATAGTTTGGTCAAAGCATGTTCTTGTGGACCTAACTGGCCATATAAATACGACACTGTATTTAATGTTATGCGGTTTTCAAGACTAAGCTTGTTTGTTTTCAATAGGGCCCTATGCAAATGCATGAAAATGCATATTTGCTCTTAATCGCATATTTGACTTTTTCCCACTTTAGAACACAGAAAAACCAAAGCTTTGAAACCATGAGAAATATTTCAAGCACTTTATTTTCTACTCCCAACACAAATGCGTCGAAGAGGATACAACTCCGAAATGTTGTCCTTTAAATATGCACCTATTCTATAAATTCCGCGTCAGTGGACTGAAACTATTCAATATACAAAGGTCTAGTTAAATAGTCAATAATAAACCTTTTAGAACTTCCACCAGATTTCTGCAATCTATTGCAATGAAAATATCTGCGAGTAAATATGTTTAACAGTTGTATGTACGAGTAGTTATTTATTTTATCTTTATTTGCATTGTTGTATATCTAGCTTCTTATATTAATCGACATATGTTCCTTCATTTATCGTTTTCCTTTTTATTTTACTTTAATAATTAAATTTAAAAATAATTAGAATTTGTTTTTAAGGGTTTATTTTGTGTTTGCATGTTTGTGCGCATAAAAGAGAGTTTTTAATGCAAGACAATCCGGGCCCTAGTTATCACAATACACAGATTTTATTTCCAATTCTCTCTATTTGTATCAGTCGATCACTTTTTATTGATTGATCCAGGTTAACTTTTAAGCTCCATTGTTCACAGTGCTCACAAGCTGTAAACTCTTAGGCGAATCACAAAAGAACGGTGTTATCCGCAAGTAATGGAGTCTTTATCCGAGACACTTCAAACTCAATGCTCCCAGGCAAAGCCTTGGTAACAAAGTCGACAAAAAGGGAAAAAAACACATGTTGTCATCTGAAACCATTTTGAAATGTTTTCTCCAGCCCATGCTGTTGACTTTGTATTAGTGTACTCTACAACTCTCCCTACTTTGAAATATAGTATAATTTTTGAAAAAGGGTTCCATGATCGACGGTGTCGAAGGCTAATCGGAAGTCGTCGAAAAATTCATACAGCTTTTGCTTTCGGTCGAAACTAATTCCAGTCATGTTTCGCAATACAAAAATACTATATGAACCACGGTTGAATAGTTTACCCGAAACCCAACTTGAAATTCTTTTAAAGTATTATTCGGCATGTATCCACCATTTAATATGTGTGAAAAGGACTTCCCTTTTAGTTTTTCGTACCAGAATGGTATAAAACGGAAAACTGATTGATTTAACACTGTGTTTGTGTATCTGTCCGCCTGTATGCCATACGCTTGTAACTTTTGGACCGTTAGATCTATCTTAAATTTTGAGCATTTTGAGTACGCTGTGAAACGAAAATAAAGAAATATTGTATGTTCGGGGAACTTTTAGGGGCATAGAAAAAAGACAAATATTTTTCCACATCAACATGCGATATAAAATTAAAGCTAGAATATATAAAAACCAAGCCAAAGGCGATGTTAATTAACTCAAAAAATCTGAAATCTTAGCATCATACTTCAAAGGATTGTACAAAATTCTGAAGCTAACATAAAGAATATGATCTTTCTGTACAACTACTCGCATAAGTTACGTCAGCACCGAACATTACCGCATAAATCGGAAGTGCTAACGTTAGCATTTCCGATTCGCGAAATAGTTCAATGGTCGAGCATTGCAACATTGACCTAATCAAACAAAGTACTGCAAGTAAAAACAGGAAATGCTAAGGCTAGCATTTCCACTGTAGTCAATAGTTCAATGCCCGAACAGTGCAAATATAATAACAGGAAATGCTGACTGGAGAAATGCTCGATGGGCGGCACTTCTTCGATTAGATTTAAGAAATAATAAATGAGTAATAAAATAACGCTCTTAAGAGTCGGATCGAAACCGAAGTATTAGTTTTTTTTTTATTATTTAAAAAATAATGAAAAAGAATTCGAAAGAATTCCTTTAAGTCATACGCCGACGACATTGACGTGATTGGAAGAACGCAGCGAGTTGCCAGTGGTGCGTTTGTGTGTATTGAAACAGAATCGGCGAAAATGGGTTTAGCGGTTAACGAGGGTAAAACAAAATACATATACTCGTATTCTGTCATCAAAAAATAACAGTCGATATCGACAACAGAACGTCACGATAAACGCCTACTTAGTCTCCGCTTTAAATTCAAACAATGATACCAGGGCAGAGATTCAGCGAAGAATCACTCTTGCCAACCTCTGTTTCTTTTGGCTAAGAAGGCAGTTGAGTAGAAAAACCCTCTTGCGGATAACTAAGGTGACTTTATATAATAGAGTACTGTTATATGGTGCAGAAGCATGGGCGTTATCAAAGGCGGATGAAAATACCCTTGGTTGTATCGTTTGTATCTATGGGGAATGAAGGAGAAGATACAAAAACGAAGTATACCAGTTGTACAACGACATGGACCTAGTTAGAAAAATTCGAATTCAATCAATGGCCGGGTGTTTGGAGCAAAATTGACTAACGCTTTTTTTATTTTTATTTTCTGTACTAAACAAATTTAAAAGAAAAAAATGTAATAAACTTGTAACTGTGTATATGTTGTTTATCTGCAAAAAATCAGATTTCAAATTTCAATTTCTAATTTTTTTTGTTTAATCTGTTTGAAAAAAAAAAAAAATATTATGACCTTGCATATATCAAATATTGTTTGGATATTAACATAATAGAATAAAATCAATTTAGCTTTGTAAGCACAAGTTAATAAATAAATTTGTAATTACAAGTTAATAAGTAAAGTACCGTTGTACGTACTTTTGGCAAATTTCATTAAAATCGTTTGAGGCGTTTTCGAGAAAATCGATTTTTTTTTCACAACTGGCCATTAATTTTGGGGTTACAATAAAAAATCCAATTTTTCCTTGAACTGTGATTCTAATAATTCTGGATATGAAATTTAAAGAAAATCCGTCTATCCGTTTAGGTTGCAGTCGACTATACATACATACAGACAAATAGACAGACATATTTAAGAAACTCACTTTATTCAGTTTCTCTAATGACTGATAAAAATCTCGAGATCGAACATTTTCAGGAAACTAAGTGCTCTTATAGTTGCAAGTAGAAGTTTAGTAAAGTGCACAACTGGGTATTATGTAACTTTATCATCTTATGTGTAATACATCCATGCTTTCATTATACACATGCCATTGTATGATAGGTAGAAGTGGTTGTTCCAGCGTGATTTGCTTGAACCCAATTATCGCTTGTGCGACGTTTCGAAAACCACATCTCAAGTGACTTGGATGTTAACGTGTGTGTGGTTCATACTGTGATAGAACTCTGTTATCAAATCCATCCCATTGAGTTCAAGAAACTGATGATATCACCGACTCCCGCCTCTGATACCTCATTCAGGTCGTCGGAGGTTTATCCAGTGTTCGAAGCTTAGCTCTATCTGTAGAGGAAGTGGAAAATGCATGACATTCAGCATTGTAGATTTGTGTCAATCCTAGTGTCCACCAACAACTACTAAAACCTAAGCTGTAGTCTTATTTCTCGAGTGCCACGAGGCACTCTTCAGTAATGAGAAGCAAGAAGGATGAACTGGTCGATGCAGATCCGTGCTCTTTCAATCATGTTTTGCATAACATTTTGCATTTGCACATTTCGGATATTATTTCACCAAATTCTTAAATAATATTGTCCTTTAGCATTTAGTACCGCCAAAGGAAGCAGTCGAGGGCGGTCAAAACAGGCAATCGAGGAAAAATTTCTTGCAAAATATACATCGTATTATAAGCTGTTTATGATTTACAGGACGTGTCCTGTTGGAATCACATGCGTTGTAGGTCCAATCGATCCAATTGAACCAAGAAATTTTGCATCATGTAACAATAGCGATCACCAGTAATTGTTACAGCATTGCCTTCAAAAAAATGTGGCCCAATGATGCCGCCGGCCCAAATGGCTGCACCATACAGTAGCTATACGATGATGTAAATGATGTTGGTTTTCTTTTCTTATAATTTGCACGTGTTAAAGGGGATATGAATACCCTTATACTAATTTTAGGACACGGGCGTTTTTATTTTTTTTTGAGGAAAGGGGAAGGGACAGAGAGAAAGACAGATTGGTGTAGTTGGTTTGAAACTCAGGTGGTATTAAGTTTCAGTGATTTCCAAGGGTGGCGTCCAGATAACTGGGGAGTATTTTTGTTCTGCTGTTATTGTCGTTGCTTATGATTCACAGTATTTTTTTCCATCCTCCAGATGTCATCATCACGATCAAGTTGCATTTTAGCCATATGACCACCCCACTGCCAGTGTTATGCCTTCGCAGTAGAGTTGACATAAGCTTTCGCAATTGATCGCTTTTTTTATTTATTTCATAGGAAATAAACAGATGATTCTTGACAACAGGATTCGAACCGTGAACCTGCATCATGACAAGCGATGATTTTGCCACTGCACCATGGCCACCCCCATCATACATATATCAATTGAAGATTTTCAGTGTCCCATTAGCGGTTTTTTTGTTTATTAACAAAGCCAGATAAGTCGAAATGGGCTTCGTCATTCATTATGATTTTTTCCCAAAAATGTGGGTCATTAATATTGAGCTGCAAAACCTTTTCGTTTCACTCTCGCCGGCGCATATGGTCATTTTCCATTACTTGTTGAGTTAATTGAATATTATATAGGTGTAAATGCAAATCTTTTTTCTATTATTTTAAACAAACTTGCGGGAGACATTCCAAATTCGTGTGCACGGCTTCTAACGCCGATGTCAGCACTTTCATCAATATTGTCTCTCACTGCAGCAGTATTTTGTGCCATACACGTATGTACGCTACAAACTTCGCTATACTTCACTTTACCTGACAATATATACTGAGTTTGTTTTCAAAATTTATATAAAAAGTTTTAATAACTTTAACACCTTGTTGAGACGTAAGATGCTAGTATATAGTTATCGACTACTATTCGCTAACGCTAATATATGTATGTATATGTGTAGTCAAGAGGAAAGGAGTCAAGTCTCATTACTTGTTGAAAGGAAACAGACTAATAGATCGCCATATGTTTGGTACATACATAAGGGTGTTCCAGAATCCAAAGTCCTTTTGCCTGATGGTGTTTCCTTGGGTTCACGCAATACAAAAATTATGTTAGATTTAATGTCTCTGCTGACCCCTTTCCGAATTATGGCCAAAAGTTTATTTCGTCGAACCACGTCAGAACTTCTGAACGCCAACACCTTTTTTTTATTATTATTATTATTTTAAATATTTATTTTATTGTTTTTGGTATGAATTGTCTTTTCAAAATAACTAAAGAAATCGCCTAGTTTTAATGGTTCTATAGTCATAGTGTATAATAAGTGATCGCACCTCCAAGCCAAAATTGTTTTATAAAAGATAAAAGGACACTACCTCCTTCTTCAATGATCTCCAGAAAATTGAAAACATTCCTTAAGTTTGTCATAAATAGTGTTATTAGCTGACATAAGCACCAAACTTCGTATGTCATATATTCTTGTATACTATATTCCACTTGAATGACCGATGCACCACGGTAACAACTTGCTATGACAATAGATTCAATTGTCATTGAACGTAGCGAAAATTTATCAAGTAACTAAGATATTAGGGATGGTTGATCAAAAAATATCTAACGGACTTCTGAAATACAACACAATAACCAAACACTGTACGATGAGTAGACATCAGCTTTAAGCATAGGTTTGGCATCTCCTGGATTAAATACTGCAGGAGCTGCAGAAATGCGGAGGAAAAGGAAAGAAACAGTAACACATTTCTTGCTTATACGAGTATGCTCAGCACTCACCAACATTATTAAGGCTACTATAAAGCTAAATACATTTTCAATAAACCTAATGATCTCAACAACGCCTGGACAGCTAAAATACACAATTTCAAATTTCAAAAGGTAATTGGTTCCAGAGTTGGCTTTGTGAAACACCTGTTCTTTCTCTGTGGCAACACGATGGACCTTCTTTTGATTTGTGTTTGAAATGTTTCGGATAGTTTAAATATAACTGTCAATGCAACAATTACACAATGTCACCACGCCTTAATTTGACGTTATTCAAAATGAACGGCGATAGAGGCAACTGTTTAAGTTGATTTTAAGCCTAGAAAAAAACAAACTTCATTAAGGAATGCCAAAGTTCCCAAAAATAACTCATATATTTTCCCATGACAATCCACACACATTACACTGATATTACAATACTTAGTCATTAATTCATAAAAATGTGATAAATCTGTATGTATAAAATAATAAATAAATAAAACCATTCAGCACTTCTCTGCAAGTATTGCCCATATTCTATTTAAAGAAATAGATAACACATCTTTCCGATAAACCTTATCTTTTTGTTATAAATGGAGCGTAATTCAGGCACTTTATTGTATGTACACTTAGACTGTAGCGCAAAATTGTATGTACGAGTATTATTTAGAATTTTTTTTTAACAAAAGTTCAGAAAAAATATGGTAGCTTTTTTCTGACCATTATATGAATATGATATTATCTACATATAATCCTTTAATTATAACTTTTATAATTAATTGAAATCTTAACCATTTTAATTACAGTAAACTTAAGTCGGTCGTAGCTAGTAAAAGTAATTAAGCTAATATAGGGTGACCAGATAAGAACCGCTTTAAGCGGTCGAGAGAAAACAATCGCGATGTCAAGTCGCATGATCGCGGCGGCCGATTGATGAACGCTCGCCGTGAGATGACCCAGTCGCCAAATTTCTCCTTCACCACTTCAAGCATTGAGTCGTTTGTATGGCATGTAGCGCCGTCTTGTTGGAACCACAGCTCGGATATATCAATGTTATCGAGCTCTGGCCACAGCAAGTCGGTTAATATTGCTCTATACCGAGGACCATTGATGGTAACGGTGTCTCCTTCCTCATTTCGAAAGAAATAAGGTCCGATGATGCCGCCGTGCCATAAACCGGACCAAACAGTCAATCTTTGTGGATGCATTGATGCTTGGTCGAACACTTGTGGATTATGGTTGCTCCAATAATGTCAATTTTGCTTGTTGACATATCCGCTGAGCCAAAAATGGGCCTCGTCCCAGAAGAATCCGGTTCTCTGGCTTATATTTCCAGCGCCCAATTAGCGAACTCACGGCGTTGTCTTTGGTCGTCCGGCTTCAATTCTTGCATCAGCACAATCTTATAAGAATGTAGGCACAAATCCAACATCAAAATAAGCCGGGTTGACTCTCTGGCGATGCCAATTTAGCTGATCGGCGCCGAATCGACATTTCTGGGTCTTCTTAAATACTGGCAGCCGTGAGTGTACTTACGCTCAAACTTTTGGAACATAAAGTATCATTGCTATCTGATCAGCCTTTATAAGAGGCTAATAAAAAATGGTTGCACTAAGACGATCAAATTCGCGTAACGTGTTGAGAGTATGGCAAACTTTAAAATTGAAATTGATTGGGTAATGAGATTTTAAGTGAACAATTTGAAGAAAGATACAAAATGGCATGAGCACAGCGTTATTTTAAAAGAAAGCTCTTAATAACCAGTTTAGCTTAGAACTACCTATACCGACGCACACGCAAATGAATATGTTCGGGTGTTTAGAAGAAGCTGTCCCTTTAGGGGAGACTGAATAGTTGGTAGATGCATATACACTTATTTTCGATTTACAGAATGTCACCGTCTTCTTCACATCGTTTTACTCTCTCAACGTACAAAGGGGAAAAAGAGCGCGTAAAATAAGGAAAAGAAATAAATGCTGGGTCACACGCAATTGGCCATATGTGCTATTCGTTTGTAAATTGCTTAGATCTCCAATTTAGGAAAATTCGGTAAGAAACAATCCAATCGGCTTTTTCGTAAAATGTCAAAAATTTGAATGCCATGTCCTTTCATATATCGGAAATAACTTAACTATCAATTTTGAATAAATTCGTCCAATTTTCGCAAGTCCGCTACAAACGTCCATTTTACTCTAGGTATGAATTCGTATCGAAATCGTTTGACGCGTTTACGAGGAATTTATTTATTATTTTTTTTTTTTAATTCAATTGAAGTAAAGTACCGCTAACTTTGAAACAGAATTCCCCCTCTGAGCCTTAGCACAAAGACCACAAATATAAAGTTTCAAGCCGTTTAAGCTGTAGAACGAGGTACAGACAAACAGAACTGCGAGACCCACTTTTTAAATTCCTCTTTATTGTAATATCAAAATGCTCGCCCAAGTTGTATAAGTGCCTCATCCCGGTATGTCGTCTCTGCCGGGATGGACCCCCCGTTTCCTGACAATCTCCTGGTAAACATACAAACAAATAAAAAAAAAAAAAACTAATATTAAAAAAAAAATTAATTTGGGGTAACATGCATAGTGCGAGTACGCCCACCGAGGGTCAACCAAAAATTCCACAACAGGTCATTGAAAAAAATTAAATCCTTCGGTACAAGACACAACCAGTTAATTCTAGGCACCGCCGACGAAAAGGACCGGGAGGACAAACAAAAGTTAATGCAGTTGTTGATGAGTACAAATTGTAGATTAGTCCCTTATCACTGCACTCACAGGTATTATGATGAGTACAACAAACAACTGGCAAGTTGTCACAGGTGTGACGACCGGACAACAGATTAAACAGATGTATCATTGGCCAGTGCCTCCCAAATGACACGACACTTCTCCGAGGTTAAAACTTATCAATATTACAGGCTTAAAAATACATACATAATTCGGTATTCCAGTGCACAACAAATTATTCATACGAATTTTATAATTTCGAATTTTCGAACGAGGAACTTTCGAAATAATTGTTTTCAACTTTTTGATTATATCTAACTACCGACAAGAATCTTCGCCGCCGAGATCGATACCAACATTATCCAGGGAGCATAGCAAAACTGAAGAGCTTCAGGCAACCAACAGGGCTGTGGTTCAAGCATTCACATTTAGGGGAGATGATGAGCCCGAAGATGATGGAGTCGAAAAAAGAGGAGAAACAGACAATTGATTACTGGGTAACAAAGTGAGATCCAGAAACGTGCCGCGGATTTTTCAATGTACATTCGATTTGTTTATGGTTTTTTCGTGAATGACTTATTTGGGAGTGAGTGATTCATCAGGTAATCGGTGTAGTTTTTCGGTGAACTATTAAGCTTCGTCTGCTTTGGTTCATCAAAAAAAGGAACACAGTGATAAGTTCTAAAAAAGATAACTAAACGGGGTTATCTTGTCAATACTTTCAATGTTTTCGAAGAAAAGCGATATTAGAGTAGCCAATGATGTTTTTTTTTTTATAATTTGCTCACGCCAAAGGAGGTATGAATATCCTTAAATTATTTCAGGGCACGGGCGTTTGTAGAAAGTGAGAGAGAGAAAGAAAGATTGGTGTAGTGGGTTTGAAACTTAGGTGGTATTAAGTTTCAGCAAACTCCAAGGGTGGTGTCCAAATAACTGGGGAACATTTTTGTTTTGTTGCTATTGTCGTTGCTTATGATTCATAGTATTTTTTTTTTTCAGTCCACCTGATGCCAACATCACGGGACCGCAATGAATGGGAGAGTTACGCAGCAGGCGAGGTTGTGCTGTTATTTTCGTCTTTATCTTGTCAACGTAGTGCAGGTTTTCCACACTCATTTTATACAGAAATGTCAAGCTCAATATCTTCTCGTGATCTGTGATATTTAGCAGCGCTAATGCTGCGGTGCCTGACCGTATCTTCTGGATGTTGTTGAAATTCACAAATCGGAATCCATTGACACAGATCTCATCATCGAAAGTAATCGAGTTTATGCCGGTGATAGTTTTCTCAACATCATTCGCCTCCTTCAGGACAAAGAAATTTTCTGCTTGCCATCAAACTCTGGTAAGAATTTAACTATATCGAGAGGTTCATAGCATTTAACATTTTCAACTATTTTTGCTTCTTGACACATTTCCACTTCTGGTTCCTTGAAGTTTGTGCCAGAAAGTTTTTGAGCTACCTCATCTAATTTCATACTGAATTCCTCTCCTTGAGTCTCGAGTGCACCGCGCACTGCGGATTGTACTAAAACTTGCAAATCTGCAGCATTCATTTTTGTTTTGTTTTCGTTATTTTTTTCGCCGATACGTAAGTACGTAAGTTCGTCAAGCACTCGATTCAGTTCATTATCACTATCTCTATGACTCATTAATCTTTAAATCCCCCAGCTAACGGACACCGAAAATGTTTGGATTCAACTCTAGTTTGCAAAAATCTCTGTAAATAAAAATCAATTGCCGCATGTATGAAAGATCGTCACTTGAGAATGGTTCGACCGATTTTTTTTCGTTGTGTTCATAATTGTCAGGACAAGGTTTGTATGAAAGAAAATTTTTGGAAAAACCATCCGAAAAGTCGGAAATTTGGATGGTATTTTTGTATGAAAATCTCAATAAAAAAAATGCGACGTTCAGTTTGACAGTTCCGCTGTCACATGTTTTCATAACAACAACAAATTCCGTATTGAATATTGAAAGCGATATTTCAGTGTGTTATTAAAAAAAAAAATTGACGTTCAGTTTGATAGTTCTGCTGTCACTTGTTTTCATAACAACAACAAATTCCGCATTGAAAATTTAAAGCGACATTTCAGTGTGTTATCAGTAATATTCATCAATTTGGTGTATTGCAAAGATTGAATTTATGGTAATTTGGTGCAAACATTCAATTGATTTCAGTTCGTGGTTTATTTCTTTAAAAAAAATACCACCAGTGAGGCGTCGAAATATCGGTCGGCGTACGCGCAACGCAAACCAACTACATGATCGCGAGTCAATGAAACTAACGAAGAGCGTAAACAGCGTTTGGGGGCAAATCGAATAAGAATTTCTCAAGCAATCCATTATGACCCCGGAATAACAGATACAGTCAAGTCCGACTTGCTCTGTTGGAGCTTACGCACAAAATAATTTGGAATGTCGACAAAACAGACGGCCTAACGTGACAATTCGAAATGAAATCGATTACGCCGCAGATGTATCGATCGACTTCTGAACAATGAGCACTGTTTGTCAACATTGTAATGCTTTGAGGTTTCGACACGAACCGCCAGAATTATGTTGTGCAAGCGGAAAGGTCAAATTACCACAATTGACACCGCCACCAGAGTCACTGGCATCATTGCTTTCTGGCCAAGAACCTCGATCGAAGCATTTCTTGCAGAATATAGCAGTTCCTTCCAAATGACATCATTTGGAGCGAATATTATCGAAGAACGAGGTTTTAACACGACTTTTAAGGTAAATTCTTTTTCGACTGCAACACACATCACATACACAAACACATCACACAAACAAACATCAAAGATTACAACGATTCACAACGTTTCACCGAGCCTCATAAATGAAGAATTTGTCTTCAATTTTACAGATTCAATGACAAATTCACCATCGTGTAGGAGCATTGTTGCCGCCAGTGAATGCTGATCACAAATTTCTTCAGATTTATCTCCTTGGAAATTCTGACGATGACATCAGGTAAAGCGAGAGATTATTGCGCAACTGGAACAACTCTTACATGAATACAATCAATTGCTTAAATTCATGGTCGTACTGAAATTGTTTTGTTTCAATTCACACAAATTCAAGGAAAGATTCGGTTGAATGAATCCCTTCTCGACGAACTGACTGACTGACTGATAGACAACGCACATCCTAAACCACTAGAGATAGTTATAAAATAAACACACTTAATATTTTTTTGATAAGAGCACTTCCCATTTCCTTCATTAGTAAATTGCACCAATCTGAAGCCGGGGAGGGTCGTAATTTTTTATAAATCAGTCTCAGAATTGAAAGTGCATGTACAGATGTAAAATGCACACTCATTTTTCAATTAGGTAAGATAATAAAAAAAAAGTACACGATATCGTTCGATATTACGAAGACTTTCGTTTTAGTGAAAGCCCTCAAACATTATACCATTCGATATATTGGATGTCCTCTGTATATCCAAATCAATGTCTACCTATGTGTGTGGTCGTTATAGGCCCAATTCCGTTCATTCGATTACTATGAAACTCTGACAAGTTGTTGTCTACGTGCTAACGATGGTTTTTAAAGCAATACAATTAACGTACGACAGGTGGCGCGCGAAACCAGATATAAGTTACACAATTGTCTTAACTGCTAAGGGCGGGTGAAGCAAGGCGAGCATAGGTCAGCTAGTAATTAATAATAATTCAATAATATTCAGTAGTTTTCAATCAATAACACCTGCTGTTATAAACACTTTGGCACAAAATTTATTTCAGTAATTTTTGTTTAGTAATCAACAATAAAAATTAGTGAGCAATCCGTTTTCCTTATTTCAAAACGTAGATTCTTTCTTGAATAATCTGATGGTGGTTGTTGCTGCAGGTCAGTTTCGTCTCGTGCTGCCGGTGTGCTGCTTGAAATTTATTGCAAAAACGTAGATTCTTTCTTGAATTATCTAATGGTGGTTGTTGCCGCAGGTTTATTTCCCACACCAGATCTGGCTGGACGAGTCAAAGCGATTCAAGAACTTAACTGAAATATAATTCTCTTAGTTTAAGGTAGATCCTCAGTCACGCCACCCGAACAATATGCTGATCTTGCAGCTCGTGCAAAATATTGTGTTGCGGGCGCACAACTTTGTCGCCCAACTTCCGTTAATCATCGTTGAAGATGATGACTATTTGTAAAGCACCTGAGTCAACATTAATGATGTTGGGTTGATGATTATGTAATTGCTGGGTCAGCGGCTTGTGAGCGCCGCGAACACATTGTGTTAACTCATAGATATGTGCCTATGTATACGGATGTAGGCACATACATTCATACATACATATGTATGTCTACAAACACATCCATATCTTTATAAACATACATTACATACTGCGCTTCAACTGAGTAGATACGTTTTTTTAGAGCAATTAGGAATTTGGGAGAATGTTTTCTTGTTGCGAATTTTACGACAAAATTTATAAGAATTACTTCCGGTATTTTTTTTTTTTTATTTGTCCTGTAATTACAAATATCTTCAAATAAATTTTTTTTTTTGCCGAGAGGGTGAAAATCTTCTAAAGACACCATAAGGCCCGACCGCGCGTGCTTATGGTAGTGTGAGATTTTTACTCACTAAAAACACCACTCTACAAGATTAATACTACACCTAAGCCGACGTTTATCCAGCAGTTTTATTTTCGCTTACGAAACACGTGATTTTTGGAAAAAGATGTTTGTATGTAATTTAAAAAGATTGTAGCGCTTTAGACAGGTTAAATTCCAATGAAAGTTCCTGCTGTTTTCACGACCGGCATATACTATGACGCAATCTCCTCGAAATCAGAGTAATAATTTCCGTGCTTAACACGAAAAAGTCTTTCGGTGAGGTACGATCGTGAGATTAGAAAGAGTTGCCGTGGCAGTAGTCGTTGCAATTTATACTCCAAGCCATCGTGCCAAGCCTTATCGAAAGCTTGTGAGACGTCAAGAAATACACCACAACAAATCTTTTTTTCATCGAGAGTTTTCACAATCACATCAGTTATTTTGTGGACTTGGTCGATTGTAGAATGTTTGACTCTAAATCCAAACTGATGGTCAGGAATGAGACGTCTTTCGTTGATTACGGGTTGTAATCGTTTTGAAAGTAGTTTTTCGAATATTTTAGAGATAACCGGCAATAGAGAAATAAGCCGATATGATTTCTTCTCATTCAGAGGTTTGCCTGGTTTCGGGACTATTAGAATCTGCGACTTTCCATTGTCTCGGAACATAGAGCAATGTGAACGAAGCGTTAATCAAATATAGCAGTTTGATAAGAGCTTTATTCGGTAATTCCTAAAAAACTTGCGCCGTTATCAAGTCGTAACCCGGTGCTTTTTTAGTCTTTAGATTTTTAATCACTTCCCTCAGTTCAATTAATGCAACTTTTTTTACTTTAAAGTTGTCAGATGTCGTGACTGGGGGGGAGTCGGGCGTTATCAAAGGACCATCGATGTTAGTTTTAATGAATAAAGACGAACCGCCCGGCGCTCTATCAGAAGGATGATAGGCGTGATAACCAGCGTAGCCTCTTATCTTTATTTGCGATTCCCTTGTTAGATGGGTTTCGGAGATCAAACATACATATGTCGATATTTTCTCTCATTAGAAAAATTTCTAATTCGTTAGATTTTTGTAAGAGTCCGTTTGCATTCCATGTTATAATTTTAAGCAAAGAGTCCATATCTACTTAGATTTAGATATAAGGTTAGCCGTACAAAGCTTTCGACGTTTGTAAATTCGAAAATTCGTTCGAAAATTCGTTTGTTCGTTTTATATTGTTCCTCGAACTTAGCGTAAATGCAGTTCAGAATTTCTTTCAACGGATCAGAGGGTGGCCTGTCGTTTCGTCTGGTTGCTTTGACTGCAGCCTGAGAATACGTCAGACAACTGGGATTCGTTGGCTTATCTGAGGTCAAATAAATAAAGCGAAACAACTTGTTTTTTATGAAAATTTTATTTTATTGTTGTTTAGTTGTGAGTACTGCTTACTATTACTTACTACTTACTACTTACTATTACTTCAAATCTCTTCAGGCAATTTAGAGAAACTTCCTCCCATACAGTTTTAATTGCAACAATTATTGACTCTTGGTCTTCGAATTATTAGCCAGACTCGTAAACTTTGCTAGTTATCCTCAGACGTTTTCCATTATGTTCAGATCCGACAAGTAGGGCGGCCATTAGAACAATTCCATATTCTACTCACCCATTCAAATTTTTACGATCCGCGCGGTGTGAATTGGATCGTTACATACTGATACCTACATTGTGTGGACCCAAAAATGTTTGAAAATTTATTAAATGTTGCTTCCAATACTGTCTTATGCTAACTTTGGACGGTTGAAGCTCAAGCTCAATGTATAAGGATACACCACCCCAAACTATTACACCTGCCTATCGGCTATGGTGATGGGCCAAAAAGCGTTCGTCTTTAATCAAATCACGAAGTAATAATTATAACCATCAGGTCCGTCAAAATTATTTTTTTTTTTCATCGAAGAAAAAAGCTGATGTTTGAAATTTGTTTGTATCCTTCCATATTTTTTCCATACCATCTTTTATTCCTCAAAAAACTAAAGAGTGCGCCATCTGTTAGTTTCTTGTTAAAATTTTGTTTGTTGTTTGCTTTATTGAAGAGAGTATATTTTCCGTTTATTTATGGAAAATAATTTAATTTAAATGGCTGCTGCATCTGGCTTAACATTTCTAGATTGTCAGCATAATATCGAGCTGTCAGTGTCAAAATAAAATATAATTTAAAAAGGAACTAGCAGATGGCCCAACCGTTACAAACAACTTCAAAGCTTCTTTCGATTTTTTAGCGATTGCTCCTCCAGATAATCCTTGTTCACTATAAAGTTCAATTTTTGTTTTTCCATGTGAGTTAGGGGTTTTGCTGTACCCATACGACTTTCTTTACCCGAAATGTCTACCGCGTTTCAAAGTTATGCATTATGTGCTTAATGGTTGACTCGTCAAGCACATGATTTAAAGCAAACAAAATTACGCAAGTTTCTTAGTGTTTTATAAGAAGAATTTCTTAATAATAACTATTGAACTGTGTGTCCAATTGAAATGATATGAATGGTTCTGCAATGTTTAACATGTGACCCAGAATGCCTCATATTTCCAAGAAAAGTTAAATTTTCGGCCTTTATCCCAAGTACTACTTCTGCTCCGATTCTCAAGATTCTACGCCAACTAGATACACCCATAATTTTGGATTACCTTAAAGTATACCTATACTGACACACTCGATTTTTTGAAGCAATGTTGGAAAGTCCAATTTTCTCATTTTTAATTGCACCTATAAGGACAAATAAAGCTTTTCTGAAAATGTTCAATCTCCAGATTTTGATCAAACTTGAATTACTATGAAAGAGAAACTGAATAAAGTGGGTATCTCAATTCTGTCTCTCTGTACGCACGACTGCAGCGTAAAGGGCTGGTCGGATTTTCTTCAAATCTGCGGTCTGTGGGGTTACAATTCGAGGCGAAATCCGAATTTTGATTCTAGCCCCAAAATTAACGATACTTTACTAATTTGGAAAAAAATCAGTTTTCTAGAAAACGGCTTTAATGATTTTGATAAAATTTCATACATGTGTTAGAATGGATATTTGCTATCACATGGCGTACCACGTATTAGGCACAAAATAAATTTAACTATATTTTACTTAGTAACTGGTTCTCAAAAATTGTCTATTTATCGGATATGTAACAATTGAATTTATTGATATTTGCTATCAGATGACGTATCACATTTTTGGCACAACATAAATTTAACTATATTTTACTTATTAACTGGTTCTCAAAAATTGTTTATTTAACGGATACGAAACAATTGAATTTATTCAAAATCAATATTTAAACAATATTTGACATATGCATTTTTTTCTATTTTTAATAGATTTAAAAAAAAAAATCCTAACGATTATGTTTAAATATCAAATTGAGACATTTGAAAAATAAGCAGCATACAGTTATACGTATAATAAAGTGGTACACTTTATTTCTTACAACTGCCGGAACACAATGGTGAAGCTAAAGCGGTAGCAGAAGCCTCAGTAAATCTGCCAGAAGTTGAAATACACAAAAAATCCGATACGCGAACAGAATCATGAACCCGATGCTGAACCTGAAACGGAAGATAAAGCAGATACGAGGGGCGGCTGATAAGTTCGCGGCCTGAGATACTCAGCAATGTATCGTCTTCTCATTAGTAACTGCTGATATTTATGCTACCTAGTAGTATAATATCACCTCATTTCAATAATAATCTCATTTTGTTATTATATGTGGTAGGGTAAACATGACCATGTTAGCCGAAATCGGAAGTTCTAGCAATTTTGAGGACCGCGCTGTGATAAAGTACCTCGTGAAAATGGGAAAATCGCCTAAAGAAATTTTCGAAGACTTGTTATCGACTCTCTTCGTACATCATGGTCAAAAAATAGGCTCGCTTATTTCAACAAGGGCGAGAGAGCTGTGAAGACGGCACCCGTCTAGAGCGTCACTGAAGAAAACGTCGGAATATTTGAAAAATTAGTTCTGGCCGACCAAAGAATAAAAATGTGACAGATAGCGGACGACTTGCACATCAGCAAAGAACTGATTGGAGAAATATCATAACTCTAGGTGAGACTTGGGTTCGCCAATACGATTCGAAGTCCAAACAAGAGTCTATGCAGTGGATTGAAAAAGGGGAGAGGCCGCCGAAGAAATTCAAGGTGGAAAAGTCGACTTCGAAGCTTATGGCGACTGTTTTTTGAGTAGCAGCGAAGGTGTTTTGTTGATTGTCAATATTCATCGCACGAAAGTGGGAAACTCAGGCACGGAGAGTTGATTTGCAGGACAACGCGCCTGTTCAATCGGTGCGGGTTTTGAGACAGGCCTTAAAAATACAGGTTTTTCAATGATAGACCACCCACCCTCCCTACAGCCGAGCGACTTTAGTACAAAGTCAGTGTGAAGGCAAAGAAAAAGAATATTTTTTCGGTGGTACACTGTATGCCCGATATGAGAAATGCATTTCACTCGAGGAAGATTATATTGGAAAATAAAGTTTTTTAATCGGATCTCTTCCTTCACTTAAAGCCTTAGGCCGCGACCTTATCAGCCGCTCCTCGTATTAAGTCAACTTCAATACCACAGTCCACTTCACACTACAGCTTCGGCTTAGCTCTTTATAAGTAGCAATAACAACAACCGATATTATTTTGTACACATTACAAAATTTATAAAAATCTATGTGGGATTCCTTCATATCGTTTCTTGATTTTAAGCAATGGAGAATTTTTGTTCGATTTAAAGAAAAATCTTTAGTTGCGTTTAGCCTGCTTTTTTTTTTGTATGGTTGCGCCAAAGAGTGTATAATCTTCATAGATACCAGTAGCCGGGGGTACTGGCATTCACGATTCACAAACCTGAATGATCGAGGCCAGGAATACGCCTACGTACTAAACTGCACCAACCACTCTCCCCCGCGGGGCTGGTTAGCCTTTTAGGCTACATTCTCTTCTAAGCCTATTGTGTTCTTAGGTGATTGACCCTCCACTGTTTGCATTATTCGCGTTACATTGGCGCCCTATGCACCTAAGGTAGCTGAGTATGCGTACCGCCACATTACTTACGATGGTCCAGTTTTCATCATTCAAAGGTTTAAGGTGTCCACGTAATTAATAGCAGATAGGATTTTATATGCGATGTTGAGAATACTGATGCCTCTGTAGTTGGCGCAGTTCAGAAGGTATACATTTTTGAGGATCAGGCAAACAATGCTGAGGTTTCATTCGTCGGTCGTACTCTCATCCGACCATATTTTATAGATGAGTTGATGAGACCAAATCATCCCCAACTGCTAAAATAGTTCGGCAGTTAGACCATGCTGGATCTTAGCTCTGATATTGCTATCACTTCTCACTTTGGTAGTTTGGACAGAATTTTTGATTGTCATCATCCGAGTCACTTTTAGCTGCATGGAAGGAGCGAACATCCAAAATGCTGGAGGAGTGCCTTGCATCAATCGCGACCTGATCATTTCGTTAATAGTTAGTTGTTCCAGAGATTGCCAGCTCCGCTTATGAATATTGAGATGTCAAGCTTGATTTTAACGTCATAATGGCGCCATTAGTCGTAATTCCTATCGAGATCGAGGATCTCGTAAAAGTAATCTTTGGTCACGACGTCCTTATCCTTTGATGGGGCATGAGCGCATATTAGGCTGGTGTTGGTGAATTTCGCTTTAATGCGTATTATTATCAGACATTCGCTCACATATCTGAAGCTCAAGACTTCTTTCCTAAGTCTGTCTGTAACGACAAATTCTCATCCAAATAAACGCTACTTCAGCTCCTTGTAGCAGTCACCGTAGTATATGTCACACTTTTTCATTCGCTTTCTGCCCGACCCATTCGATCCGAACATACAGATCCGAAAGTCGTTGTCCTTTTTTCGTTTGCATTGTTCGTCAATAGTAGAATCAGCCTTATCTGAGACTTGTTGCTATTTAGTAATGGTGTTTTATTGCATGATAGGACAGTTACTCCGATGCACAACTCCCAATCTGGAGGGCCAGATCCTTAGCTGAAACCGCTAGGACAAGGGGTGGATATTCCGATGCCAGTAACCCACTACGGAAATATGAGCGCCGCAGTTGGCCCATTAAGGTTTCATTTGCTACCATCTCTTTTTCAACACCCTAACGAAGTCTTGAAAATCCTTATTGATCTGAACTCTGAATATATTAAGGTAGCTTATACTTATAAGGTATCCGCTAAGTTGACTGTTGACGACGACGTTGATTCCATCGAGAGAATACTTCCTCCTTTTTGTTAGACTTCTGACACCCAACAATCAAGTCAACAAAAGATGCATTTGGCCACTATGTGAGAAAATATTCAGTATGATTAGCCCAAATTTGCCCATTCTTCTTTTATGTCAGACATGTGCAATGGTTTATCGTCGGATATTGAAAACTACAAATTCAAATGTCATTCTTAATTATTTTCTTTAATTATTTTTTTATAATAACATCTCATTTCTATTTCACTCTAAAGATATGAACAATAAATATCAAAGACACCGTAACTAACGTTTATTAGATTAACGTATCATTAGATTAGATTGGTCATCACATTTTCATTTACTATAATTTTATAAATAAATTGATCGTAATATATAATACTTTTAAGCTTTTTACATTGATCACTACTTAGGTGATGATCACATTTGTCATATTAGTATTTATATGCAAGGCTACGATGTGGCATACCACGTTGTTCTATTACTATTATCTTCAGCTTTGGCTTCATCGACAGCCTTGGGCAGCGACCACATATTTCCAATACCACTATCTGAGCTAAAACGATTTGAATTTCTGAATAGTGATAAGCTTGGCGGCCGACGATGGGCGTGGTCATTTTCTTTGGAATACTTCTCCTTCAGCTTTCGACGCTCCTCAGTTGCAAAGGTACTAATCATGTCGGTGATCAACTCAAGCCAGTACTGGCATTGTGCCGGGTCTGCATTGAAATCACATTCCTGAGTTTTTCGACTTTGATAAAATAGCGTAAATGACTTTTGTTTGGCAATTATACCGATCCTTTCGCAGGGATAACATCCACGGAATACTAATCGTTTGTCCTTAATTTCTGTATATATCATACATTTGTCGAATATGAACACTTTAGATCTATAGCCGCGCTTTAGGGTGTGATCGAAAACATAGAATTCACTGACTTTGCGGAATTTTCCCTGGTAAAAGACATTGAACTGGAAAGAGAAGAAATTTAGTAAAACAAAATTATTTTAAACAATTTGCTTTAACATTCTTACGTCATTGCATTCGATGATGTCGTTAATGACTTCCGATTCGTTGGTCATCGTTAATAAAGTGCGAATTTTTTTTTCCAGCCGACAGCACGCTTCAATGACAGGTTTAAAATAGAAGTCACGGTGTTTGAAAAGAGTCTATGGGAAGATTTTTCATTAAGTGTCAATTCGTTATGTGATTTTTAAGTCAGCGATACCGTTATGAATTGTTGAAGCAGCAGTGGATATCTGGCCATTCTTTGAATTGGTTGCACTAGGAAGCTGTTAATACCCAATTTGTCATCAATTTCGGTCTGCAGACGCTGTAGATTAGCAAATGTGAACGAAATAATTTTGGGAACAATTTGATGAATTTATTTTTGAAAAAAAAAAGTATTTTGGCGTCAGGGTGTCATTTGCAAATAGAGGTGTAGTGGTACCATCATCGCTTATCACGCTGCAGCTTCACGATTCAAATCCTGATGTCAAGAATCATCTATTTATTTCTCATGAACTAAATAAAAATGTCGATCAATTGCGAAAGGTTATGTCAACTCTACTGTAAAGACATAACACTTTCAGTAGGGTGGTCATATGGCTGAAGATGGTAAAAAATACTGGGAATCATAAGCAACGACAATAACAGCAAACAAAAAATACTCTCCAGTTATCTGGATGCCACCCTTGGAGTTTGCTGAAACTTAATACCATCTGAGCTTCAAACCAACTACACCAATCTGTCTTTCTCTCTGTCCCAGGCCCATGCTCTGAATTAGTATAAGGAACACCCTTATCTACCTATATCCCCTTTGACGCGCTCAAATTATAAAAAAAAATCCAAGTAGATTTAAACTGTCTGCACCTGGATTAAACCGGAACGTTTATTTGATTGTATTTATCAAGACCTTCCAAGTAATTACTAAGGGTTTCGTTGAGATAAGAAATTTACTGAATGTTAGAGAAAAACCACTGAATTTCAAAAATTTTTAAATTTTCGGTTTTATTATTTTTTATAAATACGAAAGGCATGTCTAGTCTCAGGATTTGTTTCCTTAGCTACTAAAGGAAACGTTTAGAAGCGTTATGCAATGGACAATCCATTGCTTATATTTACAAGAGTGTATGTATAGAAACTGGGTTGCATATCCCTAAAATCGATAAGAATTTTTCCCAATTTTTTGGGTATCATTTCTTGAAAAATTGAAAGGGGTCTCCTACAAAATAACACCGGTGATTGTTTTACGTAACATGGAGAAAAAAATCACGCGTAGGGCTTTTATAGTTTAGGAGATTGAAGGTGGTGAAAGAGAGACGTACATAAACGTGACCGAGAGAGACCGGGCAAAGTGATAAATATTGGATGATGTACCACTTTGACCTAGCAGCATATATAATATGCCCCTGGGATGCATAGCGAAAAAAAAATCAATAAGAAAACACCGAAAAATGAAACGGACGTATTTCAAAAAAAAAAAAAAACGATTTTGAGCATGTGCTGAATATGAACGCGTTTGAAGCTAACATATGTTTAAAAACGTTGTAAAATGGTTGGGAGTGCTGTATGTTCTAATGTTCAAACAAGAACTATGTTCATTCGTACATATTGTCGAACATTTTTAATGGAACATCTATCTTTCTAACGATGAGCGAACGCCTAATTAAAAAGGATGTACCTGCTAGACTAACTAGCAGAAAAACTGATTGGGAAGGCTTTAAAAAAGACGTTGAAGAACATATCGAACTGAGAGTATCATTTAGGACGTCTTCTGAACTCGAAATCGAAATTGATCGTTTTGTTGAAGTTCTGCAGCGCGCCGCGTGGAAAAATACTCCCTATCAAAGGAAAACGCCAATCAATCATGCCCAAAAATATCCACCGGAAATAAAAGAAATGGTAAGGGAGAAGAGAAAAGCGCGTAAAAAATGGCAACAAACTCGTGCTCCGCAACATAAATCGCATTTGAATCGCTTGTGTAACTTGCTAAAAAAGGCCATTATTGATTTTAAAAACCGGACAATACAAACCAGCATTGAAAGCTTAACAGCGGACAAAGATTCCAATTATTCGCTCTGGAAAGCTATAAAAGGCATTAAAAAACCGAAAATACAAGCGGCCCCAATCAAGAAAAATGACAACGAATGGGCCAAGAATGATAAAGACAAAGCAGAAGTCTTTGCCGCCCATTTAGAAGAAACATTTAAACCATTTGATGGGCAAGCGCTTGCTGAAAATGATAATGCGTCGGATATAGCATTTCACAATTACACAGTAAGAAATGCAAGGCTGACCAAACTTCAACAAGAAATAAAGAAACTGAAACCGAATAAAGCTCCTGGATACGACCTAATCGCAGGAGAGCTTCTTAAATCGTTACCTAGAAAAGCGTTAGTTAAGTTCCTTTACATTATAAACGCAGCGATAAGATTAGAATATGTTCCGAGTCAATGATTCTAAAGCCAGGAAAACCACCGAATGATAAAAAATCGTATAGACCTATTTCGCTGCTGCCGATTATGTCTAAAGTTTTCGAAAGAATAGTACTTAAGCGATTACAGCCGGTTATAGAACAAGGGTCTCTTATTCCCAATCAGCAGTTTGAGTTTAGAACCAAGCACTCAACAATAGACCAAGTGCATAGAATAACTGATTTAATTGAAAAAGCTTACGAAGAAAAAAAGATTTACTCGAGCGTATTCCTTGATGTTTCTCAAGCTTTTGACAAGGTCTGGCATGAAGGCTTTAAATATAAATTACGACAAGTTCTGCCGGAACACTTATATAATATTCTAGAAAAATACTTGATGAATCGACTTTTCCGAGTCAAACACGGAAACGAATATTCGGAATTTAAAGAAATAAGGGCTGGGGTGCCGCAGGGAAGTGTCCTTGGACCGCTTTTGTACCTATTATATACTCGCGACATACCGCAAGAAGAAGGCACCGTATTAACTACATTTTCCGACGACACTGCCATCCTGCCAACGGGTAAAACGATCGAAGAATCGACTGAAAAATTGCAAGAAGCATTGAATAAAGTAAATGAATGGACAAAGATTTGGCGACTAGCTTTAAACGAAAACAAATCTGTTCATGTCAATTTTACTTATAAGAAAATAAATAATTTGCCCATCTTTTCAAACTCGGTTCAAATTCCGTTTGCAAACGAGGCTAAGTATCTTGGAATGACACTTGATGCTAAGCTGAAGTGGAAATCGCACGTGAAGAAAAAACGTAAAGAACTCGAAACCAAATACAGAGAAATGTACTGGTTACTTGGAAAACATTCCAAGCTTAATATAGAGAACAAACTGCTTTTATACAAGCAAGTACTAAAGCCGATATGGACATATGGAATACAACTTTGGGGTTGTACCAAAATAAGTAATGTCAATATTTTACAAACTTTTGAAAATAAAGTGCTAAGATCAATAGTTAATGCACCGTGGTTTATTAGAAATAGCGATATCCATAGAGATTTAGGAATTGCGACAGTCGAATATGAAATCAAAAACTTCGCGCGTAAGCATAAAGACAGATTACAAGGACACGTTAACAATGAAGTCCTTCGAATTCTAGATGAGAGGAATCTACTGCGTCGTCTACAAAGGACTGAACCTTTCGACTTAACGCGATAGCAAGAAACCGCGCCTAATTTGCGAAACAAGCAGGAACTTTACAGGAACAATACGTGAAAGAAAAACTGCTGGATAAGTCAAAACTTAGTTGTAGTATGTAATCAAAGAAATTTATCACGAAGGGAGGTTTTTTTAGTGAGTAAAAATCTCACACTACTATGAGCACGCGCTATCGATCCTCATAGTGTTTTCATGAAGATTTTTTACCTACCCTCGGAAAAAAAAAAAATCTTTGATAGATCATGTTTAATTTGAACGTGTCTGATAAAATATCTTTAATTCGAAGATGTCAGATCGAACATGTTCGATTAAACTTCTCGCCAACATGTTTGCACTGGTTCAAACCCAAAGATAGTTTCTTTAGTTTTCTTGACATCTTTTAATTTTTTATTATAAATCAATATATACTCGTAAGTAATATTTGACATATGCATTCATGGCATTCCAATATTTTACAAAAATAAAATAAAATACAAACGTACTACCCAGTCAGAACCTAGTTATATTTATGTTGTTCATTTCAGATTTGAAATCTAAAAATTGTTAAAATAAGTTAATAATAGCAAAAAAAAACTTGTCCTTACTAGGTGCGCAACAAAGTTCTAAGTTCTGTCAATAGATGGTTCCAGCAGTAAGTGCTGGTCGATTTTGACATATCCAAAACGTCATGAACCGAGCTTAGACATATGGTAAACAAACTTTAAGTGATTTTGTTTTGGCGTCATATACTTTTGGTTGTGTGAAAATGTCTGATTTTGTGCCAAATAATCGTCATTTACGGGAAGTGTTGATTCTCTTCTTTCATTCGAAGAAAACGGCGGCTGAAGCACATCGAGAGCTCCAAAGTTTACGGAGATGCTGCTCTAAGTGAAACAACGTGCCGTGATTGGTTCCGTCGCTTCAAAGACGGTGATTTCGATGTTGACGACCTTCCGCGTGAAGGAAGGCTAAAATCCTTCCAAGACGCTGAATTGGAGGCATTGCAAAATGCATGCCAAATGCAAAAACAGCTTTCTTCAGCATTAGGAGTTACCCGCCAAGCAATTTCCAAGCGATTGCATGCGTTTGGAATGATTCAAAAACAAGTAACTTGGGTTCCTTATGATTTGAAGCCAAGCGACTTTGAGCGTCGTTTTTTCGGCTGTGAACTACTGCTCCAACGCCAAAAAAGGAAGGGTTTTCTTCATCGCATTGTGACGGGTGATGAAAAATGGATTCAATACAGCAACCCAAAGAAAAGAAAATCGGCTCGGTCGAATATTCACAAAACTTTGAACAAAATGCTAGTAATTTTTGAGAAAATAAATTTTTTTTATATCAGCCATTAGTAATACGCCTTTAGTTTTGGAATTAAAATTAAAATTTTTATTTCTCCTCAAATTGTGACCCCACAGGCCTCGGATATGAAGTTTGAAGTAAATCCGTCCAACCGTTTAGGCCGCAGTACAGCGCACTTTCAATCCAATTTCCAAGTTTTTCTATTATAGTAATACCAATTTTTATCAAAATCTCGAGTTCGAAAACTTTCACGAAACCAATACTGTAAGTAATACTGTGCAATTAAAAATATAATTTTAACGTTTTTGCTTAAATTTCAAATCTAAGCACGTTATAAGTTAGGAAGTGGGAACTGTGTCCCTAATCTTTTTTTAAAGTAAAAGTCTCATATTTATGGCCAGACTGCTAAAAATTACATTACAAGGAAGAAAAGTCTAGAATAGTCATACCTTAAAATAATCTTTATAAGTTTCACATAATTTTAATGATCGCTGTTTGTTCATCGTAAATAGAACGTATCCATAGAAGCAATTTTCCTAAAATTAAAAATATTAATTACAAAAGTATACATCCTTTAAACAAACTCGCTTACATCGATAAAGAGTGAAAATTCATCGAAGAGTCTCTTTAGATCTTCTCTATTTCTAACCAGCATCGGCAGGAACTCGTCCCGATGGAATTCGACGATCTGTTCAACATTTGCAAGTAAAACAAACTTTTTACCCCGTAGCCCCAGGGGCAAATCTTTTCTCGCGAAAATATTTCCATAATTATTAATACCCATCAAAAGATTATCCACATAAGTCTCTTCCGTCTTAATAAGTTCATCCAAAATGGGCTTCACGTAAGTCAAAGCCGTCTTGTCACACTTTTCTCGGAGGACCGCTTCCTCATTTTCTTCATCTCTGCAAATTAAAATACTGCATAAACTAAAAAAGCCAACGGAGATAGTTTGATTGCTGACATACCCATTATTACCATGGTGATAGGATTTGTACTTATTCAATACAGGACGATTTGTTGTACCGATAATTTCAGTCTTTGGTCGTGGTGTTGATCTATAATTTCTGAAAAAAGAACGAAGGGAAACCATTAAAATTTCTCCAATAACGATAAGTTACATATCTAATCTTCTTGGATTAATTGAATTTGGCTAAAGAGCAATTTGAGTTAAATTCAGTTTTCCGTCCTAACCTCTGAGTCACAGAATAAAGGGGATTTTTTATTTAGCTGTGAATCAGAATCGTATTAAATATAATATTGACCAGTATGTGATAAAGAAAAATTCACAACACAACTCCGTTTTTATCAACCTTTTATTAGTACAATATTGTAATATGATAAGGAAAACACTTCGACTTTCATATTTAGGTCTAAAAAGGCACGGCATAATTGGCATTTTACTTACAATAGATTTTCCTTCATTTACATTAGTTTTTATGTAAATGTTATTTCTGAAAACATTAACAGTAATTTACATTATGGGTGGCCGTGGTGTAGTGGTAACATCATCGTTGTCACAGTTCAAATCCTGATGTCAAGAATCATCTATTTAATTCGCATGAAATAAATAAAAAAGTCGATCAATTGCGAAACCTAAGTCAACTCTGCCGCGAAGCATAACACTGGCAGTAAAGTGGTCATATGGCTGAAAATGCAACTTGATCGTGATGATGACATCAGGAGAACAGAAACGAAACTTAATACCACCTGAGTTTCAAACCACTACACTAAATCTTTCGGTCTCTCTCTCTCTCTTCTTCACAACGCCCGTGTCCTGTAATAGTATAAGAGTATTCATATCCTCTTTGGCGCGCGCTAATTATATAAAAAAAAACAACTCTAATGTCTTCTCTAATTAAAATCCTGGATCTGATATATAACAAAGAAACCTTTCATCTTCTCATTATTTGTTAGAGCAGAGATCTTACTTATCGATCAAAATTGTCATCATTGCATCTACCTGGTATTACGAGCATGTATTCGAACTTTGCAAAATTTTTTTCTGGAACTGACATTCGGTCATATTTTAGTAAAAACACACTTTTTGGTTACAACCAGTAGCGATGCCGATTTAAAATCGATCTTTTGGAGATCAATCTTTCACGTCATGACTTTTGATGTTCAGATCGATTTTTAAAATCGGAATCGAATCGAAGATTGTGTTATGACTAGAAATTGTGAATCGATTTTCATATGTTTGCGACTTTTACTTTTGTATGCACTAAATCCTCGTAAAAGCACCCAACCTATATTTTTGTATTCTAAATGTTTGTTAGCTTCACCATTACAAGAAGTTAGTAAGAAGGCGTACACTGCGTAGCCTAATTGTTTCGTATGTTACCTGGTATGGCCAGTTGCTATTCCTCTTATTGTTGAGCTATTATTATACACGTGTAAATGCATTCGAAGTAACAATTCTAAGACCTGATACTTCTCAGGTATATATGTTGTAGGTGAGGTAACAACAAAGCAATGCTCTTGAACATTATTAAATTGTTTGTTTCCTATAGATCAGCAGAACTAAAAAAAGAAGGGAGGACGACGAAATATCTCCAACTTCGCCAATTACTTTCTCAAAAATTCTTAAAAAATACTAGGAATGCATTATTAACAAAATCTCCCTAAAGTTCGAGTGGTGTTTTTTTTTATAATTTGCACGTTTAAAGGGGATATGAATACCCTTATACTAATTTTTTTTAGAACACGTGCGTTTTTTGGAAAGGGGAAGAGGCAGAGAGACAGACAGAGTGGTGTAGTTTGAAACTCAGGTGGTATTAAGTTTCTGTAAACTCCAAGGGTGGCTGTCTAGATAACTGGGGAGTATTTTGTTTTGTTTTCGCTACTATTGTCATTGCTTATGATTCACAGTATTTTTTTCCGTCCTCCTGATGTCATCATCACGATCAACTTGCATTTTATCTATATGACCACCCTACTGCCAGTGCAATGCCTTCAAAGTAGAGTTGACTTAGCTTTCGCAAGTGATCGACTTTTTTATTTATTTCATGCGAAATAAATAGATGATTCTTGACATCAGGATTCGAACCGCGAACCAACAGCGTGACAAGCGATGATGTTACCACTACACCACGGCTATCTATTGTATTTCGAGTGCAAGCTAATCTTCGTCTGTGTAGTATTCTTTTTCTCTATTTTGTTGGTACTGTCCAGCAGGGTTACTCTCCTTTCCAACTTCTTTGTGTGATTTGCAAACTTGCAATTAGTTCTTCAAGATTTTTCCTAGCTTTAAGTTCAGCTTGCCATTCCTTGTAGTAGTCATTCTTTGTAGTAGTCTACTACTTCAGTTCTCGCTTGTGAATCTTTTTGTTCACTACCAACTTAACGAGCTACGTCGAAGAGCTACGTTAAAGAAGGTTTCTTATATTTCATTGTTTTTTCTTCAACTATATGCAGTTTTTTGTAGCACAACCTCTATACCTTTCTTTATGCACTGCTATCAACGCTTACTCGTCAAAAAATAATTGATCAGAACTGTTAAACTTCGTTAAAAAGTGTTTGAACTATGAAAAAGTTATCACCAACAAAACCCAATCAAAAATAAAAACAAGCAACAAGTTGTTGAAAACAAGAAAGTAGACAAAATACCAATTGCTGCTAAAACAAACACGCCAATTGTTAATAGCAAATCGTATTCCCAAATTGTAAAAAATACACTTAAAAAGAAGAAGTATTGGTAAAAAAATGCTTTTTGTTATTATTCAAAAATTTGATAATCAAGATAAAATAAATAAGTTACTAAGCAAAGAAGTTTCCACAGGAAACAATCAACATTAAAAATCTGAAAGTCGCTATCTAGAATATAAATGTCAAGACATTGATGTATACCTGATTTCTGAAACCCACTTCAAACAGGGAACAAAGATTAGAATTCCTGGGTACCTCTGTTACCACTCTCCCCATCCAGCTGAAAGTGTCAGGGGAGGTAGTGCTGTAATTGTAAAAAGTATTTTGGAACCTTAAGAATAGCCAAAAATAGCAAAACAAACCATGCAAGTAGCGACAATAAACATTTTGACTATAAGCAAGGAATTTAAAATAACTGCTATAAACTGCCCAGTGGTAGTGCCCACTCAAGCATTTGCCTATAGAGGAAGAACTTAATGATCTTTTTTTCAAATTCTAGGCCACAACTCATTGGAGGTGATTTCAATGCAAAACGTACTTACTGGGGTTAAAGATTAATAACGCCAAAAAGCAGGAAGCTTTACAAGGCAGGGCGAAATTTCAACTGTAGTTTTGTTTCGACTACTAATTGGCCATCTGACTTCTTCATAGCGAAAGGAATTAATAGGAAAGCAGTTTAAAGCAGTGATGATATGTCATCGGATCATACACCTGTAATCCTAACGATCAACGACCAACAAAAGAGCGAACAAAAGAACGAACTGGATAGATGGATAGATGGATTTAGATCTCCACTAAACACAGCAAACCATATTAGCATTGAAGTGGAACAATTCATTGCCGATATACAACTGGCAGCAGAAGATAGTACACCGACTTATCAACAAAAAAAAAAAAAAAAAAGCTTCCGTAAAATATCCCATAAAAATTAATGAACTAATACTAGAAAAGAGAAGAGCTCTCAGGAAATGGCAAATGACAAGATATCCAGGCGATAAAAATATAAAAATATATTAAATAGACTAAATAGCAGACTTAAAAAAAAGTATCTGTGAATTTCAAAATAAATCTCCAACTATTCCCTTTAGAAGGCTGCTAAATATTTAAAAAAAAAACATTTGATGGGAAATGGATCGGTGGCCCAAAAGAAAAGGTCAAACTTTTTTTGGAGCATCTTACAAATACATTTAAACCTTTTCCACCTAGCGTGGCAAACGAAACTCTCGAATTGTCTAGTAGAGCAGATGGAGACATAATCCCCTATGTTTCGCTTAGAGAGGACAGCACATGTATTCATAAATTATCTAATAGAAAATCACAGGTTATGATCCTATAACTGCCCAAATCCTGAGAGAGCTGCCCTTTATTGTTAAAACTCAAGCTTATAATTAATGCTGGCTTTAAACAAAAATATACTCCACATCACTGGAAGATAGCAAAAAATATTGCTTTACCTAAACAAGGTAAGCCTCTTTCAGAAGTTACCTCATATAAGCCAATATATACTTTTTGAGAAACTGCTTCTTAAAAGATTAGATAGAATCATAGAGCAAAGAAAACTTATTCCCACCCATCAATTCGGGATTAAAAATAAGTACTCGGCGATAAACCAAATGTATCGTATAACTAATGTTATAGAAAAAACACTAGAAGAAAAACAAGTCTGTTCTTCATTATTCTTAGATGTTGCTCATGCTTTTGATAAAATTTGGCATAATGGTTTAGAATATAAACTTCATGGGGATCTACCTAGACAATACTGTGAGATACTTAAATTTTATAAGCAAATAGATTCTTTAGAGTTCTTTATGTTACAGCATATTCTAAATTAAAGAAATACAAGCAGGTATACCGCAGGAAAGTATTCTAAGACCCACCCTATATTTATTAAATACTTGTGATATACCACATTCCCAGATGGCACTGCTCTTCTAGCAACTGATGGATGCGTGGCTAAAGCAACAGAAAAGCTACAAAATTTAGGTAACGAGATATGTGATTGGACGCAACGATGTCAAAGTCCATCCATATCAATTTTACAAATAAAAAAATAACGAATGTTCCTTTTCTTATTAATAATCAAGTAGTTCTTTATTCAAATACAGCTAAGTATTTGGGTATCTGGATGCTAAATTGAAATGGAAGGAACATGTGAAAAAGAAAGTAGAAGAGCTAAATATTAGATGTAGAAATCTTTATTGGTTGTTAGGATACGTTTATAATTGAGAAATGTCCATTGAGAATAAAGTCTTATTACATAAGCAGATACTAAAACCTGTTTTGACATACCTATGGTTTTTTTTTTTAAATTTGCGCACGCCTAAGAGGATATGAATACTCTTATACTATTACAGGACACGAGCGTTGTGAAGAAGAGAGAGAGAGAGAGAGAAAGATTTAGTGTAGCGGATTGAAACTTAGATGGTATTAAGTTTCTGTAAACTCCAAGGGTTGCGTCCAGATAACTGGGTAGCTTGTTTATTTTGCTTTTGTCGTTGCCCATGATTCACAGTATTTTTTTACGTCCTCCTGATGTCATCATTACGATCAAGTTGCATTTTCAGCCATATGACCACTCTACTGCCAGTGTTATGCCTTCGCACGGAACAGAAAAGACCGAAGATTGCTTCTCAGGCCTGGGGCCTAGAGTACCGGAGTCTCAAACTGATTTGCTGGTCATCTTGTTCTCTTCCAAGGGCAGATGGGCCAGCTTTAGCATCAGTGGACCAGATCTTCGCACTTCTGCCGGGCCTAAAGCACCGCCAGTCGTAATGGGTACGAACATGGAGGAGATATCCTTGAAGATCCTTGCGGTGAATGTGAATTCACTGATTAGGATCGAGCGATCATATTGTTTAAGTTAGGTTGTTAATTTTGTTAATTATATATAATAATTATATATAATAAGTTGTTAATTAGGATTAGCTTAGAGCGCCCGCATAGGGCCAGTAAGTTAGAATAAGAAGAGTTAAGTTAGTTAAGCTAGTTTTAAGCGTTTTGTCTAGTTTTGTCTGTCATTGTAAGTTACAATGAATTTTAAAAAAAAAAAAATGCATTAAAAATGAAAATGAAAAAAATGTTATACCTTCGCCTTAGAGTTGACTTAACTTTTGCAATTGATCGACTTTTTTATTTATTTCATGCGAAATAAATAGATGATTCTTGACATCAGGATTTGAACCGTGAACCAACAGCGTGACAAGAGATGATATCCAATTATGGGGTTGTACAAAGAAAACGAATGTACAAATAATACAAGCATATCAAAATAAAGTTTTTTGGAGAATAGTAAATGCCCCGTGGTATATTAGAAATAATGACTTGCATCGTGATTTGCAGATTGATCTTCTATCAGAAGTAATTAAAAAGAAAGCAATTCGTCACAACGATCGTCTGCATATGCATATTAATCTTGAGATAGCAGATGTCTTAAATGTACGATATAATATTCGTAGATTAAAAAGAACTAAACCTCACGAACTTGTAATCTGACAATTATGAGTATTTTTAGTTACACATTACACTGGGTTTCTAATCCCGCAGTGTCTTTCGGGAATTTAAGGAATCTTGTACTTAAATAAGTGTTGCAAGCTAGCGACGGATCCAAGGGATGGAGGAAAGGCCTTTAGTTATAAAGGTCAGCTGTGAATAAGCACGTATTTATAACTAAACATAAATAACAAGCAGCGGATATTGGATAGTTATGAAGGAATTTTCAGTTCTTCTCTACGATTTCCTATGAAAAACCACATACATTCGTACGATTACCTGGGTCGAATATCTACAAGAAGAACAGATGTCGCCTTCAAATAAGCATCAAGCCATGATCCCCTCCCCAGCGTTTAACCAAAAATAGGAGGCTGTTAACACCATCTAAGTATTAAACAAGTGGTATTAAAATGCGGTTTGTTACAATTTTTACAATATATTTTACGTATATACTAGCTTTATTGTTTTAACGGCCAAGCTAAGACAAATTGTATGTTTGATCGTAATTATGTAGGCATATTTTACCTTCCGAAAATGTGTATCGAAACATTCTTCTGTTTATCGGAAGTGAAAATAAATATTCGTATGATTGGGAAAAATAGGATGGTGGACGGTAAATGGCGTGTACATTTTGGAAGGTTATACATACTGACGAATTTCTCGAAATTGTTTGTTTCAGCAACTTGTAAGATACATTTCTTAGCAGTTTTTTCGATTTTTCTCGAAAATTGAAAAGTCAAAATAATAACACTGTACATTTCTTAAATCAGCGTATCCCTTTCATTTGACAACCATATCGTTTTTATATAACTAGAAAAATCGTTTACTCTAACCTCCAACACCTCCGCTTTTTAGAACTAACTGCATGTTAGTAAAACTCAACTGGTCCAAATTTCAACCTCTAGGTCAAATAGTTCTAAGTTATGAGGCTGTGACAGACAGACGGTCAGACAACTGACTTCAGTATAAGGGTTGCAACCTCACTTTATTTTTACGTGCATATAAGGCAGGTATAGGTTTCCTGAAAATGTTCGATGTCGAGATTTTGATCAAACATAACATAGTAGCCCAGTAGAATATCTGAAAAAAGTGGGTCTCTCAATTGTGTCTGCCTGTATATCTGTCTGCATGTCCCATCGACTGCAGCCTAAATTTGAGATCTGTGGGTTTGTAATTAAAGGCTAAATCGGAATTTTCATTATAACCCCAAATTTAACGGTACTGGTCAATTTTGAAAAGAATGAATTTTTTCGAAAACGGCTCTACTGATTTTGATCAAATTCCATATTTGATTTGGGCTGGGTATATGTTACAGGATAACATACCAGGTTTTTGCCACAAAATGCGTATAACGGTATTTTACTTATTGACCGAATTTTCAAAATCGATGTCTAAAGAATATTTGACATATAAAACTTTCAGAATAATTTTTTTTCAAGTTTTAACGGATTCTTGGAACAGAAATACAAATTTTTTAACGATTTTGTTTAAATTTCAAACTGAGTGATTTGCAAATAGGGAACATAGGAGTAAAGGTGCAAGTACGTGCGATGCAGTCATTCACTTTATTCGTTGTACATATATACCGGAACCTTAGAAACATACGACATAAGCAAAAATAAAATAAAACATTTTTTTGAGAACACGCATCAATTCCTTTGTCAGAAGGTGCTGTTGAGTGTCACATAATGACGGGTGACGTCTGTTCTTATTGTTTTGTAAAATTGGTGCAATTAAGACACAAACCTCGTTTAAAGGATTTGTTTTTATAAATTGCGACTTAAGCAATGTTGCGTAATTGCTGAACGATATGTAACTAATCAAGTTCGTAGAGGCATTCTAAGAAATTCTAATAAATAAAGCGGAAATTGTTCAAAGGCACACTGATTGAATAAATATGATGATCACAAACAAAATTTAAAGTTAGAGCAGTATACTGGGAGCATTTATGGTATAATTTCCACTCGTCAAAGGGGATATGAATACCCTTATATTATTACAGGGCACGGGCATTTTGTAGATAGACAGAGAGAGAAAGAAAGAAAGTTTAGTGTAATGGTTTGAAACTCGCGTGGTATTAAGTTTCTGTAAACTCCAAGGGTAGTGTCCATATAACTGGGAAGCATTTTTGCTTTGTTGTTATAGTCGCTGATTATGATTTACAGTATTTTTTTCAATTCTCCTGATGCCATCATCACGATCAATTTTGATTTTCAGCCGTATGACCACCCTACTGCCAGTAGAATTGACTTAGCCTTCGCAATTATAAGAAATAAATAGATGTTTCTTGACAAAAGGATTTAAGCCGTGAACCCACAGCGTGACAAGTCGCTACACCACGGCCACTTTTTAGTTCTAGTTTTTTTATATTGTACGCTTCTCCACTCAGCTAAAGTAGGGATCCATTACGCTTTCATTCAAAATCTGCTACGTTTTAGCTTCTTCATTTGTATTGAAAGATTGTTGTATTTGCAATAAAATCAATTTAAAATACAAGTGCATTCATTTTCATAAATCATTTTATAACTCCATCTTTTTTTTAAAGGACAAGTATTGGTTTCGTGAAAATTTTCAAGCTCTATATTTTGATTAATGTTGGTATTATTATAATACCGAGATTCAAAACAGTCAGTCTTTTAATTTTGTCTATCTGTGCTCGACATATATACATATGTACGCAAGACTGCATCCTAAACTGTTAGACGAATTTTGTTGAAACTTCATATCTGGGGTGTGTGGGGTCACAATTTGTGGCGAAATTTTCATTCCAAAAAAAAATTATTTTCTCGAAAGCTTTTTTAACGATTTTGTTCAAGTTTAATAATTGAGTTGGGTTGAACCTATGTTACTAGATGGAGCACCCAGCTCTTGAATAAAAGCCATATGATGGAATTCTACATAATGACAAATTTTTTAAAAATTGTTATTTTCGGGTATGGCTTGAACGATTTTGTTGAAAATTTACATGTAAGCAATCATAGGCAAGGACATAGTATACCAAGTTTTAGGAAATTGGCAACATGTTTTTTTTTTTTTTTTTTTGATTTTTTATGGATTAAAACAAAAATACATATTAACAATTTCTCTGAAATTTCACAGCACACAGGCGCAAGTACATGCGACCCAAATGTGCACTTTATTTTAATTATTTTCCTAAAAGTAGATTTCTTTAAGATATGTATATTCAAAACATTTATAGATGGTACAGAACAGTTCTTGTCCTCTCATCCACATGCCGCCCCCACGCAAATTGAATGAAGAATTTGTTTTTTTTTTTTCTCGTCTATTTGTTTCGTATTTGCTTTTCTGAACTTTCAATCACATATTTCTATCTGGACATTTTTAAGAGGTCTTTGATTATTATTTGCCTATTACGAGGGTCTTAGTATATGTGTGTGTTTCGATGGATTGAGATGAAAACAAGAAAATCGTAATAAAAAAAATGTGCAGAAATTACATGTATTTTCTGACAAGTAATTTACTCGTACGAGTATGTTACGCATACGCCATGTTGTCGAGGTTTTGCACCAAAATCTCCTCGTCATTTTACGTTCATAGATGTTAACTTTTAATTCAATCTACAATCCATTAGGATCAGACGAGTGAAATAACTATAAAAACAAATCATTGTATACATGTGCATATGTCATTAGCGTGTCATCACATAAATAACACACAGAGTATTTAAATTTAAGCAAATGCGCGGCATCCAGTTTACGAGTATCTTATGTGTGTCTAATTTGGTGTGATCACTTCAAGGTTGAAGACGAACGTGTGCTTTATATTTTTGTAACCTAAACAATGCAAAATTCTCACGACCTACGATCTAAAATATTGTGTTTGTTGTTGACAGTAGTATTCGGTTACGAGTTTACACAAAAAAAAAGTATCAGCTGGCAGCAATGTGAGAGAGAAAGTTATCCGCTTTTGTTTTGCTTGGCACGTTGGGTGACAATTTAACAAGAGAAGTACTAGTGAACATTATTCGGTGAATATGAGACAGCATTACGGCATTTCACTCTGTATCTGATGTTGTGAATAGGTCGTGCACCTCTTTGCTGTCAATGGCGAAATAGCATTTGATCACTACTGCGGCTTATTCTTGTTTGCCTAAGTGTGGTGGTATTTCTTTATTGTATACAAATTGTATTAAATAAAGGTTTTACATTTTTTTCCAATTTGTTGTATTTCTGGGTAATTCATTGTCGCTCATTGAAGACATGAACGTGTATAGACATTTTAATTGTTAGATTTAGTTAGAGGTTAGATTCAATGATTTGATTTCTAAGTCTATTAACTTTACGGTTTTAAAAATAAATAAGGAAAATATTGAACAAGTTTTAGTTTAGGCTTTTCATATACGCGTGTGGGAAATAGTCTGCCATAGTGAATTTGTATCCGTTTATACACATTAAAAAAAGGAAAATATTAAATAAGTCTTAGTATAGACTTTTTGTATAAGGCTGTGGAAGAAGTCAGTTGTTGTGAATTTGTATTCACTAACTTTCCTCATTATAGTCTTTTTTATATTATTCCAGTTTATATAAGAAAATTAATAATTGTGAATGCGGAATAATATTTTTCTTATAACTTTTGTTGTAAGCTTTTTAGTATATTACTAGTTTTTTGAATTGTAGCGGATTAAACTAGACCTTTGAAAAAAAATACTCAACTTAAAATGACTGTAATACCACTTTAACTTCTTTACGTTCTTTAACTTCTTTAACTTTTAAAATATGGTGTATAAAAAAGAAGTATACTAACCTTTTTTCTCAGAATATAAATAAATGTAAAAGAAAAAAAACATAAAATCATGTTCAACTATGCTTACAAAGATGTCATATCTTAAATGCTTTCATAATGATAAAACATTTTAAGTACTGGGCAATTTTTGTTCAATTGAAGGAAATTACTATCCAATAATATATGCATATAATATGGGAGGAATATCGTTAAGCGATCCTACACACAATGACGAAAAACAAAGTATTTACAATATTTAGAACTAATGTACAAGACCTGACGAAACTTGTTTTTTAACTTTAGTCCACTCAGACCTACCTGATAGGTCTGCCTTCAAAGATCTACCTGACAGATAAACTGGACCTTGTGTTTCATGAATCTCTTGAGGTTTTTTAGCCTGCGCAGGCGAGTGGAGAAAATATGAAAATAGAAGAACTGTGGCAGAGGGTGTATAGGGGCGCAGCTCAGATCAGGGGTGATATTACTGTGGACAATTTAATATCCAACCACCCACATCTCCAACTTTGGTGACTGTGAAGTACGTAAATGCATAAATAAATGATATGTGTACGTGCATACATACAGCTCAACTAGTAGCCGCCATATTTTTTCACTTCAATGAAGTATATACTTTGTATGTCACAGCGATAAGAGTTGTCTCCCTTCACCCCACATCGTCACATGGCTCTCGATTATCCATTCTTTTTTTTTTTTTTTTTTTTTCTATGTACTTTCTGTGTATGGTTGATCTTGGAATCGATGCAGTTATTAGGTGCGCAACTAAGTTCTTTTTGATGAAAATGCAACTTTATTGTGACAAAACGGTTACAAATGAATCATTGAAAGTATTGCCCATCGCTAGCTATAACTTTTTCCCATCTTTTTGGAAGAGCTCGAATACCGTTACGGTAAAAGTGTTCATCTTTTGAGGCTATCCACGAATCAAGCCATTTTTTGATGTCTTCATATGAGCGGAACTGCTGATCAGCCAGACCATGTGCCATCGAACGGAACAAGTAATAATCGGATTGCGCAATATCTGGGGAATATGGCGGGTGGGGTAGGACTTCTAATTTGTGCGTTTCCAGTTAGGTTTTAACGGGTTTGGCAACGTGAGGTCGAACATTATCATGCTGTAGAATCACTTTTCCGTGCCTCTGCTCGTATTGTGGCCGTTTTTCGCGCAGTGCTCGGCTAAATCGTATCAGTGATGGTTTCGTTGGATTTCAACAGTTCATAATAAATGACACTGACCGGGTCCCACCAAATACATGGCATAATCTTTGCAGCGTGAATATTCGGCCGAGCCGACGACGTAGAAGCATGACCGGGCAGTCCCCATCACTTTCTTTTCTTTGGGTTGCTGTAATGAATCCATTTTTCATCACTGTTCCTTTTTTGCCGCTGGAGCAGTTGTTCACAGGCGAAAAAATGACACTCAACGTTCCTTGGCTTCAAGTCATAAGGAACCCTTGTTTTTGAATCATTCCAAACGCATGCAATCACTTGGAAATGGCTTGACGGGTAACTCCTAATGCTGGAGCAAGCTATTCTTGCGTTTGGCCGGATCCTCATCGAGCAATGCCTCCAATTTAGCGTATTCGAAGGATTTTGGCTTTCTTTCACGCGGACGGTCGTCAATATCTAAATCACCGTCTTTGAAGCGACGGAATCAATCACAGCACGTTGTTTCACTTAGAGCACTCGATGCGCTTCAGCCGCCGTTTCTTCGAATAAAAGGAGAAAATCAACACTTCCCGCAAATGACGATTATTTGGCACAAAATCAGACATTTTCACACAACCAAAAACATATGACGCCAAAATAAAATCACTAATATGTCAAAACAGTTTATTTACCATATGTCTAAGCTCGGTTCATGATGTTTTGGATATGTCAAAATCGACCAGCACTTACTGCTGGAGCCATCTATTGACTTAGTTGCGCACCTAATATATGTGTAACTACCGAAAACTGAGCGAGGGAGTGAAAACTGACATTCTTACTTGAGGTAGATCTGCCAGCTTCGCCTTAGTGTGTGTAGCGGACTTTAAGTAGTTTACGGCCGGACACTTAATGCGAACGACTGACAAAAGTTTGATCAAACAGAGTATCCGTATGGTGGTCAGGAACTGGTCAACGAGATGAGAATGAAAGTTGATATAAGAGGATTAAGAAACTATTCAATTAAGACTGCTGGAAGACAATATGAGAGATCTATAACCAACAAAAGATTGTACTTAAAAAAAAACATTCAAACGGTCACCACTTCTTGGTGTAATGGTTGGAGAAACTTTAATTTTACTCGTTTCTTTATTATGATTGGGTGGCTTTTTTGGGTACTGTTTCCCGCTGGGGTTCGATCGTACACATTTCAAGGCACAATTAAACCCACTTTCCTTCGTTCTCCATAACTTCTGAAAAATGGCACTGATTTACATGACTCATTTTGCAAAACATTCACACTATAAAATCAGTCCCAGAGGCTTGTTTTACAAAAAATTTAATAATTGACGAGTGAACGGCGAATAGTGAACAGTGGATAATTGACAAGTATCCGGTTTCATAAAATTAGCCCGATACTCGCCAATACATGTTGAATAGCGGACTGTAATTAAATTTTAAAAGTTATTATGCATTTAACTGTGAATTAGGACTTGAATATCGAGCAAGGAAAATTATAATATCACCTAAAGTAAATCATTAACACTACAAAGTGTGGCAAGTACATGATTATTTAATTACTCTTTGAGTGTATTCAAATCAAGAGTGAAAGAACCGACTAAATAAGGTGCCTATAAAAACAGTTTCAAATCTTTAACCCTTTCATGTCAGCTGTAGGTGCTAGGTATTTTTATTTTTTTTTTGCACAAAAATGTTATTATTCGGGAAGTAATAAGCCGAAAAATTTTAAATATTTTTGAATACCCGTAAAATTTCATACAGTAAAGTTTCATAGAAAAATTTATAAACAAACTTAAAATTTAGACCTATTTATAACTTTTTCAATTTAAAAACTATTTATATTTTGAAGCACCCTTAAAACTAGATCAGAATCTAACATTTTATTTAAACTTAGAAAGTTATTTAATATTTCTTGTGCTTCATAATAAAATTTTAGTAATATGGCAGTATTTCGCTTTTTCCAAAAGTCACACATTTCGAAATAGTATAAATTGAAGGTCAAAAATATTCATATTACTTGAAAAAGCTTTATTTCAACACTATACATGATTTTTATAGTACTAACTCCAAAATTATGGAACTATGTTAATTTTTATTAAAATTAGGTCGTTACACTTAAATAAATCTGTGGCCATAAGAAATAATAGCATAAGTCGACTTATGTTAAATAAGTTAATAATACTATAAAAATTTCAATTGTATACAATACAATATCTATAACGGTTAAATTTATACAATTCTTTATGGCCACACAATTATTTAAGACCTACTTTTTCTGCAGCTTGAGTACCCACATACATATATACCAGTTATAACACTCGAAATCGCTCATTGAATTCGAAGCCCTTATTTCCTAACCACGAGCAGCTAAAAAACAGTGCTTTTTTAATGAAATAGTTGTAAACGAAACTCACTTCATTTCTTTAAACCTTTTTTTTTCTCAGTTTCTTTCGCAGAAGAATAGCAAGAAATAATTTTTTTTTATTTAGAACGAAATTATATAATTTTACTCGTTAGGTATTCTTGAAAAGTTGACAAGTAGCGATAATCAAAGAGTTTATTATAAAACAAAACAATTGAATTTTTAAATATGTCATGCTCGTTTATTCTTTAATTTAACTTTTTTGTCTTGCTGTATATGGTTTCTATAAATTTTAACAGTTGGGTAGATATACGCAAATTATGCAGTTTATAAATTAGCGCCTTTCGAGATACTTTGTGAAATTCTGCTTTAAAATCCACGAAAAAAGCATAAACTCATTTCTTATACATGAATTTCCAATGTATAATTGCAATCAGATTATATATATTATACACTATAGAGTAGCCTTTCCTAAAACCAACTTGGAATTCATTTAATAGTTTGCGTTTTTCTACCCACTTATGCAGTCTAACATTTATTACTCAGGGTGGGCCAAATAAGACCAACCAATGTTAAACACGAATAACTTTTATTTTCCAATATAATTGTTTTTTTTTTTTTTTTTTTTTTTTTCTCTTTTTGCAGGTTATAATTTAGTTCTTGGAAATTTATAATGGATACATACAGTACACAACAACGCGTTAAAATTATTGCTTTTTTTATTCTTGTCAACTATCAATCGTTATAAGTTATGACGCAGCGAAAATATCGCCAATATTTTAATTGAAGATCAGCTCCCACAGCCTTTATGATTAGGTCGACCGTTTTGAGGAACGGGGTTCAGTGGTTGACCGTCCTGGAAGAGGTGCTCATCGAAATATTCGCACTGAAGACAACGTGGAAGCTGTGTGGCAGAGTGTTGCAAATGATCCATCTTTCTCAACTCGTCGTCGTTCAAGCCAATTGGGCATGTCGAGAACAACATTGCGGAGAATTTTAAAGTTGGATCTTAAGATGTACCCATACAAAATTCAAATTGTGCAAACACTGCTACCGCAGACAACGGCTACAATACGCTATTCGTTTTACACAATTACCCACACAAATTGATTTTTTAAATAATGTTTTGATGTCGGATGAAGCGCATTTCCATTTAAGTGGTTATGTCAACAAGCAAAACTGTAGATTGTGGGGCTCCGAAAATCCAAGGGCAACACACCAGCATCAGTTACACCCATTAAGATGCACTATTTGGTGCGGTGTTACTCGTATGGCCGGTCCATATTTCTTCGAGAATGAGGATGAAATGCCAGAAACGATTTCCGGTGCTTCTTACAAAACAATGATCTACAACTTTTTGAGGCCAATGGCGGAGCAGCATCCTAATTTGTGCTTCCAACAAGATGGAGTGACTGCGCACACTGCTAGATAAACTGTGGACCTGCTGCGTGAAATTTTTGGCGTACGTTTGATTTCAAAAAATTCAGATTTCCCTTGGCCACCTCGTTCACCAGATTTAACTACGCCCCACCTTTTTTTTATGGGGAAATTTAAAAGGCAAAGTGTATTTAATAAACCAGAGACTATTAGACAGATAAAGCAGAATATTCGAGAGGAAATACGGAGCCTGCAACCAGAAACATTATGTGGTGTAATGGAAAATGCGCTAAAAAGAGCCAATGTCTGTATCGGGCAAAATGGTGGACATTTGTCTGATGTCATATTCATACTTAATTTCTATAAAATGTATTTCATATATAAAAAAAATTAATTAAAACAAATGATTATTACAAGAGTTATACGAGTTTAACATTGGTAGGTCTTATTTAACCCACCCTATACCTATCATTATATTTATTATGCAGTTCCTAACCGATACGCCTCGGTAATTGTTTGGTTGTTTGTTGTCGCTTTCTGGGGAAAATATTACTGCCTTGCCAATTTTTCTATGCTGTTGCTAATTCTGTCAGAAAGCTATGGTTTTCGAATTGATAGGAATTGGAGATTTGAAGGATCGATAAACCTGCATCTTGTGCAGAAGCTGGGGGGAACAAATATTGGCACCAATAGCACATAGAAGCAATATGTGCTATGTAAAAACATAAACCTAACTACAAAGTATGTATAAAATATTTGATCCCAAATGCTTTTGCATCGCAGATATTAAGCAAAATTATATTACCAAACAGCTTTCGCGTTTTTGTTTTCTAAAAGAAATTTTTCCTATGACCACTCCAACTTACAACCTGTATATTGAAATGGGACTACTACCGATTTACGTATATGTATAAACACATTAAAAATTAATTTCGACAACATAATAGAAATTTTCAACGTTGAGAAATAGAGGAATCTGATCTACAGAGCAGTGTGCCCTTGACCTAAAGATGCAAGGTATAGAAAATATGAATGTACGGTTGGTATTAATATATAGTATGGTATTTGATATCAAACTTCTTAACGCCTGTACAGAAGAAGCACGTTCATCTTTAAGAATATATAAAAAACTACCTACGTGGGAAAATACACTACTGATGCTGTAGGAGAACGTCTGCCCTTAAATGATATACCATATCATAACCTACCAGTGCAATGTAATTTATGCAATACGTATGTACATATATGTCAGCTAGAAAAAATATTATGCATTCCCTGGGAGTTTGCCTAATATTGATGAAAATAAGAAAAATTAATTTCGGAAAAAAACAACTTTCGACAAAGGAAATATACTATATATTAAACTATTGTAACTTACTCGTACTCGCCTTGCTTGGACAAGACAATAAAGTATTTTCTTCTCTCTATAGTACATAGATTGCCATTTTGCATATATACACACGCACTGCTTCCGTATATTGCAGCTCAGCTGCTATTCAAAAGTGGTGTATACGTTTTACTCCAGTTGGGGTACTATTTAATGCGATTTTTTTTTTTTTAATTTATAAGGCAACACTACGCTTGAAATCTGGATGTTTAAAAACTGTAAACCCATAAACTAATTTTATTAAAATCAACAAAGCCGAAATTTAAGTTTTTGCGTTTATTTTTTTAATACCTGATTTCATGATTTCTCGAAATCAAAACCCAATAAGTAGTTTTATACAATACTGCTTCTAGAAGTCTCCTGTTCAAAAAATGAAAAAAACATTAAAATACGCTTAGCCGCTTTCAGTATAGCCGGCAACAAAGAAAATATGAACTTAGTTTTATAACAATACTCGTGCATAGTAGGGATGAAAGGAATTAGAAATCGTTACACATACTTAAAAGCTGTTAGACATTATCGACGTAAAATTGTAGAATAAGCTTTTTTTTAAGAATATTAAATTATTTATTAAAAAGTACGTAAGATTTATGTGATTTAATTTATTAAATATTTGTCACTCTGACAAATGGCTTTAGCCATGTTAAGAAAGATTTGTATTTTATTATATATTTACATATATGTATGTACAAAATGAATAAAGTAATAAAAATAAATGAGTAAATTCATTATCTATTTATCAATCTTCTTGATTTTGTTTGATGTTCTACATCCGTAACGATCACTTCTTCCAAAATGCATAAAATTTAATAAGTGTCTTTACAGAACATAGGAAGAGTTCCAAGGCATTCCGATTTAAATATTACTCAAATGGAGGATTTTAAAAATTGTGCGCAATTTTGTAATATTGCTGCATACATCGGAAACCTTTTTGGCTATTGGTTCTGATAAATAAAAGTGTTTTATTTTGTTGAATAAGAAACGGATTAAACCAACTGCTTCCATTCTACCCTCAAAGTTAACGGTACTTTATTTTAGTCCAATTTAAAAAAAAAAAATTATTCAATTTCCTCGCGTGTTCAGTTTCGTGGGAAAAAATTCGAATAACAATACTTTACTTATAATCAGACTTACGAAAGTTGGCTATTCTCGAATATGGCTACTATGATTTTATTCAAAATTGATAGCTAAGTTATTTCTGATATATATAAGAACATGGCATTCAAATATTTGACATTTTACAAAAAAACTTATTTAGTTGCTTACGATTTTTCCTAAATTTGAAACCTAAGCAATTTACAAACGAATAGCACATATAGAGCAAGTACGTGCAACACAGTCCTTTTTGCGTGCTCTTTTATTACTTTTTAGTTTGAGAAAGTAAAACGTAGTGAAGAAGATGGTAACGTTTTGTAAATCGAAAATACAAGTATATGCATCTACCAATCATTCATTCTCCCCTAAGGTTAGGTTAGGTAACTGGGTGCCCTTGTTGACAGGGTTGTCAACAGCTCACTTAGACCACTATGAATCCATTGTGCCCAATATTTAGAACCCTGGGAACCTAAAAGTTACAATCTTCGACCGCTAGGCTAAACCACCCAGATAAATATATGAATCGCAGGAGTTTTCTTAGTTCAATGCTACCTAGCTCATCCAGCTCTGAAAAGAAGTATATGCCAAAGGCAAGGCTTCTTTTGTTGGACAGAGCTCTACAGTCACAAAAGAGATGATGAACGGATTCTATTTGCTCTACGTCCCTGCAGCTTCTATAGTAGTCGTTATGAGGTAACCCTGTCCTGTCATGACACCAACAGCTATGCGGATATCCCTTCAAATAAGATTGATAGATCTTTTTTTGTCGTAGACTTGCCATAATGATTTGGCCGTAGCGCATTGGCTTCCTCATTAGACTCGATGTCTATGTCCCTGTATAGGGTGCTAAGAGGTACATTAGCCTCGGAAAGGGCTCGCGAAGGGCTTATAAGTGAACTTACGATGGCTAGTTCGTCCGCTTTTTCATTACCGGAGATATCCATGTGGCCACGTCCCCAGCACAGGGTCACCGTGTTAGTCGCCGTGTTGGCGATTGCTATACTCTCAATACGTTACGCGAATTTGACCGTCTTTTATTAACCTCTTATGTTAGCTTAATTACTTTTAGTAGCTACGAACGACTTAAGTTTACTGTAATTCAAATCAAGATTTCAAATAATTATAAACGTTATAATTAAAAGATTATATTATGTGATATTATTATCTGTATATAATATCACATAATGGTCAGAAAAAAGTTACCATATTTTTTCTGAGCTTTTGTTAAAAAAAAAAATTTCAATAATACAGTCTAAGTGTATATACAATAAAGTGTCTGAATTACGCTCCAATTATCACACAAAGATAACGTTTATCTGAAAGAAGTGTTATCTATTTCTTTAAATAGAATACGGGGAATACGAGTACTTGCAGAGGCGTGCTGAATACAGATTTACCACATTTTTATGAATTAATAACTATGTATTGTAATATCAGTGTAATGTTTGATGGATGGGAAATATAAAAGAAATTTTTAGGATGATTAGTGTTCCTTTTTTTCGAGGCTTAGGTTCTTTTTTTCGAGGCTTTAAAACAACTTAAACAGTCTGCCTTTATCGTTCATTCTGAATGTCAAATTGAAACGTGGTGACCTTATGTAATTGCTGCATTGGCAGTTATACACATTTAAACTACCCTAAACATTTCAAATAGAAATATCAGAAGTTATTAAAACACTAAACAAATCCGAACCGATTGGTGGACTGGAACCCACCCAACGCTGTCTAATTGGGTGATTGGTTGGTTTGAAGTGATCTTCGATGAGGAACACACAAAACAAAAAAAGATCCATTGTGTTGCCAAAGAGAAAGAACTGGTGGTTCGCAAGCCCATTCGGAAACCAATTCCTTTTCGAAATTTGAAATTGTTTATTTTAGCTGTGCAGGCGTTGTTGAGATCTTTAAGATCATTGAATATTTTGGAAGGTGCGGAGTCTATAAACAAGAAGTGTGTTACTGCTGCTTTTTCCTCCTATGCAGCTCCTGCTATGCTTAATGGTCATGTCTACTATTGTGTTGTGTTTCGGAAGTCCGTTAGACTTTTTTCGATCAACTATCTCTACTATCTTAGTTACTTGACAAATTGCATCTATTATTAAGTTCGTACATGAATGACGATACGGCTTATGTCAGCTGATAAAACTATTTACGACAAACTTAAGGAATGCTTTCAATTTTCTGAAGATCATTGGAGAAGGAGCTAGTGTGCTTTTATCTTTTATAAAACAATTCTGGCTTGGGGGTGCGATCGCTTATTGTACACTATGACTGCAAGAACCATATGAGTTAGGGGATTTCTTTTGGTTATTTTGAAAAGATAATCTATACCAAAAATAATAAAATATATATAGAGAAAAAAATTAATAGAAAAACTCTATATAATTCAGTAGGTGTTGCCATTCAGAATTTATAGCATCTGACGAGGTTTAACTGAACAAAATATACTTTTAGTTATCATTTGAAAAGGAGTCTACAGAGATATTAACTCTACTATAAATTGTTTATTGTAATCACCATCCGGTAAAATTACTTTGGATTCACCCTTATGTACCAATCATATGGATATCTGTTAATCTCCTTCTTTTCAATAAATATAGCGAATTCTTCGAAGAATAAAACTGAATCATCAGAAATAACTTTTCTAGATAATCGATTGCAAGAGAACATTTAAAACTGAAATACATTGATAAAAGCTCTTTTCGCATAACTTATAGAAATGCAAATATATACCTTAAATCAGTTGCAATTAGCACTATCGATTGATCTGTGTTTATGTTGCGGGTCGACGATGTTTTCTCACCATTTTTCTTTGGTTGGCATATGTCAATTCGTATTTGACGGTCGTGAAGAGCAGTCGATAAAAATCAAGTCAACCTCAATTAGATGCCGTGCACAAGAATTTTGAATGCCTCCGGTAATTTTTTTATGTAATTAAAACAGATTTGCATCTGTACCCGCAAAAATCAATTGACTCAACAACTAATTGAAAATAACCATATGCGCCGGCAAGAGTGGAATGAAAAGGTTTTGCAGCTCCATATTGATGACTGCAATTTTTGGGAAAAAATCATTATGCCTGACGAAGCTCATTTCGAGTTACCTTGCTTTGTTATTAAACAAAATATCCGCTATTGGGGCACTGAATATCGTCAAAAACCTACAACCTTTACACGCTCGTAGAGTTTCTGTACGGAGCAGCCATTAAGGCAATGCCGTAACAACTACTGGTGATCGCTATCGTGACATGTTGCAAAACTTCGTGGATCGATTGGATCCACAACACATGTGTTCCAACAGGACAGTGTCACATACTCGTAAAACACAGCTAACGATACGATGGATATTTTGCGAGAAATTTTTCCCGGCCGCATAATGTCAAATAGAGGTGATATCGATTGGCACTGTCGATCCCCAGATTTGATCGCCTTCTTCTTGTAGGGATATTTAAAAGGAAAGTTCTATGTCAAACAAGCCAACCAGAATTTCGATGCTAAAGGACAACATTATTCAAGCAATTGGTCAGAATGTGTCAAAATGTTATGCGAAATGAAGTTAAAAGAGCACGCATCTGGACTCTGGGTAAAAATGGCCGACATAATTTAATATTCCATATATGATTGTTATAAACCAAATAACATGTCAATAAAACAAATTAAACCTTGTACAAGAGCTCGCCATTCTCCTTTAAGTATTTGACTTCTAAAGCATATACGAAGAATATACGTATACGCAATAGTGGCCACTGTCCAAGTTCGAGCCCGATTAGGGAAGAGCCAAGAATAAAAGAGAAACGAACAAAATCTAAGTTTCCCCAATCACTAACTACTGAACTACATCGAAAAGGTAGCACAATGCACTGAACATCGAGTTTGAGTGCTCCGAGATTTGGGGATTTTTTAATAAAAACAAAATATTATTTTATATCGAAGTATATACATATATACGTATTACATGATATTACATACTCCTAAAATATTGAAAATATTGAATTTAATAAAATATAGTGAAATGGAAATAGGAAACCTTTCCATACTTTTACGCAGCTGCTGAAAAGAGATCTGTATTTATCTATATATGTATGCACATGTACAAAGTACGTACGTATGCACCCTCTTCATCTATCTCCTATCCCCTACACAAACAAAATCACAGACAAAACTACCCACACAAAAAAAAAAAAAAAAAACTGCACTTTAGGGGCTGAACAGTTACCACAAACGTGCAGCAACTTGCAAAAAAATTGCTGCTGCTGCTCATAATCTAGGAGGTAATTTAAAACTATGTGTACAGGATATGTAGCTCTTACACAATCTTACAAGAAAGTCGGTGGGGCATATACATTTTTAAATCACGCTGTTTTTAAAAATGATAATCTGGCTATGTTTGGTTCTACACTTCGCCCATACTATAAGTAGACAAATTTCAGCTTTTTGAATTATCTGAGGGCGTTTGAAGAGGAGCGAAAGTCTCACACGCGTAAAAAGTCTTATATAAGGGGGAAGAAACTCGAAGAAACCCTCGCCTGCAAAAAACAAAACGAGTTTACTCCTTGTAGAGATCGGTCAGCCTAAATGAATGATTAAGCAGGTGCAAAATTCCAAGAAATAAATTGTTTTCTCTCCTCAACATGAACTTGCTCCCTACCACCTGTTATTTACGGGAGCCGACTTCAATCCGAAATATTTCACTGAAGAAGACTTGCTTTCATTTAGATGAAAACCACCGGTTACTACACTCCTAAATTTGTTTCGCTCGAAAAAAGGGTGAAAAGAACACGCTCTTGTTCGCAAGCGAAGAAAATCTGGCGAAAATAGTATTTGGGAGACCTACTAAATGTCCAAAATTAAAAACCCCAAACTAACAAATACCCAACTTTTGAAAAATGTTCAAATAGAAAATTCCCAAGCACAAAATCCCGAAACAAAAAATTTCCATTTTATGCTCACAGAACATTGCTTGTTAATGACAATAGCGTAGGCAATTTACCGTTTATTGCTTCATAGAGATATTTTGGCATTTGAAAAAGAAGCATCACGTTAGCAACAATGAAAATTCAAATAGTGAAGTCAAATAAGGGAAAAGAAAAATCGTTTGACGATGGATATGACAACCATTTTCACTCGAAAAATAACACTTGTACGTCAAGACGCAAGAGAAAATACAGGCAATCTGGAATTTACCAAGCACCCAAAATCCTCTATAGTTTGAACTATAGAGGGTTTTGTGTTTTGGGAGTTTGATTTGTGAATTTTGATATGTGGATTTTAGTTTGAGGATTCCGTAACTAGGGATTATGGCACCAACCCGAGTATTTTTGTTGGAAAAAAGCGAAGGTTCGTATGCGATGTGGTTGCAAATATTTATAAAATAAGGGATGAAATTCGAAAAAGATTTGTCGTTGCCTCTGCAATGTGTAAAAAAGAAAAAACGAAAAAAAAGTGTTTGTGCGTAGTTTTCCACTTGTGGATTGTTCTTGTGGGATTTTAGGCCTTAGTTTTTTATGTGCAGTTTTTTTTTTTTTTTTTGTGTGGGTGCTTTTGTCTGTGATTTTGTTTGTGTAGGGGATAGGAGATAGATGAAGAGGGTGCATACGTACGTACTTTGTACATGTGCATACATATATAGATAAATACAAATGTATGAACGTACATAATTATGTATATATACATATAATGCATATAATGAATATTAGTGCCTACACAAATCAGTAAACATAGGTACAAAGGCATATATATAGGTACATTATATAGGTATGATACATGCATATAGTTAACCCTCTGTTCACCGCTTCCTTCGCGAGCGATACTAATTGTCATTTTTACTTGCAAGTGCAAGTGGGCAAGTAGACAATTTAATTTTTTTATTTACAAAGAAATTATATTTTTTGACAATTTCATGCGTATTTACGTGCAACCTGGTCGCAAACTAGAAAATTTGTTCAGGGCATTATTAATAATTAATGATTCTAATCTTATCAAATACCAAAACCAGCCAATCTGAACCAAGGTTAGTTGCTTTTTCTTTCTCAATTGACTGGACTATTGATCTCTGACGAAGTCTATAATAGCTTAACGGATTCTCTTTCATTTAGAGAACAAACCCCAAACATTATACCTCAAGAAAATACAACGAGCCCGATTAATGACCTTCTTGCTTGTGTATGCAGTAAACTTCAATATTTTATTATTGTTAATAGTACATTAGATTAATAACATTGAAAATATGACTTGACATTACCACTGGTTTTATGGTAACCTCACTACATTGTTCAGACACTTTAACCTCATTGTGTACTCTAATAACGCGTTTCATCGAAAACATTGAAAGCATCGATAAGATAACCCCGATTAGTGTTATCGGTTTTGGAACTTATCACTGCGTTCCTTTTGGTTGATGAAGCAAAGCAGACGCAACGTCAATGTACACCGAAAAACTACACCTATTACCTGAAGAATCACTCACTCCAAAATAAAATCATAAACAAATCTAACGTACCTTGGAAAATCTGCGGCACGTTTCTTGATCTCACTTTGATTATATGCAATACCACTGGTTTCAACAGGTATTATAGTGGAATGGTCATCCATTGTCTGTTTCTCCTCTTTTTCGACTCCATCATCTTCGGGCTCTTCATCTCCCCCCAATGTGAATGCCTCAACCACAGCGGTGTTGGTTGCCTGAAACTCTTCAGTTTTGCTATGCTCCCTGGATAATGTTGGTATCGAACTCGGCGGCGAAGATTCTGGCGGAGGTGGTGGCGGTTCCATTTCTTCTATGCAAGGCTCAAATACCACCTCACTATCACTAAAATCGTCGACTTCATCTTCCGAAGCGGCTTCATGAATACTTGGATTCATCTCCATTTGTGATTGTTGTAGACGCCACCCACTTAGGGTGCCATTTGTCCCCTTATACCTTGGTGTCTTGAAAATAATCTGCTCTTCACCGTTTAGGTTCTCAAACTTTTGTCGTAATTGTCTAACTGATGCTCGTTCCATTTCTTCTAATGACAGTCGTTGTTGCAATTTAACTAGGGATGGCTCACTGTGTGAATTCATTTGAAGTTGTCGCATCCTTACACGTTGGATCTCCTCCTGATGCTGTTCCATTTTGGCGAATGATCTTTCTTTGATCGCTAAAGGCTCACTTTGGGAATTCACAGAGTATGAGTATTGTAGGGATGACGAGGATGTTGATGATCGCATGCTAAGACTGTCGGCACTGCTATTGCTCTCGGTACTGACACGTCGGCCCTTTGAGAAACGGCGGCTCTTATTGCGTTCGCGTATGAAGGGAATTGGTTGATCATCCTCCATTGTTGGTATTTAGATAAATATAGTCAAAAAGTTGGAAACTATTATTTCGAAAGTTCCTCGTTCGAAAATTCGAAATTATAAAATTCGTATAAATAATTTGTTGTGCACTGGAATTCCGAATTATGTATTTTTAAGCCTGTAATATTGATAAGTTTTAACTTCGAAAATTAAGTATTTACTTGACGTTGTATAGATTTTTCGAACACTCTAAGTACTTATTAATATATAACACTTGATACGACTATTTGTCACCAATGTACGAAATTTAACTTCTTACACTTTTGTTTAAAATTTCTCACTGAAAAACAAATTTATTTCATTTCGAATTCGAAATATACCTGACGTCTTTTTTTTACAAAACTGGGTTATATCGAACGTCTTTCAAAACAATTTTGACGGCTTATCCAGAAAATTGTGTGTTTATCTGATAACTTACACGAATCGAAAACAACATTGAGCGTTTTATTTCGAATTTTCGAAATATTTTCTTTGAAGCTAAATTTAAATGTCTCCTGTTCTATTTGGCGGTTGCTCTCAATAAATATTTATATTTGACACAGCGCCCGTTCACTACAGCTGATCAAATTAAAACTTTTCCGACACCAATTACCCCAATAGGGGATAGCACGCGAGATCACTTATAGATATGTACATACGTCACCGATACTTTGACTGCTTCTCACCATACGGAACCAGACTGCTTGATAAACACCTGCTATACTGTCGCAGTAGGTTGTTCGTGGGATGTTCTCTCTGTCTCCAAGCTTTTCCCATACCAAAGTGACGCGAAATGATTCTCACTCTCGGCGAAATTATTATAAAAAAATATTTTTAAATTTGCGATAAAGAAAATAATAAACAAAACGGAACGACGGAAAGTGTATATTTTTGCTTTTATCTAAAGTTTCGCTATTTTGAACACTTATCGTTGTCAATTAGTCATCGTTTCACACTCTCTGGTAAATATACTCTCGGAGACATTGCCCGTCTTTTTGTGCTTGTTTCGATAAGAGGGCGATAATTAAGCTTAAGTAGCTATTTGTGTTGTTGTTTCTGGAGTATCTCTCAGCCTGTTGTCTTTCGAATGCGAAACTAAACTAATTGTGAGCAGGTGAATTGTACTGGGGTGTACCTGGCCAGTTAGTCGGTAAGATAAGCCACTGAGTATGTGTGTGTCTAATTATCTCGAATTTGCTGTTACTTTTCAAGTGATAGGTTTTTGTTTCTTTTTTTTATTAAAGGTCCTGATAAATTATATAAAAGATGTTTATGGAATAATTCGTGGGATAGTTATTTATTTTACTCCTTTTCAACAACATGAATCATCCCTCTTCCTTAACTTTGTCATACTTAGGGTGAGATTCATCACCTACTTTATAACCTGCTGAATGAATATTGGCATAATTAATAGCGCCATCTGCCTGTATATAGCGTAAAAGAGTTCACCTTGAATTGTGGACAAGAACCACAATTGGATTGGTATAATTTTCGACTGAAGTGGACGATAGTTATAGTATTAGACTAAAATGGTTGAAAGCTAAGTTGACAGCTGCACGATAGCAATGCTGCGTGACATTTGCTGTCACTGCAGTTGCGGGTTATTGAACTAGGCGTCTCACAAGGAAGTAAGAAGAACAAGAAGAGTAATTGACAGTCACAATTCTTCACCGTCACTCAATTCGCTTCTTACAGTTACATCCAACCATATTTTGTTTCAGCAAAAAAAAAAGAATTTTGTTGTGAAAGTGGAGTAAAATACAAATATATCGAGAACAATTACAAGTATTTTACGTGATATATTTATTTAATGCAAGACCATTCAAAAGTAACCTAAAAAATCAATTTGTATGTTTCTGTTTGTCCCAATTAGTGTATGGTTGTAGAAGTCTATGCACCTGAATAGAAATCGGTGTACAAGTTGATCATAATATGTGCATTCATTTAAGCATACTGTAATATGCGAGCTACGGCTCGAGTAGATAAAACGATATTCTGTGAAATTATTTCTTTATTTTCTAGTCTATAGAACAATTCAAGTTCACACTATACTATTCTTCGCAAACTCCTTCCTTACAAGGTCTCTTTCCTCTCAAATCACTTTATCTCCTTTCTATTACTTAATTCACAAATCCAAACTAATTAATTCTTCTTGTTAACTCTCAACTTACAGTTTATCACAAAATTACAACTTCGCCCATTATCACTTTTCCAATCTCTTCGCCACGGTTCTAAACCCAACTGCCTGCTCTCGATCGCCATCTGTCCTTATATAGCAGAAGTTTCTGATAGCCAGAAACTTTTAGCAAATTCTTCGACCACCGGAACAAGAAAATTCTGATGTAATAATTCCAAGATGACAGCTGCAGCCAATAATCTCTTGTTCTCTCTTATCCGTGATATTATCCGTCTCTAATCGTAGACACGAACTGTGGAGACTAATTGCAGACACGAACCTCGAATGAAAAGACACTTCGGAACAAAATTTTGCCAGAATGAAAAGACACTTCGGAATTTGTTGCAGTATGCTACATTATGTTACACTGCCCCCCTCTTAGACTTGTTCGTCCCGAACAAGTGCGTCCTCACTTTGGCCATTGTATCGACTCGGTCGGTCCACATGAACCACTTTCATTTTGGCCCTTGGTCCTCGCTGGATGCGGTAGACAACATCGTTGATGCGGGTTATTATTCTGTAGGGACCCTCCCAGTTCTGCTGCAATTTAGGTGATTTCCCCTTTTGGCGATGGAGATTATACAGCCACACTAGATCTCCTTCCTGGAATCCTGACGTTGTTGCCTTGGCATCATACCTGGTCTTCATGTGGTCGCTCGTCATCTTAATCTGGCTTCTGGTCCTTTGGTGTATGTCCCTAAGCCTTTCCCTAAGGTCCGCCAAGTACTCTTCTTCATTTCTGGGCTCATTGGTAGGAGATACAAATTTCACCTCACTGGGTAACCGAGCTATTCCACCAAACAAGATTTCGTATGTCGAGTAATGCTATGCACGGCACTTCTAAAACAAAGGAATCTGCCGGTCCCAATCCCGTTGGTAGTCACCTACGACCTTCGAGAGATGTTCGTCCAAAGTCCTATTGAAACGCTCCACCATACCGTCCGACTGTGGATGAAGCGGGGTTGTCCTTGTCTTTTTGATTCCGAGTAGTTGACACATCTCTTGGAAGATTCTTGACTCGAAGTTCCGCCATTGGTGAGAATGCAATTCCAAGGCACACCGAATCTACTCACCCAATTGTAGGCGATCTGCTCCGCCACGGTTCTGGCTTCCTGGTTAGGGATCGGAAACGCTTCTGGCCACTTACTGAAGTAGTCCATTACTACGAGTATATACCGATTACCATTGTCGGTTTCCGGAAAGGGACCTGCGATGTCAATGGCGATTCGTTCGAAAGGTGCTTCCACGTTGTATTGGTGCATCTTACCTCGAGTTTTGATTCTCGGACCCTTGCTAGCTGCACACACGTCGCATTTTCTGCACCAGTCTTCGACATCTTCCTTCGCTTTTAACCAATAAAAACGTTCTCGTACCTTTTCCAGCGTCTTATTCACACCCAAGTGGCCTCCGGACGCCCCGCCATGCATTTCCTGTAACACCTCCTTGACCCTCGTCCGTGGCACGACAAGCTGCATTACAAATGACTTTCCCTCGGAGGACTCCCATTTTCTTCTCAGAACACCTTCTTGGACATGGAGGGAGTCCCACTGCGCAAAATATGCCTTTAAGGTCGGGCTTCTGTGAGAGATGTTCTGATGATCCGGTTTCTCTATGTTCTCCTTCCAGGCCAGAATAGGCTCGATATCCGGGTCTTCCTTCTGAGCGTTCCGGATCTCATCTATGCTCCAGCCGGCGATAGGTTCGGCTCTCATTCTTTGGATGGAAACCGGCTCCCGTTCTTCCTGACGCGCACAATGTTTACAATCCGTTCTGCATGGTCTCCGGGACAGTGCATCCGCATTAGAGTGAGTTTTCCTTTACGATGCTGTATTTCGTAATCGTAGATTTGCAGCCTTTCGATCCATCTTGCGACCTCACCCTCAGGACTCTTCAACTGTAATAGCCATTTTAAGGCTGCATGGTCTGTGCGAAGAACGAACTTCCTCCCATAGAGGTATTTGTGAAAATGCTTCGTAGCCAAGATCAAAGCTAGAAGTTCCCGCCTTGTCACGCAGTAGTTCCTTTCTGGCTTAGACAGCACCTTGCTGAAGTACGCAACCACCTTCTCTTGGCCATCATGCACCTGGGAGAGTACGGCTCCCAATTAACGTTTCCCCGGGAGTGGGGTAAGCTAGTATCGGGGCATCGCATAGCCGTTGTTTAAGTGCCTTGAAGCTCTTCTCGCACTCAATTGACCATTTGAATTGTTTTCCCTTTTCCGTCAACTGGTGCAGGCTCTTTGCGATCCCGGCAAAATCCTTCACGAACCGTCTGTAGTAGGTGACTAAGCCCAGGAAGCTCCTTAGTTGGTGTTTATCCTTGGGGACTGGCCAGTTTTTCACCGCTTCGACCTTCTCTGGATCGGTTCTCACTCCTTTCGCTGAAATTATGTGCCCCAAGTACTTGACTTCCGCTCTAAACAGGGCGCACTTCTTGTGGTTGAGCTTCAGGTGGGAACTTCGAAGCCTTTGAAACACATCCCTTAGATTGTCTCGGTGTTGCGCAAACGTTTTTCCTATAACGATGACATCATCCAAGTATACCAAACAGGTTTTCCATGTTAACCCTTGCAGGACACATTCCATCAATCGCTCGAAAGTCGAGCATTGCACAGCCCGAATGGCATTACCGTGAATTGCCATAGCCGATTTCCTGCGGTGAAGGCGGTTTTCTCCCGGTCTTCTGGATGGATCTGTACCTGCCAGTAGCCACTCTTCAAGTCGAGAGTGAAAAACCATCGGGCTGCTGATAGTGTGTCTAGCGTGTCGTCAATCCGTGGCAGAGGATAGCTATCCTTCTTGGTGACGTAATTGAGCTAACCAGTACAACCGGTGATGCCCACGGACTTTTGGAACTTTCAATCAGACCTTCTTTCTCCATTGCCGACACCATCTCTGCAACTTCTGTCTGCTTTACCAATGGAAGGCGCCTAGCGGGCTGACGAATTGGTCTAGTATCACCAGTGTCTGTTCAGGTGTGTTCGGCCGTATTCTTCGTCCTGTGAGGCAAATACATCAGCGTACTCATTGATAAAATTCTCTGCCATAGTTCGCTGCTCCTGATTCAGCTCACTGGACTGGAGAATCGTCTCTCTCGTTTCCGCTGTCCAAGGTGATGGGAGAGGTTTTGGAGCATCACGTTCAGATATTGTTGCGACGGCGGTAATCGGCGTGCATTTTCCAGTCACCTCCCCTCGCCTTAGTTTGACAGTGTGTGGTCTTGCGTTCAAAACTCTCACTGGAACCATGGTGTTCTTTGGTTCGACTAACGTCTTTCCCACGATGTAGTCTTGAGAATGCTTCTCTGGGTCTGGTTCTACTATGTAGAATCGGTGGCTCCCAAGATCATCTTCCAGCTTCGTCCAAATGATTGTCTCTGAAGACGGCGGCAAAACTTCGTCTTTGCTGATGACTGTCCTGAGAGTTACGACATTCTCGTTTCCGTACACCATCGGAATCTCCACATTTCGATACCTCAGTACTTACATCCCGATGTCCAAGACTACTTCATTTGCTTTCATGAAGTCTATTCCGATGATGCACTCGTCGCATATATCTGCCACCAGAAACGCATGGGAGAACGTCAGTCCCACCAGAGTAATCGTAAAACGAACTTCTTCAAACACCTTCGCCATTTCCCGTGTTGCAGTCTTCAGGCAGAAGCTTGGTGTTGTGCAGCCAGGAGCTTCTGACTATATCTCTTCTTACAATGGAGGCGGTGGCACCTGTGTCGATGGTGGCTACGCACTTCTTCTTGTTGATTAGCGCCTCCACTGTCAGGCTCTTGTTACCCCATTTGGTTTGCGAAACTTGAATGGTGGTCCTGGGGGCCTCGATTCCAGTAACCAACTTCTGCCCCGCGAAGTTGGTCCTTACGCATTTCCCGACTGCTGGTTTTAGGAAGTCTGACCGACAGGATGCTTCCTCTCTGTTTCTCCTACTTCCGCAATGTGGACTGTTCGCTGGCATGAGCATTCCACGACGGACATTTCCCTGACACGGTGTATTCCCAGGTATGCTTTTTCCGCAGCCTTCATTGACAAAGCGAATGCCAATGCCTCGGGGAGTGTTCACTTTTCAGCCATCCTTACAGCCATTTGCAGTTGTCTGTCCTCTATGGCCTGAATAAAAGCTTCCACCGCCATTTCGTTGATAAGCTCCTCACCGGCTTTAGGGTATGAAAGATGGGCTAGTCGCTCTATATCCGCTTGCAACTGTTGGAGCGTTTCCCCCCTTTTCTGGATTCGACTACGCAGCTGAACCCTGTACACCTGCTGCATGTGTTCATCCCCAAACCGCATCTCGATAGCCTGAACCAGAGAGTAGTAGTGCTGCTGTTTATCTTCTGGGATGGTCTGCAAGAGCTCCGCAGCTGGACCCCTCAGTGCAAGTGTGAGTGCAATAGACTTCTCTTCATCGTCCTAGCAATTGGTCATTGCGGCCGCTTCGAATTGCCTCTTATAAATTGACCATGATGTTTGACCATCTAAGATAGGGGGCTGCATCTCCTTTCTTCTCAGACCGTCAGTGGAATATTCCCGTGCTTTCTGTCTCTTCACGTTGCTGAGCTCCTTAGCAAGATTTTCGACTTGCTTTCCTACTATCTCGAATTGCGTGTCCACTTTTTCAAACTGAGTCTCTATCTTCCCGAACTGAGTTTCATGTTTCTCAAAATTTTCATCGAATCTAGTTTCGACTTTTTCGAGTTGCGTCTCGACCTTCTCGATTTTCTCTTCGATCACTTCGAATTTGGATTCCAAGTTCTTGTTTTGCTCATCAAGTTTACTTTCCAGAGCATCTAGAGAATTCTTTTGTTCGTCCAGCTTAAGTTCTAGAGAATTCTTTTGTTCGTCCATTGCTTTCTTTTGTTCGTCCATTGCTTTCTTTTGTTCGTCCAGCTTAAGTTCTAGAGAGTTCTTTTGGTCGTCTATTGCTTTCTTTTGGTCATCGAGCTTAAGTTCCAGAGACTTCTTTTGGTCTTCCTTTTTTTTTTTTTTGTTCGTCCATGACTGACTTAAGTTGCAGGAGCAGACTTGTTATACCCGGGTCGGCTACTGTACTTGCTGGTTCCTCTTCCACGTCAAACTCTACGTCATGCGGATTTTCTCCTTCCTGCTTTATTGCTTCTTCCAGACGAATCAGTAGGGCATCTTTTCCCTCAGTTGTGTCGAGGTTCCGCTTACTGAGTTCTGCCTTTAGTTGAATTATAGTTAGTTTTCCCAATTTGCGACCCATTTTGCGCAACTAATTAACTCAACACAGAAATCGTTTTTTCTTTTTTTTTATTGTGCAATTTCACACCACGGAAATAGTTGTTCACAGAATAAGTTTTATCCCACTTCTGACACCAATGTAATATGCGAGCTACAGCTCGAGTAGATAAAACTTTACTCTGTGAGATTATTTCTTTATTTTCTAGTCTATAGAACAGTTCAAGTTCACACTATACTATCACAGATAATAAAGTTATATAGATATCGCATGCAGAGCAAAAAAAAAATGACCACTTTTTCAACGCAATAAAATTCTAAAACCTAAGGGTTGTTGCATCAATTCGGTATGAAACCATTTTAAGTTGTATAGTCGTGGATATCAACCATCCTCCAGTGTGTTGTAACTTCGATATGCACACATTTTTTTCATATTTCGTTTTGCTGCAACCCTTTAATTTGTTTTACGTCTCAATCGATCTTGCAAACGAACATATACCAGCGACTGACTGTGTCGCTGGTGCTTACTGGATCGCTACACTGTGGTGTGTTTGTGTGTATATACTTATTGAGGAGGCCCAACGTACATGTGCATATGTATATATTTTGAGAAGGACGTCAATGTCGCTTTTGTTCGATTTTATTTTTCAATTTCATTTTCATTCGCCGTCAACTTTCGAGGGATTTGGCTGTTTTTGGTTTATCCTCTTCGATCCCGTCCACAAACTGTATCGAAATAATTCAGTTTTTCTTTTGTTTCTTCCTAAATATCGGCTAATTAGTTGATTTTGATTAAAAAAAATTGTATTTTTTATTTGTAACTATTAGTTTTAGATGGTACACATATGTGGACTACGGTTTGATATGTAGTAAAAACAAATAAATTTATTTTTAGCTTCTGTAAACTTTTCAAATTTTATTGTTACCACAGAATCTTAGAAAAAAATACTTACTTAAATTAAAAAAAACATAAACTAAACTATAAATACATTTCATGCTCAGTCTTCAACGAATAATAACGAAAAATATAAAATAAAAATTCTAATTCAAAAAGTAATTATGTAAAAAAAATAAAGTCTTCCAAATTTAAGAAAACTTCTAAGCCTCAAATTGAAAGGTACATTTAAAAATACATTAGAGTAATGAAGGAACTAGAAAAACAATTAAGAAATTAATTATTGCTTCTTATGGTATGTCAAAAAACAATTATTGCCATTTGTGCAAAGGTACAACTTGCATTTCATGCAAATAGTACGTGTGCGAGAACAGCAACCAGGAACCCGACACTTTGAAGCATTTTTCGCTTCTATGAATTGAGGAAAATGCTCAAGACAGTCATAACGCTCTTCTACTGTAAGTGGTAGGTTCACTTTTCTTCTTTTTGCAGATCCAGATGTTTCGGGTGATTTACTTGATTCGGACTGGGAGCTAAATGGTATGTTAGACCGATTCCTTACGACCACTTCTTTGGATTTGCTGGAAAATCCTATCCTAGCTTTTCCAATATAGACTTTGAACTCCAAAAGTGTTATTTTCTTTTCCGCATCTATATTTTGCTTTCTTTTGTACATTACACAGCCTCCTTCTGTTATAACATTGGTCAAAAGCTTAACTATAAAGGCTCCCAATCTGAACTCCTTCATATCTGTTTCTCCAACAGAACCTTTTCCAGTGTAGATACGGAAATTCAAGACTAAACCATCGCTAGCTGCAAGAATGAAATTTTTCAAGCCAAGTGGATTTGGCTTTGCGGGCATGTACTGACGAAAGCCGCATTGTCCAGAAAAAGGAATCATTTGCTCATTCACTGCGGTATGGTATGGAATCGGCAAGGTCAAACACTTTTTGAGCACAGGATCAATAAATGGTCGGATTTTCCACAATCGGTCTGATTCCGTTTGATTTCCGCTTTTGCTTTCGGCAAATCGTTGAAACCTTCGAAGCTCACAAAAGCGATTTCTGCTCATGCACTCAGCTATTTTCGACACCCGAAAGTCATTTGACCAGTACATTTACAACTGTGGGAATCCTAAGCAACCCATCAAGATGTGAATTCTAGTCAAATGTATAATTTCGTCCGTTGATGTGCCTAGGGGACAGTGATCACGTTTTTGAAAAGCAGAACAGTTTGTTACGTGCGCAGTTTCTTCCCAGAAAGGTATATCAAGGTACTGAAAGAATTTGTCTAAAATGCTTTCGGGCGTGTTCTCATCGGGCATTAATTGATCTTGATCAATATCTCGGAGCAGAGATCTTAGAGTAAAAAAAAACAAAACTAATAAAGAACAAAAATTTGTTTGTTCTTGTTTTACCCTTTCTTCAGCCATTTCATAGTTCTCCGTCGTTCAGGATCATTTTCAAGCTCTTCAGCCGGTGTTTCCATTGCTGAATTTCCAAGTGATGGCTCCAAAGTTTCTTCGATATCGTTGATATCCTGACTTTGAACAGCATCATCTTCTGCATCTTCGTCTTCAAATACTTTATTTAATATGCATTCAAAATAGTCATCATCGTTATCAGAGAGGTCTGCATCACTGTCGTTCAAAAATTTTTCCAGCTCTGCATCAGTGAGCTTTTTGGTAAGATCTACGAATTCAGATTGAAATTTGTGAGTAAGAAATTGAGTTAAAGACATTTTTATATGTCGAAACATCCGAAATACACATACGTGGACTAAGCGAAATTAGGTGGTGGAAGCTTTTTCTTGTACAAATACCCAAAGTACACGTATGTGTACCTACTGTTTAGATGAAAATAACTCTTAAAAACTGAAGTTAACTTGATAAGTTTTGCAATTCACAGATTCAACAGTACGTCCACTTCACATTTTAATAAATTTTGAATAACAAACGAGTTATAAACTTTAATTTTTAACTTACCAAGGAGAGAACCCTTCCGACGCGACATCGTTGTAATTCACTTTTGAAAAAACGCGACACAATAATAAGAGACGATTTAAGGGTATGTGTTTTTAAGATAACTAATACGTTCTCTTTGGACTCCAATAATAATATAATAAAAAAACTACTTCAAAACATTTAGAAGAGAACGAAAATCTGAGTCCAAATATGTGTACTCTTTCACCGAAGAGGTTATGATTGAGCAATTTTTTTCAGCGGTATACTTTTTAAATATGTGTGGTACACGTAAAAGAAACTCTGGCGTTTCTTGTTCGATTTGTAAAAAATCGAAAAGAAATTTCTTCCCCGATCTGAAAATTTTTGCTTGTCTACAAATGAAAAAAATTAAATTTTGAGTAATTTGTGAAGGCAGGCATGCGATTTTAAGAGCGAAGGAAAATATTTTGTTTGTCAAAAATATTTTTCTTCGGAATTTATTGGCAGAAAAGTGCTTAAAAGGGACGCTGTTCCCTCCTTAAATCTAAATTGTAATTTAAATTTAGACTTAAGTTTAGAAAATCTTTCATCTTTGCTACCAAAACGGAGAAGGACCTCTAGTTGTTCAAATATCTCTTGCGTTAGATGCAATAAATTATTAGAAAAATGCGCACAAGAGGAGAAAACAAATTCTGAATTGAAAAAAAAAATATATTAAGACTTAAAATTCAAAGCTTGAGAAGAAAACTTCGTTCTAGAACTAAAACGCATAACGCTCTACGAACTAGCAAAATATTAACTAGTTTATCATCGCAAATTCAAGTACTTGATATATCAGAGCATTCAAAAATTTGTTGGGGTATATCGATGGGGCTGTTCAAGTCCAAAAAATATAATGTTGCCGAAAGAGAACTTTTCCAAACCATTTTTTACAGATCACAGAACACTTATAAATTTCTTCGAGATAAACTGGGATTTAGACTTCCCCACGTATCCACATTTTATCGTTGGGCTCCTGTTAAAGGTTTACAACCTGGATTCCAAAAAAATGCCCACTGTTTTCTGAAAGCAAAGTTTGCATCATTAAGTCAACGTGAACGGAATGTGGTACTGATATTTGATGAAATTAGAATTCATCCAAACCTCACGTGCAGTATCAAAAATGACTTAATTGATGGATTTGAAGATCAAGGAGAGGATCGAAAAAGATTGTACGGCAACGAAATTTGTGTTTTCATGGTAAACGGCCTCTTTGATAGCTGGAAAAGTATTTTAAATTATTTTGTTTCAGCAAACTCTGTCAAAGGGGTTAACCTGAAGTCTATTTTAGAAAATAATTTGACAATTTGCCAAGACCTTGGTCTGAAAGTGTGCGCTATAGTTTGCGACCAAGGACCTAACAACAGGAAAGCTTACCAATTATTAGGTGTTACAGAAGAAAAGCCTTTTACAATTTTCAATAATGAAAAAATATTTTGTTTTTACGATTTTCCTCATTTATTAAAATCCATGCGTAATGTTTTACTCAAATCTGATATGCTAACTTCAGATGGTAATGTTTCCAGAGAAATATTCAATTTAGAAAGAGATAATGCGGCTAAAACATGCCTGGAATTTACAAGTTCACACATAGCCCCAAATGCATTTGAAGAAATGAGTGTTCGCTTGTCAACGGAAACCTTTAGTAGGACAACGGCAGTATCAATACAAACTGCTCATCAACTTAATTGTCTAAAAAATAGTTCAAATGGAACTCTAGTAACACAAGCGTTTACATTAAAATTGAATAATGCTTCCGACTGTATGGATAGTGGGTCTCATTACGATAAAAATCTTTTAAAGCTTGGAGTTCAGGTCGGAAATCCAGCTTATAATGAGCTTAAACAATTCTTGTCTTACTTAAGATCAATGCAAGAGTCTACTAATCTTCCAAGAAACTTTTGTGTAAAGGGAATGGTACAGACAATAAACGAGGTATTATTACTTAGTGAAGATATAAGTGATGGTTTATTCGGGAAATTTGAGTATTTACTTGCAAAGAGTAAACTCATCAAGATATTTGGGAAAATTTATTTTCTATTTTATTTATTTATTTCGCAGTAAAGGCGGTAATAACAAAAATCCCTCTGTGTACGAATTTAATGTTTTGATGTCAACAATTCTGTCCTCAAATCTAGCTGCTTTCTCTCCTCATAGTAATTGTGCTGATGACGATGTAGAATTTTTGAATTTTGATACCTCCCAGACTCAACCGCACACATCAAGAACTTTTTTATCACCTGAAGCACGCGAGGAAACTGTATTTCATAATACTTTGTTCGAAAAGTGATAAAACAAATAATGATGAACAAATAACATGTCCGTCAGAATTTTTAATTTTTGCTAAGAATTAGCACCAACTGATGAATTTTTCAATATTTGTAAGCTCCATTTCAAAGTATTCCATACAATTTTTAGAGATCATCCGCATATTAGAAATATAAGGGAGATAATGGCCTTGGAATGCATGAGACTAACAAACCTTAGAGACTCGAACTTGTTTGATAAGCAAAACCAATGCTTTGAGCATCGCAAAGAAATTCTTTACTTTGCACTTCTTATTCTCTTGCGAAAACATTTTGCCTGGAAAATCCAAAAAAGAATTACCAGTATAAATCAAAAAATTCAAATTTTGTCAGGAAAACAAATGCAAAACAATCACGAAATTGAACCAACTACGCCAGAGTGAGAGGCTCGGGGACCTCACTATAAACCAACACCCCAAGAGTACACTGGTGAATCCAATATATGACTTCCGTCTATGTATTCAAATGAAATAATTTAATAATCCACTTCAAAAGCAACAAGCAATGTGTTGTTCCAACCAAATTTAAAAGAACATCATGTCATATATACGTAGTAGTAAATCCCATTCGCCTGAAAAAGTGACATATTTTTTTACTCTGCATGCGACATCTATGTAACTTTATTATCTATAATACTATTCTTCGCAAATTCTTTCCTTACAAGGTCTCTTTCTCCTCAAATCACTTTATCTCATTTCAATTACTTAATTCACAAATCCAAATTAATTACTTCTTCTTCCAATCTCTTCGTGCGGTTCGAAAACCAACTGCCATGCCTCGATCGCCATCTGTCCTTATATAGTCATATTTCTGATAGCCAGAAACTTCTAGCAAATTCTTCGACCACTGGAACAAGAAAATTCTGATGTAATAATTCCAAGACGACAGTTGCAGCCAATAATCTCTTGTGGCTATAATTCTCTCTTAATTCCGCGACGTCGTCTTAGACATAATTCGTCTCTCACCGTGGACACGAACCTCGAATGAAAAGACACTTCTTAATGTTTTGCATCTTTTTGGGGCGTAGTTATTATGCTACATTATGTTACAATACTCTAATATGCGAGCTACGGCTCGAGTAGATAAAACGATATTCTGTGAAATTTATTTCTTTATTTTTTAGTCTATAAAACAATTCAAGTTCACACTATACTATTCTTCACAAATTCTTTTCTTACAAGGTCTCTTTCCTCTCAAATCACTTTATCTCCTTTCAATTACTTAATTCACAAATCCAAACTAATTACTTCTTCTTGTTAACTCTCAACTTTCAATTTATTGCAAAATTACAACTTCGCCCATTATCACTTTTCCAATCTCTTCGCCACGGTTCTAAACCCAACTGTCTGCTCTCGATCGCCATCTGTCCTTATATAGCAGAAGTTTCTGATAGCCAGAAACTTCTAGCAAATTCTTCGACTACTGGAACAAGAAAAATTCTGATGTAATAATTCCAAGATGACAATCATTTCTTGCAGTTATAATTCTCTCTTATCCGTGATATTATCCGTCTCTTTCGTAGACATGAACTGTGGAGACTAACCGCAGCCACGAACCTCGAATGAAAGGACACTTCGGACCAAAATTCTCCCAGAATGAAAAGACACTTCGGAATTTGCTGCATTATACTTTTAGGGAGCGTAGTTATTATTATGTTACACTGCCCCCCTCTTAGACGTGTTCGTCCCGAACAAGTGCATCCTCATTTCGGGCATTGTATCGACTCAGTCGGTCCACATGAACCACTTTCATTTTAGCCCTTCGTCCTCGCTGGATGCGGTAGATAACATCGTTGATGCGGGTTATTATTCTGTAGGGACCCTCCCAGTTCTGCTGCAATTTAGGCGATTTCCGATTTTGGCGATGGGGATTATACAGCCACACTAGATCTCCTTCCTGGAATCCTGACGTTGTTGCCTTGGCAACTTCATGCGGTCGCTCGTTATCTTAATCTGGCTTCTGGTCCTTTGGTGTATGTCCCTAAGCCTTTCCCTAAGTTCCGCCACGTACTCTTCTTCATTTCTGGGCTCATTGGTAGGAGATCCAAATTTCACCTCACTGGGTAAACGAGCTATTCCACCAAATTAGATTTCGAACGGCGTATGTCGAGTAGTGCTATGCATGGCACCTCTATAGGTCATCAAAAACAAAGGAATCTGCTGGTCCCAATCCCGTTGGTAGTCACCTACGACCTTCGAGAGATGTTCGTCCAAAGTCCTATTGAAACGCTCCACCATACCGTCCGACTGTGGATGAAGCGGGGTTGTCCTTGTCTTTTTGATTCCGAGTAGTTGACACATCTCTTGGAAGATTCTTGACTCGAAGTTCCGCCCTTGGTCAGAATGCACTTCCAAGGGCACACCGAATCTGCTCACCCAATTGTAGACGATCTGCTCCGCCACGGTTCTGGCTTCCTGGTTAGGGATCGGAAACGCTTCTGGCCACTTACTGAAGTAGTCCATTACTACGAGTATATACCGATTACCATTGTCGGTTTCCGGAAAGGGCCCTGCGATGTCAATGGCGATTCGTTCGAAAGGTGCTCCCACGTTGTATTGGTGCATCTTACCTCGAGTTTTGATTCTCGGACCCTTGCTAGCTGCACACACGTCGCAATTTCTGCACCAGTCTTCGACATCTTCCTTCGCTTTTAACCAATAAAAACGTTCTCGTACCTTTTCTAGCATCTTATTCACTCCCAAGTGGCCTCCGGACGCCCCGCCATGCATTTCCTGTAACACCTCCTTGACCCTCGTCCGCGGCACGACAAGCTGCATTACAAACGACTTTCCGTCGGAGGATTCCCATTTTCTTCTCAGAACACCTTCTTGGACATGGAGGGAGTCCCACTACGCAAAATATGCCTTTAAGGTCGGGCTTCTGTGAGAGATGTTCTGATGATCCGGTTTCTCCATGTTCTCCTTCCAGGCCAGAATCGGCTCGATATCCGGGTCTTCCTTCTGAGCGTTCCGGATCACATCTATGCTCCAGCCGGCGATAGGTTCGGCTCTCATTCTTTGGATGGAAACCAGCTCCCGTTCTTCCTGACGCGCACAATGTTTACTATCCGTTCTGCATGGTCTCCGGGACAGTGCATCCGCATTAGAGTGAGTTTTCCTTTACGATGCTGTATTTCGTAGTCGTAGATTTGCAGCCTTTCGATCCATCTTGCGACCTGACCCTCAGGACTCTTGAACTGTAATAGCCATTTTAAGGCTTAGATTGTCTCGGTGTTGCGCAAACATTTTTCCTACGATGATGACATCATCCAAGTATACTAAACAGGTTTTCCATGTTAACCCTTGCAGGACACATTCCATCAATCGCTCGAAAGTCGAGCATTGCACAGCCCGAATGGCATTACCGTAAATTGCCATAGCCCGTTTCCTGCGGTGAAGGCGGTTTTCTCCCGGTCTTCTGGATGGGTCTGTACCTGCCAGTAGCCACTCTTCAAGTCGAGAGTGGAAACCATCGGGCTCCTGATAGTGTGTCTAGCGTGTCGTCAATCCGTGGCAGAGGATAGCTATCTTTCTTGGTGACGTAATTGAGCTGCCGATAGTCCACGCAGAACCGCGTGCTGCCATCTTTCTTCTTAACCAGTACAACCGGTGATGACAGTGCATCCGCATTAGAGTGAGTTTTCCTTTACGATGCTGTATTTCGTAATCGCAGATTTGCAGCCTGACCTGACCTGACCCTCAGGACTCTTGAACTGTAATAGCCATTTTAAGGCTGCATGGTCTGTGCGAAGAACGAACTTCCTCCCATAGAGGTATTTGTGAAAATGCTTCGTAGCCAAGATCAAAGCTAGAAGTTCCCGCCTTGTCACGCAGTAGTTCCTTTCTGGCTTAGAGAGCACCTTGCTGAAGTACGCAACCACCTTCTCTTGGCCATCATGCACCTGGGAGAGTACGGCTCCTACCCCGACATTACTAGCATCGGCATCCACAATGAACCTTTCCCCGGAAGTGGGGTAGGCTAGTATCGGGGCATCGCATAGCCGTTGTTTAAGTGCCTTGAAGCTCTTCTCGCACTCAATTGACCATTTGAATTGTTTTCCCTTTTCCGTCAACTGGTGCAGGCTCTTTGCGATCCCGGCAAAATCCTTCACGAACCGTCTGTAGTAGGTGGCTAGGCCCAGGAAGCTCCTTAGTTGGTGTTTATCCTTGGGGACTGGCCAGTTTTTCACCGCTTCGACCTTCTCTGGATCGGTTCTCACTCCTTTCGCTGAAATTATGTGCCCCAAGTATTTGACTTCCGCTCTAAACAGGGCGCACTTCTTGGGGTTGAGCTTCAGGTGGGCACTTCGAAGCCTTTGAAATACATCCCTTAGATTGTCTCGGTGTTGCGCAAACGTTTTTCCTATAACGATGACATCATCCAAGTATACCAAACAGGTTTTCCATGTTAACCCTTGCAGGACACATTCCATCAATCGCTCGAAAGTCGAGCATTGCACAGCCCGAATGGCATTACCGTGAATTGCCATAGCCCGTTTCCTGCGGTGAAGGCGGTTTTCTCCTGGTTTTCTGGATGGATCTGTACCTGCCAGTAGCCACTCTTCAAGTCGAGAGTGGAAAACCATCGGGCTCCTGATAGTGTGTCTAGCGTGTCGGCAATCCGTGGCAGAGGATAGCTATCTTTCTTGGTGACGTAATTGAGCTAACCATTACAACCGGTGATGCCCACGGACTTTTGGAACTTTCAATCAGACCTTCTTTCTCCATTGCCGACACCATCTCTGCAACTTCTGTCTGCTTTACCAATGGAAGGCGCCTAGCGGGCTGACGAATTGGTCTAGTATCACCAGTGTCTATTCGATGTTGTACCAGGTGTGTTCGGCCGTATTCTTCGTCCTGTGAGGCAAATACATCAGCGTACTCATTGATAAGATTCTCTGCCATAGTTCGCTGCTCCTGATTCAGCTCACTGGACTGGAGAATCGTCTCTCTCGTTTCCGCTGTCCAAGGTGATGGGAGAGGTTTTGGAGCATCACGTTCAGATATTGTTGCGACGGCGGTAATCGGCGTGCATTTTCCAGTCACCTCCCCTTGCCTTAGTTTGACAGTGTGTGGTCTTGCGTTCAAAACTCTCACTGGAACCATGGTGTTCTTTGGTTCGACTAACGTCTTTCCCACGATGTAGTCTTGGTAGTCTGGGTCTGGTTCTACTATGTAGAATCGGTGGCTCCCAAGATCATCTTCCAGCTTCGTCCAAATGATTGTCTCTGAAGACGGCGGCAAAACTTCGTCTTTGCTGATGACTGTCCTGAGAGTTACGACATTCTCGTTTCCGTACACCATCGGAATCTCCACATTTCTATACCTCAGTACTTACATCCCGATGTCCAAGACTACTTCATTTGCTTTCATGAAGTCTATTCCGATGATGCACTCGGCGCCACCAGAAACGCATGAGAGAACGTCAGTCGCGCCAGAGTAATCGTAAGACGAACTTCTCCAAACACCTTCGCCATTTCCTGTGTTGCAGTCTTCAGGCAGAAGCTGTTGGTGTTGTGCAGCCAAGAGGCGGTGGCTCCTGTGTCGATGGTGGCTACGCAGTTCTTCTTGTTGATTAGCGCCTCCACTGCCAGGCTCTTGTTACCCCGTTTGGTTTGCGAAACTTGAATGGTGGTCCTGGGGGCCTCGATTCCAGTAACCAACTTCTGCCCCGCGAAGCTGGTCCTTACGCATTTCCCGACTGCTGGTTTTGGGAAGTCTGACCGACAGGATGCTTCCTCTCTGTTTCTCCTACTTCCGCAATGTGGACAATTTCCTCGTCTAGGTGCACTTCTGCACTGCCGTTGTAGGTGTCCGGTTTGGTTGCAATTCCAGCAACGGATTTGACTTCCGCGAGCTTTGTCTTCATCCATGACGGCTGTTCTCTGGCATGAGCATTCCACGACGGACATTTCCCTGACACGGTGTATTCCCTGGTATGCTTAGTCCGCAGCTGTCTGTCCTCTATGGCCTGAATAAAAGCTTCCACCGCCATTTCGTTGATAAGCTCCTCACCGGCTTTAGGGTATGAAAGATGGGCTAGTCGCTCTATATCCGCTTGCAACTGTTGGAGCGTTTCTCCCCTTTTCTGGACTCGACTACGCAGCTGAACCCTGTGTTCATCCCCAAACCGCATCTCGATAGCCTGAACCAGAGAGTCGTAGTTCTGCTGTTTATTTTCCGGGATGGTCTGCAAGAGCTCCGCAGCTGGACCCCTCAGTGCAAGCGTGAGTGCAATAGACTTCTCTTCATCGTCCCAGCTATTGGTCATTGCGGCCGCTTCGAATTGCCTCTTATAAATTGGCCATGATGTTTGACCATCGAAGATAGGAGGCTGCATCTCCTTTCTTCTCAGACCGTCAGTGGAATATTCCCGTGCTTTCTGTCTCTTCACGTTGCTGAGTTCCTTAGTAAGATTTTCGACTTGCTTTTCTACTTTTTCGAACTGAGTCTCTATCTTCCCGAACTGAGTTTCATGCTTCTCAAAGTTTTTATCGAATTTAGTTTCTACTTTTTCGAGTTGCGTCTCGACCTTCTCGATTTTCTCTTCTATCGCTTCGAATTTGGATTCCAAGTTCTTGTTTTGCTCATCAAGTTTGCTTTCCAGAGCATCTAGAGAATTCTTTTGTTCGTCCAGTTTAAGTTCTAGAGAATTCTTTTGTTCGCCCATTGCTTTCTTTTGTTCGTCCATTGCTTTCTTTTGTTCGTCCAGCTTAAGTTCTAGAGAATTCCTTTGGTCTTCTATTGCTTTCTTTTGTTCGTCCATGACTAACTTAAGTTGTAGGAGCAGACTTGTTATACCCGGGTCGGCTGCTGTACTTGCTGGTTCCTCTTCCACGTCAAACTCTACGTCGTGCGGATTTTCACACTCCTGCGTTACTGCTTCTTCCAGACGAATCAGTAGGGCATCTTTTCCCCCAGTTGTGTTGAGGTTCCGCTTACTGATTAACTTACTTACTAATTAACTCAACACAGAAATGGTTTTTTTTTTTTTTTTTTTATTGTGCAATTTCACACCACGGAAATAGTTATTCACAGAATAAGTTTTATCCCACTTCTGACACCAATGTAATATGCGAGCTAGGGCTCGAGTAGATAAAACGATATTCTGTGAAATGTATTTCTTTATTTTCTAGTCTATAGAACAATTCAAGTTCACACTGTACTATTCTTCGCAAATTCTTTTCTTACAAGGTCTCTTTCCTCTCAAATCACTTTATCTCCTTTCAATTACTTAATTCACAAATCCAAACTAATTACTTCTTCTTGTTAACTCTCAACTTTCAATTTATCACAAAATTACAACTTCGCCCATTATCACTTTTCCAATCTCTTCGCCACGGTTCTAAACCAACTGCCTGCTCTCGATCGCCATCTGTTCTTATATAGCAGAAGTTTCTGATAGCCAGAAACTTCTAGCAAATTCTTCGACCACTGGAACAAGAAAAATTCTGATGTAATAATTCCAAAATGATAATCATTTCTTGCAGTTATAATTCTCTCTTATCCGTGATATTATCCGTCTCTTTCGAAGACATGAACTGTGGAGACTAACCGCAGACACGAACCTCGAATGAAAGGACACTTCGGACCAAAATTCTGCCAGAATGAAAAGACACTTCGGAATTTGTCGCATTATACTTTTAGGGAGCGTAGTTATTATTATGTTACAATAATATACATGCCGCGTCTAAACTGATGTCGGATATCCACTGGAACAAAAGCAAGAACTAGTGCCTGCCTGATTGACTGAGAAGGCCTTCGATACCATATGGTTAGAGGGACTCTGCTACAAGCTGAACAGGCCACTGCTGTACATACTTTACAACATGCTCACCAGTAGACAGTTCATTGTCAAAAATGGCAATGTGACTTCTACTGGAACATTTAAAATTAAAAACGGTCTGTAACAAGGTGCGGTGAATTCACTGATCCTTTTCAACATTTACACGAGCGATCTCGATCGCGTACAGATAAGGACCAAAAATCGAGGTCATTGCAATTCTCTTGCAACGTGATTTCGATAAGAATCAGCGATATTGCGATGATTGGAAGTTGAAGATCAACTTCCAGAAATCGGAAACCATTCTTTTTTGGACGCCGTTGAGTGGGGCCTCTAGGGATAATAGAAAAAATTGGCGAAAGTTCTAAATTGTGGGCTCGTACGCACAGCCACTTATGTGTCGAAGTATAGTCAGATACATGGGGCTCTGGTTAGACCAATATCTATATTTTAACAAACATACAGAGATGCGTTTGCCCTTACAAAGATACTTTTTATATAGCAAAAGCAACTCGATGTAAGGGTAAAGGTAATCTGCTACACGGCTCTCATTCGGCCCATGCTCGTATTTGGATGTCCCGTGTGGTTCAACGTGGGAGCAAGCTTGTTGGAAAAGATTCGGGTGTTTGAGAGGGCAAATGCATTAAAATTTTTAAAAAAAATATATAATGTTATGCCTTCGCTGTAGAGTTTTCGCAATTGATCGACTTTTTTATTTATTTCATGCGAAATAAATAGTTAATTCTTAACATCAGGATTTGAACCGTGAACCCACAGCGTGACAAGCGATGATGTTACCACTACACCACGGCCACCATTATCAAAAATTAATTTGAAAAATGGTTCTGTAACACGTCAAGTGAGTCTGACTTAACCAAAAACCCTAATCCAGGGTATTATGCGAGACCGTGCCCATTGAATAGTTTGAAACCAAGGGTATTCCCGCTGTATTCGAAAGGCACCTCTCTGAAACAATGCAAAATCAGAAATTAATAACGGCACAAGCTTAAATGATTATACTCATATATGATCAACAAAATAAATCGAGTCCAGTATGTAGCAAATCAAACAAAATAGCATCAAATGGTACACGGTCGGTTGTGTACGAGGCCAGGAGTAAGTATTCGGAAGCCATGGCAACCTAAACCAGTATCAGCCAAAAGAGCCTAGCTTTGTTTGGGACTCCCTAAGCTAAGATAGGATTAAGAACTTCTCGAAAGTATAACAGGATTAGAAGTAAGGCCTACATAAACATAATCAAAAATCGGCTTTGTATTGCTCTAGCTCGAGTATCTCATCGACTGGAGCTCCATCGAGGGAGCACAATAGATAAGCAAAGGTCGCAGCGTACTTGCATCTCTACAATTTATCTACGAATTTATTTAAGTAGCAAAAGTCGCATCCCTGGTGACATATTACACACATACTACAATATATGATCTGCGGTATTAATTTACTTATATTTGGGAGGCTAAACGATGGCGTACAACAGTACCACTTGCAACAACTGGTAGGCAATAAAATGGTCATCGATAGATAGGCATGGGTAACATACTCTCAGGTGCCGCTGAAATTTTTGCACCAGAGGTTATGCAATGAAAATTTGAGTTTTTGACTGTGTTCCTCAATATTGTAACATAATGTAGCATAATAATGTAACATAATAATAACTACGCCCCCTAAAATATGACGCAACAAATTCCGAAGTGACTTCATTCTGGCAGAATTTTGGTTCGTACTGTCCTTTCATTCGAGGTTCGTGTCTGGGACGAAGTCTCCACAGCTCATGTCAACGAAAGAGACGAATAATATCAGGGATAAAAGGGAATTGAAACTGCAAGAATTATTTCTCTTGTTCCAGTGGTCGAAGAATTTGCTAGAAGTTTCTGGCTATCAGAAACTTCTGCTATATAAGGACAGATGGCGATCAAAAAAGACACAGTTGGTTTTAGAACCGTGGCGAAGAGATTGGAAAAGTGATAACGGGCGAAGTTGTAATTTGGTGATAAATTGAAAGTTGAGAGTAAACAAGAAAAAGTAATTAGTTTGAATTTGTGAATTAAGTAATTGAAAGGAGATAAAGTGATTTGAGAGGAAAGAGACATTGTAAGAAAAGAATTTGCGAAGAATAGTATAGTGTGAACTTGAATTGTTCTATAGAGTAGAAAATAAAGAAATAATTTCACAGAATAATTGTTTTATCTACTCGAGCCGTAGCTCGCATATTACATTGGTGTCAGAAGTGGGATAAAACTTATTCTGTGAATAACTATTTCCGTGGTGTGAAATTGCACAAAAAAAAAAAAAAAAAAAAAAACGATTTCTGTGTTGAGTTAATTAGTTGCGCAAAATGGGTCGCAAATTGGGAAAACTAACTATAACTCAACTAAAGGCAGAACTCAGTAAGCGGAACCTCGACACAACTGGGGGAAAAGATGCCCTACTGATTCGTCTGGAAGAAGCAGTAACGCAGGAAGGTGAAAATCCGCATGACATAGAGTTTGACGTGGAAGAGGAACCAGCAAGTACAGTAGCCGACCCGGGTATAACAAGTCTGCTCCTGCAACTTAAGTTAGTCATGGACGAACAAAAGAAAGCAATAGAAGATCAAAGTCATAAGCTCGATGACCAAAGGAATTCTCTAGAACTTAAGCTGGACGAACAAAAGAAAGCAATGGACGAACAAAAGAATTCTCTAGAACTTAAGCTGGATGAACAAAAGAAAGCGATGGACGAACAAAAGAAAGCAATGGGCGACCAAAGGAATTCTCTAGAACTTAAGCTGGACGAACAAAAGAAAGCAATGGACGAACAAAAGAATTCTCTAGATGCTCTGGAAAGTAAACTTGATGAGCAAAACAAGAACTTGGAATCCAAATTCGAAGTGATCGAAGAAAAAATCGAGAAGGTCGAGACGCAACTCGAAAAAGTCGAAATTAGATTCGATGAAAATTTTGAGAAACATGAAACTCAGTTCGGGAAGATAGAGACTCAGTTTGAAAAAGTGGATACGCAATTCGAGATAGTAGGAAAGCAAGTCGAAAATCTTGCTAAGGAGCTCAGCAACGTGAAGAGACAGAAAGCACGGGAATATTCCACTGACGGTCTGAGAAGAAAGGAGATGCAGCCTCCTATCTTCGATGGTCAAACATCATGGCCAATTTATAAAAGGCAATTCGAAGCGGCCGCAATGACCAATAGCTGGGACGATGAAGAGAAGTCCATTGCACTCACACTTGCACTGAGGGGTCCAGCTGCGGAGCTCTTGCAGACCATCCCGGAAGATAAACAGCAGAACTACGACTCTCTGGTTCAGGCTATCGAGATGCGGTTTGGGGATGAACACATGCAGCAGGTGTACAGGGTTCAGCTGCGTAGTCGAGTCCAGAAAAGGGGGGAAACGCTCCAACAGTTGCAAGCGGATATAGAGCGACTAGCCCATCTTTCATACCCTAAAGCCGGTGAGGAGCTTATCAACGAAATGGCGGTGGAAGCTTTTATTCAGGCCATAGAGGACAGACAACTGCAAATGGCTGTAAGGATGGCTGAAAAACGAACACTCCCCGAGGCATTGGCATTCGCTTTGTCAATGAAGGCTGCGGACCAAGCATACCAGGGAATACACCGTGTCAGGGAAATGTCCGTCGTGGAATGCTCATGCCAGAGAACAGCCGTCATGGATGAAGACAGAGCTCGCGGAAGTCAAATCCGTTGCTGGAATTGCAACCAAACGGGACACCTACAACGGCAGTGCAGAAGTGCACCTAGACGAGGAAATTGTTCACATTGCGGAAGTAGGAGAAGCAGAGAGGAAGCATCTGGCGGTGATAACATCCATCCTGTCAGTCAGACTTCGCAAAACCAGCAGTCGGGAAATGCGTAAGGACCAACTTCGCGGGGCAGAAGTTGGTTACTGGAATCGAGGCCCCCAGGACCACCATTCAAGTTTCGCAAACCAAACGGGGTAACAAGAGCCTGACAGTGGAGGCACTAATCAACGAGAAGAAGTGCGTAGCCACCATCGACACAGGTGCCACTGCCTCCATTGTAAGAAGAGATATCGTCAAAAGCTCCTGGCTGCACAACACCAACAGCTACTGCCTGAAGACTGCAACAGGGGAAATGGCGAAGGTATTTGGAGAAGTTCGTCTTACGATTACTCTGGCAGGACTGACGTTCTCCCATGCGTTTCTGGTGGCAGATATATGCGACGAGTGCATCATCGGAGTAGACTTCATGAAAGCAAATGAAGTAATCTTGGACATCGGGATGCAAGTACTGAGGTATCGAAATGTGGAGATTCCGATGGTGTACGGAAATGAGAATGCCGTAACTCTCAGGACAGTCATCAGCAAAGACGAAGTTTTGCCGCCGTCTTCAGAGACAATCATTTGGACGAAGCTGGAAGGTGATCTTGGGAGCCACCGATTCTACATAGTAGAACCAGACCCAGAGAAGAATTCTCAAGACTACATCGTGGGAAAGACGTTAGTCGAACCAAAGAACACCATGGTTCCAGTGAGGGTTTTGAACGCAAGACCACACACTGTCAAACTAAGGCGAGGGGAGGTGACTGGAAAATGCACGCCGATTACCGCCGTCGCAACAATATCTGAACGTGATGCTCCAAAACTTCTCCCATCACCTTGGACAGCGGAAGCGAGAGAGACGATTCTCCAGTCCAGTGAGCTGAATCAGGAGCAGCGAACTATGGCAGAGAATCTTATCAATGAGTACGCTGATGTATTTGCCTCACAGGACGGAGAATACGGCCGAACACACCTGGTACAACATCGAATAGACACTGGTGATACTAGACCAATTCGTCAGCCTGCTAGGCGCCTTCCATTGGCAAAGCAGACAGAAGTTGCAGAGATGGTGTCGGCAATGGAGAAAGAAGGTCTGATTGAAAGTTCCAAAAGTCCGTGGGCATCACCGGTTGTACTGGTTAAGAAGAAAGATGGCAGCACGCGGTTCTGCGTGGACTATCGGCAGCTCAATTACGTCACCAAGAAAGACAGCTACCCTCTGCCACGGATTGACGACACGCTAGACACACTATCAGGAGCCCGATGGTTTTCCACTCTCGACTTGAAGAGTGGCTACTGGCAGGTACAGATCCATCCAGAAGACCGGGAGAAAACCGCCTTCACCGCAGGAAATGGGCTATGGCAATTCACGGTAATGCCATTCGGGCTGTGCAATGCTCCGGCGACTTTCGAGCGATTGATGGAATGTGTCCTGCAAGGGTTAACATGGAAAACCTGTTTGGTATACTTGGATGATGTCATCGTCGTAGGAAAAACGTTTGCGCAACACCGAGACAATCTAAGGGATGTGTTTCAAAGGCTTCGAAGTGCCCACCTGAAGCTCAACCCCAAGAAGTGCGCCCTGTTTAGAGCGGAAGTCAAGTACCTGGGACACATAATTTCAGCGAAAGGAGTGAGAACCGATCCGGAGAAGGTCGAAGCGGTGAAAAACTGGCCAGTCCCCAAAGACAAACACCAACTAAGGAGCTTCCTGGGCCTAGCCACCTACTACAGACGGTTCGTGAAGGATTTTGCCGGGATCGCAAAGAACCTGCACCAGTTGACGGAAAAGGGAAAACAATTCAAATGGTCAATTGAGTGCGAGAAGAGCTTCAAGGCACTTAAACAACGGCTATGCGATGCCCCGATACTGGCTTACCCCACTCCCGGGGAAACGTTCGTTGTGGATGCAGATGCTAGTAATGTCGGGGTAGGAGCCGTACTCTCCCAGGTGCATGACGGCCAAGAGAAGGTGGTTGCGTACTTCAGCAAGGTGCTCTCTAAGCCAGAAAGGAACTACTGCGTGACAAGGCGGGAACTTCTAGCTTTGATCTTGGCTACGAAGCATTTTCACAAATACCTCTACGGGAGGAAGTTCGTTCTTCGCACAGACCATGCAGCATTAAAATGGCTATTACAGTTCAAGAGTCCTGAGGGTCAGGTCGCAAGATGGATCGAAAGGCTGCAAATCTACGACTACGAAATACAGCATCGTAAAGGAAAACTCCACTCTAATGCGGATGCACTGTCCCGGAGACCATGCAGAACGGATTGTAAACATTGTGCGCGTCAGGAAGAACGGGAGCTGGTTTCCATCCAAAGAATGAGAGCCGAACCTATCGCCGGCTGGAGCGTAGATGAGATCCGGAACGCTCAGAAGGAAGACCCCGATATCGAGCCGATTCTGGCCTGGAAGGAGAACATGGAGAAACCGGATCATCAGGACATCTCTCACAGAAGCCCGACCTTAAAGGCATATTTTGCGCAGTGGGACTCCCTCCATGTCCAAGAAGGTGTTCTGAGAAGAAAATGGGAATCCTCCGACGGAAAATCGTTTGTAATGCAGCTTGTAGTACCGCGGACGAGGGTCAAGGAGGTGTTACAGGAAATGCATGGCGGGGCGACCGGAGGCCACTTGGGAGTGAATAAGACGCTAGAAAGGGTACGAGAACGTTTTTATTGGTTAAAAGCGAAGGAAGATATCGAAGACTGGTGCAGAAAATGCGACGTGTGTGCAGCTAGCAAGGGTCCGAGAATCAAAACTCGAGGTAAGATGCACCAATACAACGTGGGAGCACCTTTCGAACGAATCGCCATTGACATCGCAGGGCCCTTTCCGGAAACCGACAATGGTAATCGGTATATACTCGTAGTGATGGACTACTTCAGTAAGTGGCCGGAAGCGTTTCCGATCCCTAACCAGGAAGCCAGAACCGTGGCGGAGCAGATCGTCTACAATTGGGTTAGCAGATTCGGTGTGCCCTTGGAATTGCATTCTGACCAAGGGCGGAACTTCGAGTCAAGAATCTTCCAAGAGATGTGTCAACTACTCGGAATCAAAAAGACAAGGACAACCCCGCTTCATCCACAGTCGGACGGTATGGTGGAGCGTTTCAATAGGACTTTGGACGAACATCTCTCGAAGGTCGTAGGTGACTACCAACGGGATTGGGACCGGCAGATTCCCTTGTTTTTGATGGCCTATAGAAGTGCCGTGCATAGCACTACTCGACATACGCCGTTCGAAATCTTATTTGGTGGAATAGCTCGTTTACCCAGTGAGGTGAAATTTGGATCTCCTACCAATGAGCCCAGAAATGAAGAAGAGTACGTGGCGGACCTTAGGGAAAGGCTTAGGGACATACACCAAAGGACCAGAAGCCAGATTAAGATGACGAGCGACCGCATGAAGACCAGGTATGATGCCAAGGCAACAACGTCAGGATTCCAGGAAGGAGATCTGGTGTGGCTGTATAATCCCCATCGCCAAAAGGGGAAATCACCTAAGTTACAGCGGAACTGGGAAGGTCCCTACAGAATAGTAACCCGCATCAACGATGTTGTCTACCGCATCCAGCGAGGACCAAGGGCCAAAATGAAAGTGGTTCATGTGGACCGACTGAGTCGATACAATGGCCGAAATGAGGATGCACTTGTTCGGGACGAACACGTCTAAGAGGGGGGCAGTGTAACATAATAATAACTACGCCCCCTAAAATATGACGCAACAAATTCCGAAGTGACTTCATTCTGGCAGAATTTTGGTTCGTACTGTCCTTTCATTCGAGGTTCGTGTCTGGGACGAAGTCTCCACAGCTCATGTCAACGAAAGAGACGAATAATATCAGGGATAAAAGGGAATTGAAACTGCAAGAATTATTTCTCTTGTTCCAGTGGTCGAAGAATTTGCTAGAAGTTTCTGGCTATCAGAAACTTCTGCTATATAAGGACAGATGGCGATCAAAAAAGACACAGTTGGTTTTAGAACCGTGGCGAAGAGATTGGAAAAGTGATAACGGGCGAAGTTGTAATTTGGTGATAAATTGAAAGTTGAGAGTAAACAAGAAAAAGTAATTAGTTTGAATTTGTGAATTAAGTAATTGAAAGGAGATAAAGTGATTTGAGAGGAAAGAGACATTGTAAGAAAAGAATTTGCGAAGAATAGTATAGTGTGAACTTGAATTGTTCTATAGAGTAGAAAATAAAGAAATAATTTCACAGAATAATTGTTTTATCTACTCGAGCCGTAGCTCGCATATTACAATAACTACGCCCTCGAACAAGCAACAAATTCCGAAGTGTCTTTTTATTTGAGGTTCGTGTCTGCAATTAGTCTCCACAGTTCGGATAATATCACGGATAAGAGAGAACAAGATATTATTGGCTGCAGCTGTCAGCTTGGAATTATTACATCAGAATTTTCTTATTCCAGTGGTCGAAGAATTTGCTAGAAGTTTCTGGCTATTAGAAATGCGGCTATTTAAGGACAGATGGCGATCGAGAAAAGGCAGTTGGTTTAGAACCGTGGCGAAGAGATTGGAAAAGTGATAATGGGCGAAGTTGTAATTTTGTGATAAAATGAAAGTTGAGAGTTAACAAGAAGAAGTAATTGGTTTGGATTTGTGAATTAAGTAATTGAAAGGAGATAAAGTGATTTGAGAGGAAAGAGACCTTGTAAGAAAAGAATTTGCGAAGAATAGTACAGTGTGAACTACAGACTAGAAAATAAAGAAATACGTTTCACAGAATATCGTTTTATCTACTCGAGCCGTAGCTCGCATATTACATTGGTGTCAGAAGTGGGATAAAACTTATTCTGTGAATAACTATTTCCGTGGTGTGAAATTGCACAAAAAAAAAAAAAAAACCATTCCTGTGTTGAGTTAATTAGTTGCGCAAAATGGGTCGCAAATTGGGAAAACTAACTATAATTCAACTAAAGGCAGAACTCAGTAAGCGGAATCTCGACGCAACTGGGGGAAAAGATGCCCTACTGATTCGTCTGGAAGAAGCAGTAACGCAGGAAGGTGAAAATCCGCATGACGTAGAGTTTGACGTGGAAGAGGAACCAGCAAGTACAGTAGCCGACCCGGGTATAACAAGTCTGCTCCTGCAACTTAAGTTAGTCATGGACGAACAAAAGAAAGCAATAGAAGACCAAAAGAAGTCTCTGGAACTTAAGCTCGATGACCAAAAGAATTCTATAGAACTTAAGCTGGACGAACAAAAGAAAGCTCTGGAAAGCAAACTTGATGAGCAAAACAAGAACTTGGAGTCCAAATTCGAAGCGATGGAAGAGAAAATCGAGAAGGTCGAGACGCAACTCGAAAAAGTCGAAACTAGATTCGATGAAAACTTTGAGAAACAGGAAGCTCAGTTCGGGAAGGTAGAGACTCAGTTTGAAAAAGTAGGAAAGCAAGTCGAAAATCTTGCGAAGGAGCTCAGCAACGTGAAGAGACAGAAAGCACGGGAATATTCCACTGACGGTCTGAGAAGAAAGGAGATGCAGCCTCCTATCTTCGATGGTCAAACATCATGGCCAATTTATAAGAGGCAATTCGAAGCGGCCGCAATGACCAATAGCTGGGACGATGAAGAGAAGTCTATTGCACTCACGCTTGCACTGAGGGGTCCAGCTGCGGAGCTCTTCAGGCTATCGAGATGCGGTTTGGGGATGAACACATGCAGAAGGTGTACAGGGTTCAGCTGCGTAGTCGAGTCCAGAAAAGGGGAGAAACGCTCCAACAGTTGCAAGCGGATATAGAGCGACTAGCCCATCTTTCATACCCTAAAGCCGGTGAGGATCTTATCAACGAAATGGCGGTGGAAGCTTTTATTCAGGCCATAGAGGACAGACAACTGCAAATGGCTGTAAGGATAGCTGAAAAGCGAACACTCTCCGAGGCATTGGCATTCGCTTTGTCAATGAAGGCTGCGGACTAAGCATACCAGGGAATACACCATGTCAGGGAAATGTCCGTCGTGGAATGCTCATGCCAGAGAACAGCCGTCATGGATGAAGACAAAGCTCGCGGAAGTCAAATCCGTTGCTGGAATTGCAACAAACCAAAGTGCACCTAGACGAGGAAATTGCCCACATTGCGGAAGTAGGAGAAACAGAGAGGAAGCATCCTGTCGGTCAGACTTCCCAAAACCAGCAGTCGGGAAATGCGTAAGGACCAGCTTCGCGGGGCAGAAATTGGTTACTGGAATCGAGGCCCCCAGGACCACCATTCAAGTTTCGCAAACCAAACGGGGTAACAAGAGCCTGACAGTGGAGGCACTAATCAACAAGAAGAAGTGCGTAGCCACCATCGACACAGGTGCCACCGCCTCCATTGTAAGAAGATATATTGTCAGAAGCTCCTGGCTGCACAACACCAACAGCTACTGCCTGAAGACTGCAACAGGGGAAATGGCGAAGGTGTTTGGAAAAGTTCGTCTTACGATTACTCTGGCGGGACTGACGTTCTCCCATGCGTTTCTGGTGGCAGATATATGCGACGATTGCATCATCGGGAAGGGTTTTTTCTGTCTAGCTGTTAAGAGTTAATGATTTCCAAAAATAAAAATGCATTAAAAACGAAAACGAGTGCATCATCGGAATAGACTTCATGAAAGCAAATGAAGTAATCTTGGACATCGGGATGCAAGTACTGAGGTATCAAATTGTGGAGATTCCGATGGTGTACGGAAACGAGAATGCCGTAACTCTCAGGACAGTCATCAGCAAAGACGAAGTTTTGCCGCCGTCTTCAGAGACAATCATTTGGACGAAGCTGGAAGGTGATCTTGGGAGCCACCGATTCTACCTAGTAGAACCAGACCTAGAGAAGAATTCTCAAGACTACATCGTGGGAAAGACGTTAGTCGAACCAAACAACACCATGGTTCCAGTGAGAGTTTTGAACGCAAGACCACACACTGTCAAACTAAGGCGAGGGGAGGTGACTGGAAAACGCACGCAGATTACCGCCGTCGCAACAATATCTGAACGTGATGCTCCAAAACCTCTTCCATCACCTTGGACAGCGGAATCGAGAGAGACGATTCTCCAGTCCAGTGAGCTGAATCAGGAGCAGCGAACTATGGCAGAGAATCTTATCAATGAGTACGCTGATGTATTTGCCTCACAGGACGGAGAATACGGCCGAACACACCTGGTACAACATCGAATAGACACTGGTGATACTAGACCAATTCGTCAGCCTACTAGGCGCCTTATATTGGCGAAGCAGACAGAAGTTGCAGAGATGGTGTCGGCAATGGAGAAAGAAGGTCTGATTGAAAGTTCCAAAAGTCCGTGGGCATCACCGGTTGTACTGGTTAGCTCCATTACGTCACCAAGAAAGATAGCTATCCTCTGCCACGGCTTGACGACACGCTAGACACACTATCAGGAGCCCGATGGTTTTCCGCTCTCGACTTGAAGAGTGGCTACTGGCAGGTACAGATCCATCCAGAAGACCGGGAGAAAACCGCCTTCACCGCAGGAAACGGGCTATGGCAATTTACGGTAATGCCATTCGGGCTGTGCAATGCACCGGCGACTTTCGAGCGATTGATGGAATGTGTCCTGCAAGGGTTAACATGGAAAACCTGTTTGGTATACTTGGATGATGTCATCGTCGTAGGAAAAACGTTTGCGCAACACCGAGACAATATAAGGGATGTGTTTCAAAGGCTTCGAAGTGCCCACCTGAAGCTCAACCCCAAGAAGTGCGCCCTGTTTAGAGCGGAAGTCAAGTACTTGGGGCACATAATTTCAGCGAAAGGAGTGAGAACCGATCCAGAGAAGGTCGAAGCGGTGAAAAACTGGCCAGTCCCCAAGGATAAACTCCAACTAAGGAGCTTCCTGGGCCTAGCCACCTACTACAGACGGTTCGTGAAGGATTTTGCCGGGATCGCAAAGAGCCTGCACCAGTTGACGGAAAAGGGAAAACAATTCAAATGGTCAATTGAGTGCGAGAAGAGCTTCAAGGCACTTAAACAACGGCTATGCGATGCCCCGATACTAGCCTACCCCACTTCCGGGGAAAGGTTCATTGTGGATGCCGATGCTAGTAATGTCGGGGTAGGAGCCGTACTCTCCCAGGTGCATGATGGCCAAGAGAAGGTGGTTGCGTACTTCAGCAAGGTGCTCTCTAAGCCAGAAAGGAACTACTGCGTGACAAGGCGGGAACTTCTAGCTTTGATCTTGGCTACGAAGCATTTTCACAAATACCTCTATGGGAGGAAGTTCGTTCTTCGCACAGACCATGCAGCCTTAAAATGGCTATTACAGTTCAAGAGTCCTGAGGGTCAGGTCGCAAGATGGATCGAAAGGCTGCAAATCTACGACTACGAAATACAGCATCGTAAAGGAAAACTCCACTCTAATGCGGATGCACTGTCCCGGAGACCATGCAGAACGGATTGTAAACATTGTGCGCGTCAGGAAGAACGGGAGCTGGTTTCCATCCAAAGAATGAGAGCCGAACCTATCGCCGGCTGGAGCGTAGATAAGATCTGGAATGCTCAGAAGGAAGACCCGGATATCGAGCCGATTCTGGCCTGGAAGGAGAACATGGAGAAACCGGATCATCAGAACATCTCTCACAGAAGCCCGACCTTAAAGGCATATTCTGCGCAGTGGGACTAATGCAGCTTGTCGTGCCGCTTACGAGGGTCAAGGAGGTGTTACAGGAAATGCATTGCGGGGCGTCCGGAGGCCACATGGGAGTGAATAAGATGCTAGAAAAGGTACGTGAACGTTTTTATTGGTTAAAAGCGAAGGAAGATATCGAAGACTGGTGCAGAAAATGCGACGTGTGTGCAGCTAGCAAGGGTCCGAGAATCAAAACTCGAGGTAAGATGCACCAATACAACGTGGGGGCACCTTTCGAACGAATGGTAATCGGTATATACTCGTAGTAATAGACTACTTCAGTAAGTGGCCGGAAGCGTTTCCGATCCCTAACCAGGAGGCCAGAACCGTGGCGGAGCAGATCGTCTACAATTGGGTGAGCAGATTCGGTGTGCCCTCGGAATTGCATTCTGACCAAGGGCGGAACTTCGAGTCAAGAATCTTCCAAGAGATGTGTCAACTACTCGGAATCCAGAAGACACGGACAACCTCGCTTCATCTACAGTCGGACGGTATGGTGGAGCGTTTCAATAGGACTTTGGACGAACATCTCTCGAAGGTCGTAAGTGACTACCAACGGGATTGGGACCGGCAGATTCCCTTGTTTTTGATGGCCTATAGAAGTGCGTTGTATAGCACTACTCGACATACGCCGTTCGAAATCTTGTTTGGTGGAATGGCCCGGTTACCCAGTGAGGTGAAATTTGGATCTCCTACCAATGAGCCCAGAAATGAATAAGAGTACGTGGCGGACCTTAGGGAAAGGCTTAGGGACATACACCAAAGAACCAGAAGCCAGATTAAGATGACGAGCGACCGCATGAAGACCAGGTATGATGCCAAGGCAACAACGTCAGGATTCCAGGAGGGAGATCTAGTGTGGCTGTATAATCCCCATCGCCAAAAGGGGAAATCACCTAAGTTGCAGCAGAACTGTGAGGGTCCCTACAGAATAATAACCCGCATCAACGGTGTTGTCTACCGCATCCAGCGAGGACCAAGGGCCAAAATGAAAGTGGTTCATGTGGACCGACTGAGTCGATACAATGGCCGAAGTGAGGACGCACTTGTTCGGGACGAACAAGTCTAAGAGTGGGGCAGTGTAACATAATGTAGCATAATAACTACGCCCTCGAACAGGCAACAAATTCCGAAGTGTCTTTTCATTTGAGGTTCGTGTCTGCAATTAGTCTCCACAGTTCGGATAATATCACGGATAAGAGAGAACAAGAGATTATTGGCTGCAGCTGTCATCCTGGAATTATTACATCAGAATTTTGTTATTCCAGTGGTCGAAGAATTTGCTAGGAGTTTCTGGCTATTAGAAATGCGGCTATTTAAAGACAGATGGCGATCGAGAAAAGGCAGTTGGTTTAGAACCGTGGCGAAGAGATTGGAAAAGTGATAATGGGCGAAGTTGTAATTTTGTGATAAAATGAAAGTTGAGAGTTAACAAGAAGAAGTAATTAGTTTGGATTTGTGAATTAAGTAATTGAAAGGAGATAAAGTGATTTGAGAGGAAAGAGACCTTGTAAGAAAATAATTTGCGAAGAATAGTATAGTGTGAACTTGAATTGTTCTATAGACTAGAAAATAAAAAAATAAATTTCACAGAATATCGTTTTATCTACTCGAGCCGTAGTTCGCATATTTCAATATTATTCACAATTTACACCATTTTATTTTTTTAAATTGGAAATTTTTACTCGTTCTACTTCCACCTATAAAGGCAAGTATTAGTTTCGTGAACAAATTCGACCACTAGATCTTGATGAATCTTGATATTACTATTATGAAGAATCTCAAAAAAGTGAGTTTCACAATTTTGTCTGTCTGTATGTACATATTTCCGCTGGACTGCGGCCAAACGGTTGGACGGATTTTCTTTAAATTTCATATCTGTGTGGTCACCATTCGGAATTTTTATTCTAACCCCAAAATTAAAGGTATTTTATTAATGACCGATTTTCTCGAAAACGGCTCTCACAATTTTGTCCAAATTTAATATTTGAGTTACAGTGGATATATGCCAACAGATAGTATACCAGGATATTGCCAAATATGCTTATAACAGTAGGTACTTTACTTTAGCTGCTTTTGGTCGATTTTGTTCGAAATCAATAATTTGACATTATTTGACATATACAAGATTATGGCATACCAAAGTTTGGATGATTTTTAAAATATTTTTTTCTTTTTATTTGTAACGGATTTTTTTAAGCTTTTCAACGGTTTTGTCTAAATTTTAAATCTGAGCGATTTGCAGATATATATGTATGTACATAGGTGCAAGTACGTGCAACCCAGTCTCGCACTTTATTTCTTCTTGATTTTGAATGAATATTTGATATTTTACCAAAGCCAAAGGCAGAAAAAAAAATATCGATTTCAAAAACACTTTTTTTTACTAAAACATGTTTATTTCACTTTGATTTTAACAAAAACACAAAATATTATTATAATATACTCGTACATATAAGAAGTCATAAATTAAAATTCCACTAGTTTTTCCTTTAAAAAAAAAAGTGCACGAGCGTGTCACATGTACTTGCACCTATGTATATATGTATGTTCGTGCTATTCATTTTCAAATCGATCAGATTTTAAATTCAACGAAATTTTGAAAATATTATTTTTTTTTAAAAAAAGTGTTTCCTACAAATTTACAAAACCTGGTAAGCCATGACGTTACATATATATATCATCGAAGTTAGCCTCCAGTGCCAAGAAACCTAAACACATAGCTACTAATTCAATGCACGAAAATCGATTAACCATCCTTTCAGATGAAGCGGATATCCACACCAGGAAATACTGCACTCTATCCGCTGTTTGCGGGTAAAGGAAAATCAAATCCGAACTTAAAAAATGTAGCAACTGTGGGGGAAATCACACTGCGAACTACAGAGGCTGCCCTGTATTTACAGCATTAAAAGAAAATCAAAGTTTCTATCACAACGCGAAGTTGCTACCTTGCAGAGACCATTCCTTTTAAAAAAAAAAAAAAAAACTCTAGATTGATATTCAATCTATATCTGGGGCTCAGCATGCATATTGCAAAGGCAAATCAGTGGAGACAGCGCTACATACGATGAGCTGGCAGACCTGAAAGTGGATAACATACTTGTAAGTTGATCAATCTACTGCTCACTAGTCGGATTATCAACGCAAAACTGGGTCGGGCATCTGCCAGAAGATCTATTAGCAGAGGCACCCCAGGGGGTGTCCTATCTCCTCCTTTTTGGTATTTAGTGGTAAATCAACTTCTGATAATACTGGAGGCTGAGGAATGCACGGTGGCCTCTTATGTAGATGACGTTACTATAGCCGTCTCGTCGAAGTACCTAAACACTTTAAAAGAACTTCGACAAAACGCTTTAAATAAGCTAATTAAATGGACAGCTAGGTGTGGTAAGGTGTATTTGTAGAAGATAAGTGTATTCACTTCTACACGGACGGTTTAAAAACCAACGACGGGGTAGGTGGAGGTGTTTTCTCTCATAGGCTTAATCTCAGCCTCTCCTTCCGCCTTCCAAATCAATATAGCGCTTTGCAGATGGAAATATCAACGACAGATACACACATCTTTTCGGATGGCCACGTAGCAATCAAGTCCTTGGAATCGTGTTCCCTAAACTCAATAACAGCTCTAGATTGTCTTTCACAGGTGCTAGAACATAGGGATATCGCAGGAAATTATAAGGCTGATGTACTCGTCAGATATGGAACTACCATACCCAACCTAACGGATAATGGTACATTGGGTTTACCGATCGCTACTATGTAAAATCAAATTGAAGTTGGATGCAATCAAAAGAACGAATCTTAGGTGGTCGTGTTGCAAAGTTTCTAGCGACAAAACAGATTTGGCCTAAGCTGGACCTGACACGCTCTAAGATTCTAATTTCTCTCAACAGACTACATATCAGCACCACAATAGGTGTTATTACTGTGCATTGTTTAATAGGCAACTACACTACAAGGCTTGGCGTTTACTCGAATGATTTCTGTAGAAGGTCCATGGACTGGGAGGAGCAGGAAACTATTATCCACTTCTTTTGTACATATCTAGTACTCTCCCATAAAAGAAAACTTCACTTAATGACTTAGGCGATCTTACAAGTATAGATATCAGAAGCCTCCTTCGCTTCACTAAAAGCTCCAAATGGTTCGATTAAGTAGGCAGGAGAAATTTCTCAGGATCAATGTGTGTAGGCGTTTTTAGCTGGCAGACACTTTAATCCAACCTAATTCTTTATAAGTAGTAATAACCATAATCGATGTTGTGTTCTAGTTAAATATACATACATACGTACTTATGTTGCTCTCTGCCTATTGTCTGTGACGTACGCGTTATTGATTTGCTCTATTATTACAATGAATTCTATGTGCTTCAAGTGTTTAAATCTATTAACAGACAATGATTTCTTATCGTGTGGTGTATGTGGTTTAAGCCCACATACAGAATGCAGTTCTATTCAAAAAACTGTCATTAAAGTTATAAAAACAAATGCTAACATTTTCTTTAAGTTTGAAAACTGCATAAATAGTCCATTGCTGATATGCATACAAAAAATGAGTGACCTTTCATCATTAGAGTCTGTTAAATCCAAAAGTGTATCATTGAATTCAAATGCCTTGAATACCAGCCGAGACATTCGTGGTACTACTCGTGTTCAAAGAATCTCAAAGTTCGTTGAACCATCAAAAAAACCGACCACTGATCGTCGCGAGTCATCAGTTGCTGTCGCAGAGGGAATTGATGTGCTTTGTGCTGATAATGCTGCTGCTGCTGTTGTTGGTGATTCTGTGCCTCGCAATGCTAATGCTGATTTGGTTACTGCTGTCAGTACAAATGACTCGCACGCTGCTAGTTCTGGTGATGGTGTTACTGAACTTATCATTGTGGCTAATAATAACAATGCAAAGGTAATTAAGAACAAACGTATCGAAGTAATTTTAGGAACAAGTGGGCAAAATAGTGATCTGCATGTTGTTCGTAAATTAAAATGGTTCCACATTTCAAGTTTCCACCCCGACACCACTACAGATGCAATTATTTATCACGTTTCGTCAAAGCTAGATGTTGCATCTCAATGCATTTCATGTTTTAAATTGAGTAAGCTTAAAGATAGTCAGCTGCCACTTAAATTTGTGAATTTTAAAATTGGTGTACCAATTCAATATGCAAAAACTGTTTATGATGAAAATTTTTGGCCGAATGGAGTTAAGATTCGTTCTTTTATTCACGACCCTACAAAAAACTAAGCCCTGTTAATGCTAATGGTGGAAATATGCATCAACACCATTTGAATGTTTATTACCACAATGCGAGTGGATGCAGAACAAAGACTTCAGATTTGTTTTTTGCGTCTAGCCATAAAGATTATGACGTAATTATAATTACGGAGACCTGGCTCTACAAAGATATCCTATCAACTGAAATTTTTGACGACTCAATTTATGATGTTTTTCGGAATGATCGCTGTAAACTGGTGGAGGATCGTGGTGGTGGAGTACTGGCCGCTGTTCAGTTAACGTTTTCCAGCAAAAAGATTCCTTTACGAAATTTAGATGCTGACCAAATCTGCTGTCGGAAGTACTAAATTTGTTTATATTGTTACTTATATACCATCTGGTAGTAGATTGAATACTTATGAAAATTGTATTGAGAATTTTGAATTTGTAAGCCATTATTGTTCTGCAGATAATATCTTATGTGCTCTAGGAGATTTTAATATTGGTGATGTAAATTGGTCTTGGTCTGAAGACGACAAAATGTTCATACCATATAATGTTAAAAAAGATTACGAAATAGCTCTTATTGATTGTATGTTTTCAATTAATTTATGTCAGATTTGTTCAATTGCAAATTCGCAAAACAGGCTACTAGATCTTGTTTTTATAAATGTAAACGAAGTCAAAACAAATATCTCTGAAGCTCCATTTCCTCTTTTGAATAACTCAATTTTTCATAAACAAATAATGATAGAAATTGATTTATATTCTTATGTAAACGTTGGAACGAATTCGATTAGTTCTTTAGATTTTCTAAAATGTAATTTTGTGGGTCTAAGAGAGTATCTTCATTCTTTTAACTGGGATGTGGAATTTGAAAATCTATGTCTACGTGATATGTATAATCATTTTATTTCTATAATTAATGTCGGTTTTTCCATGTTTGTTCCATGCTCTGTGAGGAAATATAAATCCAAGCCCCCATGGTATAACAGACGATTCTTGCACTTAAAAATCATAAAAAATAAAGCTTACAAACGATTTAAAAAAACCGGAAACAATACCGATAAAGAAATGTTTTGTAAACTGCGAAAAGATTTTACAATGTTAAGTAAATTTCTACATAATATTTTCAAAATTAATGTGGAGAACAAACTTAAATATGATTCCAAATCATTTTGGTCTTTTATAAATCAAAAAAGGTGCTCCAAACGATTGCCGAAGCAAATGTTTTATAAAAATGCAGTGTCTAATGACGTTAAAAACTCTGTTGAACTATTTGCGCAGTTTTTTGAATCTGTATTTTCTCCCTCTGTAATTCCTATTTTGCCTGAATCATATTCAATGCCAAAAATTGATTTTAGCAACTTAGTTCTGGAGGTTCAGGACATTGAGTCTGCTATCTGTTGCCTCAAACCGAATCCTAAGCCTGGTGCTGATGGTATTCCTGCAATTATTTTAAAAAATTGTTGCAGCTGTATCTGCAAACCTTTACTTAAGATATTCAATCTATCGCTAGTATCGGGTTTATTCCTTGATGATTGGAAGATCTCCTTTTTGGTGCTTATCTTTAAATCTGGCTCTAAAAATGACGTCGAAAACTATAGAGGTATATGCATATGGTATTCCGCTATACCAAAACTTTTGAATGCTTTTTAAAAAGTAAAATAGATTTTCACATTAACGTGCATATATCAGAGTTTCAACATGGTTTTGTTTCAGGTCGTTCAACAACATCTAATCTAGTCCATTTTACATCTTTTGTCATTAATGCTCTTGAAAGCGGATGTCAGGTGGACGCTGTCTACACGGACTTTAGTAAGGTTGATTCTGTGAACCATGTTTTGCTGATAAAGAAGCTAGAAAGTTTTGGATTTCATTCAGTAATGTTGAAGTGGATTTCATCATTTTTAATTGGTAGGTTTCAGAAGGTCTGTCTTGATAACAATTATTCAAGATTAATCTCTTGCACTTCTGGGGTTCCACAAGGAAGCCATCTAGCGCCCCTCCTTTTCATTATATTTATTGATGATATTGTTCAACAATTCAAATTTTGTCACTGCTTAATGTACGCTGATGATCTTAAAATATTTTTAAAAATTAAAGGCTTAGATGATTGCATAAAAATCCAAATGGACCTTAACAATCTATCGACTTGGTGTATTAATAATGGTTTAAAGTTAAATGTTGGAAAATGCTTTGCTATCTCTTTCACAAGATCTCATATGCAACATTTGTTTAATTATTGCATTGAACTCATGCCCTTAATAAGAGTTAAACAAATAAAAGATCTCGGCGTATTCATTGACACAAAACTAACCTTTGTTTCTCATATCGAATACATAGTTGCGAAGGCTAATTCACTAGCTGGGTTTATTAAAAGAAACTCGAAAGATTTCTCTGATCCTCATACTTTTTTATCGCTCTTTATTGCCCTAGTCAGGTCAGTTCTGGAATACGCTGATGTTGTTTGGAATCCAAACTATTTGACCTATTCAGACCGTATTGAAAAAAGTGCAGAGGCGCTTTACAAAATATATCTTTTTTAAAATGCGTTGGAATTTTGAACCATCTTATAAAGCTAGATGTCTACTTTTAGGTTTAATGCCACTTAGTGCAAGAAGGCGTGCACATGACATCATGTTTGTGAAAGACGTTCTGTGTTCCCGTATTAATAGTCCTTTACTTTTATCTATGTTCCCAATTTATGCTCCGGAGAGGGTATTAAGGGATCGTCATATCTTTTACCTAATGGGGCATAGAACAAACTATGGTCGAAATGAGCCAATCTCTAGATCTCTGAATTCATTTAATGAAATTAGTAGACATATTGATTTTCATATTTCGAGAGAGCGATTCAAAGACATTTTATTCAGTTTGCTTTCAAACTAAATTAGTATTGTTTAAATTTTTATTTTCATTATACTTACTGTGCATTTTATATTAAATTAATTTTACATATGCTTTCTTAAATTTAATTATATATTCGTAATCTGTAAGCTAAGCTTGTTAATGAAATAAATGAATAAATAAATAAATTATCTAATATCTTTAAAATGATCTAACTTTTCAATCAAAACAACATTATGGTCACCCAAGTGCTTGACTTATCTCCAGTCAACAAATTTGTTTGCCCACCGACGTCCTAGACAAATGACAATATAATTAGTACTACCCGAAAATTAGTATTGACTTCTAAGTTAAAGTTTTCTTGAAATTAGGCAGTTTTGTATTGCACCCTTATTTGTGTGGCCAGCGTAATTATACCATTTTGAAATATTTGTTAGATTTTAAGATTGTGTTATGAATTCTTCACCAGTGTGTTACTTTTTAAACAATTGTTAATTTAAAACTATCATATAATGCGGATTTTTTTGTTTAATAGTGGTCTGGGCATATACTTTTCAATCTTGTTTATTCGGCCACTACAACATAAGGGATGCTATAGAAATGCCCACACTTCTGCGTTATACCGTGAGGTGGTGCAATTGAACGTTCATTTCAAAAACTATAAAATAGTTACATAACCCGAATTTATTTCCAAGTGAAGAAAATATATTCAGTTTCATTCGAAGTGAGAAGTGAAATATTTCTTACTTTGAGTTACAGAACAGTCAGTCAGTCGATTCCAACATAAAAGTTTTTTTTTAGGGAGAAAAGTGCTCTAAGTTGTTTTGTGTAAAGAAGGTGGTAGTGCAGAACGCTGCACAAGGCTGCGGGAATCTAAATAAATAAAATATCTTTTTTTTTTACTTGTATGGTTTTTATACTTTTCTATGTAAAGGGTGTGCAAAATTCGCGCAAAATTTGAATTTAGCTCAATTTGTGCGGTAAAGTGTTGCCAACTAAAAAAATAGACAGTGTGACAGCTGACAGTTCAGGGTTATTCAAAATCGAATGCTACACGAAAGAACAACGCGTTTTCATTGTTGAACAATATTTTAAAAATAATAAAGGTTTGGCAACTACAGTTCGCAATTTTCGTACAAAATGTGGTCGAAATAGTGATTTAACTTCATCAACTATGAAGAGATTAATTCAAAAATTCAGGGACCTGAATCAATTAGTAATCTTAGACAATCTGGCAGTCCTTCAACAAGTCGTTCAACACAAAACATTGAAGCAGTTCGTGAGATTATTGTTGAGAGTCCAGGAAGACCAATTCGGCACCGTGGTCAAGAATTGGACATTTCAAGAAATTCTCTACAGTGTATTCTCACGAAAGATTCACATCTTCATGCATACAAAGTGCAATTGCTATCGCGACTTGATAATCAAGTTTTTTGTATCTAAATAGCAAGATATGAATGTGGACGACATGTGGTTTTAACAAGAAGGTGCCACATGTCATACAGCCCGAGAAACAATTCAATTACTGCATGAGTCATTTCCTGGTCAATTGATCATGCGATTTGACGCCGTTGGACTTTTTCTTTGGGGTTTTTTGAAGTCTATGGCTTATGCCAACAAACGCACGACCACCCACGCCTTGAAGGAGCAAATTGAGCGCTGTATCAATGAAATTCAGCCACATTTATGCAAAACAGTCATACATAACCCTATACTAATAAAACATTTACAAATTTTATGTTTTCTATCAAAATTACTTCTTGCGTGAATTTTGGGACACCCTGTTTCAATAATGTGTAGTGAAACACGAAATAAAGAACGCATACGTATGTACGAATATGATAAGAATTTATTAAAGATGTAAGAAAATCCTCTTTAAAATACAACTCAGAAACTTATTTTACATTGAATGTCTCTAGATATTTGTCGGTAAGTTTACAAAATTAGCGCAAACATCTAATGATGATGAAGTATATCCGAAACTAGAGGGGGATCATCAATTTCCACATCACTTCCGGGATCTTATTCTGGACTCGTTTTCAAAACTCGTAAGAGTTGATGGATATGTCCCGATTAAGTGGCTGGTGTCCCAAATAAGCGGAGAATTTATTTAATCTCTTTTCCATTTTTGTTTTTCTTCATTTGTCCCAGTTAAGCGGCAGTCTCAATTAAACAGCGGATATTGGATGGGTGTGGAGGATTTTGCAGTTTTGCTCTGCGAATTCTAAAAAAAAAGAAACATATACACGTATACATGCATATACTAATACGAGTACCTGGGTCCAATATCTACAAGGCGAGCAGATGTTGGCTTCAAGTAAGCATCAATCTATGATCCCTTCTGCACTGTCTTACTTAAAAAGAGCGACAGCGTTTTTTTCTCCAAGTTAGGAGTGGCTGGAATTCACGAACTCGCAAGCACGTAGGACTAGCTTTTAAACTGAATTTGAAATGGGACCAAAGAATAACACATAACAGAACCGCTAGCAAACTAGAGGATATTAAACTCTTCAGCATTTATTATGCTGGACTAATAGTAATAATAGCGATTCTTTAAAAGTGGACTTCATTGCCGCTATCATAAAATAATTAATTCCATCGTTTTATTTTGTAACGTCATCGCCATCGCCATTTCCTCGTTTTCATTGTAAATCCAATTTTCATCATCGACTGGGTGTAGGCGCTAAACTAATCGAGCCCCTAGACTCAACCACGGTCTAGAGTACTTAACAGCTTCATCTATTGTCTCCAATGAATGTGCAGAGACAATTGAACTCACGCTATCTGTTCTCTGCAATCGAAGACGGTTATGCAGAGCACTACTATTAACAACAGTTCGCTAGTAAAAATAACGTCGTACCATCGATAGAAACGTTAGCCCAGAAAATAAACACCGGCGGCGACGATGTCTATACATTGGAATATAATTAAACTGTGTATTTAATGGCCAGACATCAAAAGATCAATGGACCATGATGGGGACCAAATGGTACTGATTATAGACCTTGGAGACAGGGAGATTCTTCGTAATGCACCAATTCCGATCTGGAACGAAAGTATTCGGAACCAAGAGCATTGATTTTGCACAAAATTCTTCATCTTCACAACCTTCAATTACGATCCAATTACAGGAGGAAGTAGAACTTCCTTGCGCGGGCGTTTTGCACAATAAAAATGATAGAGACATAGGGAGAGATCGCGTTGATGATGATTCACTGCCAATTGCAATAAATTAACTGCCTATCTGTATCTGCAGATATAAGTACGGATATGTGCCTATAAGTATAAGCAGAGAGGAACCCAAACGATATTTTTCGATGACATTCATTGAAGCATGTCGACGCTTGCAAGGTACACTGAATAAAGAGCTCGCTGCACATCTGATAAAATGCACTGCATCAGCGTGGGAGTGCGATAAAAGAATAAACCAGCAAAAAAAGAAACCCAATGGCAGCGAAAAAGCAGAGAACAAGAAGAAGAACATTAATGAAATGATTGCAATAATTTGTCGTCGTCCCCGCCAGTAGCCCACCAAAACCATTGTGCCAAAAATAAACGTGATAAATGAATGCTACTCTATAAAAATCAGCCACAAAGTGAAGCCAATCAGTTGTCTTATATTGCAGATACACACACTGACCGTAAATAAAAAAAAAAAATTCTATTTTCAATCAAATAAATTGCACTACAAAAAATAGACAGACGTTCTACTGCTCTACAGTTTTGTAGCCCGCACACTTTAACTTTCCCCGGCAGTAATTCTGCTTTAGCTTCAGCATGAGCGTATTTAAGAGAACCTGCATTGAATTAAATTTAATTGAAGACAAATTAAGAAGAAAAATAATAAATACTTACAAAATTCTTTAAGTAGTTGCTGCCTCATCAAGGATTTATCTTGCTATCTGAGGAATGCCTCTTAAAACTGTGGGCCCACACTTTGAATAATTTGCTTATTAAGTGAGTGAATGAATTGAGATATATTTTATGGAATTCCAAGCTTCTTTAGAAAGCATCGTTTATTGTAATCAATATGAAGGCCGTGTTTGCTGACACAGTTTTATTTTGCATTGGTTTTAAATATGATGTATTGGTTTTTTTGTAAGTTACACGCACCTACGATTTGGATCAGTAGGTATAGGGGGGAGAACCACAACCATTTCCTTTCAACACCATCGTGAATCAGCTGACTATAGTTAGTTTTGTACTCCAACTACATGTAATGAAGTTCATACTGTCGTAAAAACTGTGTACTCAGTTGAATAAAAGCTTTTAATGAACTTGTCATAAAATGGATGCCAGCTACATTCTGAAGGTACCTTATACACGATCGTGCCCTTAATAACCCAAACATAACATTCTTCCCTAGTCTTCCACTAGTTTTACATAGACCATAGCTATCATATACTATGATATTTCCAGAACACCGAGTTTACAGTATGCCATTGCAAGACATTTAAACTCTAAAACCATTCTGGTCGGAGATGCTTTGAAGAGTCATAATCCATTCCTAATTGTGCCAATCTTCGTGATATTCAAATCACGAAAGTTTTTTTTTAACAGTTTATTCATCGAAGACAATTTTAAAGCAGATTCCTCTAATCGTTGTTGTTATTTCTATGTGCCAGCTGGCAAGGAACTCCGGGTCATTTGCAGAACAGTTCTTTTAGTTTTATTTCACACTCGATATAATTTAACAATGGCAAAAATTTAACTCTTCTACTAGCCCAATAGAAAAGCAAATGAGTTCCTTTTATTCAAACACCACGTTTTGTGTTACCCTCGAAGGTTCCAGTGAGATGAGGCATGCCGAGGATCATTCTTGTAGATGTCTTGCTCTATAGCAATCTACTACTCTATAGGTCATCTACTAAAATGTATGATATATGTACATAATCTACTAAGTTCTGCTACGAGCAGGAGATTTTTACAAAATTTAGTTGGAAGTTTCCCCATTTTCAAATTAAAGACGTAGACGTTATGCGAGCAATAACCCATGAGAAAATCTTTTAAAAGCTTTGAGTCACGATTGTTTAACATGCGATGTTGGTAAAGTTTAAAATTGAAATACATAGCCTTTGTGTAGAGTTCCATAATGCGGGCTTCTTTGAAATACCTAACTTTATATGGCTTGTAGATTCTCCAGAGGAGAGTTCAGGATCCATAAAGAGAGATTGTGAACCTCGCCTTTCAAGTTCACCTGCAATCTCGATTCCTAGTAACCCAAGCCTGATTTGATTGTGAGCTGCAAACTACTTAAGAGTGTTCGGACAATTTCAGACGAAGTAATAGTCAGAACGGTAATTTTTGAATTTTTTGATAGCTCCTAGCTCAATTGAAGGAAGGTTCAAGGTTCGAATCCCACAAACATATGTAAATAATAAAAAAGTTTTTTCATGGTCCTACCTCTCCTGACTATTTGACAAACCTTCGGGAGTAAAAGACTTTTCAGAGGTCCAGGCAAAATGCCAAGTTTAAAGTTTCGTAAAATACTATGTTTTATGATGCTCCTTGATTCTTATGTGCAATGGAGAAAAGGTTAGTCATAGTTAAGGTTAACGCGCCTCCATTAACCATTTTGAGTTCAGAATGAATTTTGGAATGGCATATGGTAGCTTTATTGACAATTCATCCAGATCGTTGAGAGCTTCTCCGAAGCGGAAGCTGCCTTCCTGGTTCTGTTGAGGCATGGGCATTCACAGGATGTGCCTGCTCGCTTCCGTATCTATGTGCACATGTCGCCACAGGTGGAACGGTGAAATACCTTTTTGATGTTTCTGATTCTCAAACCTGAGTCTTCTTCTCACTTAAACCACTGAGCTATGGCAGCTGATACTTTATTTTTGGAAAAAAAAAATATTTTTAAAGATATTATAAAAAGTATGATTATTTCGAGACATTCGATTTGATAGATTTTGCCTTTCAACTTTGACATTATAGTCTAAGGAGGCCCTGTCAGGGACCGGAGTTTTGGAGAGAATTGCTTATAGCATCATTAAAGTTATTTATTCTGGATATATTTAATTCGCCTCGGATGACAGACATACGAGTACCTTACCTGAGGCCTATTATTGACAACGACTCTTGGGGGTATTCGAGAAAAAATTTTGCGTCTTTCCTTTGAAAAGCCAAATACGAGACTAACCCGCATATTCTAGAAGAACGAATAAAATCAAATTACCAAGAATCAGGTCTCATGCCTGTGAATACGGGTGGCTTGTGAGCACCTGGACACTCACGCCAAGTTTGATATTTCTGTACTCATTGATTTCTAGTATAAAGCCAGTAGATTTTGCTTCAACCAGAGTTACAAAAAAATCATACCCGAAACACTTTCGAATGAGTACCCGAAAGGACCTAATCTGATTGAAAGAAAATGTTGATTACTTCAGTAAAGGAATGGAAAACAATGACAAATATCGGAGTCATAATGTGGCTACTAGTATATCTAAAATGGAAGACGCAGAGCTAATTGGTTTATCCGAGGCCACTTGAAAATTAATTTTTCTCAAACAATTTAGACAATTTTGACTCTTAATCTATCGCAGCTTTAAGAGTGCTGCTGAGGCTTTCATGTGTGGGTTGCATTACCAATGAGTGGGTCGCGAAAAATTACTATTTCCGAAAGTGGGTCACGATCGAAAACAGTTTGTGAAGTCCTATACTACCAGATCATGCAGTATCTTCTTCTATTTTAGAAACACCCTGCAAAGCCTTTCGTATTATATTGAATATAAACTGATATCGTTTTCGGGAATTTACCCCCAGATGAATGTTTAAATTCTGTCTATGCGTAGCGAAGTATAGAATTTATACATATATACACATTACAGGTTCTACAAAGCATAGTATTAATGAAACTAGACACGATGAGCTATGTTTTGTTATCTATTCGTATCTAATGTAAGCAAATACAAAAATATCACTTTACATACCTTTTCAGATTTCGCGCTAGTCGCTAAATATTCTATTTTACGCTTGTTATATCAAGTATCGACTTATGGAAAAATATAAACAATGAAATTCACTAGAATAGCCTAACAACTTTTCTGGAAACCCGTACTCATTTTAAGAATATGAACTCATTTGTTTCATACAAACAAAAAAAGTGTGCATTAGCACCATTAGTGTTCTGTACCATCATTTTGACTAATATTGCTTCCTTATAAATCCAGAGAACATATCAAAGTTATGGAATCATTTCTAAAAGCTTGGCTTAGCAAGAACTTTCTACTTCAGGTTAAAGCGACCACTTCTCATTATGAGGGTATCTGGTTAAAATATTCGAATTATTTTAGTTTCTGGATTTCATTTAATATTTCACATAATGGATGAATGAACATGAAGTGCACTATGTTCCCGTAATTTCGTTTCTTTATTATTAAATCATTAAAAAGTTATAAGTATATGACACATACACGGACATACGGACCGACAGGTAGCCGAGAGTTTTTTTTTATTCCAACAAGGCATGAATTCAGCAGCATTTGTCTTATTTCCATGCTTTTACGCTCTGAAAAAAATAATATAATTTTTTTATCTAAAGTCACGGAAAATTGTACTTTTTTAAGCTCATTAAAAAAATAAAATGCAAATTGGTGCCGGTCATTTTCAAACCACTCCGGATTGTAATATAAGCAACATTTTTAGATCTATTTTACACATTTTTTTTTAAAAACAATATCGTTTGAAAAATAACCAATTTTCAAAAATTCATTAATAATTAAAGTACTGTTGTACGACTTGTTCCAAAAACTTGACACGCCATCTAGTAGTAAATTTAAGCAAAATCGTTAAAGCCGTTTTCGAGAAAATAGATTTTTTCAAAATTGTAAAGTACTACTAGTTTTGGGGTTAGAGTGAAAATTCTGATTTCGCTTCGAATTGTGACCTCACAGACTCCAAATAGGAAGTTTCAAGATAATCCGTTCAGCCTTTTAGTCTGCAGTCATGCGTATATACGGCAGACGTATAGTGCTTTGCAAAAGTATAACCGCACCCTGAAAAAAGCCTTCCAAGAAACTCTAAACGGTTACAGGGCCTTTATTATTTTTTTATTTTATGGCAATTAGAGCAAAAAAAAATCCCCGATATTTTCTTCTGGGTTTTCCAGCAATAAAAAACTGTTTTGTCTAGCTTGCAGAAGTATAGCCGCACGATATAAAAACTGCAATTTCTCTACAATTTTCATTCAGGTTTTATTGTGATTTTGACAAATAAGAATGCAGCGTGGTATGCATTTAACAGAAGTAAAAAAGGGAAAAATGCTGGCTTTTCGCGTGGATGGTTTGGGCTTTTGACCAATCGCGAAAGAAATATCAAGATCGGACCGTGTCATTCGAAATTTTTTACAATACCCGGGGTCTTATGGCACAGCAATCCAACCTGGCTGTCTACAGAAGCTTACAAGTCGCGATCAAAGGCGAATAATAAAGGCCAATTCGGTACGTTCATTGTCAAAATTTCGGAGTGAATTAGATTTAGATGTTTCGGTTTCGACAGTTTCGCGTACTATAAAACGCAGCGGATTAATCGTCCGAAGTAAAATGATGCCAGCTTCATGTCTGGCAGCAGCCCACAACGAAAATAGAGTGAAATTCGTTCGTAACAACATGGATCGTAATTGGAAAACCGTAAGTAACATTGTTTTCATTTCCTCTTTTTTTTCAATTTGAAATGTCTTAGTCTAATACAAAATTTTTTTTTTAAATTATATTTTTAGTGACGAAAAGAAGTTTAATCTTAATGGACCAGACGGCTTTAATGGATATTAGCACTATTTACGGGAGGAACCAAGGTTTTTTTCGAAGTGGAACTTCGGCGGTGGAAGTTGTATGGTATTGGGCGGCTTTTTGCGCTCGCTGTAAGGTTTCACTTGCCTTTACCTCCACAAAAATGGATAGTGCAGTATACACCCAGCTACGCTAAGAGAACTTGGTACTATATTTAGGCGATATCGGCGATTTCCTCATGTTTTTCAACAAGATGATGCTGCGATTCATGTCAGTCATCGAAATTTGGAATGTTTTCAAGCCCAAAACATCAGATTGATGAAGTGGCCGGCACGTTCTCCGGATTGTAACCCGATAGAAAATCTTTGGGGAATAATTACACGCCGAGTTTATGCCCATAATCGACAATTTGCGAACTTTGCTGAGCTCCGAACATTAATTATGGATGAATGGAACTCCTTGGAGGATTTCATACTAAGAAAACTAATTGTGAGTATGCCCAATAGAATTTTTAGTATCATTGAAAAAAGGGGTAATAAAATCCCATACTAATATAAAACAGCCAAAATAACAGCCAAAATAAAAAACATTGAGAAAAATGTAATGCTTTTATACATTTGCTAGACGAAACAATTTTTCATTGCTGGAAATCCCAAAAGAAAATATCGGGGATTTTTTTTGCTCTAATTACTTGTTAATTGATGCCATAAAATAAAAAAATAATAAAGGCCCTGTAACCGTTTAGAGTTTCCTGGAAGGCCTTTTACAGGGTGCGGTTATACTTTTGCAAAGCACTGTATATTGAAAAACCCACTTTTTCGAGTTTTGCTGTACTGGTAATGCCAAGTTTGTTCAAAATCTCGAGAAAGGCAATGAAAGCAATACTTACCCCGGTGCAAGTAACAATCAATGTTATTTCATCGTCCTTGTAAATGAACGTATTTGATCCTATTGACCTAGAATTTTAAATGAATTGAAATTTTAGGTTAGACCACATTTCAATAAACTAATCCTTAATACTATAGCAGCCCAACGATGTTTCCAGCTCCTCAATGTTCTCGTGAGGCTCGTCACTACAGTATCAAAAATTTGCAGTGTGATGTGATCTGATCTGAAATGTTAATTCACTTAAAATTTTGTGTTGGGCCACTGTTGCAGTTAATATGCTACGATGTGTGCTTGCAATGATGATAAATCTGTGTTGCTTTCCGAATGTTGCAATGACTAGAATACTATACCCACTGAAATATGTTATTATGTTATTTACGACTTGTTTGCTTAGCCGTTGTATATCATAATTAGTAAATTTATTTATATTCCAATTAAAATTGAATACTAAGAAAGAAAATATGTAACTGGCAGACGAACAAGAGGTAAAATACACGTATGAATATGACTTTAAGCAGCAGTTTCAATAAAAATGTGAATTAAGTAAGTTTTTTATCTATACGTTATTACCGTACATCTGAACTGCAATGAGTAATACTTAGAATACGCACAACAATTTGGTAAGAAAACGAACGTCCATACACAAGCTTAATATTTGTCTTACACTTTAATATTTCAGTATACATATTCATATGTCCTCATTATAGATACATACATACATGGTAGACCAAAGGAAGCTTTTAAATATCTATTTTAATATTTACTAATTGCAATTGTACCCAACACATTCGATTTATCTTCATTACAAATTACATTGCCTATGAAATATATAAAATAAAGCATTTTCTAATATGTAGTAAGAGATATTTACCTATGTATAGCCGAATAAGCATTTGATTACTGCGTCAAATTTTAAAAAGAGAAGAGCTTGAGTCCCAGTATCGTGTGAAGAGGAAAGCATGACCGCATCAACGCCCTTGCATCACAAGCCGAGGAAGCAGGAAACAAGTGCGACAGCAGAACCCTCTACAGAATCATCACTAAGAAACAGACGGTCAAAGTACCAAACAACGGCCTGTGATGATCTCGGGTGATGATCAACTCAATAGATGGAAGAAACATTTCGCGTCGATTTTAAACAGCATGGAAAACAACGACATGGCTCCGATCCCGCCTGAGCAATCCGTAGCAACAAATCATCGAATTCGCTCTGGTCTTTCCAACATATCAGAGATCATAACCGCACATAAAGCACTCAAGATAAATAAAGAAATGGTACTTGATATCCCAGCATAGCTTTTTTAAGCAGCACCAAACATATCGGCTGAAATAATCCAATCGCTGCTTGTAAGCAAAGCATGAGAAAGTCAAAGCTTTCTACAAGAATGGAATAATGGGGTTATCATCAAGCTCCTAAAGAAAGATAATCTAATGGAGTGCGGAAACTGGAGGGGAATTGGTGTTCCTCCTGCGGTTGCCAAAATAATAACTCGAATAGTGTAGTGGTAACATCATCGCTTGTCACGCTGCAGGTTCACGGTTCGAATCCTGATGGCAAGAATCATATATTTATTTTGCATGAAATAAATAAAAAAGTCGATCAATTGCGAAAGCTTATGTCAACTCTACTGCGAAGGCATAACACTGGCAGTAGGGTGATCATATGGCTAAAATGCAACTTGAATGAATCATAAGCAACGACAATAACAGTAAAACAAAAATACTCCCCAGTTATCTGGACGCTACCCTTGGAGTTCACTGAAACTTAATATCACCTGAATTTCAAACCAATTACACCAATCTGTCTTTCTCCCTATCTCTTCCCCTTTCCTCAAAACGCTCGTGACCTAAAAAATTAGTATAAGGGTATTCATATTCCCTTTGACATGTGCAAATTATAAAAAAAAAAAATAGTGGTAGGGCGAATCAAAGAACAGCTAGTTTCAACCCTTGATGACGAATAGAGATTTTGTTCATTTTGTTCAAGTTTTGCGCAGCAGGGGAATCCCTGAAAAGCTAAATTAGAAAACGGTGAAAAAAGTGACAAGGGGATCAGTCACATCTTACGTGGAGGTGACATCTCCATTGCAAAATGCTTGTAATGGCATGGTTAAGCAGCTCTCACTATCCAGAAAGAAAAATGCGTTGGTGGAAAAAGGCGCATTGCAAGATAAATCCCAGAAAACTTCGAACGACCGCAAATCTAAGAAAATAGCCATCCAGTCACTGATGGAAGGTAATAAAATAGAACCTGAATGAATTAAACGAAGGCCACCAGCAACAAATATGAGAAAACCAACCCGTTCGACGCGCTAGTTCTAGAAACAAAGAGAAATCTAACGTATGCTGTGAAAAGTCTAAATCGATGCCAAATGTGAACCGCATCAAAAAAAACGGCGAAAGGAGACCTACTCATCGAACTGAATAGATCTGCTAACTCACCGACAACAAAATTCGATGAAAAAGTTAATGGTATCCTGGTAGAACAAGCTGATGTGATGTAATCACTGAGTGAGGTGAAAGACCTTGATGAGATTACTGCAAAAGAAGACGTCTTTAATGCGTTACAGGAGAACTTCGTGAAAGCCATAATGGCATTAACAATAAAATCACTTCGAAAAGCCTACAGTGGCAACCTTGAGCTTACCAGCAGAAGCAGCCAATAAGCTCATCGAAATTGACAAAGTACGCATAGGATAGGTTGTGTGCCCAATACGCGAGAAGCTAAACCCACTCAAATGCTACAAATCTATGGAATTCTATCATATAGCCAAAGCTTGCAAAAGCACATGTAAATGGTCCAAAATGTCTACTCTGCCAAGGCAACGAGTGTATCGGTAGTAACCACTCTACCGGAAGTCATAGATGTCCATCATACTAACGTGCATGGAAGAAACTGCTGCTGCAATGAAAATACTACAATTAAAACTAAACCACTGTGAGGCGGCCCAAGCCCTTTTATCACAAATCACCAGTGAACTAAACGTAGACGTAGCAATCTTAAGTGAACCGTATCGGCAATATGATAAGACTGTATGGACAGGGGATGCAGCAGGCAAAGCTGCAATACGGACCCTTCCAAGAAACAAAGAACTATGGTAGGTGTTTCGTTAAGTCCAAAATTGACGGCTACTACGTATGCAGCCATTACGCTCCACCGGGTCTTACGATCGAGAAATTTGATAGCTTCCTAGACAGGTTAACCGTAGATGCTAGAGGTCGAAGCCTGATTGTCACAGCGCATGGGCCACAGAATGGGGCTCCTCAAAGACAAACAGGAGGGACCTTAGACGTAGTGCTATTAAACAGACGTAGTGCTATTAAACAGCAATAACGAACACACGTTCTGCAGGAATGGAGAGGTTTCAATCTTCTGCCTTACTTTTGTAAGCAAAGCCTTTGCGCAGAGAACAACATGGAAGGTCAGTTCGCTACACTCACAGCTACCACCAAGTAATATTGTGTGAGATGATAAACGAACAAAGATGATACCAAAATACATTAACGAGAATAGCCAACAAAATAGGATGAAAGACAAGCACATCGTCCATATGATCACAAATGAAAAAGCAGTCCAACTGACCACCCACATCACAAGAACGTGCAATACTTCTATGGTAAGAAGGACAACTAGTCCACAATACCCATCAGTTGATTGGTGGAATGAAGATATCGCGCTGCTACGTGCTGAATACCACCGCGCAAGAAGACTATGCCTACGCTTTGGAGGAAGAAGCAATTCTACTGAACTCCAGCATCGATATAAAGCAGTGTGTAAATACGGGTCCCGTCTACCACATGTATAGATGCACGAGTACTATAGAAAATAGTTGAAGGTCTATTTCCAAGTCAACCGGGAACTCCGCTAGAGGAAGAGTCATCGACCCTAGAATCACACCAGGAGATAGGCATGCAATAGATTTAGAAATCAAAAAGCGACGGTTAATTCCAGAATGGACATGTTTGTGGACATCTATTACTATGATCAATGGAAGAAACAAAACCTCGTGTTACTACCCAAGGAAGGCAAACCCGCATGAGATTCATCAGCCTACCGCCTTCTCTGTATATTGGACATGACAGGGAATGTTCTAGAGTCCATCATCTATAACAGATTGGAAGCAGCCATTAAAGGGTCAGGTGCACTATCAGAACATCAGTATGGATTTCGAAATGCACACTCGACTGTTGATGCTATTAAAATAGTGATTGATACAGTACAAAGGACCATAGAAGGAAGACAATGTAAAAGAATCATAGCTCCGCGAGTTGCAAACATATTCTGGAAGCACTACGAAATATGATAGTAACATTTTACACTAGAAAAATTGTACAGAGCTATTTTCGGCTAAGAGTGTAGGAGTACACAGTCACAGGTGGAGTACCCCAGGGCTCAGTCCTGGAACCGCTACTATGGTACGTTATGTACGATGGCATTATTCATTTCGAAGTACCAAACAAGGCTAAAGTCGTGGGATTTGCGGACGACATCGCCATAGTTGTAACAGCAAAACTACTGGAAAAAGTTGTTCAAACTAGCAATGAAGCCATTTTAATTGTTCGATGGTGGCTAGCATCAGTCCGTCTCACGCTAGCTGAACACAAAACGGAAGTGGTACTAATTACAAATAGAAAACGGAGAGAAACCATTACGCTCACAGTAGGTGGACATGAGATAGTATCCAAAGCAGCGATTAAATATCTTGCAGTTATGATTGACACAAGGTTTACATTTAAAGAACAACTGGAGTACGTGGGGGATGTAGGAGGACCGAGATATAGCTAGAAACTTCTCTTAGCGTGAAATCATACAAACGAAAAATCATAGCAGTAAATCGACTATATGCATTAAGAGTGAGTAGCGCTTTCCGCACAACCGCGGATCAGGCAGCTTGCGTGATCGCAGGACAGATATTCATATTGCAGCAGATCTTGGAAAAACCCAGGAACTTCAAATCGATACTCACCACCTTTTCATCGATTTTAAAGTGGCCTATAGTAGGGTTTAGAGAGATGATGTATACAGATCCATATCTAGTTTCGTCTGTCCATGCAGAATGATCTATAACAATATCACTGCTTTGACGTCAAAAGAAGGCTTTGTCCCATAACAATGAGTATCTAATGTTCCAAATGAACTCAAATATGTAAATGTACATGCCGTTACTTACAACTACTACTTTATCACAATTTGACTGAGGCCGGATTTGGTAACTGTGAGTTTTACAATGTACGCCAATTTTTGTGTGTACTGAATGATTTCGATGATTTCGATCCCATAATTGTGAGAATAAGTTTCATTTGATAATCAAAACTTACGATGAAAAACAAAATCACCACAATTTTCTTCGCGAGTTTCTGAAATAAGAAAAAAGGTTTTTCTTTTGAATTGGTACAAAATACAGTATTTTTCAATTGTACGACTGTTGATTCACTTTGAATTGCAGATCATAATTCAAATAACAAAGTGCAAATAAGACATTTTTACTGCAATTTTTCGGTATTCGCGCTCGCTGTGAGAATCAAGCCTTTAGATTCGAATTCGAAAAAATAGTCCACATAGCTGATTCATCTATGAATCTTTTCGAATCAAAATGAACGCTTGAAAAAATGGCAGATTTGTTATTATATTTTCCTTGACCGCGTTGTATTCAACACTACATACGGGAAATAGGAGAGAGGATTTATTTTTATTATTGAGTTTAGAGAATTGGGATAAACACGTTTTGTTTTTGGCGGTAAACAACGTTTCTTGTTTTTATTTCACTGTGAAAGACGGTTTTATTTTTAGTCATATGAAGCTAAAAACATTATCTTGATGGGAAGACTTTTAAAACGGAAATGATTAGAAAGAAAAATTATTTTGTCCTTAAGTGATTTTTCTTAAAAAAAAAAAACTATTTATTTGAAATATAATAACAATAACTCTCGAAATTCGGTATATTTGGCCCAGAATTCGGAGCAAAAAATCTGCCAACTCCATTCTGTACACGGTTCTTCTGTCACATCTACTTGCTGCATCTTCGACTTGTTCGAGCAGCAAGTGGATGTGACGTGGCACAGGCTTGGCTGGACTTCCTCCATCTTAAGTTGTTTTCGTTCTTCGAACCGTTTCCAGGTATCTACAGACAAGTGCCTTACACCTATAGGGACAAGTAATGGTTTCCTAAACATTTTCGAAATCGAAATTTTGTTCAATTCTGATATTACTAATATAGAGAAACTCGAAAAATGAGTCAGCCAATTCTATTTGAATGTCGGTATGTATGGTCGACTGCAACCTAAATGGCTGGACGGATTTTCTTCAAACTTCATATTTGGGATCTATAGGGTCACAATTCGATGTGAAATCAAAAAGTACGTTGTTAATAGCCGATTTCGGAACAAAAATCGATTTTCTTGACAACGGGAATATGCTATCAGATAACATTCATTGAAATTTAAGGAATAAATAAGACAAGAACTTTTAGTTTAATTAAAACAAAATAGAGACATAACACTTTATTAAAAAATTTCGCTCGTAATTCGAGCTCTACACGCCCAGTCTTCCCTGCAGTACTCAACCAGCAGCATCCGTTCCGTTTAAAAAGTAAAAAACATCCTCCATCTTTGTTGAAATATAATCTTAACAAAACATCGAACATGTACCCAGTAAGTGACCGATATCACGTATGTTACACAAAGTTCAAACTCCAGTCAAATCACTTCTATGTGACATAAAGATAAGCTTTAACAATCCTTTCCTTTGCATAGTATTCTATCTCTGCTGAAGATCCTGTTCTTTATATGAATGCATATCTTATGTTCTCATCTGTGACTTGTATAATTTCGTATAACGACTTCTTCCATTGAGCAGCATTTGTTTCAGCTAGGTTCAGTGTAATACCAACATCCACGGCTAGTTTGATCCAATCCTAGCAGCAGAGGGACTTGTGTTATACTGCAAGCAGATTTGGGAGCCTAAAATTATCTGTATGCATTACACGTACAAGATAATCCGAATTCAACTTTCGTGTGCAGATAAAGAGTGTTGATAGTCCTGTTTCCAACTGATATGTTGTGGCGTATTTACCGGCAAGTAAAATATCCTCCTTAGAAAAAAGCGCAGCAAGTTTTCCACCACTACCTAAATACTTATGAAATCTCCAAAATTGAGCTCAGCAAGGATCACTATGTCATCCGCGTACATAATGACTTTTATTTATAAGGATCCAATATTTACTCCCCTCCACTAAACCAAATCTTCAAGAAACAGGAAAAAAAATAACTCTGCCTCACTCCTCTGTTTATTTCCATTTTTCAGAGATACCGCTACCATCGAAGACATGCGCTTTCAACAAATTTGTAAGATACTCCCAGGTTGAACAGCTTATAAAATAATGCATTGCATTTGTATCGAAGGCAGCCTTGAAATCCAAGAAGAAGGTGTAAAGTTTTTTGTTGTTGGATAGCTTTATCCGCTTCAAACTACCAAGAAAATATTGTCAACTGTGAAGTAACTCTTGCGGAAACCAGCTTGGAACTCACTTATTTTCTTGTACCCATGTACCCACTTAGTTAGTCTACCATTGTGAAGTGGAGTGTAGATTTTCAAGGCAGCATTTACGAACGACACTCCTCGGTAATTTTTTTGATCAGTAGGATCGCCTTAGAAAGGGGACATATTCGAGCTTCGTGAAAATCTTCTGGAAGGTTTCCAAACTTGAGGATGATATTAAGTACTTTCTTTATTTTTGCTTTAAAGATAACAGTGTTATATTTAAAGAAATCCGCTGGGATGCCATCTTTAAGTGACTCTAGCACAATATCAACCTCTTCCCTTAATATGGTCGCATCTAAAAGGTTGTCCTGATAAGGTCTTGCGTATTTCCGACATAAATGCACCATAGAAGAATTTATCGAAATGTTTTCGTAGAACGTCTAAGTCGATAAAGACAACGTGCACCATTTCCGTTATTTCTTTTTTTTTTTTATCACAGCACAAATTTTATCCTATTAAATTGTTTATTTGATTCAATATGCTCCATTTTTAGACTATGTATTCCCTTTTTCCTGATAAGATTCAACAGAGATTCTTTCGAAGTTTTTCGCAAACGAAGTCATACCATTCACACTTCTTACGTAGACTGGACGGTATTTTCATGAAACTTGATGCTTCTCGTATGTACAAGACATTCGTGATCATACAACGGGAAAAATTTAGCTCTTAAACGGTTTTCTTTTTCCTGCAGCAATTTGTCTTATTTTTATTTGGTAAATTTTTTCCGTTTCAACAGTTTACAGACGATGTCTTAACTGTAAGACTTTGAATACTATCGATTCCAATCTTGACTATTATTTTGTCCACCACCTCAAAGCCTTTAAATGGAGAATGGCAGTCTCCGCCGATAAGATAGTAGTCAATATTTGAACTACCCTGTTTTCCAATAACTATCAACTCACCATATTTGTCCGTTTAAAACGCTCAAGCTAAAATCGTTACAGAATTCTATATTATATTATATTATTTCTCTTCCCTCAGTATTTACATTCTAATCTCTCAAGTTTCTTTGCTAACTTCCTGTTTTACACCTTGGTTCCAGAATTACTGTTCTTGCATTGAGGTCACCTATTATCATCAAGTAAAAAGAAATATTTTTGCCAAAATTGGTTATTTCTACCAACGTAACTTCATCTATTAACTTGACCTCTCATTTAAAACTAACACCTTTATTTTTGGCAACGAGTGTACCACCTGTTCGCAGTCTTCTTAGCCGGCATCCAATTACAGTCGTAGTTTTTAAAATACTTCTCGTAAATTTTTCATTTTCCTTTAACAACAATAACAATTCGAAATCAAAGGTATACTAATAATTAACAAAGCTATAATTTAATTTCCATTAACATTTTGAATTTGCGAGAAACTCTCCATTTTTCAGAATTTGACGTTTTTTTGTTTTTTTGTTCAGAAAAGAACCCCTATAGATATAAATATTAACAATTTTAAATGATTAGTACATGGGTGCAAGTATGTGCGACTCAGTTGTGCATTTTACAAGTGAATGTTTCACATCACTCTAGTGATTCTGCATTACATGATGACTACACTACAAAGTGAATACAAGCTACCGGAAGATGATGATATTTTTTGATTCCTTTGTCAGATTCTCTTCTATTTTAGTTAGAACTTTACTGCACATCAGTCGACAACCAACCGATCCGAGTAAATTCACATTAAAATAAAAAAAAAGTAAGCATTTCCTTCCCACTTGTTGATTTTGCTTGCACCATCCAAGTTCAAGTTCTCTATAGCCGTCTTCAAGTATTCACTTGAGCGAAACACTTCACTTTTGAAGGGCTTTCTATTTTCTTCTAATAATTTCGGAACGCAAGAATATTTTTCACCAGAAAACAAATATATATAGTAGGTACATACCTAACACGATTTTATAGAAAATCGTGCGCTACAAATGCTGTTTCGATTAGTTGTCAGAATGAAAAATCTCTTTTACTCGTATGTATGGTGACATTTTTTCTTTCATTACATGACGATGTATTATACTCGTAAATGCATAGATGGAAATATCTTGCTTCGTGTAGAAGCAAATGCATAGTTCTTTTGATAATTAGGTACATTTTATTTAGAACAGAAAACAGATATTTTTTTCCGTGACTATTCAAAAAAAAATAAGACGTATTTGTTCAGATTTCAAATTTACCAAAAGTCGTTACCTAAACCATAAACTTCTAGTATGTTCAAATTTTGAATGTCATGTCTTACACATTCTCGTATGTCGAAAATGATTTAGACAGATATCAATTTTGAACAATATTGTCTTAGCCATAACCGAGAAATAGCTAATTTTCACAAGTTGCCTAATTAGTAAAGTACACAATTTTCGTACAATCGCATCGCATACTCAGAAATCTATTTTATTCAAAATCGCTCAAACAGTTTTCGAGAAAATTGTACAATACTATTTCAAAATTGGCCCGTATTAAAGAATCGTTAGTATTGAGGTAAGAATGAAAATTACATTTTCCGTAACAGAATGGTATAAAAGGAACACTAATGAGTTCAACACGGTCTTTGTCCGTCCGTCTCTCTGTCACACGCTTGTAATTTTTGAAATGTTTAACCTAAAGAACTTAAATTGTGTATAAAAATAGTATGTGTGGACCAAAATTAATCAGGAAAAAAAAATTATACTGTAAATTAGTGGCATAACAAAAACCAAGAACAAAAAAATTCTTCCACCCCATCATGCGACATATCAAATCAAAGCTGAATACTATATATAAAAATATAAATCATATTTTTGTTGGATAAAGTCTTTTTGAATAAAAAAAAAACAGAAACTAACAATGTGAAAATTTTGAAAAGAAAATTGAGAGCATGTAAATTTATGAGGAGGTAAGAGGAAAGTTATAAGAAATCTATAATCTATCATATAATCTTCTAATCTATTTTACCCCGTCTTTATCCTATTTCGATGATTTTCCTACACACTTATAACTTGAAATTAATCATCATTAAATTTTATCAACATCCGTTGACTGGTTCTCTAGTTAGGTGTACGAAAAATACGATTCGAAAGTTTCAAGATACTAATGTATCGGCCTAAGCTTATACACCTAATTTCATCGAAATCCGTTTGTGAGTTATTGAAATAGGCGGATTTTGATAGTTTTTTGACGAAATGACCTACATATCTGGATATGCCTACATACTAATAAAATGTCATTAAAGTGTCTTTAGTGGTTCTCAAACTAGTCGCATGGAGACAAACATACACTTAAAATAACGGTACAGAACACTAACCGCATGAGGCTTGACTCGCACTTGATGACATTTTTCTTTTTTAATGCCCCACCAGAGAGATATTCCTTTTACGTTAAATGAGTATTCAAATTAAAATTAAAATAGAGAATAGCTAATTCTTGAGTAAACATGAGTATCATGACACTTTCTGAAGCAAAGCTGTACTATACTTATAAAAGACGAGGAAGTTACGAGTACGACCCAGTCGTGCATTTTCTTGTACTCCTACTTATCCCCCATTTTTGTGTTAAACAATAGAATAATTAAATAAAAAAAACCTCATAGATATTCATTTAAAATAATCAAATGAACAAAAAAGCAATATGGTACAAAATATAAATTTTGGGACACTTCTCTTAGTAAATACAAATTCTAGTATTTTGTCATTCTGTATCAAGATTTCCCAGAGCAATTTCAAATTTCAGCGTTTTAAAAGTATAATCTTTGTTTTATTGAGAATTTTTTTTCACATTCAAATAAACAATTTTGGTGGATTCTGTTAGATTTGATAGCGCTTAGCCAAGCCTCTGAGATAGTCTCTTTCAGGTTTTCAACTATTTGGCTTTGGCGGTATTTTTTATAAATAAACTGGCCAGATCAGAAGACCAGAAGAAAATCGCGGCTCCTTTCCCAAATCCCTCCAAATAAACAAACATTAACTTTACATAGCAATTGGAAGAGGGAGGGAGGCCATTGTGCTATGGTGTAATACTCATGCGTACCACGACTTATAGGGTAGTATCGACACTAACATCGATGTGAGTCTATTTTTGAGTATCTTCTTAGCACTAACCTTGTAGTATGCAACAAAGGAAGTAGATCACTAAAACCCGACAAGAGGTGATAAACGCAACAGCCTTCGCTGCAAGAGCAGAAAGAACTTTAAGAGAGCCAATTCAACGAGGCTATATAAAAAGGGGTAAGAAAAGCTCGACTTAGATCTAGACGCAGTTTCTGTCAGAATATTGATAACACATCACCATCCTCCAGACTGCGAAAAGTCCTCTCTAAAGCACCTACCATATCAAGTGTTCTAATGAATCCCGACAGATAGCCCTCAATAGGCAGTGATGAAAAACGCTTGAATGGAAAATTATAGGAAATTTAATGGAGGATAAAAGATCTCTGAAATATTTTTCTCATATGTCTAACAATTTCCGAGATATTGAGGTATCTAGATTTAAATGACTTACTCTGGGCTAATGGCAATGTGCTGATTCCAAAAATGTATAGCTCCATTATTTTTGCTTCATTAGGTTTTGGAAAAAAAACACAAAGCTGCAAAACAAGATTATTTCGCCTCGAATTATGCCCCATTGACCCTAGATATGAAGTTTGAAGTCCAACCAGACGTAAAAGCTGCAGCCCGTTATACAGAAGGACAGGCAGACGAACAGACGGACAGAATTACGATACTCACATTTTTAGTTTCTCTATTATAATAATTCCAAGATTGATCAAAATCTCGAGATTGAATTTTTTCACGAAAACAATACTTGCTCTTTATAGGAGCAAGTAAAAAAAAAAACTGTTAAACTCAACAATGGTAAAAAATCAGACCAGTGTTTACTAAGACTTAATGAGAGAAACATGATAGCCTGTCCACCTTTAAAGGGTTCCGTATACAGCCACGAAACGCTATTGCTCTCGCTAGCGTGTTCGTCCATTGGTATGTCACCACCTTCTAGCTCCTGCATTTCGTGATTCTTTCGGTCAATTTAATCGTCCAAATGTGCGTACAATCGGAAAAATCGTGCAAAAATTTGTGCAAACCGGGTCTGTAGGAGATGTGAAAACACCAGTGCATGCTCGTACAGCTCGTACTGCAGAAAATATTGCTGCTGTTCGCGATAGTGTGGCTGAAGAGCCGTCCACCTCAACTCGTCGTCGTGCCCAACAATTGCACCTCTCACGCTCGTCGTTGATGAACATTATGCGTAAAGACTTGCATTTACGCGCTTACAAGGTGCAATTGACTCAAGAACTAAAGCCTTTTGACCATTTCAAGCGTCGTCAATGGTCACAATGGTGGCAAGAAATGGCAACAGTGGATGATCAATTTTCGAAGAAAATCATCTTCAGTGATGAGGCACATTTTCACCTCAGTGGATTCGTCAATAAGCAGAATTGCCGCATTTGGGCGAATGATAATCCAAGAGTGATTGTCGAAAAACCAATGCACCCACAAAGAGTGACTGTTTGGTGCGGATTATTGGCTGGCGGCATCATCGGGCCGTATTTTTTCCAAAATGAGGTCGGTCAGGCAGTTACTGTGAATGGTGTTCGCTATCGTGAGATGATAACGAACTTTTTATGGCCCGAATTGGAAGATATGGATGTGGACGATATGTGGTTTCAACAGGATGGTGCCACTTGCCACACAGCTAACGAAACAATGGCTCTTTTGCGCGACAAATTCAATGGCCGTGTTATCTCACGTGGTGGCGATGTCAATTGGCCGCCAAGATCATGTGATTTGACACCGTTGGACTTCTTTCTTTGAGGTTATTTGCTAGAAAAGGTGTACGTCGATAAGCCAGCAACAATTCAAGAGCTAAAAGATGAGATAATTCGGCACATTAACGGCATAGAACCTCAATTATGCCACAGCGTCATCGAAAATTTGGACCATCGGGTGGAGATGTGCCGCCGAGGTCGCGGCGGCCATTTGGCCGATATTTTATTCCATGCATAATTGAACCATACCAATATTATCATAATAAAAAGAAATGACAGTAATTTCCTAAATAATTTGTGTTTTATTCAAAATCAACATCGGCCCTTAAAACTTAACCACCCTTTATAATTAAAATCAGTCTGATCTCGATATTCTCATTAATTCGAGAGATATCACATTTCCTATAAAAGTAACGGATAGTCTTCCCCAATGAACTGATCCTGATTGAACGCCCAAAAACTTCTAACCAACAAAAAAAAAATTAAATAAAATCGGTTCAATAATTCAGAAGTTATTCAAGAAAATGGCTGACAGAACGACCCATCTGCTTTTGGTATGGAATAATACTTGACGATTTTTTCTTTATATGCTAGGTTATTTAGTAATTTTAAAAATGACTCTTTTTTATTTTTGTTTTTGACTTGTTTTTCAATAAGCTTGTCCTTCTTAGTTTAAGTTTGTTGTAAGGCACATTCAAATGCAGTGAATATGCTCGATTTTGTTTACACTGTGAATTACGAATTGAAAACGAGCAGATGTAAAATAAACATTTCATAGCACTGCATAGCACAGGTTATATTTTTCAGACCAGTGCTGGAGCAGAAAAAAGATAGTGAAAGTGCATGTCAATATGGACATCATCGTGCCAAGAAAAGCTTAATAAATCGTGCTATACATACGTAAATATATACGTACATATTCATATGTACTGTACAAAGATAAATAGGAACATGTTCACAAATTGAAAAATATGCATGACATCGCATTGCTTTATTGTGGCATAATGTAGTACACCATACACTTCCAATAAAAATTTAATTTATCTACTGTTAAAAGTATTGAAAATATGTATGTGTAGATACTAGTACTTACCTCAAATCATTATTCCTTCTCCATGACTAAACTTTAATCTGTGTGTGCTACGAAGATAGAGGGCTTAAGCTATCGAAGATGATTAGAGTAAGTGCAAAAGTCTGCTTATCACTTAATTCGAATTTCACAAGTATTTGAAATATGCTAATTAGAAAGTCATTGCATAATTCTTATTTTAAACATTCTTATACCCATCGCGAATAATCCACAAAGTGAAATTACTGTTGACCACGAAAAGATGAATCCAGTCGCAATGAACCCCATCAAAGTTACTTTAGGCAGAATTCCTGAAATCCGAATTGTTTATGCACACATATATTATTTCGTAGTTCCTAAACGGCTGAGACGATTATTATAAAATGGGTATCAAGCGATTTGTTTTATTATCACGAATAAGAATAAATATTCAACTGTTAGGTAAAAAACACGATGGCGAACTGTAGATCCCATTTTGTCACACTTGTTCACTTTTTTCGAAAACAGGCACATATGTATGTATAGTATATCAAAACCAAAATAGTTTTCCTGTAATTTTTAAAAGGTACCACATTCTCAAAGAATTTTTAAAAAAAAATTCTGTTTAGTGGTTTCAGTGATAAAGGGGGATGGGTGCGGCACACTTTTTTTGAAGTTCTTTTTTAAGTTTCCTCGAAACCTGATAAAGTAAAAAAAAAGGAACTTTATATTTTTGAAATAAGCGCATCGTCACCTTTAATTTTTTTTTTGTTGACTTTTACTCTAACAAGAAAAACTTTTTTTGTTTTTTAACTTTGATAAACATTTATTATTTTTATTTATTATATTTGTATTTCTATCGCTACATGCAAACTTAAATTAAAGCTGGAAGCTATTCAAAGGCCAAATTCTAGGTGAACAAGTGGTACAACTTGTCTGGCGACAAAACAGATTTGGCCTAAGCTGGATCTGAAACGCTCTAAGAATTTGGTTTCTCTCAATAGAATGCTTATCAGCGCTGTTATTGGTGTTATTACTGGACAATGGGCAAGCATGGAACAAGGCTTGGCGTCTTCACAAATGATTTCTGCAGAAGTTGTATGGACGATGAGGAGGAGGAGACTATTCTCCAACTTCTTTGCATCTGCCCAGCTCTCTCCCAAAGAAGGAAACTCCACTTAGGAACCCTCTGCTTCAACGGCCTAAACGATCTGAATAAAAAAAAAATAAAACCTTAGGGACCTTCTACGCTTCATCAGAAGCTTCAAATGGTTCAATGAGTAGGCTAGAAGCTGCTTTCCAAATCCATGTGATATCACAATGGAAATATTACTGGTCTAACCTAACCTAACCTTCCTAAAATTTTACTCTTGATATATCTGCGGATTAGTAAGACTCAACTCATATCCAAATTTTATCGTTCAGTGGTTCAAAAGTTATGAGGCTATGACAGACAGACAGGCAGACAACTGACTCTCACTGTAACGATCAAAAACTTGTCGATTCTACAAAATAATTTTTTTTTTTTTTGAGGTTTGAGGTCCAGGAGCAGTGGGGTATATTCATGCCTCATAGCTTTGTAATCGCTCGCCCCTACTCGCTCGTTGTTGCTTCTCACTGTACCTTCTGAATCTATAAAAAGTTCTTCAATAGTATTTGTCCTATATTTTAATGCTTGTATAGTCATTAAGACTATATTTTTTTTAAATGTACCCTTCTTATTTCTCTAATTTCTCACCTGCACAGTTCTGTTCACGAACACACTACCCACTACACCATGGCCACCTATCCTTTCCCTTACTGGCAGCAGACTTTTTACTGTCTTATCCCGCCTTAAATGCGAAGGTGGTGCCATTTGTTTTATGTGAACATAACCTGAGTACCTTTGTTGTGGGTTCTCAAATGCAATTCAGTCTTCTCTATAAGCTCTTGCGATGTTCAAATTGTTCTGTAAAACACTGCAAATTTATATGTAGATCTTTTCGATCCGATCCGTTCATTGTGTGCAGATTTCCGTTAAGTTTTCAACTTTACGGAATTAGCGGAACGGATCAGTTCGGCGCTTATACCAATAAAAGACCCAACATTAACAAAAAAAGAGCTAATTTCAACATCAGAATGGCTCCGACCGCACATCCCACACCAAGAGAAAATTTGATATGTTGCTTACGGACTTGAGATCATTCTCAGTTTCACAGGAATCATTTCCGAATTCAAATGACTGACGACTGGTCTATATTTTTTATTCTATGATTTTGTATTTTAAGGTCATATTAACTAAGGACATAATTAACTAACCTGCATATATCAAATATAATTTTTTCAAGTCATTATTCCTTCTCCATGACTAAACTTTAATCTGTGTGTGCTACGAAGATAGAGGGCTTAAGCTATCGAAGATGATTAGAGTAAGTGCAAAAGTCTGCTTATCACTTAATTCGAATTTCACAAGTATTTGAAATATGCTAATTAGAAAGTCATTGAACAATTCTTGTTTTAAACATTCTTATACCCATCGTGAATAAGCCACAAAGTGAAATTATTGTTGACCACGAAAAGATGAACTCAGTCGCAATGAACCCCATCAAAGTTACTTTAGGCAGAATTCCTGAAATCCGAATTGTTTATGCACACATATATTATTTCGTAGTTCCTAAACGGCTGAGACGATTATTATAAAATGGGTATCAAGCGATTTGTTTTATTATCACGAATAAGAATAAATATTCAACTGTTAGGTAAAAAACACGATGGCGAACTGTAGATCCCATTTTGTCACACTTGTTCACTTTTTTCGAAAACAGGCACATATGTATGTATAGTATATCAAAACCAAAATAGTTTTCCTGTAATTTTTAAAAGATAACACATTCTCAAAGAATTTTTAAAAAAAAATTCTGTTTAGTGGTTTCAGTGATAAAGGGGGATGAGTGGGGCACACTTTTCTTGAAGTTCTTTTTTAAGTTTCCTCGAAACATGATAAAGTAAAAATAAAGGAACTTTATATTTTTGAAATAAGCGCATGGTCACTTTTAATTTTTTTTTTGTTGACTTTTACTCTAACACGAAAAACTTTTTTTGATTTTTAACTTTGATAAACATTTATTATTTTTATTTATTATATTTGTATGTCTATCGCTACATGCAAACTTAAATTAAAGCCGGAAGCTATTCAAAGGACAAATTCTAGGTGAACAAGTGGTACAACTTGTCTGGCGACAAAACAGATTTGGCCTAAGCTGGATCTGAAACGCTCTAAGAATTTGGTTTCTCTCAATAGAATGCTTATCAGCGCTGTTATTGGTGTTATTACTGGACAATGGGCAAGCATGGAACAAGGCTTGGCGTCTTCACAAATGATTTCTGCAGAAGTTGTATAGACGATGAGGAGGAGGAGACTATTCTCCAACTTCGTTGCATCTGCCCAGCTCTCTCCCAAAGAAGGAAACTCCACTTAGGAACCCTCTGCTTCAACGGCCTAAACGATCTGAATAAAAAAAAAATAAAACCTTAGGGACCTTCTACGCTTCATCAGAAGCTTCAAATGGTTCAATGAGTAGGCTAGAAGCTGCTTTCCAAATCCATGTGATATCACAATGGAAATATTACTGGTCTAACCTAACCTAACCTTCCTAAAATTTTACTCTTGATATATCTGCGGATTAGTAAGACTCAACTCATATCCAAATTTTAGCGTTCAGTGGTTCAAAAGTTATGAGGCTATGACAGAAAAACAGGCAGACAACTGACTCTCACTGTAACGACCAAAAACTTGTCGATTCAACAAAATAATTTTTTTTTTTTTGAGGTTTGAGGTCCAGGAGCAGTGGGGTATATTCATGCCTCATAGCTTTGTAACCGCTCGCCCCTACTCGCTCGTTGTAGCTTCTCACTGTACTTTCTGAATCTATAAAAAGTTCTTCAATAGTATTTGTTCTATATTTTAATGCTTGTATAGTCATTAAGACTATATTTTTTTTAAATGTACCCTTCTTATTTCTCTAATGACGGAACAAGTGCCAATAGCTTGCTTCTGATTTAGGTTGCATAACCTACATATTTTATTGATATTGTAACATAATGTAGCATAATAACTACGCCCTCGAACAGGCAACAAATTCCGAAGTGTCTTTTCATTTGAGGTTCGTGTCTGAAATTAGTCACCACAGCTCGGATAATATCACGGATAAAAGAGAACAAGAGAGAATTATAACTGCACGAAATGATTGTCATCTTGGAATTATTACATCAGAATTATTCTTGTTCCAGTGGTCGAAGAATTTGCTAGAAGTTTCTGGCTATCAGAAACTTCTGCTATATAAGAACAGATGGCGATCAAAAAGGCGCAGTAGTTTCTAAACTGTGGCGAAGAGATTAGAAAAGTGATAATGGGCGAAGTTGTAATTTTGTGATAAATTGAAAGTTGAGATTTAACAAGTAGAAGTAATTAGTTTGGATTCGTGAATTAAGTAATTGAAAGGAGATAAAGTGATTTGAGAGGAAAGAGACATTGTAAGAAAAGAATTGCGAAGAATAGTATAGTGTGAACCTGAATTGTTCTAAAGACTAGAAAATAAAGAAATAAATTTCACAGAATATCGTTTTATCTACTCGAGCCGTAGCTCGCATAGTACATTGGTGTCAGAAGCGGGATAAAACTTATTCTGTGAATAACTATTTCCGTGGTGTGAAATTGCACAAGCAAAAAAAAAAAAAAACGATTTCTGTGTTGAGTTAATTAGTTGCGCAAAATGGGTCGCAAATTGGGAAGACTAACTATAACTGAACTAAAGGCAGAACTCAGTAAGCGGAACCTCAACACCTACTGATTCGTCTGGAAGAAGCACGACGTAGAGTTTTACGTGGAAGAGGAACCAGCAGCCGACCCGGGTATAACAAGTCTGCTCCTGCAACTTAAGTTAGTCATGGACGAACAAAAGAAAGCAATAGAAGATCAAAGGAATTCTCTAGAACTTAAGCTGGACGAACAAAAGAAAGCGATGGACGAACAAAAGAAAGCAATGGGCGACCAAAGGAATTCTCTAGAACTTAAGCTGGACGAACAAAAGAAAGCAATGGACGAACAAAAGAATTCTCTAGAACTTAAGCTGGATGAATAAAAGAAATCAATGGACGAACAAAAGAAAGCAATGGACGAACAAAAAAATTCTCTAGATGCTCTGGAAAGTAAACTTGATGAGCAAAACAAGAACTTGGAATCCAAATTCGAAGTGATCGAAGAGAAAATCGAGAAGGTCGAGACGCAACTCGAAAAAGTCGAAACTAGATTCGATGAAAATTTTGAGAAACATGAAACTCAGTTCGGGAAGATAGAGACTCAGTTTGAAAAAGTGGATACGAAATTCGAGATAGTAGGAAAGCAAGTCGAAAATCTTGCTAAGGAGCTCAGCAACGTGAAGAGACAGAAAGCACGGGAATATTCCACTGACAGTCTGAGAAGAAAGGAGATGCAGCCTCCTATCTTCGATGGTCAAACATCATGGATAATTTATAAAAGGCAATTCGAAGCGGCCGCAATGACCAATAGCTGGGACGATGAAGAGAAGTCCATTGCACTCACACTTGCACTGAGGGGTCCAGCTGCGGAGCTCTTGCAGACCATCCCGGAAGATAAACAGCAGAACTACGACTCTCTGGTTCAGGCTATCGAGATGCGGTTTGGGGATGAACACATGCAGCAGGTGTACAGGGTTCAGCTGCGTAGTCGAGTCCAGAAAAGGGGGGAAACGCTCCAACAGTTGCAAGCGGATATAGAGCGACTAGCCCATCTTTCATACCCTAAAGCCGGTGAGGAGCTTATCAACGAAATGGCGGTGGAAGCTTTTATTCAGGCCATAGAGGACAGACAACTGCAAATGGCTGTAAGGATGGCTGAAAAGCGAACACTCCCCGAGGCATTGGCATTCGCTTTGTCAATGAAGGCTGCGGACCAAGCATACCAGGGAATACACCGTGTCAGGGAAATGTCCGTCGTGGAATGCTCATGCCAGAGAACAGCCGCCAAAGCTCGCGGAAGTCAAATCCGTTGCTGGAATTGCAACCAAACCGGACACCTACAACGGCAGTGCAGAAGTGCACCTAGACGAGGAAATTGTCCACATTGCGGAAGTAGGAGAAGCAGAGAGGAAGCATCCTGTCGGTCCGACTTCCCAAAACCAGCAGTCGGGAGATGCGTAAGGACCAACTTCGCGGGGCAGAAGTTGGTTACTGGAATCGAGGCCCCCAGGACCACCATTCAAGTTTCGCAAACCAAACGGGGTAACAAGAGCCTGACAGTGGAGGCACTAATCAACGAGAAGAAGTGCGTAGCCACCATCGACACAGGTGCCACTGCCTCCATTGTAAGAAGAGATATCGTCAAAAGCTCCTGGCTGCACAACACCAACAGCTACTGCCTGAAGACTGCAACAGGGGAAATGGCGAAAGTGTTTGGAGAAGTTCGTCTTACGATTACTCTGGCGGGACTGACGTTCTCCCATGCGTTTCTGGTGGCAGATATATGCGACGAGTGCATCATCGGAATAGACTTCATGAAAGCAAATGAAGTAATCGTGGACATCGGGATGCAAGTACTGAGGTATCGAAATGTGGAGATTCCGATGGTCTACGGAAATGAGAATGTCGTAACTCTCAGGACAGTCATCAGCAAAGACGAAGTTTTGCCGCCGTCTTCAGAGACAATCATTTGGACGAAGCTGGAAGGTGATCTTGGGAGCCACCGATTCTACATAGTAGAACCAGACCCAGAGAAGAATTCTCAAGACTACATCGTGGGAAAGACGTTAGTCGAACCAAAGAACACCATGGTTCCAGTGAGGGTTTTGAACGCAAGACCACACACTGTCAACCTAAGGCGAGGGGATGTGACTGGAAAATGCACGCCGATTACCGCCGTCGCAACAATATCTGAACGTGATGCTCCAAAACCTCTCCCATCACCTTGGACAGCGGAAACGAGAGAGACGATTCTCCAGTCCAGTGAGCTGAATCAGGAGCAGCGAACTATGGCAGAGAATCTTATCAATGAGTACGCTGATGTATTTGCCTCACAGGACGGAGAATACGGCCGAACACACCTGGTACAACATCGAATAGACACTGGTGATACTAGACCAATTCGTCAGCCCGCTAGGCGCCTTCCATTGGTAAAGCAGACAGAAGTTGCAGAGATGGTGTAGGCAATGGAGAAAGAAGGTCTGATTGAAAGTTCCAAAAGTCCGTGGGCATCACCGGTTGTAATGGTTAGCTCAATTACGTCACCAAGAAAGATAGCTATCCTCTGCCACGGATTGACGACACGCTAGACACACTATCAGGAGCCCGATGGTTTTCCACTCTCGACTTGAAGAGTGGCTACTGGCAGGTACAGATCCATCCAGAAGACCGGGAGAAAACCGCCTTCACCGCAGGAAATGGGCTATGGCAATTCACGGTAATGCCATTCGGGCTGTGCAATGCTCCGGCGACTTTCGAGCGATTGATGGAATGTGTCCTGCAAGGGTTAACATGGAAAACCTGTTTGGTATACTTGGATGATGTCATCGTCGTAGGAAAAACGTTTGCGCAACACCGAGACAATCTAAGGGATGTGTTTCAAAGGCTTCGAAGTGCCCACCTGAAGCTCAACCCCAAGAAGTGCGCCCTGTTTAGAGCGGAAGTCAAGTACCTGGGGCACATAATTTCAGCGAAATTATTACAATCGTTGATTGTGGAACCGATGCAGAGAAGGTCGAAGCGGTGAAAAACTGGCCAGTCCCCAAGGATAAACACCAACTAAGGAGCTTCCTGGGCCTAGCCACCTACTACAGACGGTTCGTGAAGGATTTTGCCGGGATCGCAAAGAGCCTGCACCAGTTGACGGAAAAGGGAAAACAATTCAAATGGTCAATTGAGTGCGAGAAGAGTTTCAAGGCACTTAAACAACGGCTATGCGATGCCCCGATACTAGCCTACCCCACTCCCGGGGAAACGTTCATTGTGGATGCAGATGCTAGTAATGTCGGGGTAGGAGCCGCACTCTCCCAGGTGCATGAGGGCCAAGAGAAGGTGGTTGCGTACTTCAGCAAGGTGCTCTCTAAGCCAGAAAGGAACTACTGCGTGACAAGGCGGGAACTTCTAGCTTTGATCTTGGCTACGAAGCATTTTCACAAATACCTCTATGGGAGGAAGTTCGTTCTTCGCACAGACCATGCAGCCTTAAAATGGCTATTACAGTTCAAGAGACCTGAGGGTCAGGTCGCAAGATGGATCGAAAGGCTGCAAATCTACGACTACGAAATACAGCATCGTAAAGGAAGACTCCACTCTAATGCGGATGCACTGTCCCGGAGACGATGCAGAACGGATTGTAAACATCGTGCGCGTCAGGAAGAACGGGAGCTGGTTTCCATCCAAAGAATGAGATCCAAACCTATCGCCGGCTGGAGCGTAGATGAGATCCGGAACGCTCAGAAGGAAGACCCGGATGTCGAGCCGATTCTGGCCTGGAAGGAGAACATGGAGAAACCGGATCATCAAGACATCTCTCACAGAAGCCCGACCCTAAAGGCATATTTGCGCAGTGGGACTCCCTCCATTTCCAAGAAGGTGTTCTGAGAAGAAAATGGGAATCCTCCGGGACGAACAAGTCTAAGAGGAGGGCAGTGTAACATAATGTAGCATAATAACTACGCCCTCGAACAGGCAACAAATTCCGAAGTGTCTTTTCATTTGAGGTTCGTGTCTGAAATTAGTCACCACAGCTCGGATAATATCACGGATAAAAGAGAACAAGAGAGAATTATAACTGCACGAAATGATTGTCATCTTGGAATTATTACATCAGAATTATTCTTGTTCCAGTGGTCGAAGAATTTGCTAGAAGTTTCTGGCTATCAGAAACTTCTGCTATATAAGGACAGATGGCGATCAAAAAGGCGCAGTAGTTTCTAAACTGTGGCGAAGAGATTAGAAAAGTGATAATGGTCGAAGTTGTAATTTTGTGATAAATTGAAAGTTGAGATTTAACAAGAAGAAGTAATTAGTTTGGATTTGTGAATTAAGTAATTGAAAGGAGATAAAGTGATTTGAGAGGAAAGAGACATTGTAAGAAAAGAATTGCGAAGAATAGTATAGTGTGAACCTGAATTGTTCTAAAGACTAGAAAATAAAGAAATAAATTTCACAGAATATCGTTTTATCTACTCGAGCCGTAGCTCGCATAGTACAGTATCTTCTCTGTTCGGCTGTAAATTCAGATTCACCAATTCTCCTCTGATTTTGAACACCATCTCAATCAATTTTAGTGGATAGTCATCTCTGAAGTAGTTCTTCTCATTTAGGTTGTACACGAGCTTGCTGTTGAACGACCTAACCAATAACGCTCGTACTCTGAAATAATATAAGGGTACTCAAATTCCATTTGGCGCGCTCAAATTATAAAAAAGGAATTATTCCCTTGCTTTTTCTAAGTAACTGTAACTAACTACCGCTTTCAGCTGCGGTTTTAATAATTTCAATGAATCCATGCGTTAACATAGAGCAATTCAGGTCGAATATGAGCCCGCATTCGGCTGATAAATCCGCCCATTCTTTGTACCACAGACATTTATTTTGCACAGAATAGCAAAATAAATGTAGCTAATATTCTTGGGAGTCTGTTTTCCTTCATGTTCATTACTTTCAAGATATATGTATGTGTGTTGCGCTAAGTTTCAAAGACTTGACGTGATGAGGATACACCTGTTTCCAAGTATAACTCTGACTCGACCAAAGTCCATTGTACTACCAGGCAGAAGTCCTTTTGGTGTAGTAATTGGAGACACTTGGATTTTATTCTTTTCTCTTTTATGCTCGACAGTTCCCTGTCCGGGCTTGGACCTGCACAGTTCTGTTCACGAACACACTACCCACTACACCATGGCCACCTATCCTTTCCCTTACTGGCAGCAGACTTTTTACTGTCTTATCCCGCCTTAAATGCGAAGGTGGTGCCTTTTGTTTTATGTGAACATAACCTGAGTACCTTTGTTGTGGGTTCTCAAATGCAATTCAGTCTTCTCAATAAGCTCTTGTGATGTTCAAATTGTTCTGCAAAACACTGCAAATTTATATGTAGATCTTTTCGATCCGATCCGTTCATTGTGTGCAGATTTCCGTTAAGTTTTCAACTTTTCGGAATTACCGGAACGGATCAGAGGACAAAAAAAAAGAGCTAATTTCAACATTTTTTCCAGAATGGCTCCGACCGCACATCCCGCACCAAGTCAAAATTTGAGATGTTGTTTACGAACTTGCGACCATTCTAATTTTTTCAAAAGAATAATATATAATAACAATAATAATTTATTAACCTCATTTTCCAAAATGGTGATGACATATTTTAGAAATGGTGATGACATATTTTAGAATTCTCGGAATAAGTAATATAATTTAAATTGAAAACTCGAAACAAAGAAATTGATCGACAAATTATACCTTAGATTTTTTTTTTCGTAAAACCTAGACGAAATTTATACACTTTTGTTTGGTAGGGATAAGGTAAGTATATAATACATTTCGTGCCGAAAACATTGGGTTTTTTTATTCGTTAGGGTTAAAATATATCAAGAGGACATATTGTTTTATATTTTTTTATTGGATGAAGGAAGAAAGGTATAGGACAGAGTTTGGCTTTTTTGTCTACACAAATTTAACTTTGGTGAGGTATTTTTTGTCTATTTGTAATGGCGAGGCCTTCATAAGTTTTTCAGAGTGAGGCCCACGAGTCCACAGGTACATACATATGCTTCTGTCTAGGATAAATAATACTAAATAATAATAATAATAAGAAAAAATAAAGATAACCTATCAAAAGGGCCACAAGTGTTCATAAGTATCTGTTTACACAAAAAGCTGACCTTGATTTCCAACTAAGTACAGTCGAAATAGTTCTAAGTTTACTCAAAAAATATTGATTTGAAGTCCATTTGCGTGCTTCCTAATTTGTTTACCTACGAAAGTGATTCAATTGCCATACATCCTTCAGTGCTCTTCTAGTCAACAATCGAGTCCACACATCTTATTTGGCCAAATTACGGATGACCCAAAAGTCAATATCTATCTTTTGAGTTTGTACATACGTAAATAGATCCACATAATTCATCTATTATCGCAACAGTTATACATACACACATCCATACGAGTATATTTATCTTGTATCTATATGAGAGAGAAGCTTTTTTTCCATTTTTCATTCACTCTAATCAGATGTGTCGGTGGCGTACGTTCGGAATTGATAACAATGTACATACGAGTATTTACTACCCTTTTCCGCGTTGCCCATCGTATCACTATATTTCTCCGTAATTAAGAAAAGCAAAGCAAATTCACAAATAAAACAGAGTGGAATGGAAGAATACTAAATGATGTTTAAGAGAGTGCGTTAGCATGACAATCACTTGACCGTTGGTCAAATAGCTTTAGTGAAAGAGTTTCTTCTTGACTTCTTTACATCTGCTCTTTCTTTAATAGTCACCAAGCCATAAACTAGTATGCGAGGAAATAAAACAAAATGCTGAGCATAAGAGCGGATAACGTATGTGAAAGCGTGGCCCCCATCGCTACAGCATCGTGGCATTCGTGTGTGGAGTATATAAACTTAACCGAAGGCATTTGGCAGCGTAGTCTGTTAAGATTCGCTTAAAGGTTCAGAAAGAACGCACTAGGAAAAGGTAAGCTAGCCAAGAAGAGTAAAAAGTTCAACTGAAGGTTTATTATGCCTTCGGGAGTGTTTAAACAAAAATTAATCGTAATTTATAACCCAGTCAAATTTTGTGAAATAAAAATTGTATTGACCCAACATTTTTGAACATTTTTGGAACTTTTCCTAAAAAAGAACACCCATTATTTCGAAAGCCAATTGTGAGTGATGTAATCAAGAAGTGATCGTGCGGCGATTTTAATTAATCAATTCGATCGAAGTGTGTGAAATTTGATAGTCAAAAAATAGAATCAATAAAAAAAGAACTTTTTTGCGGTCAGCAGATTAGTGGTGCCTTAGCTGCATGTACTAAGTGTTAGCGAAATATGTGCCAATATTTCGACCACAATTACATATATGGACCCGGCATATTTGCATTAAGTAATTGTGGTTTTATTGAGTGATTGAGGTAGTGGTCTGGTCCATGTATTGTGTGTGTCACACTTTACCAATTTCCTCGGTGCATTCCAAGTCAATTAATTTAATTTAATTTGATCAAATGTGATTTAAAGGTTGAATGGCAAAAGTGGTTACGCGTTATTTATTGGTAGGTAGATATAGTCTGTTTGATGTCTTAAGCGATGGCGTCTTTGTGGTTATATTCTGCTCTGGATATTGTGCCGCGTTTTAATATGGCTTTGGTTATGTACCATTGGATTGACTTTCATCGATTTTTTTTATTTTTTGTTTGTCATTCTTAAGATGAATAATGAAGGATATGCAAGCACTTTTAAAATGTAAATGTGTGCTATTTAAATAAGAAGATTTTATTTGGCTATAATGGCTATAATGGCAACGACTTTGCAATTCGAAAGTTGCTTACAATTTCAACAAAATAACTAACAAATATTTAGAACGCCTTTTAAACACTCAGGTGCAGAAAATTCATTCGGTAGAAATAAAGAGAAGGTAGGAAGCAAAATTTTGGAATTTGTATGCGTTTTTTTTTTCTATTGGGTAATGACCTTGAAAACCCTATACGCCTGGCCTTGATTTCTGGACCCATATAATCATTGAATCCAACACTGAAAATGAGGACCAAATTCATATTTAAAAAGACTTCAAAATATGTCAGGTCATGAACAATCGTACCACAATTTTCAAGCTACAAAGATTTTCTCCGTCAAGCTGGACGTACATCTTAATGGCAATGTCATTAGATCTCAAGGTTAATATTACTAGATAAAAAAAAAATGCTAACTAATTTTTTGGATAAATAGAAACATGTATTACAAATTGAACCAAATGACACAAAATATAAAAAATAGGATCGGAGGAAGTTTGTTTCATACATGAACATATGTACATATATAGATACATGTACGTAATTTAAATGAATTTTGTAAGTTGATATACATACGTAAGGTACGTGATATAAGTAAGGTACATTTAAACATGGGTACGCAATACTTAAAGGTAATCTATTCAAAGATCTGGAATTCCACTTTGCTCGATAACATAGTGCTTATTTTTCTAAGTTCATCAAAGCCTTATGACATTACTTTTGCTAAGTTAACTGTTTGGATAAGTTGTCCTTAGGAGGGCCCCACCCACACAATCATGGGACAGATAAGCTGAAAAAGCCAATACTTCATAGAACTAGTATGCTTTGGTCATTGCAAATTTAGAGCAATAATAGGTTTAAGATGTACAGAATCACAATCTGAAGCGAAATTGTACATATTCTTTTGTAGATGACTAAAGCCATTTATTTTAGTTCGTTCTACACACGTGTTTCAAATGTTTAGAATTTTGTTTTGCATGGCTGAACCTTAGTTACACAAAGGTTTCTATAGCTCACACGAAATCGAAAGTGTATATGCGGAATCAATTTCTGAGGTTCTTGTCCCAAAATTGCTATTAGTAACCTAGGCGTTAGATTAACAATTGTAGTATATTTCGCACAGTTCCAAAATCTAGCTCAAACACAAAAGGATTAGTCTATTCAAAATGGTTGTGCGTCTTCTAGCTTTTTATAAATTATTAATTTTAGTGGCCGAAAATATTCTATAGAACCTATAGCAGTACGTGAAATAATCGCAGACTCATTATGATAAATGATAGCTAAATTTCGACTATTATTTTAAAATTGGTGATATAAACTATAAAATTCGGCAAATGTCTACTCTAATCTAAGAAATGGTAAGGAATAATTCACATTCAAACAATTGAATCTAACTCACAATAGTGAAAATACATACAAAAATGACTCACAATAGTGATGGAAAGTTGACTTTAATTAAATTTGTTTAAATTCTAGAAAAATCTTAGAGTCAATTAACGAAAGTCTACTTTAGAATCGACTTTTAATATCTATTTTTCTGAGGACCAATATATTTTCTGTGCATTGCTCTTCAAATCTAATGCTAGTTACTATATGTTCAATTGTGTGGGTTCCTTTAGTACGAATGCCCCTCCTAAATGGCTTACTTTCTGGCTCTTCGGGAAGGCAAAAACAAACCAAAATGTAACTTGTTTTTGATTTAGGTCGAGATTAAATCCACAACAAAAATAGATCTAAGTCGTTTTTACTGTCTAACCAAAGTTTCTCTCTAGGATTAGTAAAATTGTTACAGTACAATTTTTTTTTTTTACTTAGACTAAGTTTGAACTTAATAGAAGTTTTACCTTTAATTTTAGACTCCTTAAATAACTAAATATCCATAATTTGCCATAAATTTGGAACGGATCGTATAATACTCTATTCCTCATCTTCCAACCCATTCCTAATAAAGTAGGCGTGGCTGTATGAAATTTTCAATTCAAATTCAATAATATGCATATCTTTCTATTCAGAGTATACTTTCGCGACTTTTAAAAGATTCTATCAGAAGAACTGATTTTATAGGTTCTTCTTATAAGATAGTGGCTGTAACTATTTGTTACCAAAGTTCACGGATTCTCATGAGATCTTGAAAATAAGTCATATCCATCACCGTATGTGATGCTTTAAAAAATCAGTATCAGGTTTTTTAAAGAAAATGGTCCTAAAAGTAGACGTGACATTATACAACGTATAGATAAATTGTAGAGAATGTGAAACTTCTATATATTTCGTAAAGGCGAAATTCTTCAGTTTCTAGTAAAAATATTGAAAAAAGAGCATTGCACTTGTACTACTTCGAGTTCTAGAAAGATTATATACCAAATTTCATCTCAAAATGTAAGGCCCACAAACTGTTGATGCACAGACGAACCAGATCGACTTAACTTTCGATGCTGATCACAAATATACCCCATGGAATAGGGTATGCCAATTTCAAAAGTTCTACTTTTGATTTGATACAGTTTACCTACAATTTCTGCCAAACCAAAAGTAATTTGGCTCCACATTAACCTATAAGAACAGACAAGAACGAATTTTTGATGTAGCTGTTAGATAAATTTGATTTTTTTCGATATTCCAATTATTGTCCCTCATTTGCTTTCAGATTTACAAGAAAACATTACACCACGAGAACTACGACCAACTGCAAACATCTATAGTTTGAGTAGCTCTTAAAGCATTCCTTGTCTTCCTTGTCTCTCTATCGGAGTTTAGGTGAAATACTTGAGGCAGAGTTAAACACCATATAAGGATCATCATGTTCCTGAGTACTTTCATTGAAGGACCAAATCGTATTCTTCAAGGCATTTGACTTTCCTGTAATACCTACATCTGGTAGGTTACCGAAGAATTAAAGTTCAATTAGAATACAAGCTATTCACTGACGTTCAAATAATATATATGTACACATATGTATGCTGTTATCCGCATTCCCATATCCTTATCAGCATGAATTAGGTTGCCTACTCACTTTTAAAGCAGGAATCGTTTTATAAAATGTGGCGCAGATACATGTATTCTCTGTTGGTTTATTTAGAATGCCGATGCAAAACATCTCAACATCGATTTCAGCAATGTTGATATTTCAGAGCAGCATCAATTTCAGTTCTTAAATGTGCTTGCTACTATGTTTTTGCTTGTTTGAACTGAGTTCAATATCTCGTTTGACCGGTATTCGATTTGCCGGTTTATTACGATTGTAGGTCTCGTTTTATTATATTTCCTTTTATGATGCTCCTCCGTGTTTCTGTCGCCCACAATGAATCCCCAGGGCAACGCCTCAAAAAAAAAAATGATGCACGTATTGTAAACGATCCAATTGCATATTACAATTTAGAAAAACGGACCGGCTACTACCGAACCATTTCCGGAATAAATTAAAACATACACTCCTTATACTCATATATGCGTCGCCGCCCTAAATCAAGGCAATAGCGAAGAATATAAATCACAATTATAACGTGATGAGGAAAGGAAAGGAGAGCGACATAATTGGAAAGAAAATCGTTATACTTGCGAAATTTAAATTGCATCCAAGAGGTACGAAGTTCTTGGAATTTGCAATACCAACCAGTTGGGGCGAGAACAGCGGATACATACAAACTTTGGTTGCTATGTGAAGAGTTATCTCAACACCATGGCGTTATCGTCTGTTTTTAATTTTTATAGGTTTAAGTAGTAATAAGATACTACTATTTATAGCGATCTTTTTTTATGAACAAAATAATATATACTATTAGAGATAACCGGTATAGGTACACCTGTGCATGTACAAACATAGTATAGTCTGATTTTATCATATTTGGAGTAGGAACCCAAGTGGTGTTTTATAGAGATTTGTTATCTAAATAAATTGATTCCTGGTGGTACTCTGATAACTCTTATCAGTCACTTGTTATCTGTTTTTGAAACGTGTTTCTTGATAGTAGCTTTTCGTTCGACTTTTAAACTGATAAACAAATATGAAGCAATATTTTGTATATAGTTATACAAATATTTAAATGTTTTCTAACCTCGTTTCTATTGTAGTATTTTGATTGCTTTTGCAGAAATAATATACGTGTACGTATATGTACTTCTTTGGATTCACAATAATCCATTTTCATATACGGATATCTAGCTTTAATTACATTTTGATTTCAATTTGTTTCTTATTAAGTATCAAATAATACTTTATCACTCTGTAACTACCTACTATTTACTGGTATTGTTTCTTGTTAACTAAGTCACTATTACATGGCTTTCTATTCATAATTTCTACACATAATGCGAATTTTTCAGAAGGTCCATTTTTTTTTATTCGCATTTTTGTTTCTTATGCGGAGGAATTTGTATGTACTATCTCGACAAGACACATATGTGCATATGTTTATACTCGTATTATCTTAAGTTGTCATTAACTTTCGGATGTGGGAAATGCGTTTGTATACTCTATTCAGGGTACTGAAACTGCTAGAAACTGAAAAATATTGTCTAGGTAAAATATGTAGACTTTGACTTTTACTATATTTCGTCCATACATTATACGAGATCGTACCTGGCCATGCACACTTTTTGGGAGCAATTCTTTAAAAAAAAGTTTTAAGTCTTATTGTGAACATCTCATCAAGAATCCATGAACTCCGGTTACACATTTTGGGTGCCACGACTACTTTCTGTTAAGAAAAAGTTGTAACAGTTTTGTGATAAAATTTCTTTAAAATGGCGGAAATATTCTCTGTATAAAAAGATATCATTGCGTCTATTTCAAAATTTCGGAACGCCAACCTCACTTTAAAAAAAACGGGGGATAGGGTATCATACGATCCGCTCTAGACGGATTGCAACTTTTCTATATTTTTTTTTAATATTCGCATCACTTAAGAAGACCATGGCTTTTAAAGTTTATTAACCCAGTGATTGAGAGGGAGTAAAGGGTATAGAGGAGAATTAAAAATTAGAGTGGAAAGGATAGATTTGGGCAGATTAAAAATGCAGCGTTAACCCTGCGAGTTGTCAAGTTCGTTACTTCAGCCGCTCCTAACTTAGAAAAACAGAGTCAGATACTGCGCAGGGGATCATGGTCAGATGCTCATTTGATTGAAACATCTACCCGATGCCTGCAGCTCATCTTTCGCAGAATTCCCCATATTTCGCAGTTGCGCATATAATCAGTTTTCAAGATATGTACATCTGTGACCCCGTGTTTTGTTCACTCATTGTACTAGTGTACTATTGGCATGCAAAGTAAATGCATTGGATAATTTTGTGGTTTTTTTGTTTGTTTCTTTTTTTTCGTTTTAGTTTCAAACAATTATTCGTCAGGTGCAAGTCGGGCCCCGCGCTGTAATGTTCCGTACTATTATTTAAACTCTATCTTAACTTTTCCGCAGAAAAGAGAGCTCTCATACGCATAACTCAAGAACCACATAATGATTTTTGATAATATTTTGACTTTTTAAGTCACCCGAGTAGATACATATACGTCTATCTGAAAATCATCAAATTGTAAGAAGATAGTGTAGAAAATTGTGGATTTGTTATTTTTTTCAAAAACTGTTTGTGCCAGAACACAGTAATAAGCTTCTCCTTACCTCCTCATAACTTTAGGTACTTTAAATTTTCTTTAGATTTTTTGCAAATAGAGGGCGAGGGAAGGCTGGCATAGCCTATGACCATGGCATGAGATTTTGAGCACTTTTTTTTTTTCTATACCTACAATTAGACTCTTTGAAACATCAGCTTTGATATGTCACATAATTGTGTGTAAGTATCAAATATTTTTTTTATAATTTATTTATTTTTGTACTATTTCTGATTTGCCATATTATTATTTTTCTGCAAAATTCAGAGTTCAAAACTTACAAGTGTATGACAGACAAACAAACAGACATGCATCGTGTTGAATCCACTAGAGTTCCGTTTTATACTATTATGATAAGGAAAACTAAAAATTATTTCAAATCAAATTATTTCCTACAATTTTTTAATAATAGATTTGTAATAACGAGGAATAATTTCAAATTTGTTTTATTTCATAAGACCCTTAATATTAAGATTGAAGTCAAAGTATATTTTAAAATAAAAAATACTTTATATGAAAAAGTTACAATCCGTCTGGAAAGGATCGTATGATACTCTATCTCCTTTCGACAAACCCATGTCTAATAAAGTGGGTGTATTGTTGTGAACTTCTTTATGCAAACGTAGTAATATCTTTCTACTCAGAGTATATTTCTTTTCTTAGAAAAATATTGGGCGTGGCTGTCACTTGTAACCGAAGTAAACGGATTCTGATTAGATATTCACAGTAAGAACAAATAAGACAAAATGCATGTTTTTTTTAAAGAAAACGCCCCCAAAAAGTGAACGTGGCCTACACACTAGGAATGTTTTTTTGCTAACTGGAGTATTCAAATTTACACTAGAAGCGAAAACAAAATCCTACTGGCAATCACTGGTGATAATATCCGCAGGAAAGGCCTAGTTTAGATACATTATTGGGATACATAATTCGAACAGAGCACTGATTACTGAATAACAATATTTTTTATATTATATATGTATATCATATATACATATTCATTTAATTCAGTTCCTAGAAAAAATATTTCGAAAAATTAAATTTTTTTTAAAGTGTGGGCAGATTTAAAAAATTTGTACACTTGTATTGCTTTGGATTCCAAAAGGCATATATGCAAAATTTCATATTCCTAGCTCAAAATTTAGGGCCCGAAAACTGGTGACATACAGACAGATGGACAGACCGAACATAACAAGATCGACTTAACTCATTACAAATATATAAATCGGGGGTTTATCGTTGTTATTTCTCCATGTTACAAACTATTTTCACTACTTTTAAATTATGATAAAATATTTGATATATGAATACTCATGGCATTTTGGAAAATTGTCAAAACTATTTTTGTGTTGAATCCTAATGGATTTGTTTAGGAAAAAACAAATTATTTGTTGAAATATCAATAAATTGCAATTGCAAATAAACACCATATGGGTGCAATTACGCACCAGGCAATAGTTGATTTTTTTTTTAATTTGGTTATCTCTTTAATCCGGAGAAAAGAAGTATACCTACTCCATTTGATAACTATATCACCATCCCTATTTTTGCATTTTTAAAATTAAAATAATTTTTTTTTTTTGCAAGTAACTGTTTTTACCCGAAAGAGTAATAAAAACACAAACATTTTTATGAAAAGTCGAAAAGTTCCGTTATCCTTTCTAAGCGAAAATACAAGAAAACTTTTTTTCGCATTTTTCAAAACTATATCACCACGAGCTGCGTATGCTTGTAGTCGATAGTTTGAGTTAAGGTTTATCTCCAATTATGTTTAACGGTTATAATAAGAAGTTCTTCGATTTTTTTAACAAAATGCCGCGCGGAAAATATTTATCGGAAGAAGAAAAAAGTCAGATTATTGTTTATCACGATCAAGGGTTGTCTTTACGTAAAATTAGTAGACAATTGGACGTGATCACGTAACGGTCTCAAATTTTTTGAAAAATCAAGACTTATGGCTCAAAGAAAACTGGCGGTCCGAAAAAGAAATTATTCTTGAGACATGTGCGTTGTCAGGGCGGTAGCTATTCAACAAAGAGCTTAAATCAGTTGAAGAATGAACTTAATTTAAACGTGTCATGTTCAACCTTTTACCGCGTTATCAAGAACTGTAGGCACCTGAAGAACCAAATTACTCGCCGAGAATTCGCTCGAAAAAACATGAACCGTGACTGGAGCAATGTAGTGAAAACGTGTTCCCTTTCTACTCTGCAAATGCTTATTATTGCTGCTTTTTTACATAAAGGTAATTAAACATTACCATCCACTAGGATGAATAGTGACGAACACATTGGTGTCCTTGAAATACAACTTTTGCCATTTTTGGTAAACAATCACGACACGGAATGGGTTTTACAGCAGGACAACGCCGCTATTCACACCAGCAGAGCAACCAAATCGTGGTTTGATCGACGTGAGATCAATGTTCTAAAATGACCTGCTTGCTCACCAGATCAAAACTCGATTGAGAATCTTTGGGGCATACTGGTACGAAAGGTTTACGCCAATAACATGCAGTTTAACAGTGTGGCCGATATAAAAGCACCAATAAATACCTCTAGGGCCACAATCCCGCAGGATATGTTGAAAAACTTGATGGGATCATTTAAGAATTATGTATTTTCAAAGTGTTATAAGCTTGTATCCAATTAAAACTAAAGTGGTGATATGGTTGAAAACTGCGAAAAAAATATTTTCTTCCATTTTCTCTTAGAAGGGATAAAGGAACTTTTCCACTTGTTTGCATTTTTATTACTCTTTCGGGTAAAAACAGTTACTTGCAAAAAAAATTATTTTAATCTTAAAAAAATGCAAAAACAGATGGTGATATAGTTATGAAATGGAGTGTATATGATCGTATTTGTAGGGGCTAGATCAAAACAAACACATTTTATTTCATGCCTGTTTCTTCCCACATGGCTCGCCGAGAACAACTGAAGAAATTTTGATTTTGTGTGACATACTGATGAGCAGACTGACAGACAAGCACCGTTTTAAATCTATTTTATTCCATTCAGGTACGGAACACTGAAAACCAATGAATATACACTGTTTTTAAATTGTATTCGAGAAGAGTAAAAACCCATATCGTTGCAGATCTGATTAAACCATGTGATTGTAATTGACTCATTACTACCATAATTAGTTTCATGCTTATTTGCGAAAAGTGAGTTTCTCACCCGAACTGAATTTTGGGAAGCATACAAATTTAAAAAATAAATTAATTTCTGTGAATTTATATGATAATTAATTATATCTCGAATAAACATGGCCCAAGTTACTTCCGCCTGAAACTTAAAGTTTACAATCCAATCAATTTGCATCGTCTGCCATAATTTGAAATTACTTCAAACATATTTATCTCAGAACCCTTTCCAATCTAAGCTCGTGAATACCACATGCTGAATCCCAAATGATGAGGGCGTATATTCTAAGGGGGAGTAGATAGTTGGCTGTATATGTACATCTCGTAAGTTTTTGTTATTACGTTTAAGGCAGCCTAACATTTGTTTGACTTGGCAATGGTAATGACCCCGAGACATTTGACTTAATCGAATCGCTGAAGTCTAGGATCGTTTGTAAAATAATTATAAAAAACGGTATTGTTATACGGTATATACATATACAATAATCGTTTTGTGTAATCATTCCATACCTACAACTTATAAATATCTGACTGAAATTTAATGCGTCAGTAATATTATTTATACGAAAAAATAATTTCAAATCATCGGCGTCATCAAAATACCGTTAATTTTGGGGATAGAATACAAATTCACATTTCGCTTCGAATTGTGACCCTACACATCCCAGAAATGAAGTTTGAAGAAAATCTTTCAACCGGTGGTATTCGGAGATCCACTTTTTTAAGATTCTCTATTATACCTATAATATTACTAAGATTGATCACAATCTTAAAATTGCAAATTTTGACGAAACCAATATTTGACCTTGTAGTTGCAAATAAAAATAAGGTTACAAGTTTACTGTTGGATGTCTGATCAATAAAGCCCTTAAAACATTCTGCTATGTAGCACGTGATATTTAATATTCAAATCGTCGTGAGCACCTTGTAAATATCCTTGACCCAAATAAGTGTCATTATGCTTTTCTTGTCAGTTTATTATTAAATACATATGCGTGCATACTACTTCCTCTATGTGATGCTTTTTTCCGTGACCTCCAAACTAGACACATTAGTAATATACTGTATGAATTTACATCTTTCCCATTAATGCCGTCAAATTTGGATTCAGATTTCGAGAACTGACTGTAACTCTACCACAACTGCATTGTCATGTATCCACTTCTGCCCATTAGATATTTCTTTGATCGACTTGCTTTTTGTATTCATATTCATGTTAATCAATTAATTAGATTAAACTTATTAATTAGATTAAACTTATGTGGGGTCTGTGACAATGCATGTTGAGTTGGCAAACAATCTTCTATGCTTACTCCGAATAAAATGTTCTCAAATGTTTCTGCCTAAATTGAAATAAATCTTATGCAAATTGATCACTAGCAGGTCTGAAAACCACTTAACTATATTTAAATTTTTCCAGAACTTAAATATTTTTCAAAACATCAGAAATATTTTTCATTTTACAAAAGTGACTGGAACGTTTTTATAGAGAAAAGGAAAATTATCAAATTTTTACCCTTCTAATTCTGCAGATCTAAATAATGGCCGATGAAGCAAAACCCGCAGAAGAAGCACCACCAGCAGCGCCCGCCGATGGAGAGGTTCCACCAGCCGAAGGTGCTCCAGCAGAGCCCACCGAGCCTATCAAACACACCTACACACTGTTCTACTTTAATGTGAAAGCGCTCGCTGAACCTTTACGCTACCTCTTCGCCTACGGCGGTATTGAGTATGAAGATGTCCGAGTGACGCGTGACGAATGGCCCGCATTGAAGCCAAGTGAGTAACGCCAGATTCGTATTATTAGATCAGCATGTTACCCGGTTAAGAGACGATTGGGACAGAGTTCATTGTCAGAATAAAGAATGTGTGTATTGGCAGCGATTAATTTAATTTTAACAATTGCCAACACTGCAGAACTGAATTCTATTTATCGGCATCTACCAATCTAAATTTAACCGATCGATGAATGAATCTGGGCCATTACTTAATATAGATCTACAAACATAAATTGAATTGAATGGTTTTCTTTTGTATAAACAATCGCATGATCATGTTACAGCAATGCCAATGGGTCAAATGCCCGTATTGGAAGTCGATGGTAAACGTGTACATCAGAGCATTTCGATGGCTAGATTCTTGGCTAAAACAGTTGGACTGAGTGGTGCCAATCCATGGGAGGATTTGCAGATCGACATTGTCGTTGATACGATCAATGACTTCCGTCTAAGTAGCGAACAATGTGTGATGTTGCATGTTCAGTGTTGTTTGATTAATCTTGCTTTTTAATATATAGAAATTGCAGTCGTATCATATGAACCGGAGGATGAGATCAAGGAGAAGAAGCTGGTCACACTCAATACAGAAGTCATTCCATTCTATTTGGAAAAATTGGAACAGACCGTTAAGGATAATGATGGACATTTGGCACTTGGAAAGGTTTGTTATTAAAGCTTGTTACTACTTTATTGTCATATTGTCTGTAATAGCTTCCTTATGGGCATTATTATATTATGGAAGGACATTTGATTAGATTCGTGTGATATTCGCATGTTATCTAATCCTTAGATTTGCTTACATCTGAACATAGAAGAAATTTTTACTTCATGATGATACAGAAATATTCTCGAAGAATCAAAGTTTGCAAAAACTCCCGCGGTGGCCTTTCAACCAATGTTGTATTCCATACATAATGGCATAGTCGAAAATTTAAAACAGTAAACAAAATTTTTAATTTTATTTAAATTTAAAATCCATAAGCACAAAATGGATAACCCTGTTCAACTATGACAGAAATTATTTTCAGCAATATCCAATCTAATATATTTCCTATCAGTTCAACATCATCATTTAACATTAAGGTGCTCATGTAAGACAAGTTAAGAGACTAGGTATTTTGTGGTCTAAACGAAGCAACATACAACCATACACTTCGTAGGAAAAGGTACGACTCACATAAAAACATAATATTGGCTTCTTCATGAATAACTGGGTAAGGCACTCTCTACAGTTTGACTAGAATTATTACCAGGTACTCTGAAGCCAACAAATAATGTCATCAATGTAGTTTATTATCTGTGCTTATAGGGTATCTATCGATCAGTACGAGTAATTTGGTGTTTAACCCCATAATCCTAACATATGAGGGCCAAAATAAGCAGTAAGGGGTAAGCGTGACCATAATATAAAACTGATAAAACCCGTTCGGAAAATGAATTACTCTAAAAGCTTGCACGATCAGGGTTGTCCATAGCGCTTTTAAACCAAGTGGGTCATTAAATTTCGTATGTTTATCTTGCTATTGTCCTCCTAATTGAAGACTATTAACGTTAAATGATTTGCAATATTTATACCAGTATACATACAAAGAGTACCGTGTTCGTTCTACATATCTTCTGCAGCTCGCACTAATAATGCAACTTTAAGCCATTGGGAATATTAGGGGGCGCATTTTGTTGCTTTACCAGGGATTAGTATTTATATGGAAATTCTAAGAGTAATAATTATTTTAAATTTTTTTAAATATACATACTGCAAATGCAAATGAATAATATAAACTCGATCACGATTTTTATATTTACAAATCAGAAGTAAGAATAAAATCATGATTTTTGATTTTAAAAATGAAAAGAAAAAATCAAGTGAAAACATTTACTTTTAAGAATCCAAGGAAAAAAGTCAGATCATGGTTTTTATTGTTTGATAAAAATCAAATAATAATTTTTGTTTTTTCGATCAAAAAGACCTATGATAATGAGCTAATCATAGTAAATGTGGTTGTGTGATGTTGGGTACCAGGTTTATGATCCCAAATATACATACTCGTATGTAATCCATGATCTGAATCAAAATGCCTTGATCGATTTTTACTTAACATTTTTAAAAATTAAAATCAGAAAATAACCACTATTATGGAATTTGTGTAAATATAATACATTAATAAATTAAAAACAATATACATGAAATGATTTTTATTGAACCGTTTTTCAATTGGTGTGATTTTTTGTCCCGCATTTTGAAAATAATTATTATTTTCCGTCCCTGCTTTTTCAAGCTAGTACAATTTAGAGCACCGCTCATACAATGCGAATGCAGGACCATTTGTGTGCTAGTTCAGATTAACTTTCTCTGCAAAAGAATACAATACTAGTTCGGCAAATCGAAATTGGATATCTCTTTCTTATTCGTCTGTGGCAGCGACGTCACGGGACAGTAGAAGTACAGAGCCAAATATCAAAGTACTCTGCGAAAATCTATAATAAATGCCGGTTTTGAGTTTATTCGAAGGAAATTGTTCAAATTTTGTTCATGTTTTTAACGTTCTTACAAATCTTAATTACTTTCTTTTTTAACGAACATGTTACTTTCTTTATTCAAAAATATTTACTGATTTTCCGTAATAACTTATTTCTATTTTTATACAGCTTACATGGGCCGATGTCTACTTTGCCGGCATTTTGGATTACATGAATTACATGGTAAAGCGTGATCTCCTTGAGGCTTATCCCGGCCTAAGAGCCGTCGTCGACTCCATCAATGGCATTGAAACCATCAAAGCTTGGATAGAGAAGCGACCACAGACTGAGGTCTAAACAAGACACCACAATAAATATAATAAATTTGTTTACAAGCAAAAATAACACCAATTCAGCTAAAACAAAATTAATAAGCTGCTACGCAATTAAATACTAAAAAAAACACAGACACACGTACACGTAGTTTTGTTCCTTTTTTGTAATTACACTAATTAACAAGTATTTTCTATTTCTTAATTTAATTATTTTCGTTCGGGGAAATTTTCTTGTCAAACATTACATCACAAGAATATTTTGCAATTTAATCACAATGTCGGCCATTTTTCGGCCGGTATAGTTTGCTGAGTGGGATTTTATAAAACTATTTCATTTATCACCGACACCACCACTGAGAGATAACAGACAATCAATCCAACAGTCTAGGAATACACATTAGAGGATCAATAATGTGTTAAGAATGTTAAAACATCATGAGTTAATAAAAACACAACAAAACTAACAACAAGGAATAAAAGCAACAAAATATTGTCCTTATGAAACATTTTTACATTTTATTATTTCTAAAATAAATAACAAAAACTTGAAAAAAAAAAAAATTAATAAATTGTTTCAATTAGCGTGGAATTTTTGACCGACTCTTTAGTGCCTTACTACTTACCATACTTACCGGAGCATGATAACTTATAATTTCCAAAAATTCCTGTGGATTATTAATTAAAGTTCAATATGTATGTATATTTTGCTGTGAGCTTTCCACAAGAACATTTAAAAATCATCAAATTTTGCTTAAAGAATTTGCTCTGTTTTTTTTATAAATCTGTAGTGTTTTGGTTTACTTTCAGAAATCCCAGTTGTTTAAAATATCCTAACATGACTGAGGTCCGTAGTACATGCCTTTCTACCTGTAAGTAGTCACGCAGCTGCTGCAGGTCCCCCTAAATCTGCTGAGTAAGAATTAATCAAGCACAGTTTATAGAGTTTGCCCACGTTGCTGTGGCAGGTGAATAAACTGTTATAGCATTTGCAGCTCATATTAGTATTTTTAATGTGCCATTTAAAGTATAAATGCATATTATGAGTATATACATATTGTAGCATAATAATAACTACGCGCCTATGTCTATGCAGCAAATTCCGAAGTGACTTTCCATTCTGGCAGAATTTTGGTTCAAACTGTCCTTCATTCGAGGTTCGTGTCTGGGACGAAGTCTCCACAGCTCATGTCAACGAAAGAGACAAATAATATTAGGGATAATATTAGGGATAATATTAGGGAATTATAACTGCAAGAATTATTTCTCTTGTTCCAGTGGTCGAAGAATTTGCTAGAAGTTTCTGGCTATCAGAAACTTCTGCTATATAAGGACAGATGGCGATCAAAAAAAAAGACAGTTGGTTTAGAACCGTGGCGAAGAGATTGGAAAAGTGATAATGGGCGAAGTTGTAATTTGGTGATAAATTGAAAGTTGAGAGTGAACAAGAAAAAGTAATTAGTTTGGATTTGTGAATTAAGAAATTGAAAGGAGATAAAGTGATTTGAGAGGAAAGAGACATTGTAAGAAAAGAATAAGGCGAAGAATAGTATAGTGTGAACTTGAATTGTTCTATGGAGTAGAAAATAAAGAAATAATTTCTCAGAATAATTGTTTTATCTACTCGAGCCGTAGCTCGCATACTACATTGGTGTCAGAAGTGGGATAAAACTTATTCTGTGAATAACTATTTCCGTGGTGTGAAATTGCACAAGCAAAAAAAAAAAAAAAAAAAACGATTTCTGTGTTGAGTTAATTAGTTGCGCAAAATGGGTCGCAAATTGGGAAAACTAACTATAACTCAACTAAAGGCAGAACTCAGTAAGCGGAACCTCGACACAACTGGGGGAAAAGATGCCCTACTGATTCGTCTGGAAGAAGCAGTAACGCAGGAAGGTGAAAATCCGCACGACGTAGAGTTTGACGTGGAAGAGGAAGCAGTAAGTACAGCAGCCGACCCGGGTATAACAAGTCTGCTCCTGCAACTTAAGTTAGTCATGGACGAACAAAAGAAAGCAATAGAAGATCAAAGGAATTCTCTAGAACTTAAGCTGGACGAACAAAAGAAAGCGATGGACGAACAAAAGAAAGCAATGGGCGACCAAAGGAATTCTCTAGAACTTAAGCTGGACGAACAAAAGAAAGCAATGGACGAACAAAAAAATTCTCTAGATGCTCTGGAAAGTAAACTTGATGAGCAAAACAAGAACTTGGAATCCAAATTCGAAGTGATCGAAGAGAAAATCGAGAAGGTCGAGACGCAACTCGAAAAAGTCGAAACTAGATTCGATGAAAATTTTGAGAAACATGAAACTCAGTTCGGGAAGATAGAGACTCAGTTTGAAAAAGTGGATACGAAATTCGAGATAGTAGGAAAGCAAGTCGAAAATCTTGCTAAGGAGCTCAGCAACGTGAAGAGACAGAAAGCACGGGAATATTCCACTGACGGTCTGAGAAGAAAGGAGATGCAGCCTCCTATCTTCGATGGTCAAACATCTTGGCCAATTTATAAGAGGCAATTCGAAGCGGCCGCAATGACCAATAGCTGGGACGATGAAGAGAAGTCTATTGCACTCACGCTTGCACTGAGGGGTCCAGCTGCGGAGCTCTTGCAGACCATCCCGGAAGATAAACAGCAGAACTACGACTCACTGGTTCAGGCTATCGAGATGCGGTTTGGGGATGAACACATGCAGCAGGTGTACAGGGTTCAGCTGCGTAGTCGAGTCCAGAAAAGGGGGGAAACGCTCCAACAGTTGCAAGCGGATATAGAGCGACTAGCCCATCTTTCATACCCTAAAGCCGGTGAGGAGCTTATCAACGAAATGGCGGTGGAAGCTTTTATTCAGGCCATAGAGGACAGACAACTGCAAATAGCTGTAAGGATGGCTGAAAAGCGAACACTCCCCGAGGCATTGGCATTCGCTTTGTCAATGAAGGCTGCGGAGCAAGCATACCAGGGAATACACCGTGTCAGGGAAATGTCCGTCGTGGAATGCTCATGCCAGAGAACAGCCGTCATGGATGAAGACAGAGCTCGCGGAAGTCAAATCCGTTGCTGGAATTGCAACCAAACCGGACACCTACAACGGCAGTGCAGAAGTGCACCTAGACGAGGAAATTGTCCACATTGCGGAAGTAGGAGAAGCAGAGAGGAAGCATCCTGTCGGTCAGACTTCCCAAAACCAGCAGTCGGGGGATGCGTAAGGACCAACTTCGCGGGGCAGAAGTTGGTTACTGGAATCGAGGCCCCCAGGACCACCATTCAAGTTTCGCAAACCAAACGGGGTAACAAGAGCCTGACAGTGGAGGCACTAATCAACAAGAAGAAGTGCGTAGCCACCATCGACACAGGTGCCACCGCCTCCATTGTAAGAAGAGATATCGTCAAAGGCTCCTGGCTGCACAACACCAACAGCTACTGCCTGAAGACTGCAACAGGGGAAATGGCGAAGGTATTTGGAGAAGTTCGTCTTACGATTACTCTGGCAGGACTGACGTTCGCCCATGCGTTTCTGGTGGCAGATATATGCGACGAGTGCATCATCGGAATAGACTTCATGAAAGCAAATGAAGTAATCTTGGACATCGGGATGCAAGTACTGAGGTATCGAAATGTGGAGATTCCGATGGTGTACGGAAACGAGAATGCCGTAACTCTCAGGACAGTCATCAGCAAAGACGAAGTTTTGCCGCCGTCTTCAGAGACAATCATTTGGACGAAGCTGGAAGGTGACCTTGGGAGCCACCGATTCTACATAGTAGAACCAGACCCAGAGAAGAATTCTCAAGACTACATCGTGGGAAAGACGTTAGTCGAACCAAAGAACACCATGGTTCCAGTGAGAGTTTTGAACGCAAGACCACACACTGTCAAACTAAGGCGAGGGGAGGTGACTGGAAAATGCACGCCGATTACCGCCGTCGCAACAATATCTGAACGTGATGCTCCAAAACCTCTCCCATCACCTTGGACAGCGGAAACGAGAGAGACGATTCTCCAGTCCAGTGAGCTGAATCAGGAGCAGCGAACTATGGCAGAGAATCTTATCAATGAGTACGCTGATGTATTTGCCGCACAGGACGGAGAATACGGCCGAACACACCTGGTACAACATCGAATAGACACTGGTGATACTAGACCAATTCGTCAGCCTGCTAGGCGCCTTCCATTGGCAAAGCAGACAGAAGTTGCAGAGATGGTGTCGGCAATGGAGAAAGAAGGTCTGATTGAAAGTTCCAAAAGTCCGTGGGCATCACCGGTTGTACTGGTTAAGAAGAAAGATGGCAGCACGCGATTCTGCGTGGACTATCGGCAGCTCAATTACGTCACCAAGAAAGACAGCTACCCTCTGCCACGGATTGACGACACGCTAGACACACTATCAGGAGCCCGATGGTTTTCCACTCTCGACTTGAAGAGTGGCTACTGGCAGGTACAGATCCATCCAGAAGACCGGGAGAAAACCGCCTTCACCGCAGGAAATGGGCTATGGCAATTCACGGTAATGCCATTCGGGCTGTGCAATGCTCCGGCGACTTTCGAGCGATTGATGGAATGTGTCCTGCAAGGGTTAACATGGAAAACCTGTTTGGTATACTTGGATGATGTCATCGTCGTAGGAAAAACGTTTGCGCAACACCGAGACAATCTAAGGGATGTGTTTCAAAGGCTTCGAAGTGCCCACCTGAAGCTCAACCCCAAGAAGTGCGCCCTGTTTAGAGCGGAAGTCAAGTACCTGGGACACATAATTTCAGCGAAAGGAGTGAGAACCGATCCGGAGAAGGTCGAAGCGGTGAAAAACTGGCCAGTCCCCAAAGACAAACACCAACTAAGGAGCTTCCTGGGCCTAGCCACCTACTACAGACGGTTCGTGAAGGATTTTGCCGGGATCGCAAAGAACCTGCACCAGTTGACGGAAAAGGGAAAACAATTCAAATGGTCAATTGAGTGCGAGAAGAGCTTCAAGGCACTTAAACAACGGCTATGCGATGCCCCGATACTGGCTTACCCCACTCCCGGGGAAACGTTCGTTGTGGATGCAGATGCTAGTAATGTCGGGGTAGGAGCCGTACTCTCCCAGGTGCATGACGGCCAAGAGAAGGTGGTTGCGTACTTCAGCAAGGTGCTCTCTAAGCCAGAAAGGAACTACTGCGTGACAAGGCGGGAACTTCTAGCTTTGATCTTGGCTACGAAGCATTTTCACAAATACCTCTACGGGAGGAAGTTCGTTCTTCGCACAGACCATGCAGCATTAAAATGGCTATTACAGTTCAAGAGTCCTGAGGGTCAGGTCGCAAGATGGATCGAAAGGCTGCAAATCTACGACTACGAAATACAGCATCGTAAAGGAAAACTCCACTCTAATGCGGATGCACTGTCCCGGAGACCATGCAGAACGGATTGTAAACATTGTGCGCGTCAGGAAGAACGGGAGCTGGTTTCCATCCAAAGAATGAGAGCCGAACCTATCGCCGGCTGGAGCGTAGATGAGATCCGGAACGCTCAGAAGGAAGACCCCGATATCGAGCCGATTCTGGCCTGGAAGGAGAACATGGAGAAACCGGATCATCAGGACATCTCTCACAGAAGCCCGACCTTAAAGGCATATTTTGCGCAGTGGGACTCCCTCCATGTCCAAGAAGGTGTTCTGAGAAGAAAATGGGAATCCTCCGACGGAAAGACGTTTGTAATGCAGCTTGTCGTACCGCGGACGAGGGTCAAGGAGGTGTTACAGGAAATGCATGGCGGGGCGACCGGAGGCCACTTGGGAGTGAATAAGACGCTAGAAAAGGTACGAGAACGTTTTTATTGGTTAAAAGCGAAGGAAGATATCGAAGACTGGTGCAGAAAATGCGACGTGTGTGCAGCTAGCAAGGGTCCGAGAATCAAAACTCGAGGTAAGATGCACCAATACAACGTGGGAGCACCTTTCGAACGAATCGCCATTGACATCGCAGGGCCCTTTCCGGAAACCGACAATGGTAATCGGTATATACTCGTAGTGATGGACTACTTCAGTAAGTGGCCGGAAGCGTTTCCGATCCCTAACCAGGAAGCCAGAACCGTGGCGGAGCAGATCGTCTACAATTGGGTTAGCAGATTCGGTGTGCCCTTGGAATTGCATTCTGACCAAGGGCGGAACTTCGAGTCAAGAATCTTCCAAGAGATGTGTCAACTACTCGGAATCAAAAAGACAAGGACAACCCCGCTTCATCCACAGTCGGACGGTATGGTGGAGCGTTTCAATAGGACTTTGGACGAACATCTCTCGAAGGTCGTAGGTGACTACCAACGGGATTGGGACCGGCAGATTCCCTTGTTTTTGATGGCCTATAGAAGTGCCGTGCATAGCACTACTCGACATACGCCGTTCGAAATCTTATTCGGTGGAATAGCTCGTTTACCCAGTGAGGTGAAATTTGGATCTCCTACCAATGAGCCCAGAAATGAAGAAGAGTACGTGGCGGACCTTAGGGAAAGGCTTAGGGACATACACCAAAGGACCAGAAGCCAGATTAAGATGACGAGCGACCGCATGAAGACCAGGTATGATGCCAAGGCAACAACGTCAGGATTCCAGGAAGGAGATCTGGTGTGGCTGTATAATCCCCATCGCCAAAAGGGGAAATCACCTAAATTACAGCGGAGCTGGGAAGGTCCCTACAGAATAGTAACCCGCATCAACGATGTTGTCTACCGCATCCAGCGAGGACCAAGGGCCAAAATGAAAGTGGTTCATGTGGACCGACTGAGTCGATACAATGGCCGAAATGAGGATGCACTTGTTCGGGACGAACACGTCTAAGAGGGGGGCAGTGTAGCATAATAATAACTACGCGCCTATGTCTATGCAGCAAATTCCGAAGTGACTTTCCATTCTGGCAGAATTTTGGTTCAAACTGTCCTTCATTCGAGGTTCGTGTCTGGGACGAAGTCTCCACAGCTCATGTCAACGAAAGAGACAAATAATATTAGGGATAATATTAGGGATAATATTAGGGAATTATAACTGCAAGAATTATTTCTCTTGTTCCAGTGGTCGAAGAATTTGCTAGAAGTTTCTGGCTATCAGAAACTTCTGCTATATAAGGACAGATGGCGATCAAAAAAAAAGACAGTTGGTTTAGAACCGTGGCGAAGAGATTGGAAAAGTGATAATGGGCGAAGTTGTAATTTGGTGATAAATTGAAAGTTGAGAGTGAACAAGAAAAAGTAATTAGTTTGGATTTGTGAATTAAGAAATTGAAAGGAGATAAAGTGATTTGAGAGGAAAGAGACATTGTAAGAAAAGAATAAGGCGAAGAATAGTATAGTGTGAACTTGAATTGTTCTATGGAGTAGAAAATAAAGAAATAATTTCTCAGAATAATTGTTTTATCTACTCGAGCCGTAGCTCGCATACTACAATATTTAGATTTTAAAAAAGTATCTACTTGAATTTTAAATTCCCAAAGAACTTTTAATTACCTATTATCAGGGTGATTCCATTTCAAATGGCCATTAAAGTGATGTGTGCTGGCTATGAAGTATACTCGTAGGATGCTATTTTTTTAATTAAACCAGTTACTGCAACTCCTTAACAGTGTAATAAATTGATGCATTGGATATGATTGCAAAGTCAATTGAAACTCCTATACAACAATTATTTAAAACAAATAAAAGTGTTTTACACTTTTATATTGTAATATGCGAGCTACGGCTCGAGTAGATAAAACTTTATTCTGTGAGATTATTTCTTTATTTTCTAATCTATAGAACAATTCAAATTCACACTATACTATTCTTCGCAAATTCTTTCCTTACAAGGGCTCTTTCTTCTAAAATCACTTTATCTCATTTCAATTACTTAATTCACAAATCCAAACTAATTACTTCTTCTTGTTAACTCTCAACTTTCAATTTATCACAAAATTACAACTTCGGCTATTATCACTTTTCGAATCTCTTCGTGCGGTTCAAAACCCAACTGCCTTGCCTCGATCGCCATCTGTCCTTATATAGTCGCATTTCTGAAAGCCAGAAACTTCTAGCAAATTCTTCGACCACTGGAAGAAGAAAATTCTGATGTAATAATTCCAAGATGACAGCTGCAGCCAATAATCTTGCGGTTATAATTCTCTCTTAATTCTGCGACGTCGTATCCTTCTCTTACTGTGGACACGAACCTCGAATGAAAAGACACTTCGGAATGTGTTGCCTGTTTGAGGGCGTAGTTATTATGCTACATTATGTTACAATATTTAAAAAAAAAAACAACGATTTTGTTTAACTTTGTGTATAGATGTACAAACGTGTGAATATCGGGATATGTAATACATATTTTACTTGATAATGCACGCGGATGGCTCACAAAATATTAAGCGTCCAAGCACTTGCGGATCTTATTCGGTTTTTGCTATCAAAAAAGAATTACATAAAGTGTAATTGGTTTCATATTTTTCGTTTTTCTCTTTTTTTATTATGCGCGTTAAAAGTAATTAAGTGAAAGACTGGGTCGCACATAGTTCAACCTATATTTATTCATTTGCAAATCAATCAGATTTGAAATTAAAATAGTGAAAATATTTTTTTTTTGCAAAATCTATGGCCTTGCTCAACAAATTGATACACCAATAGCTTATTTTTGTAATTTAGCTGGTTTGATCATAATCGTTAGAACCGATTAGAGCCCGAGGTACACACAGTCGGACAGACAGACAGAATTGCAAGAGACATTTTTTTGAGTTTCTCTATTATATTAATGTTAATTTTTAATTAAAAAGATTGATTAAAATCTCTAGATCGAAAATTTTCACGAAAACGTATTCACGTTTGCAATGCAAATATCATAATAATCATACTTTATTATTATAACGCTACTTTAAATTTGTATTATTATTGTAATATTACATGAATTAGGATTAATGTTGTATGTTGTAATGAATAGGATAGTGAAGTTTTGCCCGAAGGTCCCTACGTCGAATACTAGAGATGGGGCATTAAAGTCACATGCGCATATTCCGAAAGTTGAGCGTAATTTTTTAGTACACTAAGGTTGTTAGTTATAGCCTCTGCGTCCAGAGGCTTTAAACCGCAGTTGATCGCTAAAACTCCCTTTTTCAGAAAATGTGCTTAGAATATCCGATAGAAAACAAAAATTAAAATCCGGTCCAAGGTACAAGCCCTTACCATACCTACTTGTTTAAAGCTGTTTTCATGTCAGATATATATTGTAGTATGCGGGCTACGGCTCGAGTAGATAAAACAATTATTCTGAGAAATTATTTCTTTATTTTCTACTCTATAGAACAATTCAAGTTCACACTATACTATTCTTCGCCTTATTCTTTTCTTACAAGGTCTCTTTCCTCTCAAATCACTTTATCTCCTTTCAATTTCTTAATTCACAAATCCAAACTAATTACTTTTTCTTGTTCACTCTCAACTTTCAATTTATCACCAAATTACAACTTCGCCCATTATCACTTTTCCAATCTCTTCGCCACGGTTCTAAACCAACTGTGTTTTTTTTTGATCGCCATCTGTCCTTATATAGCAGAAGTTTCTGATAGCCAGAAGCTTCTAGCAAATTCTTCGACCACTGGAACAAGAGAAATAATTATTGCAGTTATAATTCCCTTTTATCCCTGATATTATTCGTCTCTTTCGTTGACATGAGCTGTGGAGACTTCGTCCCAGACACGAACCTCGAATGAAAGGACAGTTTGAACCAAAATTCTGCCAAAATGGAAAGTCACTGCGGAATTTGCTGCATAGACATAGGCGCGTAGTTATTATTATGCTACACTGCCCCCCTCTTAGACGTGTTCGTCCCGAACAAGTGCATCCTCATTTCGGCCATTGTATCGACTCAGTCGGTCCACATGAACCACTTTCATTTTGGCCCTCGGTCCTCGCTGGATGCGGTAGACAACATCGTTGATGCGGGTTACTATTCTGTAGGGACCTTCCCAGTTCCGCTGTAATTTAGGTGACTTCCCCTTTTGGCGATGGGGATTATACAGCCACACCAGATCTCCTTCCTGGAATCCTGACGTTGTTGCCTTGGCATCATACCTGGTCTTCATGCGGTCGCTCGTCATCTTAATCTGGCTTCTGGTCCTTTGGTGTATGTCCCTAAGCCTTTCCCTAAGGTCCGCCACGTACTCTTCTTCATTTCTGGGCTCATTGGTAGGAGATCCAAATTTCACCTCACTGGGTAACCGAGCTATTCCACCAAACAAGATTTCGAACGGCTTATGTCGAGTAGTGCTATGCACGGCACTTCTATAGGCCATCAAAAACAAGGGAATCTGCCGGTCCCAATCCCGTTGGTAGTCACCTACGACCTTCGAGAGATGTTCGTCCAAAGTCCTATTGAAACGCTCCACCATACCGTCCGACTGTGGATGAAGAGGGGTTGTCCGTGTCTTTTTGATTCCGAGTAGTTGACACATCTCTTGGAAGATTCTTGACTCGAAGTTCCGCCCTTGGTCAGAATGCAATTCCAAGGGCACACCGAATCTGCTAACCCAATTGTAGACGATCTGCTCCGCCACGGTTCTGGCTTCCTGGTTAGGGATCGGAAACGCTTCCGGCCACTTACTGAAGTAGTCCATCACTACGAGTATATACCGATTACCATTGTCGGTTTCCGGAAAGGGCCCTGCGATGTCAATGGCGATTCGTTCGAAAGGTGCTCCCACGTTGTATTGGTGCATCTTACCTCGAGTTTTGATTCTCGGACCCTTGCTAGCTGCACACACGTCGCATTTTCTGCACCAGTCTTCGATATCTTCCTTCGCTTTTAACCAATAAAAACGTTCTCGTACCTTTTCTAGCGTCTTATTCACTCCCAAGTGGCCTCCGGTCGCCCCGCCATGCATTTCCTGTAACACCTCCTTGACCCTCGTCCGCGGTACGACAAGCTGCATTACAAACGACTTTCCGTCGGAGGATTCCCATTTTATTCTCAGAACACCTTCTTGGACATGGAGGGAGTCCCACTGCGCAAAATATGCCTTTAAGGTCGGGCTTCTGTGAGAGATGTCCTGATGATCCGGTTTCTCCATGTTCTCCTTCCAGGCCAGAATCGGCTCGATATCCGGGTCTTCCTTCTGAGCGTTCCGGATCTCATCTACGCTCCAGCCGGCGATAGGTTCGGCTCTCGTTCTTTGGATGGAAACCAGCTCCCGTTCTTCCTGACGCGCACAATGTTTACAATCCGTTCTGCATGGTCTCCGGGACAGTGCATCCGCATTAGAGTGGAGCCTTCCTTTACGATGCTGTATTTCGTAGTCGTAGATTTGCAGCCTTTCGATCCATCTTGCGACCTGACCCTCAGGACTCTTGAACTGTAATAGCCATTTTAAGGCTGCATGGTCTGTGCGAAGAACGAACTTCCTCCCGTAGAGGTATTTGTGAAAATGCTTCGTAGCCAAGATCAAAGCTAGAAGTTCTCTCCTTGTCACGCAGTAGTTCCTTTCTGGCTTAGAGAGCACCTTGCCGAAGTACGCAACCACCTTCTCTTGGCCGTCATGCACCTGGGAGAGTACGGCTCCTACCCCGACATTACTAGCATCTGCATCCACAACGAACGTTTCCCCGGGAGTGGGGTAAGCCAGTATCGGGGCATCGCATAGCCGTTGTTTAAGTGCCTTGAAGCTCTTCTCGCACTCAATTGACCATTTGAATTGTTTTCCCTTTTCCGTCAACTGGTGCAGGTTCTTTGCGATCCCGGCAAAATCCTTCACGAACCGTCTGTAGTAGGTGGCTAGGCCCAGGAAGCTCCTTAGTTGGTGTTTGTCTTTGGGGACTGGCCAGTTTTTCACCGCTTCGACCTTCTCCGGATCGGTTCTCACTCCTTTCGCTGAAATTATGTGTCCCAGGTACTTGACTTCCGCTCTAAACAGGGCGCACTTCTTGGGGTTGAGCTTCAGGCGGGCACTTCGAAGCCTTTGAAACACATCCCTTAGATTGTCTCGGTGTTGCGCAAACGTTTTTCCTATGACGATGACATCATCCAAGTAAACCAAACAGGTTTTCCATGTTAACCCTTGCAGGACACATTCCATCAATCGCTCGAAAGTCGCCGGAGCATTGCACAGCCCGAATGGCATTACCGTGAATTGCCATAGCCCATTTCCTGCGGTGAAGGCGGTTTTCTCCCGGTCTTCTGGATGGATCTGTACCTGCCAGTAGCCACTCTTCAAGTCGAGAGTGGAAAACCATCGGGCTCCTGATAGTGTGTCTAGCGTGTCGTCAATCCGTGGCAGAGGGTAGCTGTCTTTCTTGGTGACGTAATTGAGCTGCCGATAGTCCACGCAGAACCGCGTGCTGCCATCTTTCTTCTTAACCAGTACAACCGGTGATGCCCACGGACTTTTGGAACTTTCAATCAGACCTTCTTTCTCCATTGCCGACACCATCTCTGCAACTTCTGTCTGCTTTGCCAATGGAAGGCGCCTAGCAGGCTGACGAATTGGTCTAGTATCACCAGTGTCTATTCGATGTTGTACCAGGTGTGTTCGGCCGTATTCTCCGTCCTGTGAGGCAAATACATCAGCGTACTCATTGATAAGATTCTCTGCCATAGTTCGCTGCTCCTGATTCAGCTCACTGGACTGGAGAATCGTTTCTCTCGTTTCCGCTGTCCAAGGTGATGTGAGAGGTTTTGGAGCATCACGTTCAGATATTGTTGCGACGGCGGTAATCGGCGTGCATTTTCCAGTCACCTCCCCTCGCCTTAGTTTGACAGTGTGTGGTCTTGCGTTCAAAACTCTTACTGGAACCATGGTGTTCTTTGGTTCGACTAACGTCTTTCCCACGATGTAGTCTTGAGAATTCTTCTCTGGGTCTGGTTCTACTATGTAGAATCGGTGGCTCCCAAGATCACCTTCCAGTTTCGTCCAAATGATTGTCTCTGAAGACGGCGGCAAAACTTCGTCTTTGCTGATGACTGTCCTGAGAGTTACGGCATTCTCATTTCCGTACACCATCGGAATCTCCACATTTCGATACCTCAGTACTTGCATCCCGATGTCCAAGATTACTTCATTTGCTTTCATGAAGTCTACTCCGATGATGCACTCGTCGCATATATCTGCCACCAGAAACGCATGGGAGAACGTCAGTCCTGCCAGAGTAATCGTAAGACGAACTTCTCCAAATACCTTCGCCATTTCCCCTGTTGCAGTCTTCAGGCAGTAGCTGTTGGTGTTGTGCAGCCAGGAGCTTTTGACGATATCTCTTCTTACAATGGAGGCAGTGGCACCTGTGTCGATGGTGGCTACGCACTTCTTCTCGTTGATTAGTGCCTCCACTGTCAGGCTCTTGTTACCCCGTTTGGTTTGCGAAACTTGAATGGTGGTCCTGGGGGCCTCGATTCCAGTAACCAACTTCTGCCCCGCGAAGTTGGTCCTTACGCATTTCCCGACTGCTGGTTTTGGGAAGTCTGACTGACAGGATGGATGTTATCACCGCCAGATGCTTCCTCTCTGCTTCTCCTACTTCCGCAATGTGAACAATTTCCTCGTCTAGGTGCACTTCTGCACTGCCGTTGTAGGTGTCCGGTTTGGTTGCAATTCCAGCAACGGATTTGACTTCCGCGAGCTCTGTCTTCATCCATGATGGCTGTTCTCTGGCATGAGCATTCCACGACGGACATTTCCCTGACACGGTGTATTCCCTGGTATGCTTGGTCCGCAGCCTTCATTGACAAAGCGAATGCCAATGCCTCGGGGAGTGTTCGCTTTTCAGCCATCCTTACAGCCATTTGCAGTTGTCTGTCCTCTATGGCCTGAATAAAAGCTTCCACCGCCATTTCGTTGATAAGCTCCTCACCGGCTTTAGGGTATGAAAGATAGGCTAGTCGCTCTATATCCGCTTGCAACTGTTGGAGCGTTTCCCCCCTTTTCTGGACTCGACTACGCAGCTGAACCCTGTACACCTGCTGCATGTGTTCATCCCCAAACCGCATCTCGATAGCCTGAACCAGAGAGTCGTAGTTCTGCTGTTTATCTTCCGGGATGGTCTGCAAGAGCTCCGCAGCTGGACCCCTCAGTGCAAGCGTGAGTGCAATAGACTTCTCTTCATCGTCCCAGCTATTGGTCATTGCGGCCGCTTCGAATTGCCTCTTATAAATTGGCCATGATGTTTGACCATCGAAGATAGGAGGCTGCATCTCCTTTCTTCTCAGACCGTCAGTGGAATATTCCCGTGCTTTCTGTCTCTTCACGTTGCTGAGCTCCTTAGCACGATTTTCGACTTGCTTTCCTACTATCTCGAATTGCGTATCCACTTTTTCAAACTGAATCTCTATCTTCCCGAACTGAGTTTCCTGTTTCTCAAAATTTTCATCGAATCTAGTTTCGACTTTTTCGAGTTGCGTCTCGACCTTCTCGATTTTCTCTTCGATCACTTCGAATTTGGATTCCAAGTTCTTGTTTTGCTCATCAAGTTTACTTTCCAGAGCATCTAGAGAATTCTTTTGTTCGTCCATTGCTTTCTTTTGTTCATCCATTGCCTTCTTTTGTTCATCCAACTTAAGTTCTAGAGAATTCTTTTGTTCGTCCAGCTTAAGTTCTAGAGAATTCCTTTGGTCGCCCATTGCTTTCTTTTGTTCGTCCATCGCTTTCTTATGTTCGTCCATCGCTTTCTTTTGTTCGTCCAGCTTAAGTTCTAGAGAATTCCTTTGATCTTCTATTGCTTTCTTTTGTTCGTCCATGACTAACTTAAGTTGCAGGAGCAGACTTGTTATACCCGGGTCGGCTGCTGTACTTACTGCTTCCTCTTCCACGTCAAACTCTACGTCGTGCGGATTTTCACCTTCCTGCGTTACTGCTTCTTCCAGACGAATCAGTAGGGCATCTTTTCCCCCAGTTGTGTCGAGGTTCCGCTTACTGAGTTCTGCCTTTAGTTGAGTTATAGTTAGTTTTCCCAATTTGCGACCCATTTTGCGCAACTAATTAACTCAACACAGAAATCGTTTTTTTTTTTTTTTTTGCTTGTGCAATTTCACACCACGGAAATAGTTATTCACAGAATAAGTTTTATCCCGCTTCTGACACCAATGTAGTATGCGGGCTACGGCTCGAGTAGATAAAACAATTATTCTGAGAAATTATTTCTTTATTTTCTACTCTATAGAACAATTCAAGTTCACACTATACTATTCTTCGCCTTATTCTTTTCTTACAAGGTCTCTTTCCTCTCAAATCACTTTATCTCCTTTCAATTTCTTAATTCACAAATCCAAACTAATTACTTTTTCTTGTTCACTCTCAACTTTCAATTTATCACCAAATTACAACTTCGCCCATTATCACTTTTCCAATCTCTTCGCCACGGTTCTAAACCAACTGTGTTTTTTTTTGATCGCCATCTGTCCTTATATAGCAGAAGTTTCTGATAGCCAGAAGCTTCTAGCAAATTCTTCGACCACTGGAACAAGAGAAATAATTATTGCAGTTATAATTCCCTTTTATCCCTGATATTATTCGTCTCTTTCGTTGACATGAGCTGTGGAGACTTCGTCCCAGACACGAACCTCGAATGAAAGGACAGTTTGAACCAAAATTCTGCCAAAATGGAAAGTCACTGCGGAATTTGCTGCATAGACATAGGCGCGTAGTTATTATTATGCTACAATATGTACATACATACGTACTTACAACATACTGTGCTCCACATTTTTTTATATTAAATTTATTGAAAATTTGGGAAGGATTATGAAGGACAAATTTGGAGAAAGCATCTAAAATATTGTAACATAATGTAGCATAATAACTACGCCCTCAAACAGGCAACAAATTCCGAAGTGTCTTTTCATTCGAGGTTCGTGTCCACAGTAAGAGACGGATACGACGTCGCAGAATTAAGAGAGAATTATAACCGCAAGAGATTATTTACTGCATCTGTCAGCTTGGAATTATTACATCAGAATTTTCTTCTTCCAGTGGTCGAAGAATTTGCTAGAAGCTTCTGGCTAGCAAAAATGCGACTATATAAAGACAGATGGCGATCGAGGCAAGGCAGTTGGGTTTTGAACCGCACGACGAGATTGGAAAAGTGATAATAGCCGAAGTTGTAATTTTGTGATAAATTGAAAGTTGAGAGTTAACAAGAAGAAGTAATTAGTTTGGATTTGTGAATTAAGTAATTGAAAGAAGATAAAGTGATTTGAGAAGAAAGAGACCTTGTAAGGAAGGAATTTGCGAAGTATAGTATAGTGTGAACTTGAATTGTTCTACAGACTAGAAAATAAATAAATAATCTCACAGAATAACGTTTTATCTACTCGAGCCGTAGCTCGCATATTACATTGGTGTCAGAAGTGGGATAAAACTTATTCTGTGAATAACTAGTTCCGTGGTGTGAAATTGCACAAGAAAAAAAAAAAAAAAAAAACCATTTCTGTGTTGAGTTAATTAGTTGCGCAAAATGGGTCGCAAATTGGGAAAACTAACTATAATTCAACTAAAAGCAGAACTCAGTAAGCGGAATCTCGACACAACTGGGTTAAAAGATGCCCTACTGATCCGTCTGGAAGAAGCAGTAAAGCAGGAAGATGAAAATCCGCATGACGTAGAGTTTGACGTGGAAGAGGAACCAGCAAGTACAGTAGCCGACCCGGTTATAACAAGTCTGCTCCTGCAACTTAAGTTAGTCATGGACGAACAAAAGAAAGCAATAGAAGACCAAAAGAAGTCTCTGGAACTTAAGCTCGATGACCAAAAGAAAGCAATAGACGACCAAAAGAACTCTCTAGAACTTAAGCTTGAGGAACAAAAGAATTCTCTAGAACTTAAGCTGGACGAACAAAAGAATTCTCTAGAACTTAAGATGGACGAACAAAAGAATTCTCTAGATGCTCTGAAAAGCAAACTTGATGAGCAAAACAAGAACCTGGAATCCAAATTCGAAGTGATCGAAGAGAAAATCGAGAAGGTCGAGACGCTACTCGAAAAAGTCGAAACTAGATTCGATGAAAACTTTGAGAAACATGAAACTCAGTTCGGGAAGATAGAGACTCAGTTTGAAAAAGTAGGAAAGCAAGTCCAAAATCTTGCTAAGGAACTCAGCAACGTGAAGAGACAGAAAGGTCTGATTGAAAGTTCCAAAAGCCCGTGGGCATCACTGGTTGTACTGGTTAAAAAGAAAGATGGGAGCACGCGGTTCTGCGTGGACTATCGGCAGCTCAATTACGTCACCAAGAAAGACAGCTATCCTCTGCCACGGATTGACGACACGCTAGACACACTATCAGGAGCCCGATGGTTTTCCACTCTCGACTAGAAGAGTGGCTACTGGCAGGTACAGATCCATCCAGAAGACCGGGAGAAAACCGCCTGCAACGTTTGCGCAACACCGAGACAATCTAAGGGATGTGTTTCAAAGGCTTCGAAGTGCCCACCTGAAGCTCAACCCCAAGAAGTGCGCCCTGTTTAGAGCGGAAGTCAAGTACCTGGGACACATAATTTCAGCGAAAGGAGTGAGAACCGATCCAGAGAAGGTCGAAGTGGTGAAAAACTGGCCAGTCCCCAAAGACAAACACCAACTAAGGAGCTTCCTGGGCCTAGCCACCTACTACAGACGGTTCGTGAAGGATTTTGCCGGGATCGCAAAGAGCCTGCACCAGTTGACGGAAAAGGGAAAACAATTCAAATTGTTAATTGAGTGCGAGAAGAGCTTCAAGGCACTTAAACAACGGCTATGCGCTGCCCCGATACTAGCTTACCCCACTCCCGGGGAAACATTAATTGGGAGCCGTACTCTCCCAGGTGCATGATGGCCAAGAGAAGGTGGTTGCGTACTTCAGGAAGGTGCTCTCTAAGCCAGAAAGGAACTACTGCGTGACAAGGCGGGAACTTCTAGCTTTGATCTTGGCTACGAAGCATTTTCACAAATACCTCTATGGGAGGAAGTTCGTTCTTCGCACAGACCATGCAGCCTTAAAATGGCTATTACAGTTCAAGAGTCCTGAGGGTCAGGTCAGGTCAGGCTGCAAATCTACGACTACGAAATACAGCATCGTAAAGGAAAACTCCACTCTAATGCGGATGCACTGTCCCGGAGACCATGCAGAACGGATTGTAAACATTGTGCGCGTCAGGAAGAACGGGAGCTGGTTTCCATCCAAAGACTGAGAGCCGAACCTATCGCCGGCTGGAGCGTAGATGAGATCCGGAACGCTCAGAAGGAAGACCCGGATATCGAGCCGATTCTGGCCTGGAAGGAGAACATAGAGAAACCGAATCATCAGAACATCTCTCACAGAAGCCCGACCTTAAAGGCATATTTTGCGCAGTGGGACTCCCTCCATGTCCAAGAAGGTGTTCTGAGAAGAAAATGGGAGTCCTCCGAGGGAAAGTCATTTGTAATGCAGCTTGTCGTGCCACGGACGAGGGTCAAGGAGGTGTTACAGGAAATGCATGGCGGGGCGTCCGGAGGCCACTTGGGTGTGAATAAGACGCTGGAAAAGGTACGAGAACGTTTTTATTGGTTAAAAGCGAAGGAAGATGTCGAAGACTGGTGCAGAAAATGCGACGTGTGTGCAGCTAGCAAGGGTCCGAGAATCAAAACTCGAGGTAAGATGCACCAATACAACGTGGGTGCACCTTTCGAACGAATCGCCATTGACATCGCAGGGCCCTTTCCGGAAACCGACAATGGTAATCGGTATATACTCGTAGTGATGGACTACTTCAGTAAGTGACCGGAGGCGTTTCCGGTCCCTAACCAGGAAGCCAGAACCGTGGCGGAGCAGATCGTCTACAATTGGGTGAGCAGATTCGGTGTGCCCTTGGAATTGCATTCTGACCAAGGGCGGAACTTCGAGTCAAGAATCTTCCAAGAGATGTGTCAACTACTCGGAATCAAAAAGACACGGACAACCCCTCTTCATCCACAGTCGGACGGTATGGTGGAGCGTTTCAATAGGACTTTGGACGAACATCTCTCGAAGGTCGTAGGTGACTACCAACGGGATTGGGACCGGCAGATTCCCTTGTTTTTGATGGCCTATAGAAGTGCCGTGCATAGCACTACTCGACATAAGCCGTTCGAAATCTTGTTTGGTGGAATAGCTCGGTTACCCAGTGAGGTGAAATTTGGATCTCCTACCAATGAGCCCAGAAATGAAGAAGAGTACGTGGCGGACCTTAGGGAAAGGCTTAGGGACATACACCAATGGACCAGAAACCAGATTAAGATAACGAGCGACCTCATGAAGACCAGGTATGATGCAAGGCAACAACGTCGGGATTCCAGGAAGGAGATCTAGTGTGGCTCTATAATCCCCATCGCCAAAAGGGGAAATCACCTAAATTGCAGCAGAACTGGGAGGGTCCCTACAGAATAATAACCCGCATCAACGATGGATCGACTGAGTCGATACAATGGCCGAAGTGAGGACGCACTTGGTCGGGACCAACAAGTCTAAGAGTGGGGCAGTGTAACATAATGTAGCATAATAACTACGCCCCAAAAAGATGCAACACATTCCGAAGTGTCTTTTCATTCGAGGTTCGTGTCCAAGGTAAGAGACGGATTATGTCTAAGACGACGTCGCGGAATTAAGAGAGAATTATAACCACAAGAGATTATTGGCTGCAGCTGTCAGCTTGGAATTATTACATCAGAATTTTCTTCTTCCAGTGGTCGAAGAATTTGCTAGAAGCTTCTGGCTAGCAAAAATGCGACTATATAAAGACAGATGGCGATCGAGGCAAGGCAGTTGGGTTTTGAACCGCACGACGAGATTGGAAAAGTGATAATAGCCGAAGTTGTAATTTTGTGATAAATTGAAAGTTGAGAGTTAACAAGAAGAAGTAATTAGTTTGGATTTGTGAATTAAGTAATTGAAAGAAGATAAAGTGATTTGAGAAGAAAGAGACCTTGTAAGGAAGGAATTTGCGAAGTATAGTATAGTGTGAACTTGAATTGTTCTACAGACTAGAAAATAAATAAATAATCTCACAGAATAACGTTTTATCTACTCGAGCCGTAGCTCGCATATTACAATATATTGATTTTGAACAAAATCAATTGAGTCATACCCGAAAAATAGCCAATTTTCAAAAAGCGGTCAATAAGTAAAGTAGGTACCTTTAAATAATGCGTTATTTTTGCTAAAAACCTGGTACGCCATTTGATAGCATATGTGCACTGTAACTCAAATATAAAATTTGATCAAAATCGTTGTTGCCGTTTTCGAGCAAATCGATTTTTTTTAAATTGGACATTAGTAAAGTACGGTTAATTTTGGTGTTGAAAATTTCGCTCGAATTGTGAACCCACCGATCCCCGATATGAAGTCAGAGGAAAACCGTCCAGCCGTTTAGGCTGCATTCGCATACATACAGACAGAATTGAACGACCTAAATTTTTAATTTTTTTTTTTAATTTTAATGAATTTTTTGTTTCTTTTTTTTGAGGAAAAAAATCTTTATTTAACAATTTTGTTTTAATTTCAAAACTTTTATGGATTTATTTTTGAACTGGTGTAAGTACAATCATCTAAGTATGGTAGAATAAAATTTTTCAATATATAAAATCTTCAGTGCTTACCGATCGTTGTCGCATGTGACTTTTTCTAATGGATTCGTCAATGAACCCCTCTTAAAAGTCAGTGAAATCAAAGATCTTGTGTATATGTATGTATCTTTGACTCCAAACTTTTTCGGCGCACAATGATTTCATTATACGAGTATCCAAACCAATTCCATGTATGGTTTCGTTAAACGAATTTCAGCTACGAGTCATTTTTAATGCATTTTTTATTAATTAATTCATTATAATTTACATGCTAGACAAGTTAAACCTAATACTTAAAACTATGTCTTTCGACGTAACGAACTTCAAAATTGTTTATTTATTTTTTTTTTTTTTAATTTTAATTGTTACTAAGAAAATTAGACAAAAATTTAGTACATGAACTTTTTTTTTAATTGATCTTATATATAAAACTTACAAATCTACCTTAAAATAAATTTTAAAACTACCTTGTTCTAAATTATCTTATTCTTCCTTACGTGTTTTTATACGTAAATTTTTTTTTATCGAGTGCAGTTTTTTTTAATATTTTTTTTTTGTTTTTTTTTATTTTTTTATATTTTTTTTTTTTTTTTTTAATTTTTTAAATTATTGCCTACAACCTAAACTACCTAAAGTTAAACTATGTAAGTCGGCTATGGTCAAGAACAGCTAATTTTGAAACTCAAAGAGTTTCCTCTCCTTCGGCTAGTCACCAGAAATGACCGTACTGACGTTGTACGTCCTCAACATCGCGACCCGATACCGCCCTACTAAACCGGAGACGCTTCATACTGCCGTGTGCAACGCCTCTGTCGTAGTTGAGTCGCCTATCCACAACTGTCCGAGCAACGTGGAAGATTAACGGCACCGCCAATCTGTCCTGGATCAGACCTTTTTTATCAAAATAAAGGAACGCCTCTGGGGGAACAAAGCCGTTAACGCGCACTCTCTCGTGATACTCGTAATTGGGGTAATAAGCCCCGGAGATCAGGTTGTTCGTTGAGCTCATTGCTCTTGCAATGTGCCTTCGAATCAGCTTGATAACGAAATTATCCACTCTTATTAGGTTAGCCCTGTTGTATAGGACCTCATTGAGATAGAATTTTATGTACTGGGACTCTGGTGTTCTGTACAAATGAAGGCAAGCCCGAAGGCAAGCCCTCTCAAACACCCGAATCTTTTCCAACAAGCTTGCTCCCACGTTGAACCACACGGGACATCCATATACGAGCATGGGCCGGATGAGGGCCATGTGGCAGATTACCTTTACCATCGCATCGAGTTGCTTGCTATAAAAAAGTCTCTTTGTAAGGGCAAAAGCACCTTTGGCTCTGGCCAGAGCAGCATCTATATGTTTGTTAAAATATAGATATTGGTCTAACCAGAGCCCCAGGTATCTGACTACATTTCGACTCGCAAGTGGCTATCCGTGCGGTCCCACGATTGCGAACTTTCGCTAATTCTTTCTGGTATCCCTAGAGGCACCAGACAACGGCGTCCTAAAAAGAATGGTTTCCGATTTCTGGAAGTTGATCTTCAACTTCCAGTCATCGCAATATCGCTGAATCTTATCGAAGTCACGTTGCAAGAGAATTGCAATGACCTCGATTTTTGGTCCTGATCTGTACGCGATCAAGTCGTCTGCATACGCTATGGCATGGCGAAGTGATCCTATGAGATCGCTCGTGTAAATGTTGAAAAGGATCGGTGAATTAACCGCACCTTGTTGCAGACCATTTTTAATTAGAAATGTTCCAGCAGAAGTCACATTGCCATTTTTGACGATTCTGGTGAGCATATTATAAAGTATGTACAGCAGTGGTTTGCTTATGCCCAGCCTTCTTAGCTTGTAGAAGAGTCCCTCTAACCATACGGTGTCGAAGGCCTTCTCCAAGTCAATCAGGCAGGCAGCCGTGCATTGGTTCTTGCATTTGTTCCATTGGATATCCGATACCAGTTTAGACGCGGCATGTATTGTATCATGCCCGCCTTAAAACTGAATTGGTTATCCGGAATTATATTACTGTGCTCAGTCCACTTAAGCAGGGTTCTATTGATTACTTTCTCGAATACCTTGCTGATGTTCGGAAGGAGGCTTATCGACGGGAGATTTTCCGGATTGGAAGTGTCCTTTCCCCTTTTGGGGATGGGTTGTATTACTGCTGTTTTCCAATGCGCTGGATAATGTGCATTATTCAGTGCATTGTTAAACAGAGTGGTGTAAATGTCCACCGCTTCTAGAGGGAGATGTCGAAGCATAATGTTCGATACTCTATCGATTCCCGCAGATTTCTTCCTCCTCAATGAGTCGAAGATTGCTTGGAGCTCCACCTTCGATATGAACGGGGTTTCAGCTACGAGTATTTTCAAGAATGTGTACACATTAGACATTAGACAATTTAATGTGTGCATATCTTGTCATTGTGTCTCAATTTTATGAAAATGCAGTTATAAGAATCGAAGGAATCAAAAGAAGATTTACGTACTTAGCATTAGGAAATTTGAGATGGTTTGCACTAATAGATGCGTATAAAAAAAAAAAAGATATTTTAAATAATAATATTAAGTCTGAGGAGCTGCTTACGCTAGTTTCTTGGTATGTTACTAAAGAAACCTTAGGAATAGGAACGATCTCCTTTTTCTTCCCACTCATAGAACAAATCATGGTTTAAATGAACCAGTAACTCGTTCCCTTACGTTATATTATTCTATTTGCAATGAAGGCGACCTACTTATTTTATTTATTAATTTTTTTTACAATTTGCGCGCGCCAAAGAGGATATGAATACCCTTAAATTATTTCAGGGCACGTGTGTTTATAGAAGTGAGAAAGAAAGAAAAATTGATGTAATGGTATATTTTGATATATAATATTTTTTAAAAATATTGTACATAATTTATTTAATTCTAGTGAAGTAATTAACATAGTAAATCTGAGGTAAATTTTGTAATCAATCGATTGTAAATCCATTGATGAATAAACAAATAAATAAATAAATAAATATTCTCTTATGATGTATTGCACTCTTATTTAACTATAATATTTTAATTCTCATCCATATTATGCAAAAACAAATATTAATGATGCTTATTTTTTTAAGCATTTAATTTTGAGATGAGTTCTGTTGATATTTTATGTTTTTATTATTATTGGATGCACCTACTTCAACTAATCGCTAGTTAAAATTGATGGGTGAAATTATTGATGATTCTCATCAAAATACCAACTGTAAATGCATTTTGTACTCATCATATTTGTGAACTTGCTAAGCGTTGAGTGATTTCTGATGTAATGATGACAGATGCATTTATTATTATTTTTTATTACAATTTTTTTTTTTTGCTTAGCAACAATAAGTATTGCCGCAGTTTATTATGAATAAAATTGGAATCTTTGAAATCGAATTTAATTATGTTTTATTGACCATCATCCATTTATATAAAAGTGTTTCATTCTGAGTTCGATCCGACGATGAATCCGACTCTTACCCGTAGGCGGATTCATTTGCCGTGTACCTGGATGAAACGTTAAAGTCATTTGACGGACAGACGCTAACAGACGACCTTGGTGGTATGATTACGATACCTGACATCTTTAAAATAAAGAGCGTGTTGTTGGTCAAAGTAGCCAGTTTCATGAAGCCCCGGGTTAAAGATTGCAAAGTGGTCCTGGGAGAGGCGATCGCCCAGCAAAACCGTCTCCTCCTGACAGAAATTTATATGGAGACGGGGAAGAAAACAAATAAGCAAACAAAGGTGGCTGAGAAAATCAATTGGTACTACTTGTAGCTGGACAAAGCAAAAGATGAGGCTTTGATTACTATGTAATAAAAAGTAGTGACACGGGAAAAGAAAACGGCTTTCAAGGTTTGGTCAAAGTGCTCCTCTACTAATAGAGATGAAAGAGCTGGCCTTGAAGTGATATATAGGTAGATGTTGCAAAGGTATCGCGAAGCATTCTGATTGTTGTACAGTTCGGACGTGTTTTTCTTTTTTTCCTGTCTCGCGAGTCAATTAATTATTAATTTGCCACTTCCCGCTGACCAAGCAAACATCGAATATTACGCGATCACCATCAACTCCCCACTCATCGTTTTTCTTTTTTCTTCCGTCGCTCTTCGACCTACATACCTAGTGCGTTCACCCTTGTGCCCCTTTTACATATAAAAGTGCTTATAAACATAAAAGTAACTGACCTACTTATCATAAGAAAAATTAAATAAAACAAAAAATGGAAAAGTGCGGTAACATTAATTGTGGACTAGACAATACCAACACGGAATGGGTAACATGCAGGGGCCTCTGTGGTAAATTATTCCACCCCATTTGCACTGGCATCAGCAGAAGATCGACTAATTGTCTAAAAGAATTGTGGAATAATTATTTTTTCTTTTGCGATGAGTGCAAGGAAATTTCGCTCACGCATGTTATGCTTGCTATTAAGTGCCATAATGAATCGTCAAACGCAATGCATTCCGAGTTCAAACTCCTCTCTAAAAAAGTGTTGGACCAACTAAAAAAATTCGATGAGGTTATTAAATGCATTGAGGACTCGAATAATATATTAGCATCCTCAAGCGATCTGAGCAAGTCAAAGCTCGACTCGACTCTACACTCGTTAAAACTTCACACACCTCAAATTTTGAGTTCATTTGTGTCAAGATTGCTGTCTCAAAGCGCATTATTTACGTTCTTTGCTGTTACATTCGGCCATCTCAGCCCATTCAAGCTTATCAACTCGCCATTGACGCGATTGATTCCATATTTAACGATGCTGACCCCTGCGACACTGTCATTGTCCTCGGGGACTTTAATTTACCCAACCTGCAATGGGCTGTATCGGATGACGAGACTCATTATGTCGCTATCAATCCCTCCTCGGACAAGGAGATTCTTTTCATTGACTGCCTTTCCGACTCCGGACTCTGTCAGCTAAGTGGCGTCACTAACAACTTAGAAAGACAACTCGACCTTATTTTTTCAACGGATGCCGATAACTGTGTCGTGTCAGAAAGTAAACATCTCCTTTCTAAATTAGATCGTTACCACCCACCTTTGTCTCTTACTTTTTCCTACAATAACGCCAATAAATCTCTACACTCAGAGAAGCTATATAGCTTTAACTTCCGGAAAGCTGACTTCGCGAAACTAAACACCCTTTTATGTAATGTCAACTTCAACCTCAACTCACATCTTAATACCGAGAACGCTCTCTCCAAGTTTTACACCGAGATTTTCAATTGTTTCACGCAATCCGTTCCTTTCGTACCCCAGAAAACCCCCTCGTCATCACCGCCTTGGTTTACCAAAGAGTTACGTTCGCTTCGTAATAGAAGAAATAAACTCTGGCACTCATATCTTAAGTCTCGAACTGAATTTGATTATTCCACCTACCTCCACGCATATACCAACTTCTCCGAACTCTGCGAATCTCTTTATAATGAATATTTAGTTCGGATGCAATCCAACTTAATCTCTGACCCCAAGCGATTTTTTCACTTCATTAGTACAAAAAAAAATCCGATAATTACCCTTCGACTTTGAATTTATCTACTTCATCGTCGAATGATCCTAAAATCATCGCAAATATGTTCGCTCATTTCTTCAGCCAATCATTCTCCAACCATGTCTTGGAACCTGATTTTGAGTACTTCTCCTACATGAGAAACTGTTTCCAAATGTCATTAGTTTCTGTTGATATATGTGTAGCACTTGTCGAAGAAAAGATAAAAAGACTCAAATGCGAATTTGCAGCTGGTCCTGATGGTATACCCTCAATAGTTCTGAAAAAATGCATAGAGCATTTGGCCCAACCCCTTACCACTCTCTTCCAACTTTCCATCGCAGAGAGTGTCTTTCCAACGCTCTGGAAGAGCTCTTATATAATACCTCTTCACAAAAAAGGTCCTAAAAAAGAAATTTCAAATTACCGACCGATCGCTAAACTCTCCTGCATACCTAAACTCTTCGAAAGCATTATATACGATGTAATGTTCTTCCACTGCAAGTCCATCTTTTCGCCTTATCAGCACGGTTTCCTAAAGGGTAGGTCAACTACAACAAACTTAACAGAATTTGTTTCGACTACTCTATGCGCATTAGAAGATGGTTTAGAAGTTGACTTAATTGCCACCGATTTTAGTAAAGCCTTTGATAAAATCTCATACTCTATAGTTCTTCTCAAACTAAAAGCTTTGAATATTTGTGACATTTTATGTTACATTTTTAACATGAGCGTTTTCAAAGGTATTTTCCCAGATGACTTAAAACAAGCCGAAGTAATACCATTATTTAAGAATAACGTCATTAAACAATTATAGGCCAATTTCTTTACTTTCGGTTCTTTCGAAGATCTTTGAAAAAGCTATAAAGAACAGAATGATTAAGTTTTTAGAAAAATCAAATTTCTTTAGTGCGTGTCAATTTGGCTTTCGCACTGGTCTTTCTACTGAAGGTGCACTGTTAAATTTCTGCTCAAATATTTATAGCGGTATTAATAACAAAACCTTAACTGCAGCTCTCTTTATTGATATCACTAAGGCTTTTGATACCGTTGATCACCAAATACTTTTAGACAAGCTGTATAAATGTGGTTTTAGGGGTGCTATGCATAGTTGCTTCTATTCCTACTTATCTGGCAGAAGGCAAAGGGTTAAATTCAATGGTGAATTCAGTTCCAATATGACTATCTCCATAGGAATTCCTCAAGGTTCTGTGCTTGGACCTATTTTATTTTTGATTTTCATTAATTCACTCTTCTTACAGGAATATCATAGCAAAGTAAATGCATTCGCTGATGATATGGCATGTGCTTTTCACAGTGACTCCGCTCTAAATCTTTCTGTTCAAATTCATAAATTGGTAATTAGTGAAAAAAACAAAATTATGTTTTTTAATGTGTGTGACAACGTAATGGACTATGGACCATTCGTTTTTCATTGTGCTAACTGCATCAGAGACAAACACAGTAAAGTTATATGTGAGTCGCAAGATGACTCGCAGACATTTTTTGGGTCACGTACGTGCACCAATAAATGTTTTACAATTGAACATGTCAATTCATTTAAGTATCTTGGAGTTTTGCTTGACTGGAAAATGAGTTGTATTGCTATAAAGTTTTAAAGATATTTTTTGCTAGATCTGGTTATTTATTGAACAGATGCTCTTCTTCTTATAATCTCAGAATTAACTGTAATCTCTTGCTTTAGTACCTCATCACAACCTCCAATTTTTTTTTTTTTTTTTGTCAACTGCACCGAGATTGTTTAATAGCTTACCTTTTAATATTAGAAATATTAGAACTGAATCTATTTTTCTCAAAAAAGTAAAACAATGGCTTTTAAACATGAATTATAATGATATTTATGAATTGTTGTCTGTAACTGTATAACTATCTTGCTCTAATTACTACTGCGTGTATATTTCTTTTTTAATTTTTTATTCTGTATCTTTATTAAATGGTATTATATTGCTATTTTATATATTCAATTAATGGATAATATTTATATATAGAACATTTGTCGTGACCCCATCTCATTATATTTCGATTTATTTTTATTTTTGTTATCGTAAAGTGTGAACTATAGATTGCATGAACTATAGATTGCAGATACTTTTTTATTTTATATTATATTACTAATGTTAGTTATTTTTATTTAAGCCTCAAAAATGTCATAAAATAATAGAGAAATAAATTGAAATTGGATTGAATTGAATTTGTATTAAGACTAAATAAATAGATACCAAATTAAACTTGGCATACTTTTAGGTATTTGACGCAAACAGTCCATATAAGGCCCAGGACTAAGCTTTTCGTAACAATTAGTGCTATCGCTAGGGCAAAATTGTTTTATCCCTATGTTGCCTGTCGTTAAGGAGAGCTAAACAATAACGTAGTACAAGAGTCTTGTTGTCTTCGTGACTGCATAGTTACAGCATTTTTGAACTAGGGAATTTGACCAGTCTTTCTCGATTTTGAGATTTTGATAAATGTTGGTACTCGTATTATGTGTTGCGATATAAAAGATCTATTCTGTCTCTTCTGATGTTAGCTGAGGTCGATCTCGAGGTTGTTCTCTTTTAATACAGTTTCCCCTAGAAATTGGAGTATTGGATTTATATAAGGGAGGTCTCTGTAATTTACCTGGTAAGCTCACAGGCATCTTACTCTGTGTGAGCCAATATCCCACAGTTCCTTAAAATATATTCCAGAGTTTTCTCCGCTTTATCGCAGAATCTGAATTAACTTCCTGAGGTGAGCGTCCTTTGATGAAGATTGTAAGTATTCGTAGCCTGTTCCTACTTAAGCTGGTGCAGGTTTTCGATCTTTTCCGGTTAAAATGTCCTTGTAGTGAATTTGCTTGTCTTACAGTTCGGCTCTTGTCAGATGATGTGTCCGCCCATCCTACAAAAGAGATCTGGTGCTACGAACGGAGTTGCTTCCCCATTTTTCTTGAGTCTATCAGCCTCGCCGTTACCATTCACAACAACGTAGGCTAGCACCCAGTAAACGTTGTAAATTTTGCCTAGGTTGTTGTCTATCCTGGAGCTTGTTTCATATGAGCTGAATGCCTTGATGGCAGCTTGGCATTCCGCCATAATCGCAATGTCTTGCGTGCAATACCGCCGAAGTTGAATTGGGCACACTTTCTAATTTCAAACATCGCATTGTATGGTGTGATATTTGAGGGTATACATCGTGGTTTATGCAGTTGGTCCTTTCTCTTGTAGTGCTTAGTTCAGTGGTAAAGTTTTTGCCGAAGCTAAATTTTTGATTTTATCATCTCTGGAGACTTTTCATTAACTCAGCAACCACAACAGAAAATCAGTTGAAGAATTAATGTAAGTCTGCAGAAAAGCATGCCCGAATTTGCACACTTTTACCTGTAACAGTAGCTTGTTTATCATATAATTTTATTACATGTGTATGATACCATGGTTCGAGGAAAATTAACAAAACTAACCCTTGTGGTACTTACACACTATAGGTATTTGTCGGCATATCAAGTATGACTGGTTAGGCAGGTTCACCTGAGCATGATAGCGGGCTTCAGACTTTTGGTTTGTCTTGATGAGAGTAGGATGACTAAATATGTCTAGCCTAACCTTTTTGAAACACCCTGCATGTGAATAAATATGTTTTTATAAAGAATTTGACTCTTGACGCTGTTCAACTTTTAGCTATGCTTTTTTGCTAAGGTAATATAGACGTTTGCAAATAGACTGCACATTCTCTTCTGCTGAGAAAGTCGAATAACAGTACTCTACTCATTAGCGATAATATTGGCTATTTATCGGATGTGGCTGATACAATTTGATTTAGAATTGACATGGCATTTAAATTTTGGAAATATGGCCAAAAGCCACAAATTTGAAATCTATGACTTGATTTTGTGCAATTTTCTCGGCGTCTCTAGAGAGAACGTTCCGCATATTATTTCACACATTCATTACCAAATCGGATCCGGAACATTCCACATATGACTAATTTGTGGTGACATAAAGGCAAACAAAATGCAAAAGGAATTCTTCCACAAAAAGCGGTCATGGTGTTGGACGCCAAGGAAAGCATTCGCCTAGCAACAGTTCAGAAATTTCAAAGAAGATGAGTGAACAACTTTTCATGTTTATAGTTACTTTATTTTGTAAAATAAAAAAAATATATATATATAGACATATACATATGTATGTATTTAACAATTTTCTGTGTATAATATTGTACATCATCTGTCTGTACAAAAAAAAAAAAACACTATTTTTTGACGCACATCTGGTTTACTATATGATCACTCCTAGTTCACAGTTACATATGACTCCATTTAGGTTTCCTTTTTTCCACAAAACTCTTAACGCCTTCTTTCCCATCGTTGAAACCTAAGTTCTTAACCATAATCTACGAAAAGAAATAGTTTGTAAAGTATGCCCCGAAATCAACTAAATAAACTTACCCCACACGCTTCTTCATAAGCATCACGAATATTCAATCCCATCTGCTTGTAATAAAACTCTTTGCCCATTTTGATGACTGGTCGACTTTTGCTTTTAATGGAGTCGCATATTTTGGCTATTTCTTCATCAAGTTTATCACTTGGTACTACGACACTTGCTAGGCCTTAACAAGAGATATAATCCTTTAGACGATAAAAATAAAAGTTTCCTAATAAGGTTACCTGAAATATAAGCGTCCTGAGCGCTGATTGGGATTCCTGTAAACAGCATATAGGATGACTTCATGCGAGGCATAACACGTGCAATTGCCACTCCAGGTGTATGACAGAATAACCCGAAATTGGCTCTGCAAATTATGATGATTGTGTAGCAATGGAATACGTAGATATGTATTTTATCTATCAAGTTACCCTGGAGTAGAAAAAGAGCTTTTCTCAGAACAAATGAGCATATCACACGATGCAACCAATTGACAGCCAGCAGCAGCTGCTAAACCGTCTACTTTTGCTATTACGGGGACTGGAGCGCGACGGATTTTGCTGATCATCTCTGCGCATTTAACAAAAATTTCACGATGACATTCGGCCCCTTTGTCGGCAGTCTTTATGAACAGATTGATTAGTGTTCAAATGTTGTTCCAAAATACTTACCAATTCTTTGAGATTATGTCCAGCGGAGAATACTGGTCCCGTAGAGGAGATAATAATACAACGCAACGAGTCATCATGTACATTTTCGCTTATTCCAACGATGATTGACTCCATCATAGCTAAGGAAAGGGCATTCCTAAAATGAAAGTTTTGTTTTTATCAAAATTAGCACCATTGTGATATAAATCATAAAAGCACTATATTCATTTTAAAATGGAGACTAATTACTGACGTACATATCATATATTTTACAAAAAAAAAAAGTTTTAGAGGTTCAAAAGATCTACAACAAAGTTAGCAGCAGTATAGGTACATCACAGATCAATAAATAAATAACTTCTGTGGGCAGGAGCGAAGCCAGGCAGCTCATCTGATTATTTATAAATATTAAAAAGTGGATTGAAGATAAAATAGAGCCACGTAGAACACCTGCATGCATTTGGTGAATTGCAGACTTGAAACCATACGAAATAATAACTTAGACTGAAATCCTAAAAGGGTATTTTTTATTCATTTATGACAATATTAACTTATAATAAATTATAAAATTAATATATATAATGTATAGCTCTAGCTGTTAGGGCTTTCGGCTATTCTTTAAACTAATTGACAATTTTTATATTCTACTTTCTAAGTTTAATGATGATAGCAATTTGTTGATGTTCTGAATGTTGTGTTCTGGAGGGACAGAGAGAAGTTCGGCAAAAGATAGCTTTAAGGATAAGTCTTTTATTCTGGATTTTATAGTGCTGCACTCCCAGATTAAGTGTTTGATGGTTAGTAATGTGCCGGAATTACAAAGATGACAAAAGGCAGGATCAGTTTTATTCATGAGGTGACTGTGTGTAAGGTTTGTATGTCCCAATCGAAGACGTATATAGTTTTTTATCATCTTCGGAGAGCAGGTACCTGGGTAGTAGATAGGTTGAACTTCAGAGTTGATTGTGCGGTAATGATGTGTATAATCTTGCCATTTTGCTTTTCTGTTTTGTTCCCAGTAGTGATTTAAATATTTTCTGATGTCTTTTTTGTTGTAGGTCCACTGGATAGTAAGAGGTTCTCCTACAGCAGCTTTAGCAGCAGTATCTGCGACTTCATTGCCCTTGATTCCCACATGTCCAGGATTCTGCTGTGATCTTTCAAAGCAGAAGGTTATTTAGAGAGCGCGAGTGAAGAAGAACAAAATAAGGAAAATAATAAAAATAAAAAGCATTAAAGAACGTACTAAAAACGTTCTAACTGAACTTTAAATAAATAAAGAAAAAAAAAAAACAAATACAAAAATTACTAGTGCAAGTGCAGTGTCAAAAAACATGCCTCCCGTGGGAGCGGAAGATGAAGAGACGATGCCTGCTCAAACGGTCATAATGCAAGAGATGTACTTAGACGCTCTCATGTCTATTCAAAAGTACAAACAAGAGATCGAAGAGCTGAAAAAAATGTTAGCCGGTAGTGATAGCGATGGCTCTTTCACCACTACTGGCAAAAGAAGAAAGACCCGGAGTAAGGAAGCAAAAAATAAAAAAATAAAAAAACAGAAAAAAAAGAGAGCAGCAACCAATATGCGCTTCTCGATGACGACGACAACAGCAACGAACTAATGGACACGCACCCGACCGAAAAGCAGCCAACAACTTCAAATGATCTGGTTGAGAAAATGAAGAGGGCGAACGAGGAAAAAAAGAAAAACACAAATGATGTGACGATAACTACAGCTAGGACCAACAACAACAATACAGAGAAAAAAAAAGTACCACGTCAACAACAGTGGCGCACAAAAGGAAACCTCCACCAATAAAAATCTACAAAGAGGACAGCCGCAACATAAGCAAAATATTAGACGACAAAATTGGAAGTGGTAATTTTGTGATTAAAAATTTAAGTAGCAATAAGTTAGCTTTAAAACTTAAAAACAAAAATGACTGCAGCAAAGTTAAAGAAATTTTGCAAGAAAATAAATCGGAATATTTCACGTATACACCTAAAGATGATAAGCTGCAGACATTTTTGTTGAAAGGCCTTAGTGAAAGCTTCAGCCCAGAAGAAGTTCTTGAAGAATTACAATCAATTCCCAAATCTTAAATTTGAAAAAAAACATTCAGGTACGCTACGGCGCGTTCAAAGAGACTAAATAGAACCCTACCTATTATAACGGTACAGTTATCTCCTAATAGTAAAGTCCAAAATCTCCGGGAAATCAAGCATATTGGAGGCCATATTGCTTTGAAAAAATTCGAAAAAGTGACATTTTTCAATGTCATATGTGCCAACGATTTGGCCATGCTGCTTCGAACTGCAACATGATATTTAGGTGTGTTAAATGCGCGGAAACTCACGAACCTGGTATGTGTCAGGTGACAAAGGACGCAAAGAAAGAGCAGCTATTTTGTGTCCTTTGCAAAAAGTCTGGTCATCCCGCTTCTTTCAGAGGATGTGAGGTCTACAAAAGACTTATAGACGAGATGCAAGAGCGGAAAAATGCGGCAAAAGAAAGATCAAGACAAAAAATAGTCAGTGTTGAGAACATTGTTAAGAAAGGTGTTTCGTATGCCAACATTGCTGGAAACACTCAAAGCTCACATACATACTGTTTCGCGCTCTACAAATGAAAATTTGCAGAGACAGGTAAACAACCTCGCAAGAGATGTTAAGGATCTGGTGGCAAAACTAGACGCCGTTATCAATATTTTTAACAATGTCTAGAACACGTAAGGAACTCAAGATAGTGGCTCTGAATGCCAATTCCATAATTACTAATGCTAGGCGAGGCGACGTGCTGCGCTTTGCGACAGATCACAGATCCGACATACTATTTTTAAGCGAAACAAAATTAAACGATCGACATTACTTGGAATTCAAGGACTACAATCTAATACGTACTGACAGACAAAACTCGATTCGAAGTGGTGGTACCGCGATCCTCATTCGGAAGCCGCTAAGATTCGAAATAATCGAACACCGTGATATTCAAGACTTTAATTGCCTGGAGACAACCATTATCTCACTGCCTTTAAGGGATAATGGTTGTCTGTATTTAATATCGGCGTATGTGGCGTCATCAACCGTTAGTCAATTTAACTTCGAATTGGAAAAATTGTTTGAAATATTAAGGCTGGATAGTTTAAATAACTATTTCGTCTTAGCGGGAGATTTGAACGCGAGACATCCTGCTTGGTTGAACTCAACTGCTAATGGAAGAGGCAGATTCTTGAAGCGTTTTGTTGAAGACAACCAAATTGGATATAAACTTAAATTATATACCCCAGTTACACCTAGTTTCCCTTCCGGAAATTGAAACGGTCCGCGATAATAAAATCCCGCTATTGCCGTATGATAGCGACCACAACGCCATTGTAATGGTAACGTCCGAAAATATAGAGATCACCAACCATCTTCTAAACTTCCTAATGAAAGGAATCTCACAAACGACAAGTGCGATTTTTATATTGGGAACCTCAATATGGTGGTATCGGAGGCAGTGGAGTCGTCAGTACCGAGGATAAAAAGCAGAAACAGCATGGAATGTTATCTAAACTGAGACATACGAACGCTACAAACTCACAAAAGTTTTCTGCTTACCCAGATAAATCGGATACGTCGTCAGTTTCAGGACGAATCGAACAATCTGGAGCTGATAAGATTAAAATCCCTTCTGAGAAATTTAACGTCGCTCATAAGACAGCAGTTTCGGAATTCCGTTAATGATTATTGGAGGCAACGCGCCGAAAAAATTACGAAGTCTGATTCTAGGAATATGTTTCCTCAAATAAATCAGATCTTCAAGCCTCGTAGCATTATCAAAATTCCGAAACTGAAACTACCACTGCATTCTGAGCCGCTCCTTTCTCAGGCAGGCAGGGATTAATAGTCAACACTGTCCTATCATTGATAACCACTTCGTTGTCAATGGTAGAATGGATAAGCTTAATCTTATTGGATCTCACTTTGAGGCAGTCCACGCAACAGACCATCCAAGTTGCAAAGCTGAAATAGTAGATGGGGAACTATCGAGCTTTCTTAGCCGCTATGGTGACTCAGACACTCAACTCCGCTTTTCTGGGGAAGTAAAAGCGAACGAACTGACAAGAGAACAGACAAACAACTATTACACAACGCTCGACGAACTGACAGACATATTCAGGAGACTGAATAATAAAAAGACTTTTGGATTGGATGACATTCCAAACATCGTACTGAAACATATGCCTATCGAAATCATACGGCAATACTGCACAATTTTTAATAACTTGCTGAATAACTGCTACTTTCCAAGTTGTTGGAAAATATCGAAGGTTTTTCCAATAATTAAGAAAAAGGCCTAATTATAGGCCAATCAGTCTCCTGCCTAACATTGGAAAGGTTTTTGAGGCAGTTATAAGCAAGTCAATCTTGATCGCATGCGCGACAAAGGAGATAATTCCGCGGAACCAATTTGGGTTCAAAAGAAACCACTCGACAGTGCATGCTATTACAAAACTGATTTCAGATGTTATCTGGAATCTTAACGCCAAGAGATGTACAGCTGCTTGCCTAGTGGATATCGAAAAAGCCTTCGACACGGTTTGGATCGACGGGTTAATCTACAAACTTATCAGATATGAATTTTCGCCTCACCTCATAAAGGTGATCATCTCGATGGTGCGTGAGAAGAAATTTGTTGTAACAGATGCACGACAACTAGAGTATTTAATATCACTAATGGTCTGCCGCAGGGCACAGTTACGGCACCAATACTCTTTAACATTTACGTTTCGGAAATGCTGAGGGATATGGATAATTCGCTGGCATTCGCTGACGATGTCATTCTGTATGCCCACGACACGAAAATCGAAGGAATCCAATGTGAACTCCAACGTAAGTTCAACACGCTTGAGGCATTTTGCCGAGACTGGAAACTAAAAATAAATATGTCCAAATGTGAAACCACACTGTTCCGCACCCCACTGGGACGCGGTAACTCTGACTTGAGACGCAATTGGAAAAACTTCCAAATAAGAGGTTCTGATGGGCTTCGCATCGAATCAAAGACTGTTGTGAAGTATCTAGGTGTTCATTTGGATAAGTTCCTATACCACAATGATCACGTCAATGCACAGTTGAAGAAAGCAAGAGCGGCATCCATGTCACTTAAAAGCCTTTTCTACTCCAACTATCTAAGATCCGATGTTAAGATCGTCTGCTACCAGGCATTTGTGCGTCCGATTCTGACTTATGCGAGTCCAGTATGGTGGAACATAAGTCCATCGTATATGGAAAAACTTAGAGTTTTTGAAAGAAAATGTCTTTGAGCATGCATGAAGATGTACAGAAGCGCACATTCCGACTTTTGACATTACGTCTCAAATAAAAGACTACTGGATGCTTCCGGCGTATCCAGAATTGACAATGTCGTACTGGACCTTGTGAGGAACCATTTTGCGCGGTCAGCGAATATCACTGAGAACGATCTAGTTTCGGGCTTGTTTTATCCTAACCCTGGGTATTTTAGAAATTCATTAGAAAGTGGACATATACCACCTGAGGCATTCCTGTATCTGGACGCACATGGCTACTTATCAGACTCGAGAAATGTTCCCATTATATATCATGTTGCAAGAAGGGCCACAGACAAGAGAATCCTCTATGTTCCTGGGCAATCGGCGGATGGATATGCTGATTTGAGATACTGCAGTAGCGTACCCGAAAGAGATAATAATAATGATCAGAGACTTAATCGGGGAAAATATTGGTGGTTTGATTGGGTTTAAGCTGACGCTTAGGTTAAGTTAGTTTAAGTTTTTATTATTATAAATATTGATATATAAAGTTTTTCAAACCACATTTTCTTTAAAATATTGTAGTATAATAATAACTACGCCCCCTAAAAATATGACGCAACAAATTCCGAAGTGACTTTTCATTCTGGCAGAATTTTGGTTCGAACTGTCCTTTCATTCGAGGTTCGTGTCTGGGACGAAGTCTCCACAGCTCATGTCAACGAAAGAGACGAATAATATCAGGGATAAAAGGGAATTATAACTGCAAGAATTATTTCTCTTGTTCCAGTGGTCGAAGAATTTGCTAGAAGTTTCTGGCTATCAGAAACTTCTGCTATATAAGGACAGATGGCTATCAAAAAAGGCACAGTTGGTTTAGAACCGTGGCGAAGAGATTGGAAAAGTGATAATGGGCGAAGTTGTAATTTGGTGATAAATTGAAAGTTGAGAGTGAACAAGAAAAAGTAATTAGTTTGGATTTGTGAATTAAGTAATTGAAAGGAGATAAAGTGATTTGAGAGGAAAGAGACCTTGTAAGAAAAGAATTTGCGAAGAATAGTATAGTGTGAACTTGAATTGTTTTATAGACTAGAAAATAAAGAAATAAATTTCACCGAATATCGTTTTATCTACTCGAGCCGTAGCTTGCATATTACAATATATTAAAATTACAATCGAAGGATTTCAGCCAAATGTAGTTATATATAACGTGTAAAGTAGAATTATAATAAGTTATTTCTAGTAATGAGAACCATGCTATTGGTCATTTACTCATCATTATAATTTATCAATTAAGTATTTCTCTTATTTTTACTTAAAAATATACATTTATGTACTAAAGTGGAAATAAAATAAGACAAAAAAAAAACAAAAAAAAAAAAAAAAAAAAAAAAAGATTCCCACATCCTGGAACCCAAAGAAGTTGTAGTCTGTTTTTATTTGTGTTTAATTTATCCCGGATTGATTCAATAATTGGTGTTTTGTTGTTGGTATTTTTAATTGCTTGTAGTGTTGAGAGGCTGTCGGTGCAGATTATAGTTTTGTTGTTCTTTGCTTTTAATATTGCATGCATTATTGCTGTTGCCTCTACAGTAAAAATTGAAGAGTAGTAGGGCAGAAGCCCTTTGGATATTGTTGTTCCAGTTTCATCACAGCGTATGCCGCACCGAATTCCGATTTTGAGCCATCAGTGAAAATTGAGTTTCATTTCGACGATAATTGATCTTCTATCATCGCCAAATATTTTTGCTTATATGCTTCTTTGGAAGTTGAAGCTTTCTTTAGTGTATGAAGGGATGTGTTTACAGATTCTTCTGTTAATGTCCACGGTGGGTATGAAGCAGGCTTTGTTTGCTGGGGTGGTACTGGTATATCTAAACTTTTGCCAAAGTAGTTGGTTCAATTAGTTTCAATGATGATTTAGTACATTTTCCATATACACATAATCCATAATCTATCTTTGCCAAAATAGTTGATCTTGTGATTCCGAATAGAGTGTTGACGTGGTACAGGCTATTTTTAGAACTAAGGTATTTTATAATATTTGCCCTGGTACTTAGATTTTTCTTAAGTCTAAAACAATGTTCCTTAAAAGTAAATTTCTCTCCAAGGATGCTTAATTTGTTAACATTTTTTACATTGAAATTGTTAGAAATAAGAGAAATGTTTTTAGAACAACTAACTTTTTTACATATGTGCAATATACTACATTTTTCGTGAGAGATTTTAGTGCCTGAGGTCTTACACCAGGTGCTAAGGTCCTCTAGAGTGTTATTAAATATGACGGAGACTTTTGTAAGGTCTTTACATTTTATGAATATAATTAAATCATCTGCATACAAACAGTGGTCTAACGAGTTATATTTAGTAAGAATTTTGCTTAAATCGTTAAATGCTATTAGAAACAGTGTTACAGATAAGGGGGATCCTTGCGGTATGCCATTTTTGAGGTTGTAGATAGGGGAATAAGTTCCATTTAATTTGACACGGAATTTTGTGTTTGATAGAAAAGCCTTTATAAAGTTAAACATTCTAGGCCCGACTTTCCATTCTGTTAATTTATTTAATATAACATGGATTCCAATTCTATCAAAGGCTTTTTCAAAGTCTATTGATAGAATTGAAACATGGTTTTTGTTCGATAGGGCAGAGGAAACAAAATAGTCTAAATGCTGCTTGGTTTATGTGTATAAGGTTTCGTTTTACCAAGAACCAAGATAATCGTTTTGAGATAATTTTCTCCAGTATCTTTCCCGTACATGGAAGGAGGGATATGGGGCGGTATGAATCGACTTGGTTTGGGTCCTTCATTGGTTTTGGTACCGGTATGGTACTTGCTATTTTCCACATTTGTGGAATGATACCTTCGCTAAAAGTGTGATTAAACACGGAGAGAAGACGTTTTTTTAAAATTGGTGGGGCATTCTTCAACATAACAAAAGAAATACGGTAGAAGCCTGAGGTTTTTCCTTTGGCTGAGCTGAGAGAGCTTTCCATTTCGATATTATTAATGGGAGCTTCTATAAGGCTAGCTGAGAAGTCGGTGTTATGGGGGGATGTTATATTATCGGTTGTGGTGGATTTCATTCGGAGAAAATCAGAATGAAAGTTTTTGTCATCTGTATAGTATTTCCAAAGTGTGTAGCTATTTCAAATGGCGAGTCTAGCGTACTTGTCTCTGATTTGATGATTTTAATTCTGTGAGGAGTATAACTGCCCGTGAGGGATTTTACATCAGCCCAGAGTTTTTTTTAGGAAGCACTTGGGTTAATGTTGGATGTAAACCTTTCGAAACATGTTTTCTTGGCTAATTTTGCTGTTTTACGAAATAGGGCATTGGCTTTACGATAGGAGATGAGGTTTGAATCATTTGGGTAGTTTTTGAATCTTTTCCAAGTACTTTGCTTTTCTTGCCTAAGTTCGTTGAGCTCTTTGCTCCACCAAAGGACCATCGATTTTTGTGATTTGTGCTGTGATTGGGGGATTGCCGTATTTGCTGCGTATCGCATAGACCTTTGAATTAAAGCTGCTTCTTTGTTTATGTTCGTAGATGGTTCTTTATGGGATAAAAACTCTGTAACATTGTCTTGGAACAATGGCCAGTTGGCTCTGTCAGTGTGATATTTTGGTGGAATTTTTAAATTTTGATGCCCATATCCGAAAGATATCATAGTAACGACGGGGTAATGGTCACTGCCGTGTAAATCTGTTACCAATGTCCACGTAGTATTGGGACAAAGCTGGGAGGAAATGAGAGTTAGGTCCACGTGGGTAAAGGTTTTATGTGTTGTGAAGTGAATGGGCTGACCGTCATTTAGTATGGTCAGGTTCGAGTTATTTATAAACTGCTCGATTGTTTTACCCCGGCTGTTGCTGCAAGGGGAACCCCATAGGGGGCTCCATGAATTAAAGTCACCTGTGAGAAGTACAGGGGTTTGAATGTTGTTGATAATATTATGAAGTTCCTTGGAGGAAAATTTTTGATCGGGTGGAATATATACTTATATGATAGTCAATTTGGTCTTTAATTCAACTTCGACTGCTATTGCGGATATATTGGAGTTAATCTTGATAAATCTATGTGGGGTAGATCTGTGAACGAGCAGACAGGTGCCCTGTTTTGATACGATATTTGAATCTAGGTTGTGAAAGTACGACGAGTACTGTTTGGGTGCAGAGGGTTGGAGGTTAAATTAAATATGTGTTTCCTACAGGGAAATGATGGAGTGTTGTAAGTCGTTAATGAGCAGCTGTAGCTCATGGTAATTGTTAAAAAATCCTTTGAGATTCCATTGTAGAACCTTAATTAACGACTTTATTGAATGGGAATACTTTCGTACAATATAATTCGGGTTATATTGCGGAAAGTCGGGGTTGGGCAGAAAACTAGGGTGAACATTACTATGCTGCTGTTCAGAGGCTGAATCACCCGAGTTCCGTCGGGAGGTCGGATGGTTCAGTCCATGAACAGCAGAGTCGGGGGAACAAGAATAATTTTTATAATTGTTCATTTTCATTGTGATCAATTTCTGTTGGTTTTATATAGTATTTGTTGTTTCTTATGAGAGATTGAGTGAAAGTTGATATACGAGAGTGGGTTGAGATTTCAGTATTGTTAATGTGTGTGTGTGATGGTGATGAGTGTTGCTTGAGTGAAGTATTGTGTGAGATGTTTGAGTTGTGACTGATGGAGCTAGATGGGTTGGATAGAATTGAGATTGAGTTTGGGTTGTCGACGGCGGCAAGAGTGGGGGGATAATTGTTTATTGTTTTGATTGTGGAGTTAGTGAGTGTGAGGTGTGGTGATGAAATTGTTTTGTTGTTGTATTCGTTAAGAACGTGTGTGAGTGCGATTGTGTTATACTCTTTGTTAGGTGGTATGGGTGTCACTGGAGGGAGTGGGAGTGGTGTTGTTGGAGGTATTGGTTTGAATTAACTTATTTTCTGTTATTGATACGGTTGGTTTTTGTTGGGTGGCATTGCGTGCAACTGTTGAGTAGGCTGATGCGAGTGAGAAAGTCAGATTTTGGGCTTTGTATAATTGTTTTGCTTCAGCCATTACATTTCCTTATGGTTTTTATTTTAAGAATTTCTTTCGCTTGTATGTATCGATGACACGTTTTAGAAGAAGCGGGGTGATCCTCTTTGCAGTTAGCACATACTGTTTGCGTGCATTTTTCAGGCGTGTGTGGCGACAGATTGCAATTTACACATGCAGGGTTGCCTCTGCATCGCTTCGCTGTATGGCCTAGGAGCTGACAATTCTGGCAGTGCATAGGGTTAGGGAAATATTCTGTAACTTTGACGTTATACCACCCAATATTTACAGCAGTTGGTGGTCGGAAGAGGTCAAAGGTGAAAAGAATCAGACCAGTTGCGCGTTGAGTACCATCTTCATTTTTTTTAAATTTAAATACGCCCGTGACACCTTGCGATTTCTTTTCCTCTATAATTTCGGTTTCGGGGACATTTGTAAGGTATGGTGCATAGACCGTACCTTTGGAGGAATTTAATTGGGTGTGGAGGGTTACGGAGATCGGGCATAAATTTGTTTTTTAGAGATGAATAGATCGGCTATTTTCTTTGACTTGACTAAGATCAGGAGGTTACCATCGCGGAGTTGAGTGATTTGTTCATAAGCAGTGCTTATGCCATCTATAGCTTTTTTTATTAGGAACACACTAAAAGATGATAGCGGTTTTCTACGTTGGTTGAGGAGATCACTATAAATTTAGGATTAGTGGGGAAGAGTGTGTTGAGAATATATTCACTGGGTCTATTGAAGAAAGATTAGGTTTTTTTTCTTTTTAATTTTTATGCTCAGGTGGATCTGTTTCCAGACCGCTAAAACGGTTGCCCGGAGGCAACTTTTTTTATAATTTGCACGTGTGAAAGGGGTTATGAATACCCTTATACTAATTTTAGGACACGAGCGTTTTGAGGAAAGGGGAAGAGACGGAGAGAAAGAGAGATTGGTGTAGTTGGTTTGAAACTCAGCTGGTATTAAGTTTCAGTGAACTCCAAGGGTGGCTGTCCAGATAACTGGGGAGCTTGTTTGTTTTTGCTTTTGTCGTTGCTCATGATTCACAGTATTTTTTTCCGTCCTCCTGATGTCATCATCACGATCAAGTTGCATTTTAGCCATATGACCGCCCTACTGCCAGTGTTATGCCTTCGCAGTAGAGTTGGCATCAGCTTTCGCAATTGATCGACTTTTTTATTTATTTCATGCGAAATAAATAGATGATTATTGACATCAAGATTCGAACCGTGAACCTGTAGCGTGACAAGCGATGATGTAACCACGGCCACCCTCCATGTGTAATTGATTGTTTTTGCAACTATATGTATTTTTCACTCACTAACGTATTCGCGAAAAGGAAGAGTACACCGTTTGTATGGGGGTTTGTAACGGGCGGTATCGCCAACGAATATTAAATGAGAGAGAGAACACAATCAGCTAAGAGATGTTGCCGGCTCGAGAGTTAGTCGGAGACTGGCCTATCCCTAAAAGGGTAATTTTGATTCTATTGAGGAAAAGATTCAACGACACTATTGAAAGCATTTTCGACAAAAGAGCTTGATGTCAAATGCTGTAAAATGCCCTAAGCTTACGTTGTCGTTGTTACAAAGTAAAACAATACGTTTTACAGAGCTTATGATAAAATACGTTAAGAGCTTTAACATTTTTAACACAAAGATTTTTGACGAATAACAAATTCTTTTACTATTCTTGAAACAAAGTAGTATTTTTAGGTTTGAATACAGTAAGCTTCCAAGCCATTTTTTTATGGCTAAGATCATTGCTTTGCATTACCATATTAGTAAGAGTATTAGTGAGATTCCAAGGGTTATTGCATTCCATAAAACAATCGGTTCCATACCAAGAACTCGTAAGGGGCACTGTGGCTCGTGAGAGAAAAAAAAGCTTCGTCCTAGTCACATTGTCCAAGCCCCCGAACATCCACTCAAAGTAATATTTTGGGGTTGTTTCACCTCCACCGGAAATTCAAATCCGGTCAAAGACATGATGAATAGCACCAAATGTACAGATGTCCTGATGCATATGCTTTTGCCTGCCATGCAGTCAATTCATGACCGGAAACGAACTTTCCCAACGAGATCTTGCCTCGAAAACCCCAATCTAATCGAAAATCTGTGGGCCATAATCAAAGCAAGGTTCAGGAAAAGGGACTGCAGGACGAAAACCGAGCTTATTTCAACAATAATTCAAATACGTATATACATATACGAGGGTAAGGTGAAAAGTTCTCGGCCTGACCATGAAAGGCTGCGATTTTCAGTTAAAAAATGATTTTATTTTTCTACATAATCTCCCTTGACTTCAATCCACTTAGTCCAGCGTTTCTCCAACATCAGTATTCCTTCTCGGAAGTGAGAGTCTGGAAGGCTGTGAAAATACGAGGGCAAGGTGAAAAGTTCTCGGCCTGACGCAGAGATGGCGTTCTAATCAGGGTGCACTTCTCATTAGTTCGTATGACAAGTTTCAACTTGTTCTCTCAAGTAGTTTCTTTACACGAATTTTTGCAGTAGACGTCTTGCGTGTTTTTCGTTAAAATGGATAAACTTGAATATCGTGCGGTGATAAAATTCTTCGTTTTGGATGGGTTAACCCCTAAGGAATTTCATCCAAAGTTGACAGAAGTTTACGGGGACTCTGCTTCTTCCATATCAATCGTTAAAAAGTGGGTAGCTGAATTTAAACGTGGTCGCACTCCCTCGAAGATGACCCACGTGAAGGACTGTCAAAAACCGCAACCACACCCGATACCATCGAAAAAGTGCATGATATCGTGTTGGACGATAGGCGAGTGAAGGTGAGTGAGATAGCTGACGCTGTGTGTATATCGGAAGAGAGGGTGCGAAACATCTTGCACAAAAATTTAGGGATGCGAAAGCTCTGCGCAAGATGGGTGCCGCATTTGCTGACCGCCGATCAAAAGCAAATCCGCAAATGATTTTCGCGGCAATCTTTGGACCGATTCAATAGGGATCCGACCGATTTTGTGCGGCTATTTGTCACCATGGATGAGACATGGGTCCACCACTACACGCCAGAAACGAAACAGCAGTCGAAGCAGTGGGTGGAAGACGGTGGTTCAGCGACAAAGAAAGCGAAGTCGATCGCATTTGCTTGAAAGGTCATGGCCAGCGTATTTTGGGATGCGAAAGGGATCCTGTTAATTGATTACCTTGAGAAAGGCAGAACAATTACAGGCGAATATTACTCCAACCTTCTTGACCAGCTGGATGCCAAAATTCGCAAGAAGAGGCCTGGCTTGAAGAAGAAAAAAATCATCTTTCACCAGGACAATGCACCTATACACAAGTGTGCGTTGGCGATGGGAAAAACTGCGGGATTTGGGGTACGATTTGCTCGGCCATCCCCCTATTCACCTGATTTGGCACCCTCAGACTTCCATCTGTTTCCAAACTTGAAGAAATTTGTCTCTGGGAAGCGCTTCGCATCCAATGCAGAAGTTGAAAGGGCTGTAGATTAATACTCGTATAAAATATTGTAGTATTTTTTGTAGATTTTTCAAAAAAATAAAACAAAATGTGTATAGGGTAAAACACCCAGTTACGAGCCCCTTCAGAGTTTTTTCAAATTCATCTGCTTACTATAAGCAACCCGTATGATTTATTGATACGATTGAAACTTTACAATCCAATGCAATTCATTGATATTTAATATTGAATAAGAGTAAGTGTAATTGACTTTATTTAAATGAATAATTAAGTCTTTAGTAAAACTTTACAAAATGACACCTCATTTTCGTCAGCTACGAGTCCCATGATTTATCAAAATCCAAATTTTCAATTTGTATTAGAAACAACTTTTATTGACCACATTTTATACATTAGCATTATTTAACTTATAAAAGATATATATTTTTGTTAGAGATTACGCTAAGAATTAAAGATTAAGTGTATAGGTTAACTACATACTTAGTCGCTTTATGAATGGGCTGAAGTTAAGCAAACCTGTAACATCGGGACAACCCCACGAGATGTTGGATAGGTGTGCAAGAATTTGCGGTTTGACTCTGCACTTTTTAAGTTAAATTACATAAGTATACCTGGGTCCAATATAGACAAGGAGAATATACATATATCACCTTCAAATAAGCATCAAGTCACAATGTTTGACTCAAAATGGGCAGCTGCGAATAGCGTCTGTTTCTCCAGGTTTGGAGCGGCTGAAATTTCGAAGTGGCCAACACGCAGAAATACATGCATATGTATCATGAGAGTGAATTCCAAAGATTACTTATCGAATAGCAGACCGAGATAGCAGATAGCACTGGGTTTTTCAGCATCCTCATCTACGTTGAGTAGGCGAAATCTAGAGTAATGTCAATAATACTCTTTTTATTAGTTTACATACATTTAACAACTACGATAATTTGGAAAAAAAATTACACCGCACTACTAGTAAAATGCTTTCGAATTTCTTCAAGCAACCTCTTTAGTGGGCTTAGTGAAGGCCCACCTGCGAAGCCCAATAACAAAAATCGAAAAAAATGTATTTTAGTGCATGTGAAATAGAAAAAGTTTTCCCAGAAACCTTTCCCGTCCTATCAGTACATATCCCTTCTCCGCGATGGAAGTTTGCTTATTTTGGTGAAATCCCATAAAATTGCCGACATCTTTCTTCAGAAGAAAATGTTATCCAATCTTTGTGTTTAATAATGTTAATTTACATTTACTAATTTGAATGTTAATTTTGAATGTTAAGTTATAAAATTGTTGTGAGTCACTGTATATAAACGCATCGCACCATCCTAGCCAAAGTCCATCATTCAACAGCCGACCATCTGCAATACCGAATAAAGAAGAATTCACCATCACGCCATCTCACAGACGCATCGGGCAGACATGCAGTTTTTCACCTCTCTTCAACTAACACACGCACACTTCAATGCATGCATGTATGCATTTCTCTCTGGTGCAACACACACACTGCTCGTGTTGAATATTGGTTCGGCTGCTGATGGTTGCTGATGGTTGACCATCGATGATCTCGTCCACTTGGATTTCGGACTCAGGACAATCTACAACTTGGTGATATACTCGTACTCATACATATCTTATATTTAAATAAATACATATATTTTTTGTTCCTAATTGGTCTTGGGTCACAGTCATTCGTTTCTGGGTGCCAATTCACTTAATCTTACTCCTACCCATTCATTAACACTTTGTATGATTGTGGTTAAATTACACTCCTCCAAAGGTATGTCTCATTAATGGTCTTGAAAAAGAAATCACTAAAGAAATGTCCCCCGAGGTGTATTTAAATTCATCAAATCTGTAAATGGTACCCAACGCTCTACAGGATTAGTGTTGCTTACCTTCGATCGTTTTAGACCCCCCAGCTCATTCCAAATAGGTTGGTACAACCTCAAAATAGAAGAGTATTTGCAATGAATGCATATGAGTGTTATGCGTAGTACAGCATTCCTTTTCGTCCAAAAAATACATGCCCTACCTACAACCCAAGGAAATTTAAAAAAACCAAAACCATTAAGAAATGTAGTTTAGGAGAAGCAAAACAACTATTTAAAGAAGCAAACCCAATCTCTACCGCTTCCACTCAATATGCCAGTCAAAAAAAGATGGAATACAAACATCCACATCTACCAGCCTCGAAATATGTACATACACCCCGCGCAACAAAAAAAGCCGCATACGGGTTTTCCATTTTTTTGCGCTAATTACCTTTAAGGGATTCGCCGAATTATATTTTATTGCTTCCGGGTTAGGTAATGCACATTTTGGAATGTGTCGGAATTCATTCGGGCAGTATTTAACAGTGTGTGCAGTTGTATTTCTTAAATAAAAGTGAAAAGAATATATCGCGATGTCTAAAAGGGTACAATTGAGTAAAGAAAATAAGGCAGTTATCGTCGCCTTATCCAAACAGAATCAGTCATTTCGTGAAATTGCTCGACAAATTAGATGCAATGAGAGTTCTGTAAGAAGATTCTGTAACAAATATCGTGGGGATCACAATCTGGCACAGGATTGAAGAGATGTACCACTGTTCGGGAGGACCGGGAACTGAAGAGGCTAAGCTTGACAAACAGGTTTAAAAATGCATCGGAGTTAAGAGCTGATCTGCGAGAAGCTACTGGGGCTGAAGTTAGCGTCAGAACTATCCAGAATCGTCTCAACGAGATGGGTTTGCTAGCAAGGAGACCAGCGAAAAAGCCACTTCTGACCATCAAAATGAAGAAAACGCGCTTTAGCTGGGCTAAGGAAAGGCAAAACTGAAGTGTTCAAGATTGGTCAAATGTGGTGTTCTCTGATGAGTCCAAGTTTAACCTAATCGGACCGGATGGGAAGCAGATAGTTCGTCGTAGAAAAGGGGAACTCTACAGCGACGAATGCATAGCTCACACCGTAAAACATTCTCCTTATGTTATAGTGTGGGGATGCATTACCGCAATCGGAGTTGGATCTCTAATTATGCTCGAGGGCACTGTTAACGCTATGTAGTACAAACAAATTATCTTAGATGGTGTTATACCGAGTATGGAAATGATAACAGCAGAAACATCAAAACCAATTTTTCAAGATGATTCAGCACCTTGCCACCGAGCAAAATCTGTGAGTAATTCGAGTTTTTTTTTTCATATTTATGGGTGTTTTGAAAATCTTATGATTTTAATTTTTAAATTTCCTCCACAGATTAAAACTTTGAAAGAAGAATTAGGAATAGAATCCCTAATTTGGCCGGGAAACAGTCCAGATCTCAACCCCATCGAAAATGTCTGGGCTCTTATGGGAAAGAAGATCCAAGACAAAAAACCAAAAACCATGCAGCATCTAAAGAGCATCATTGAAGAAGTGTGGTTCTAGAATCATTTTTTAGTATTATGAAAGTCTTAAATTATGTAAAAAGGTTTCTTAGTTAATAAAAATATGAAAAAAGAAATTTGCTTTTCAAATTGTTGCTCTTTTTTTTAATTTATGTATATTGATAGTACTTGGGTAATATCTGATATTTTGTAGTCTGATATTCACGATCATTACTTTTTTTCAATTAGGCTACGAAATGTATTGTCAAATTGGGGAATGTGTTAACTTAAATGTTAAACATCAAAAATACAAAGTGACTACGCAGTGATTAGTCATCATTTATTAGATTTCTTTCATTTTGTTAAAAATTACCATGTGCGGCTTTTTTTGTTGCGCGGGGTGTATATAGTGACCGTCCGGTCAAACAATATTCTAAATCTTCCACCAATAATCTACAACTCTCTCCAACAAGCAAACAGAAATACTCGTACTCCTAAAGAACAGAATAATTGCAATCCAACTCCCTCTTCCCCCAACAACAAAATAATTCAAAAAACATCAATAATCTCACACCTTCCTACAAATCTTCCCCCAATAGCCAGCTTTCCCCCAAAAAATCTACTAAGCTGACTACTTCCAAAGACTGTGTCCCTTCAAAAACCAATTATTTAAAAACATCCTTAACAATTTCCTGAACTTCTATTTATAATCCCACTACCCAACTATTATCTTCGCGAATCGCTTCTGTAACCCAATCCCTAATCAGAAAGAATCAGTATTATATATCTTCCCCAAAGATCGACAATGATAATTTCAATTAATAACAATTTACGCCCCACTAATGACGAACCCGCCACCCTGTTGTTGGATCATACAGGCTCTTGTACAAGTCGGTATGTTTCAACAGTTACCGACAATCCGTTCAAAAGTCTCCCCACTCTAACAAAACAGTACATACCGTTCTCCAATGGAACCTTAAAGCCTACTATAACAATTTACATGAACTTCAAACCTTATTATATTAAAAATCCCCCTAAGTCATCTCCCTCCAAGAAACGTATCTACCCATCACTACCGAAACGTATCTACCCATCACCACCACCTCCCTCCCCTCAAGAGGTATCAAGCATATTTTCATAACATTAAAACCATCGACTCGGCCAAACAAGGGACTGGATTACTAGTACATGAATCAATACCACACTGGCCACCCATTTCTCCACCTATAAAACGTTAACGCATGTTGTTCTCACGCTGACAGCCGTCCAACTTGGCTCAAAATAACATGGTCAGTACTCCTAGACCTACATGGAAGCCAATCATTACTGCAATTGCCTTTGATTCCCTTCCCTCAAACAAAAAACTTTTACAAAAATACATTACTGACAGAGCAGATTGGGACTCGTTTCAAACTCACATAAACAACCATTTAAAGCAAGGAGCCTTTTCTGAAAACGTCAACAGAGAAGTAGCAACAATTCAAAGAACCAATCATTTTTGAGCCAACTTGGTCATTCCCAGAACAGGAAGTTCTCCAAGGCAACGTATAGTTCCCTGGTGGAGCAAAGACCTGCAAAACCAGCGTGCAACCAAGCTAGATTCTTGGAAGCAATTCAAAAGACACCCCGACGACAGTAACTTGATAGCCTATCGCAAAGCAAACGCTGCGAAATCGGCCAAAAAAGAATACTTTGAGAAATTCACTCCAAATATCAAACCCCAATCCTGCTCCAAAAAACTTTGGTCGGATGTAAATGCACTGACAGGGGAATATCATCCTTCAAAGTAGCCAAATTGTATCCAACGTAAACCAAATTCCGGAACTTTTCGCCAAAACATGGTCCAACTATTCAGCTGACTTCAGTTTCTCCCCTGAGTTTTTACAACAACAAAAAAAACTTGGTAATTAAACTTAGAACTTCTCCACAAAATACTCTTTTATTAGCTATTCTCATTGATCATCATATCACTAGAAAAGAGTTTGGCGACTTTCGGCTTTCAAAGGCAAAACTCTAACATATGACAGAATTACCATGTATATGATGCTCAAAAATATCTCAAATAGTTGTAAAGCACGTTTGATGGCATTATATAACGAAATCTTCCCATCTACATCATCGGTTCTTCCAATACCCAAGCCCAGCAAGAACTCCATAGATGTAAGTGGAAGAAGAAATACTTGCTCAGCTGGTTCTTGGAATTTAATGATATTATAAATAACATCCAGACGTCTTTCCGACTGGACTATGTGCGTTAACAGCTAGAATCCTCTGAGCCGTCAACATCGTTTATCGGATTGTATTCTCTCTCGCTCTCTTTTCGTCTGTATCTAGTCCCGCTATTTCCATAGCAGATAACATTTTCTTCACTTCTTTTTTCTTTCCCGACCCGTTAGTGTATGCAAAATAATAAGTAGAGTGTGAAAAACCATTAAAATTATGGCCCCGGGACATGTGTGCTTTCGGGCAATCGGTTTGGAGTGCTTGATGCAGATCCGCCAGCCGAGCGCAATAATAAAAAAAAAGAAAAAACCCAACGCATATGCTAGTGTGCAGAGCCAAAACTTTAACACCCCCAATTTACCACAACACCGTTTACAACGCAATTCTATATATACACAACAATCCACTTTTAACTCCAATGCACAGTTACTAATTCTGCAATGGAATATTAAAGGCTTCTCAAACAACTTTGATGAGCTAGCATATTGATAAAACAACACCGACCTTGTATCATTTCGCTTCAAGAGACCCACTGTCCATATAACTTCTCCCCTCCCACTCCCAAATCTTATATTGGATACTTCAAAAATCTTACGAACAATTCAACTTGCAAACAGGGTATCGGCATATTGGTTAAGATAAGCTCAAACATCTTAGTTCTAGCAATGGAACTTCAACTAAATAGGAAAATCACGTATGTGGGAATATATGCCCCGCCAGAGTTAGTTGTCAACATAAACGACCTGCATAAAATCCTGGCTCAGGTCAAAACTCCCATAATTTTTTGTGGAGACGTAAACGCGTGGAGTGTTCTTTGGGGCTCGCCACGTACGAATAAAAAAGGTCGTATATTTGAAGATTTTATTACTAACTCCAACCTCCTCATACTTAATGACGGCTCCCCCACACATCTCTCGCATAAAACATTTACACACGTCGGCATCACTTGTTGCTCTTCGGAGTTATATTCCAGAACACAATGGAAAATCATTGACGACCTCCACAATAGTGACCACCTACCTATTTTGACTACAGTCACTCTAGGTTGTACTAACAAGTCAAGCACCCAAGCGCCAAAGTTTAAAACAGACCAGGCTGACTGGGAAAAATACAAAAAGTGTGCTATGAGAGTGATCAGTCCTTCCGGAGTGGATAGCAACATCAACATATCAACTGCATTTTTCCAAAAAATCTTTGCGTATCGCTGCAAATGAGTTTATTCCCCAATCATCTCCCAACCAGATCAACCGTGGAGTTCCCTGGTGGAACAGACAACTCAGTATTCTGAGAGGCGATAAAATGAGATTGTGGAGGAGATTCAAGAAAAACCCTAGCGATGTAAACCTAATCGCATATAAAAAAGCAAACGCTATTTTTAGAAGGAAGGCAAAAATCAGCAAAACTAGAAGCTTTGATCTTTTTACTGCTACTATTAACCCCAACTCTACTGTTACCGATATTTGGAACAAAATTAGGCGTCTTAACGGTCTGACCCCCACCCACCAGCAGATAACATCAACACAATTTCAGGCTCCCTTGTTTCACCTGCTCAAATCAGTAACTCTTTTGCCCGTACATGGGCAGAATATTCTAATGACACCAACTTCCACAATAACTTCGTATCTTACAAAAAGCAAATTCTGATAAACCCAACACAATTTGTAACCAACAAGACCTGTGAACTTATAGAACAACCGATCTCATTAGTAGAATTAGAAGCATGTCTAAGCAAATTGGTAGGTAAAACACCAGGAGGGATAGGCTCTCCTACCCACTGTTTAAGAACTTACCTCTTCCAGCCAAAAATACGCTTCTTTTACTCTACAATTACGTTTTCAACACTGGGATCATTCCACAAAGCTGGAAAACGGCCACTGTTATTCCGTTACCAAAACCAGAAAAGGACATGAACAGCATTGATGGATATAGGCCAATCTCTTTATTGCCGTGCATATCCAAAATTCTGGAAAAGATCATAGCCAAACGACTCTTTTGGTATACAGAGTCCAAAAAATTAATAAGCCAAAACCAAGTTGCATTTAAACCAAACCACGGCTGCCTCGAAGCGTTATTTCACATTGATTTTTACGTTTCTAATGCAATATCGGCCAAAAATCATGTATCCATCCTCTCATTGGACTTTGAAAAGGTCTTTGATAGGATAGGCATACATAGTTCTAAAAAAAACTGGTAGAATGGAATATTGGGCCAAAGATTTTTAACTTTATAAAAGCTCTCCTCTCTAATAGAAAGTTTTGTGTTAAGGTTAACAACACTTATTCCAATACCTTTCCTCTACAGAACGGTATCCCACAGGGGTCGCCTTTATCGGTGATACTTTTTGCTATTGCTTTCGATGACGTTAGTAAAATTATTTCAAAATATAAAATTGTAGATCATTGTTGTTATGCTGACGATGTATTTATTTTATGTAAAAACAACGACAATGAAGTAACAAAAACAACATTTACTAATATACTTAATGACATAAAGAAGTGGTCCACCTACTCAGGTGCCAACCTCTCGTTACAAAAGTGTAAAACATTACACATTTGTAGAAAAAAAAACTGTTCTAACTTAAATCTAACAATCAATTCCGTCCAATTAGAAAATGTTGATAATCTCCTAAATCTCTCCATACTCGGTTTAAATTTTAACAATAAATAAAATTGGAGATATCACTGTATAGAACTTAAGAAAACCTTAACACCTAGACTTAATGTTATAAAATATTTTTCTCCTAAAAAATGTAAAATTCATTTAAATACCTTATGCTATATTACGAAAATGTTAATTTTAAACAAAATAGACTATGGTTTAAGTATTTATGGCAACTGTCCAAAATCAACTTTCAACATTTTGAAACGATCTTACCACCAAGCTGTGAGGAGATCAATACTCGCCTTCCCAACAACACCAATCACGAACATCTTAGCAGAGTCTGGCCTTCGAAGGTATGAGGAAAGTACGCTTAAGCTTGGCACAAAATTACTTTTTTCCTCCAACTTTATAACGGCAAAAAATGCGATCAAAGCTCTTCGATCAAAGCGCAAAAAAAAATGTCCTTCGGCCATCTCTTGTGCGTGGAACCGAATACAAAAATTCAATATACCACAGAAAATACACCACTTACCCTCACCACTATACCCACCATGGCTGCTAAAACCCGAATCATTTGAATTGACGTTGGCAAATTACCCAAAAGACCACACACCATCACTAGTATTTCGTTCGATTTTTAAAAGTCTTGAGAGCGAATTTAAATCTAGGGGCTGGAAATTTATTTTTTCCGATGGTTCGAAAACACAATACCACACCAGTTTCGCTGTAACAACCCAAGATGGCGCACTCATTAAACAAGGTCTTCTTCCGGATTATTCCCCAATTTTTACTGCAGAAGCGCTTGCACTTTTGGAAGCTTTGAAACACGCCAGTAAAACCAGAGGCCACTGGGTCCTTTGCACGGACAGTCTCGCAATTATAAAAGCTATCATGAACCCAAACAACACCTCCGCAGTTACATCCAAGTTAAGAGACATAGTTATCTGAACTCCGAAAACACTAAAAATCATGTGGGTTCCTGGTCACACTGGCATCTTAGGGAATGGGAACGCTGATAATGCAGCCAACTCAGCCAAAAATTATCCTACTTTGTCATTCAACACCTACAACAAACTTTACTATTCAAAACTTATCAAGTGCAAAATCAAAACTAAGGAATATAACGATTGGTTGGCATATACTCACCACTACAAAAGAGTAAACCCAACTAAAACCCAGCCCATATACCCTACAACAGTATCAAAAGCAATGATCACCAACTTTGTATGCCTGCGATTAGGACACACCAGCCTAACACACCAATACCTGCTAAAAAAAGACAACGCTCCCAACTGTCAAACCTGCAACCAAGTGTTCAACCTGCAACATCTATTATCCCACCTGAATTCAATGCTGTCAAACTCCACCATTTACGAAATCTTAAAAACTACAGATGCTGTAAATATTCAAACTATAGACCAATTAATTAATAGATTAAACATAAGATTGTAAATTAGCTTTCTTTTTAATTTAGAGCGGAAAGCCATTGATGCTAGAGCTCAATACTTCGGCCTAACCTATTAATTTGTAATTACTAAGTTAGGATTAATAAATAAATAAATAAAATCATATTTCAGCGTATATTTGCTTAAAAAGACAATTGACAGCATAAGCACCGCTTATGAGAACATTACCCAACTTCGGGATGGGAATCGCCTGATTCTAGTGAAATCTCAGAAAATTGCTGAGCTTTTCTTATCGAAGAAAACGTTATCTAACCTTTGGCCGATCTCTGTTACACTTCACTCCAGTCTCAATTCTTCAAAAGGTAAGGTCTATGCACCATTCCTCATAAACGTGCCCGAAACCGAAATCGTTCAGGAAATGAGATCCCAAGGAGTATCTGGTCTTCAAATTCAAAAAAATCATTCGATGGAAATCATCGCCTCACTGGTCTTTTCTTCCTCACAGTTGATCTTTTCCGTTACAGTTTCCAAATACAGTTGACATAGGGTGGTACAAATCAAAAGTCGAAGAGTACTTCCCCAACCCAATGCGTTGTCGCAATTGCCAACTCTTGGGCCACACTATAAATAGATCTAAAGGCAATACTTATTGCGAAACCCGCAACCTTCCCCCTCACAGTCCTAACAAATGCACATGACTTTCATGTGCTAACTGTTCTGAAAACCACCCATCCTCCACAAAGAATGCAAACACTACCTACAGGCCAAGGAAACATTGGAAATAGAAACAATTAAGAAGTGTAGGATGGCAGAGGCAAAAAAATATACCTACAAAGAATAAAATCCCACTTCCATCTCTTCCACGACATACTCTGTTATCGCAAAGAGCGCAACGCAAACTGCTCAGCCTATATCAACTACAAAACTTACTCAGCCAACAAACTCACATGCATACGATAACCAAACCATAACCAACCCCAATCCACCTCTAAACCATAACTTTCCAATCGATAACAGCATTTCTCACATACCACCCCTATCTTCTCCCTAAAACTCAAATATTAAACAAACAGCAACACTTACTCACTCCCGTATCTCCACAGTAACTCGATCTCTCTTAAATAAAAATGAATACTTCATACCCCCGTCAGAATTCAATGATAATGGCATATAAAAAAACAGTGACACTCAACAGTTCCAGTAGGAGCCTGGATAACACAATCCCTGAACAGCAGAGTCGCAGCGTTCACCCTCCAGTTTTACCTAACACAGTCTCTTCACAGTATAACACAGATTATACTGTCCAAAAGTCGACTAAACCAATTAAATGGGTACTTAGGGTTCTCCAATGGAATCAAAAATTACCATGAGCTGCAATTGCTTATTATTAATGACTTCAAGCCATCTATCATTTCATTACAGCAAACCCAAACAATACTCCTCCTACTTCCACAACCTTAATTCAAATACTTCCGCAAAACAAGGAACCTGTCTCCTCATCCATAAATCTATTCCTCACAAATATCTGAGTATTATTTCAAACCTATCATTTATAGCTATGCAAATAGATCTTAACAGATCCAACAGACCAACATTTTTAACATAATGACCTCGACAGCATTTTGAACGGTATTAGAACGCCCATTCTGTTAACAGGGGACTTCATTTTGGAGCCCCTCATGGGGTTCGAACACTCTCACTTTGCATTAACATAAACTATACGAGACCTCAACAAATGCTCTTATTAAACAAAACGATTTCAATCCGTAATTTCAAACCACATTCACGAGAAACAATCCTCCCCTAACATCAACAAAGAAGCTGTCATAATCCAAAAATGTATTAGAATCGCAGCTAATGTAGCTTTTTTTTTTTTTTTTTTTTTTTTTTTTATAATTCGCGCGCGCCAAAAGGATTATGAATACCTTTATACTGTTACAGGGCACGGGCTTTTAAGGACAAGGGGAAGAGGAACAGAGGAGAAGCCTATGCACGTTGGCTTTAAATGTTTGAAGGTTGTAGTGATGGGGAAATACAGAGCTTGGTAGATCATTCCACATTCGTGTCGTTCGGCTTATAAACGAATCCCTATATTTAACAGTACGACCGAAGTTAGGCTTTAGGGAAAACTGATGTGCATTCGAAGCATGTCGCGTATTGCGGGTGAAATTTTGAAGGGGAGGAATGCAACTGGCTATTTCGCTGGAGCATTTTTTGTAGAAAAAACGATAAAACAGGGAGAGACAGGAGACACTTCTCCGATGTTCTAATGAATGAATGGAATTCACAATGTCTCTATCACCTATGAGTTTTAACGCGCGATTTTGTACCCTATCAAGAATGTGCAGAACGGTCTTGGGTGCACCAGACCAGATATGGGCGTTATATTCCAGCTTAGGGCGGATGAATGCCTTATAAATTGAGGTCAGATCAGACGGGGTAAAATATTTCTTGCACCGTTTAAGGAATCCGAGACATTTTGCAGCATTTTTGGCGACCTCGAATATGTGATCATTCCATTGAAGATGGTTATTAATACACATACCGAGAATGGCAAGTCTTTCGGTTTCAATGATGCAAGTACCATCCATGGATAATGGTTGAGGGTTTTGGTTTCGCTTGAGAGACAGAAGACAGCATTGTGTTTTGGAAGCATTAAATTCCACGCGGTTGGTTGAACCCCATTTAATTATGCTGTCCAGGTCGGAATTTAATGTGTTTAACATACGTTGCCGTTCCCCTTCTACGGCCGAAGAGCAAGGACGTGAGTTAGGGAACGAATATGAAAAACTGAGGGTACTGTCATCAGCGAAGGAATGGATTGGATTAGAAGTTGCAGACAAGAGATCATTTATAAAAATGAGAAAGAGAGTCGGAGACAAAACAGAGCCTTGGGGAACACCAGCATTTATTTGGTGAATTACAGACTTGAAGCCGTCCAAAACAACTTGTATTGAACGCCCCGAAAGGTAATTTCTAATCCATTGAAGAAGAGACTCATCGATGCCATATGCACGCATTTTCGACAAAAGAGCCTGATGCCAAACTCTGTCAAATGCCTTTGAAATATCAAGCGCAACCATCTTGGTTTCGCCGAAGTGATGGAGAGATTGGTTCCACTTCTCGGTGAGATATGCCATCAAATCACCAGTGGACCTGTTGCTACGAAAACCATACTGCCGGTCATTAAGGAGTTTTCGTGAATCGAGATATTTCATAAGCTGACGATTTATCAGCGTTTCCATGACCTTGGAAAGAAGGGACGTAAGTGCAATGGGTCGGTAATTGGACGGGGAGGAAGATTCGCCTTTTTTGGGGACGGGCTGGACAAATGCTGTTTTCCATCTACTCGGAAAGAGCCCTGAAAAGTAGGATAGACAGAAAAGCTTACGCAGAGGTTTTGCCAGCGTAGAAGAACACCTCTTCAGAACTATGGGGGAGATACCATCTGGACCAGCGGATTTGTGTATGTTAAGACCTTTGAGTACTCCTGCAACTGTACGAGTGCGAAAGTGGACTTGTCCCATGGATAATTTGACGCTCTCAAATACAGGTGGAGACGAAGCATTATCTGGCAGTGTTGAGTTCGCTGCAAAGTGAGCAGCAAGCAGATTAGCTTTGTCTAAGGAGCTGACAGCTGGAATGTCATTGTAAATGAGCGTGGGGATGGCAGACGAGGCAGAATTTTTAATATTTTTGACGAATGACCAAAAATTTTTACTACCTTTTTACTACACCACAAGACGGTTCCGTGGTGGAATAAAGAAATAAAAAGTCTTCGTCAAGGAAAACAAAAAGCCTGGCGACAGTTTAAGAAAATTCCGACTAATAATAACCTTATCGTTTATCGTAAAGCAATTTCCAAATTGCGTAAGGTTGTAAAAGCAGAAAAAAATAATATGCTTCGAGAAGTTTGAAGACAATAACTTGCCCAGTAGAAATTGCAGAATATTTCGCAAAAACTTGGGAACATCTCGGATACGACTCTTATTTTCATCGCAGATTCATCTACGAAAAACACTCTACACAGACCAGCCATACACCATCATACACAATCCACCCTTCTGCAGCTCTTATTGAAGGCCTCATAAACATGGTAGAACTAAAAAGTTCCCAAGGCTCAGTTAAGGATAAAACTCCTGGATTCGATCGTATATCTTGTCCTATGTTAAAATATAGCCCTTCAGTTCTTAATAGCCTTATTCAATAAAATCCTGAACACTGGTACAATTCCACAAGCACGAAAAGTGGCTAACATTGTCCCCATACCAAAACCCAACAAAGACAGCTCTATTTTGCAAAATATTGGAAACATAAACGATGCATGAATGTAGACTCATCAAGCTAGAAAATTATTTATTTATTTATAAAGACTAACAAAGTAATCTTAAATTACTAAGCTAATACTAAATTTTTAAGAGCACAAGCTGCATAGGCTTTCGGCTCAATGATTCAAATATATTAAAATTAAGCTAATTTACAATCTAATGTTAAGGTTGGATATCAAGGTTTGGATAGTTACGAGGTTTTTCATGTTAATATCTTTTAGGATTTCGTATACATTTTGGTTATTTTTACATAGAATAAGGTTCATGTGGGCTAAAAGATGGTCGATGTTGAGTGTTTGAGAACAGCTGGAGCAAAATGGAGGATTTTCCCTTTTCAAAAGGAATTGATGAGTCAAGCAGGTGTGACCTAAACGAAGACGGACGAAATTAACGATGATCTCTTTTGAAGCTGCCCTGAAAAGTAGGATAGACAGAAAAGCTTACGCAGAGGTTTTGCCAGCGTAGAAGAACACCTCTTCAGAACTATGGGGGAGATACCATCTGGACCAGCGGATTTGTGTATGTTAAGACCTTTGAGTACTCCTGCAACTGTACAAGCTGCCGTTGGATATATGGGTTGAACATTGTTGACATTGATTTTTGAATAGTGATGAGTATATTTTGACCAGTTGTACGCCTGAATGATTTTAATTTTCTTTTTGATAAGTCTTAATAGATCCAGCTCTCTATATGCGTTAAACAAGAATGTGGGTGCTGTACAGGCAGATATAGCAGCTTTGTCGTCAAATTCATTACCCACGATGCCTATGTGGGCGGGTACCCACATAATTTTTATTGTCTTTGGTGTCTTGATAACGATGTCTCTAAAAATCACCACTGCTGGGGAGCTGTTGTTAAGGTTCATGATAGCATAGATGACCGATAGGCTGTCTGTGCATATGACCCAATGACCTTTTCTGTTGCATGCATATTTTAGGGCTTCGTAGACTGCAAGGGCCTCTGCAGAAAAGATTGAGGCATGTTCAGGCAGAACACCCAGCCTCAACAATTCACCATTATCAGTTGTTACGGCGAAACCTGTATGATTTTGGGTTTTGGACCCGTCCGTGAATATGAAATTCCAGTTCTTGGTTTTGTATCCATTTACTACAGTTTCGAAAACTGAGCGATATATCCGTTTTGGTGTATGATCTTTTGGGTGGTCAGACAGCGATAACTCGAGGGAGTTCGGTCTGCATAGCCAAGGTGGATAAAATGATGTTTGAAGAGGACTGATTTTATTAGGCAGGTTGAATTTTTTGATGCAGCTTCATATATACGAGATAGCTGATGGAATTTTTCTCTGGCGTGTGGAGCGACGGGCAGTAATATTGTCTTTGTTTATAATGGATCTCGAGGGGAACAGAAGTTTTGCAGCGAGTTTCTGAATAATTTCGTCATATCTTTCATCGAGTGATGGTAAGCCAGATTCAGCCAAAATATTTTTAATTGGCGTAGTTGGGAAGGCGTTGATTGATCTTCTTGCAGCTTGGTGGTATGTAGGTTTTATGATATTGTATGTTGATTTCGGACAGCTTCCGTATATGCTGAGCCCGTAGTCTATTTCGTTAAGTATTAACATTTTAGTTATGTAACAGAGTGTATTAATATGGACTTTACATTTTTTGGAAGAGAGGTATTTAATAATATTGCGCCTTGCAGCTAATGATTTTTTTTAGTTCAATACAATGGTTATTCCATCTAAACCTATTGTTAAAAGTTAATACTAAGATACTTAAATTATTAACTTGTTGTAATACTATATCATTAGTATTTAGCTTTAAATTAGGACAATATTTTTTTCTACATATGTGAAAAGTTTTACATTTTTGTAATGATAAATTGGCACCCGAAAAAGTGGACCATTGTGAAATATCTCGTAGAACATTTAAAAAAGTTGTTTTTGTTAATTCTAAGTCATTGTTTTTACACATAATATATACGTCATCAGCATAGCAACAATGATCTAAAATTTTATATTTTGTTATGATTTTGCTAACTTCGTCAAAAGCTATTGCAAAAAGCATTACCGATAGGGGTGATCCCTGTGGGATACCGTTATGTAGAGGAACATTCGAAGAATATACATTATTTACTCTAACATAGAATTTTCTGTTAGTAAGAAAGGCCTTGATGTACCCAAAGATTTTAGGACCTACGCACCATTCTCTCAGCTTTTTTAGAACTAGGTGAATACCTATTCTGTCAAAAGCCTTTTCGAAATCAAGTGAAAGTATCGAAACGTGATTTTTGGATGAGATAGCATTTGATACATAAAAGTCGATGTGAAGCATGCGTCAAGACATCCTCGTTTCGGCTTAAATGCTACTTGGTTTGGAGCGATTAAATGATAAAAAGCGCCTGGCTATAATCTTTTCTAGGATTTTTGAGATACAGGGTAGTAAGGAGATTGGCCTATACCCTTCAACTTTGTTAATATCCTTTTTTAGTTTGGGAATAGGGATGACTGTAGCGGTTTTCCAGCTTTGGGGAATCACTCCCGTGTTGAGGATGTTATTGTACAATTCAATAAGGGTGTTTTTTACCTGCGGGGGGAGGTTCTTGAACATAGGGTACGAAAGTCTGTCTCTACCTGGTGTCTTGCCTTTCAGTTTGGTAAGGCACGATTCTAATTCGGATAGTGAGACGGGTAGCTCAAGATGTTTACTTGCCGTAGTGGTGCCCAGAGGAGTTGTGCAGCGAAGACTTTCGTTTTTTTTTATCCTAAAGTTGTTATGAAAATTCGTGTCTTTGGAATAATCAGACCAGCTAATTGCAAAATGTTTACTTATTTCTAATGGAGAGATAAGCGAATCCGAGTCGGTGTCAATGCATCTAAAGGATTGCGGTATTGATGAGCCAGTAAGTCGGTTGATTTTGTTCCAGATATTGGTTATGGGAGAACTAGGGTTTATGGACGAGGTGAATTCGTTCAAACTTTTTAGTTTGTTAGTTTTTAATGTTCTTCTGAAGATTGCATTGGCTTTTTTGAATGTGATAAGGTTTTCGACAATAGGATTCTTTTTGTATTTTTTCCAGGCTTTAATTTTTTCACCTCTTAAGATGCTGAGCTCAGTATTCCATCAGGGGACAACATGCTTGGGTCTTTTGGGAGAAGATTGGGGATTGGGGATGGAGATTAGCAGCTGTTCGTAGGGATTTTTGAAAGTTTGCTGCCGACCTGTTGATGTTTGCATCTATTCTTAAAACAGATAAGGTGTCGAGAGTACATTTTTTATATGCGTACCAGTTTGCTTGATCGGTCTTAAATTTTAACAAGGGGGGTGTGTGATTTTCTGTGTTACTCAATACAAGGGTGGTCAATATTGGGAAATGGTCGCTATTGTGCAAATCATCGAGGATTCTCCACTGGGTTTTCGGGTATAGCTCGGGGGAGCAGCAGGTGATGTCAATGTGTGTGAAGGTTTTGTGTGTAGAAAAATGCGTAGGGGAGCCGTCGTTTAATAAAAGCAGGTTGGAGTTTGTTAAAAAGTTTTCTACGAGAGCTCCTTTTTTGTTTGTGCTAGGCGAACCCCAAAGGACACTCCATGCATTTACATCTCCTCCAATGATTATAGGGTGCTCGACTTGTGTTAGAATGTTGTCCAGATTGTTTCTAGTGATAGTTTGTTCTGGTGGAAGATTGAATGACCCTCTTGGTCTCTTGGAGGGATACAATACATGGATTGTATCTAGTAATCAAAATATTAAGCTCGTCGTAATTATTTGCTAATCCTTTAATATTCCACTACAAAATGTCGAGAGCAATATTTTTATACCTAGGATTCCACAATCTTTTATTGCCATGAGACAATGAAGATGTGGAAGATGACTGCCTTGTTGTGTCAAAGCGTCGTAGTAGAGTGTTATTTGATTCAGAATTTGAGTTTGGTAGATTTGAGGTGTTTAAACTACGACTCTGTTGCCCAGGTGTTGAACCAATCGAGCTCCTTGAGGAGCTCGAAAGATTCAATTCCTGAACAGCAGAGCCGGTATTATGGGTATTAATAGTGTTAGTATTATGTGCTGTCCATCGGAGTGTTTACAAAATATTGATTATTGTTGATAATAGATTGAGTGGCTTTAGATATAGGTGAGAGGTTTGAGTGAGTTGTGCTCAATTGAGTATCAACCGAATTGGAGTTTAGTAATGTGGAGTGAGAGTAGGGTTCATTTTTTTCTATTTGTTTCGTGGGCTTAGTGGTTGTAATATGTGTGATAGGTGATGAAGAATTGAATTTGTGGTAGTGTTCGTTAGAAGCTTGTGCGATTGTATTTTTGCGATTGGGTTTTTTTAGTGCTGCGGCGACTGCTTGTGTGGATATTTGAAGAGGTTGTGGTGTGACTGATAGATACGGTAATTGGGGAGATGGGACAACTACAGTTTTATTTATGTTTTCACTTTGAGTGGAATGTTGTTGTTTATCCGTTACCATTGATAATTCAGGCTTGTGTGTTGTTTCATTACTAGACGCTGGCATTGGAGTTGCCGAGTCGGTGAGTAAAGAGGAAAAAGCGGGGAGAGCGCTACCTTGTTTTGTCTTACTGGCAAATGATTCACGATTTGCCATCATTTGGGAGGGAAACCGTTCTTTGTAGATGCGTTTGGCATCTGCTATACTGCACTTTTTCTGTGTTTCAATTTTCAGAATCTCTTTCATTTGGATAAATGTAGGGCAGTCTTTAGATGAGGAGGGATGGGAGTCAGAGCAATTGGCGCAGAAAGTTCTGGAGAACTCAGAATTTGTATGCGGTGGTAAGTTGCATATATGGCACATTGGCGTGTTGTTGCACCTTTTGGTAGTATGTCCAAGTAATTGGCAATTCCGGCACCTCATGGGATTCGGAATGTACTCGGTGACTTTGGTGTTATACCAGCCAATTTCGACTGTACTTTGGGGTTGGAATGCGTCGAAAGTGAAAAGCATTAATCCTGTTGGACGTTGGCTTCCTTCGACTTGTTTCGTGAATTTGTAGACCTCCGTTACATTTTGCGCTTTTATTTCCAATACGATTTCTGCCTCGGGAACGTTAATAAGGCATGGGGCGTACACTATGCCTTTAGACGAGTTGAGTTGGTTGTGAAGAGTGATCGTTACAGGGCAAAGGTTAGAGAGATTTTTTGTAGCGATGAATCTAATCGCGACAGTTTGATTTTTAGTTAGGATAAGAATTTTTCCATCTCTGAGTTGAGAGATCTGCTCATACTCGGTGCTTATTGCATCAATAGCCTTTCTCAAGGCGAAAATGCTAACTGATGAGAGGGGTCTAGTTTCACTTTGAGGGGCAATGACGATAAATCTCGGATTTTTAGAGTTTATGTTTTTAGGGAGCTGGGGGAAATCATCTAGGGTATTAAATGTTATTTTATTCCTTTTAGGCCGAGGTTCAGAAGGCGGGGCTTCGGAAAGCTCACTAAACCTATTTATCGGTTTCATTTTTGGCCCTGGGGCCATACTTAAGAGGAGAAAACTATCTCTCGCGTTATATAACCGAGTTCTATAGGAGTGAAAGAGAAAAAAGAAAATAAACAATATTTTTTTGTTAACGGGGATTGAGAAAGTGGTGTACTTGTGCACGAGGGGGAACCGCCGGTTTAAACAATGCGTATATAATAATATAATGGCTGCTATTCTTCCATTTACCCTATTCTAATGGCACTCCCCAAGGCTCTCCCCTCACCATAATTCTTTTCATTATTGCGTTTAACGCTATAAGCAAAATCGTCCAGCAATCTTATTGCATTTTCCAAATGTAAAAACATTAATTCAATTTGCAGAATTTACTCTGCACTCCTAGCTGACATTAATACCTGGGGGAAATCCTCAAGGCTGAACTATAATAGTCGGAAGCAATCGGAAGCAAATGTCATAATTCTACGTTAAGTTTCCTTCAGGACTGTCAATTGCTCAAGTAGCCCATAATAGGCGTATGTATTCGGAGGCAAAATTTCACGTCCGATCACCGAAATCAAGAATTGTCGGGGGCTGTTACTAGTAGGATGGGGGACCGGTTGTCAAATTTTCATACGTGCGTATTGATTCGCTCTTTCGTAAGTGAGCAAAATGAACGAAAACTTAACGAAGTAAAACGCTATTATGGTCACAGAATACAAATCCTTTGTATTCGCACTGTTTCGGAAGTGGTCGTACGAAACCATTCTTCTATTATAGTTCAGCCTTCAGGGACAAAAATTTCTATTGAATAATGCGAAATCTCTCTGCGAAATCAACTACGGGCTAAGCATTTACAGTAAGTGTTCCAGATCATCACTGAACCTTAACCAACCACTCTACCATGCTACAGTACGAACCAGTATAAAAGCCCTCAGATACACCCCGATTAGAAACATGGTCGCTGAATCCGGACTTCCCACGATCCATCAAATAGTAGAGATGATGACCTCAATGACGATGTTGAATATCACTGCACCGCAAAACAAGGCAATCTACAAGGCTGCTACAAAGACTATATGGGAGATCCAAATCATCCAAACTACCTTCGACTATCGAAAAAGCTGCAACCCTGGCAAAAACTATGGGAATACTACCTTCGAATCGTCGTAGCACCTTCAAATCTTCTCCAGTCTTGGCACTAAATGACGAGGACATTATTACTACACTAAACGCTCTTAACAAAAGATCTATTTCCAATGATGTTTACAAGAAAATGCTTCTGGAGTGGAAATGGGAAATATATAAATCCAACAAATGGGCATTTGTATACTAACGGATCGAAGACCGTTTTCGGTGTGTCATTTGTCGTTGTCGATGAGAATGGCAACACCTTTTCCAAAGGATTGCTTCACGCTTTTGCTTCCGTTTTTTCAGCAGAAGCTACTGCTATTTCACTTGCCATTAAATCGTCAGGGGAACAAAAAACAATTATATGCAGAGACAGCCTCTCCTCCCTGACGGCGGTAACTAATAGCTACAATAACACCCCGATTATTGTAAGCATTCGAGACAGATTGATCAAAAATCATGGAAATGTTAAGCTTCTATGGGTTCCTGGGCACGCGGGAATTAAGCGCAACGAACACGCGGATGCAGCAGCTAAGAATGCTATTAATGAACCTTTAGTCCTGCATGTTGCTTTTAACAAAAGGAATACGTAAAAGCATATGCGAAAAAGCAAACCTGATCAATGCCTTTATCCAACTGTGGTTAGGCGACACTCTTCTAACCCATGCACATCTATTCAGTAAGGACAACCGCCCACAATGTCACCTCTGCAATTGCGACCAACCACTCAATATTAATATTTGATTGCACCACCGTTCAAGCCAAATTATGTAGTCTCTCTCTCAATACAATATCAAATTAGTCTATTCCCTCTTTTCGTCTTTAGAATTATGTACGAGTAGTTAATAATATATAGTTTTTTTTTTTTTTGCAAAAGCCCTGGTATTTTATTATTAGTAGATAATTTATTATTTGTTAATAAAGTTTAATAAAAAAAATCATGTAGTAGGTGTCTGTTGCTTCTGCTCTTGAATAGCTGGAGATTAATAGAGTGAATTCCAAAGTTTATTTATCGTATAACAGACCATTCGCATTGTGGTTGATTGCAGGCCAAAAGTTTGAGGCAGCCCTCAGTGCTTGAAAGAAAAACAAAACCTAACATCGAAAAAAACTTTTAAGTAGAATAATAATGGGCATTGATCCCGGACCCTTCTATCCACTTCCTTCCACAACAGCTCTATAGGGTTTAAATCTGGTGATTGCGGCGGCCATATCATGATTTGCAAAATTTCTTCATCTTCCCTGTTTCAGTTAATCTTGACAAAGACTTGACGTGTGTTTAGGGTCGTTGTCGTCTTAAAATACGAATCCTTCGCCAATTAATCTTAGTCCAGAGGTCTCGGCGTTTTCCTCCTTATTCATTTTTCCGATCACTCGAGCCAGATCTCTCACTCCACTTGAACAGAAACGTCCCCAGACCATAATAGAACCGCCTCTATGCTTGACGGTAGGAACCACACAGTTTGGTAGCATCTTTTGTCCAGGGCTACGTCAAACGAAAACTCTCTATTTTGTGCCAAATACCTCGAACTTGGATTCATCGCTCCATAAAACTCTGTTGAAATCTTCTTCCGCCCAGTGTTTATGCTTTTTGGCTCATTCCAACCTTTTCTGCTTATTTTGTGGTTGCAGCAGGGGTTTTCGAACAGCAACTCACCCAATAGTCCAGCATGTCTTAATCTTCAGCGGATTATTCCGTGTTTCATTTAATTCTGTGTGTATTTCTGTGCTGTTTTTCGTCTACTTCGTTTGCTTGTTGTGACTATTAGCCGATGCTCGTGTTTAGTTGTAGCTCTAAGCCGTCCTGACCGTGGTTCATCCTCAAGACTTCCGGTTTGAGCGTGTCGTTCAATGGTACGTTGAACGTAGCGGCTTGATACCTTCAACTGCGAAGCAACTTCCCGTTGCGATTTGCCTTCTTTAAGAAGTGTGATGATTGCAGATCGTTTCTGAATTGTGGTTTCCGCGACTTTTCCCATTTTTAACGAGTTGTGTGAGTGTGGCTTTTATGTAAGACGCTTGCAATCCAGGTCGACAAATTTTGGGATTTGAGAATCCTTTTGATGTAAGGAGTCATAAACAAGTGCTGAATCAACAACCAAAAGTCATCAAATTTAATACTTATAAAAAACCTAAACACTTCTCTCAAAAACCAAATAAAGCGGTTTTTCCCACATTTGTAAACAAAACGCCCACTTTTCAAAAACGTGGGTGTAAAATACGACTTTTATTATCTGAATGTGTTGTGTATTGTTCAGGAAGAAAATTTTGGTAAAAAATCCAATGTAATTCATAAAATTCAATCTCCATGCATTAATGAAGTCAGTTGTCTAGGTAGGCCTCAAACTTTTGGCCTGCAGTGTATGTACAAATCTATAAATTCGGCTATTAAAATGCATTCAATAATGCTCTTTTCATTAGTTTGCATACATTTAATATCTACGATAATTTGGAAAAAGAAAATAACACCGCACTACTAGTGAAATGATTTCGAATTCCTTCATTGGCAATGCATGAAACATATAGTCTAGTTCTATTCTAGTATGGCCTACTTGATTAGATTCGATCACAGTTACTGTTCTCTCTAGGGAGTAGGCTGAATGTGACGTTTGTAGCAAAAGTGAGCTTGATCAATAAGAACATGTATGGAGCTAATAAAAAAGCTTTATATGTGAGGGTGTCCGTGATGTAGTGGTAACATCATTGCTTGTCACGCTGCAGGTTCACGTTTCGAATCCTGATGACAGGAATCATCTATTTATTTCGTATAAAAAGTCGACCAATTGCGAAAGCTTATGTCAACTCTACTGCAAAGGCAAACACTGGCAGTAGGGTGCTCACATGTCTAAAATGCAACTTGATCGTGATGATGACATCAGGAGGACAGAAAAAAAATACTGTGCATCATAAGCAACGACAATAACAGCAAAACAAAAATACTCCCCAGTTATCTGGACGCCACCCTTGGAGTTCACTGAAACTTAATACCAGCCTAGTTTCAAACCAACTACACTAATCTGTCTTTCTCTCTCTCTTCCCCTTTCCACAAAAAGAACCTTGTCCTAAAAATTAGTATAAGGGTATTCATAACCCCTTTCACACGTGCAAATTATATATAAAAAAAAATGTTTTTGAGAAGCGAGTGCACCCAAGAGACACAGTCTTCGTTGCAAGGACAATATTACAGGAGATATATTTACGAGTGCAAGGTGAAAAGTTCTCGGCCTGACGCAGAGATGGCGTTCCAATCAGCAAAAATTTATGTTTCCTGCCTGGGTTCACTTCTTATTAGTTCGTATGACAAGTTTCAACTTGTCCTCTCAAGCAGTTTCTTTACACGAATTTTTGCAGTAGACGTCTTGCGTGCTTTTCGTTAAAATGGATAAACTTGAATATCGTGCAGTGATAAAATTCTTCGTTGTGGATGGGTTAACCCCTAAGGAAATTCATCCAAAGTTGACAAAAGTTTACGGGGACTCTGCTCCTTTCATATCAATCGTTAAAAGGGGGCAGCTGAATTTAAACGTGGTCGCACGTCCCTCGAAGATGACCCACGCGAAAGGGATCCTGTTAATTGATTACCTTGAGAAAGTCAGAACAATTACAGGCGAATATTATTCCAACCTTCTTGACCAGCTGGATGCCAAAATTCGAGAGAAGAGGCCTGGCACCCTCAGACTTTCATCTGTTCCCAAACTTGAAGAAATTTGTTTCTGGGAAGCGCTACGCATCCAATGCAGAAGTTGAGAGGGCTGTAGATGAATATTTTCACAGCCTTCCAGAATCTCACTTCCAAGAAGGAATACTGATGTTGGAGAAATGCTGGACCAAGTGTGTTGAAGTCAAGGGAGATTATGTAGAAAAATAAAATCATTTTTTAACTGAAAATCGCAGTCTTTCATTGTCAGGCCGAGAACTTTTCACCTTGCCCTCGTATAACCTGGCACTTTGCACCAAACTCAAGAAATGGTATTAACAATACTGAACCTTAACTTCCAACCTTGAAAACCAGATCTTTCTACATTGTGCAGTGTTTGTAATTTGAGAACAAGAGAGGATATTTTTCATTTTCTGGGTGCATGCACTATTTTACGGGAAACCAGATGGAAGTACTTTCACACAAACCATCTACCAGAGCAGTGATATAAATTCCAAATAGCATCTGAGGGTGGAGCCTTTTGTACCGTTACGCAAGAAACGACATTCATAATAAAAAGAATATTATTGAAGGAGCTTTTGAAGTAGAAACTTTGTACATAGTTGTATTATCGTTCAATATTAAACAATGTTGATCATCTGGCTTTATGCCATACCTTACCTTTAGAGATAAATTATTACACTGAATTTGTATTTAATCAACTTTTAGAAATAATCGATTTATTTTTAAATTGAATTTGAAATTGTTGAAAATCAGCTCAATATGATCTATCTACAAAAAAGTCTATCCAATGTCTTGTAAGAGTTAAACAGACATGTCGCTCGCTAAAATTGCACACTTTTCACATACCAGTGGGATACGTTTTCATAGGATCGACAGTAGGCCAAATATTCACACTAAGCCCTACATGCAGTAAGTTCTGTCAACTCAATCTTTCGTTAGAAATTGTGTCCTTTGCAGGGGATGGCGAATAGAACAAAATACACAACCACGAACTTTATAATCGGTACCAAGATGTATATATTTTTCAATAAGCCAAGGCCTGACGACTTCATTGGTTCAGCAGCAATGGTCGAATGGAGAGCAACGCTTCAGTTGTGAGTACTTTTGAATCTTGGCCTCCGAATTCTAGGCGATAAGGAAGACCGAACGTCCGTTTTGAATGCCAAGCGATCGCGGATTCTAGCCAATGCGCCGGGAGGAAAGGAATTAATTTAGTAGTTTTCTTAGTAGTCTTCATATCAAACTAAATGAAGCAGACAAACTTAAAAATCATCGCAATTGTATGATATTGTACCTGCTGTAGAAATATCATAGGTAGAATACCTTGTCTTTGGTTGATTTAATGTTATTTCTCGAACTCCATCGTTTTCATTAACGGTTGTGAGGAATTCGCTTACAACAGGTGTGGTGTGTATAAATCTTCGCTCTCTTAAAGTCTGCAACAAAGCCCATATAATAGTACAGGAGATTTGAACTATAGAAATTAAATTCTTACACAACAAATCCTTTTTGGAATATATCTTAACATATTTTTCAAATAACAACACATTCGGCTATTCACTTGACAAAAAACAAATTTGTAAAGTCAGCAGAGGTTATCAAATGTCAAATGGCCGGCGAACGAGTAGTGGGCATTAAATGAGAATTAACGACTAATACCCGTGACAGACCAAAATGGTTAATCCCGGTTAGCTAAGTGAACGCGATCAAGAACCAAAAAAATGAGGATATTTATGTATATTTAACAGTTCTTCCTACCCAGAATCGGAGAAATGTGTATACAATAACAAGATTGTGTTTAAGGAAAATCCAAAAACCAGAGCACTTAGGCTCGATTTTCGGTCCTTTTCCCTTTTTGGAGTAGTGGTTGGAGAAACTTACATTTTATTCGTTTCGCTTTTATGCTCGGGTGGCTACATTAAAATAAACTATGTATATTATAATAAATCTTACCCTATCTTGCCCTACCTTACTCTAACTACGTTAATAAAATCGTGCCCTTTTTGTATCCACTCCTGATAATTTTCTTTTATTTTTAATTTTTTTTTTTTTGTACGAAACTGGCTATCACTATCGTAAGCGCTATGTAAGTCGGCAATAGAATAAAAAGCCAACTTGAAACAGACTTAGGATAGAATTTTGTATACTGGAACTCTGGTATTCTGTATAAATGAAGACAAGCCCGAAGGCAAGTTCTTTCGAACACCCAAATCATTTTAAGCTTGCTCCCACATTGAACCACACGGGACATCCGAATGCGAGCATGGCAGAATGATGGCCGTATAGCAGGTTACTTTCACCCTTGCATAGAGGTGCCTGCAATAAAACAGTCTCTTTGTAAAGGCAAAAGCAACTTTGGATCTGGGAAGAGCAGCATCTATATGTTTATTAAAATATAGATATTGATACAGCCAAATCCCCAGGTATCTGACTACACTTCGACATGCAAGTGGTTGTCCGTGCTGCCAAACGATTCGCCAATCTATATCCCTAGAGGCCCCGGACAATGGCGTCCTAAAAAAGAATGGTTTCCGATTTCTGGAAGTTGATCTTCAACTTCCAGCAGTTCCAATATCGCTGTATCTTAACGAAGTCACGTTGCAAGAGAATTGCAGTGACTTCGATTGTTGGTCCTGATCTGTAAGCGATCAATACGTTTCCGCTTCTCTCTTTTGGCCACTGCTATGATGAATGGCTTGACCCCTACGAATTGGAGACCATCGCACTCCTTCTCTTTTAGCAGTTTAAGGAGCATCTTCGGATCGAACAGACAGTTCTAAACCAGCAGCAGGGTTTGCAGGTTTTCCACCTTTGTCGTGAAGGAGAAGAACTCCGTCGTCGATTCCTTTAATAATTCTTTTATTTCGAAATACCGTTAAACTGTATGACTCTCCCTATCTTCATTTAATGAGAGCCTGTAGGGTGTGCAATAATGGCCATTTTTGAAACCCATTATCTTTAAACCGCTAATCGTAACACTGTATTTTTTTTTTTTTTTATTTGTAATACTCTGTTAGTACTACTACTTAATCGAAGCATTTTAAGAAAATCACTGTACTTTTTTTTTAAAAAAAGAGCTGTTCGAAATTCGATACTTTTTGAACCATTCTTTATAGCCTACAGGTCGGTACTGAGTACAAAAAAAAAAAAAATGAATTCTGATATGCGGGTGGCGAGAAATCGGGGCAAACGCTTCAAAAAACATGAATTTTCAGAAAACCAGTTTATTTACCATAACAATGTGTCAGCTGTGCGTCATTTCTTTTACAATCTTTTGTTGATAGATTTATCTATTTTTTTTTTAAGCACTTCCCAGCGTCCAAATACAATACGATTGAAAATACAATATATAACACCTTCAAGAATTATTGTCTGAATTACTTCCAACTTTTCTTATGAGAATGCTGCACAAATGGTGGGCTCTAAGATTCCCTACTGTTTAATCGAGAACTAAAACTTTCTCCAGATATCGGATGCCAACTTTATTTTCAACATTCATTACCATTCGGAGTTTCAAAATTAGTCAAATAATTTTAAATTTAACAATGCCCCTTCGCGGATCAATAATTCTCCTCGAACGCATCCTGTAATAATAAATTATAGCCAACTTCACTCTATTTATTTGAACGCAGCTGTTTACTGTTAATCTCAGACCTGTCATCGAGCTGTGCCATACATAGTAGTAGTTCACAGTTCGTTATTACATTTTTAATCACCACTCATTACTTCGTTTAATTAACCTGTTTCCATCTCCTACTCCCTTCTGGTAACCAAATTGCCTTGTTCTACAACACGCTTAATACCTTTTGGCTGAATATTCGGTCAAATTAAAGACCAATCTCAAGTAGACCTTCTTTCTTCGCATGCCGTGTATGGACGGACTGACGATACCTTATCACCAGTGGCAACGCGATTAACTGGATTACCCACTGATAAAAAAAGAGAACACAAAGAAATAAAACTAGAACTCTACGAAATCATTCCACTGATAGTGATAACGCAGTTGGTAATTTGAAACTGTTGACGCTCTCGAAGAAAAGCAAATTCTCAATCATTTCTATCATAATCAGAGATCCTGTTTTTCTTTGTACACAGCAGATAGTTTCTCTTAGTTAAGTGCCATAAGTGTAAAGTGTTTATAAAAGTGAATAAAGAAAAAATGACCAGTTCAGGTATTGGCGACTGCACCAAAGTTCTGACAGAAGGCATCAATAAGGCTTTTGGAAATCGTGAACCATGGCAAATCGTCACGATTACGGCGACAACTGTGCTGAGCACAGTGTGGCTGTGGACCTTTGTCAATCAGGATGAGAGTAAGTTGAACAAACTTTTTATTATTTAACATTTAGTCAGATGAATTGGGGTCAAAAGCTGACGCCAATTGAAGTGGGGTTTTCTGTGTGAAATGGAATGTCCAAAATGGAAAGTATTTGATAATTTGTTAATAAATTTTATGGTCACATTTCTAAAGATAAGTTCTAATCTAATCTAGAGGAAGTTTTCTAATTGAGTTTTAATTAATATAACTTAAAGTGTTCAAAGTTTAGCGTTACACACATAGTTATTATAGGCAGGTAGTAGCAGAACTAAAGTTGTCTTGTTTTTAGTCTGATCATGATCGACCTTTGCAAAGCGCACTTACCTAATGATATTGAGTCTATATTTTGAATTTGTAATTGATACTGTTCATCTAGCATTTGATTCCCTTGCAAATACATACATATGTATGTAGTTAGAAATCGTTCGATCCAATTGGTTTAATTTTTTCTTTTTAGATTTTTTATTTCAATACTATCAGCTTAATGAATACAGGAGCATAGGAGAGATTATCACAGAAGGGCTGAAAGAGGTACATACTGCAGTAGATCTCTTAGGAGGTTGGTTACCATCGTTTTGGTATTTTCGCGGGAGCTGACGTTCTTGAACAGTTCCGTGGTAGGAGTACATGTTAAATAGAGATCTCCTCTAATTCTTCAGCGTCTATTTGAATGAAGGCTTTCTTATTTCGGTATAAAGATTCAATTATATTGTAGTTTTTACTATCAATCCCAGCTCTTATAAAAGGATAAAACTAATCCGTTTCACGACGGTCTTAACCCAGCTCACGTTCCCTTGAATGGGTGAACAATCCAATGTTTGGTGAATTTTTCTTCACGTTTTTGTTTATAGTGTACGTAGACGTCAATTTTCTGACTCAATAACCATTGCTTCACAGATTTAGCTTTATACTTCGAGTCATTGTTGTGCTGAAATTTTCAGTTCAGTGGCATTTCCCGCTCAGCATAGGGAAAAAATAATAATGTTGTTCAACATATCCTTATATTTTATTTGGTCCATAATGCCCTCAATACGATAAATTGGGGCAACACCACGCGAAGAAAAGCAACCGCGTAAAAGGACGTTGCCTCCCCCATACTTCACCGTTTTTATTGTATATTTAGGATTGAATTTCTGATTAATCCTGCACCTTACATATTGTTTCCCATCTGATCCGAACCGATTAAATTTGGATTCATTCACATAATATTTTGCCACCAGTTGGGATCCTTATTAACGTGATTGCGTGCAAACTCTAAATGGCCGGCGTGATAAATTACTTTTTGACACCAATGGTTTCTACCTGGCAATCGGTCCGAACAATTTATTTAACGGAGGCGATTTTTTATTGTGCTCACGGAAATATTTATATTTAGCTCTTGTTCAATTGTTTGCTTTATTTCAGAAGGTGTCAAAATGGTTCGAGTTTGCTCAAACGAACAATAGTCGAGTCGGTTCTAGAGGTGGTCTTTCGCGTCCGATCCTTGTGCACTTTGTTTTGCACCGACTCCATTTTTTCGCAATGTTGGATTACATTAATTAGCTTTTTTTCTCGAGCACTTAAATTCCCGTGCTATATCGGAATTTGAGTGCCCTTTATTCCTATAAGCTAGAACACACCGCCTGAATTTCTCCGTAGAATGATTTCCTCGTCCTTGATATACAAAATTCATTAAATGTTCGTCATTTCTTACAAAAGAATATCTTTATTAATACTTACCTTAATACGAGTAATTAAACAAAGTGTGTGCTATTTAAATTGTCTACATTAAATCCGCCAGCCTTCACAAAATGATGCTTAGTTTTAAAAGTCAAGGATGCTTTAACCAGAAACATGTACTGTTACTTTACGGGGAGGTCACACATTGTACGACCTAAAACTATATTATGCTTAATCGAATATATATTTGATTAGTAGTATAACTAATGGATACCATATACCTGTGCTATTTATTTTGTCGCCACTGTATATGTATATAATGTATTACTACTACTGCTCGAGCGAATTTATGGAATTCGCAATATTTGTGTCTCCTATTAGTTGCGCTATTGTGAATTCTGTTTTGAATCCTATCCAGTAAGCGCAATGAGTTTTTTAGTGCACCAGACCAAATATGAGCGTTGTACTCGTACTTAAGTTTGGGGCGATAAACGCATGAATATAAATTCGGACATCGCGGATCCGAATGCAAAATTCGCCCCGATTGTTGTTGTTGTTTTTTTCGATTATTGTCGCAAAATTTCCAACGGCAACTTCGGATTTCGGGGTGAAGTATTTCTTGCACCGTTTGAGGAAACATAAACATTTCTCAGTGTTCTTGGAGTCTTCGAATATGTCGTCATTCCAACGAATATTGTCGTTAACACACATACCGAGGATGGAAAGTCTTAAGGTTTCGACAATGACAAGCTGAAGACAGCAGATAGCATTGTCTTTGGAAGCAGATTCCACTCTATTCGTTGTTGCCCAATTTATGATTTAATGAATTTGACATATAGTACGTTGTCAATCCCGTTCTACGACCAAAGAGGCGAACATGAGTCTTGGAACGAGTATGAATGGCCAAATAAGTTGTTTCTTATCCATGAAAGAGTATCGTCGATTTCATATGCGTGCATTTTCGACAAAAGAGCTTTATTAAGTGCTTTGGATATACGAGTATATAGGTAAAGTGCAATAATCTTGCTTTCACTAGAGTGGTGGAGAGATTTGTTCCACTTTACGGTGAGAAAAGCCATCTAATCATCTGTGGAGTTGCTACGAAAACCGGTCTGTCGGTTATTAAGGAGTTTCCATGATTCTAGATATTTCATAAGCTGAAGATTTATCAGCTTTTTCATGACCTAGGAAAGAATGGGCGTTAGTACTATGGATCGGTAGTTTGATCACCACATCGAAGGCAGCGACGCGGAAACCTCTAGTTCGTTTACCCTTCGGGTTAGATTTAAAGACAAGGCTGTCTAAGCCTATTGAGTTTGATACTTCTGACCCGTGTAAAGCCTTTAGCCGAAACACCGCAGTCTTTCATTCATCCGCAATCGATCTTGGTCGTTATCTGTACCGGGTGTCCAAACACTATAACCATTACATTCTTGATGTCCTTTTGAAAACTTGAAGGTATGACTCTTAAAAATGTTGGGCATTATTTTCCCTCCAAACGAATTACATGATTATCAAAAAATTACTTGCACCTACGAGGGCCGGCTGATAAGTTCGCGGCCTGAGATACTCAACAACAAGTCATCTTCTCATTAGTGATAGCACTAACTGCGGCACTCTTTGGTGTACAAAAATATCTACTGGTTTCAATAATAATCATGCCGGCAAGTTTTTGCGTGCATCAAAAATCTCGTTTAAGCAAACGTGTAGCTCTAATAAATGGACTAACGGACGTGAACGTACGAATAAGATCGGAGGTTCCCTGTTTTATGTGCTTATTTCATTTCAGTTGTGAACATATTCCTTGTTATATTTTTTTCAAAATACAGTTTATTATATTTAATTATCCCCCTTTAACCGGACATCTTCAATTATAAATAAATAAATAAAAAAACAGCCCAATGCAGGGCTTTGTCTAGCTTCTCGCAGCCACTCATGTTGTGCACCTCAGGAATGGTTGGAATCTACAGTTTTATGACGTTTCAAAAGGGCACTTTTTTTTCGATTGAGAAAAGCTTTTCATGACAATTTTATTCTCGGAAGTTTTTCAGACGTTGTCAAAAAGTTGGGACCGTGAGAAAACTTTTTTTTTAATTTTAATTTAGTGTTTTCTTGGATTCGAACCTTGAACCTCTGCTTCAGTGATCGCGCACTCGGCTCCCACATCTCCAATTACCGGATTAACAAATTAGGAATTAGGTGTCCGCTTATGGAAACTTTCATTGAATGTGCATGTGACATATCGTTGAAAAGACCTTTTTTGAGCAGAATCCAAAAACTGAAAATCTTAAATTCGAGCTCGCAGTGGAGAAATGTCTGCGAAAATTGAATGAATTGAGAGGGGACCTCTCCTCGCGTTTTCTAAAAATTCAAGGACTGAAGGAATGCCCAAAAAAATTGTATCACGAGGATTCTTCTGAAAGGTTTCTAAACAACAACAAAAAAATTCTCCAAAGTCGGTTCAATAATTTTAAGTTATATAAGAAAACGACCGACAGAAGGTCCTGTATGCTTTTCTTGTGGAATAATAATTATAATTTTTAAATATCTTCATGTGCGAAAGGAGTCGCGTTTTACAACTTTGACGTTCATCTATAAGGACAAGTACGAGTATTGGTTTCCTGAAAATTTTCGAACTCGAAATTGTGATCAAACTTAAAATTGCTGTAATAGAGAAACTCAAAAAATAGAGTTTCTTAATTCTGTCTGCATTTATTTGCGCTGAACTGCAGCCTAAACACTTGGACAGATTTTCTTCAAACTTCATATCTGAGGTCAGTGGGTCACAATTCGAGGACGAATCGAAATTTTCATCCTAGCCCCAAAATTAACGATACTTTACTTTACGAAAACGGCTCGAACGATTTTGTTTAAATTTTGTATTTGGGTTTAGTTAGACATATCCCACGAAACCAATACACCTTATACATAGGTGCAAGTAAAAAACACCTAACAAACTTCCGGGAGTAAAGTTTTTATGAGGAGCTACTCAATTATGCCCTTCGGTAATGACAGAAAATTGTAGGTCGTGTATCGCACCACGAAAAGCTGCGAGAATCTAGGCCCTAGTTATGTATATGAGCTGTTTGCGTAAATATTTACCCTTATGGGACATTATTGGTGCCAAGAGCTTTTTTGTTTTCCGTCTTTCTAATTGCTACTCTGACCTCTTCTATAGGTGCACATTTAATAGCCACTAAGGCGCTATCTAAATATGATACATCCAAACATAAAAATTTGTTTTAGGAAAGCAACATCACCTTCGTAAGCGATGACTTAAATCTAATGATGTTGCTGAAGCTGTTGACCTATCCCGGTGCATTATAGAAAGCAGTGGGATAGTTTGTGAGTGATAGTAAAATGAGTAAAATGGAAAGGGAGTAGGAGTGGATTGGAGGTGTGACTTGAAGATGCGTTTTAAGAAAGGGTTTTTGTATTATGTAACTAAAACAAATAACTTACAATATATACTAGTATTTCAATTTCTTAGCTTAGCAGAAAGCAGGTCTTAAGATGTAACATCTGTTAATATTAATTAGTAATAAACCCAAATATCGAAAAAATTTGTGCTATATTTTCTTTATCGATTTAACTTGAAGATAAGATTTATAAGCAGTTCTAACTACTTCAATATAAGTAGTATACAAGTATTGCTCTTAACTCGCCATGAGCAGCACCACTAATCTATGATAAGTTATCTTTTTCTATTGCATAATAAATATGTTGAATATATGTATTTCGTCAACAATAACTCCCATGTTCTTATCATGATTATAAATTAAACATGAATATTAAACGCTTGAATTTAAAATGGAGTTTGCTTCAAAGAAACTAAAGTAATTCAATGTTTAAGTATTTGTAATCTAACTTGCGCAATATCTTACGTATTTGAGTTTCCGAAAGGCTTAGTTAAGAAGGACTTTCATCTCAGATTTTTTCTTGTCACAGTTTACTTTCGTTTACAGTTTGACGTTCGCCAGAATTAGAATCGGGACTTGAACCTTAGCCTTGGTCCACGCACACAGCACAATTTTTATTTATTTATTTTTTAAAGGAAATTTCCAAATCCCGGAGCACCCAGAATAATTTTTTTGTCCATTGTACTACCAGGCAGTACTCTTTTTGGTGTAGTGGTTGGAGAAACTGAGATTTGATTGGTTTATCTTTTATGCCTGGGTGGCTGTGGTTGCTGTTCCGCGTCTGCGCTTGAACCTGCACAGTTCGGGTCATACGCGAACACACTACCCACTATACCGTGGCCACCTTCTAATCACTGCATCACTAAGCCACGGTACCAGAAGCAGAGTCGGAGAAAAACTATTTTTTGTACCCTATAGTAAAACAGAATCAAATTTTCCTAAAAACTCTACTTGTTAGAACGAAATGTAATCGATTTTTGAAATCAGCACCCAACATTTTTTTTTTTTTATCCGATGGAAATCTTCAAAAGACACTCGGGAAGAATCGGTACCAAGTAATCAGGACAAATCTATGAAAGATCGACAAATGATTTTTCTTTCTTAATTTATAAATCGCATTGGGGGAAGTTTAAAGTTATAACACTTTCCCATAACTTTTAGACGATCAGCTCATGAGGCTTGGTTCTTCTTAATCTCTGAACATTGTTTCGTACATTTAAGACAGTCTCCATTTCGGAGTTGGTATGACTTTGCAGTCGCTGATTTGTGATACAGCGTGTTTTTTAACCACTTCTGTATCCATTTCAATTTGAAGGTCACAATTTAGATCGCTATTTCTTATATACCAAGGCGCATTAATTATTCCACGAAGGACTTTGCTTTGGAATTTTTGGATGGGTTCAGCATTTGTTTTCTTTGTACAGCCCCATAGTTGGATACCATATGTCCAAACGGGTTTCAGTACTTGCTTATATAACATTAGTTTGTTCTGAATAGATAGGTCAGAGTTCTTTCCTAGTAACCAATACATTTTTCTGTACTTCAAGTTAAGTTCTTCTCTTTTCTTTTTGATGTGCTCTTTCCATTTAAGCTTTGCATCCAAGGTCATTCCAAGGAATTTGTCGGTATTGGAGTAAGGTACTGCTGTACTGTTTATAAAAATTGGAACATTGTTTATGTTTTTGTTTGTAAAGTTTATATGCATCGATTTTGTTTCGTTTAATTTGATACGCCATTTTTGCATCAATCACTAACTTTATCGACTGCATTTTGCAATTTTTGAGTAGCCTTCGTAACGGATTTATCTAGCACCAATATTGCAGTATCATCAGCAAAGGTGGCCATGATAGCGTTGATGTCCACTGGAATATCCCTTTATATAATAGATACAGGGTTGGTCCTAGGACACTTCCTTGAGGTACACTGGCTTCAATTTTCTTTAGTTCCGAGTAATTTTGGTCGTACCGTACTCTAAAGGGTCGGTTCGTAACGTAGGATTTCAGTATTTCGTAGTACTGCCTGGGGAGGTTCCTATGCAGTTTGTACTCAAGTCCCAAGTGCCAAACCTTGTCAAAGGCTTGAGCAACATCTAAGAATAGAGCCGAGCAAACTTGTTTTTCTTCAAGTGCCTTTTCCACAACATCCGTAATTCGATGCTATCATGGAATGTTTATTTCTAAATCCAAACTGATGGCTTGGAATTAGTCTTCTTTCTTCTATTATTTTGCTAAGCCTTTTCAGGAGCAGTTTTTCGAAAACTTTTGCCATGATTGGTATAAGCGATATTGGTCTGTAAGATGTTACTTCTGTTGGTGGCTTACCTTGTTTAGGTATAACAATGACTTCTGCAATTTTCCAATGATGTGGCACATATTTTAGTTTAAGGCATGCGTTTATTATAAATTGGAGTTTGTTGAAGTCTATTGAAGGCATTTCTTTCAAAACCTGAGCAGTTATTAGATCGTATCCTGGTGATTTTTTGTTAGACAACTTATGTTTGTACATGCTTCTTACTTCTTTGAGCGTGACAAAAGGTATTTCACATTCGTCGTTTCTATCAACAAACTGTAAGGGATCTGTAGCTGTGTTTGCTGGGAATGGCTTAAAAACATTCGCGAGATGTTCAGCGAAGAGATCAGCCTTTTGTTTCGGGTTTCCGATCCATTTACCATCTTGAGATTTTATTGGCGGGTTTTGTGTCTGAGGTCTTTTTAGGCTCTTAGCTGCTTTCCATAAGGAGTATTCGGTAGAAGCATCCGTCGTCAGACTTTTCAGTGTGAATCTACTAAGTGAATCATTTTTGAACTCACAGATTCTTTTTTTTAATTCGTTGTTAAAACGGTTAAAAACTGCCTTATCATCTGGGAATCTCGTAGTTTGCCATTTTCTTCGAGCTCTTCTTTTTTCCAATATCAGCTCCTTTATTTCGACAGGATATTTTATTTCTGTTTCTCTCGAGTTCGAAATAGTTGGAGACTTTCTTCTACAGCCTGTTGCACATCAGCAATAAGTTGTTCAATTGTTTGCATAGGGGATCTTAGGTTTATAAAACTGTCAAGTTTGTCTCTGAATTCGTTCCAGTTTGTTCTCTTATTCAAGAGCTTAGGATTACTTTTTTCTATTATTTCTGCTTGGCTCAGTGATAAAATTATTGGAGTATGATCTGACGATAAATCGTAATTACCTTCGACACTTACAGCTGCGGTCAAAAAAATAGTAGTGCAGCTTATGTAATAATAAAAAAGAAAAAAAGAAACAAATCCATTCACTTTTTTAATCAGATAGTATTCTTTTTAATTTATATTTTTTAAACTATAATTTTGGAAACAATTTGGTCTTAAAATTTAACATTGAATAAAAGAATTTAAAATTTGTCGAAATGTAGTTTAAAACGGACGGTCAAAAAAATAGTAGAGCTTTTAATATCTATATTCAAATATAACAAAAGGAAAATTTAGTCTAAAATTTTAGTCATAAGTAAAAATTTGTGTTTTTTACCTGAAATTAATACTTAGTTGCATGTCCTTTATTGGAGATAACTACAGCACAACGCCGTTGCATGGAGTTAACCAGGTTTTCACACCTTTCTATTGGTATCGTCATCCATGATTGCAGCACAGCAGCCCAATGGTCATTGTTGTTCGTTGGTTTACAACGAGCAACAGCCTTCTTCACGTCGCACCAAAGATTCTCAATCGGGTTGAGGTCTGGGGACTGTGCGGGCCATTCGATTACATTGACGTTGTTCGCTTGAAACCACTGCTTAGCTAGTTTGCGTGTATGCTTCGGGTCGCTGACTTGTTGGAAGACCCATATCAGTGGCATTTCCTCCTCAGCATACGGCAGCATGATTTCCTCTAAAATTTTGACGTATAGATGTTGATCCATATTTTTGTCGAATCGAAATATTGGACCAACACCATAAAAAGAAAACCATTCCCAAACCATAATGCTGGATCTAGCGAGAGAGCGTGCAATAATTTTTTTTGAAACGCCGTTCATTTTCCGGCTTATGCATTCATTTCTTCACAGTACGAACTTTCAACTCTATTCCTTTCTGGCATATAGTAGAAGTTTATTTGCGATTTCTTTGTCTAACATACATTCGCTTATGAGGAAAATAAGCCGGGATTTCTCGGCTTTTATGGATGAACATTGGTGAAGGAGAAAGGTTTTAGTTTGAAGGAGTTTTTTTTTTTTTTTTTTTATTGTAGGCAACAAAATAAGCCGACGAAAATCGGGTTATTGGGTGATGTAGTGGTTCGAACGGCGTTTGAGGTTTTTCTTACTTGTTGGGTATTTTTTTTTTGCAAATTTGAAATGACAGTTGTAAATCGGTTGTGTAATTGTGCGTGATTTATTGAAAATTTGCATGCAAATTTTTGTGATTTTTGTGACCGCTAATTATTAGAAAATTTTAAAAATTTAGCAATTACATATTGGTAGTTAAGTTAGTGTTTTAAATTATTAAATTATTATAAAATAGTGAGTGAGCTAAGTGAATAGTTATTAGCTATATACCAAGTAAGTAATTATAAATCTACTCAAGAGGTGCCCCATTGGACATTCGTATTATTCTTAGACAAGATGTCTCTAGTTAATTTTGAGTGTTGTTTAACTGATTTTCTTCTAAAAAAAACCGATAAGTTCAGTAAGTTTTCTTTTTTGTAAAAAAAAAAAAAAAAATTATAGAACTAGGTCGCTGACACCATCAATGAAAATTAATTAAGAGGGTGGGTCAATAAGTCCCTGAAAAATGAAATAAGGAACACTCTTTTCGGTATAAAAACATTTTATTTTTCAACATAGTCTCCTTTTAGCTCTATACACTTCATCCAACCTTTCTCCAATTTTTTGATGCCCTCCAAATAATACGATTTCTCGAGCCCCTCAAAATAAGCGTTTGTTTCAGCGATGACCTCTTCATTCGACCCAAATCTCTTACCTCCGAGCCATTTCTTCATGTTTGGAAACAAGAAATAGTCGCAGGGGGCTAAATCTGGGGAATATGCTGGATGGAGGAGTTCGTAGCCTAACTCATGCAATTTTGCCATTGCGACTACGGACTTGTGCGCCGGTGCGTTATCCTGGTGAAAAAGAACTTTTTTCTTCGCCAAATGCGGCCGTTTTTGCTTCAAATCGGATTGGAATCGATCCAGCAGCTCTGTTGGGCGACCAGAACGTTCGGCGTCACTTGTGCTTGAACGACCGCACCGAAATTGAGTAAACCAGTGGTGAATGGTTCCAATCGATGGTGAAGAGTCCCCATAATATTTGTCAAGCTTTTGTTTGGTTTGCATGATAGTTTTTTCTCGCAAAAAATAGTGTTTAATGAGCACTTGCAATTCTGTTTTTTTCCATTTTAATGAAAATGCTAATAGGCGTCTATATAAAATGGCTGCCACAACAAAACTATTTGACAGATCTGTGTGAAAATTTGGGTGCGTTCTTTTGAAAGATGATTCTTGACAAAAAAAAAATAATTTAAGGTGACGACACAATTTGTGTTAATTTTCAGGGACTTATTGACCCACCCTCGTATACGCGAAAGAATGGGTATCAGAAACATTTTCATGAGTCTTTTTACAAAAAGAATCCATGGCTGACTGGCAGTTGCAAATTAAATAGAATGTTTTGTTTTCCTTGTCCTCTTTTTTCTAATTGTCCTAGTGTTTGGAGTCACACAGGTTTCTTTGATATAAACAATTTTATTAATTCTTCCAAAAACATATTCTGCTTGCATTTGCATGAATTTGGCGAATATCGCATAGAGACTTCTTTAGGGAATTCTTATGAGGCTCATAATAGAAAAGTTGATCGCAATCGCGATTTAATGAAGCGTTTCATAGACACTGTAGTTCTTCTAGGAAAACAAGAGCTGGCATTCCGGGCTATCAGAGACTCGATGGCAATATCATTCGCGTATAGTGAACGTCTTATTCAATTGCCGAGAAGACATAGAGCTTGCGAAGCAAGAGATCGAGGGTTTTGAGTCATGGATTCATTCTGAATTTTTAAACTCATTTGACTCAATCTATGAGAGCGTAAGTAACTGCTCAGAACCTCCACGCAAACGCCGACTACTTAATATTGATTCAAATACAAATTATAACCGAATTTTTGTAGCAATTATAGATAATGTTACAAGTCAGATTAAGAATAGGTATAGTTCATTTAGTTCATATATTTTCTTTGATTTATTAAACAAATCAAAATATGAATATTTTTCTAATTCAATGCCGGATTACAAAATATCTTCTTTAATTGCCCTATTTCATGGAATTTTTAATTTTACTACTTCAAAAAAAGGAACTCAAAGTTTTATACACTACCACTTCACTTAAAAAGCTTGAGGTTTTTCAACTTTATAAGCATTTTAATACGGAAATGCTTGGAGATACTTTTTCTCAAACTCTAACAATGTGTGAAATCTTTTTAACCCTGCCTTTGACTGTGGCCTCTGTCGATTTTCGTCGACTGTCTTTTTCGACTTTAAAAATAGTCCATACTTAAGAAATTCCCTCAAAGAAGGAAGACTCTCAGACCTGGCACTTTTATCTATCGAAAAGCACCTTCTTTTAGAAATTAAAAATAACTCAAATTTTTATGAAAGAGTTTTGGCAGAATTCTTAAAAAAGAATCGTAGGATAGCTTTAGAGTACAAATAGGTAGTACATAATTGTAATTGCTAATTTTTTTATATTTAACAACGCTCCGAGTTATCAATAACTTATATAGATTATTCTGCCCAGAACGGCTTCTTTCGAAGCCACTTTTTTTATGCGATGAGCTCATTTTCTACGTAAATTCCAATGACTTAAAGTATAACAAAGGTGGCTTAGATTGCATATCTTAAGTCTGTGTTTCGACTAAGCACCAAAATGGTGTAAGTCTTGAATAAAACATTTTACTTAAAATTTTTTCGGCTTCCCTCTCTTGAAATTTCACCCCACGCCACTGGTGCGGAGCGTGATAACATGTGTAGTTTGGTAGTTTGTTATCAAGACTTTGTTCTATAGCGAGGTGAGTTTCGGACACCAAACAAATGTCTATATGCTCTATGTTTAAAAAGATGTTTAGTTCTGATACATGTTGTAAAAGACCATTTGCATTCCATGTTGCGATTTTAAGTGTTCTGTCCATCATTGTTTTTTAAGAGCGACTTCTTCGCTTAGCTGTTTTATGTTTAAATCTTGTTTGTCAATCCTTTTGAGGATAAGTTCCAGCATTTCTTTTATAGATGTTTCCTCGTTCTTCCGCACATTTTGCTTAGTGCAATAATTTTTGGCGGTCGATTTTTAGTTTTGTTTTCGACCATTACTTTTTTGTTTTCAACTATTGCTTTTGTATTTGTTGAGTTTCTAAGCTTGTTCCCAGTTTTTTTTTTTTTTTTTTTGTGTCTTGGAATTTTTTGGCGATTGGACATCCTCTGTAACTTGCAGGTTGCCTTGGCAGTTAACACATTTAACTTTCTGTTCTTTGCCCATGGGACAGTTTTTAGTTGCATGCCTGCCTTCGCATTTAACACAAGCAAACTCGGAATTGCAGTATTTTTGTGTATGTCCAAAGGCTTGACAACGCTTACATTGTGGAACAAACTTTGACTTTCGCAGTGGTTCAATTTTAAGAACTATGCCCATAATTGATTTAATACTGTATAGTAAATCTTTTCGAAACTTTCTTTATTTTCGAAAGTGAGCAAAAATAAAGGTAGAGATCTCTTTTTTGTCGTTGATATCCCAGTGGAGTCTTTGATTATCTCATTTTTAAGAAGATTATTTGCATCGAGAACTTGAAGGCCTTTTTGTATAAAGTCTTCGACAATTTCTTTGGCATCACATGAAGAGTGAAGGCCTCTTGCTACTACTTTTATCGATCTTGTAGCTTTATTTTCATACGAGTGCCACTAAATTTGCTTTTTGTTCAATTCTTCAGTGACAGCTCTATACGCATCGGCGTCTTCAACAATGACTTTCCAATTGTCTTTATTGTAAAGGGTGGTTAAGTTTTAAGGGCCGATGTTGATTTTGAATAAAACACAAATTATTTAGAAAATTACTGTCATTTCTTTTTATTATGATAATATTGGTATGGTTCAATTATGTATGGAACAAAATATCGGCCAAATGGCCGCCGCGACCTCGGCGACACACCTCCATCCGATGGTCCAAATTTTCGATGACGCTGAGGCATAATTGAGGTTCTATGCCGTTAATGTGCCGAATTATCTCATCCTTTAGCTCTTGAATTGTTGCTGGCTTATCGACGTACACCTTTTCTTTCAGATAACCCCAAAGAAAGAAGTCCAACGGTGTCAAATCACATGATCTTGGCGGCCAATTGACATCGCCACCACGTGAGATAACACGGCCATTGAATTTGTAACGCAAAAGAGCCATTGTTTCGTTAGCTGTGTGGCAAGTGGCACCATCCTGTTAAAACCACATATCGTCCACATCCATATCTTCCAATTCGGGCCATAAAAAGTTCGTTATCATCTCACGATAGCGAACACCATTCACAGTAACTGCCTGACCAGCCTCATTTTGGAAAAAATAAGGCCCGATGATGCCGCCAGCCCATAAACCGCACCAAACAGTCACTCTTTGTGGGTGCATTGGTTTTTCGACAATCACTCTTGGATTATCATTCGCCCAAATGCGGCAATTCTGCTTATTGACGAATCCACTGAGGTGAAAATGTGCCTCATCACTGAAGATAATTTTCTTCGAAAATTGATCATCCACTGTTGCCATTTCTTGCCACCATTGTGACCATTGACGACGCTTGAAATGGTCAAGAGGCTTTAGTTCTTGAGTCAATTGCACCTTGTAAGCGCGTAAATGCAAGTCTTTACGCATAATGTTCATCAACGACGAGCGTGAGAGGTGCAATTGTTGGGCACGACGACGAGTTGAGGTGGACGGCTCTTCAGCCACACTATCGCGAACAGCAGCAATATTTTCTGCAGTACGAGCTGTACGAGCATGCACTGGTGTTTTCACATCTCCTACAGACCCGGTTTGCACAAATTTTTGCACGATTTTTCCGATTGTACGCACATTTGGACGATTAAATTGACCGAAAGAATTACGAAATGCACGATATGCATTTTGATTTGAACGCCCATTTTCATAATAAGCCTGAATAACTTTAACGCGTTGCTCGATTGTGTATCTTTCCATGGTTCAAATTGAGTTAGTCTGAAATTGAGAAATATCAAATGAAATTGCAGAAAAAAACTTGACGTTTAGGTGTGGTTCACATTCAACATCGGCCCTTAAAATTTAACCACCCTTTACAAGCTTCCAGTTGCGAGTACTGAGAGAGCGTAATATTTGATGCATAGCAGACTGTAAATGTTTATCCGAAAAGCGGACCACAGCTGACTGCCGTTTGGGCATAGCACCTGCGACAGTTTGCTTTGGAAAACTATTCTGTGGATCTACACTTCACAGCTTCGCTTAGTTACGTCAGAGTTGTATCTTTTTGTGTTTCTATGTGTAGTGATGAGGGAATTTAGGGTTGATTTCACCAACATTCGTGGGCTTCGAACGAATTTCTTTGATGTGTACCCCCACGCCCATTCTCATAAACCAGCTGTGTTGGCACTAAGTGAAACACAGGTAGTTGAAGTATCTTCCGATTTGAAACTGCCTGGATATAACTTAGTGTCATTATTCTTTCCCCACCGTGGCCTCGCCATTTACGTCCGTAGTGATATTGGTTACCAAGTTCCACCACAGTATGGCCACTGTTCCAACCCGGAATTTAATTTCAAATGGCTAACATTCACCATCCGTAAGCAAATAATTCACTACTGCTTTATTTACAGAAGCCCTAGTGCGGACAGCAACTCAACTTTTGACGAATTTGATGCGCTGTCTGATTTCATCACTCGAATTGTCTCCTTTCAATATAGACAATTCGGATTGGCTTCAACACTCTGGCCAGACAACACCCGAAAGAAGGTATGTTGAACTTTTCGCTGAAGTAAACAATTTGACTCAGCTTGTAAATGGTCTCCACGTATACCGGACATTGAAAGTCATTCCGCCAATACTTTGGACTTGTTTCTTACTTCGTACCCTGATAAATACACTATTGATGTTTTAGCGCCTCTAGGTCGGTCTGACTATAATATCGTATCAGCTAAATTCTCGTATACCAACCACTCAGTTAAAGAAAAAACTCCTAAAAGAAAAGTATGGCAATACGAGAAAGCCAACTGGAGCGGCCTTAATAGCTTGTTTAGGACTTTTAACTGGTCGCTATGCTTCCTCGATAGCGACGTGGATCACCTCGCAGCTGATATGATCACCGACACTATCCTCTTAGGTATAAATGACTTTATTCCTAACAGAATAAAGAGCATTAGACCTAAGGCAAACTCGTGGTTTGACCAGAGTTGTAAAGAGGCTATTAGGTTGAAAGAAGTAGGTTTTCGGTCTTATAAAGCCAACAAATCTGAGGAAAACCGAAAGAAGTTTAAAAAGCCAGAAAAGACTGCAATGTCCATATTCGACGTTGTTTTTTCTCGGTGGGGCGTGGGTCCATCGAAGGCATAATGACCAAAGAAAAGTATGTAGACATACTACAGATTTTTTTTTTTATTTTTTTTTTTTTTTTTTTTTCCGAGGGTAGGTAAAAAATCTTCATGAAGACACTATGAGGATCGTTAGCGCGTGCTCATAGTAGTGTGAGATTTTTACTCACTAAAAAAACCTCCCTTCGTGATAAATTTCTTTGATTACATACTACAACTAAGTTTTGACTTATCCAGCAGTTTTTCTTTCACGTATTGAGATCGTTTGGCAGGTCCCTTTCCATTGAAAGTTCCTGCTTGTTCCGCAACCGCAGGCGCGGTTTCTTGCTATCGCGTTAAATCGAAAGGTTTAGTCCTTTGTAGACGACGCAGTAGATTCCTCTCATCTAGAATTCGAAGGACTTCATTGTTAACGTGTCCTTGTAATCTGTCTTTATGCTTACGCCCGAAGTTTTTGATTTCATATTCGACTGTCGCAATTCCTAAATCTCTATGGATATCGCTATTTCTAATAAACCACGGTGCATTAACTATTGATCTTAGCACTTTATTTTCAAAAGTTTGTAAAATATTGACATTACTTATTTTGGTACAACCCCAAAGTTGTATTCCATATGTCCATATCGGCTTTAGCACTTGCTTGTATAAAAGCAGTTTGTTCTCTACATTAAGCTTGGAATGTTTTCCAAGTAACCAGTACATTTCTCTGTATTTGGTTTCGAGTTCTTTACGTTTTTTCTTCACGTGCGATTTTCACTTCAGCTTAGCATCAAGTGTCATTCCAAGATACTTAGCCTCGTTTGCAAACGGAATTTGAACCGAGTTTGAAAAGATGGGCAAATTATTTATTTTCTTATAAGTAAAATTGACATGAACAGATTTGTTTTCGTTTAAAGCTAGTCGCCAAATCTTTGTCCATTCATTTACTTTATTCAATGCTTCTTGCAATTTTTCAGTCGATTCTTCGATCGTTTTACCCGTTGCCAGGATGGCAGTGTCGTCGGCAAATGTAGCTAAGACGGTGCCTTCTTCTTGCGGTATATCGCGAGTATATAATAGGTACAAAAGCGGTCCAAGGACACTTCCCTGCGGCACCCCAGCCCTTATTTCTTTAAATTCCGAATATTCGTTTCCGTGTTTGACTCGGAAAAGTCGATTCGTCAAGTATTTTTCTAGAATATTATATAAGTGTTCCGGCAGAACTTGTCGTAATTTATATTTCAAGCCTTCATGCCAGACCTTGTCAAAAGCTTGAGAAACATCAAGGAATATGCTCGAGCAAATCTTTTTTTCTTCGTAAGCTTTTTCAATTAAATCAGTTATTCTATGCACTTGGTCTATTGTTGAGTGCTTGGTTCTAAACCCAAACTGGTGATTGGGAATAAGAGATCCTTCTTCTATAACCGGCTGTAATCGCTTAAGTACTATTCTTTCGAAAACTTTAGACATAATCGGCAGCAGCGAAATAGGTCTATACGATTTTTTATCATTCGGTTTTCCTGGCTTCAGAATCATTATTACTTCCGCGACTTTCCATTGACTCGGAACATATTCTAATCTTATCGCTGCGTTTATAATGTAAAGAAACTTAACTAACGCTTTTCTAGGTAACGATTTAAGAAGCTCTCCTGTGATTAGGTCGTATCCAGGAGCTTTATTCGGTTTCAGTTTCTTTATTTCTTGTTGAAGTTCGGTCAGCCTTGCATTTCTTACTGTGTAATTGTGAAATGCTATATCCGACGCATTATCATTTTCAGCAAGCGCTTGCCCATCAAATGGTTTAAATGTTTCTTCTAAATGGGCGGCAAAGACTTCTGCTTTGTCTTTATCATTCTTGGCCCATTCGTTGTCATTTTTCTTGATTGGGGCCGCTTGTATTTTCGGTTTTTTAATGCCTTTTATAGCTTTCCAGAGCGAATAATTGGAATCTTTGTCCGCTGTTAAGCTTTCAATGCTGGTTTGTATTGTCCGGTTTTTAAAATCAATAATGGCCTTTTTTAGCAAGTTACACAAGCGATTCAAATGCGATTTATGTTGCGGAGCACGAGTTTGTTGCCATTTTTTACGCGCTTTTCTCTTCTCCCTTACCATTTCTTTTATTTCCGGTGGATATTTTTGGGCATGATTGATTGGCGTTTTCCTTTGATAGGGAGTATTTTTCCACGCGGCGCGCTGCAGAACTTCAACAAAACGATCAATTTCGATTTCGAGTTCAGAAAACGTCCTAAGTGATACTCTCAGTTCGGTATGTTCTTCAACGTCTTTTTTAAAGCCTTCCCAATCAGTTTTTCTGCTAGTTAGTCTAGCAGGTACATCTTTTTTAATTAGGCGTTCGCTCATCGTTAGAATGATAGGGGAATGATCGGAAGAGAGATCAAAACTTTCATCAATTTTAATACATTTGTCTGGTATTCCTTTTACAACAAAGAAATCGATCAGATCGGGTATTTTGTTGTTATCAGTCGGCCAATATGTTGGTTTACCAGTCGAGTGAAAGTCGCATCTGTGTTGCATGCAGGCGTTGTAAAGTGCTCTGCCTTTTTGTGAGACACATCTTGAACCCCAGAAGGTGTGTTTTGCATTAAAATTTTTTTCAAGCCTGCAACGCAGTGGACAATAAATAGACGAGACATTGAAAGAGTAATGTCCATTTTTCACGCGTACAGTGCTCACTTGCATTGTTTCAAGCTCTATCATAATCTCTTCAGAGTGTTCGATGCAATCTTTTATGATTAAAGACGATCCGCCTCTGGCTCTTTCCGACGGGTGATAAGCGTGATAGATACTGTATCCAGTAATGTTTACACGCGATAGTTTCGTCAGATGAGATTCACAGATCAAACATATGTCAATGTCATTTTCCCGTAGAAATATTTCTAGCTCTTCTAGTCTTTGTATGAGACCGTTGGCGTTCCATGCAACAATTTTAAGAAGTTTCGTCATGTTCGTTTTGAAATGCTCCTATTGTTAAGCTTATATTCAAGCTTCTCCAACCTGTCGACAATTAGCGTGTTTGTTTTTGTTTGCTCCTCAAGCCTCGCAAGGATAATAGAAAAGACGTGAGATACGGGGTTTTCCGAATTATCAGTGTTCGTTTTTATTGATGTTGATGCTTGAGCACGCGTCTGCATGTCAGAATCTGATGGCTTTTCTTTAGGCGCTTTTACCTTAACGCGGTGTGGAATTTGATCGGTGTTTGATGTCGCAGCTTGAGCGTACGTAAGCGCGCCAGGGTCGGCTCGGTTGTCTCTAGTCACCTTTCTTGCAGCAGTTTTCGACTTTTCCTTATTTACCGGTTTTGAGGGTGGGTTTTCCGGCTTCATAAGTCGATCTCTTCTTTTTTGTAATTCTTTGGCTACTTCACAGCCTCTGTAATTAGCCGGATGCTTACCATTGCAGTTAATACACGCTGCAGGGGTTTTTTTGTTTACACCACACTCTTAACTAAGATGTTTACCGGCGCATTTGACACATCGCGGTTCTTTTCGGCAATATGTTTGCGTATGGTTGAATCCTTGGCATCGCTTGCACTGAGGTATCAACCTTGTATTCTTGCGCATGGGTTCGATTTTGACTACGACATTCAGAATTGTTCTTATTTCGTAAATCTTTTCTAAACTCTCAGCCTTATCAAAGGTTAGCATAAAAAGAGGAAGCTCGCGCTTAACCATCGTTTCCTCGCCTTCCAATTTTTGCTTTTCGCGTTTAATTAAGTTTACCGCATCGACGATTTTAAAGTTTTTGTTCTTCAAATCGTGAACAACGTCTTCCTTTCGGCATGAGGCATGAAGTCCTCTAGCTACGACTCGTATCGGTCTTTCAGATTTATTTTCATAAGTATACCACTGGATTTTTTCAGTATTCAGTTTATTAGATACTGAGCGGTAACTGTCTGAGTCCTTTACGTTTACTTTCCATTTGTTGTTGTTGAGCGATGTTACTTCAAAATCGGATAGCAACAAAGGTTTGAGAAAAGAATGCAGTTTATTATAGTCTGCAATTCCGATCACGTATATTGGTGGCGGTGGTCGTACCTTATTTCGTGGATTTTCTTCGGCACGCGTGATTATTTTGTCAGGCTGTTCTTTACCTTCTCGTTTATTTTGCGTGTTTTCTTGCCTCGTTAACATTTCGGGCGAAGAGCCAGCTTTTCGTTTTTTGACAGGCCGTTTTTTTAGAATCCAATTGGTTTCCCGACTTAGTTCTTCATCATCCGTTTTATAATCCGTGTTATCGGGGACGATTGAACTCGCAGCAGACTCATTACGAGGTTTCGATGTATCATTAAATGCTTTATTTTCTGCTTTAAGTACATTTAATTCCTTTCTTAGTTCTTCGCAGAGAAGTTCCATTTTACTTAGCCTGGTCCGGAGTTCCATATTTTCGTCCGTTAGGCTTTGAATTTTCGCTGAAGTCCGTTGTTCGTGCGCCGACACTATCGATGTCGCCGGACTTCTAGTTCCGCACGTTTTCATGGTAGATCTTGATGTTGGAGATCTAACTACCCTAGTACCTTTTTTAAAAGGGTCAGATGAACGCAATAAATGGCTCTCCCCAGAATCCGTAGAGCCGACCTCCGAAGAGGGTGGATTTTCCAGTGTACCTGGACTGCCACCTGGGGTATTAATATCTTTCGTTTTGTTCATTGCATGTTTTTGTATACGCCATACTCGGTATACGGAGGGTGGATTTTAGTCGCCTCTTACGACAGGCATGCCTACCTCGGGTATATTCTAACCCCTACCCGAAGGGGTCAGAATGTCATGCTTCCATGGGCCGAAGAAAATATGCCGCTGAAATGGCGCTTTCAGGAAGACAACGACCTCAAGCATTCGGCAAAAATAGTGTTGATGTTTTGCAATGGTCTTTTCAATCTCCGGACTTTAATCCGATTGGGAACCTCTGGAGCGAGCTGAAGATTGAAGTTAATAAACACCACCCCTCAAACAAGCAAGATTTTTGGATAATCTTCCAGGAAGATTGGGCTTCAATGCCTTTGGATAAATGTCACAAATTAGTCGATTCTATGAAGAACAGAGTCGACGCCTTTATTAAAAATAACGGTTTTGTGATTAAATACCAATTTTCTTTTAAAAATATACTAAGCAAAATACATTATCTTAACGTTTTGTTCTGTTATTACTTGGTGTTGCTATTTTTTTGTCCAGCCAATTACGCTTTCTGAAGCACAATAGTTAAGACTGATAAAATATACTTTCAACTACACAACTATTGTACATAGAATATGCTGTGTACAGTCGTGTACTTTATTTCTTAAATTTTGCCATTGCGTTTAAATCCGATTTTTTTTTCTTAAATTCTCGGTTTAATCTTAATTACCAGCTGTTTTTCTTTCTGGGAATGAATCCAGTAATTAAGGAACACCATTAACGAGTCAGCTATCATTTAAACTTGTGCTGTTTGTTTATGTGTAACTTTATTAGTCAAAGAAAATAATGCAAATAATTCAATGCTGTATAGATACATACTAATACCGCTGCTTTTATTTTGCACTTTGCTGCACTTTTAGCACTACTTTTAGTCCATGCTCTGAGGTAAACATAAGCGAAATTATAATCTTATCATAATAGGTCAAAACTAAATTGATATAAAAAATACAAAATTAATTTGATTAGTTGAACTTTGCACTTTGTTGAGTGTTCAAAACATGTTTTTGTCTCGAATTCCAAAACCAGCCTAACAATGACGATTTTTTGCTTTTATTCGTGTGGCATCATTAATGCAAACTAATTATCATCTTACATGAACAATTAAGTGTATCAACCTTTAGTAGCGCATTCAAATAGTTAATGGTGTCATTTTTTTAATGCAAATGATATGTAGCATGTGGAGACTAGGGGAAGAGTAGGAGTCATCATTGTCAATTTATTCTACAATTATATATTAATACATCAATGTTCACAGTGGCTGTATGTAATTGAAAAAAAAAACTATTCGATTTATGGACTTGCTTCATTTGTGATTCGGCATTTTAACTTTTATTTATAATTTGTAACATAAAGAAATAAAAACGATAGCTGTTGTAGGTGAAAAATCTTCATAGACAGTATGAGTCCGGTGCTCTTAGTAGTATGATATTTTTACACACTAAACCTAAACCACTTCCTTCTACAGGTTTACTACGACCTACGTTCGTTGTAGTCGGAGGACAAGGTTTGTCTCGTCCAGAATTTGGAGTATAACGTTGTTGCAACGACCATGAAGATGAATACGGAGTTTTTCATCATCGAAGGTAGTTACTCCTAAGTCTCTGTGGATATCATTGTTTCTGATATACCATGGGGGCATTTACTATGATTCTTAGCACTTTGTTTTGAATAGATTGTAGAATATCTCCATTACTTCTTTTGGTACAACCCCAAAGTTGTATACCATACGTCCAAACGGGTTTAAGCACTTTCTTGTATAAAAGCTGTTTGTTATACGAGTATATGCTTAATTTGAAATGTCTTCCAAGTAGCCAATACATTTGTCTGAATCTATTTTCAAGCTTGTCGCGTTTCTTTTTAACGTGCGACTTCCATTTGAGTTTCGCGTCTAGTGTCATTCCTAGATACTTTGCCTCGTTTACATACAGTATTTGTACCAAGTTAATGAAAATGGGTAGGTTATTAATTTCTTTGTAAGTAAAGTTAACATGAGTTGATTTGGTCTCGTTGAGAGCAATGGGCCAAATCTTCGTCCACTCGCAAATTTTGTCGAAAGCTCGTTGGAGCTTTACAGTTGCCGACTCGACTGTTTTATCTGTTGTGAACATAGCCGTATTGTCCACGAACGTAATTACGACAGTGCCTCAAACTCAGCGGGGCATTTATAATATGCATAAGATTGATCAGGGCTTTCTTTGGCAAATTCCTTGAGGATATGTCCGGTTATTAAATCATATCCACGGCCTTGTTATTTTTAAGATTTTTTATTGTCTTGCAAAGTTTGACCAACGACAAGCTCTTTATTTTATTATCAAGTGTCGTAATCGTACCACCAAGGTCTTCTGTTAGCGCCTGTCCGTCAAATGTCTTATACGTTTTTTCCAGGTGCACGGCAAATAAATCCGCCTTCTCTTTGTCTTCTTATCAGTAGCGATTGCATTTAGGGTTTTTTAATACCTTTCGTGGCTTTCCATAGTGAATAATTCGAACTTTTTTCGACAGCCAAGCTTTCAAGATACGTAGATATCTCTCTATTTTTTAAATCTTTGATTGCTTTCTTGAGTTCATTACACGGATGGTTTAAAAGAGTTTTGTGCTGGGGAGCTCGGAATTGTTATCTTTTGCGTGCTCTCCTCTTTTGGTGTATCAGTTCTTTTATTTTCGGCGGATATTTACCTTCGCTATTTACGACTTCTTTCTTCCTATAGGGAGTGTTGTTCCACGCAGCATTCTGTATGACTTAAATAAATCTGAATCTGCCGACTTCGTCTTCTATTTCATACGATGTTTTAAGCGACACATTTAGATCAATATTTCCTGTACAATATTTCCTAAAACCGTCCCAGTTAGTTTTGTTGGTAGTTAATCTAGGGGCCCCTTCTTTTTTCATTAATCGCTCGCTTATTGTCATAATTACTGGTGTATGATTTGAGGAGAGATCAAAACTTTCCTTGACGTATGTAAAATCTTTAGCTACACCTCTTGTAATGAAGAAGTCTACGAGATTATGAGTTTTTGCTCTGTCGGTGGGCCAATATATCGGTTTTCCCGTCGAAAAGAAGTCAACATTAAATTGCATGCCGGCTTCGTAAAGTAGTCTGTCTTTAGTTGAATCGCATTTTGAACCCCAAAAGGTGTCTTTCGAATTGAAATCACCACCGATAATAAAATTCAGTCCAAGTGAGTCCAAAAGATTTATAAAGTCGGTCTTTTCTAGTTTGTATCGCGGAGCGCAATAAATGAACGCGTTATTGTAGTACGAGTGCTTATTTCTTACGAGAACTGTACTTACTTGCATCGCATCGATCTCAATAATTGTGTTTATAGAATGCTCAATACAATCTTTAATGAATAGCGAAGATTCGCCTCTAGCCCTTTCGAACGGATGGTAAGAATGGTAAGCACAGTATCCTTTTATTTTTACACTAGATTTCTTTTTCAAGTGCGTTTCGGAAATTAAGCATATGTCAATATTTTTTTTTCGCAAGAATACTTCTAGTTCGTCTATCTTTCCAATAGTCCGTTTGCATTCCATGTTAATATTTCAAGCAATTGTTTCACATTCATACTTGAGTTCCTGTTTTGCGAGTTTTATGCTCGAGATTGCTCAATTTTTCATATATAAGTATATTTGTTTTGCTTTACTCCTCAAGTTTCGCCAGAATTATAGAAGAACTTGTGAGATTGGATCTGGAGCAATACCGCTTTTCTTATTTTCTTGCGACGCGCCTTACTCATTCGTTTGCCTGCCAGAAGATGACTTCTTTTCTTTTCGGACTTTTTCTTGCACAACTTTTGTATTTTCCTAGACAAGTTTTCTTTCTGTCGCTGCTTTCCAGGTAGGAGCTTTCGATTTTTCCTGTGGTTTCGGGTTCGGGCGTAAGTTTTTTTTAATCGCATAGCGCCTTTTTTGCAGCTCTTTGGCCACTTCGCAGCCTCTATAGTTCGTTGGGTGATTCCCTCTGCAGTTTATACAAGTCGCTAGAGCATGTTTATCTAAGCTGCACTTTTCCGAAAGATGTTTCCCGGCGCATTTTATGCATCGCGGTTCTCTTTTATAGTAAGTCAGCGTATGGCTGAAACCTTAAATATAAAGTGAAATTGTTTTCTCCATTAGCATGGCTTGTTTTTAGGTTCATCGTTATATTTTTTTTTGCGTGTAGCTGGGTGAAAATCGTTGAAAGACATCGCATGCGAGCTTTGCGATAGTGTGGGACTTGACCCACCCACTAAAAACACCCGGAGAAAGCATGGTGTTACCATGCTTCCAATAATCGCACCTAGTCGTTAAACTAATCAGAAATTTTTTTTTTTTAATACTTGTAAATTTATGTTGTAAGGAACTAACTTTGGTCTGTTACCTTTTGTTTTTTAACTCGTTATCACTTTGTTCGGGTGATTTTGTTATATATTTCTTTTTATTTTTTCTCCTAGTTAACTAGTTCGAATGGTTTTATTCTTCGTAATCTTTTAACTAGATTGTTATTATTAAGTAGTTCGACTACTTCTAAATTAGAATGTTTGCGAAGCCTACCTTCATGTCTTCTTGCGACCTTCCTGACCTCGTCCTCTACCATTTCAATTTTTAGATCCTTATGCAGATCAGCGTTACGTATGTACCATGGCGCATTAACAATATTGCGTAGTACTTTATTTTGAAAGCATTGTATGCTTTGTAGGTACGCCTTACTTGTACACCGCCAAAGCTGAAGGCCATATGTCCATATTGGCTTTAAAACTTGTTTATAGAGAAGCAGTTTATTATATATTGAGAGACATGAATACCTCCCAATTAGCCAATAGATTTTATTATATCGAATGTTTAGTTCGTCATGTTTTTTCTTGACATGAGTTTTCCAGCGCAACTTCGCGTCTAAAGTCATGCCTTTAGTGAAGTTAACATAGATTTTTTGGTCCATTCAGATATTTCATTTACTGTTCTTTGTAGTTTTTCGGTAACTTCCTGCACGGTTTTTCCGACAGCAAGTACAGCAGTATTGTCTGCAAATGTGGCAACAGTAGTTTCGTCATTTTGTGGTAGGTCGTTCGTGTATAGGAGGAACAGCACAGGCCCTAACACACTACCTTGCGGTACTCCAGATCTTATACATTTTATTAATTCTATATAATCGCTGCTTTATATATGACTCTAGTATTTCTGAGTATTGTTTTGGAAGATATTTTTTCAGTTTATGGACCAATCCCTTGTGCCAGACTTTATGAAAAGCCTGTGTTACATCAAGGAAGATGGTAGAGCATATTTGTTTTTCTTCTAAGGCTTTTTCTATTTAGCAAGTTATTCTGTGGACCTGGTCTATAGTGGAGTACCTATTTCTGAATCCAAATTGATGATTTGGTATCAGTGCCTATTCTTCTATAATCGGATGGAGACGTTTCAGAAGAATTTTTTCGAAGAGTTTTGACAGTATTGGCAGCAATGAAATCGGACGATATGAGGTAACTTCACTGGGTAAATTTCCCGGCCTTGGTACCATAATAACTTCCGCGACCTTCCACATGCGTGGAACATACCTTAGTCTGAATGCTGCATCTGTGCTATTTTCTAGGCAGTTTTTTCAGAATTTCACCCGTGATTAAATCAAATCCCAGGGCTTTTATTTCTGTGGCTATTTCCTTAGAGGTTATTGCTGGGATTAACCTCTCATCTTCGCACATTTCTTCCGTTTGTTGGAGATAATCATTATCTTCATATGGATGAAAGACGCTTTCAAGATGTTCAGCAAATAAATCGGCCTTTTGTTTGTTTGTTTGTTTTTGCCCAGTTTCCACTGCTGTTTTTAACTTTCGGAATGTCTTTACATTTTTTTTGTGTAGCCTTCCATAGTGAGTATTCTGTACTAGCATCGTTTGTCAGATTTGTAAGATATTTTTCCACCGACGCATTTTTCAATTGTGTGATATTTTTTCTGAGCGTATTGTTTAAACTATTAAGTCTATTTTGATCACTTGGCGTTCTCGACAGTTGCCAGCGTTTACGAGCTTTTTTCAGATATTATGTCGCATATTTCATTGGGATATACATTTCTTTTTACTTTGCTATTTGATTCAGGCGTTGCAGCCCAAGCAGCCTTTTGTATATTTAGGGTGAAAGTATGTACTTCACTTTCTAGTTGCTCTATTGTATCGATTGTTGTACTTAGTTCGATGCATTCCTCCAGCAAATATCTGAAATATATCCAGTCAGTTAGCTTGTTCACTAGACATGGGTTGTGTTCCTTCATTATAATTTTATTACCAAGTGTAAGCAGCACAAATGAGTGATCTGTGTCAAGATCTGGCCCTACCTGCATTTGGGTAGTATTTGAGGAGATATTCTTAGTTACAAAGAAGTCGACAACGTCCGGGATTTTATTCCTATCTGTGGGTCAGTAAGTAGGATTTCCCGTTGAATGGTGATTAGCATTGCTTTCTTTTACAGATTCAAGGAGTTCTCTTGTTCTTTGCGTTGAAATCTCCGCCTATTATGAATTTATTCCCAAATTTACGAAAGAGGCTTTTAATATCGTTTTGTTTCAGCCTATAGCTAGGAAAACAATATGCCGCTGCTACCGTTATCTGGCCGCTGCTTGTTTTTATGTTTACGGATTTGGCTTGTATTTCACACGACTGATATTCTTCATCTTCGTCGTGACTAACACCTTCCTTAATTATAACTGCAGCCCCCTCTCTTGCTGTACCGTGAGGATGTGGGGCATTCCATAATAATATTTTTATGTTTTTAGCCATTAGGATCTTTTAGAAACAGTTTTTTTTGTTACTGTTTAGTTTTTCAAGGAAAGATATTCTTTCCAGAATTTTCTTATTATTCTTTTCCATTTCATCCATTCTGCTGAGGATTATTTGCATGATATCCTCCATGACATTACTGGAAGGCTTGGGTTTTCCGATTGGTTTTATCATTATTGTTCGAAGTAACCTGTGCATATGTTTTCTTTGAGCCGGTTATGAGACTTAAGTTCTCAATTTTGCTTGAGGGTAGATTTTCTTTAACTTTATCCATTTTTTCACTCTTTTGGGCCCTCGATTTAGGTCCTAAGTTTCTCTTGTTTCAGATTTCTCCAATTGTAGATGTGTCTTTTTAAACAGGCTTTTGTATTTTCTTCTGCTTGTTATCTTTTGCCTGCTGTAGCTCTTTTGCTACTACGCAGCCTCTATAGTTGGCTGGGTGTCTTTCATTACAGTTGGTGTATTTTGGGGGTGCCTTTTTTCCCTTATACAGTCTTTTGTATGGTGGTCTCCTGCACATTTAACACATTTTGGGTTATCGTTGCAGTATTTGTGAGTGTGGCCATACTTTTGGCAGTTCTTACATTGAGGGACTAGCTTTGATTTACGTAAAGGATGAGTTTGCACTTTCATTTGTTCATCGTTAATGAAGTCCAAAAAAGTAATTTTATGCAAATAGCCTTCTTTGTTCTAACTCGAAGAATTCTATTCGGTGCAAAGGCAACTGAAACTATCAAACTTCCACCTCTGGAGTGTCGGCTCACTTTCGCTGCCTTTTCTTTCCTCAAATCATGCCAATAAATGCTGAAACCGTCCAAATTATTATTATTTTTTTCATAGCTAAAAATAACGGTTCTCAACATTCTGCTCCATGACATGTAGCCTCTGTCGAACTTTAACCTAGCTTCCTTGTGGTGTTGCTGGAATTGCGGATTTTTCATAATTTGTGTATATGGATGGTTAGAATTTCTTTTTAATACTTTACTGAACCCTTCTAAGGGAGTCTAGAAGATCGAATTAGCGCCTTGTCTGAGCAATAACAGATCGTTCTACTTTAATTGAAATTGACCGATTTGATAGACCATGTTCTTTGTGTGTTGCAATTTTTGCGCTTTCTTTCGTGGTAAAGTGGGCTCCGCACAACATTAAGGTCAAATTATTTTCATTTTCAATTATAAAAGCCACAATTTGCATGTAGGCTTATTGTAAATATATTTTCATATACTCTTAATCAAAAAACTTAAAAATAATAATATGGATATTGTAAAGCTAATCACAGTGCCTTTATACTTATTTTTGGTTTTTTGCACTGCTTCTTTATTTAGTAATGTAAACTCGCCCTGTTTCTAATCTCCAAATGCGGTTAATGGTTAACTCATTGTTGTATTTAAGAGAGAATGGAACTATCTACAATGTGGATTAAAATTATGAATGCATATGTGAGTAGCTTCACTACTATATCAAAGTGAACAGTTCGGCAACCTCTGTCTTTAAACTTTGTTCGGTCACTGTGCCTATCGTTTTCCCCAAAACTACTTGTAATTTTCGACTTTAACCCCATAGAAATCAGATATGGTAGGTACATATACGCAGACAGTCAAATCGAAGGGGCTCATTTTTATGCTTGGCTTTATTTGGAACGCCAAGTTTTCCAAAAATATCTAAACATTTTTACTTGCACCTGTATTGGTTTCCTGATTATTTTCGATCTCGAGGTTTTGATCAAACTTGACATTGCTATGATAGAGAAACTCAAGAAAGTGGGTCTTTCAATTCTGTCTGTCTGTGACACGACTTCAGCCTAAACGGCTGGAAGGATTTTGTACAAACTTTATATCTAGGATCAGTACGGTCATAATTCGAGGCGAAATCAGGATTTTCATTCTAACCCTGAAAATAACAGTACTTTACTACTGGCCGATTTATAAAAAAAAAATTCTTAAATTTCTTGATCTAATTTGATATTTGAGTTATGGTACGTTTAACGGTACTTTCCTTATTAACCGGTTTTTGAAAATTGGTTATTTCTCGCCTATGATTCGCTCGTGTTTGTTCGAAATAAATATTTGAATCATATTTATTTTTTTATTTAAAGCTTAATGCAAGCATTGTTGAACTAAAACTAAGCAATTATATAACTAACGTTAACCTAGTAAATGAGGAGCGTGATTGAAGGTATGACATGATCAGGAGGCAGGGGTGCTGTGGAGTAGGACATTTCAGAGTTGGCTTTTGCTACTGTTAAAGTCAAAAATGTGTGCCGCATTGTTTGATTTGACCAGCATTCTTAAGATAGGTTCATGATTACCATAGTTAGTGCGATGAGGGGATGTATGGAATAGGGGAACAAACCTTAGGTTGCAGGGATTGGTATTGAGAGAAATCGCTTGAAGCTGGGTGGGATAATCAATGTTACCGGCTAAAAGCTGATGAATTAAGAGTATGTCGGCAACATCACGACGTAATGACTGTAAGATAATCAGTCTAGGACCATCCATATACGATGGAAGGTTGAGGTTAGAGATGGGGCCTAATGAAGGTAATGTAGAAGTATTCCGTAACATATGGGTGCTATAACTCTTTTGAGCAGCGTTTCACAAAGCCAAGTGCTGATTTGGCTTATGATATTGTCGATGTGTAAACGAAAGTTGAGTTCACTATCGCAGATAACAGCCAAATCACGTGCTGACAAGAGTGAGGGTACAAGCTTGTCGCGAATGAAGTAGACCCTGGGAGGTAGTGGGAGACGCTTGCGGGAGTAGGTAATAGAGTGAAATTGTTGACATTAAGAGAAACCAGAAGTTGGGAGTTCCTGATGATACGTTCGGCATCATTTATTGTAAGGATAAAGATCAATGGTCCAAGATGCCTGCCTTGAGGAACCCCTGACGTTGCTACAATAGTGTCTGATACTGAAGATCTAAAACGGACTTTGTATTGTCGGTCTACTAGGTATGATTTGATCCATGACATTAACCACGGTTGCCAAGGGCTTTTAGCTTGAAAAGAATAATTTAGTGAGGAATTTTATCAAAAGCCTTACTAAAATCTGTTGCAATGACATTGCTTCCATTGCCATCCTCAAAAGCGTTCAGTGTACTAGACACAAATTCGGTTACGTTAGTGAATATTGACCTGCCTTTAAGAAATCCATGTTGATTTGTAGAAAAGAAAGAGTGAAAGAATATTGCATCATAAACGATGCTCTCGAAAGCTTAGGTATGCAAGAGAGTTTAACAATGGAACTATAATTAGATACTCTTTTTTGTGGGTAGAGGTAATGTAAGCGTCCTTTCACAGTTGAGGAAAGAATCCTTGGAAGATTAAAAATTAAAGTAGTGAGGTAGTGTGTCAGATTATTCACATATTTGTTTAAACTATGGTGGGGACATCGTCAGGAGCAGGGGAGTATTGTCCTTGAGTTGATCAATCTTATTAACAATCATTGACGGGATTATATCCACGGAGACTAGGGAAGTTTGTGCAAAGTTGTTTAAATGCGAGAAATAATCACGGTAAGGATCAAGAGGGTGGTCAGCAAACGATTGACTGAAGAAGTGAGCGAACTGGTTGGCAATTATTTTAGGGTCTCCCGAAGATGTATCCGAGAATTTGAAACTAGATGGATAGCCGTCAGATTTTCGTTTGACGTTAATAAATTGAAAAGATCTCTTGGGGGTCGGAAATCAGGTTGGATAGCATCCGATCAAGATATCCAAGGTAGAGCTTTCAGCAGAGCTCAGAGAAATGTGTATATGCGCAAAAGTATTTAGAGAAGTCAGAGTCAGATTTGGATTTTTTTATTTTTATATTTATAATTTGCACGTGTGAAAGGGGTTATGAATACCCTTATACTAATTTTAGAACACGTACGTTTTTTAGGAAAGGGGAAGAGACAGAGAGAAAGACAGATTGGAAACTCGGCTGGTATTAATTTTCAGTGAACTCCAAGGGTGGCTGTCCAGATAACTGGGGAGCTTGTTTGTTTTTGCTTTTGTCGTTGCTCATGATTCACAGTATTTTTTTCCGTCCTCCTGATGTCATCATCACGATCAAGTTGCATTTTAGCCATATGACCACCCTACTGCCAGTGTAGTAGAGTTGACATAAGCTTTCGCAATTGATCGACTTTTTATTTATTTCATGCGAAATAAATAGATGATTATTGACATCAGGATTCGAACCGTGAACCTGTAGCGTGATAAGCGATGATGTTACCACTACACCACGGCCACCGTCAAGATATGATAGCCATAGTTTGTTTCTGTTGTTGCGAAGGGAGCGTAACTCCTTGTTGTACCTGGGTGGAGAAGACAAACAGTTCTTTTAGGTAACTGCAATTTATTTTCTACGATTTAGTAAGAAAAATAAATCGCACGGGTGAAAATCTAACGTATTTCCACCTTCATACATACATATATGTTGTTTATCTGCAAATAACTCAGATTTTAAATTTAAACAAAATCGGTAAAATTATTTGTTTTATATTTTCAAGAAAATCCGTTAAAATTCGAAAAAAAAAATATTTTGACAATCTTCCGAAACAATGTTAAATATTTTTTAGATATTTATTTCAAACAAAATCGATTGAGACATTTTTTTTTTTTTTTTTTATAATTTGCGCGCGCCAAATGGGATATGAATACCATTAAATTATTTCAGGGCACGGGCGTTTGCAGAAATTGAGAGAGAGAGAAAGGAAGATTGGTGTAGTGGGTTTGAAACTTAGGTGGTATTAAGTTTCAGTAAACTCCAAGGGTGGCATCCAGATAACTGGGGAGCTTGTTTGTTTTGCTTTTTTGTCGTTGCTCATGATTCACAGTATTTTTTCCCCTCCACCTGATGTCATCATCACGATCAAGTTGCATTTAAGCCATATGACCACTCTACTGCCAGTGTTATGCCTTCGCAGTAGAGTTGACTAAGCTTTCGCAATTGATCGACTTTTTTATTTATTTCAAACGAAATAAATAGATGATTGTTGAGATCAGGATTTGAACCGTGAACCAAGAGCGTGACAAGCGTTGATGTTACCACTACACCACGGCCACCCTCATTCCTCACATAGTTGAGGAATAACCAATTTTATTTTTAAGAACCAGTTACTGATTGACATGGTACATACCCACTAGAACTCAAATATTAATATACAGACCCCACATATGAAGTTCGAATTAAATCCGTCCAGCCGGGTAGGCGGCCGACAAAATTGTGAGACACACTTTTTTGAGTTTCTCTATTATAGTAATAATCAAAAATAGTAATAATCAAAATTTCGAGATAGACAATTTTCAGGAATACTTGTCCTTATACATACGTATGTATGTAGGTGTAAGTAAAAATGAAATTTGTATTTTCCAGGAAAATGAAGTGCACGGCTGGGTCGCACATATTTGCTCCTAGTTAATTTAAAAATCACTAGAATTTGAAAATTAAGCAAACATATGCGTTAAATAAAAAAAAAGAGTATTTTAACAATTTTCAGAAAAGGGGTATGCTATGTCCTTGAATCTTCTTCTTCTTACGGCGAAGTTATGATCCGGAGTAAAAGGATCACAACCCTCCCACTTTACTGCATCCCTACTGGTCTGCCTGTGGGGTTTGCCGGTTTGACCTCAGGATGTCCTTGAATATGTCAAATATTGCTTAGATGCCGATTTTCAACAAAATTGCTGGAGTTATAACAAATTTTTAAAGATTCGTTAATAATAAAGTACCGTTATAGGAACCTCTTTCCAAAAACACCTTCTTGTGGGATATATCCAACACAAATCAATTATTAAATTTAAACAAAATCTTTTGAGACACTCGAGAAAATCGATATTTTCAAAATCAGCTATTATATAGTAAAGTATCGTTAATTTTGGGATTAGAATCATAATTTCGATTTCGCTTGGATTTGTTTCATAGGCTCTAGTTATGAAAAGAAAATCTGTCTAGCCGTTTTGGCTGCAGTCTTGCTACATACGACAGATTGACAAAATTGATAGACATACGTTTTTGAGTTTCTCTATTGTAGTAATACTAAGATTGACCAAAATCTTGAGATCGAAATTGTTCACGAAGGACATTACGCTTCATATACTGTTCATACTTCTTTTCTAGCCTGTACTTATCTTCTTCTTACGGCGAAGTTATGATCCGGAGTAGAAGGATCACAACCCTCCCCCACTTTACAGCATCCCTACTGGTCCGCCTGTGGGGTTTGCCGGTTTGACCTCAGGAAGTACCGGTAGGCTTCCAAGTTTCGGATCACTTCGTCATTGAGGCCAATCGAATGCTGGTGTTTTTGCATTTGTGTGATCCAGTTGTTTTTTGGTCTGCCTTTTTTGCGCGATTGTGTAGGAACGTTGATTGATATTGCCTTTTTGACGGAGTTCGAAGGATCTCTCCTCTGAACATGACAATACCAACTGAGCCGGTCGTGCTCTATTTTGCTTGTGTTGGGTTCTTTTACATGAAGGCTTCCTCGAATCTTTGAACTTCTTATTCTATCAAGCTTTGTCTTCATCTCAGCTGCCGTTAATTTGCCCTCATACTTTTTGTACATTGTCCAGCATTGTGAACCTTGTGAGCGCCAGACGTACAACTGCGGTGTAGAGCCTACCTTTCAGCTTAGGGGACATTTTTCGACCACAGAAGATAGTGGAGTTTTCCCACCACTTCATCCACCCTACGCTTACGCGATGATTGATGTCATCATCACAAGTTGCTTCGCTATTGATCATAGATCCCAGATATTTGAACTTTTCGCACTTGGGAAGCACTTTTGCATTCAAGTAAATGTCTGGAATAGGCCGGTGTGGATCAGAGAACGGGCAGCACAGATACTCTGTGTTTTTTTAACTAATACGGTACCCATTCCCCCCATACATCAAGTGCTCGTTGCAGGGCCATTTGACAAAGAATAACTGATGCACTTTGGGGTCCGTCACTTTTCCTTTAAGCAGATAATCAAGGACTGCAATAAATAGCAAAGGACTGAGGACGCTTCCCTGGTGTACACCGACTTCGTTTGGGAACTATTCGGTGACTCCTGCGGGACATCTTACTCTTGTCCTTGCTCCCTCATACATATCCATGATCATGCGCACGTATGTTTCTGGAATTCCTCGTTGTCTTAGCGCCACCCAGTACTTAGATGGGTGACCTCTTGGAACACCGCGTGTTGTTGGCAAATGGGCATCACAATGGATCTACATTGATCTAAGTGTGGCGTAGTAGGTCTTTCAACCTACGTCAACCCATCAAACCTAACCTAACCTAGCGCCACCCATAAGAGATCTCTTGGTTGTCTATCAAAGGCTTTTTTCAAAATCAACCAACACCATATGTAAGTCCTTTAAGGAATCACAATGTTTTTCTATTATGATCCTTATACTTTGTATTGCATCTATTGTTGATTTACCCGAGATGACCAGTGCGGGTTACTGGTCATCAGATAGCCGTATTATTTTCCGCAGTCGGCCATCTAATACCCGCTCAACGATCTTCATTGTGTGTGACATCAGCTTGACAGAATGGTAGTTATCGCAGTTTCGCGTATCGCCCTTCCCTTTGTGCAAAGGAAGAAGATAACTTTCCCTCCACTGATTAGGCATTGGATCACCGTTCATAAGTTTAGAGATAAGAATCATGAGCCATCTGGACCCGATGTCTACCATCTTTTTCCAGAACTTAGAGGGTATCTCGTCTGGCCCAACCACTTTTCTTTTTTTGGAGTATTTGACCTTATTCCTAACTTCTTCGACAGTAATGTCGGATACTTCGTCATGGTTAGGAGCGGCTCTTGGAAAGTATACCCGGGAAAATTGTTCGTTCAGAAGTCTTTCACAATACTGTCACCACCTGTGGAGAATTTTGTCGTCTTCCACAAGAAGCTGGGCTTGAGCATTGTTAATGAACTTTAAGGAACGAATCTCCTTAGAGTTAGTTGTTTTGTCGAAGCTCCTGGATAGCCTGGTTCCTATCAAGACGATATTTCCTCCAACTCCCGATAGAGGCCTTCAATACGGTATCAAGTCGCGATCTGAAGGACGTAGAACGCTAGTTCCTAAAATTCTGGTGGCTAACCGAAAGAGAGGGAACTCCTTCGTAGTTCTCTTATAATCCGGGATAGCCCTTTTGCAGTTGGCTGTTTATTTTGTGGCCGACTTACATAGCTTAGATAAGCTTAGAGCATCCGCATGGGGCCAGTTATTTATAATAAATATAGATAAGTTAGTTAAGCTATTTTTAAGCGTTTTTCTGTCTAGCATGTAAGCAATAATGAATTGAACTAATAAAAATCAGTTAAAAAGAAAATAAAAAGTGTGTTCGCTTGTGACCCGAACTGTGCAGGTTTGAATCCGGACGGGGAAAAGCCGCCCGAGCATAAAAGAGAAATGAATAAAATCCAAGTTTCTCCAACGGCTACTCCAAAAGGAGTTGTGGATGGACTTCGGTTGAGTCTGAGTTCAACGGAATTTGGAAATTTCCTTTTATAAAAAAAAAAGTTCGTGTAACCCAGTGGTGCTCTTTATTTTTATTTCATTCCCATACAAAAAATATAGGGCCAGCCAAACCTATTTCGTGATATGGGGAATTCGACATAAGATTTATTCAGCAATTTTTCTAAACGAATAATATTTCCAATCGGCAAATCTTATCACTGATACCTCTGCTAATCACAGAATACTCACGACAGCAAATGTTATTTTCGGTCAACAGTTAATAACCCATGAAGTACCTGGTGTGAATTAGCCAATCAAAATTTAGGAAATTTAATAAAGGTTCTTATAGGTATAAATATCGATTTTTTATTTTTTGGAGCCAAGTTAGGGTTAATAAATGAGTATGGTAGTTATGTAGGTGAAAAAACAAATATTTTATATTAGCTGGTTTATATTAAACTGTGCTGGTACAAATTTTCAGACAAGTATATAGTCAACAGACTTATAGGTATTGTGTAAACCTGTCTTGTATCAGTAAAACACAAATTCTTTAATTAATTATTACATAAGCACTTCTTTATTTATAAGCTCTGAATAGTTCGACAATTAACACCAGACTGACTCCCACGCATCAAGGCACTAGTTCCCACACACAATCGCTCTCTCGCTACTCAGTCTCTCTCTCTCGCGGAACCGGTCTCCACAGGTATGTATGGACAATATGTATATGGCTAGCTGTCGTCCGCCACCTTACTCGCTCAGATTTTGCTATTAAACTATTTTTATTAGAGTGCAAAAAGCGTATTTAGCTGATTTCAGCAAACTGTGCCCTTTAAAAGATGTTCAATTCGTACAAGTCGCGGGCAAAATAAAGCTAGGCTTCCCAGCGACATGCAAATGAATTATACCTTAACCTGAATCAGAATATTCTGTTACGGAACAAAGAAATAAACAGATCAATACTTAACAGAAATACCCACTATGCGGGTATTTTTTTAAAAGAAATCTGTGAATCTAATGGGTTCAGCTAAATCTGGAAATCACGACCCTAACTTCTAATTCGATTAAATTTTTTGATGATTCTCTTTCAGTAAAAAAGTGTGCTTGCTGATTAAATATTATTAATATATGACTTAACTTTTACTGTTGACCGCCTCTTCAAAGTGGGGGCTGGCGAGCTAACACTTCCAAGTTTTTTGAAGAATGAAAATGATGAAATTACGATACGAGTATATTTTGGAAAAGTAGGCAGACTGCAGTGGCTTATAACGCGAAACTGCAAATCTATAAATCAATATTGTTCAAAGATAAAACTATAGTTTTAGAGTGGATGAGTATACGTAGGAACTAACAAAAGTTCGCTTAGTTGATTGAATAATAAAATACAAAAAAATGTTAACTTTAGATATTTAATCTTCATCTTTTTTTTTAATTTCTTCTCATAATTCTCATTTATATCAATACATTTCTTCAGTCGATAGATCCATCTTTCAAAACAGCTTTCAAAATCCTCTTTTTGGAGCTTTTCGATTTCGACATTGACTGCATTAATAATCTCCTCATTAGATGTGAAGATTTTTCCCCTCAAATCTTTTTTTATTTTCGGAAACAGCCAAAAGACAGACAGCGCTAGATCCGGAGAATAAGGTGCTGGGCGAATTTCATTGATGCCCGAGAGTGCAAGAAAATTGTTGGTTTTTTCAGCAGTGTGCGCAGGAGCATTATCGTGGTGCAAAAAGTAGCGGCGCAGATCCTCTTTTTGTCGGTGTTCTAGTAAATTTTGGAAAACTTGTGGTAATACCAATTAGCAGTGGCTGTCTGACCAGTTTTAAGCGGGATGACGGCGACAATTTTCACCCTGGTGAAGTACATCGACATCATAATTTTTGTCGTTGACTTTTGTTGCGTGGCCTTTACTGGAGGATTTACAAATTCTGGAATCCATACTATGGACTGCTGTTTGGTTTCCGGGTCGTACTTGTAAAACCAAGATTCATCACCTGTAATGATCTTATTGAAGCAACTTGACTCTCCATTTTCAAACTTATCTAGGAAATATTGAACAAAACGAACAGGAGCCTCTTTTTGCTCTCCATTGAAAATTTTTGGAACCCATCGAGCTGACTTCTTCGAATATTTCAGGTGATAATTTAAAATTCGTGACACAGCCATGGCATTAAAGCGAAGTTCATCCGCAATCATATCCTGTGTCATCCTGGCATCTTCGTCAATTTTAGCCTTCACCAGGGCCACATTTGTATCGTCGGTCAAGGATTTGGGCTGACCTTCACGAGATTCGTCCTCCACAGAAAAATGGCCAGTCTGGAATTTTCGAAATCACTTTGAAATAGTAACAAGATATGGGGCATTTATTCCGTATGCATTTTAGCATTCGTGCAGAATTTTGACTGGCGTGAGTTGACGTCGAAATCCGAAGAGAATGGCAAAACGAATTTCTTCCTGTGTTTGCGGTGGAACTTCAACCGAGCTTACGTCACTAATTTTTCTCTTTCTCATCTCCATTTTTACCTATTGCTCTGAAATTTGGAAATAAATATTGTTAGATTATAAGCTACAGAAATGCATCTTCTTTTTTTTTTTTTTTTCAAAATCTACTAAATTGACATCGGACAGCCTTTTTCGGTCGAGCAATGGTACCCCGATTGAAGCTTATTTGAACGGATATGCTTAAAGCTTCAGGTCTGGGATCTGTGGCGTCACAGTTCACACATCCATATGTATAATATCAGATACATACCTTACCACGTTTTTGATAAACGAAAATCGAATAACAGACTGTTTTAAGAAAATTGGTTATTTCTCGGCTATGACTCAGTCGATTTTGTTTGAAATTAATATCTAAAGAATATTTAACTTAAGAAATTGCTATGCCTACAAAATATAATTTATAAACAGCTCATAGCATCTTTCTGTTTTATGTGTTCAATAAAATATTACTTACGGCTGTGAAAAATCCAAGTATCCTTGACAGCTGTATTTGGTTTCGCATATTATTCGACAATATTTTGATTTCAATTTGTTTATAAAGAGCCGTAGACTGTTGTAGTGATTGATTTCACTCGTAAATAATAAATAAGTCTATTAGACTTTTTTTTTTTTTTTCAGTTATACAGACCCTGGTCATATTAATATGACCACTACCTACCTGATTTTAACAAATACTATGTTTCTGTCCAATTTATTCATATGTTGATTGTTTGTTTCATATCAATGTAATTTACAGTTAATGTGGCGTTATTAAAAGCTTTTCTTTTACCCTATTACGAGTAACTTTGAAATGATGTAATTGTGAAGCAGTGAGCCAATGGACAAACATGTATAACTCTAATTTGAAGTAAAAATTTAAAATTTCCGTTAACAATCCACAACAATTGACTTTTTATGTGTTTTGTATGTGCAAACGGAAAAATAATGTGTTGGTATTTTTGAGGATCCTGGGTAAAGTTGAAGATATGCATTTTTTAAACTAAACTTGTACTACTATAGGTCATTTTAACCGGGGGGTTTTCAATTGATAATAATCGGGTTTTCCTTAAAATATTATACAAGTGTAATAAGATGGATTTTGTACTTTGCAGATACAGATGAATGGCCGAATTATTGCTATTAAGAGCGTTTTGTGATTAAGCAAGTTGTTTTTAACCAAGGAGTACTGTATGTTATTATTTACGAATGAAATCAAAGTAATTAGTTATTGCGACGTTTACTATTCTCATATATAAACAAACAATTGACAACGCTATCCGAAAGCAAATATACAAGCAGCTCTCTTTCAGATTCCGAGGAACTTCATGCCAAACTTCAACATTCTAATACACGAACAGAAACGGGAAAATCAGTAATCGATAAAAAAAATACCAGAACATTTTGCTACAAACAGCAATTATTGATAGAACTTGTTCACTTTAATAATTCCAAATAATAAGAGAATTAAAAAAAAGAAGAAAAAGATTGTATTTTATTAACGAGGTACTACTGTACCTATTTTCATAGTTTTTGAACTATTCTTCATCAAAACAAAATAGTAATACCGCAATGTTTTCTTTGTGCGAGGTTTTCTTACTAATCTAACGATTTCCATTTTTTTTTTGATTTTATAAAAATTTACCAATCCAACCAATTTACTCTTGTTAAACAAGTATTAGTCAACAAGTGTATGTCTACTTGTTGACTTCTTGTTTTTTGTTATATGCCCCATATAGTATTGAATGGTACAACTCTACTTGCGTACTTCAAAACTTCAATGAAACATCCCCGGTCTTTTGTGTCTTTGTTCGGTACGTAATTAACCCTCAAAATAGACAGTTACTTTTAACTTGTAAAAACCCTTGATATAAGATATGAACCCTCAACAACTGGTTTTCTTTACTTTGAACTTAAATTACATGATTTATTTTATTCTTAAATTACGCAAAGACATCGATTTTAAACATTTATTTTGCAATCTTCAGGCATATACAGTCGCAGCAAGAAACACTTCTTCCGTCTCATCAAAAAGCTTCCAGTGGTTCAAGCTCGCATCGAAAAGGAAATTGGTGGAACACGTCAATCGTTCAAAGATGAAATGGTAAAAAGTTGTGAAGGTCTTTTATACTCATCGAAGTTACCAGAGAAGGGTCTTTCAAAAGATCAAATCTTGAAACTAGTTGACGACCATTTGCAGAAGGGAAGCTACGATTGGCGCGATGGTCGTGTATCCGGCTCTGTCTATGGATATGATCCACAACTCGTTGAACTCATCACGCAAGTGTACGGTAAAGCGTCATACACAAATCCCCTGCACCCCGACGTTTTTCCCGGAGTTTGTAAAATGGAAGCTGAAGTTGTAAGAATGGCATGCACTTTGTTTAATGGTGATGAAAATACCTGTGGAACAGTAAGAATGAAGTATACTTTTACCCTATGTTTGCTAAATAAAAAAAAAAATTTAGATGACTACCGGTGGAACTGAGTCCATTTTCATGGCATGTAAAGCATACAGAGACTATGCTCGTGAAGTTAGAGGGGTCACAAAACCAAACATGGTAGTACCGACTAGCGCGCATGCTGCTTTCGAGAAATCCGGGCTGTATTTAGGAATTCATGTGCGTTTTGTTAAGATTAACCCAAAAACTACAGAGGTTGACCTTGTTGCCTTCAAGAAGGCAATCAATCGTAATACTATTCTGGTAAGTAAACTAAGGAATTGAATGTCGGAATATAATTTCGTTTTGCTACAAAATTAAGAACGTCTTTGTCATCTGCAGCCTTTGGAATGAATTTTACGAAAACATTTAATTTTGTTGGATTCTATGTTAATTAACCACTTATTAACTTGCACTCAAAATATTAACCGATCTCAGAATTTTACAACTAAAGTACATGTAGTCGTAAAATTATAAACCAATTAAATCCTTTTATTCGTTACTGAGGTATTCGTAAGAAGTAGTGAGGTCAAACGAGGATTCTTAGATCGGTTTAAATGTAGGCGCTCTTTAAAATCAGGAATGTAATTAGCGAAGAATTTGATCTCGTAGTGAAGAAGCAGTATGTTTTCACACATTACCTTGTTTTACTCCATACTCATTACACCGTATTCTCGAAAGAATTTTTAGTCAAATCTATGAGGTGTTTAGTGTAATTTGAATTAGAATATCTTCAAATAGTTTCAAAAACATCATTGAATGAAAGAATGTAACTTATGTTTAACAAAGATCACATTCTAATTAGACATTCAAATTAACACGAATATGTCGTCACATTAGCTGCATCCTAGAAGAAACGTACCGAGTTTAATTTTGTACATAAACTACCAAATCGAGTTCGGAGCGTTGAGAAACCGGTACAAAATCAAGCCAGTGATTTCTAAGAAAGTTTTTATCATGTTAGATTCTTAGAGACTGCTTTAAAACAGACAATGCAATGAAACTCATAGGTGTGAGGGGAGCAAAAAAGTGAAAGATGTGATTGCGGATTTATGCAATAAATCTTGAGTTTCAGCCTTGCACAGAAATGTCTATGAAAAAGAGTTTTAGTCATGTTAGTGAATAAAACATCAGTTAGCGCTCACGCCCCACCAAAAGAATACGATAACGGTACCAGCCATTATGTCTGCAATCTCCTTGGCAAAGATCTAACGTTGAAGGGATACAATCGTAAGAAACTATAAGAACTTTTGCCAATTAAATGCCTCTTAATCTATCGAGAGAGCCACTAGAAATTTCGCTCTGGTGTACTGCGTTTATATTCGATACTGCAACCAAAACTTTGGCCTTATGAAGTGTCGATAATCACTTGCAGCAAAGCAAGAGGTATTAAAAGTGACACTGTAAAGATTGATAGGAAGTGAAGTACGCGGTCAAGTCTATAAAGAATCAAAAGCATTAGTGTAAAAAAAACGGGTCAAGTTTTCTTGTACAGAATTCGTGTAACTATTCAGCCACTTGTTCAATGCTTTATTTGCCACATGTTTATTTACTTACATATACAGACGTTTGTTCGATGTTTACCTGTTAGTTAGTTTTCCAACGAAGAAATTTAAATGAGATTTGATTTGTATTCTGATGTTTTTTTTTTTTTTTTTTGCACTGCTTTCATTTCGTCATGGTGTTTGCTTTCTCTGGTGAGTTTGCTTCGCTGTCGGTCATATAATTTTTGAGACTCCTCGACCAATATGTCAATTTCTTATTGGGCAGAGTCGGTATGTTGATTCAATTTTACGTCTATAGGACTTAATTTTCATAGTTCCAGCCCATATTGTTGACCCGTAGAGCACTATAAATATAACCACTCTGATCAAAAGCCGACTCGGCTGTATCTCAGTCCTCTAAGATTTGGTATGATACGTATAAGTGCATTATTCACTCGTGAGGCTTTGGCACTTAGATACTCCTGATGTTCATTAAACGAGAGCTTGGTGTCAATAATGACACCTAGGTATTTGATGTCTTGCTTCGATGTAATCTTGAGCCCCTCTATCGATTCCCTCTACATTCTGCTACTGATTAACACCGTTTTCGTTTTATGCTCTGCTAGTTTTAAACCCATAGATTCAAGCCAGCTTTTAACAATCCCGATTGTGTCGTTGCTTATTTCGACCACTTCTTCCAGTAGCTTGGCGAGCACGACTATCGCAATATCGTCCACGAAGCCTGTGATCTTAGTTTCTTCTGCTATAGGTAGATTGAGTATCCCATTATACATAACATTCCACAGAAGTGGACCCAACACTGAACCTTGCTTGAGGCCACCATCTGCATCATATATCACGGCCTTCTGTCTGAAGTAATCCATCGCTATTTTCATGATGTATGTTGGTACCCCTATATTTCAAAGGGCTTCCAATAGGTGGTTCCAATTCGCGGAGTTGAATACGTTTCGGACATTCAACGTGATGAACAATACCGTTTAGCACAACTCCTCCATTTTCTGCCTTTTATGGTTTTTTTCGCTGTGTTATCACTCGGATTGCATCTATAGTGAACCGTGCGTTTCTAATGGCTGCTTCCAACCTGTTGGTGATGATATGTTCCAGGATTTTTCCAACCGTATCCAACATACAGAGTGGGCGAAACGACGGTGGATCCCCGGGGGCATAGCTTCCTTTGGGGATTAATATTAGTTTTTGCTCCTTCCATCGTTCTAGAAACACCCCTTCAATCAGGCATGAGAGATATTCGCAAATACGTCCGGTCGAGCTCTAATTGCAGTTTTAAGGGTTATGTTTGAAATGCTATCTAGCCCAGGTACTTTTTTATCTCCGAATCTGTTAGTGGCTGCGACTAGTTTTTCTACAGTAACTACAGAAATTGGGCGTGTTTCTTCTGGTAGTTGGTCCTCCAGTGGGGTTTCCTGTTGTCTTGGAAACAGCTCATTGACCATGTTTTGGTCGACTTCGTTGTATAATTCATTAAAACTCTCGCGCTTGCTGTTCATGATTGTTTTTTTTAACCTTCTACGAGCTGCTGTTGGAGTTCCGTGAAAGTATTCCTACCTCTGGAGCGTTGACACAGTCTTCTCACACGATGACATTCGGAACATAACTGTAAGATTTCCTCACCACCAGTATACAGATGTATTATCTATTAGTAGTTCTCCTTCGCCCTTGTAATATTCATGTAATATGTTTGATCATCTGTTCTGTTTTATTAATACCTGAGCCTGAGAGCGTTAGACACAAACAAACAGCGTAGAGGCGGGACTAATGTTAAGAAGTAAACTATTGAGTTTGGCGAAATCTACTAAAAACTGTGAAAACGGTCCAACGTCGAAAGAAGATGATTGCTCTCAGAGACTTCGGAACTGTAGGCGTCGAACGAGAAGATGAGGTCAAATTGTCTATTTAAGTTGTTTCGGATGTCACTTACTTGGAATAGGCCAAAGTCAGAGAGACAATCAGTTAGTAAGATTTGCTTGTCGAAGGTTTCGGTGGGGATCTAATGGGAGACCATTGAAGGTGGGGAAGCTTAAAGTCCCCTAAAATGATGACGTCGTCATGTGCATCATAAAGCTCATCGACCGCATCAAAGGCAAGTTGGTAAGAACCAATTGGTTGAGATGGGTGTATATAGCACCACATTATGAAAAAATAGCGTTTGGGTATGGATATCTTGGCACATATAATCTAGAAATCGGCGGTGTGCGAGCTTTTGAAAACGTAGAGTCGTGGCGACTGTGTATTGTCAGCAGAGTGCCCGGCCGGATAAGGCGTCATTTGATACAAGTCCATCAGTGTGGTAAGTATTGAAAGCTGTGCAGAATAATTCGCTGTTACTGATATTGGGGGTTAGATTTGTTTTTATCAAAGCAAAAATGTCGTAAGGGAGTTTTTGAGAGTTCAGGAATTCGTCGTGGGTTTTGGGGCGTAATCCTTTAAGATTTTGATAGTAGAGAGACATGCATTTCGGGGTAATTTTAGGTTGGGGGTGGTGAGATAATTCACCAAGTGGGTTTAGAGATCGGGTAACGTCATTGGTATTAGAACATAAGACTGTGTCGGAGCAGTGATTAGGGATGATAATATTTATTTGAGTCCATTAGTGGTCTGTTTTATACCATTCTGGTACGGAACACTAAAAATAGTTATCCTTTTTATGTACTTTATTGTATATATTTTTATATACAAATTCTTAATATTTACAATCAACCGTTCAATTTCTTTGGAGGAAGTCCAAAAAGCCATCACCAAAAGTAATAAAGCAGCTGAAAAGAACAGGATTTCTTTCGAGTTTTTCGAAAAAGAATCAGGTTAATAACGGAAATGTTCAACTCAGGTATTGTTTCAGAAAACTATTCCTATTATTCAAACAAACTACCCAAGTAACTATAGGGGTATTTCATTCCTTAATACCTCCCTATAATTATTCACGAGTGGGTTGCTTGAATTCATATGGGTAAAATCTAAAGGGTTTTTAAATGAGTTTCAGGCTTAAATCTACATAAGGGGAAAAAGTTACATGCTTTTTTCATATTTGATGTCCGTGCATGATTCGGCTCAGAACATAGGAGTGCACTCTTCCATAAGCTCCGCAAGTTAGGAAGTTCTTCTAGGCTGCTACAAAATCTGTACACCGAAAATCTAACGCAGTGTAGGGTGGAGTTGATTTATTAGATTGACTCAATACATTCACAGGAATCAAGCAAGGCTGCAAGTTGAGTCCTCTACTGTTCTGCCTTTATTCGGATGACCTCGTTGACCCGCTAATAATACTAGCATAAAAGTTTCTTTTTCCTGGCGACATCGTCGTTACTACAGAAACGGCGAACATGCCGCAATTGATGATTAATAACCTGGAGCATTATTGTTTGTATTGGCTGTGAAATGTCTGTGACAAAGACGATAAGACCAATATTATGATTTTTCGGAATAATCCTGGTTGATATACATTTGAAAAAAATTTACCCTTGAAGAGGTGCGGTTGGAAATAGTCAAACACTATCGGCACCTAACGGTAATTCTTATCCCACACACCTACAGGATAAGCTGAAGGAATCAAAACAAGCTATTAACAGGACTTGGAAAAAGTTTTAAATGGAAATGATGTCACAACTAAATCTAAGTATAAACTCTACGAGGCACATGTGTTTCTAAAGCACATTTTTAATTTACCAAAAAATACACGGAGATATATGCTGTACGTGAAAACGGGTCTGCTCTTCTTAGCTTATACGCATTGACGCTACGCTCGTAGTACATACTAAAACAGTTGTACCCGCCATATCATCGTCTTTTTTTTAAATTCGTCATCTATTGAAGAGGAAAGCTTCCCTATTTCAAAAATGGGGGCAGCTCCGTAACAAATGTAATGTTGCTAAGGAGGGACGATAGACATATTTGGAATGCAGTGTTAGAAGCTATTTTGCGGAAGCTTGGTGGGAGGATGCATGTCAGTTTTATGGAAAGTGCCACTCAATCTGAAAATTGAATTATCTATATCATTGAGGATGCTTACATGACTAGTATAAACGAGAAACTGTCCATCTTTATCAAATCAAGTTTGATTATGTGAACAAGAAGAAATTAATGAATGCTTAAGTTTGTATTTATCGTTAAATAAATTAGGATCAACGATTGATTATGATTTATAAATAGCGTTGTGGGTAATTACGAATCGGATGCACTAGAATTTAGAAGGCAACATATTGAAGAATAGTTGCAGTTCCTTCTATTTTTCTTTTTTTTTTATGTACATTTCTTTGTAAACCATTAAAATTGTCAATCTGTATTAAAAAATGTTTGCTGGAATAAGAAAATAAACCCATTTATTATTATTATATAAAGTAGTTATGTTTGATTAGATCTTGAGACCCCTCGGGGGGCATAGGGCGTCAACACCTGCGCGGCATCGTGTTCGGTTTTCGTTTTAACATGTTTGGTAACGGAATTTACTTCGCGCCGTAAGGTATGACCAATCCACTGCCACTTCCTCCGTCGAATTGTGATGTCAATAGGTTGCTGACCCGTTCTCGAATAAAGCTGTTCGTTCTAGATGCGGTTATATCAGAAAATTCTACGGAATGATGCGTATACATCTATTAACGAAAGAATGCAGCTTTCGAATGATAGTGTTGGTGATCTTCCAGGTACTACACCCATATAGTAGTACTGACTTAACGTTGGAGCGGAAAAGTCGCAGCTTGGTTTTAGTGCTGTAAACATTGCTATTCCAGATTTTGGAAAGCATTTCGAACGCAACTTTTGCCTTCTCGATTCTGCTGCACCTTATTTGCTTCGGTTTCCAGACTGTGCACCATTTGGTGCAAGTTCATTATTTTGTGTGAAAGCAAATAGTGAGATGTCATTGTCCATTGCATACCGCAGTTGTGTATACATGAAGAATATCACTGATAGAAATAACAGTGGTGGGAGTATGCAGCCTTGGCATATACGACTTTGAACTTCAAAATCATGACACCTTACCATTATGTAAAACGTAACACTTAGCATCCTCATAGGTAGTCACACCAGATGAAATCACGGTTTATGTTATCGAAAGCTTTCTCGAAGTCGATAAACAACAAGTCGAGCGGAAATCTATACTGGACGCATTGCTGTATGATGATGCGCAATGTGTTTATGTGGTCGATGCAGGACGATTCCGAGCGGGAAGTCTGATTGTTCGACTTCGAGAGTGGAATCAAGATGTTCTTTGATTCGATTCAAATTATTTTGATACTATTTGGGGAACATACTATTTTGGCAGGACGCAAATACTTATCCAGTTTTTGCATTCAGTAAAGTTTCTTTTCTTTAGGAGTTTGATGGTCAATCCATTTTTCAACTCTTCTGGAAAGCTTTTGCTTTCCCATGAATTCCTTATGATATGGTGCGGGAGATCTGCCGATGTATTTGGCGCTGCCTGGAAAAACTCAGCAGAAATCCCATCAAGTCCCACCGCTATAATTTTCTTGAGTGCTTTGATCCCTGCTATGATCTCGCTGCTACTGGGAAGGCCGATGCGGATTCGGGTATTTATTGTTAACGGAGATGCTTTGTGGATATGGCGTGTCCTTCCTTTTTGAAAAATCATACAAAAAGAGAAAATAGAACAATGTAAATTGAATACAATTTTGTCTAAAATGTTTAAATATAATTCTATCTATGCGATTGACATTGTTTTCTTCTCCCAAAAAAACATTTCTTGCGCATGCGCTTTGTTAAGTTTTCATTCAGAATCGCTGCTGATTTAGAATGGCAGTGGTGAAACAGAAGCTGCATTTCGTGAAGCATCCGGAGCAGATATTGTAGATTTCGTTCAAGTTATTGAATTGATCAGCTGAGTTGAGCACTTTATCTCTTTGAACTCATTTTAATCGATTTACCTCGTTGAACTCATATTGATATTTTAGGAGTTAATTTGAGAGTGAGCGACTCATGCGGAAATAAGTGCATTGTGCATTTATTTTTCACCTTGGTGCCTGATCCTTAAATTGTACAGCTTCCTATCAGCAGAAAGTCACATAATACCATTGACAATTACACATACATATAGTTATATATACATATATGTATGTATGTATGTTTATGATATTCGGTCCGTAACCCTGGGCACATGAAGCACATTTATGTGCTTGAACGCAATTGAGTGCAGACTTATTACCCACCCAAAAAGGTTATTATGTCTTTAATATGCCGGGTCATAACTTCTCAACTTTATTAACTTAATGCTCGTTTAAGTGGGTAATATGTCCACAAATGAATTGTGGTGGGCCATTATGTGCCTTAAAGCCTGTTTTTTTTCTTCTCAATTCATTCATTTGATTGTTTTACACTTCTTACTATTGTGATTAATAGCAAGAAGCCATGATTTTACTTATTTTAAGAATACAGACGCAGTTTTAACAAATCGTATATTTTCGGGGAGACTATTAAATATGTAGCTTGCAGGAAACAATCGAATAAAAGTTCTTCAAGCTTGAAATGTGAAAAGGAGGAATACAAACGACATTACCAGTATTGCACCGTATAGGTGGCTCTGCATATAGCAACCTCTTATGAAGAATACTTTGAGGACTTTAAAAAAGTATAAATGTCTTACAGGCAAAATTTTCATTCTTTTAAATAATTCTATGGAGTGGATTAGGCCAGCCGATTTACATACTTTTCTTATTCCACACTTTTGTAAGACAGTCAGCTGTTTTTTTTGTTTTATATATAATTTGCACGTGTGAAAGGGCATATGAATACCCTTATACTAATTTTAGGAGACGGGCGTTTTTTTTTTGTGGAAAGGGGAAGAGACAGAGAGAAAGACAGATTAGTGTAGTTGGTTTGAAACTCAGATGGTATTAAGTTTCAGTGATATCCAAGGGTGGCGTCCAGATAACTGGGGAGTATTTTTGTTTTGCTGTTATTATCGTTTCTTATGATTCACAGTATTTTTTTCCGTCCGCCTGATGTCACCATCACGATCAAGTTGCATTTTAGCTATATGACCACCATAGACAAGAGCTTCGCAATTGATCGACTTTTTTATTTATTTCATGTGAAATAAATATATGATTCTTGACATCAGGATTTGGACCGTGAACCAGCAGCGTGACAAGCGATTATGTTACCACTACACCACGGCCACCTTCTGTTGGAGTTTATTAAGGTATGTACAGTGCTGGCACGCTAATTAGCACACCCTATCATACAAAGTTATGATAAGATAAAACGAATGTTAAAGTAAAACAATTTAATAAGGATCTTCAATGTTTGCTTTTATTGATATTAATACTTAATTAATTTATAAAAAAAAACAATAAAAAAAAATAAAAAAATAAAAAATAAAAAAATATGTGTTTTCGTAACACGCCAGGGTCTCGTCAAAGACATCTGAAAATATAAAAAATTAAATAATAACAAGTTAAAATTAAAATTAACTTATGTAAACTTACCTAGTACTTAGTTGGGTACCCTTTTTGGGTAATTACGGCGGCTCATCGTTTATTCAAGGAGCACGTGAGGCGTGCGCACTCTTCCTTTGGTATCTTAAACCATTCTTGATGGATTGTGTCCCATAACTCCTTCACATTTCTCGGTTTTAAAGCCATGACACGTCTCTTAATAATAGCCCACAAATTTTCGATTGGGCTTAGGTCTGGGCTCTGAGGGGGCCAATCCATTACCGATATTTGGTGTTCTTCAAACCACTCTTTTACAGACCTGGCCTTATGGCAAGGCGCATTGTCCTGCTGGAAAACAGCTTCCCGGTACAATGATAGCGGTAAACTCTCAAGATATGGTATGAGGTGGTTCGACAACATAGTCTTTATGCTAGAGCATCTAATTTACCTTTTATAAGGACTAGAGGTCCAACACCATGAGAGCTAAAACAACCCCATACCATTACGCTTCATCCACCAAACTTTACCGTCTTTTTGGTGTACTTGGGATCTAGTTGCTTGTTTGGAGGTCGTCGTACAAAAGTTCTTCCATCAGAACCACAGATATTAAATTTGGATTCATCGCTCCATATCACTGAATTCCATAAAGATGAAGGAGAATCCAAATGGCCTCTTGCGAATGCAATTCGCTTCTTCCTACTACCATCTGTTACCTTCGGTTTCTTAAGACTCTGGCATCCTCGAAGGTTGTTCTCCAAAAGCCGTTGTCGCACCGTCCTAGCCGCGATGTTTACACCATATTCTTGCTCCATGCGCGCTCTAATTTCAGAAGAAGTGGCAAAAGGATCTCTAAGAGCATGTCGGACTATAATGGAATCCTCTCTTTTCGTTGTTTTTCTAGGTCTGCATTTTCTTTTATCCGCAAATGTTCCATGGGTTTCATAATGCTTCAAAGCGTGTTGCACTTTTTTCGCGAACAATCTATGTTCCGTGCAATTTTGCTGACGTTTCGCTCCTTCTGGAACATTAGCCATATTAACCTCCTCTCCTCCGGCGTAGAACTCTTGTTTAATCCCATAACTATTTCTAAATGCACTTAAACACTTCAAAATAATACTTTATAACTCACCACAACAATAGGATGAATGAAAAATAACGGCTTTAAATGAAACGCAATTTTTTGTTTGGGTGTGCTAATTAAAATTCCAACGCGAAAGGCAATCTATTTTAAAAATAAAAAAAAATATAAAGCAAAGCCTACTGAAATTTCAAAATTTGAACATTTCAAAATGTGATTAGAGATTGTTAAATATGTAATATGGACATATAATAATTTATAAATTATGTTGTATTATGAAATAAGGCACAAGTTTATTCTTTTATGAGGGTGTGCTAATTAGCGTGCCAGCACTGTACCTCCCCATGAACTTATTCCATACTGCAGTCTGGAGTGAAAAATCTCAAAGTAAATTGTTTTTAGGGTCTTTGTAGAGCAGTATTTCCTAAGACGGTAGAAGATACGTAGAGCAGATTGTAGATATTTTTTCAAAATTGAAATGTGTTCGTACCACATCAAATTGCTGTGAATAATTACACCTAAGTATTTTTAGTGCTCAACTAATTCTCTTTTGGAGCAATTCGAATTGCAGCTAATATTTTCGCTATATACATAGGACATTGAGGCTTTACACATCACAAACACAGTTTAGCAAGCTATGTCTACAACAAGTAGATGCATGAAATGTAGTGCCAAAGTCAGGGGATTCTTTCGCGGTAAGACTGAAATACATTAGTTTAGTCTTATTGCTTACAACTAACTTTTGTTTGGTGAACTAGAGTCTTAGCAAGTGGACATCGTGATTAATGTCAGCAACTAAATTTAAGAGGTTGGAAATATAGAGTTGACATAGATTAGAAACAAGATGGGATCAAGGACAGATTCACCTAGATTGATTATCTTCGAACTATTTAAACTATCCCCGATTTTTACCTTTTGTATTCTGTTCTTTAGATAAGAAGTAAACCAATCTAAGATAAAACCGTGAAACCCCACACGATGGACAACAATGTCGAAGGCTTTTGTAATATTTTTTTAACATCAAGTCCTTTGTACACAAATGCACAAAAGTCTAAGAGAGCGTCTTCCGTAGAAAGGCTTTCTCTAAACCCAAACCGCCTTTCGCTAAAGAAATTTATACCATTAAGATATTACAAAACTCTGCTTTTGATAGTATGTAGAAAGTAAGGAAATCGGTCTGTAGGTCCTTCTTTTCTTTTTAGTTTTTCTTTATAAGAATTATATTGGCGCATTTTAACAAATCTGGAAAATTTGCCGAAAAGATACTCAAATAAAAAATATGAGATGAAATATCAACGACGTTAAGGCAATTTGTTTCATAACAATGTTGGAAATACCATTGTTACCACAAGAGTTCGAAGTTTTGAGACTGTGTACTGTTTTTAATAGTTCAAACCCTGTAACAGGTTCAAAGAAGAAGCTGTTCCTTACAGAAGTGTGGTCCCCAAGACCAGATGTAAAGCTACAGCTGCAAAGGCTTGGAAAGTCTGATATTTGACCCACTGAGGCAAAGTAGTCATTAAACTCGTTAGCAACTGCTGCGGGATCTTCTATGCTATGGTTTTTAGTTTTACTGCATTATTACCGTTTACAACTTTCCAATCTTTTTTAAGATTTCATTGTGAATTTCGTATTCTACTCTGATAGTAACTGTCACGACAGACTTTAATTTCGTTATTAATTTGTTGGCACATGTGATTGTAATGACTTTTCAAAACAGGATTCAATGGGTGTTTGCAATATTTATTACGTAGTTTGTGCTTGAGTTAAAGAGGTTTGTTCATCCAGGGCTTAAGTTTAATTTCAGATTTTCTTTGCTCGATGGAAAAGCTATAGATATCAATGTGATTAGTTAGAGTATTTAGGAATAGTTCATACGCCTAAGACGCATTTATAACGGTATGGATTTCATACCAGCAGCTTATCATTGTAGTTGACTTTAGTTACCTTAAGGGGAGCGGTATCTACAGACTTTTTGTTGTTTAAGATATTTAGGATTATACCAGTCAAACAGTGGTCAGTTATTTGCAGATCAAAGTTAATACACGGGCATAGATTAGTTGCCAAATTCATAAAGCGACCAAATACATGATCGAGGCAAGTATTAGAAATCGGTCTTGTAGGTTCATTAATAAACGAAGTTAATCCATGCTCTGCCATTAAAAATCCATATGTGTCAACTGTAGTGTTACAACTTAAAATGTCCACATTAAAGTTGTACTTTATTCATCTTTATAACTCTGAACTCCTCCCTCTGAAGGCATAAGCGCGTAATACAGATGTCATGGGAGGACAGAACCCTTCAACTCTTGCCTAAGCAAATAAAGATATTCGGCTTTAGATAGAAGTCCAAGACAATGCTGGAGAAAAGATCTGAAAAGCTTCCGTGATTAGAACAATTATTATTCGCACTTTCCCCACTTCACGCTGCTATTATATGTACATATGTGTATATTTGATAGAGGTCATACTGGAGACTAAAAAATGCGTAGACCTATTGGTCCATTCTATTTCGGTTATGAGCAACGATTGATCGATTTATGTCCCGAAATGATATCCATTATGAACCTATTACAAAAATCGGTGGCTGTTTTTATACAAAAGCTAATAAGAAATCACTATAACCCGCATAACATTTCTCACAGATATTTTAGTTCGCAATATTTTTAACACCATATACTCGTAATCTTATCTATCGTAAGCGTAAAACCTTCGTTATGTCTATTGGATATGTGGTCTCTGTTGATATTTATTGCTATAACTGAATGATTTCATCCCCATTCCTCCAATGCTCTTACCAACTGATTTATTCCTAATACTGTCAAAAAAGTATTCCAAAGATATAAACCTTACAGGTGCCCACAAGTGGTCTGTTGTGTTAGTAGATTCTTTTTCTATGCAAGGTCCACAGAAATAATTGAGTAGACTATTCAGCATACTTTCTATTAAAGCATTGTCAGTAACAGCGGTATAATGCATATTTTTAATAAATTTTTTACCACGCGGATAATAGAACACTTACTGAATTTAGGCGCTCCCTTTATTGCTTCCCTGATGTGCTTACATATATATGTAGGTATATATAATAAAAGAAAAATGTTTTTTTTGACATTCCACTGGGGAATCGCTTTGTTTCCTTTCCATGCCATGCGAACATTTCGTTGCTACTTCTATTGTCGCCTCTAATGAACTTCGATGTAGTTTCTTCAAGGAAAGTCGTCTTTTTTCTTAAGTTGCAATTTATATATATACTTATACATACTTATATACTTATATACTTATATACTTCGGACTTCTAACAATATTATGTGAACATGAAGGTCGGCTTCGGTTCGTTCGATACTAGGGTATTGTGACGACTTTTTAATACACAGCGCTAACCTCAATTACTTCAAAAACTAATCTATTTTAATACCATTCTAGCTCGCGGGCTCAGCACCTAATTTCCCTTATGGAACAATTGACGATATTGAAGAAATCGCAAAACTCGGACTTAAAAGCAACATTCCAGTGCATGTGGATGCATGTCTTGGAAGTTTTGTTATAGGCTTCATGAAGAGAGCCGGCTATTACGTGAGACCATTTGACTTTAGCGTAAATGGTGTAACAAGTATCTCAGCTGATACGCATAAATACGGTTTTGCCCCCAAAGGGTCTTCGGTAATACTTTACTCCGAAGAGAAATTCAGGGACCACCAATTCACTGTGACTACCGATTGGCCAGGGGGTGTTTACGGATCACCAACTTTGAATGGATCAAGAGCCGGTGGTATTATCGCCGCTTGTTGGGCGACAATGATGAGTTTCGGCGAAGAAGGCTACCTGGAAGCCACCAAACGGGTTCTAGACACATCGCGATTGATTGAAGATGGGTAAGAATGGTGAATAATTTGCTTTTTCTCCATAATAATGAATGTTTCTTGTAGTTTGCGGAAAATAAAAGGAATCTTCATCTTCGGAAAGCCAGCAACGTCTGTGATTGCCATCGGGTCAGAAGAGTTTGATATTTTCCGTCTATCAGATGCACTCTGCAAGTTGGGATGGAATCTGAATGCTCTACAATTCCCTTCAGGGTAACGTAAATTATATTCGCATCTAGACTTCTTCTTATGTATTTTTCTGCAGGATCCACATCTGCGTAACCGATATGCATACTAAGGAAGGTATTGCTGAAAAATTTGTGGCTGATGTAGCTGGTAGAGTTAAAGAAATCCTCAAGGATCCTGGTCGTCCTGTAGAGGGTCAAATGGCTATTTATGGCGTAGCACAGAGTATAGCAGACCGTAGTCTCGTTGGGGATGTGACACGTAATTTTCTTGCCAGTATGTACTACATTCCGAAGAAATAGAGTGGGAGAAGAGAATTGTTTCTCAAATTTTCTATTCTAAAACCAGAAAAAAAACATTTTATTTTTTTTTATTTTTGTTGTATAAATACGAAAAAATGCTATACTTGTATTGTTATAAAGTTGTTGTTTGTGTGTGCTCGTAAAAGAACTATTTTTTGTGATCATTATTATAATTATTTTTCATAAAATAAAAAAAAAAAAAAAAAAAAAAAACAATAAACGATAAATAAAAACAATGAAATGCAAAAATTGTTGGCTGTCGCGACGCGTTTTCAAGTTGTAGCTATTTGAAGCTTTCGTAAAATGCACGCAAACCCTTTGGTTTATTGCAACTCTTCATTTTCCGAATGGGTGGTCTCATTTCGCTAAGGGTATGGAGTTTTAAACACCATTGAAATGGGAAAAAGTACGTAATTTTCTGGCAGTGGAACGTACATTTTTTTGAAAAATTAAAAAAAGACGAAAGTTGGAGCCTAAGAATTTTCGTTTGAGTAGCAAAGTACAATAAATAGATAGTTAGGTTACAAAACTCACTTAGGTATTACGGTATAGACCATTTTTCAGTGAGAGTTTGCTACTTTTTAAATTCTTACATTATTTGTCTTACGTATTTACATATAGTTGGCGGGCAAAGCAGAATTTTGCTGCCGACCTTAAATGGCGAGGATATATTAAATGAGATCTGTTGAGGCAGCATATGTGTTACAGTCAACACTTTCTGCTGACAATTGGTGCACAAAAAGTATGTCGGCGATCGGTACGGACCCCATAAAACTGCGCTCTTGTAGACTTACAGTTTCTATCTTCCAACGTTATACATATTAAAAGCATCAAATGGTTCAGTACCTACATATGTCTATGTACTCATATATACAAACATAAAGAATCGTCTGCTAAGCCGTATAGAAAACAACCAAATTTCAAACTAACTAACCTTATCCGTAGGTTCAACTACAGGAAAGACTACGCTGTGGACTTCCTCTCTAGAGCAGAACGGAAGAATCGTGGTGTAATTAGATTAAGGTCGTTTTACTCTGGGTCCTAAGCCACAGTGACACAGAGAGAAAAGAAAAAATGTATCCAAGGTATCTACTGTTCACATTTGATCCACATAAACTCGGGGAGCTGTTAAGAGGAGAATTATTTTTACATTACCTATCAAATGATAAACCTAATGGAGTAAATTAACTAGCTGTTTCATAACTTGAAAGATATGACCTTCTGGTAAAAAGACCAGCACAAATGAACTCCTTAACATATTGCCACAATTATTAAGATGGGAATGAGAAGATTTTCAGTATCTCAAACAAAACACTGTGAACTATGTATTACTAAAACATTAAACTTTTTATTTTATATATAATTATAAATATAATTATTGTATGTAATCTATTACATACACAAAAAGCAAGCAATTATTTCGAACTTTGAATTTTGTGCTACCTTTGATTCCAGTTACCAATTTTCTGACCAAAAATGTTGCTTAAGATTTTTTGTTTTATGTGTAGAAGGCAGTAATAGACAAAAAAAAAATCATAAACAAATTGTACGTACCTAACAAGTTCCTCAACCTCGACAAATAATTAATGTTTGTTGAAAAAACTGTGGGACACTATCAGCGCGTGGGGGAAAATGAAAATGATTTTTAGACGCTTTTAGCTGGCCATTATGCGATTAGTGCATAAGCATTACAATTTATGGTAGTGCTTAGGCCAACTAAACCTGGCTAGGGAGATCTATAAAATATTTTGCTTCACAATTTTAGGTAGATACTTAAATGAAATTGTAAGAATTGGGAAAGAGTCTAATATATGCATACTTGGTAAAGAAAACGTCGGACGAATCTACATAAAAATCTCTACAAACAGTTCGATTTGTTCGAATACTATACTTCAAGCATTAGAAAACCGAATTATGCGCGAGTTCTGTTTTAAGGTTCTGTAGAAAAAAAAAAATCAAAAAATGCGATTTCGGTATGCTAACGGCCGACAATATACTGTGTTTAATACTTATTTAGAAAAAATAAAAAATAAAAAAAATAAAAATTTAAAAAAAATAAAAAAAAGTGCATATTTGATAATGCATATAGTTAAGTTAGGTTTAGATTTATTTTAAGGTAGCATTTAAGTTTTATATGTATATAAGATCAAATAAACAGTACCGTTACTAAGTTTTTTAAAATAAAAAAATTTTCTTAGTCATAATTGTTATATAAGTAAAATAGTAATAAGTAAGAAGAACATCGGTTTCTTCGGAGAAAAAAGAGAGAGCATGAGAAGCGCGCTGACGACATGGAAAAACAATTTCTGCAGAGTGCTAAACGGCGAAGTCGACACAAATTCCGCTGTCAGGCAGAATGAACCATTCAACCTGGACGATAAAAGCCAAGATTTCCGTCCACCTGACCAAAATGAAGTAAGGATAGCAATATTTAAGCTTAAATTCAACAAGGCTGCTGGACCGGACGGCTTAACTGCCGAGCTGTTTAAGGCGGCGGGAAATGACCTTGTGGAGAGCATACACCAACTCGTCTCCAAGATTTGGTCAGAAGAAAGTATGCCTGATGAATGGAACCTCAGCATCGTTTACCCGATCCACATGAAAGGAGACCCTCTAAACTGCGCCAACTATGGAGGCATCAGTCTCCTGAATATTGCATACAAGATCATGTCTGCTGTACTGTGTGAACGCCTGAAACCATTCGTCAACGATCTGATAGGTCCTTATCAGTGCGGTTTTAGGCCCGGTAAGACAACGACCGATCAAATATTCACACTACGGCAGATTCTGGAGAAAACCCAAGAAGTCCAGATCGATACTCATCATCTTTTTATCGATTTTAAGGCCGCATATGACAGCATTTATAGAGACGAGCTATACAGAGCCATGTCTAGTTTTGGCATCCCTGCCAAACTTGTCAGATTGTGCAGAATGACGATGGAGAACGCTCGCTGCTCCATAAAGGTTGGAAACAATCTCACCGAGACCTTTGATGTCAAAAAAGGATTTAGACAAGGTGACGCGCTGTCATGTGACTTCTTCAACATCATTCTTGAGAAAATTGTGCGAAACTCGCAAGCCAATACCAGGGGCATGATTTTCCAAAAGTGTGCAACTTCTTGCATACGCTGATGACATTGACATTATTGGCAGAACACAGCCAGCTGTCACTGGTGCGTTTGCAAGTATTAGTGCAGAAGCGGCAAAAATTGGTTTAGTGGTGAATGAGGGTAAAACAATATATATGCTGTCAACAAGAAGGGACACACAACATCGACGAATCGGACAGAACGTCACGATAGACAGCTACAATTTTGAGGTAGTTAGGGACTTAGTCTACCTCGGCTCCGCTGTAAACACTGATAATGATACCTCAGCAGAAATCAAGCGAAGAATTACACTTGCCAACCGCTGTTTCTTTAGTCTAAGACGGCAATTGATTAGCAAGACCTTATCAAGAAACACTAAGGAGACTCTATATAAGACCGTTATCATCCCTGTCCTGCTCTATGGCGCAGAAGCATGGATCCTAGCAAAAGCGGATGAAGATCTTCTTGGTCGTTTCGAACGCAAAATTCTTTGAGTGATTTTTGGTCCCGTTTGCGTTGACGGGCTTAGGAGGAGAAGATTTAACAGCGAACTCTACGAACTGTACAGCGACATCGACCTGGTCAGAAAAGTGCGCATCAGTCGTCTAGGATGGCTAGGACATGTAGAGCGAATGGAAACCAACGCTCCGGCCCGAAGAGTCTTCGATTCGAACCCGGAGGGACAACGCAGTAGAGGAAGACCTCGCCTTAGGTGGCGCGCACAAGTGGAAGGGGACCTCAACCAACTTGGAGGCAGTTAGCCAAAGATCGCGCTAACTGGAGAGGCGTATTGGTTGAGGCCCATGTCCACCCCGAACTGTAGCGCCACCTAAAGTAAGTAAGTAAGTAAGTAATAAGTAATAGATTAAATCGAAAGACAGAGATAAGGACTAAGTTTAACTTAGAGCGCCCGTATAGGGCCAGTAAGTTAGAATAAGATAGTTAAGTTAGTTAAGCTAGTTTTAAGCGTTTTGGTCCAGCATGTAAGTATAAATTAATTTATTATTATTATTATTATTTATTAACATATAAAATAAAAACAGAAATTCACATGTTAACAGTAGTGAGGCGAGCACTAGCTGCAACGGCTTACGGCTCTAAGGTGTTAGACTATCTAAATTGAAATGTTTGAATTCAGGAGTAGTTTGTTAATATTTTTGATGTTTTCTAAGTTGATGTCGTTTAGAAATTCATATATTGTTTGGTTACTGGTAGGAATGGGATTCAGGGAGAAGGAAATTGGACAAAGCTTTTGGTCGAGGATGTGGAGGATGTCGATGACACAATTGCATTCCGTGCAGATCGGGGGTGGTTCTTTCCGTATGAGGTGTACATGTGTCAGGGCAGTGTGTCCTAATCGTAAACGTGTATAGTTTATGCACAGTTGTTTATTGCAGGTGGTTGGGTACATTGCAGGTGATCGGTCCTTGTTGATGTTGGCGTAGTGGTGTTTGTAGTTTTGCCAGTTGCGGAGGCGGTTCCTTTTGGTGAGGGTGTTGATTAGGCGTTGGAGGTCTATTTTAGTGTATGTATTGAAGAGGAAGACTGGCGCACGTATACATTCCTTTGCTACAGTATCAGCAAGTTCATTGCCCGAAATCCCGATGTGGCTTGGGACCCACAAGAGTTTAATTTTTGGTTGGTGTTTAATAACCAAGTCTCTTATTCGGTTTGCTAATAAGTGGTTTTGATTTGGATTAGCGACTGCTTGTATTGTCGATAGACTATCCGAGCATATGACGTATCTACCACGTAATTGGGTTATGGTTTTGGCTGCCTCAAATACCGCTACGGCTTCGGCTGTAAAGTTGGATGCGCAGTCTGGTAAAAGTCCATGTTTTATGATCTCCCCATGCTCATAAACAATCGAAAAAGATGTTGCTTGATGTGTTTTACAGCCATCCGTAAAGATGAGTTTCCAGCCTTGAGATTTCAAATTGCTTGCAATTTCATTATAGCGTGCTCGAAATATGATTCCTGGTGTTTGCGTTTTGTTGTCTCTGGTGAGTGTCGTGACGATTAATTTAAATTAATAAAAACTTTAAAAAAAAGAAAATACTTATTTAGAATAAGAAGTGTGCAGTAAAATTATGTATATGTTGCAAAAAATTAAAAAATGGTATGTTAACCAATGTTGTGTCAGCATTTTTTCATTACTTACTTTTAATTTTAAACGTTATTTATGTTGGCACGTGAAGAGTTCATATTTTCTATGAACTGTATTATTTTCGTCCTGACCTTTGCACGGATGTGACTGCCACTTCCTTTGAAGTGTGGGAATGTAACTCCTCCCTGAATTCTCCTAAATTCTATTCACAATTGATAAATTTAGTTTTTTCTGTTTACAATATACATATACACTAATTACAATTACTGATGCAATAAGAACAATACTAAAACTTTTTTTTTTTTTTTTTTTCTCAATATATGTACATATTTCCTTAACATTTCTCTCTTGATGGAGGGTGAAATTTTCAGATATTATTATAACTTGTCATTTTCTGTTGTTATTATTTTATCACTTCGGATATAAAATCTTTCAACAAATTTAGACATTCTGTTGTTATATTTTTGGTTGCTAATTTCTATTGGACGGTTAACAAAATTTATAAAATAATTTCCATTTAAAAATAGATTTCTGTCATCGCAGTTGCTTTTAAAAGTTTTTTTCATATTATTTATCAAAGTTACGAGTAAGTTATACTATTTCTTCATCTAATTTACTTATTAATATACAATTTTTCTTAAAAATACAATTTTTACTTAATCTTAATTCCTGAAGACATTCTCGTAAATTGTTTACAAATGTATACGTTCTTGTTATTAATTTTAACTACATATTCCAATTTTGTATTAATTTGCTTGTTGATGGAGCTAACAACTGGTACAAGTGACTTTTTTGCCTGTTTATTATTGATGTTGGTCATTAGTTTGATACCTATTCTGTTGATTTTTTTTTATAATCAGCGCGCGCCGAAGGGGATATGAATACCCTTAAACTGTTTCAGGGTACGGGCGTTAGGAAAAGGGGGGAGAGGAACAGAGAAGGAGCCTACCAATGTGCATTGGCTTTAAATGTTTGAAGGTTGTAGTGATGGGGAAATACAGAGCCTGGTAGATTATTCCACATTCATGTCGTTCGGCTTATAAACGAATCCCTATATTTGACAGTACGACCGAAATTGGGCTTAAGAGAAAACTGATGTGCATTCGAAGCATGACGGGTATTGCGGGGGAAATTTTGTAGGGGAGGAATGCAACTGGCTATTTCGCTGCAGCATTTTTTATAGAAAAAACGATAAAACAGTTAGAGACATGAGACATTTCTCCGATGTTCAAGTGAATGTATGGAATTCACAATGTCTCTATCACCTATAAGAATGTGCAGAACGGTCTTGGGTGCACCAGACCAGATATAGGCGTTATATTCCAGCTTAGGGCGGATGAATGCCTTACAAATTTAGGCCAGATCAAATGGGGTAAAATATTTCTTGCATCGTTTAAGGAATCCTAGACATTTTGCAGCATTTTTGGCGACCTTGAATATGTGATCGTTCCATCGAAGATGGTTATTAATACACATACCGAGAATGGCAAGTCTTTCGGTTTCAATGAAGCAAGTACCATCCACGGATAATGGTTGAGGGTTATGGCTTCGCTTGAGAGACAGAATATAGCATTGAGTTTTGGAAGCATTAAATTCCACTCTGTTGGTTGAACCCCATTTCATTATGCTGTCCAGGTCGGAATTTAATATGTTTAACATACGTTGCCGTTCCCCTTCTACGGCCGAAGAGCACGCACATGAGTTAGGGAACGAATATGAAAAACTGGGGGTACTGTCATAAGCGAAATTATCGAATCCATTCGATAAAAGTTGCAGATAGCTGTCATAACTGTTACTATTGTTATGTTGCCTGCTATTGTTCGTATACATTTCGTCATGATTGATAATTGAATTCTTTGTGATTTTTTTAAACAGATTTTTGCTTTATCGAGCAATTTAAGCTCGGAAAATTTATTATACATTTCAATCAAAGAATCATTTCTGTTCACAGTTCCGCGGACTAAGATATCTAATTTGTCCATTACAATCCCTACAAGGTATTTATCATTATTTCCTGGTGAGTATTATATATTATTGGTTTATCATTATTATTTCAAAATTATACAACTCATCTAACTAACCTTCTCAAATAATTCTGTAAGATTTCCTACCTTGATGTTTCCGCATTCGTTGATGAGCTCTGCATAGTTCTTACGAGGTCGAATGTGCAGTTTGAATTCCGATTGTGCTTTTTTCCAATGTTAACTTCACATCGATTCTTTGTATACATCGCTTTGCTTCGCCTAGAATTTTTTCATTCAGCACGTTTTAATTGTTCCACTGCATTTTGAACCGATTTAATGAACTCCATCAATGTGAAGTCATCTCTACCATTGAATGGTTTCAAGTGACTAAAATGGTTTAGCACTTGACATTTGGGTTGACTTAGTTCACATGCTGTTGTTCCATGTTTTGATTCATGTTAACATTTTAATTAGCTTGGTTCGCTTTTTTTTGCTGCGTATATTGGTTAAACTGTGCTTAGGTTTTTTGCTGTCAGCAAAAAAAACCAACACACTTAGACCAATAATATGTCCATTGTGATACCACATGTGTTGCCTACTCGTTGAACCATTTAGAGTCATTTAACGTCAATATTATTCAGATCATCTAGGTCATTGAAACAGAAGGCTCCTAAGAAGGTGAAGAATAGTCTCTTCCTCCTCCTCGTCCATGCAGCTTCTGCAGAAATCGTTAGAGAATACGCTAAGCCTTGTTGCTTGCTTGCCTATTAGACAGTGTCCAGTAATGACACCTATAACAGCACTAATATGCTTCCTATTAAGAGAAATCAAAGAGCGTTTCAGATCCAGCATAGGCCAAATTTGTTTTGTCGCTAGACAAGTTGCACTCCTTGTCCACCTAGAATTTGACTTCACGGTAGCATCTAGCTTTAATTTAAATTTGTATGTAGCGATAGGTATACCCAGTAAACTTTTGCCTGGAAGGATGGGTATTGTTGTTCCATGTCTGGCAAGTTCGTCAGCCTTACAATTCCCTGGAATATCCTATCCCCGGTACCCAAATTAGATGAATATTAAACTGCTCCGCCATTTCTATAAGAGACGATCGGCAGTCTAGAGCTGTTAAAGAATTTGTCGAGGAAGATTCCAGGGATTTGATTGCTGCTTGGCTGTCTGAAAAGATGCGGATATCAATGGCCGATATCACGTTATCCTTTAGCCAAGACAAGACTTCCCTTATTGCCCTTATCTCCGCCTGGAACAGACTATAATGGTTTGGGAGACGAAAAGAGAGGTTTAGATTAAGCCTATCAGGGAAGTCACCACCACCCACCCCGTCGTTAGTTTTTGAACCGTTGGTATAAAAATGTACCGACTTATCTTCCGTAAAGCCACCTTCTTCCCTGGCTTTAATGCGAATAGCTGAGTTAGCTGCCATTTGCCTGCCATAAATATCAAGGGGTGTTAAATGGAAAAGAATGTCCATAGCTGCGGAAGGTGTCGTCCGCAGTGCTCCACTAATGCACATACAAGCTGAACGTTGGACTTTGCTTTATAACTTCTATTGTCTTATCCAAGGCGGTCCACCAGACAACTACCCCGTACATGAGGATTGGTCTAATGACCGAGATATAGAGCCAGTGAGTTAATCTAGGTTGTAAGCCCCATTTGCACCCAATGGCTTTTTCGCAACAGAAGAGTGCGACAGTGAATTTCTTAACTCTTTCCTGTATATTAGGTTTCCAGCTTAGTTACCTAAGACTGCTATAGCAACATCGTCCGCATAAGCGATAACTTCGCAACACTCAGCTTCCAGGATTAACAGTAGTTCTTTGACCACCAGATTCCAAAGAAGTGGGGATAGGACGCCCCTTGGAGGGGTACCCCTGCTGACATATCTTCTGTCAGAGGAGCTACCCAGCTTTGAGTTGATAATCCGAGCATTAAGCAGTAAATTAATCAGCTCGCCAAGCTATCTATCTTCAAATTTGACAGTGCTTTGATTATCATAGATGAGTAGACGTTGTTAAAAGCGCCAATAATGTCAGAATCGCTAGTTTACTTTTCTTTATTTAGGTAATAAAAATACCGATTGCGGTTCTCTTCAGAAAACAAAAAAACGTCATAAAAAAAAAGACAGAGAAAACAAAAAACAACAAATGCATATCGATACGATTTTTATTTTGATTTTAATTAAGAGAAAGGAATTGGGCTCTTGGGAGTTCCTTTATATATGTATGTATGTACTAACGACCGACAATACTCGTATACTGTGTTTAATACAGGTTGGCGCACCAATTGTGCTACCATAAGAAATTCAAATAATTGTTTTTTTTAATTTATTTATTTATTTATTTTTTTTTTTTTTTTTGTTGTATAGAAAACTCAATTTTATTTTATATAACTAATTGTTTTTGAAGATGATAGACCGTAAATGACCTCCACGCTCATCCACGCATATGCGACACCTGATCAGAAAATTATTCATTGCGGCCTGAAGGGTTGAAGTCGGGATCGTCTCAATTATTGTTTTAATGGACTGCTTCAATTCAATCACATTCCTTGGTTTCGTTTTGTACACCTCTTGCTTGACATAACTCCATAAAAAAAAGGTCTGGTGCAGTCAGGTCAGGTGACCTTGGGGGCCAGCGGAAAGTGGAGTTTCTGGATATTAATTTGTTTGGGAATTTTCGTTGGAGCTCCGCCATAACCGGTCTGGCAATGTGTGCAGTTGCTCCATCTTACTGGAACTAAATGCTTTTGAAGCGGATACTTCTTCGGCGCAGTTCTGGGTAAAAAAAAATCACCTTCAACATCTTTAAATAACGGTCCCCATTGACAGTTACTGTTACACCATTTTCTTCAAATAAGTATGGCCCCATAATGCACCTTCATGAAACTGCGCACCACACAGTGACTCGTTCTGGGTGCAGGTCCACCTCATGGAGTATTTTTGGATTAGATTCACTCCATATATGGCAATTTTACTTGTTTACATTGCCGTTCAGATTAAAATGGGCCTCATCAGACATAAACAAGCTATTTATCAAACTGTTGTCTTCTTCTGCCATTTCAATAATTTTTTGGCAAAATTCCAGAAGGTTTAACTTGCTTGTAATTTGGGCTTTGTACGGAAACAAGTTTAAGTCATCATGAATTATCCAATTTGCGCCGATAAGTTTCGAGTCGAAACGCTTGGATTTGCCTGAATTGACGATGCTACTGCCGCGATTGTGTCTTGCACACGAACATGGGGATCTCTATCTTTAATAGTAACCTGCAAAATAAAAGAAAAATAAGCCGATTACTCATACAGAAAAAAAGTTATTACTTTTTGTTTTTATAGCACGATTCGTGTGCCACCCTGTACTTATTCTAATCAAACGAAGTGTGCAGTAAAATCATTGGTTGCAAAAAGATAAAAAATGTTGTGTCAACACTTTTTCATCATTTCTTATTAATTTTAAACGTTATTTGTGCTGGCATGTGAAGAGTTCATATTTCCGACGAACTCTATTATATCTGACCTGACATCTGGACGGATAATGTTATTGCCACTTCACTTGAAATGTGGGAATGTAACTCGCGCGGAACCTTTCTATCAAATACAATTTAATTTTACACAAAACAAGTAAAAAATTAAGGAAACAACTTAAAATTTGTCTTTTATTATTCTATCGAGTTTTTGTGCAGATTTTACCGTCCTCGATAGGTCGATAGGATGAAATCAATGTCCTCGGCGACTTTAACGTCTACAACTCCGATACTCAATTAGAATTAACAAGGCAGGAAGATTTTCTGAAACTTTTGCTTTAAGCAACAATCCCTCCCAGCAACACTAACAATTCAATTTCAGAAACACTCTAGACCTCTTTCTTTCTTCAGAGTAAGACAGTTACATCATAAAAATGTTTGCTCCTTTAGGAAATTCGCACCATGATATCAGCAATACACCCGACAATGACACCGATAACAGGAAAACAGATCACGATTATCTGATTTGTAATTACAAGTTGTCTAACTGGGAGAAGCTACGCTTCGCCTCTTTCCTTGATGACAATGTTTGTGAAGAAGCTTTACATTCCCCACCTCAGTACAAAATAAATTGGTCCAGTGCAAGTCGGGTCTCGCGCGATTAGTGTTTCGTGCAGTTATTTTACCTGTATTATAATTTGGCTTCTGCTTTAATACAGAGATTACATTTAATCCTTAATCAGATTAAAATAAGCACTTTTTGTTCCATGCTACATGTCTGTTTGTTCTCGCTCGCTGGAGAACCACTGAAGAAGTTTTGCTCAGATTTGATTCGTGTTTTTTTGAATCGCTCTGTCCTGTCTGTATGTCCCCTGCGGCACCGTCAGTCAAGGCATTCCTTCGCAGGTTTTTTTTTATGGTTGCCCAAATGGATGCATAATCTTCATAGATACCTAACCGCAAACCGGAATATACGAGAAATACGCCTATGTACTAAAACACACCCCTACACACTTAAACCAATCTCCCCACGGGACTGCCGTTAGGTAATACTTCGCGAGGCTGGTTAGCAATTTATGCTACACTTCTTGTTAATGCTTCTGCTCTCCATCCTCTCTTAATTCTTTCAGGCTCTTTCTGCACATTCGTTACGAGTCTGCAAATTTCCGCCCAATTCTCCTCTGATCGCACCACATGAACGGTAGACTCGGTAATGAACGGTAGACTCGGTAAGTTATTTCTCCGTTGTTTGAAGCGACTGCGTGCTCTGTGTCTTCCTCTTGATCTACACAATCTGGGCAAAGAGGTGAGCTACCGTGTCCAAATTTGTGTAAATATTTGCGATAACCACCGTGGCCGGATAAGAACTGCGTAAGGTGGTAGTTGTAGTCGCCATACACTCGCTTTGTCTGGATCTCGATGGTGCGGATCAACTTGTATGTGCATCTGCCTTTTGTAGTGTTGTCCCACCTGGTTTGCCACATGGCTGTTGATGTTTCCCTCTCCTCTTCTTTTGTACTCTTGATAACACTTGCCTCTTGTTGGAATAGGAATTTTCTTTCGTGGATCCTTAGCATCTCATTCGCCTGGTGTCGTTGGGGATCATTCTGGCTATGACACAGGCTGCTTCGTCCGATATTGTTCGGATACAATTGATTGTTCTTATCGGGCCTCTATGTTGCAGACAGTTTTCTCTGTGCATTTTTCGTTGCTAACGGCGCCGCCAAAATCGGGGCAGTGTATCTCTGGATAGTATATTTCTTCTAGCATATCCAGGTCCACCGATGTTTGGCAGTATTCGAGAAAGCGCTGCCTGCAGTAGTGACGCCTTTTTGCTCGAGTTGTCCACATGAATCTTAAATTGTAGCCTATTGTCGAGCATAACTCCTACATATTTACTCGTAAGTACTTCCTTAGATCTGATGGTCTGACTGCCGACCCGAATATTCGCATATTCAACTGTTTTTTGACTTGTTATTAGAACAGCCTCCGTTTTGTAGTCAGCTAATTCTAAACCGACGGATACCAGTCACTCTTTTATTTTTGCGACTGCTTTGTTTGTGGTTGATTCTATTTCGTGAATGTGTTTTTCCACGGTAACAACGGCGATGTCGTCAGCGAACCCGATTATTTTGATTATGTATATGACAGAATAATGAGCCTGCCGTAGAAGAAGGCACAGTACCGATACTTGTGGGACTCCCACGGTGATGTTGCAGTACTCAACCCCCTAGTCGGTTTGGTACCTCTGCTTCCTGTTAGTAGAGTAGTTTGTAACTATCCTCAACATGAAGTAACTACTATTACGACTAGTCTGTTATATATGATTCGTTCAAGGATCTTTTCCAAAGTGTCGAGTAGACATATTGGGCTATATGACGATGGCTTTCCAGGTGGCTTATTTCCTTTTGGTAACAATACCAAATGTTAGAGCTTCCACGGTTCAGGTAACATCCCTTCCTCTAGACACTTTTGCATCGTTGCTATAAAGATGTCTGGCCTCTTTCACTGCCTAATTTGGGATGCCATCCAGTCCAGGCGCTTTGTTGTTGCCTATATTCTTGCATGCTTTAAATAGTTCCTTCGTCGTAATTACAGGGATGTGTTCCGTTCTGGGCTCTCTGAATATTGTACACATAGCAGATTGGGGAATAGGTGCTCTACTATGGATCTTAGCATTGTCAGGCAAATTATTTGTGGGGACCTTTCAGCTTTGTCACCACTATCCTATATGCCATACCCCAAGGGTATATGTCTGATTTATTACAGAGCTGTTTAAATCATTTTGTCTTACTCCCTTTGATCGCTTTTTAAGTCGCGTATCTCCAGTTTGAACCTGTCTAAATGCTCCTCAAAGTTTGTTCTTCCCCTGGATCGTTAAACCCCGCGTCGGGCTTGTAAGCACTTAGCCCTGACTGTTTTTATTTTCTCGTTTTACCAGTGGCATGGTGCACCTTTTTTACTGGCTGCCTTTCTAGGCATTGCTGCATCACACGCTGTGGTGGTAGTGCAGGTGAGTTGGTTCTGCTGCGAGTTATGATATTGGTATTCATCATTTCCTCGAACGTGTCTTTGTGAAAGAGTTTATCTTTTAATTTTGGGCCTGTTAGTTTAGGTCGGTGCATCATTTTCTTTTGCTTTACATTAAATATTATCCTAATGGTCACTGTGCATATATTCTTCGCTGAGTTGCCATTTTGTGTTGTGCAGGAGGGAGTTTCTAACGAAGGTTATGTCGATGAATGAGCCCGTATCTTTTTTTTTTTTTTTAATAATTCGCGCGCGCCAAAAGGAATATGAATACCTTTATACTGTTACAGGGCACGGGCTTTTAAGGACAAGGGGAAGAGGAACAGAGGAGAAGCCTATGCACGTTGGCTTTCAATGTTTGAAGGTTGTAGTGATGGGGAAATACAGAGCTTGGTAGATCATTCCACATTCGTGTCGTTCGGCTTATAAAAGAATCCCTATATTTAACAGTACGACCGAAGTTTGGCTTTAGGAAAAACTGATTTCGAAGCATTTCGCTTATTGCGGGTGAAATTTTGAAGGGGAGGAATGCAACTGGCTATTTCGCTGGAGCATTTTTTGTGGAAAAAACGATAAAACAGGGAGAGACAGGAGACATTTCTCCGATGTTCTAATGAATAAATGGAATTCACAATGTCTCTATCACCTATAAGTTTTAACGCGCGATTATGTACCCTATCAACAATGTTTAGTTTAGTTAAGTTTATTAGTATTAATTCAATACTTTACAAATCCATATTTACTATATACATACATACATATTAACAAATTTATTTAATTCAGTCTTATTGCTCTCTTATGTACTTCTTTTTACAAACTCTATACATTTACTTTTATATATTCTAAAATTTTGCTCATTCTTTATATCAGTTGGTAGCGTATTAAATAAACTAAAACCTTTATAAATAATTGTATTTTGGGCAGATGTTGAAGATTGATTGCGTAGTCTAAAATTATTTATATTTCATAACTGGTACGGCTGCGCATCTCCCACACGTCTGACTTCGCTCGTTAAATACCTAGGTGCATCACCATATTTGATTTTAAAAACAGCCAATAATGTGTTGTACTCCAGCCTTTGCTTGACGTTCAGCAACCTTAGCGCGTCCAGCAGAGAAGTTATTGGGGTAAATCTGTTGCATCTCAGGATGCTCCTCATAGCCTTGTTTTGCAGCTTTTGAAGCCTTTTTATTTGACCTTGGTTGCAGCATGAAAAAAGTATTGTAGCACAAAATTCAAAGTGAGATTTCCCTATGGTGTTATAAACCGTTATAGCTGTCATGTCATCCATCTGTTTTCTGATCCTTTTGAAGAATCCAATTTTCTTGCATATGTAGTCCACATGTTGATGCATGTTTAACTCCTTGTCAATAATCATTCCCAAATATTTGATACTGTTTACATTTTCAATGTGTTTACCATTTATCTCGATGTTTGTTTCGCTCTGTAGATTTATTTCCATTAATTTAGTTTTTTGCTCGTTCAGTTTCAATTTGTTCATTTTTAACCATACGATTAATCGATCTATATCGTACTTAATTTTGTTTCTGCATTCATCAGCATCTTTCCCCTCAGCATAAATCAGCGTATCATTGGCGTATAAAAGAATCTTACAAAATGTTATTATTGTAGGCATGTCGTTGATGTAGAGGATAAATAAAAGTGCACCTAAAATTGAACCTTGTGGCACTCCTTGTTCAACCTCAATGAAATCGGACACGCTTCTGTTCATTTTTGTCCGTTGTACTCTATTTGTTAAAAATGATCTAAACCATTCAAGCTCTTTACCTTGTATTCCGTACTTATATAATTTTCTCAAAAGTATTTCTTATCAATTGTTTCAAAAGCACGTTTGAAATCTAAGAAAATTGCTATTATTTTCTTTTTCTTTCCGCCGCCTTTCCATTCGTTTACTAAGTGGTTAACCGCTGCCTCACAGGAATAATTTTTTCTGTACCCAGATTGATACATCGATAAAATATTGTTGCTTTCAAGATATTCCACCATCTGTTGTTTTACCACCATCTTAATAATTTTCTCAATCGTTCTTAGCGTATTAATGGGTCGAAATTCTTCACTTTTGTTTGTATTTGCAACTTTTTCCACCGGTGTAACCGTTGAATCCTTCCATGAATTTGGGAACTCCCCCGTTGAGAGTGATTTATTTACTATCATGAGCACTGTCTCTCCTAAAATATCCCAATTATCAGTTATTACTTGTGGGCTTATTTTTTCGAAATCCAGTTTGTTTTTTAGTTTTTTACAAATTTTTTCAGCTTCGTGTAGCGTTAATTCTCGGAATTTAAATTTGCTCTCTGTTTCATTTATATTATTCATGTTTTCAACATCTTATATACTCCACATCTCTTTCTGTCCATTTGCACGCCTTATTCGGTTCCTTATGTAACGATTTTTTGAATTTCGAATGCTAACTTTATATTGGTTCCTTATTCTTTTGTATTCATTCCAATTCTCGTTGCTGTTGTAGTGTTTAGCTAATTCATATTTTTCAATTTTCTTAGCTTTCAGAGCTTTCAGTTCGTTAGTGTACCATCTATTTGTTTTATTATCCATTTTGATATTTTTCTTGCTAATGAATGCTCTTGCGGTATTCCTAAGACTCAAATCCACATTTTTCGCATTTTCATGCACGCTAGCTGTCATATTGTATGATGTGTCGAATTCCCTTAGTTTACACGTGAAAAGATCTTTCCTATATCTGTAGACTTCTATCTTGTTCTGCTCAACGTTTTTGTTTTTTATTTGGTTTATGAATATATCAATACTTTCATGATCTGAAATCTTATTACTAACATTGGTACAAACTGTAAGATTGTGCATGTTTGAAACTACATAATCAATTATGCTATTTGAAGTTGCAGTAATTCTTAAATATTCTGTCAATTTCTGAGATAAACAGTTATCATTTAGTATCCTTTTGATCTCTCGTTTATAAAGTGTATTCAATATGTTTGTTGGTGTTTCGGTCAGCTTCTCAATGTTTTCTTCTAGAAAATCACAAAATTCTCTTTCAGAGCTCTTTGGCGCTTTGTACACAGCTACTATGACCACTTCTATATTATTGCGTTCACATTTGCATGCTAAAAGTCATCTTTTGTAATCGACTGATTTTTCTAACACCTTTTGTTTTTTATGTAGATTGTGGTACCTCCAGTATGTGTTGAGTTCGAGAAACAAGATACGTCATTATATCCTTTAAGTTTTATGTTGACTAATTTGTCTATTACTTTTTGTTCAATAAGGTGTGTTTCGGACAAAATCATAAATTCGTACTGTTTACTGTCTGCTAATATTTCTAACTCATTGAAATTATTGCTCAAGCCCTGTATGTTGATGTAAACGCCTTTGATATTGTTGAGTTGCTAGTAACCAATTCTTTTCTTTCTGGCTTCCAGCTTATTCAGATAGACTGGGCATAATCGATTTAGTGTTGTATGATTGTCGTCTAGACCCAGATTAAGTTTTTCGTTAGCTCGCATACAATTTATACATTTATTAACTGTTTCATTGTTACACTCACTAGTTTTATGGTTACCTAAAGATTTAAGGCATGTTTCATCCTTCTTCTTACATTCAGTGGATTTATGATTGAAACCTTTACATTTAAAATACCGCATGATTTCCACTCCATCGAATATCTTACTTCGCTCCCACCCGATGCTGAGTTATCCTGTTTCCATTACTTTTGGAAAAGATTCAGCGTCAATTTCAATTATTGCATTATAGTTTATCACGTTTATCTCAAAATATTTCACTAATTTTAACTCACTGTTTGCAATAACATTATTTTGCTTTTTCAATCTTTCAATGAACACGCATTTTCGACAAAAGAGCCTGATGCCAAACTCTGTCAAATGCCTTCGAAATATCAAGCGCAACCATCTTGGTTTCGCCGAAGTGATGGAGAGATTGGTTCCACTTCTCGGTGAGATATGCCATCAAATCACCAGTGGACCTGTTGCTACGAAAACCATACTGCCGGTCATTAAGGAGTTTTCGTGAATCGAGATATTTCATAAGCTGATGATTTATCAGCGTTTCCATGACCTTGGAAAGAAGGGACGTAAGTGCAATGGGTCGGTACTTGGAAGGGGAGGAAGAATCGCCTTTTTTGGGGACCGGCTGGACAAATGCTGTTTTCCATCTACTCGGAAAGAGCCCTGAAAAGTAGGATAGACAGAAAAGCTTTGTTGCCAGCGTAGAAGAACACCTCTTCAGAACTATGGGTGGGATACCATCTGGACCAGCGGATTTGTGTATGTTAAGACCTTTGAGTACTCCTGCAACTGTACGAGTGCGAAAGTGGACTTGTCCCATGGAAAATTTGACGCTCTTAAATACAGGTGGAGACGAAGCATTATCTGGTAGCGTGGAGTTCTCTGCAAAGTGAGCAGCAAGCAGATTAGCTTTGTCTAAGGAGCTGACAGCTGGAATGTCATTGTAAATGAGCGTGGGGATGGCAGACGAGGCAGAATTTTTAATATTTTTCACGAATGACCAAACATTTTTACTACCTTTGGGACATTGTAGGATTTTTTTCCTCAATTTTTGGTCATGTAAGAATTTTACACGTCGAATATGGGCATTGCAGTCTTTTCTGGCTTGTTTAAACTTCTTTCGGTTTTTCCTCAGATTTGTTGGCTTTATAAGACCGAAAACTTACTTCCTTCAATCTGATAGCCTCTTTACAACTCTGGTCAAACCACGAGTTTGCCTTAGGTTTAATGCTCTTTATTCTGTTAGGAATAAAGTCATTCACGCCTAAGAGTATAGTGTTAGTGATCATATCAGCAGCGGCATCCACGTCGCTATCGAGGAAGCATAGCGACCAGTTAAAACTTCTAAAGAAGCTATTGAGGCCGTTCCAGTTGGCTTTCTCGTATTGCCATACTTTTCTTTTAGGAGTTTTTTCTTTAACTGTGTGGTCAGAGTACGAGAATTAATCTTTTTTTAATCTGCTTTGCGATATGTGGTCAAATGGTCATTTGGGCGCTAATTTCTCTTTCTAAGATGTTTCTAGCACTTGTGTAATCTTGGAATTTCATCAGCACATGCTATGCGTTCTGAGTTTTTCGTTCACAGCGCTGGAAAAATGGGTTATCCGCGTGCATGTAGAGGTACTCTACATGGTATCCCCTTTGGAGGGGGAACAGGCCATGCACCATTGATATTACTCGGAGAGAATGAGAGGGCCCCGGTGAGTTCTTGGCGTGATAATAGACTCCTACCCATTTTTACGTTACAGCTGTCTCCGGGCAGCAAAGTACAGAACCTGAAAAAGATCGAGTCTGTAGAGGGCTATTTATTGTCTTTCGAAAAAATTCGGAGAAATTGTGTCGTTCAGTGTCAGCGGTGTCAGATATTAGGGCATGCTTCTCCGAATCCCAAGATGATTAGAGTGCCAAGTGCAAAAAGATGTGACCAAGGAACATATATTTTGTGTTCTTTGTCAAAAACCTTGTCACCCTGCCCTCCTGGTGGTGTTGCAAAAACTACAAAAAAAATAGTAGATCGGTTTCAGGGAAGAAAATGGGAAGTGCAACAAAAGGCTATACAAAAAGTCGCGATGATCAACAATAACGTTCGGGTAGGGATAGCCGGAATGATCCCTATCATGAGGAACTACGAAAAGAGAAGCTCGAGAAATCAAGAAGCAGGAATTGTCAAGAAAATAAAAGAGGAAGATAAGTCAATATCGATAGCTATGGGACAAGCTAGGTGGGAAAACAGTACTAAAGGACCTACAAGCTGATTCCCACCATCGAGGCGTAGATAAGACGAATGCATGGGGAGTGCAACTACCACCTTACACAGTTCCTATCGGGTCACGGTGGCTATCGGAAGTATTTACACAGATTTTGGAACGATAGCTCACCTTTCTTTTTTGCAAATTCAGATCGATAGTCTGACTGGGACTGTTGCGGATCTCTCGTTGAAGGTAGATCCCTTCTCAACATTCTCGTTAGGCCACAATTTCGCAACACTGAAAATAGCTGCTCTTAATGTCAAATCTATAATCCATATAGTAGGCGTGGTGACCTTCTGCGTTTTGTGGTGGACGTACTTTTCGTGAGCGAGACAAAACTAAACGACCGTCATCACTTACAGCTTAAGAACTATGACATAATACGGACATACAGGCGTGACTCGATTCGATCGTACGTGGCGGTACAGCGATTATCGTTCGAAAACCACTTCGCTTCTCTTTGATTGAACAGAGTGATATTAGAAACTTCAGTTGTCTCGCTGCCTCTCAGGGATAATGGTTGCCTGTTATTAAATTCGAGTGAGGTGCGTCTGTTTTTGTCAGTAAATTTAGAGCCGAAATCGAAAACTTGTTCGAAACTTTAGGACTAGATAGTTTAGCAACTATTTCGTCTTAGCGGGAGATTTAAACGCGAGACACCCAGTCTGGTAGAACGGAAGGGGAATGGAAGGGGCAGCCTCCTACATCCCTTTATTCAGGGAAATCAGATCGGATACAGAATAAATTATACAGCCCAGTTACCGCGAGTTTTTGATCTTTACATCGCGGACGCCCGATTGCAAATTTCGACTCTACGATTAGTTTCGTAACACAGCACAAAGTTCCTAAATTTAGGAATTACACTTCCTCTTCTTGTATTTGTAATATAAGGAATCTTACTAACGAGGAGTGCGATTCCTATATCGGAAATTTAATTAAGGTGGGTATTACGAGCTATGGAGTCATCATTTCCGAAAATTAAGTTGATAACTATTTCTATATATTATATATAATGGGGTAGATAAGCCAAACCTTATCGGCTCTCATTTTGAGGTAGTTCATGCCAGAGAACTCTCTAGCTGCAGAGCTGGAGAGCAAATGACGAATTGTCGAGGTTTCGCAGTAGCGAAGCGTCAACTATTCTGAGATTTTCTGAGGAAAAGCTGTTATAGTTGAACAGACCGACAATTACAATAACAAAAAGTTAGATAAAATTCCTAACATCATCCTAAAGTATCTGGTACATACAAATTATACGGCAATATTGCGTTATACTTAATAATTGTTTAAACAACTGCTACTTCCCGAGTAATTGGAAGACATCGAAGGTTTTCCAGTAATAAAAAGGAAAATCGATCCTTCTGATCCCGCTTACTATAGGCCAATTAGTCTCCTGGCTAATATCTGGAAGGTTTCTAAAGTAGTTATTAGTAAGCAAATTTTCTTCACGTGCGAAAGAAAGGGGATTATATAGCGGAATCAATTTGGTTTTAAAAGAGACCAATCGGCGGTGCATGCTGTTACAAAACTGTTCTAAGATATGAATTGGAATCTAAACGTCAAGCGACGTACAACAGCGTGTCTGAGAAACTGGAAAGGTCCCCAAAGCACGAGTTCTAATTGCATCGAGTCAAAGACTGTTGTTAAGTATTTAAGTGTTCATTTGGACACATTTTTGCACTACAATGAGTACATAAATATGCAGTTGCAAAAGACAAGAGAGACAGTTATGTCTCTCAAAAGCCTTTTATTGGTAATTTGTTACCAAGCTTTCGTCCGTCCAATTCTGATCTATGCGAGTCCCATATGGTGGAACATAAGCCCCTCGTTTATGGAAAATCTTCGGGTATTCAAAAGAAATTGAAATGTGAAAATGGTATTCGAACCTGTTAATAAGAGACTATTGAATGCTTCCGGTGTATCCAGAATAGACAACAGCTAATGTTAATGAGAACAAACTTGTATTACCTTAACCCTGGGTATTTTAGAAATTTTTTCTTGAGTGACTGTACTCGTATAACACCAGAGGCATTCTTGCATATGGATGCACATGTTTATTTATCAAACTGAAGCTGGAAGGGTGACAGATAAACGTATTGTAATATGCGAGCTACGGCTCGAGTAGATAAAATGATATTCTGTGAGATTATTTCTTTATTTTTCTAGACTATAGAACAATTCAAGTTCACACTTTACTATTCTTCGCAAATTCTTTTCTTCCAAGGTCTCTTTCTTCTTAAATCACTTTATCTCCTTTCAATTACTTAATTCACAAATCCAAACTAATTACTTCTTCTTGTTCACTCTAAACCTTCAATTTATCACAAAATTACAACTTCGCTTATTATCACTTTTCTAATCTCTTCGTGCGGTTCGAAAACCAACTGCCCTGCCTCGATCGCCATCTGTGCTTATATAGCCGCATTTCTGATAGCCAGAAACTTCTAGAAAATTCTTCGAACAAGAAACTTCTGATGTAATAATTCCAAGATGACAATAATCCCTTGCGGTTATAATTCTCTCTTAATTCCGTGACGTTGTCTTAGATATTATCCGTCTCTTACCGTGGACACGAAGTGTGGACACGAACCGTGGACACGAACTTCGAATGAAAAGACACTTCGGAATGAAATTATGCTCGCACGAAAAGACACTTCGGAATGAAATTATAATCGAATGAAAAGACACTTCGGAATGTGTTGCATCTTTTGAGGGCTGTCCCACCTCTTAGACTTGTTCGTCCCGAACAAGTTCGTCCTCACTTCGGCTATTGTATCGACTCAGTCGGTCGACATGAACCACTTTCATTTTGGCCCTTGGTCCTCTCTGGATACGTGTTACTATTCTGTAGGGACCCTCCCAGTTCCCAGTTCTGCTGCAACTTAGGTGATTTCCCCTTTCGGCGATGGGGATTATACAGCCACACTAGATCTCCTTCCTGGAATCTTGACGTTGTTGCCTTGACATCATACCTGGTCTTCATGCGGTCGCTCGTTATCTTAATCTGGTTTCTGGTCCTTTGGTGTATGTCCCTAAGCCTTTCCCTAAGGTCCGCCACGTACTCTTCTTCATTTCTGGGCTCATCGGTAGGAGATCCAAATTTCACCTCACTGGGTAACCGAGCTATTCCACCAAACAAGATTTCGAACGGCGTATGTCGAGTAGTGCTATGCACGGCACTTCTATAGGCCATCAAAAACAAGGGAATCTGCCGGTCCCAATCCCGTTGGTAGTCACCTACGACCTTCGAGAGATGTTCGTCCAAAGTCCTATTGAAACGCTCCACCATACCGTCCGACTGTGGATGAAGCGGGGTTGTCCGTGTCTAGTTGACACATCCGCACTGAACACAAGTTCCGCCATTGGTCAGAATGCAATTCCAAGGGCACACCGAATCTGCTCACCCAATTGTAGACGATCTGCTCCGTCACGGTTCTGGCTTCCTGGTTAGGTATCGGAAACGCTTCCGGCCACTTACTGAAGTAGTCCATTACTACGAGTATATACCGATTACCATTGTCGGTTTCCGGAAAGGGCCCTGCGATGTCAATGGCGATTCGTTCGAAAGGTGCTCCCACGTTGTATTGGTGAATCTTACCTCGAGTTTTGATTCTCGGACCCTTGCTAGCTGCACACACGTCGCATTTTCTGCACCAGTCTTCGACATCTTCCTTCGCTTTTAACCAATAAAAACGTTATCGTTCCTTTTCTAGCGTCTTATTCACTCCCAAGTGGCCTCCGGACGCCCCGCCATGCATTTCCTGTAACACCTCCTTGACCCTCGTCCGTGGCACGACAAGCTGCATTACAAATGACTTTCCCTCGGAGGACTCCCATTTTCTTCTCAGAACACCTTCTTGGACATGGAGGGAGTCCCACTGCGCAAAATATGCCTTTAAGGTCGGGCTTCTGTGAGAGATGTTCTGATGATCCGGTTTCTCTATGTTCTCCTTCCAGGCCAGAATCGGCTCGATATCCGGATATCCTTCTGAGCGTTCCGGATCTCATCTACGCTCCAGCCGGCGATAGGTTCGGCTCTCATTCTTTGGATGGAAACCAGCTCCCGTTCTTCCTGACGCGCACAATGTTTACAATCCGTTCTGCATGGTCTCCGGGACAGTGCATCCGCATTAGAGTGGAGTTTTCCTTTACGATGCTGTATTTCGTAGTCGTAGATTTGCAGCCTGACCTGACCTGACCCTCAGGACTCTTGAACTGTAATAGCCATTTTAAGGCTGCATGGTCTGTGCGAAGAACGAACTTCCTCGCAGAGGTATTTGTGAAAATGCTTCGTAGCCAAGATCAAAGCTAGAAGTTCCCGCCTTGTCACGCAGTAGTTCCTTTCTGGCTTAGAGAGCACCTTGCTGAAGTACGCAACCACATTCTCTTGGCCATCATGCACCTGGGAGAGTACGGCTCCTACCCCGACATTATTAGCATCTGTATCCACAATGAACGTTTCCCCGGGAGTGGGGTAAGCTAGTATCGGGGCATCGCATAGCCGTTGTTTAAGTTCCTTGAAGCTCTTCTCGCACTCAATTGACCACTTGAATTGTTTTCCCTTTTCCGTCAACTGGTGCAGGCTCTTTGCGATCCCGGCAAAATCCTTCACGAACCGTCTGTAGTAGGTGGCTAGGCCCAGGAAGCTCCTTAGTTGGTGTTTGTCTTTGGGGACTGGCCAGTTTTTCACCACTTCGACCTTCTCTGGATCGGTTCTCACTCCTTTCGCTGAAATTATGTGTCCCAGGTACTTGACTTCCGCTCTAAACAGGGCGCACTTCTTGGGGTTGAGCTTCAGGTGGGCACTTCGAAGCCTTTGAAACAAATCCCTTAGATTGTCTCGGTGTTGCGCAAACATTTTTCCTACGACGATGACATCATCCAAGTACACCAAACAGGTTTTCCATGTTAACCCTGAGCATTGCACAGACCGAATGGCATTACCGTGAATTGCCATAGCCCATTTCCTGCGGTGAAGGCGATTTTCTCCCGGTCGTCTGGTTGGATCTGTACCTGCCAGTAGCCACTCTTCAAGTCGAGGGTGGAAAACCATTGGGCTCCTGATAGTGTGTCCAGCGTGTCGTCAATCCGTGGCAGAGGATAGCTGTCTTTCTTGGTGACGTAATTGAGCTGCCGATAGTCCACGCAGAACCGCGTGCTCCCATCTTTATTCTTAACCAGTACAACCGGTGATGCCCACGGACTTTTGGAACTTTCAATCAGACCTTCTTTCTCCATTGCCGACACCATCTCTGCAACTTCTGTCTGCTTTGCCAATGGAAGGCGCCTAGCAGGCTGAAGAATTGGTCTAGTATCACCAGTGTCTATTCGATGTTGTACCAGGTGTGTTCGGCCGTATTCTCCGTCCTGTGAGGCAAATACATCAGCGTACTCATTGATAAGATTCTCTGCCATAGTTCGCTGCTCCTGATTCAGCTCACTGGACTGGAGAATCGTCTCTCTCGTTTCCGCTGTCCAAGGTGATGGGAGAGGTTTTGGGCCATCACGTTCAGATATTGTTGCGACGGCGGTAATCGGCGTGCATTTTCCAGTCACCTCCCCTCGCCTTAGTTTGACAGTGTGTGGTCTCGCGTTCAAAACTCCCACTGGAACCATGGTGTTCTTTGGTTCGACTAACGTCTTTCCCACGATGTAGTCTTGAGAATGGTTCTCTGGGTCTGGTTCTACTATGTAGAATCGGTGGCTCCCAAGATCACCTTCCAGCTTCGTCCAAATGATTGTCTCTGAAGACGGCGGCAAAACTTCGTCTTTGCTGGTGACTGTCCTGAGAGTTACGGCATTCTCGTTTCCGTACACCATCGGAATCTCCACATTTCGATACCTTAGTACTTGCATCCCGATGTCCAAGATTACTTCATTTGTTTTCATGAAGTCTATTCCGATGATGCACTCGTCGCATATATCTGCCACCAGAAACGCATGGGAGAACGTCAGTCCCGCCAGAGTAATCGTAAGACGAACTTCTCCAAACACCTTCGCCATTTCCCCTGTTGCAGTCTTAAGGCAGTAGCTGTTGGTGTTGTGCAGCCAGGCGCTTCTGACGATATCTCTTCTTACAATAGAGGCAGTGGCGCCTGTGTCGATGGGGGCTACGCACTTCTTCTTGTTGATTAGTGCCTCCACTGTCAGGCTCTTGTTACCCCGTTTGGTTTGCGAAACTTGAATGGTGGTCCTGGGGTCCTCGATTCCAGTAACCAACTTCTGCCCCGCGAAGCTGGTCCTTACGCATTTCCCGACTGCTGGTTTTGGGAAGTCTGACTGACAGGATGGATGTCATCACCGCCAGATGCTTCCTCTCTGCTTCTCCTACTTCCGCAATGTGAACAATTTCCTCGTCTAGGTGCACTTCTGCACTGCCGTTGTAGGTGTCCGGTTTGGTTGCAATTCCAGCAACGGATTTGACTTCCGCGAGGTCTGTCTTCATCCATGACGGCTGTTCTCTGGCATGAGCATTCCACGACGGACATTTCCCTGACACGGTGTATTCCCTGGTATGCTTGGTCCGCAGCCTTCATTGACAAAGCGAATGCCAATGCCTCGGGGAGTGTTCGCTTTTCAGCCATCCTTACAGCCATTTGCAGTTGTCTGTCCTCTATGGCCTGAATAAAAGCTTCCACCGCCATTTCGTTGATAAGCTCCTCACCGGCTTTAGGGTATGAAAGATGGGCTAGTCGCTCTATATCCGCTTGCAACTGTTGGAGCGTTTCCCCCCTTTTCTGGACTCGACTACGCAGCTGAACCCTGTACACCTGCTGCATGTGTTCATCCCCAAACCGCATCTCGATAGCCTGAACCAGAGAATCGTAGTTCTGCCGTTTATCTTCCGGGATGGTCTGCAAGAGCTCCGCAGCTGGACCCCTCAGTGCAAGTGTGAGTGCAATGGACTTCTCTTCATCGTCCCAGCTATTGGTCATTACGGCCGCTTCGAATTGCCTTTTATAAATTGGCCATGAAGTTTGACCATCGAAGATAGGAGGCTGCATCTCCTTTCTTCTCAGACCGTCAGTGGAATATTCCCGTGCTTTCTGTCTCTTCACGTTGCTGAGCTCCTTAGCAAGATTTTCGACTTGCTTTCCTACTATCTCGAATTGCGTATCCACTTTTTCAAACTGAGTCTCTATTTTCCCGAACTGAGTTTCATGTTTCTCAAAATTTTCATCGAATCTAGTTTCGACTTTTTCGAGTTGCGTCTCAACCTTCTCGATTTTCTCTTCGATCACTTCGAATTTGGATTCCAAGTTCTTGTTTTGCTCATCAAGTTTACTTTCCAGAGCATCTAGAGAATTCTTTTGTTCGTCCATTGCTTTCTTTTGTTCATCCAACTTAAGTTCTAGAGAATTCTTTTGTTCGTCCAGCTTAAGTTCTAGAGAATTCCTTTGGTCGCCCATTGCTTTCTTTTGTTCGTCCATCGCTTTCTTTTGTTCGTCTAGCTTAAGTTCTAGAGAATTCCTTTGATCTTCTATTGCTTTCTTTTGTTCGTCCATGACTAACTTAAGTTGCAGGAGCAGACTTGTTATACCCGGGTCGGCTACTGTACTTGCTGGTTCCTCTTCCACGTCAAACTCTACGTCATGCGGATTTTCACCTTCCTGCTTTACTGCTTCTTCCAGACGAATCAGTAGGGCATCTTTTCCCCCAGTTGTGTCGAGATTCCGCTTACTGAGTTCTGCCTTTAGTTGAATTATAGTTAGTTTTCCCAATTTGCGACCCATTTTGCGCAAGTAATTAATACAACACAGAAATGGTTTTTTTTTTTTTTTTTCTTGTGCAATTTCACACCACGGAAATAGTTATTCACAGAATAAGTTTTATCCCACTTCTGACACCAATGTAATATGCGCGCTACGGCTCGAGTAGATAAAACGATATTCTGCGAGATTATTTCTTTATTTTTCTAGACTATAGAACAATTCAAGTTCACACTATACTATTCTTCGCAAATTCTTTTCTTCCAAGGTCTCTTTCTTCTTAAATCACTTTATCTCCTTTCAATTACTTAATTCACAAATCCAAACTAATTACTTCTTCTTGTTCACTCTAAACCTTCAATTTACCACAAAATTACAACTTCGCTTATTATCACTTTTCTAATCTCTTCGTGCGGTTCGAAAACCAACTGCCCTGCCTCGATCGCCATCTGTCCTTATATAGCCGCATTTCTGATAGTTAGAAACTTCTAGCAAATTCTTCGAACAAGAAACTTCTGATGTAATAATTCCAAGATGACAATAATTCCTTGCGGTTATAATTCTCTCTTAATTCCGTGACGTTGTCTTAGATATTATCCGTCTCTTACCGTGGACACGAAGTGTGGACACGAACCGTGGACACGAACTTCGAATGAAAAGACACTTCGGAATGAAATTATGCTCGCACGAAAAGACACTTCGGAATGAAATTATGCTCGAATGAAAAGACACTTCGGAATGTGTTGCGTCTTTTGGGGGCGTAGTTATTATGCCACATTATGTTACAGTATTCTCCATAACCCGAACGACTCGAGTCGTGGAAATGCTGACTTAAGATACTGCGTAAGCATACCTGAAAGGGATATAGTTGACATCGATATGTGGAATAAAGAGAAATAGGAGTACTGGTGGCTCGACTAGGTTGATTCTACCGTTTAAGCTAAGTAGGGCTGGACCCTGATATGTAAGTTTCAGCCCGCCAATAAAATGATAGAGACAATGATATCATTATCGTCCACAAGGCCATAGTATCGACGGAAGGGAGATCACATGTCAGGGTCCAGCTCTAGCCATAGATTAAGTAAATTTTAGTTATTTTATTACCTAGGTAAATTTTTAAGAAAAAACAGCAAATTAATTTGTAAAGGTTTTGTCACATTTTTCAAAAAACAAAAATGGTAGAACTATGTACCTACATATATTCTTATAAAAACCATAGCATAAGTATTGGGAGCTATTGAGGCCATTCACTTTAAGTTTATTTTTAACAATGAAATATGTTATATCATAAGTGGATAAATAAACAAGAAAAAAAGGGAACCGTTCATACTGGGTCCAACGCTCTTGATTTTTGTATAGTTTTCATGCTGATCTGCAACGTATGAGTACGTAGAAATGCATATACAGATATACGAGCAGATATATATGATATGGGACACATATTTATTTAAGGCGGCGTCTGCTCGTAATATTAGAAAGATTTCATAGGTCATCTGTTTTCCGTCCTTGCCGCTCTTGGTTGGGGATTACTTGTTTGTTATTCGCAGCTAACCTGCATATTCGCAGGCTGTTCAGCTATCCACGACCTGCTGACCTCCACGGTAGCCTGAGCCTAGCCTTGTGGATTTATGTGTGTTTATCCTGTGTGTTCGTACTGATCCTTACCTATGTATGTATGTACCGTAGCTTCGTTAAAAAATTGACAAAATTGGAATTGAACCCCAGCCATTGTATAACACGGGAAATCAAGATGTATATCAAGAGCGTTCAATCGAGTTTGGCATAGAGCCTTATAATTCAAACTACTCTCCCATGCGCTCCCAGAATAGATCTGTGACTGGGTGAAAAACCATGTATTTTCTTAACGTTACTGTTAGTTCGGGATCTGTGAAGTTGAGCTACCTGGTTGGATTAAATGGACACTTTACAGTGAAATAGCTCCTTCTTCTGTACAAATTAGACCGCGGCTTGGGTATTGTTCTCACGTATGAAGCTCGGCCTCAAATCATTCTCTTCAACTACTTGACAGGATACAGAGACGAGCAGCTCGCAGATTGACGATCCCGCACTAACATCCAATCTCCAACCGTTAGCTTATCGAAGGCTAGTAGCAGACCTATGCCTATTCTATAGATTCTACTACAGTAGATATTTAGAAGAGTTCAGTAGAATGATTCTTGGCTAGGTTAGGTTACGTAAGGTTAGGAATGCTGTGTGTACTTGTGTGCAGATATACTTATGTAAATCAACGGAACTGCTTTATGATACCACGGCATCTATCCCTGTTCTAACATCTAAGGAGCTAATTGAACCAGCCGGAGCATCTTATAAAGCAGACGACGCTTTTGCGTTAATATTCGACAGGCCGCTGGGATCGTCAAAGAAAAGAGCCCTCAGATAGAGAAGTTTTCTTTTGGACAGGACTGCACAAGTGCGATGGAAATGAAAAATCAATTCTTCCTCCTCTTCGTCTTAAACTTTTAACGTGTAGATCTATAGGACTGTGTCCCTTGATGACACCCATGATGATGCTGCTCTTCAATCGTTTTAGTAAAACTAATCTATTAGATAATTTTTGATCTAGCTTTGAGATCATTCCATGATAAATCGCCTAGTTTAAAATTGACAGAAATGTACATGTTGGTGTTATGATACTCAGACTAAAATATTTTTAAAGGATTCTTGAGGATTCCAAATTTACGAAGAAAATCTAGATTTAAACATTTTCCTTAGTATCACAAATTCATAGCTCTGGCACTATTAGTCGTAGTATTAAGATATAATTTTCATGGACGGAAAATATTCACCGATAACATTTTTAAATTAAATACTTAAATACTAGTAACTCAAAAAATGGTATTTTAATTTTTGTAATTTTCATTACCTTGCCTGGGCCCTTAGAGTGTGTGCAAACAACTCGTTAAGTAAATGCAGCCATGGACACCCATCATCACAATATTCCTGGTACATTATGCACCATTGCGTTACAGAATAAAAAAACTCTAATTCCCTTTTAACATATATAGATGTGAACTCATTCAAGAAAATTGGAATTATCCAGGAAATGGCACTTCCAAATAACTAAGTGCAATCATTGGTGGCCTATTTGCTATTTTTACTTTAAATACGTAAGTTAATGTAATAAGTGTGACGTAAAACACCGGCTTAGCAGTGTTGCCATAATAATGTGTTGCACGGCAACGGACTGCAACATGTTTGCCGCCCTAAAGTCATGGAATGAGGAAGAAACTTCACTAACCGGCCCAATGCTTTTATAACACCACTCCACTAGCATGGCCTGTATTTTACGATTCCGTGAGGGTGATGCAAACTTTCGCTTAATGAGGGTAATTTATACAGAGAATTGTGGGGAAATATATTATTTTTCTTTTAGTCTGATTTTTTTTGTCGTGGGTGGTTAATGAATAAATGGGTGTGTGTTCGTTCTGTTGTAGTTTAGGAGCGTGCACAGGGCTGTAAAACATTTTGTGTAGGAATTAATCACTGTACTCAAGGACGACAAAGGATAAACAGAATAGAAGTTTGGTGAAACTATTATAGGTTTGCAACTAAGTTTACTAATTTCGACGTGTTACCCAAACTGTCCCTAATACCGAACTACTAATAAAGTCCTGGCAGTAAATTAGAAAACAAGGTCACAGTTCCCAAAAATAGCTTCACTGGTGTATCTCAGGGTAAATAGTGGAATGGCAGTTTAGCTGAACATATAAAAGCTACATAGTTACTATCTGGATAGACTGACTGGTCACGGTGAAGCTAGATGTGCTTTCCAAGACCAGAGCTGTATAGGCATTATGCGTCCACAAATTGAATTGAACTTTAATGCATCATTACCTCGCTATGTCTGCCTGCCTGTCTGAATGAACGTGCTAAACTGAGTAGCCTCTAAAAGGATTTTGATGCATTTCCAATTATTTTTTGAGGTATAGTATTTACGTTTCGGGGCCGAGTAGTAGAAGTTACGTTGGACATAACTGTGGAAGATGCATACAAATGTTGTGTGGGTGACATAGTCTAGTGTCTAGCCAATAGATACTTTTACCTTGCATCAAATCGGGTCATTTTAGTAAATATAGGATATTAAACATTTCAATGCCAATCCTCCGGATGATGGTTCTTTGAGTGAAAGCAAAAAAAAAAAAAAAACGTATTGGAGACTTGCGTAGAGCTAAGGACGCTTGAGATCGATGTCGGGGCAGTATTCTCTACTCAGCGGCATCCGCTACGACCATACCAATCACCTTGAGAAGGCTAAACTAACTAAAATAATCCCACTACCTAGTCTCTTTCTAGAAGAGCCTATATTCTTGCTAAAAAATGACTAAAGCTCACTCTTCTTCCTCTCCACAGCACTAAAAACCTCGTAGTATCGCTACTAAAATCAAAAAGACTGGCACCATCAAAATGCCTAAAACAAGCAGTAGAAGAAGTTGAAAGAAAGAGGGGGGCCATTGTGCTAGGTGTGATACTAATGCACACCACGACTTATGTGGTAGTACCAACACTAACCCTCGAGCTGAGTTTATTTTATAGTATCTTGTTAGCACTAACCTTTTAGTATGCAACAGAGGAACTGTCCAACATTTATTACTAAACCCCGACAAGAGGTGTCTACTTGTCTCTTAACATCTATAACCTGCGATCTCAAATTGGACTGTATCTGGCGGCCGCTTGTTCTCAGATTAAAAAATTAAAGTGGGTGGTGAACAATTTCGAACAATTCGAGTGTCCAGGACCAGACGGTATCTTTCCAGCGCAACTTCAGGCAGTTTTTGGATACCTGGTTCTCAATGAACTACTCATAGAAATAGAGAACACTGAGTGCAAGGTTTTGGCTTACGCAGACGCTGTCGCTACTTCGGTATAAAGTAAGTACCCGTAGACACTTGCCGATTTCCTGCAATTTGTTATAAACAAAGTGGCCAACTGGAGAAAAACAGATGTGGTCTTAGTGTTAACGCGACCAAGACCTAGCTAGTCCTGTTCACTACTCTCAGCTTCTCGGATTCTTCCTTGACTGACTCTGAAATAATTCCCAACCCATTCGCTCACTTCTCTAGCCAATCGTTTGCTGACTACGTCCTTGAACCTTACATTGACAATTTCTGCTATATCAACAACTCTCCCAAACCTCCCTTGTCTCCGTGGATATATCCCTGCCATAGTATTAATAAAATGTGTCTTCAACACTCAATTTTCCAAGGCATGATAACCTAAACCTGCCACCCTATGTGGATCGTTTTAGACTGATTAATCTTCGGTCATTGGAAAAACGACGTTATGTTACCGACATACTTTCATTCATCAGATATTATCTGCTAACATTGATTGTCCCGCCTTGCTTCAATCGATTTCTATCAATTCTAATCTCCGCAACCTTAGGTCAATTCCTCTATTCCGTATATCTCCTCATCGCACTAACTATGGTTACAACGAACCAATGTCAAAAATGTCAATCAAATGATGCAACAAAGACTTTTGACTTTAAAAGCAGCAAAAGCACACTCCGTAATGCCCTATTCCACTATGATCGTTCCTAACCCCCACAGAATATATATATACATGAAGTAATTTTTCAAGCACTCCTGGTTGTCCTGTGTGGGGAAATTGTGCCAAGTGTCATATCAAAAAGTTACAGATTCAACAAAATAAACTGTTAAAAATGATGCTTAACTTACCTTGGCACTATTCCACCTCTGAATTGCATCGACAAGCTGATGTTGAATTGGTCTCTGACAGAATAGAAAGGCTAACTAACTCTTTTCTTTTAAGATGTAGCATACCTGAAAATCCCTTCGTTAACGAGCTGAATGTCACTTAGCTTAAGTTCAAATACAAATTCTACACAAACGAAATCGTTCTTAGTAAATCGTTATTTATTTATTTATCTATGTAATTATTTATTTATATATATTTATTTATTTATTTATTTATTTATTTATTTCTTTATTTATTTATTTATTTATTTATTTATTTATTTATTTATTTGTTATTTATTTATTTGTTATTTATTTAATTGTTTATTTATATTTTATTTAATTTTTATTTTTTTATTTTTTTTTATTCTTCATATGAGGGTTTTTTCTCGTTGTTCCCCCTCGAATATACTCAAAAATACAAAAATAATTCATAAACAATATTGTAAACTACTTCTCAGTTGAAAGATATATTAAATATCATATCACTGTGTGTTAATTGTGTGATGGCAAATCTTGTACAAATTTTATAAACAAAGTTAATAAATATCTAATTATTAAATTATTAAATTCAACGAGTAGCATGTCTTAATATCACCGGTGCACTGAGAACCGCTCCACCAACGGCGCTTCAAACCATGCTGTATCTTATTCCAATTGACATAGACAATGAGAGACTTACAGCTATGGAAAGAAAAATACCGCCGGCTATCCTAGTATCCCCAGAGTCACCGATTACCTGTACACCAAATTAAATTTTAACTTGGGCTACAGACACTCAATACCTGACAGATCAGAGTGAATGCATCGGGCTGTCATCCACACAAAATCTCTGCCAATTTTCACGGGTGGGTTCAAAACCAAGGACGGAGTCGGTGCTGATGCCTTCTCAGAGGACCTCTCCTTTAACCATCCGAGTTATTGTAGCGTTTTTTAAGCCGAAGTCGTTATTGTTATTGATACGATAATCAGGCAGACATCAAATCCCTAACATCCAGCACTATAAGATTTAAGGCAGTGAAAGACTGCCGCGTATTTCGCAACGAGATAGTTGGACAGTACAACCTCACCCTTTGTTGCGTACCAGGTCACTATGACATTCCAGGGAATTGCGAAGCATATGAGTTAGTCCGACAATGTTCTTCCTGTACTAACAGTATGGGTATAACCGAAATCAAGATCCCAATGTCTTTTGCTAAGTGCCTTATCCACGCCGATGCGTTAAACAGGGTGAACCGTAGATGGGAGCATCTAGATTATTATAATATTGCCAAAATACAGTGACCAGCACTAGATCAAAAGAGGTCTAACCGACTTCTGAAAAACAAAAGAGGAATCCTCCCTCCCAAATCTCATCAACGTAATAACAGGGCACTCTACGACGAGTAGACATGCTCAAGGTTGGCGATCCCCTGCAATGACTGCTGCTATAGCTGCAGCGATGAGGAGGAAGAGGAAACAGTAACACACTTCTTGTGTACATGTCTCGCACTCACCAACATTAAAGAGGCTACATTAGGTGAATACCTTTTCAATGATCTTAACGAACTCAACAACGCCTGCACGGCTAAAGTGAAAAGTAATTAGTTCCAAGGGTAAGTGGTGTGAACCACCCGTTCTTACTCAGTCGGAACACAATGGACCTACTTTTGGTCTAAGTGTACCTCTTCGAGGGCCACTCCAAACCAACCAAACATTTCCACATAGGTCTGAGCTTAGGCTACTGTGGGGTTCAGTATGTGGCGGATCACTGAAAGGCCTGTAGGTACACATGTTAACTGTGAATAACAAGCAGTCCCGACCAAAAGCAGCGGGGAAGCAAGGTCAGGCTGGAAACGTCTCAGAAGCTCTATGAACTCTTTGCGACAAGACGAGTCGGTGCCGTCCACAAATAAGTGCTTCACACCACTTCACTCCAAGGAGTGGCAATTGTAAGGTCTTAATTAAGGTATACCGGACCATCGATTAGACTTGACTGCCGTTGGCCGACGCGTCGTTTGTAATATTTTGTTACCTTAATAAGTTAAAGTTAAATCTGGCTGAAACAGCTCTGAGGCTTATGCTGCAATCACCCCCTTTTGACTTGTCAACGCCACAAAATCCATTCCGGCGGAGCACTATGCTACTGCGATCAACTCCAAAGGTGGTTGCAGTAGGGGAGTTGCCAAGTTTGAATATATTCGGAGCAGGCAACCGAAATTCTGAAGAAAGGGAACATACAGCCAATGTGGAAGGAGGAATAGCAGCGGACCCCAATGAAGAAATTGATGCTTTGAAAATATTCGCCAAAAGTATTACAACGTTGACCCATTCGAGAGAAAGTTGAGCCTACTCTCACACCAACAACGGCGACGACGCAAACAACGCCGGAGATTAGAAATCGATTTCTTTGCCTGACTAATGGTGAAACGCTCTGTACACACGAATCATTGAATCTACTACTACTACTATAAAAGAAAACGTCTTTAATGCGTTGGCAGAGAACTTCGTAAACACCAGTGTCATAAAGGCATTGATAATTAAGGCACTTCGAAAAGCCTGGTATCCAGATGGCAACCATGAGTTTACCAGCAGAAGCAGACACGATGCTCATCGAAATAGGCAAAGTACGCATAGGATGGGTTGTGTGCCGTATACGCGGGAAGCTAAATCCATTCAAATGCTTCAAATGTATCGAATTCGGACATATAGCCAAAGTTTGCAAAAGTACAAGCGGCTGGTCCAAGAGTTGCTTACGATGTGATAAAAGCGGTCACGGCGAAACTATGCAACAAGAAACCAAAATGTCCACTCTGCCAAGGCAAAGGAGGGTATCGATGGTAACCACTCTATGGGAAGTCGTAAATGTAAGGAACTGCTGCTGAAACAATAATAATACTACAGATAAACCTAAACCACTGTGAGGCGGCCCAAGCGCTGAATGCTACCGCGAAAGTCACTACTTCTATGGTAAAACAGACGACTACTCCACAACACCCATCAGCTTATTGGTGAAATGAAGATATCGCATTGCTATGCGCTGAATATCATCGCGCGAGAAGACTGTACCAACACAGTAGAGGAAGAAGCAATACCATTGAACTCGCGCATCGGTATAAAGTAGCGCGAAGAGAACTAAAAACAGCAATCGCCGGAGCTTCGTCGAGCTATGCAATGAAGCGAATGTAAACCCCTGGAGGAGGGCGTACCATGTGGTAATGAAAAAAATAAAAATTGTACGAGCCCCATTTCCTACACAGATGTTGCACAGATGTACTACAGAGCAGGTAACTCCCCTGGAGGACGAGTCATTGACAGCAGCACAATAAATCCCTAGAAACACACCAGAAGAGATACTTGAGGCATGCAACAGATTTAAAAATAAAAAAAGACCATCGACCGGATGGCGTTGCAAATGTAGCTCTTAAAACGGCGGTTAAATTCAGAATGGACATGGTTGTGGACATCTACATATAAGGATTGCTTGAGTGAGAAAGTTTTTCCCGATCAATGAAAGAAACGGTGGCTCGTATTACTACCCAAAAAAGGCAAACCCGCAGGAGATCCATCAGCCTTCCGCTCTCTCTCTGTATGTTGGACATGGGGGGAAAAGTTCTGGGGCGCATCATATATAACAGATTGGAAGCAGCCATTGAAGAAGCAAGTGAAGTATCATAACATCAGTACGGCTTTTGAAAGGCACACTCGACTGTTAATGCCATTAAAGTAGTAGTTGAGATAGCGCAAAGGCCCGTAGAAGGAAAACGATGGAGAAAAGGCATGAGCAGCACTGCTGCATCATAATACTGGACATTAAGAACGCTTTCAACTTCACGAGTTGGAAACATATTCTGGAAATACTACGAAATATGAGATTACCATTTTATATCAGAAAAATTCTGCAGAATTATTTTCAGCAGAGAGTGTTACTATATGACACAGATGATGGTGGGAAGGAGTACGTAGCAACAGGAGCAGTACTCTAAGGCTCGGTTATGGGTCCGATACTAAGGAACGTTATGTGCGATGCTATTCTTCGTTTCGAAATACCAGAAGAGGCTAAAGTCGTGGGATTTGGGGACGACATCGTTATAGTTGTAACAGCGAAACTACTCGAAGAAGTTGTTTAAATTAGCAATAAAACCATTTCAATTGTTAGATTCTGACTAGTATTGTTGGTCTCACACTAGCTGGACACAAAACGGAAGTGGTATTAATTACCAGTATAAAACGAAGAGAAGTCATCACGTTCATGACGTGGATGTGAAATAGTACCCAAAGAAGCTCTTAAATACATTGGCGTTATGATTGACTCGAGGCTTATATTTAAAGAACACCTGAAGTATGTAAGTATCGCGTATGGGTATCTATACTGCTTTAAGAACGATGACTCCCCTATTTATCCATCTTGCAGAGATGCTCTTGAAGACGTAGAGCATGTAATCTTTCACTGGCCACGATTCCAGTTGCAAAGAGAAACACTACAAAGAGTACTGGAAGAAACATCAACTCCTGAGAACATATGCATGCTAGTGACACACTATTAGTATTGGTTCCTGAAAACTTTCAATCTCGAGATTTTAATCAAAGCTGACATTACTATGATAGAGAAACTCAATATAGTGGGCCTCTCTATTTTCTCGAAAACGGCTTTTACGATTTTGTTCAAATTCCATATCTGCATTACGGTGAGTAGATTCGAACAGATGGCGTACCAAAAAATATTTTTATTTTATTAACTCGATTTTTAAAAATTGGCTCGTTTTCAAATATTACTTGGGCGATTTTATTCAAAATCGATACCTACACAATATTTAAGATTGATCAAAATCTTGACATCGAACTTTTTCACGGGAACAAAAACTTTGTTTTAGAAGAGATAGGCTCACAAAAAAAATTTTATATGAAAAACAGCATGATTTTTCAAAACATAGTATACCGTGAACTGCGCAACAACAGAATTTTTTGTTAGCCTTTCTCTTCTAAAAGAAAGTTCTTGTTCCCGTGAAAATTTTCGATCTCCAGATTTTGACCAATCTTAGTATTACTATAATATTGAAATCCAAAAAAGTGGGTCTCGCAAGATTGCAGCCTAAACGTCTAGACGGGTTTTTTTTTTTTTTTTGTCAGACTCAAAACAGGTCCATTGTTCAACCAGGCAGAGAACCCCATTTCAATGTGTTTTTTTCGTCTTTTGTAAAAAGGCGAGTAGACGCTTCAGTGATGAAGAGCTTAGGTCATCAGCACTCACCACATCAGCACCGAAAATTTGCCACCTGATCCGAGCAAAGGCAGGACAATCACATAGGAAGTGTTCCGCAGTGTCATCGCCCTCTCCACAGGAGTTGCAGACAGGGGTAGCGCTCAAACCTAGCACATGGAGGTGCTTGGCAAAGGCGAAGTGGCCCGTAAGAGCGCCAATAAGTTGTCTGCAGTCTTTTCTGCTAAGGGATAGCAGGAAAGCCGCGGATTTCTTACAGACGACGGGGACCATTCGTTTAGTCTGCCTGCATCCTGGAGAGTCACGCCACCTTCGCTTGTGTTCACTGAAAACCCAGTCGTCAATGGAAGCCCTAACCGAGGACGCTGGCAAACCCAACGTGGGTTCAGGTCCTGAGATATTCTCTTCTGAGCCTTGTCTAGCAAGCTCGTCAGAGATCTCATTTCCTGTTATCCCGTTGTGCCCTGGGACCCAAACAAGATTCAGTGAGTACAGCCTTCCGACCGAATTCAAGGATGTTTTGCATTCTAGAACTATTTTGGAAGTGGTTAAAGAATTGAGCAAGACCTTAAGCGCAGCCTGAATGTCACTACAGACGCAGATACTTCGCCCCTTCCACCTGTTCTTACCAATATAGTCCGCTGCTATTAGGATAGCATATATTTCTGCCTGGAAGACAGATGTGTGTTTTCCCAATGAGAAATGAAGCCTAATGTTGTCGCATTCGGGTTTACTTCACACTTCATATCTGGGGTCTGTGGGCTAATGCCTAGAGGAAATATCGAAATTTTCATTCTAACCTCAAAATTAGCGGTAGGTACTTTACCTAAGACCACTTTGGAAAAAAAAGTGCAATTTTCTCGAAAACGGCTCTAACGATTTAAACAAAAATTTATATCTGAGGTAATAATAATTTGCAATAAGACTGCAACCCAGTTTTTGGCTAACAAAAATCAAATAACGGTACTTTACTTGTTACTTACATAAATTGAACCTATCTCGGTTACAGCTTCAACGATTTTATTCAAAATTGATATGTAAATCATTTTGGACATACGTGATGACATGCCATTAAAATTTTGGATATATGAAAAAAAAAATGTTTAGCGTTTTAACACATCTTTCGAAAATCAAATTTTGTTTCATCTTTTCGACATGCAGACATTTGAAATATTATGTACAATATTTATAAAATGGTTTTTTTTAAATATATTTTGCTAGCTTTTTTAACGGATTTAAAAAAAAAAAAAAAAACATATTAATAATTTCTCAAAAATCTAATTGATTAGCTGAATAGAATTTTTTTTTTAAATTTTGTTTTGTTAATTTCATATGCTACACATAGCAACAAATTTGTAAAACATGCCGTAAATTATTTAAAAATGGAGGGAATGTTTAAAATTAAAACTTCTAAATTAAAAATCACCAGCTTTTGAGAAATCAACAAACAGAAAATCCCCAAACGAAAGATCCCCAAATACAAAAATCTCATAAACACAACATTTTGGATATTTGGATTTAGGAATTTTGTTTTATGGGATTAACTTGCAAACCCGTGAAAAATTATTAAAGTCAAGAAAGCTATTTGTTTATATAAATGCACTGGTTGAAAACAGACAAATAAATACTCGTAAACTTAACTTAAAAAATGGTTGCCGATGCCTGGCTTCTCGAATTCAACACCAACACTTATTACACATATGGTATACATATGTAGATGTGGCCAGAACGAAACCCCCAGTCGACCCAGGTAACTCCAACACGCAAGCACTTCTCCCCTGGTACCTCTCCACAATGAAATGCCATAAGTAAATTATAATTTTCATCATCTCATTCCATCGTTTATCAGCGTTTGTTTGTCGCTCCGGTCTTCGGTGAGTTTTTTGCCTGACGCTGCTTCAACTGGTGTTAAGGTGTACTACACGAATTTTTCTTCACGTCCACTATAGAGAGCGTTTTCTTATATTCGGCCTGCTCCAATAGATCGGCAGTGTCTGGTGTGACACTGGTACTCATCAGATACATCGTTGGCGCGATATCATTCTGCCACAACTCCGCACGACATTATTTTTTTTATACAAACAACATTGTTAACTTTGTTTTTGTGTTGACAATGACGGTGTATTGTTTCTGTCCGTCCACCCCGGCCAAACAAACTAACCAACCACCTTCACAGTAAGAGTTCGGCGGTCTTCTTACAAACAACAGCGGGTACTCTAGCTCTGCTGTGCTGGATGTGCCTGAGTATCTTTTTCTGTTCAGCATTTTTCTCGCCGTTCGGTTCTAGTGAATTACATCGCGACCTTACAGGTCATATAGTGGTGATCTTTAATTTCGAGAATTTTTGAAAATTAAAAACCATTCAATAATGTACTAAAAGGTGAATTTAAAAAAAAATATATATTGTTACTTAGTTTTTGTGCGTCACGGTTACAAAGAGTAAAAAGTGCGATAAGATACCATAAATGTGGGCTTAGTTTTAATGCATCTTGTGGATATTAAATGCCGGTTGGTGTATTATACGTGAAACCAAGGAGTCATTAAAATGAAATCGATAAAACTTCAACCACAGATGGATTGACGTTCAATTGCGATACACATCTGTTAAATCAAAATCAGTTGTTTTACATAGATGGCTTTAGTCAAATATTTAGATAGATTTCTGTGGATTAAATCTAAATCTATATTTTGTATCTTTCTCTTCATATTTATTTGTATCTGTATGTCTAGTGTTAACCTTCAAATGGTTGTTATGTTGAATGAATTAGTAAGGTGGGTAAGCTTTGTGGGTTTTTATTATATTCTTCTTCGCAACTTGCGTGATATGACATCAGCAGCTGTGCTTGGAAGTGAATTATCTAATTAGGTGCGATGTGTATTATGATAGAGATGTAGAAGTATAGGCGATGAGTTCATTGGGTGATGTTTTATCGACTAAAGTTTTAACGATGTCAACAGTGGAATGTCGCTACTATGACTAAAAAATAGCAATTAAGAATAAGGAGCAGAATAAGCACCCCTTAGCTTATGAAAACAATTAAATAAGAAACGTGCTTGATGAAATTCGAACATACGCTTCAACTATTATAATTAGGGCTGTTCCATATTTTTTGCTCCATTTATTATTTTACTGATAGTCTTAGAGATCAATTAACACTCAAATGGAACCATGGACGAGTTCTTTTGCGTGACAACTTCATAATATAGATACAAACATAGGTACATATGTATGTAGTTAAAAGTCAGACTATTGATTTTTCTTTCGTGTTTTAAATTTAAAACCTTCCCAAAGGACGAAACCCTTGTTTAAGTGCTACTGTTGAATTAAATGGACTACTATACATACTATTTTTTTTTTCTAATAAAAGAAAATTTCAAAATCCCGGACCACTTAGACTCGATTTTCGGATCATTGTAGGGGAACACGGGGTGGGACAGGGTACCTTAAATTTTAATTCAATTTCCTGTTGTAAATGTTAAAAGTAAACACTCAGCTGACAGTTTCTATTATATACATATATATGTACTTATATATTGATTAGTATAATTAATATATTTAGTTTAATTAGTTTTAGCGCTGGGAGAACATATTTAGTCATATTCAAAATCTCATTCCACCACCCCCATCCGTTGACTATTCCTGCAAAGAAATTATGGGAACCATTTGCATTCTATGGTGGAAAATCAACCTTCAGTAGACCGCAAGTATAGCCCCTTCTTCTCTCTTTTGAGTCTTTTTCATTTTAGTCGTGTTTCCTGAATTTTGGTTTGGTTGTAGTCTTTTACGATTAAGCTTTAATTTAATATACAATTTAATAGTCCAAAGCCAAAGATTTTCTCAATTTAGTAAAATTTTGCAAACCAAACGAAATAATGGGATTCATAACTTACTGTAAGTGGCACGTTTTCGTATCACGCAGTCGCAGATATTTAATTTTTATTGCAACTGCCACAATTCAAGGGATTAGCCCAATTTTTTCATTTACTAATTTACATTTTACATGTTCCACAGATATGGATTTAGCATGAAAGGTCTTCAAAATCACATTCAATTATACTATTACTAGGTGACATACAATGCCTCGCTCGCGTTCACAAAATATTAGGTTGTCTATTAATCTGAGATTGTATGTAAATATCTAGCACCTAGGCACATATATGTATGCTCCCTTTGACTGGTTTGTAGACCTTTTCGTACTCTAAATCTTTCTCATAAGTTGTTTTCGTGTTTGTATAGGCTTCATTGTTTAACCGTCATACACAATTGAATGCAGGCTACTGATGATTATGTATACAACCTCAGCCAGATATTTCCTGAGTACTCGTATTGAGCCTCCTGACATCGTATCGGGATAAAATATGTACTAACCCTTTTGCTACCAGCAAAATGAAGATTCATTTTTCTGACTTTAATTTTCAACATTGGTTAGTTGACAATTACGCATTTATTTTTCAGAAACACTACTCCAAATTATTTAAAAATGTTGCATGTGGTTAAAGAGCCAGGAATACAGTTGTCAGGAGCAAGGACCCTTCATAACTTCGGAATTACGCTAGCGATAGTTCATCGAATGTATTTAGCAAGGACCGTGAGCAAAATGCATAAAATAGAAAAGTTAAACTTATACACTGTGGGTGACGAGAAATGTCCTTTATTGGGACAGAACAATATTGCTATTATATTTTGTAGACGAGTGTAATTTGACTATAGTAAACATTCTTGGTTTAGAATAGAACCAGACTAGTAAGAATCTATATAGTTGTTAAGGCCTTCACGTCAACTAACTATAAATGACTACAGTCCAGGGTGGACCTCACTCTTAACCAACGAGTTTCTACAGCAAGCATGATTCTTATTTCTTCCTCTTCATGTGATTTTTTCCATGTATGTTAGAGATATGTATGTATGTAGTTAAAACGAGTCGTTTCAGTTTCCCATTATGGACAAATGAGTTTTGGTATAAACTTTAATTTAGTCCCCAGAAGCGAATCCCAGAGAAATGTTTGGGTTAGATTTCACCTGAGGAAAATATGGCGCAGTCTTAGTGAGGAATACGCAAACAAATTTGCTTCAGAAGCCGTGAAGCCAATATTCAAAAGGTGATGGAAGGTGACTGGACTTTATGTTAGTATTGCAGCGGAAGAAATAATACTTAACAAATTTCATATTAATAAATAATTTGTCTATATCGCCACAGTATTTCCTTATTTATTGATCGCAGGAAAAATAGTGGCTATAGATAGGAACGACGAGGAGATATTCCATAAAAGATTTTTTTAATTTTGTTTGTACCTACAAGCGATTATTTTCATGTATTATAGCTTAAATATGTGCGAACCTCTTCATTCCTGTGTAAGTACTAAATCAATTTTCCGCACAAATCCAAATATTTTCAAAATAACAAGTCGAAACTTTTTAGAAGTGTTATCAAGGTACTCCACAACTGATCCTTAAAGGATACCTGAAGTTCTTCTATATAACTGAATACCCCATTTATTTCTGTCGCAATTACGGTTTAGCATGTCTATCGTAGATCTGATGTGTTTGTATGTTACTAGAAATGCCCAGTACATATTGCTTACAATGTTGCCATTTTCGTCAGTTTGACGCAAGTATATAGCGGTTATGTCTGCTTTGCTTTACGAAATGATATCGTTTTGCCTCAATTCAATTCATCCGTATATTATTATTTCCTTTGTGTTATTGTGGAATGAGATGACTGTTGGCTTCTAAAGGAATCTAAGGTATCCAGTATATCCGCTTTAGATTTCTATCCTGTGGCGGAAAATGTTTTATTATGCTGATCAAGACCCTGGCTGATTTTAATTTTCGATTTGATCAGATAAGGAGATCTAAAAAAATATATAAAAAGTTACAATCCGCTTGGAATGGATAGTATGATACCCTATAACACATCTTCTAACTAACACATCCCTAATAAAGTTGGGATGATATCTTGCTATTCGGAAGATATTACCTCGATACTAAAGCGATTTTATCAGAACTTTGATTTTAATTAAAAATTGCTCGTAAATACTTTTTCTTAGAAAAGAGTTCATGTGATTTTCTATATTTGTAACCGAAATTCAAGTATTCTGATGAGGTTTTCAAATTAAAGCTTATCTATTACCGTAAAGAGCTTTAAAAAAACAAAATCAATTTATTCAGGGTTCTGGTAATTAAAAAGTAAAAACGGAACACCCTCATAATCATAAGAATTAGAAGGTTAAATATTGATACAGATTTGAGGCTTACTAACCCGCACATAGCTATATATAGAAGCAAATTTTGGAAAAGTGAAAAAACAACAATGTTCTGGAAGTTAGAGTGAAATTGAAAATAATGTGTTTCTATAAATACAATATGGTGTGAATGGTAACGATCCAACTATTCCAAAAATATATACTTCCGTTATCTTCATTTTATCAGATTTCGAGAAATATTAAAAAGAAAAATTCTAATTTACTAATTTGTATAAATTCGTAAGTATACGCCATCTTTCAAAATAAAAGAGGAAAACTATTTTCATTTGATGCGTCGGCCATCTAGTATTTTCCGAACATTCGAAAATTTATCCTAACTTCTGATAAAAAGACGAATAGGTTTTACACCATTTTTATAAAAATTTGACACGGCCGTTTAAGCACTAGATGTACTCGTATATTATAAAATATGTAATGCATACATACATACATACGTACGTATATACATATAAAATAAACAAATTCTTTCGGCTTGGACGTAGTTGATTAAAACAATGGAAAATTGAGAACGGTTAAAATTGTGTACATATATATGTAATATAAAGTCTAATAACTGTAACAAAAGTAGTTCAGTATTATTTGTTTGATATTTAGTAAAGTATCCTCGGTTCGGGTATCCTCGGCACATGAAGCACTTGACTGTCTGTTTTTTTTTTTTTTTTTTTTTTTTTTTTGGCATGGCCCTGTATAATACATGGGTGAATTATACAAAATACCAACGTCTACACATTTTGTCTTAATAACACAACGACAAAGTCTTGAATTTACCACATTTTAATAATTTTAATCAGAGCGCAAATCTTTTAGGCGACCTATGAATATCTATGTGTGTATGTATAAACGAAAACATACGAGTATGCATTTATAAGGAGGCCTCAATGGCGGCATGTGATCGCTTAGCTAAAGACTTCAAGGACGAATCGATGTATTTAATATTCGTCCTTGACAAATTGATTTTTAGTTTGTAAACACAATAAAATTATATTTTTATAAATCGATTAGGCAACAACTGAAAGAACTATAGCCACCACTAACATTTTCAAACTCTTTATGCATATATTTAGGGGTGGCCGTGGTGTAGTGGTAACATCATCGCTTGTCATGCTGTTGGTTCACGGTTCGAATCCTGATGTCAAGAATCATCTATTTATTTCGCATGAAATAAATAAAAAAGTCGATCACTTGCGAAAGCTAAGTCAACTCTACTGCGAAGGCATAACACTGGCAGTAGGGTGGGGTCATATGGCTAAAATTCAACTTGATCGTGGTGATGACACCAGGTGGAGGGAAAAAATACTGTGAATCATAAGCAACGACAACAACAGCGAAACAATAAAATACTCCCCAGTTACCTGGACAGTCACCCTTGAAGTTCGCTGAAACTTTATACCACCTGAGTTTCAAAACAACTACACCAATATGTCCTTCTCTCTGTCTCTTCCCCTTTCCACAAAAAAAACGCCAATGTCCTAAAAATTATTAGGTGCGCAACTAAGTTTTCGCTGTTTGTCAATAGATTACTCCAGCAGTAAGTGCTGGTCGATTTTGACATATCCAAAACGTTAGGAAGCAAGCTTAGACATATGGAAAACAAACTGTTTTGACACATTAGTGATTTTGTTTTGGCGTCATATACTTTTAGTTGTGTGAAAATATCTGATTTTGTGCCAAATAATCGTCATTTGCGGGAAGTGTTGATTTTCTTCTTTCATTCGAAGAAAACGGCGGCTGAAGCGCACCGAGAGCTCCAAAAAGTTTACGGAGATGCTGCTCTAAGTGAAACAAAGTGCCGATATTTCCGTCGCTTCAAAGACGGAAATTTCGATGTTGACGACCGTCCGCGTGAAGGAAGGCCAAAATCCTTCGAATTGGAGACATTTCTTGAGGAGGATCTGTGCCAAATGCAAGAACAGCTTGCTTCAGCGTTAGGAGTTACCCATCAAGCCATTTCCAAGCGATTGCATGCGTTTGGAATCATTCAAAAACAAGGAACTTAGGTTCCTTATGATTTGAAGCCAAGGGACGTTGAGCGTCGTTTTTTCGCCTGTGAACAACTGCTCCAGCGGCAAAATAGGAAGGGTTTTCTTCATCCCATCGTGACGGGTGATGAAAAATGGATTCATTATAGCAACCAAAAGAAAAGAAAGTCATGGGACTGCCCGGTCATGCTTTTACGTCGTCGGCTCGGCCGAATATTCACGCTGCGAAGATTACGCTGTGTATTTGGTGGGACCAGGTCGGTGTCATTTATTATGAACTGTTGAAACCCAACGAAACCATCACTGGGGAACGGTATCGACTTCAATTGATGCGATTGAGCCGAGCACTGCGCGAAAAACGGCCACAATACGAGCAGAGGCATGAAAAAGTGATTCTACAGCATGACAACGCTCGGCCTCACGTTGCCAAACCCATTAAAACCTACCTGGAAATGCTCAAGTGGGAAGTCCTACCCCACCCGCTATATTTCCCATATATTGCGCCATCCGATTATTACTTGTTCCGTTCGATGGCACATGGTTTGGCTGATCAGCAGTTCCGCTCATATGAAGACATCAAAAATGGCTTGATTCGTGGATAGCCTCAAAAGATGAACACTTTTACCGTAACGGTATTCGAGCTCTGCCAGAAAGATGGGAAAAAGTAACGATGGGCAAAACTTTGAATGATTCATTTGTAACCATTTTTTCACAATAAAGCTGCATTTTCATCAAAAAGAGAACTTAGTTGCGCACCTAATAGAATAAGGGTATTCATATCCCCTTTAACACGTGCAAATTATAAAAAAAAATAAAAAATATCTTAACATAGAGTTAACTTTTATTGCCTTTCCATCATATTTAAATTGAAGTGCAAGTAATACATATTTACATAAATCCTTCCCATGCATAGAGCTTGAGTTTATTAAATCGGACAGATTTAAAGTAATAAAAGTTACATTATGCAATTCGATACAGATAACGTGTACACTCAAAGGTATTTTCCAACAGTTACTCGTAGAGGTAGAGTATATAACGAGAAAACAGCATTCCGCTCGTAAGAATGTCCAAGACGTAGCAATTGAAAGTGAGTTGTTCATTGAAAGTTTGACTTGCTGTTTCTTCATGAACGATGCATATGGTTATGGTTCTGGTTATAGTATGGCGAACCGTCATGCTTGGATCTCCATTTGGTGTGCGCAATTACTTGGCAGAACAGTGTAGCGTGAGGTGGATGTGAACTGGGGCAATGAGAATTTTAACGCGATAACAAGAACGGCTGACTGGATAACTGTGACTATTGTTTGATGCGGATTAACGTTTACTCTCTGTTGACATTGAAATGGGGTGTCGAATTTTACTTGCATTCTTTCTTTCGAAACTTTATGTTTTCAATTTCTGATTCATTTAGATAACGTTTCGTCGTGGGTGCATTAATTTCATACATTTCAAGCCGCTCCCAAAATATTTAAACTATTATGTTAAAAATTTATGAATAAACTAGTGAATTAGCCTGTCGTTGACAGGCGATCACAGATTTAACAATTCAGACACGGCTTGTAATTTTTCTATAAGCTGTGATACGCAATCCTATGGCGCTTGGAAGTGGTGAGACTCCTGTGCCTCCCACTCCTATCCGTCAGAAACACAAAGGGCAATTTCTTAGGAATATTGTGTATACTATGAATACACTGCAAAAGTCAGATCGCGGGTTCCATAGTCACCCTCTACCGGGGTCGTACTATAAGTGTGCAAGGTTTCAGCTATATAGGTTGGCCGTACGATTCTGTAGCTCTTGGAAAGTCAGAATTTAAGAAGCAAATTTTTAGTAAATTATATTTATACTTTTTCGAAAAATATAGTCAAGGTCTTGGGCTGGGGCTCTAAGCTAATTTGATGTAATCTCACAATGACGTCCTCTACGTCTAATTTTAATTTGATTACACTTAAGTACATACATACATATGCACCTAATTGATATGTGCATAATGGAGGCGAAATCGAAATTGCATTCTAACCCCAAAATTAAAGGTATAACGATTTTACTAATAACGATTTTGTTTTAACTTAATATTTGGGTTGGGTTATACATACATATGTTACTAGATGACATACTAAGTTTTGGGAAAAAAGTCGTATACCGATATTTTACTTGCTAATGCATTTATGAAAATGGGTTATTTATCGGATATGAGTCCAACAAATTTGTCGAAGATAGGCAAATAAGTATACAAAGTTTTTTAAAATTGTAAAAAAAAAGGTTTTTTTCTTTTTAACAACTTTTTTAAAAAATATTATGTTCTAACAATTTAGCTTAATTTTCAAATCTGTGTCCTTTGCAACCTGTATACGACCCAGTCGTGCATTTTTTTTGATATCATCTCCTTATTTTGACTCTGTCTTCATTAAGCCTTTACCAATAGCATGGTCCAATTGCCCAATCCTTACAAATTTAGAAAATTATATCTAGCATCAAAAATCAAATAGGTACGACTAGTTTGCCTGAACTTAGCAGCGCTCACTTGTCAATTGTATTTGTCAGCGTTAGAGATTGTGAGAAAAGGAAACAAATACATCAAACTGAGAAAAGTAGCAAATGGACATTAAAAAAAAAAAAAAAAGACATGTAGCAAATTTGTTATGGTCGCATCAAGGTGGCAGCGCTATTTCTGAGCGTTTTATTAAAATTGTTTAAGAGTATTAAACAAATGGGGAGCTTTCTGAGCTGATTAACATAACACAAGAATATAGTTTTATGATTAATTTATATTTGATATATATTATTTGCTACGTAATGTGGAAAACAATCAAAATGTTAATTAGTATACTTGGTTTTGTGCTAAAATATCTTTTTCAAAGGAATAATTAATTTTGTATTTGAATATTTTTTAAATGGTGAAATTGAAATAAAGATGATCACGAAGTATAAAGATTATCACATTTGATGGCACGTCTGACGGGGATTTAATTTCAGTATACATAGGTATGTACATACATATGTATGTATGTAGGTACTACTTTCTTTTTTTGTGCAAATCTAGAATATATTATACATAAACCTAGGTATATACGTGCATGTACTACATATACGTATTTAATTTGTTAGGTGTAATGTGGTTTGGAACCATAGTTGCGAAATCGTGGCCGAAATACATATGTATGTAATTATCTTGCTTTTTGCCCCTTTTTCTTATTTTTATTTATTCTTTTTATCTAAGACAAGAAAAAGTGAATTTCGTCTCATTAGTTGGCTTTGAGTGGTTGCTTATACTGTGAGCTGTGGGTCTTTTTGATGTCACAGGCTCTTTGGATTCTCCAGACCTACTCATAGAACTAGTCTCATTATTAGAAATACTTTTTTTCTTCTATCATTATTCTATTGTCACCCAGATTCAATCAATAGTGCCTTAGTAACTTTCAAATGTGAAATGAATATCGGGAAAGAGTCGTTAATTTACAAAAAGAGAAAGCTACGATGGCATTTGAAAGGACCTGGTCAAAATATTACTTTTGTTTTCATTTCTGACTGTATTCGCACACGGCTCGCTCGAAAACCACTCAAGAGATTTTGACGAAATTGTCACCGCCTTTACCTTGGGTTTTGAGTTTTTTTTTTTCCTTTGTTGCCGGCTACAATGAAAATGGTTGAACGGATTTCACATTTAGCCCCCATTTTTTCGCTAGTTCTAGCCCGCATTTAAAGAACTGAAGTCCGATCTCTGACGTCGGGGACTATTTAGACTATTTTGCGCTTCGAGCTGCTTCCTTAGAAATGTCTCCGCTAGTTGTTAACATGAATCTAATGAGCGAACATCTCTTGTAAACTCCAAGAAGAAATATTTACAGAAGCTTTTAATCTCCAGCGTCACAGGCTCTCCTCTCCAGAGAGAAGATTATAAAAAAAACAGGGTAGTCTTTTATTAATTTTTCGGCATGTGGAGTGGTATTGTGAAGGTAAGATTTTGACACCTGTGTCACATTTGATATAGAAAGAAACTTAGCTGGTTATTGACTAGTTTATGTTTCTGAATTCGATCTAGAGTAAAAGCCGTAACATAAAAATCAAACGTTGCAAAATCGATGTAATTTTTTCAATCATAATTTAAAAGTAGATGTATGAGCATTTTGCTTGTTTCCCTGTCTGACAAGCATGGGATTGTGATTAATGCACTCCATTATAATAACATTATTCAACAATACGTCCAATTAATTGCCAACAACAATGAAATAAATTCACGTACTCAAATATATTTACAATCAAAAAGAAAGTATCCTACAAACTATTATTCCTTAGTCTAACCTCACTCCAAGTGCATACATAAGTATCTACACACATACACTTCAAAATGCGATGATCTAATATAGTACACAATACCAGCAACAATAATATGTCGCGCCGTTCGACCACTCTCAATGAAGATACAAATTGAATATTCGCAGACTCTCAGATATTCAGAGAGTAATATTTACGACGACTGCTAAGACGGGTTTCCATTTTCGGGATTTCGACATAAAAAAAACGCTTCATCTCATCATCATCTTCACATTTGTTTTTATACTGCCCAAGAATTTTGTGAGACTTTATCTTTAGGGTACACTTTTGGTGAGAAAATTTATTCAAATACAATTGTTTATCGAGGTACTTATTTGAAAACCAATCGTTTCTACGTGAGAGCGTACATATACCCCGACGAGGTTACAAGTTTTTGTTGCAATTGACTACTTTAAAATTCAACCAGCTAAGCCAAGCCCAGTGTTTATATACTCGTACGTATGTTTGCTGCATGACACCATCGGTAAAACTTCCACCCCTCCTTAAGTGTTTGTCATCTTCAGTGGGGGTGAAATAAACACGCGAGGTGAATAGTTACGTGGAATTTAATGCAAACGTAATATTTTTTTTAATTTTTTTTTTTAAGTGAAGAAATAAATTAAGTTTTAATTTAACGTTTGAAAAGAAAGAATTACAAAAATATACATACATACATATACATATGTATGTATATAAAAAAAAGAAAGTGTGTTAAATTTAAAAATGCAATCAAATCAATTCAAATGAAATTCAAAACTCTAACATCGAGTTTATCAATAATAACTGAAATCAATTAATGCAGTACCAACCATCATCGACAGCAGTAACAACAATGAACAATGAATATGGAATAACATCAAATCGAAATATGGAGATTGATCCATGTAAGTATTCCATAAAATAAATAACTATATTTTCCATTAGATTCGCTTTGCAGTTGCAATAAACTCACGATTTATTATGCCATTTGACAGCTGTTGCTCTAGAAAGTATGAGTTATAAATTTACATTACCTTGCATGTACGAGTATCAATTACGATCAAAGACGTAATGTTTTCGAAACTCTTTCAATAGAATTGGTAACGAATTAAATTAACATGATTGTAAATGAAAGGCATTTAACGTTCTAAAACTTCTAATATGTTTGAGTTCCTTGGTGAAACGAACTTTTATTTTATGACTTCTGTTGGATGCTCAACAGAAGTATTGTACTTTACAAACCACTCCCACCCAAAATTATCGTTGAATGGTCGCGTCATCATACTTTATGTGTATTCATTTTCTGGTCTGTTCATTAGAAAATTTGGTCATGTAGTATCGAGTTTAAAGCCAATCTGCTCCAGAAAGACGATTAACATGCTGACAGCGTGTGGAGTTATTTTGTGTGGTGTTAGAACTAGAAATTTGTTTTGTTATGATAGATGTTAAAGATCACTTAAATAAATATTGAAATAGTAACATAATTTTTTACGATCTAAAATATTGTTTCATAATTCAAAGACTCTACGTTTTATGACTTTGTTTTATATCTAGCTGTTCTTTGTTATTGGCATAAAACAACCATAGTTTGGTGTACTATTATTTAAAATTTTTAATAATACCAATGACAAGCGTCAAACAATGCATACAGTTTAATATTGAGAAGCAGTAAAATAATGTTTTAATATAAAACATATTATTGTTGAGCAATATTATAGAACACACATACCAGCAGCCTTAGCAACAGCAATTTCAGAATAAATCCCTGAAGTGGTTGTACATAGTTGCTATTTCTGGTAGCTAGTATAATCTGTTGCCCACTACAACGCACACCGACGAGGTAACGCTTATTGAAAGCATCATCTGCCGCTTGTTTTACATTTACTCTGACCGCTTGATTAAAGAACTGCGCTGCTAGCTGCTTCATCAGTATATTCCTGTTGCGTCTATTGCTATCGATTTGAGAATCTACTAACGTACATAGTCTGAACAGTACATATGTACATAACTCAACAAATTTCACATCAGAATTAGTGTTTCAGAAATACAGAAAGGGTGTGCCCGTATTTGCTCCATATGTGCTGTTTCTTGTATGTCCGGCTATGATTTAAATATCAATTCTGAATAAAATCGCAAATTTTCACAAATCCGCTATTAAGTAAACGTAGCGTTATTCGATTTTTTAGCACACAGACAGAATTGCGAGACTTACTTTTTCGAGTTCCTCTATGATAGTAGTACTAATACTAATCAAAATCTCGAGATCTAAAATGTTCACGAAACCAATACTTGCCCTTTATGAGGAAGTAAAAAGACGGTCAGTAGTGAGTTGCGATGAGATGAGCTTAACTATTAAATTTTGCTCTATACCCTATCCAAATAATGGTATACTGATTTTAATGCATAGTTTGAATCATAGAAAATTAATAAGGATGCACCCTATCGCTACTATTATAAAAACAAGTTGATATTTTCTTTGTTGCCGGCTACACTGAAAGCGGTTAAACGGATTTTAATTATTATTATTTTTTTGGTTAGGAAAGTTCCGGGAGCAGGTTTGTATAATGTTATGTAATTATTGGTTTTTGAGTTCGAAAGACTATGAAATGAGATAATACTACTTAGATACGCAAATAACTTTGACTTTTTGGATTCTAATAAATCTAGAAGCTGAACAAAATCAAAAATATTCTTTGCAAAATACAGAATTTAATGTATTTTTTCATTCACATGGTCCCGAATCTACACTTAGGGTGATGATTTTTCTATTCTTCTCTTTTCACTGTGCCTTTGCGGTCTCTGCCCCGCTCCGCTCATGGATGGTGCTTCGTGTTCCTGTTTTCTTCTGCTTCGTTTTTTTTTTTATTTTTTGAATGGATATGTACATGTGCGCCTTGATTGGTAGAAGTGATGATCAGCGTTAATCCTTCATATTTTTTAAAAGCTTAGTGAACAGCGTAAAAAGCGTAGAGTTACCTTATAAAAGAAATTTTGTTTTCTTATGAAATGGTTATTAATTTTATCATAGTCTCTTAGACTCATTTAAAGAAACTTGACATCAAGTAGTACCCTGAACTTCAGTAAAACGTCTACACCATGAAGGATTGAATGCAAACTCATTCAGCTCTATATAATTCTTTTGATTTTGGCACCGAATTGTCTTTTCTGAAAAATAGTAGTGATTTAAAAATGTTCGTAGCGACGTAGTGAAATAGACGGAAAACCAAGAAAATGTAGTGAAACACTACGATAGCATTGGAAGTGGAAACGCTAGTGATAATGATGTTCTATCAGCACAAATAACACACTGGCATACACCAGTTGCTGAGCTGCAAAACACAGCAGCGGTGCGTGTTTAAATAAGCAACATGGGTATCTATGGACTATGGAAAGGGCTTAGGAAGAAGAGAATACTTTATTGTCTTAAACGTCAGCTAGTAAATTATATTTAGTATATATTCATATATGATATATAAATTTTTTTTTTTTTATGTGTAGGTCAAAATTTTCATAGACACTATGAGATACCGTGCAGTGTACTCATAGTAGTGTAAGATTTCTTCTTGTTTACTACAACTAAGTTATGTACCTTAGCAAGTAGTTTAAGTTTTAACCCTTTGGTACAAAAATATTCGCGTGAGGCAGATAGATTTCCAGCAAAAGCACCTGTTGATACCGTCATTACATGCGACTACTTTTTAGTGCGCTAAATCGAACGATTTCGTTCTTTGAAGGCGACGCACAAGGTTTGTCACATCCAAAGTTTGAAGAATGGCATGGTTGCGATGACGATGACAAAGATTGTACAAAATGTTTATTGCTTGGTTTGATACAATCCCAGAGTTGTATACCGTACGGTTTTCAGACTGGGCTATTTCTAAGAAAATGATTGGAAAGCTGCTATCTTCACTTAAGAGAGCAAATGTAACCTCATTTCGTCTAATCTATCCAGTACGTATGGCGGATGCGCGGAGAAGATATAAAAAAAGAGAGTATGTTTTAACAAGAAACAAATTTCTTTTAAGTTTTTTTTATATGGGGCTGCGTTTTGTTCTTCTGCCAAGGCGAATTAATTTTTTGCACCGGTTCAATAAATGGAGTCATATACATCAATATCATAAGAGACCATCTAGTGCCTTACATAGAGGCCCTGTCTCCAGTGACTATTCATCCTATCTTTCAGGATAATTATGCACCATGTCATCGAGTAAAAAAAGTAAGTTCCTTCTTTTTAAAAATCTATTAAGCATTAGAAATGAAATGGTGTGACTTACCCATAATTCTGTATTTTATGTGCTACTAGGTAAAGGCAAGTATTAGGACTTAAAACACAAGATTTGACTGAAAATAGCCCCGATTTGAACCCAATTGAGAATTGCTGGGCTCTATTAAAAGCCATCCGGGAACCCAAAGATCAAAGACAAATTTCAAACACCAATTCTGAAAGCCTAGAAAATGACACAACAGGAGAATACTGTCAAAATCGAATAACTTCTATGCCACAAATAATTAAGGCTGTAATCAAGGCACGGTGGTCACACATTATCCATTCAGATTCTTCTGGTATAAAATCTTAAGCAAAATTAAATTGCATTGTCGGAACCCAATCAAATTTGTTTAAAATGTTTATCTGTTAAGTTCACTTCGTATATTACACTGACACATTATTGTGTTGCACTAAAAATATAATGGTAAAATTATAAAAAAAAAAAAAAAAAAATTTCTCTACAAGATTAATCGTTAATGATTGCTGAAAGCATTTACTGCCAGTTTTATCTCTAACAATTTTAAATCATAGCTGTAGTGAACTATTGCTAAAAATTCGGAGGTGGTAACTTTTATGTATCCATTACCACAGATAATAGAGTTACATCATAGATAATAGAGTTGGAACTATAGTATCTGTGCCATTACTTACTTAGTTGAAATATCTTCCAATTAGTCAATACATTTCTCTTAGTCAATTTTCGAGATCGTATCGTTTCTTTTTAACATGCAGCTTCCACTTAAGTCCCGCGTCCAGTGTCATTCCCAGATATTTAGTTTCATTTGCATACGGTACTTGTACCGAGTTAATGAAAATGGGTAGGTTGATTATTTTCTTGTAAATAAATTTAACATGCGTGGATTTGGTCTCGTTAAGAATAATGCGCCAATTTTGTGTCCACTCTCAGATTTTATCCAAAGCTCGCTTGGAGTTTTTCAGTTGCTGACTCGATTGAACTTTCCGTTGCCATAATAGTGGCATCGTCTATGAACGTAGCTACAACGGTGCCTTCAATTTGAGATAGTGTACAGAGGTATGTCCCGATTGTACAGAGGAATAAGACAGGGCCAATGACATTTTCTCCCGGAACTTCGACGGAGATTTCCTTAAAATCGAAATATTCGGTACAGTGTTTACCACGTAAAAGCCTGTTTTTAAGGTGAGATCCTAAATTTTATGTAGGTGCTCCGGAGTAAAGAAATTTATACCGGTTAAGGATAAAAAAATACTTTATTTAATAAGTGTCTATTCGGTGGGAATCGACTTACTTCTACTTCACAAATAATTCTTAACGTCTATTTATTACAATAATGAGCATATTCATCAGTTATACATTCGCAAATAACAATGTGCAATGCATTAATGCGTATTCATCAATTTATATTTTAATTAATAATGTAATGAATGGATGAATCTGCATGCAGCGCTTGCAAGTTCTATAACCTGAACTGCAGCGCGTATACTGGAGAATGCTGTCTTGACTCCAAAAGCAACCGTCTTAGCTTATACTTTAAACCATCGTGCTAAACCTTGTAGAAGACTTGAGAGACGTCAAGAAAAGCGCTACAGCAAATCCTTTTCTAATCTAGGAGAAACATTTATTAAAGCGAAACATTTATTAAACAATTAATAGAAAAATTAATTTGTGTTTTTTACTGCGGTTAAGCCTTCAAGATAAGAGAAGTCTCCCAGTTTTTTAGATCTTGGATCGCCTTTTTGAGTTTATCGCATAGGTAATTTGTTACTATATTTTGCGTTTTTTCCTCTTTTCACGAATAAGTTATTTTATTTCCGGTGGATAATTAGCTTCGCTGCTTGTGGCTATACTCCTTAAGGGAGTATTTTTCACGTGGCGTTCTGAACGAACTCAATAAATTTGCAGAGTTCATCTTCTATTTAGAATGGTGTTTTAGCGACATATTTAAGACAATATTTTATTCGCAATCATTTTTAAAACCTTCGCAGTTTGTTTTGATGTTACTTATTTTAGACGCACCTTCTATTTTTACTGACCACTTATTGTCAAAATTACCTGTGAGTGATCTGAATCAAAGCTTTCTTCTACTCCCACAAAATTTGTAGACACTTCTTTTGCTACGAAGAGGTCTATTAAGTCAGGTATTTCTGATGCGTCGGAGGATCAATATGTCAGTTACCCCGTCGAAAATAAATCAAAACCGAATTGCATACTGACTTCGTACAAAAGCCTTTCCGTGAATTGGATCTTGAACCCCAAAAGGTGTGTTTAGCATTGAAATCGACACCAGTAACGAAATTCGGTCCGAGTAAGTCAAAGAGACGTACAAAGTCGTTACTCTTATACGTGCATCGCGGAGGACAATAAATGATGTTGAAATACGAGTGCTTATTCTTAACTCGAACTGAACTTGTTTGCATTGTATCAATTTTAATCGTTGAATTCATGGAGTGTTCAGTGCAGTCTTTAATGAATAGGTTGGATCCGCCTCTAGCTCTTTCGGAAGGGTGGAATGTGTGATAAGCACAACATTCTCTTATTTTCACTCGAGATTACTTTGTCAAATGGGATTCAGAAATCAAAAAAATGTCAATGTTGTCATTCTGCAAGAATTCCATTGGCGTTCCATGTTGAAATCTTAAGCGACTGTTTCGTATTCATATGGCAGTTCTTTTTTGCGAGGTTTTAACTCAAACTTGCTCAATTTATCAAGTATGATGTTATTTATCTTGGTTTCCTCCTCAAGTTTCGCAAGAATTATAGAGAAAACTTGGAAGATTGAATATGCCGTAACTCCGCTTTATTTGTTTTCTTGCAACGCGGCTTAAGCATATGTTAGCAATCCCCACCCTCTGCTTTCGAAGAGGGTGGATTTTCCAGTGAACCTGGACTGCCACCTGGGGTATTAAATCTTTTTGGATGGACGGAGGTTTAATTTTATCCGCCTTTTACGAAAGACATGCCTACCTAGGGTATATTCTAACCCGTACCCGAAGGGGGTAGGTTCGAAATATGACCAGGTAGCGAAATTGTTTGTCCGTCTGTATGTAACATGTTTTGGAGACTTAAACTTTGAGTTAGACGAAACAAACGTGGTACCCACGCTTTTTAGGTCCTATACTTTATAAAGTGTTTTGTTTTTGAAAGACGCTCATTGTCACGCCAACAATCAGGTTCAATTTGAGACAATTTTTCTCTCGTACCAGTTTTCGACAAGTTTAACTAGCTTCAAAACAATAATGTGCGAATATCGATAACTAAGGTCAAGTGTTAAGCAATTTTTACTAAAGGACGGAAACATAAAATCACGTGACGCAAAATAAAATCGAGCGATACAGTATATAAATAATATAAAAAAGCCAAATAGAAAGAAAAAAAAAATTATGTAACTCATCATGGCAAAATATAATTTTGAAAAAAAAACCTGCCGATTTTGGACCCACATATGTAGGGTAATACATACTTTGCATTACTAGTAAATACCAAGACACCGGTAGTCATCAACAAACTAAAGAAAGGTAGTAGAATGGGCATTAATTTCATCCCGATTAATGTAAAACTAAATTATTTCATGGTTTAAAATTATGTGTGTGTTTAAATTACTTGAAACTCGTTTATATAACAGCTCTAAGGAATGTGCGAAAACGAAAATAGCTTAACTAGCATCCAAATGTAGAGATAATTGAATATATGAATCAAATCCCTATAGCTAACTGGTTTGATTTCCATTAATTTGCTATATTATCTAAATTAATTGCTGAGAATAAAAACATAAAATTGAAAATTAGAATAGCATCAAATCTCGCCTAGTGAATCTACAAACAAGTTAGCTTAGTTATATATGTATGTAGGTATTTTTATATATATTCGCTGTGTCACTTTCGGAGAAAATAAATTGAAATTACTAGCTTCACAATAGCACCATCTTCTTCCTACATATCCGTAACGTCAATTTTTAAATATCGATTTGTCATACTTTTTCCATAATCAACACTTAATGAGTATAGTCAACCCATATTTGCCTGCAGTTCGTTATGCGGGCCAATTTCGCCCACTCTGCGCTGGTTTCTTTGTATTAAGATCGTCTGTTTTGCTTTTCAGATTGTGTCATGCGTTTTAAGTATTGAAATTGTTTTTTTATTTTTCTTGCTATGCACAATTTGTACACTGATATGTCTTTCTTGTATTTATATTGTTAGTGTTAGTTTATCAGTATTATAATTATATAATTGATAGTTCATATCTCTATAAAAACTATCACAGGTGACTTCGGAATCCATAAGAAGAAAGGAGAAGAGATGCAGTTAGAAACTTATGTAATGTGCACCAAGAGCCTGTGGCCAAAATTTGTTAAATGCTTTCGTCAATTGTCCAGTTATGAGGTGGAGAGCAGAGTGACAATCTATGAGCTATAGGATACAGATACCTCCGATAGTCAATCTAGTATGCTGCGCTCATTTTCTTTATTGTGAGTTTCTGAGGGCCTTGAACACAATTTTCTACTAGCCAAACTCTTTTGCTATAGTAGAGGCAAACAAACTTGATCTATCACCCCTGTAGATGGTCAAATAAAAATAAATAAATTATTACTATCGCACGTCAAAACGCTTCGAGAAAAAGGGATAAGATAGAGGCTGCATTTTTCTTAGATGTGTATTATTTTCTGGGTGATAATTGATAACTAAGTACGTCCTTTTGAGAAAAAATATTTGTAACCTGACTGAGACTGATATAATTGTAAAATACGAATTTAAGTCCGCGGCGTGCAAGTTTAAAACCACTACTAACCTTTCCAGTCAACTTAATTCTTAGTTAATGTAATGCAGGTTTTCAGTTTCTACTATGCGTCCCACCTCATATGAAGTCCTCTCTTAATGCGTAGTGTATCCGTGATAGATTAGCGGTTACTAAAGCTTGTCTGTAAAAAACCATAAAACAAAAGCCCGGAGCATCATTTTCAGAGTGGGTGGCTGGCTGGCTTTGTTCGCGGCAATAGATAAAACTGCAAAGTGTGTCTTTTCTGGCAATTCATTAGCTGCGGGCGATCTTTTTTTGATTGACCTGCGTGCATTCTTCATTATCATCCTAGACGGGTGGATGGTGTGAAATAAGCCCCTGTGAAACAATACTTAAATATATGAAGCTTTTGGGTATGGGCTATATACCAACTAATCTGTAAAATATGGTCGAATGAAAGTATGCTTCGGAACGGTAAATGTAATATCGGCATCTCAGATTATGAAAACTGTAACAAATATAGTAGCATCAGCCTTCTTAACATTATGTATCTTGTCGTATTGCGTGGAAATCTCCAACCTTTTTGCAATAGCCCGATGGGACATATCAGTGTGCTGTTAAGCTAAAAGTCCACCATTCAAAGATTCAATGCGGAGCTCTAAATCATTACTCATTATAGTGGCCGCTTTGAAAGTTAGGACACCCATTTAAAGGAGGAGCGCCTTTCGTCGATCGTAATTATTTTGTCAATTTGGGTGAGAATTTGTTTAGCTGGGTACCGCCAGGCCTTCATATAAATATTGCGCATTCATTCCATTATAATATCCTTTGAAGCTCACTGTCTAGTAAGTAAGTTCAGCGTATTACGTCGAAACGAGGCTGAGGTCGTTACTTGTTCGAAGTATCCATCTACATCTTTTGATGAGTTCCGTCTTCATCATCGACGTCAATTTCAATCACTCACTTTGTTGTGCTCAATACGCAACTCAGAACCTGTTGATAGACATCTCCATTGTAATATGTTTATGAATGTTTGTTGTTGTTTAAATTTTTGTTTTTGTTGAACGTTATCAGTTTTATCTCTTAGAAGATGATTTGCTACAAAGGTCTCCAGCGAAACACTTGTATTTTTGTGTAAATAATAGTAACCTACTTTTGAGTGTCCTCATGAGTAGGTTCGGTTTCGACAGAAACAGGCGTCAGTTTCGGTTTCAGTTTCGGCCTAAAAACTCTAATTTTGGTCGGACACTACATAGATATGTATTAGTTAATTTGTGCAGCCCAGCAACTCATGCCTTCAGACTGTTCGCTCAAATTTGATTGTTACTTTCACACAAATAAAACAAATAGCATTTACAATCTAGCTCATGTAGCGACACTCATTTTAAAAATACGAGCAAAAAAGGAAATTCAAAGTTTAATCTAATAAAAATTAAAATATTCAACTTGCGTTGCGTTGCCATAACAGTTGGTTATGCTATCAATTATTCAAAGTGCATTCGGCAACCTCAAAATATAAAACTCTATTGCAATTAGCCGCAGACATTCAAAAAAACTCCAACTTCCTGTTTAAAATTAAGTTCTTTGTATATTTTTCTCATCCTGATTTTCATTTTTATCAACGACCAATTATAGTCTGCATGGGCGACCAATACGGCACAGGCGACATAAAGTCGGCTTCATAGATTAATTTAAATAACACCCAGCATTGGTTAAAACGTATGCACGTGTGAAACTAGTTCCGGTAGACTGCCCAGTTGCACTCTAGAAGCGTAGGTATTCTAAAAGCAACACGATACATCAACGAGGTGACAATGATTTTATGTCTTAATTTTTATGATCGAACATTTATTGCTGTCAATTAATTACTGTTAGCTATATACGAGGAATGCATGTAGTAAGATTTTCTCATGATTTTGTGAAGACGACTTTTAATCTATCAGCGAAACTTCTATAAAAACCTTTTACCGCGTCTTTTTAAATAAACTGGTACTCGTTGTGTTTTGCAATTTGTCTGTTGTACTCGTAGTTGTAGATTGTAATCAACAATGCGCCTTTTTTGTCGATTACAATAAACACATTATTTCCCCCTAAAAATAAATATTCGAGCCGTGGATCGAAGTGATTCCACTCCTAATGGGGGCTAATTATAGTTTTGTGAGTAAAACATGTTTACACGGAGCTATTCTCTGAGTTATTCCAGACTCAGTCTGTTGCTGTTGTTGTTGTCATAAGACTACGTTGCGAGTACTTATAGATAGTTGAGATTTGAGGAATTTATTTATGCTAATAGACCTACGTTTTATGAACTTTTTTTCCTGCTTTTTGTATCTTTTGTATGTCTGTCTGATATAATCGGAGTTTTAAGTGTTTAAGCGTGTTTTCAATCTGCCAGAGCTTTTATAAATGCAAATTGTAAACAAGTTGGCTGCTGACTGCTGACAGTAAATTTGCGTCTTTAACCAAATATTGATATCTTAATAAGTTCGAGTAAATAATCCTCGGCTTACGATCAGCTAAATCCTGATAATGATTTGCAATCGAAGGTGTTTAATGCAGATTTAATGATTATTGCATGTAAAGAATTAGGTATGTACATATATTATAAATAGATACATACATAACAAGCCTCTACTTAAAAAATCGAATAGTATGTATAAATTTGCTTTACTTTATTCAACTATCTACCGGCAAATTTTGGAAATTAATTATTTTCGAAAAATTGATACCAGAAAACCAGTCAACTTTAAAAAAATACACTTTCTGTTAAACTTAAATTTTGAAGTCGTGAACTTTTTTCTTTGTCGAATAAAACACCTACGGAGCGTGAAAAGGTTAATTTTCGATACTAGCTCTGTAGATGTTTTAGGTGAATGGTACGTCTCCAAATGCGACAATTTTGTTTGTTTTTTATTTTTTTCGAAAAACCGCCATCAACTTGGTGGTTCTCTAACACCCAATCAACGGTTATGTATACCGACATTATTTCGCAATGCGCCAATCGTGTTGGTTGAATTTTCTTTATGTCGGAGATGTATTTTAATAATTAAAATGCGTTGTTCTATCGTATATCGCTCCATAATTACAAATGTCAATGGTTAGTATTTTCAGATGTCAAATTTCAGTTGTTTATCTTTGACAGAACCAGAGTAGTGCCAAATTTAAATTGTAACCTCCAATTGATTCCCCCCTTATTATCGATTTTATTGGTTTATTTTGTTTCGTGGTTGCTAGTTACATAAATGTAATTTGTCCATTTTTATGGGCGTTTTATATATTACACTTGCGTTGACCCCAAAAAACGTGAGTCAAGCTGAATTTTCTGATATTTTTAGGCTATTGTAGCACTCTTAAGAAAATTATTTTGCTCCTCGCCAAGTGGGTAAATGTAGACAGACCAACTTGACGGTTAAGCTGGACCACCCAGATATTTACATTTGAAAGAAAACTATCACCCACAATTGATTATGTCCAATATTTATCGGCTACTGGATCGGAAAGGAAAGAAATAAGAAAAAAAAAAGTCGTTAAAAAAAGCGACAAGCTTAAGTAACCATCATATATTTTCAAATATTATTATTATTATTATTCGGTTACTTAAAAAGATCCTATTTCCATATAATACTTATATCTAGAAAGTCAACAAAGAGACAGGAGGGAAGTGCAGACCGACCACGCATACATGTAATATGACTGTGAATAAAAACTATTGGTCTATTTCTGGGCCATGAAAACAAAGTAGTAGTGTTTGTTGTCCAGCTTCAGGATAACATACAAAGAAATCTTAACATTTCGCTTGTAAATTATAATATTGCAATGGTAAAAATTCAAATCAGGTAAGGTGTTCTAAAGTTGCCTGATCGAATTTACTTCCTTATTAATAAAATATGAATGACTGAAAGTGCATTCAGTTTTTCGTTGTACAAGAACATTTTTTTGAACGGTACTAAATAGTTTACTAAAACTATCCGAAAATCCAGCTTGATCGCAAAATTGGGCTTTTGTACTTTTGTACTAGTAGTCTAAGAGTTAGTGAATGTTTTCCATAAAGCATTTAGACCAATTCATATCTTTTATTGTTGCACTAGAGTTGGTGATTACGAAAGTCGACATCTGGCAGCTTTAAGTAGTGCGTTAGGTCACAGCAAATAAGCAGCAAAATTAAACCATAGCTCCAACGCAATATTTTGTTTAGGGTGTCATTTACATACTTCATAATGTGTGACGTCAAACTATTGCCAGACGGTCTTAAAACTGTTGAATGTCAATTTGCACACTTTTCAGCAAGTTTCAGAAGACTGATTTTTGGTATTTAGCATTTTGAAGTTAACATCTTTATTGTGTACAAATATCAATTATTTAGGTTTTCTGCCACGCCTAATATACTACGGGACGGAAATTTAAAATGAAGTATTCTCAACAAATTTGTCCAAAATTGAAAAAAAGACTATTTTAATTAAATATATATGTAAATGTTAATGTGGTTTACTATTTCCCCGCACAATGTTTATATACAAACCCACTTTATGGGTACGTTTTAATAAAAACACATTTACTCGTATAAATATTGTATGGGAACATTGTAAAATTCACTGACGTCTACATACGAGCATATATTTTGCCGAAATAATTTCATCGATTTGAAATAAATTTATTGAAAAACTGTTTTTTTTTTTTCATAAAAAAAAAGGTACGAATTGGTCTTGCCTAAATACTTTGGAAAAAATGTTCATTGGCTATCCGACTATAGCTTTAACTGAACTTGTCGAAAAGCAAAACAAATTTGCTTAGAGTAAAAACAGCCTAAAGTTGGCCGAACATTTTACAATATTTGTAATTCTAAAATTCTAATGTAGTTGGTGTGCAATAACGAATTAAAAGAATAGTGGTATTCTAATTTTGTTTCTACTAAAAATTATTCTAAACTGAATATAATGTTACTCAAATAAATAAATAAAAACTGCAGTTAACCTCTCTTTTATCCATTTATCTAATAAATTAACAAAGAAATAGACCTCTGAAAAACATAATCCCAAAAGCCCAAAATCCCGAAAATCCAAAATCCCGAAAGTGTAACTTGCGTGTTTGGTTACACGCCGCGTAGCGGATCCCTGAGCACCTGTATGTGAGGCCGAAGGACGTCCGGTGTATGAGTCGAAGAGATGTCCCATAGTGTGAAATCGTTTTATCCCGCGAAGCGGGCCACACAAGTGCTGTTAAGATACGGGCGCATTTTTAATGCATTTTTATTAAATTCATTGTAACTTAATTGCCAGAGAAAAGCGCTTAAAACTAGCTTAACTAACTTAACTATTCTTATTCTAACTTACTGGCCCTGTGCGGGCGCTCTAAGTTAAACCTATTACTTAAAACTATGTCTTTCGACGTAACGTACTTGAACATTTTCGATTTATTTTATTCATATAATTTTAACTGTAACTAAGAAGATTTGATAAAAACTTTGTGAATCTAACATTTTTTTTTGTATTCTTATATATAAAACTTACAAATCTACCTTAAAATAAACTTGTCCTTCCATTACGTCAGTGAACATCAGAGAGATATTCTACAGTAGATGCTATATGTTTAAGCCAGCAAAGAAAAATGTACGAGTAAATGCATGACAGGCTCAAAATTCAACATGGTGCTATTTTTTGCATAGAGATGTATATACGTATAATCTAGTTATTATAGGTTTAACTACCTGTAATAACAAGTGTTGGTTAAGTCAGTTCATTTAAGAAAAAATAAAAATAAAAAATATTTTCGAGGTGACTTCTACATCGTCGACTAGGTAGAACAAATTTTGTTCATTTATCAACTTAGAGCCCCTGAGTACCCACACTTAAGTTAATTACTTTTAATTACTACATCTTCCGTTCAAGCATTACCGCTCAAGCAATTAATACGAAGTTGTGCTACTAGTAAATCACAATAATGTCTGCCAAAAACTGCATGCATAAAGAGGAATACTCAAAAATAAACAAACTTTTGACTTTCCTTGACATTGAGCATCGTTTGAGACTATTTCAGTGCTGCTTACAAGTCTCAGATACACAAACTTGCAACCGATTAAAATGAAAAATACAAAAACGAAAAAAGAAACGCCAACAGCAATTTAATTGAGTATAATTATAAAAGAAAAAAAATGTGTTCACGCCAAGGCCGGGCTGCGGATACATATGCGCACAAACCCAAGTTTGAATAGTTGCGAAAAATTAGCGAGCATGTGTCGAATTTCAAATGTTATATACAAAGTGTGTACATATATACATATGTACATTTATGTATGATCATTTTTAAAGAAATATGAAATCTTAAATGCTTAGATTTGCATCTTCTTATAGCGCTCCTATAAAGATAAGTTTCGAACAATAAGCTCGATTTCAAATATAGGAATCTATAGCACTATAAATTCCAGAGTACGATAGATATTTATGGAAGATAAATTACCACATGCTTGTGCAAAAAAAAAGCAAATGAAGAGATTCGTGATCGGGTTGTTAATTTATTTCAGAAACAATCAGGTGGTTGTGACTGGTAGACGATTGGTAGGTTGCGTTTGCGATTTGGGAACCAGTTTCGACCTAGTGGCTTATTTTGCGAAACCTAAGCAAGTTTCTTTTTCTCTTTTTGGGTAAGCACGTTTGGTAAGGGTTCAAAAAACTTAACTTAAGACTTTGTATTTATTTTATAAATCATCTAAATAACCTTATCAATTTTCACCGACCTTGATTAGTTATTAACAAATGGGTTTAATATTGACTACAAGAGAACAAAGCGCTTAATTGTCTTTTATTGAGTTTTATTGATAATTTTTTTGTTTCTACTTTTGTTAATCACTTAACTTTTGTTTTAACATCTTTCAACCACTTTTAACCACATCTTGGTTAAGAAACAGATTCGCTTTAAAATAGGGGACAATACTCGTAGTGTCATACGGGTTTCATTCTTATTGTTGGGAATCTTTGTAATTTTATTAACCAAGTTTGGAAAAATTGACTGATTGTTAGCTTCTCAAAATTAGTCAACAGGAAATAAAGCCCAAAAAACAAAAATGAAATAATTCCTCAAAAAATTATACGGAGATTTTACCTTATTTTTAATATTGAAATGTTACTCGTATTTCACTATAATTAAGTACGAGTATTACCTTCATATATTGAAATATTGTTTTAGAATTTGAATTTATTTACTAATATCGTTGGCTAAAAATTTAAAGCAAAATCAAAACTGTGTGTTCGTGCGATATTATGACTTAAGTCTTTTAGAATTTGATAAGGTAATAGTTACAAATTCGCATAAAGTTTTAAATTATAATTTCATCAAATTCTGAAAACAATTGTAAACAAAATATTTATTGGGTTGCACGTACTTGCATCTACATACATGTTGTGTCGCTGCAAAAACTCAAATTTGAAATTCAAACAAAATCATTAAAATTGCAAAAAAAAAAATATTTTGACAATTTTTCAATACTTATTTATTAATATTGTATGCGATATGTCAGTTATCAATTTTGAATAAAATCGCCCTAGTCATATTTGAGAAAGAGTCAATTCAAATCAAATCGTTCAATTCGAGAAAATCAATTTTTCCAAAATCGGCCATTAAAAAAGTACCCACAGACCCCGGATATGAAGTTTTAAGAAAATCCGTGCAGCCGGTCAGGCTGCAGTCGGCTATACATACAGTGCAAAAGTATAACCGCACCCTGTAAAAAGTAAAAAGCCTTTTCCAGGAAACTCTAAACGGTTACAGGACCTTTATTATACAAGTAATTAGAGCAAAAAAAAATCCCCGATTTTTTCTTTTGGGATTTCCAAAAGAAAAAAATGTTTCTCTAGTTTGTAAAAGTATAACCGCATTATATTTTTAAAATTTTTTTTATTTTGGCTAACTGTTTTTACAGATGTTAGTATGGGATTTGATTACCCTTTTTTCAATTATACTAAAAATTATTTTGGGCATATGTACTCTCAATTAGTTTTCTTAGTATGGAATTCTCCGAGGAGTTCCATGCATCCATAATTGATGCTCGGAGCTCAGCAACGTTCGCGAATTGTCGATTATGGGCATAAACTCGGCGTGTAATTATTCCCCAAAGATTTTCTATTGGATTACAATCCGGAGAACGTGCCGTCCACTTCATCAATCTAATTTTTTGGGCTTGAAACCATTTCAAATTTCGATGACTGACATGAATCGCTGCATTATCTTGTTGAAAAATATGAGGAAATCGCCTATATCACCTTAAATATGGTAGCAAGTTCTCTTAGAGTAGCTGGGTGTATGCTGTATTATCCATTTTTTTGGAGGTAAAGGCAAGTGAAGTCTTACCGCGAGCGCAGAAACCCCCCCATACCATACAACTTCCACCGCCGAAGTTCCTCTTTGAAAAAAAACTTGGTTCCTTTCGTAAATCGTGCTAATATCCATTAAAGCCGTCTGGTCCATCAATATTAAACTTCTTTTTGTCACTAAAAATAATATTTAAAAAACAAATATTGTATTAGAATAAGACATTTCAAATTGAAAAAAAGAGAGGAAATGGAACAATGTTACTTACTGTTTTCCAATTACGATCCATGTTGTTACGAGCGAATTCCACTCTCTTTTCCTTGTGGGCTGCTGCTAGACATGGAGCAGGCACCATTTTGTTTCGGACGATTAATCCGCTGCGTTTTATAGTACGCGAAACCGTCGAAACTGAAACATCTAAATCTAATTCACTCCGAATTTCTGACAATGAACGCACCGAATTGGACGAAGCCGTTATTATTCGCCTTTGATCGCGACTTGTAAGCTTCTGTGGACAGCCAGGTTGGACTGCTGTGCCATAAGACCCCGGGTCTTTACAAAATTTCGAATGACACGGTCCTATCTTGATATTTTCTTCGCGATTGCTCAAAAGCCCAAACCGTCTTCTCGAAATGCCAGAATTTTTCCCTTTTCTATTTCCGTTAAATACGTACCACGCTGCATTCTTATTTGTCAAAATTACAATAAAAACTGAATGAAAATTGCAGTTTTTATATCGTGCAGCTACACTTCTGCAAGCTAGACAAAACAGTTTTTTATTGTTGGAAATCCCAAAAGAAAATATCGGTAATTTTTTTTGCTCTAATTGATGCCATAAAATAAAAAAATAATAAAGGGCCTGTATCCGTTTAGAGTTTTCTGGAAAAGGCCGTCTACAGGGTGCGGTTATACTTTTGCAAAGCACTGTACAGACAGACAGAATTAAGTTTTGAGATTTTCTATTATATGTAGTAATGTGAAATTTGATTAAAATCTAGACATCGACGATTTTCAGGAAACCAATACTTGCTCCTGTGTGTGCAAGTAAAAAAAGGCGGTCAAGCATGAAAGTGCATTATATGCCAAGGGCCCTGGAGCAATAACGATAAATATATGACTAAATATCAAACAAATACTGCCAATCTGCTTTTATGCATTTCTATTATTGCTGCGCCGATTTTAATGAGAATGGTATCAAACGTATCGTCTTTTTATCAGAAGTGGTGATAAATACTCTCTACCAATGTTCGGAAAAGAACAGCATAACCGATGGTAGGTGTCATTTTGTCTATCCCTCATATTTGTATAAGTTTTTTTTCGAAAACCACCGTATGTATCAAAATGAAAATAGTTTTCATGTAATTTTTGGAAGACACAAATTTGCGAATATTATTATTATAATAGATTTATAGGTTCAGTTGTAGAAATAAGGGGCGGACCCTATTTTGATAACTTTTTTCTTCTAAATTTTTTTCGAAAACTTATGAAGCAAAAATAACGGAACTATATATTTTTCGAATCTGTACATCTTTTCATTTCATTATTCATTATTAACCCGATATTGTATTATATTTATACAAACAACTTGTTTCAATTTCGCCCTAAGGAGATTAGGGTGAAACATTATTATTTGTTACTTTAAAACTACATGCAAGTTGGTAAGACTCAACTTTGGTCAAAATTTAAGCCCTCTAGATCTTAAGGTTCAAAGTTATGATGGTGTGACAGACAGACTAACTAACTATAGTAACGAACTAACTGTTACTATACGGATAAGGGTTCCGTTCATACTTTTTCACTATCGATACCTTCATAATAAGGCTATCCACTTGGAGTAATTTGTGTATAAATATAGAAAAAAAGCCCCGAATCGAAAATAATTCCCATGCTGAAAATGGTATCAATCCAAGTCCAAGAACAACAACATATCAGTTTCCTTCCTTCTGAGGAGTGCGTTGGTGCGTGGTTAAAAAAGAAGGTATCGATATTACCTTTTTCCTGAATATCTCGCTAAACATCATTTTACGAATAAACATATGAAAAACTTTATTTTGCTTATATTTATATGTATGATACAAATTTGTACAAAAAAAAGTCTTGATTTTTATCAGTCCCTTGCGTATTTTTCGACCCAAATCAAATTTCTGTTCAAATATCTTTTAATATAAATATCAGTTTTGTAATTTGGTAACTTCAGTTAGTATGTAAAACAATCTTTTTTTTTAAAAAAAAACTTTAGTTAGTATGTAAAATTAATTTTTTTTTTTAAAAAAAATTCTAATATTTGTTGTACAGGATTTGTTGGTTATAATGTTATTTATGTATATGTATGTACATATTGTAATATGCGAGCTACGGCTCGAGTAGATAAAACGATATTCTGTGAAATTTATTTCTTTATTTTCTAGTCTATAGAACAATTCAAGTTCACACTATACTATTCTTCGCAAATTCTTTTCTTACAAGGTCTCTTTCCTCTCAAATCACTTTATCTCCTTTCAATTACTTAATTCACAAATCCAAACTAATTACTTCTTCTTCTTAAATCTCAACTTTCAATTTATCACAGAATTACAACTTCGCCCACTGCACACTTCTCTAATCTCCTCGCCACAGTTTAAAAACTACTGTCTCTTTTTTTGATCGCCATCTGTCCTTATATAGCAGAAGTTTCTGATAGCCAGAAACTTCTAGCAAATTCTTCGACCACTGGAACAAGAGAAATAATTCTTGCAGTTATAATTCCCTTTTATCCCTGATATTATTCGTCTCTTTCGTTGACATGAGCTGTGGAGACTTCGTCCCAGACACGAACCTCGAATGAAAGGACAGTTCGAACCAAAATTCTGCCAGAATGGAAAGTCACTTCGGAATTTGCTGCATAGACATAGGAGCGTAGTTATTATTATGCTACACTGCCCCCCTCTTAGACGTGTTCGTCCCGAACAAGTGCATCCTCATTTCGGCCATTGTATCGACTCAGTCGGTCCACATGAACCACTTTCATTTTGGCCCTCGGTCCTCGCTGGATGCGGTAGACAACATCGTTGATGCGGGTTACTATTCTGTAGGGACCTTCCCAGTTCCGCTGTAATTTAGGTGATTTCCCCTTTTGGCGATGGGGATTATACAGCCACACCAGATCTCCTTCCTGGAATCCTGACGTTGTTGCCTTGGCATCATACCTGGTCTTCATGCGGTCGCTCGTCATCTTAATCTGGCTTCTGGTCCTTTGGTGTATGTCCCTAAGCCTTACCCTAAGGTCCGCCACGTACTCTTCTTCATTTCTGGGCTCATTGGTAGGAGATCCAAATTTCACCTCACTGGGTAAACGAGCTATTCCACCAAATAAGATTTCGAACGGCGTATGTCGAGTAGTGCTATGCACGGCACTTCTATAGGCCATCAAAAACAAGGGAATCTGCCGGTCCCAATCCCGTTGGTAGTCACCTACGACCTTCGAGAGATGTTCGTCCAAAGTCCTATTGAAACGCTCCACCATACCGTCCGACTGTGGATGAAGCGGGGTTGTCCTTGTCTTTTTGATTCCGAGTAGTTGACACATCTCTTGGAAGATTCTTGACTCGAAGTTCCGCCCTTGGTCAGAATGCAATTCCAAGGGCACACCGAATCTGCTAACCCAATTGTAGACGATCTGCTCCGCCACGGTTCTGGCTTCCTGGTTAGGGATCGGAAACGCTTCCGGCCACTTACTGAAGTAGTCCATCACTACGAGTATATACCGATTACCATTGTCGGTTTCCGGAAAGGGCCCTGCGATGTCAATGGCGATTCGTTCGAAAGGTGCTCCCACGTTGTATTGGTGCATCTTACCTCGAGTTTTGATTCTCGGACCCTTGCTAGCTGCACACACGTCGCATTTTCTGCACCAGTCTTCGATATCTTCCTTCGCTTTTAACCAATAAAAACGTTCTCGTACCTTTTCTAGCGTCTTATTCACTCCCAAGTGGCCTCCGGACGACCCGCCATGCATTTCCTGTAACACCTCCTTGACCCTCGTCCGCGGTACGACAAGCTGCATTACAAACGACTTTCCGTCGGAGGATTCCCATTTTCTTCTCAGAACACCTTCTTGGACATGGAGGGAGTCCCACTGCGCAAAATATGCCTTTAAGGTCGGGCTTCTGTGAGAGATGTCCTGATGATCCGGTTTCTCCATGTTCTCCTTCCAGGCCAGAATCGGCTCGATATCCGGGTCTTCCTTCTGAGCGTTCCGGATCTCATCTACGCTCCAGCCGGCGATAGGTTCGGCTCTCATTCTTTGGATGGAAACCAGCTCCCGTTCTTCCTGACGCGCACAATGTTTACAATCCGTTCTGCATGGTCTCCGGGACAGTGCATCCGCATTAGAGTGGAGTTTTCCTTTACGATGCTGTATTTCGTAGTCGTAGATTTGCAGCCTTTCGATCCATCTTGCGACCTGACCCTCAGGACTCTTGAACTGTAATAGCCATTTCAATGCTGCATGGTCTGTGCGAAGAACGAACTTCCTCCCGTAGAGGTATTTGTGAAAATGCTTCGTAGCCAAGATCAAAGCTAGAAGTTCCCGCCTTGTCACGCAGTAGTTCCTTTCTGGCTTAGAGAGCACCTTGCTGAAGTACGCAACCACCTTCTCTTGGCCGTCATGCACCTGGGAGAGTACGGCTCCTACCCCGACATTACTAGCATCTGCATCCACAACGAACGTTTCCCCGGGAGTGGGGTAAGCCAGTATCGGGGCATCGCATAGCCGTTGTTTAAGTGCCTTGAAGCTCTTCTCGCACTCAATTGACCATTTGAATTGTTTTCCCTTTTCCGTCAACTGGTGCAGGTTCTTTGCGATCCCGGCAAAATCCTTCACGAACCGTCTGTAGTAGGTGGCTAGGCCCAGGAAGCTCCTTAGTTGGTGTTTGTCTTTGGGGACTGGCCAGTTTTTCACCGCTTCGACCTTCTCCGGATCGGTTCTCACTCCTTTCGCTGAAATTATGTGTCCCAGGTACTTGACTTCCGCTCTAAACAGGGCGCACTTCTTGGGGTTGAGCTTCAGGTGGGCACTTCGAAGCCTTTGAAACACATCCGTTAGATTGTCTCGGTGTTCCGCAAACGTTTTTCCTACGACGATGACATCATCCAAGTATACCAAACAGGTTTTCCATGTTAACCCTTGCAGGACACATTCCATCAATCGCTCGAAAGTCGCCGGAGCATTGCACAGCCCGAATGGCATTACCGTGAATTGCCATAGCCCATTTCCTGCGGTGAAGGCGGTTTTCTCCCGGTCTTCTGGATGGATCTGTACCTGCCAGTAGCCACTCTTCAAGTCGAGAGTGGAAAACCATCGGGCTCCTGATAGTGTGTCTAGCGTGTCGTCAATCCGTGGCAGAGGGTAGCTGTCTTTCTTGGTGACGTAATTGAGCTGCCGATAGTCCACGCAGAACCGCGTGCTGCCATCTTTCTTCTTAACCAGTACAACCGGTGATGCCCACGGACTTTTGGAACTTTCAATCAGACCTTCTTTCTCCATTGCCGACACCATCTCTGCAACTTCTGTCTGCTTTGCCAATGGAAGGCGCCTAGCAGGCTGACGAATTGGTTTAGTATCACCAGTGTCTATTCGATGTTGTACCAGGTGTGTTCGGCCGTATTCTCCGTCCTGTGAGGCAAATACATCAGCGTACTCATTGATAAGATTCTCTGCCATAGTTCGCTGCTCCTGATTCAGCTCACTGGACTGGAGAATCGTCTCTCTCGTTTCCGCTGTCCAAGGTGATGGGAGAGGTTTTGGAGCATCACGTTCAGATATTGTTGCGACGGCGGTAATCGGCGTGCATTTTCCAGTCACCTCCCCTCGCCTTAGTTTGACAGTGTGCGGTCTTGCGTTCAAAACTCTCACTGGAACCATGGTGTTCTTTGGTTCGACTAACGTCTTTCCCACGATGTAGTCTTGAGAATTCTTCTCCGGGTCTGGTTCTACTATGTAGAATCGGTGGCTCCCAAGATCACCTTCCAGCTTCGTCCAAATGATTGTCTCTGAAGACGGCGGCAAAACTTCGTCTTTGCTGATGACTGTCCTGAGAGTTACGGCATTCTCGTTTCCGTACACCATTGGAATCTCCACATTTCGATACCTCAGTACTTGCATCCCGATGTCCAAGATTACTTCATTTGCTTTCATGAAGTCTATTCCGATGATGTACTCGTCGCATATATCTGCCACCAGAAACGCGTGGGAGAACGTCAGTCCTGCCAGAGTAATCGTAAGACGAACTTCTCCAAACACCTTCGCCATTTCCCCTGTTGCAGTCTTCAGGCAGTAGCTGTTGGTGTTGTGCAGCCAGGAGCTTCTGACGATATCTCTTCTTACAATGGAGCCGGTGGCACCTGTGTCGATGGTGGCTACGCACTTCTTCTTGTTGATTAGTGCCTCCACTGTCAGGCTCTTGTTACCCCGTTTGGTTTGCGAAACTTGAATGGTGGTCCTGGGGTCCTCGATTCCAGTAACCAACTTCTGCCCCGCGAAGTTGGTCCTTACGCATCTCCCGACTGCTGGTTTTGGGAAGTCTGACCGACAGGATGCTTCCTCTCTGCTTCTCCTACTTCCGCAATGTGGACAATTTCCTCGTCTAGGTGCACTTCTGCACTGCCGTTGTAGGTGTCCGGTTTGGTTGCAATTCCAGCAACGGATTTGACTTCCGCGAGGTCTGTCTTCATCCATGACGGCTGTTCTCTGGCATGAGCATTCCACGACGGACATTTCCCTGACACGGTGTATTCCCTGGTATGCTTGGTCCGCAGCCTTCATTGACAAAGCGAATGCCAACGCCTCGGGGAGTGTTCGCTTTTCAGCCATCCTTACAGCCATTTGCAGTTGTCTGTCCTCTATGGCCTGAATAAAAGCTTCCACCGCCATTTCGTTGATAAGCTCCTCACCGGCTTTAGGGTATGAAAGATGGGCTAGTCGCTCTATATCCGCTTGCAACTGTTGGAGCGTTTCCCCCCTTTTCTGGACTCGACTACGCAGCTGAACCCTGTACACCTGCTGCATGTGTTCATCCCCAAACCGCATCTCAATAGCCTGAACCAGAGAATCGTAGTTCTGCTGTTTATCTTCCGGGATGGTCTGCAAGAGCTCCGCAGCTGGACCCCTCAGTGCAAGTGTGAGTGCAATAGACTTCTCTTCATCGTCCCAGCTATTGGTCATTGCGGCCGCTTCGAATTGCCTCTTATAAATTGGCCATGATGTTTTACCATCGAAGATAGGAGGCTGCATCTCCTTTCTTCTCAAACCGTCAGTGGAATATTCAAGTGCTTTCAGTCTCTTCACGTTGCTGAGTTCCTTAGCAAGATTTTCGACTTGCTTTCCTACTATCTCGAATTGCGTATCCACTTTTTCAAACTGAGTCTCTATTTTCCTGAACTGAGTTTCATGTTTCTCAAAATTTTCATCGAATCTGGTTTCGACTTTTTCGAGTTGCGTCTCGACCTTCTCGATTTTCTCTTCGATCACTTCGAATTTGGGTTCCAAGTTCTTGTTTTGCTCATCAAGTTTACTTTCCAGAGCATCTAGAGAATTCTTTTGTTCGTCCATTGCTTTCTTTTGTTCATCCATTGCTTTCTTTTGTTCATCCAACTTAAGTTCTAGAGAATTCCTTTGGTCGCCCATTGCTTTCTTTTGTTCGTCCAGCTTAAGTTCTATAGAATTATTTTGGTCATCGAGCTTATGACTTTGATCTTCTATTGCTTTCTTTTGTTCGTCCATGACTAACTTAAGTTGCAGGAGCAGACTTGTTATACCCGGGTCGGCTGCTGTACTTGCTGGTTCCTCTTCCACGTCAAACTCTATGTCATGCGGATTTTCACCATCCTGCGTTACTGCTTCTTCCAGACGAATCAGTAGGGCATCTTTTCCCCCAGTTGTGCCGAGATTCCGCTTACTGAGTTCTGCCTTTAGTTGAATTATAGTTAGTTTTCCCAATTTGCGACCCATTTTGCGCAACTAATTAACTCAACACAGAAATCGTTTTTTTTTTTTTTTTCTTGTGCAATTTCACACCACGGAAATAGTTATTCACAGAATTAGTTTTATCCCAGCTTCTGACACCAATGTAACATGCGAGCTACGGCTCGAGTAGATAAAACGATATTCTGTGAAATTTATTTCTTTATTTTCTAGTCTATAGAACAATTCAAGTTCACACTATACTATTCTTCGTAAATTCTTTTCTTACAAGGTCTCTTTCCTCTCACATCACTTTATCTCCTTTCAATTACTTAATTCACAAATCCAAACTAATTACTTTTTCTTGTTCACTCTCAACTTTCAATTTATCACCAAATTACAACTTCGCCCACTATCACTTTTCCAATCTCTTCGCCACGGTTCTAAACCAACTGTGTCTTTTTTTGATCGCCATCTGTCCTTATATAGCAGAAGTTTCTGATAGCCAGAAACTTCTAGCAAATTCTTCGACCACTGGAACAAGAGAAATAATTCTTGCAGTTATAATTCCCTTTTATCCCTGATATTATTCGTCTCTTTCGTTGACATGAGCTGTGGAGACTTCGTCCCAGACACGAACCTCGAATGAAAGGACAGTTCGAACCAAAATTCTGCCAGAATGGAAAGTCACTTCGGAATTTGCTGCATAGATATAGGAGCGTAGTTATTATTATGCTACAATATATTTGTGATCAGCATCGAAAGTTATGTCGATCTCGCCATGCCCGTCTGTCTGTCCGTATGTCACCAGATTTTGGGCCTTGAATTTTGAGCTGAAACTATGAAATTTCATATATAAGCTTTTTTAGAATCCAAAGCAGTATTTTGTAATTAATTAAAGTACTTTATATCTGTTCAATAATAGTTTAGAATTTACAATTCAGTACAATTAAAGCAATGGCTTAGCTGTCTGCCTTGAATTGGTTAATCTTTGTTGAAATACAATCTAAACATTGTTGAAATACGCTTACAAACTAGAAACTGAAAAATATTTACTTAATGTAACAACATATATATGTATGTTATTTATACGTAATACATATATGATATATTCATTCTCTACAATTCGTTCGTACAGCATAAAGGTTCACAATCACAATCACTAAGCCTTAGTGACAAATTATGTCGTAAAATCTCTTAAGAATCGCGAGGATACGCCCACATTATTAGGAATGAGTTAGAAGATGAGGGATAGGGGTAACCGTTCCAAACGGATTGCAACTTTTCTGCGTTTTTTTAAGTATTTAAATGTTTGAGTGGTCCAACTGAAATTAAACTTTTTTTATTTTCATTTAATTATTTAGTATTCTGTACCAGAATAGTATTTACGGAACACTAATGGATTCAACGCGATGTTTGTCTGTACTTCTGTCCGTGTGTCTGCCACACGCTTGTACCTTTTGAACCATTTGACCTAGAGAGCTAAAATTTTGGACAAATAGAACTAGTGGACCAAAATAGAATCGAGAAAATAAAATTTTAAACAATTTTTTTGGACAGAGGCTTTTGGGGCATAATGTATACCCTAAGAAAAAAAAATTTTAAAGCCCACCATGCGACATATCAAAGTAAAGTTGAAATTCCAAGGAGTCCAACTGCAGCTTTTACAACTCAGAATTGATTTCTTCAAGATTATCGAAGTAGTTTCTCAAATACCATTCAAATTAATTTAATCAGCAGCACTTTAAGCGGCTGGTCAATATCTTATGCAAATTGGCTACAAATGATCATTGGCCATAGGAGTGCCCATTAGGCAACTCAATAAGTGTTCTTTACACTGCACGAATGAGAATAGCTTGAGATATTCTCTCTTCGTACCCATTTCCATACAGAAGAAGAGTTATTTAGTCCGAAGTGACTTCTCTTCTTTTGCTATAGATAGTAAACTCATTGAATGAGAGATTAATTGACGATTATTTGAGGTGACTGTGAATTGGTTGTTATACAAGAGGCAGTAAAATGAAATCGGGAAAAATTTGTTCAAACAGATTATGCCCCTAAATCTAGCCACAAACAAATTGTTTGTATTATTTCCTCTCTTGGTTAATTTTGCTCCTTCAGAAATGTAAGCTCTCTATGGGTCAGTCAAATGGTTAACAAGTTAAAAGTCTATTACAGATACATAGACAGGTACCTTGTTGAATTCGTAAGTGTTCCATTTTACGATTCCATTACGGAATCTTGAGAAGAATGTACTGATGTACGGTCAATATCTATATTGAGAAAATATTTCACTTCTGTACTCACTTTGATGTGTATAATACATTTATTTGCATGTAGGAATTGAATCGGGGTTAGAGATACAAAATTGATTATGCCCCCTTCTGGTACAACTTGGTTTCCCCTAGGAACTTAAAAACCTGTACTGGGTCCAGGAATTTGAGGCATTTCTTCTCTATTTGGTGCTTTTCCATAGAACTTACCCCACAGTTCCTAAGGAAGTGATCTATAGTTACTTCGGTTTCTTTGCATGTTCTTTTGCTTTCTAGGCCTAACTCCCTCTCCCGTGAGGCAACATGTAAGTATTCAGAACTTGTTTTAACTTAGATTGATGCAGGCCTAAGATATTCTACGATTGTAGTTTGCTCGGAGTGCTTTTGCTTGTCTTTGGATTGTTACCCTCTCCTTTGCTATCCAATCGGCTTCTCCGTTACCCATTAGTCCTCTCTGTACTATGCCGCGGAACGTCTCTTCGAACTTGCCTTTAGCTATTATAACTATGTCGTCAGCGTATCCAATTCAGTTTATTCTACTGTTTGTTAACTTATCTAGGACTTCGCCTACTACTAGCATCCACATAAAGGGTGACAGGACTCTTCCTTGGGGACAGATTCGTGATGTACTAACTGTAATGGTTTGGTTCCTTCAATATCCAGAAAAGCACAGATGGCAGTCCATTTGACTTCTAGTGCTCCCTCTATGTGGCTTGATAGCTCATATAAGGCGGTCTAAGTAGATTTGACTGCTCGATAGGCATTTTGGCGGGGATGCAAAGGTAGCCTGTAGGGCACTTCCGTTCTGATGTAGTTATCTACAGCTTTCTCCATGGTTTTCAGAATAAAAAATGTTAGGCTAATAGGTCTGAAGATTTGGAATGAGTGGTATCCTTTTTTTCCACTTTTGGAATCAAAGTTACTCTTGCCCTTCTCCAGAAACTTATACTTACTTATAGTTATTTCTGGTATGTGCGGCATGATTTCTTCTTTTCCGTTTTGTTCTTTACTGTTTTGTTTTACTTATTTTGTTTGTGTCTTTCACGAAGGTGGTAGACAGGGACCCAAACCTTGTTGCTCGGTTGTATACCCCAATAGCCTGCTGTAGGATGAGCCGGTACTACAGGCATCTTGGGGCGCTGTAGCAGCGTTATAGATCCGCCTATGCTAGTAGAAGGTTATAAACAAATGGCACAGATCAAAGTAAAACTTAAGTTTCTCTATTAAACTGCAGGATGAGTGCTCTTATTTTCTTACGACCGACGACAGTATTGATGTAAGAGCATTGTAAAGTTCAATTTAATTTCTTGCACTTGGCTTATGCGGCAACAAAAAATCATTAAAAATAGCACCTGTGTTTATTTACGGAACGAAGCTTCATTCAATAATCAATATCTTCGTTCATATGACCGTATGTCCAAAAAATCACATTGAAGTCTGTACAATATTTACAAAGAAAAAAAAATCAATAAAAGACTACGCAATACGACCTTTAGCTGGCCTTTGGCTCCACTCCCAGGTTAATGATTCCAAAAAAAAAACCGAACAAAATCAATAATCTTTCGTGTGGTGAAACTGTTTAAAGTCGACGCTCACTGGTTCACTTCTACGAGTATCGTGCGAATTAAATAAAGTGGGATAAATAAGGTCCACAATAAAAGCAGGGCGCTCCTAATTGTATTTTAATTAACCGCATTCGACTCATTTAAACAATAATAGCGACGTTGGCCCAATTCGTCTATATTACTCATACTGATTTGCTTAGAATCGTTGAAGAAGGTCAATCTTTTGCCCTAACGGAGAAATATATCTAAATGAGTCAGTAATTCCAAGAGAACACGTATCATGTTATGGAATGACCATCTATCACTAGTAATAGATGGTTATTGCTATGAAATTTTAAATCTCTCTTTCAAGTAAATATAAAATGTTGATTTAAGAAAAAAAAGCATTAACTTGGCAGCGGTGGGATTCGAACCCACGCCTCCGAGGAGACTGGTGCCTTAAACCAGCGCCTTAGACCGCTCGGCCACGCTACCCGTAATTCCCATTGCGCCTACCACTCAACTCATAGTGATTGAATTTATTTTTATTTTCCACCGACATTTCATTAAGTATGAATAATTCTTCGAGAAACCATACAAATGTCACAGCCTAAGAAAGAGACAAAAGCCGGATGTCGATTCTCATTGGTAATACAGTGTGCATATTTCCGTTACGGTTTGAAAGCTGTTTACATGGTAGTTTCTTGTATTTCAAATAAGGAGACAAATAATAAATGTGCAGTGTGAAACTAGATTTTTAGTCATCTGTTGGTCTGTCTGTCTGTCTGCCTGTGGCATTGCCTTTCGCCTCTTTCATTCACTATAACTTCTGCGAAATTACACTGATTTGAATGATTTTTTTTGCACACTGCTAGCCTGAAGTAGTATTCATCTGTTGATCTTGGTGGGAATCGGATTAACGGTTTTAGAATTGCAGTTAATTTTATGCCGTTTTTAATTGATTTTTGTTCGTTCACGACAACCTAAGCCAAAATGCACCGATTTCGACGATTCTTCTTGTGCTAAAAAGGACTGGAGCTTTATTATTTTTGGTGCCAATCGGATTGGCGGTTTTGAAAATATTGTTTATTTTATGTAATTTCCGTATGGTCTTTCGTTTACTAAAACTTCTGCAAAACTGCATAGATTTGAATGATTCTTTCTGGAAATTGTTCATGTAAAATAGGTTTTGAAAATATAGTTAATTTTTTTAGATTTCGCCATTTCCTGTTTGCTTTTACGATAACTTGTGCACCGATTTGAATGATTCTTTTTGCAACATATTAAATTGAGCTGAAGCACAAGGTTTGTTAATTGTGGTACTAATCCGCAGTCTTCTTTTGGACAGTGCTGGACAAATTTAAATGATCGTTTCCTCCTCGTCGTCATCCCTGCAGCTTCTGCAGTAATCATTTGAAAAGATGCCCAACCTTTTAGCATATAGACCGATAGGACAGTGCCGCGTGAGGACACCGATGACAATGCTGATCTGCTATCGTTTTAGCAAAATCAATCTTTCACAGCGTTTTGTATCTAGCTTGGGCCAGATTTGTCTAGAGACTCTGCAAGTAGTAAGAGCTTCCCATCTGTGATTGGCATTTTTGATTGCATCCAGCATGAGCCACGTGTAAACAACACGTAGCGAGAGGCATACCTAAATTTTGACTTTCCGGCATAATTCTGAGGGTTGTGCCTTTTGCGAGTTCGTCAGCTTTACAGTTACCTGGTATATCTCTGTGGCCTGGTACCCAGCAGGTGAATATTGGATTGCTCCGTCATCTCCATGAGCAGCCTTTGCAGTGAGTGAGCATAATACCAGGGACTTTATTGCCGCTTGGATATCCGTGAAAATATTAATATCCCCATTGTTGAACTGTCAACATTCAACTACCATTGCAATGACTTTTGATAAGTAAAAACTAGGAGGTTATTAAATATGGATCGATACACACTCTCACAATTTGTTGAAACAGTGAAAATTCACTACAAAACCGGTGAAAATATCGCGGAAACGTTTCGTAAAGTTCACACTGCTTTTGATCATCATCAGGCGCCTTCTCGCACAGCTATATTGAATTTAATCGATAAATTTGAACGTCTCGGACAGGTTAGTGATATAAAGACTCCAATTTATGTCCGTCCGGAAAGGTCAGCTGAAAATCTTGCCCCCGTAGCTGAGAATTCGAGACGATCACAGAAATTCGGCCTATCCGCAACCACTTTGCACCGCATAAAGATCTTGGCCTACATGATTATAAGGTCCAGTTGACACAAGAATTAAAGCTAGCAGACCAGGCATAACGCCGTACTTTCGCTGATTGGGTGCTGGAAATGAATGTGATTTTTTACACAAAATTATTCTGAGTGATGAGGCTCATTTCCATTTGTCTGGGCACGTCGCATCTGGGGCTCAGAAAATCTAAGAGAAATAGTGGAACATCTTCTCAATCCACAACGAGTTACAGTTTGGTGCGGTTTTTGGGCCATATTTTTTTCGAAAATGATGCTGGTGCGACCGTTTCAGTTAATGGAACGATGTTGACTGACTTTTTTTTTTGCCTGAAATTGATGCTATGGACGTGGACGACGTTTATTTTCAGCACAACGGTGCCACATGCCACACAGCTGGTGAAACAATGGCTCTAAATTTCCGGGACGTGTGATTTCTCGAAATGGAGACTTCAATTGGCCACCGAGTTCGTGCGATTTAACACCATTAGACTTTTACCTTTGGGGCTATGTTAAAGATAAAGTCTACGCCAATGATCCATCAATGATTCGTACATCAAAAGAAAATATCAGAGCTATTATTCTCGATATACAGCCGTAATTATGCGAAAAAGTGATGATTAATTTCATCAAAAGAATGACTATTTATAGGCAGAGCCGAGGCGGACATTTGGCAGGTATTGTATTCCATTACTAACTTTAGAGTTTGTATTTTAGATTAAAATAAATATAAATATCAGCACTTTTCATAAAAATGTTGCGTTTTTCTATTGATTTGAAATGACACCTGTTGTTGGATGACCCTATACCAAGGACTGGTAATACGCCACAATGATCTGGGAGCGTTTTTCTATTGATTTGAAATGACACCTGTTGTTGGATGACCCTATACCAAGGACTGGTAATACGCCACAATGATCTGGGAGACGGAAAGAGATACTCAAATTGAATTTTTCTTAGAAAACACCCCCACACACCCCATTTCCAATTTTAGAACCGTCTGTGTAGAAGTGATCTGAACTGTCATCGTTATCGGCAACGTATTCCTACTCACTACGATTGATATCAAATCTCAGCTTCAGTGGGGTGTAGTCGGTATTTTCGTATGATAAATTTTGAATTAAGGATCGCGCTTAGCCAGCTTAGAAGTTGGACCACATAGATGAGGCTTTTAGACAGATTTGTGCACTAGCGGCCTTCTGTGTATCAAGAATGTCAAGGGGCAACATATGAAATATTACATATAATGCTGCGGAGGGAGTGGTTCTAAGTGCACCGCTGATGCACATGCTTGCGGATCGTTGCACTTTCCCTAAAAGTTTGAGGTTTACCTCAAACTATCAGACCATACATACCATACTTATGTATGGTCTGATAGTTTGATAGACGGCTTTGGAAAATACCGTAAACCTCAAACTAACAATGGATAAGTACACCAGAGAGTGGTACGGGGTTGCATACCCCAGCAGAGAGCAACACTGGCTTTTTTAATGCGTTCTAGTAAATTGACTTTCCAGTTTAGTTTCCTATCCAAATTAAGACCCAAGTGTTTTGCTTTATCTGTGAAGGTAAGACAGGTGTCATTTATAGTGGGATGGTCTATATGAGGAACTTTTTATTTCCGATTGAATAAGACCAATTCGGTTTACAAGTCTTCGAGTCGAAGACTGAAGCAATTGATTGGTAAGTTAGGTACTCCAAGCGAAGCGTCGACGTTTAGAATTATAAGCGAGTTAATAATTGATTCTGATTTGACATTGTTAAAGGCTCGCTCAATGTAAAGGAAAACAATCACAGTATGCTCTCTGATGCTCAGTGATTTTTCAATGTTGCGCAAGAGTGAATGACTAATAGGTCGGAGATCTTTCGGGTTGACATGCGAGCTTTAGGAATGAAGACGACTTCTACCTCGGTTCATAGTTTGGGTAAGTGGAGATATGGTTCTAACCTGGTTTGAATCTAACCAGGTTAGAACTATATCTTCGGATTACTGGATCTCAGCGGGTATTAACCATCCGATCCTGGCGACTTGAATGGTTTAAACTACGTATGGCCCAAAGTACTTTTACTGTACAAGTATCCAGTACACGTATCCAGACGTGTTGCAACAACGGAGGTACCAGGAAAGTGGGTGTCCAGAAGAAGATCAATGGTCTTCTTGCTAGAGGTGGTCGAATAGCTAGAATAGTTTCAGAAGGTAGTTGGGTAGTGAATGATTTTTGGAGAGGGTTTTCCGCAGTCTAGAAGCTTCTTAAGAGACCTCTATGTTTGTATGAATCCCAGTCAACAGTCCCTTTGGAGCTTTTAGTTATGTCAGAGCTATAAAATTCGAGTACAAGTACAATTCCTTGGTACTTTTAATTAAAAATTTCAAGTATCAGTACCAGTTTCTCAACATATGCATTTCTTCATGATGCTCTATCAGTTGCACTTGATGATGTTTTATCAAAGCACTTTTCAATGAAAATTTATTTTTCATACGTTCGACACTATTTGTTGTCTAAGTACATAACCAGTTTTTCAAGTGCTTTGAAGGAATTGCAAGTATGGTATTTGCAATTTTTAAGTAAAAGTATCAAGGAATAGTATTTGCACTTCAAAAAAAATAAGTACGAAGTAATTGTACTTAAGTTGTACTTCAGTACCAAAATACTTATTTATTTTACAGGTCTGAGTTATGTTAAACAGTTGTCTGCAATTTTTCCTGAGAGTGCCGAGATTGGCATTCCACCATGAAGGCTTTTTGCTGTCGCGTGGTCTACGTAGAAGGCTGGCCATATGTCTTCCCCGACTTTTGATAGTCGAAGAATAAGAGCGGCAGAAGCCGCTTTGGAGTGGTGTAGGTTAGCCTGTATTAATCACAGCATTGGAGCTACAATCAGGGGCAGATACCTCCTCTACCACGGTTGAGTTAGCTTCCTTCGACTCCGATGACAGAAGGTCGCTTTCGTGCAGAGAAAGGTTTTGGAGATCACTATCCAACTCCATGTCCGTCAACAAAGAGTCGACCTCTAGTAGAGTTTGTGTAGTGAGACGGAGACCAGGATTAAGGTCTATGCACGGATCTTAATGACAATTTTTTTTAATTTAATATTCCACGAAGAATTTTGTTCTTCAAAGTTTATATAGTCCAGTTATAAAGGTGAAGGAAAGGGTGTAATGAAAATACTGAAAATGGGACATACTGAGAAAGGCCTCGGCGACGCTTGACAATGTGAGTTAATTGCTTGCCCACCATAGGTGTAGTTAAGTTAAATACATGGGTTAATGAAGAGAAGGTGCAAGTCTTTTATGCATTTCATCCTTAAATCTCATTTATTCAAATTTAAGTTCTATAACTTATGCATGTAGGAACCTACGATGTCAATATTGGTATGCATTTGATTAAAAAAAATTCTTTATTTCTAAGTAGTTGCATACATAAAAAAATAAAAATTGAGATCAAAGCGCATATTTTGGCCGGTTTCGAATATATTCGGCACCGAAAATGCGACGCCCTATATCCGGCAAGAAGTGTATATATAGAAACGATGCCGGATATGTGCATGAAAAGGGCCTTATTGAATTATTTTTTTGCTTGTGTTAGAATTTCTTTCACACAAATTTGTTTGACGAACTTAACACATTTCTTCCTATAAATTTTTAAAGTTTAAAATTCGTCTCATTATGGAAGTCTGGAGCTTAAGGAGTCCATTTTGCTCCACTCTTTTTCTACTCTTACCAAATTGTGACCAATCAACCAGTCAAAAGCTCCCTAATGGTTTCACCGGTAGGTGGTCAGAAATGTTCATCAGGTACCTTGGTACATTGGGTATTGCTTGATGTCTACTACGAATAATTGCAAGATGCTTTCAAATGACTTCCGATTCAGAAACCATTCTTAAAATTTCCATGCTCGTACTAAAAACGACGGCAGATTTACCTGGTATTTAAAAGACAACTAGTGCAATATCAAATAGCATGCTATTTCGCTGCCTAAAAGCCCAATGAGAGCGCTCATTGAAATCAAATATCTGATATTAGTTTATCTCTGATGCCTAATAAGGTATTAATAAGTTTGTAGAACTTTCAGTCTACATCGGACCATTGCAACTTTTATTCTAAAGTGTTGCTCTTGCACAGTTTTGGTGATCTTAATAAGGCGTAGGACTTATAAGCCAACTGGCAGTAACTTACCTGCAGAGCTTCACCAGGTATTGGAGATAAGAAATCGCACCCTAAGTATAACAAATTGATGCCAAGACATGCTTACTATTCTTCTAGCTTGAATGTGTATAAAATATTTCTGAATCTTTTACTCCTCATTGTGCTGAATGCTGAGAAAAAAGTACTGAACTACAAATGGGCGCTAGGAAACATTTTCCACACCATGAATTGTTAGGGACATCTTCGCTAATCATAGAACACATGCAAAGCTGGTATGTAAATGTAAGTGGGTAGATACAAACATATTTCTGCTGAAAAGAACTGTTTTGGATAGATATTGATGATGTAGCAATAGCAAGCCTGGATATGGTCTGGATGTGGGTTGGGTTTTCTGGCGTGTATTTTGAGAAGCCTTTACGACAAATGCTTGTTTTACATTTGAATGCCTTTCATAATTCTGTATCACAATAACCTGTGTTACAAAAGAATGTCGTCATTTACCTTTATGTAACAGCCGTAATATTAGACTTTTTCAAAATGTGATCGCACAGACTCCAGATATGAAGTTTGAAGTAAATCAATCCGTTTAGCATGTAGTCAGTGTAGTCAGAATATAATATTAGGTGCACAACTAACTTCTCGCTGTTTTTTTGATGAAAATGCAACTTTATTGTGAAAAAATGGTTACAAATGAATCATTCAAAGTATTGCCTATCGCTAGCTACAACTTTTCCCCATCTTTCTGGCAGAGCTTGAATACTGTTACGGTAAAAGTGTTCATCTTTTGAGGCTATCCATGAATCAAGCCATTTTTTGATGTCTTCATATGAGCGGAACTGCTGATCAGCCAGACTATGTGCCATCGAACGGAACAAGTAATAATCGGATGGCGCAATATTTTTGGAATATGGCGGGTGGGGTAGGACTTCCCATTTGAGCGTTTCCAGGTAGGTTTTAACGGGTTTGGCAACGTGAGGCCGAGCGTTGTCATGCTGTAGAATAACTTTTTCGTGCCTCTGCTCGTATTGTGGCCGTTTTTCGCGCAGTGCTCTACTCAATCTCATCAATTGAAGTCGATACCGTTCTCCAGTGATGGTTTTGTTGGGTTTCAACAGTTATACACAGCATAATCTTTGCAGCGTGAATATTCGGCTGAGCCGACGACGTATAAGCATGACCGGGCAGACTCCATGACTTCCTTTTCTTTGGATTTGCTGTAATGAACCCATTTTTCATCACCCGTTACGATGCGATGAAGAAAACCTTTCCTTTTTTGCGCTGGAGCAGTTGTTCACAGGCGGAAAAACGACGCTCAACGTCCCTTGGCTTCGAATTATAAGGAACGCAAGTTCCTTGTTTTTGAATCATTCCAAACGTATGCAATCGCTTGGAAATGGCTTGACGGGTAACCCCTAATGCTGAAGCAAGCTGTTCTTGCATTGGGCACGGATCCTCATCGAGCAATGTCTCCAATTCAGCGTCTTCGAAGGATTTTGGCCTTCCTTCACGCGGACGGTCGAAATTACCATCTTTGAAGCGACGGAACCAATCACGGCACGTTGTTTCACTTAGAGCAGCATCTCCGTAAACTTTTTGGAGCTCGATGCGCTTCAGCCGCAGTTTTCTTCGAATGAAAGAAGAAAATCAACACTTCCCGCAAATGACGATTATTTGGCATAAAATCAGACATTTTCACACAACCAAAAGTATTTGACGCCGAAACAAAATCACTAATGTGTCAAAACAGTTTGTTTACCATATGTTAAGCTCGGTTCATGACGTTTTGGATATGTCAAAATCGTCCAGCACTTACTGCTGGAGCTATTTATTGAGAACTTAGTTGCGCACCTAATACTTGCTCTTTTTAGCAAATTCATTCATCATCAAAAAACTAAACTAAACTCTTTGTTGCATTTTTTGAACATTAGAATGGGTTCATTCACACACCAAAATATTGCATAACTTATACTGTTTAAGTCCAGTTTTATAGTCACTCCACTACCACAAACTTTACCAACACATTAAACGGATGCAGTCAACAAATTGGCCTAAACAATAAACCACAAGCAACAAACAATTTATGTCTGCGTTTACCAATAAAACAAATAAACAAACAACCCCCATATATCAGCCGAATGACCTCCTTCCTTGTCGCTCACATAACTCAATCAGAATCGCATAAAACCAGTTTTGTCAACTAATAAACGAAGGGAATGACATGGCAGCATCAAAGGAGAACAAAATATAACTCAAAAGCATGAAAACTTACAAACGCCTCAACTGTAAGGGCCTATCCAAAAATAGATGCAACAATTACGCAGTGCAATGTTTAAAAAAAAATAAAAAAATATTTCAACACCATTTTTAATTTTCAAAGAAGAAAACTTTCGAAAGTGCTGTTTGCAAGAGGTGCAGTAGTCGCAAATAGATGTGCATTGCCCAACACCAACAATCGGCTAACCACCACTCCAAAGTTCTCTGAACTTCTTATTTCGAAAAATTCGAGCACCTCAATGAGTTCTCTTGAAAATTAGGAAAAGTATTCTAATTCCATGTGCATCTTAATTTAGATTATAAAAAAAAAAAACAATACATAGTAAAGAACACTTTTTTGTGAAAGGTGAGATTTTGTAATTTCGTCTCTAATCTGCAGAAGGACTCATCATTATTTTTGTCTCTTTTTCTTTCAGTTCCCAATCACAATTTTTAATGGAGCTGAAGAGCCCTTGAAAAGGGCAGACGCTTGTATAAGGTTCTTTGTCTTCTGCTGCCGTTGACTGTGCTTCCTTCAAATTTTTATTTTTGATGAAATATTTGACGCAGCCAACCATAAAATTGCTCAATATCTCTGATGTTATTTTTATGTGATGATTTTATTGTCTAATTGATTTTCTCGCGCACCTTAAGAAGATACGAATCTGTTATGAATTAATAAAAACCGAACTGCACATGTCAACAGTAAAATGTAATTTGTTAATTAAATGATGGCGGCTTCCTTTTCAGCCAGTTTGAGACTAAAAATGCTAAAATTTTATGGAGATTTTGTTCGTCTGGAAAAATTGCCTTAAATTGATGGACTTTAAATAAATTATTGCAGACATGTTATTCGGTATGCTACATTTAATTTCAAATTGCGGCGCCACTTCAATTTCGAGTTAATACTTAAGTTAGCGCATACATTATGAAGAAAATTAATTTATTGTCGTAAACAAATTATATGAATTGTTGGCGAACAGTCCGGATCAGTGGAATTACAACAACCTATAGATACGAGTAGTTCGAAGTGAGTGGTAAACCCTACATTGCATATGTTTTTATAAAAGCTTTAAGTGTTTAGGTACATACGGATAAGTACATGAGAAAATGTGTTTTAGAAACTACACTAGCTTTATAAGTGTCAAATCTAACGATGTTCAGGATCATGTAGTAAAAAAAAATTATGTATTAGCGTAGGTATTCCTTTTTAAATATAAGCTACTCTAAGTTTATTTTTTGAGGAACGTTTAGGTGTACAAATATGTAATCTTAGGGTGCTGAACACTGGGTAGTGAACATACATAAAAATCTCTCTTTTTGAAGCTTTTCGATTTCGAGATTAACTGCATTAATAATCTCCTTATTAGATGTGAAGATTTTTCGCCTCAAATCTTTTTTTATTTTCGGAAACAGTCAAAAGTCACACGGCGCTAGATCCGGAGAATAAGGATAATTAATCGAGTTTCATTGATGCCGAGAGCGCAAGAAAGGTATTGGTTTTTTCGGTAGTGTGCGCAGGCGCATTGTCGTGGTGCAAAAAGTAGCGGCGCAGCTCCTCTTTTTGTCGGTGTCCTAGTAAATTTTGGAAAACTTGTGGAAAGCAAGTTTTAGTATTAAGCGGGATGACGGCGACCATTTTCGCCCTGGTGAAGTACATCGACATCATAACTTTTGTCGCTGACTTTTGTTGTTTGGCCTTTACTGGAGGATTTGCACCTTCTGGGCTCCATACCATGGACTGCTGTTTGGTTTCCGGGTCGTACTTGTAAAGCCAAGATTCATCACCTGTAGCGATCTTATTGAAGCAACTTGACTCTCCATTTTAAAACTTGTCCAGGAAGTTTGACCAAAACGAACACGAGCCTCTTTTTGCTCTCCATTAAAAATTTTTGGAACCCATCGAGCTGACTTCTTGGAATATTTCAGGGGATAATTTAAAATTTGTGACACAGCCATGGCATTCAAGCCCAGTTCATCCGCTATCATCTCCTGTGTCATCCTGGCATCTTTGTCAATTTTAGCCTTCACCAGGGCCACATTTGTATCGTCGGTCGAGGATTTGGACCGACCTTAACGAAATTCGTCCTCAACAGAAAAATGGCCAGTCTGGAATCTTCGAAACCACTTTGAAATAGTAACAAGAGATGGTGCATTTTGGCATTCGTGCAGAATTTTGACTGGCGTGAGTTGACGTCGAAATCCGAAGAGAATGGCAAAACGAATTTCTTCCTGTGTTTGCGGTGGAACTTCAACCGAGCTTACGGCACTAATTTTTCTCTTTCTCATCTCCATTTCTAGCTATTGTTCTGAAATTTGGAAATAAATATTGTTAAATGACAAGCTACAGAAATGCATCTTTTTTTTTTCAAAAACTATTAAATTGATACAAACTAAGCGAACTTTTGTTAGTCCCTACGTATACGCTGACCTTGAGAGGCCGTCTGGCAAACATTTGCTCATACACGAAAAACTTGAGTAGATGCAAAAACTATAGGAGGTACATCGAAAAATTGTATGGAATACATATGTATAGCTCATTTATATGTAGTTCTACGGAAAAGTCAGTGGTCAATAAGCAATTTACAATCTTTTTCTTTTTTTGCTCAGGGAACACGCTTGGATTGTGCACCTAACAAAATGATAACTTGTTGGAGAAATGCACAAAGACGAGAACACCTCGACCCTAGTTTTCTTGAGAGTTGTTGTGCAGTTTTTTTTTTCTTATAAGTACTCGTAGGTAATACTCGTACATTACATGCAGATGAGAGTTCTAGAGGGAACAGATAAAGCTGTGTGTGAGCTATGAAGTTTAGAGAGAAAAAAACACAAAAATCCCTCCAAACTTTTAATATTTAATCACCGTACTATGTACCATTTAATTAGTGTTAGTTAAATAGTGCTTTGATTCTGTTGGCCAAAAAAGGCTCTCAAAAATAAAATAAATTTTCTATTTTCTGACGTAAAACTTTTTTTCCCTTTTTTTGTGAATTTTAAAAATCAATGTCAAAATGTTTTGTATATAAAAAAAGGTGGATATAGACATTGTTTGGCTTGTAGATGTTTAAATAAGATTATAATCGATTGGATACTCTTGATAAATGTTGAGCTAGAAAGTGAAATTGTACCCTTACGAAAACGTTAAACGCAAGTACTGCTAAAAAACGACTCACATCCGGTAGCCCCACTTTAAATAAAAAATCAGAGCCCAAGAGTGAAAACCGTTTTATAATCATCGAAATTGATTACAATCAAAATCCAATAATAGAAAATGACATATTGAATAAAATTCAGTTAATGAAAATGCAGATCATGCGATGGATGAAATTGAGACACCACAAAAAGAAACTGCAAAATTTTGCGATGGACAAGTGCACTCCATTATAAAAACAATGATGAACAAAAACATTGAGAAGAAAATATGAGTAAAATTTCCCGTGGAAGCAGTAACTCCTAACAATGATACTAATATCAGTGCAGTCGAAACTAATGAGATAATGTGTATCAGCAGGAATCCAAAGACTTAGATCAACTCCTTAAACGTATTGTAATCAACCATCATTGTACTCGTATTAAAAATATATATATGATAAAAATTATTACATTGCAGTAACGGATGCGTTAGAAAAGCCTAAATTGCCGTACTACACATAGGCATCAAAAGGCAAAAAGAAAAAGACACACATACGTATGTATATACTAAAAGCAAGGAACAACAAATTACTCACCCGAAAAATTGTTATTAGAGTTGAAAAGCTTGAATAAAAATAACATGAATTTTGTCAGCTTATTCAGGTTCGTGACCAGACAGAGTACTTACTTTATTTTAGGTGAAGCTACAGTCCCGGGGGGGACCTGAACCTCAACCAACAAGAGCTTCCAACCAGCTCGATCTAGTGTTAGCCGCCTCCACCTGTAGCGTGCAATCTCCATCGATATCTTGCACAGACGAGTTTCACAGGGATGCCAAAACTAGACATGGTTCTGTAAAGCTCATCTCTAATGACGCTATCATAAGGGACTTAAAAATTAAAGAAAAGTGGTGGGTATTGTTTTGTTTCCCTGGGTTATTTCCAAAATGCAATGTGAATAAAACACACTGATACGGACTAATCAGACTGTTGGCAAAAGATTTGAGATGTTCACATAATATGGTAGATATGAACTTATATGCGATGTTGAAGAGACTAACACGTCTGTAGTTAGCGCAGTTCAAAGGGTCACCTTTCTTGAGGATCGGGCAAACGATACTGAGGTTCCATTCGTCGGGCATACTTTTATCCGACCATATTTTACAGATGAGTTGGTGCTTAAATATTGCTATCTTCACTTAACTTTGGTCGGGTGGACGGAATTATTGATCGTCTCCGGATAGAATGGAACAATCTGCCTGACAGAGAAGTTTTAGTCCTCATCGCCGTTTAACAGTCTGCAGGAATGGTCTTTCAAAATTCTCAGCACCGACTGTGACTCCAATACTAGATTTCCTTCTTCATCCCTACAACATATGTTGTCAGCAAGTCATTCGACTTGCTGACAATGATGTCATTGGTAATCTGCGCTTAACGTTGGCGGCATTGGATTTCTTGAGTGGTTCAGGGCCACTCGATCGGTGAATGCTTTGGCAGTCTCTTACGAATCTAGCCATTGGATGTTAAATTTTCTCACAGTACTGTTAGAACAGCAATTGTTAGAAACTATAGTTTAGATACTTATTATCTAAAAATCCATTTCAGTTATGAAAATTTAATAATGTTTACTTTATAATACATTGAATATGCTTGCTCCCGGTATAATTTAACAATTTGGCTCTTGTTGGCCGACTTAAAATTAATGACTAAAACAATAATCTATAAACTACTTCTACTTAAATTTAGGTGGGAAGAGCGACGCACAGGATTTACATGCTGATTTAGTTCATTATATAGCTATGTACATATAGAGGGACAAGTCATAAGAAACCATCACGGGCTATCATAATATTGTTACTACTTTAATTAAGTATGCAATACATTTCTTAGAATGAAGTCCTAGAAAATTATCATCTTAAGTAAGTCAATGGAGATTTCTTATAGAAAAGTAATGTTGTCCTTGTATTTGACTTTAATTCGAACATAGAACACGACCTAATATCTCTGGTATTGATGGGTGATAGGTAATGATTCTCGTATACACTTTCATTCGCATTTGCATCCCATAACGCTTTAATGAGCGGGTTAGAGTGAGAAGCTATGCATTGCAGTCTTTTCTGCAAGATGTAGGTCAAGATGTAGTCATAAGCGGAGCTACCCAGAGAACCATTTTTTATTTGGTTTTTGAGATTTACCACTACAAGCTGTTAACATTTGCCTTTCAAAAGCCCAAGTACTTTTGTTTTTGGAGGTATTCGGTTATCAAGAATATGTAAAAAGAGCGTTCTACTTTCCTTCACAGCTAATCGATGTCTTCTTCCATAAGCATTTCTAAAACAAGTTAATCCACATTTATATGTAGGGCCCAAGAACTTAGATTGAATTTTGGACTTTATTTAGAGCAGGAAGAGGTATGGCATCCCTGGCTAGGACAATGGTGTCATCACAATATAAAATAGGTCCAGGCTCGTTTGCAATTGGGTCATTTAAAGGAAAATCTTGAAGAGAAATATTGAATTACTTGGGACCGAATATAGATTCTTGGGGAACGCCTGAAAGGACCGGGAATTCGTCAGGTACGTTCAAACCAATAGATTTACAGATGTGCAAATGCTACCCGAATGTTTTGTCGATATTTATTTTTACTCTTTCCTTAATTATTTTACTTAAGCATTGTACTATGGTGTTATTATATTATCTACATACTCCCGATCTACCCTATTAAAATGACGGTGGTAAATTATATATATACATGTATGTATATAGCAGAGTTGTTAGTTTGTGCTGAAATGTTATTGTATCTTTGGTTTTTTATATTTTGATTAGAGGAGTTCCTTTGAATATATGAAATAATTCTCCCATTCACCTCTTTTTTCGCATTGTCTATTTCAGGAATATTTGTTAGAAATATGTATTTCTTTCCGTAGGAATCTTTAACTGTTACAAACCAAATAAAAATTGGTTTCTAAATATATCCCAATTAGTGTTCTTAAAACTGATGTAGCCTTTTGGTGATATCAATATTGGGATATTGTTGAAGATAAATAACAAAACCTCTATTCTGAAATGGTCAGAAATAGTGCAGAACGTATTGCAGAATCCACCATTTAAAGCATTTTGCCTAGCATTCAATGAATAGGTCATTCAAAAAAGATTCAAAACGGAAAATGAACTAGGTAATTTTGGGGTGTACGAAGATGTCAAATCAAGTTGAAGAAATGGACCATTATACAACCAATTATTTACTAAGCTGCCATTGGCATTGGTAGTTGTATCACCCCAATTTGGATGTCTCGCGTTAAATTCGCCTTCGATTATTACAGCATCGAAAGTATTTGCAATACTACACAGCCTATCAAGCTCCCTGGTAAGGATTCCACCAGTTGACGATGGTATATAAATACTTCTATATAAACTTAAAGCACCTAGGCAAATTGAAAAAATGTCAATAGGTCAATCTCTTTTTCTTGATCTGGTTTCTGAAAGGAAACGAATATTGGATTTACGGCTTTTTAGAATATTAATCAGTGTAAGCCTTTTTTCGTGAGCTATTATAGATTTTCTATTAATCGAAATAGTTTTTAGTGTAGTGGACTGGATCATATTCCAACAGAGGCAATAAAGTCAAGATATGCTTTTTTTTTCTTCTTTGGTTTGTAATTTTTGATAACTGGGTAGAAATTGGCGAATTTCCGTAAGATAAATGTTAAATAATTTTCTCGATTCATTAACAAAATCATTAATGCTATTTAGTTGGGAATTTATTTTAATAGGCTGAATTTTTGGCAACTGAATATTAACAATAGGCGTCTGCTGAGTGTTTGAAGTTACCTTGTGGGTATAGTTTTTTGCCATATCGGCGTGAGAAAAGTTATTGTAAGTAAATGCCTGAATTGTATCTTGCACATGCATTTTACTTCTGTCAGCTAGATATTTTACTTTTTGAGATACAATTTCGCGTTTCTCCTTATACTTTAGAAAGAATGGACAGTCCCCTTTATAGGATGTCCTACAGAATTACCACAAGCACGACATTGTTTTTCTTTGCGAAACGAAACTAAATAAACGTCATAATCTTAGTTTAGTGGACTACTCTTTTTACAATAATAACAATGTTAAACGTTATTATCGCATGTGTAGCAAATAGTAATACAACACTTGACGAATGAATTTTAATTTTTTTTTTTAAATTTACAAGATTTAAACACTACTACATTTTGGCAAGAGATTTGAATGCAAAGCACACGAGCTAGTTAAATTCAAATAACAATACGCGTGGGAACAAACTGGAGTTTGAATTCATTTCGCTTGGATGAGGGGGATCTTTTCATATCTGCATAGTGATCATTCCGTTTTTTTGATCAATGTAAGCTTCCCAAACTACCCCGTTTTTATTTATTCAGCAAGGACCACATAGATACAATTTTAATAAGAGTAATTGGAGACGTTTTGAAAGAAATGCAGCGTTAGAATGTAGGCAACAGTTCCAGGGTTTGGGAATTCCTAACAATCGGAACTTCAGAAATTGATCCTTAATTTTAGGAATAAATAATTCAATAGAGTCCACAGTACTTAAATATCGCTTATATGATCGTATTTGCCATATTATGTGAACGCCTTAATTCTTTTGTCAACAATCTGAATAGTCCGTATCAGTGTGGTTCTATGCCAGAAAAGTCCACCATAGATGGGGCAGATCTTGTGAAAAACCCAGGACTCCCAATCGACTTTAAAGCTAGATAGCGTGTATAGGATGGCGTTTGTGTAGGATGACGATGGAGCATGAACGCTACTACATTAAGATTGGTAACGACAGCACCGAGGCTTTTAATGTTAGAAAAGGACTACGAGTACGATAAGTCTTATGATTTCTTTAACATCATACTTGAAAAGATCATATTGGTACGAATTGGATGCTGAACTATCCCCAGAACATCTAGCTGAATCTCTCCTCAAAACTAAGGCTACACCGATAATTGTAAAAATCGCGTCGATTTAATTCAGCTATACTACTGAACAGCTCTAATTTATATTACCATATCTTCGAAGGATATGTAAGTATGTAAAACATTGTTAAGTATGTAAAACATTGTTAAGTATGTAAAACATCGTAAAATCCACACAGCACCATGCCAACAATCACGCTCAGTACAGTGAAATATACGGAAAATTACTAGTCAATAATATATTATTTGTGTCGAAAGTTAATATAACTTCTAGCAAATAAATGTATCCTTTAAAGGTCATTGTCACCTACCCTTACCACGGAAAAAAGAAAAACAATGAACTTTCATGATAACATCAAACCAGTTCCACCACCCAGTTGTCACCCCTACGAATTTGTTAGATCAATAGAATATCAAACCCTTACTCACAGCAAAATATTATTAGTTGAAATATTTTTGACAAACTCAAACATGTGCACCATTATAATTGCTCAAGGTTGAAGGGCCAACAAATTTAAATCTGGTAAATCCGCTGATTACGTGCCAGATGACAGCGCGACGTGCCTTTGCTCTACCACAATCTCTAAGCAACAAGCAAAATAATTAATTTCATTAATTAATTTGTAGTCTCCTTGAAAGCACACGTTTCATTAAAAGTCGCATCCATCATGATATGACAATGCTACTATGCAACCTCCCACTAAATTTGTGAAATGTTGGAATAAGAAAAGAACGATTGTCTCCTAAGCCCCACATATGTTCTTTTTCTGTCCTATCAGGAGTATCGGTATTTTCATACTTTTTTTCTGTAGTATAGTTGTCGAATTAAAAACAAAAACTTGAGTAAAAAGAAAAAAGAAAAGGAAAAACAATTTCAATTAATTAATTGTCATTGGACAATGGAGTCGGGATGTCTTAAATTCACTTTCAATTGAACTGAATTAAATGCTCATCAACATTTTGTTTGATTTTGTTCCTATAGATACGCAAGACAAACGAAGAAGATACTCTTCAATTAGTCGATGACCGGGCTGTGCCCACTCAAAGGGCATTGCATTCAGAAAAAAACAGCAAAACTGCTGACTTGAGGCAGGCATCGCGTCATCAAGATTTGAATTTATAATGAAATTGGGAGGGCATTGTGCTTCCTCCATGCAAAGATGGAGTAGAATCTATTTTCAGATGATTTTTCGTTGGCACCAGTCCAGAGCACGGACGGATGGTAGAGGGTTTGACCAATTCTTGCAATTAATGACAGAATCTGTTGGACTGATGGTGCGATATTATGCAATGGACTTTCGATTGCACATACAGCAATGACATGGTGTCTTGTTATTGTTTTGCTCTAAATCAGTTCCAGATGGTTTGCAGAAGTGAGCAAGTTTGACGAAAATGGAAGTGGTTTTCCATGCCATATGTAGATGCAGAAGCGTGTTGACGTCATTTCGCAAATAGATAGTGGTGGTCTATGAATATTTTAATTTGAAATTAATAATAAAGTTTTTACCATTAATGATGTAAGTCGGAAAATTTACCAAAACTATAAATTACTTTCCAGATAGACCTCATCCAGTCTGATTCTTACCGCCTTCGCCTGAAGATTCTTCACAGAGAGATGTCCACTCGCTTAAATGCAGACACCGCTAGGAGGTAATATTACGTTTACGACCTAAAGGCGCGGTGACCTATAGAAAAGTCTGAATAAAAAGCTTAAAGCCCAGCAGCTTTTGAATAACTTTATCGTAACTTCAATCGTTTTTCCTTCAGTTCGCAGTAGCCAATTTTTGATTTTGTTTCCCTGCGACATTCCAATTAGTCAGTGTTCAACTGTAAATTGGGAATAAAATACGGTTTTTGTGGTTTGAGACTTTTTTCTCGTAATTTGGTGGTGGCCATGATGTACTGGTAACGTCATCGCTTGCCATGCAGATTCACAGTTCAAATCTGTTAAATCTGTTAAAAATTACAATCTGTCTGAAATGGATCGTATGATACCCCATCCCTCATCTTTTAACTCATCCCTAATAGAGTGGGTGTGGCGTTGTGAACCTTTATGGCTCAAATGCAATAAAATCTTTCTACTCACAGGATATTCTCTCGATTTTTAAGAGATTTTACCACACAATTTGTGGATGGTCGCCATTTGTAGCCGACGGACAAAGATTATGATGAAATATTCACAATAAGACTTATTCGTCACCGTGAATGGCTTCGAGAACGCAAAATATGTATTTTTTTTTTTGAAGAAAACGAACCCTAAAAGTGATGGTGGCATTATTTAATGTATGGGTGAATTGTAGAGAATGTAAATTGTCTATATATTTCGTTAAGGCTATATATTTCAGTTTCTAGTAAAAATATTCATCTTAAATTTACCTGTGCTTAATCATTCGGCAGTGCTTGCTGTTACGAAAATGATTTCAGATCTCAATTGGAATCTAAACGCCAAACGATGTACAGCTGGCTGTCTAGTCGATATCGAAAAAGCCTTCGACACGATTTGGATCGACGGGTTTTTATATAAGCTTTTATATGTGAATTCCCACATCATCTTATAAAGCTATTTGCACCTATGGTGCATGAGAAGAAATTTGTTGTAACAGATAAACCATACACGACGATTAAAGTTTTTAATGTCATCAATGGTCGGCCACACCGCACAGTTACAGCACCGCTCCTCTTCAACATCTACATTTCGGAAATGCTGAGGGACATGGATAATTCGATAGCGTTCGCTGACGATGTTATATTGTATGCGAAAAGCCAAGAAATACAGATAGAGGTTCAGAACAATTTTGATGAACTGCAAATTTTCTGCTCAGAATGGAAGCTTAAAATAAACGAATCAAATGCGAAACTATACTGTTTCTCCCCCCAGTAAGAAGCGGAAATTCAAATTTGAGACGAAACTGGAAAAACCTACAAATTACGAATTCTAATGACCTTTACATCGAATCAAAGGCTGTTGTGAGGTATTTAGGTGTTCATCTGGACAAGTTCTTGAACTACAATGAGCATATAAATATGCCTAAACAGTTGCAAAAGGCAAGAGCGGCATTTATGTTTCTCAAACGCCTTTTCTACTCCAACTATGTATAGAAGCGCATTACGTATCGGCATTACGTTTCTATTAAGAGACTATTAGATGCTTCCGGCGTATCCAGAATTGACAATGTTTTTCTAGATCTTGTCAGCAAGCGTTACGGAGAACGAACTTGTGTCAGGCTTATTTTATCCTAACTCTGGGTATTTTCAAAGTACTACGGTGAGTGGTTACATCCCCCTGAAGCATTCTTGTATCTGCACGCACATAGTTACTTGTCAGATTCACTGAACGTTCCTAATATTGCTAGAAGGGCTACAGATAAACGTATCCTCTACGAGTCGATGGACTCAGGAGAAGGAGACGCTAACTTGACATACTGAGTAAGCATACCTGAGCGGGTTTCAGTAAACGACGACATACCGCTGAATGACCGATTGAATGGTCTAACTCTCATTTGATTGGTATTTTCAGTGTCGGGTCAGAAATCACGTATCAGGGTCCGACCCAAAAATTAAGTTAAGGTAGTTTTAGTTTTTTATCACTTAGACTAGTTTTTATGAAAAAAAGTGTTCTTAAAGGTTTCCCCACGTTTTTCCTTAAAATAAAGTAATACAAAAAAAAAAAAAAAAATTTAGATTAGCAAAAAAACATCGATTAAAATTAAAATACTAGAATTAAGTTTTCTAAAAATCATATTATAAGTATTGTGCACCCCTCAGGTCAATTACTTTAAGGTATTATACTCGTAATAGTGTATTTTTAAGTTTATTGAAACTATAAATTATGTTAGTGTATGAGTGGAATGAAATGGACAATTAAAAAAAAAAGTAAAAATATTTTATATTATAAAAGGGCAATTTTTTAACAAAGTGGATGTTTATAGGCGGGTTTAAAAATATGTACACATGTACTGCCTCGGGTTCTGAGAAGGTTATATAACAAAGTTCATCTTCCTAGCTCAAACTTTGAGTTCCAAAAAGTGGTGACATACGGACGGACGGACGGACATTGCTAGATCGACATAACTTTTGATGTTGGTCACAAATATATATGTATACTTTTGGAGGTTTACCGTTTTTATTTCTTTACATTACTTACTATGTATTAAAATTAATTTACCTTATGGGACAGGGTATACAAAACAAATTTAGTTTTCCAAAGCCAAAATCTCGAAAAATAAAATATCGAAACAAGGTGTAAAATAGCAAATATATTAAAAAAAAAAAAAAAAAGTTTGAGATCCTGGGATTGTAATCCCGGAATTGCAGTCTGTAACTAATGGTGAGACTGTGATTGATCCTTCATGATATGAGTATAATGAAGCATTTTCAGTCTTGATATTATGGATACAATATTCGAACACCCAAAGCTCCTCAAATAACGCTTCACCGTAATTTTTGGAAAAAGGTTTCATCTGCATTACATATGGCCTTCTCCGTAAAAAAAAAACATTTGGAACACCATATTAGTTATTGTTTTTAGGTAAAAGGATGTATTCTAAGTCCAGTAAACTTAGAATACAAGAAATGTCTTAAAACCACATTCGCCAAAATTGGCACTTGTACCCTTTTCCAAATAACCGATTCAATTGTAAACCGAATATTAATGGAGATATTTTTAATTTTATTAAGGTGGCACTATTCTGGTAGTGACGACTGTTTATATAGGTAGGATGTACTACAATTCAAACTGACAGAATGACAATATTTTTTATTTGTTTTTTAGATTTGCAACGCAACGTGCACAATTGAATGAAACTAGTTCGCGAGAACCATGGGATCCATGTTAATTAGGGGACAAAGATTGGGCAGTGTTTACTACTTTATGATTGTGTGACAGTTCACACCTGGTCTGGGATGAGTCTGGGAATTTGCACTTGTTGCTTGTTGCCCTCATAAATCTCGTTGGAGTGGAAATTTATAGGTCAAGTTTCTCTCAATGCAACGTTTTGAAATATTTAATTCAAAATAAAACATTTCCTTAGACAGAAAATACATATGTACAATGTACATAAAATAGATTTACACGGGAGGTTGTTACGAACTTGTACATTTTGAAAAAATTACTGTTTGGGTTAGGTACGTACTAGGGTCATGGTTTGGAAAGTAGGTTTCACATAACTATGTACTTTGAAGACACTGAATGATTGCTTCGCCAGTTATTTTCGATTTTTCAGGAAAAAAAAATGCATACAATCGAGGGAATTTGTATACATATTCTCGCTAGCTTTGTCATTGAAATTGAATACTTCCCTCAAAAAAATTGTGTTCAGGCCGCCATTTTGGAAAACGGCCGATCTTATGAATAATTAATTTTTAAGACCTGTACACTGTTGGACAGAAAATTATTTTTTTTTTCAAGCAAACCACACTAGTAATTACTCACTTCGTTATAATGCCACAGAGTTAAGGTGGCATTATAACGTTCAGTTAAAATAATCATCTAGGCACAAGTAACAGGGGGAGATGCACTCCCTTCCAATATGATTTGTACTTGCTCCTATAGAGCAAATATTGTTTTTGTGAAAATGTTTGATGTCGAGATTTTTTTAAACTGTAATAAGGGAACTCAGAAATGAGGGTCTCCCGATTCTGTATGTCTGCCTGTCTGTACCTCGGGCTGCAGCCTAAATGAATTGATGGATTTTCTTCAAACTTCATACATCCAGTCTGTATGGTAATACCCAGAGGCGAAATTTGAATTTTCATTCTAACCTCAAAATGAATGGTACTTTAGTTAAGGCCAATTTAAAAAAAAAGAAAACAGGTTTTCTCAAAAACGACTTCAACAATTTTCATATCTGGGGTAATATGAACGATTGCGATAAGAAGGCGTACACAGTTTTTCGCTAAAAATTCTAATAACAGTACTATATGTATTAATGAGATTGTGAAAACTGATTTTGTTCAAAATCGACATCTACGTCGTTTTTGTCATATGTAAAGACATGGCTTCCAAATTTTTGACATATGGTCAAAAAGTTTGTCAGTTTTTTAACGCATTTTACGAAAAAGCCAATTTTTAATTAAATAGACAAAATAAAAAAGGGGGTCTTGCACTTCTGTCTGTCTGTCCACATGACTATCCATCTGTCTGTCTGTACCTCAAGCTGCAACCTAAACGGCTGGACGGATTTTCTTCAAAAATAGAATTTTCATTTTAGCCTCAAAGTTAACGGTGCTTTAAAGCCGATTTTAAGAAAAATAGGATTTTTTCAAAAACGGCTTTAACGATTTCGATAAAAACTCATATCTGGATTAATATTGACGTTTGCAGTAATACTGCGTACCCAGATTTCGCTAAAAAGAATCGAGTGACGATACTTTACTTATTAGCGGGATTGCGAAAATTGATTATTTGTCGAATATGGCTGAGATGGTTTTATTCAAAATAGGCTCAAAAAAGTGTTTTAGCTTTTTAACGCATTTTACGAAAAAAGTAATATTGCTGAATATTTGTTAGTTCTTATCTATTTGGCTTAAATTTGAGATCTGAACAACTTTCAAACGAAGAACACATATGGAGCAAATACGCGCGACACAATCGTGACCTTTATTTTTGTGTTGTGGCATAACATTTTCAGTATGAAATAAAAGTTTTCTCAAACTACTTGAAAGTACTTTTATCTACTTTGGTTTGTGTACGCATTTAAGAATATTATATTATCAAATTGTTATTCCTTTTTTAGCTTGACTTACTTTTTTCTTGTTACTCGCACTTACAAAGGGTAAGTTGGTTTCGTGAAAATGTCCGATCTCAAAATTTTGACTAATCTTGATTTTACTATAACAAAAAATCTTAAAAAGTGGGTCCCTGAATTCTGTTCCTTAGCCCGCCTTTCATATGTATGTACGTATGACTGAAGTCTAAATAGCTGGACGGATTTACTTTAAACTTCATATCTGGGGTCACAATTTGAAATCAGAAAATTCATTCTGAATCCAAAATTAAGGGCCCGATTAAAAAAAAAAAAAAAAACAGAATTTTCTCGAAGTCGGCTGCAACGATTTAGTTAAAATTTAATATTCAAGTTGAGTTCTACATATGTCACTAGGAGGTATACCAATATCTTATAACTGTACTTATTTATTTGCAGTCTCGGGTATGTCTTAAACGATTTTCTTGAAAATCGACATTTAAGCTATATTGAATGGCATACCAAGTTTTGGAAAATTGTTAAAATGAGTTATTTACTTTTTAATGTAGATACATATGTACATGGGTACGTGCGACCCACACGCGAACTTTACTTTTGTCCACTTCGAACACTTATTAACTAAATTGGGATACATTAGTAAAGGGTCGAATTTTGGTATACACATTAATTTTGTATTTGTTAGTAAAATATAACCGCACAAGTTTCTAAAGCGGTTAAACAGTATTGAAAATAAGTTTCCTCACAAATATCTCCTTAAATTTTCTACAAAAACTGTATAATTATTTTGTTTGTACAAGCAACTGTTTACGTGTATCACAGCTTATTATATCCCAACTTCTAAGATTTTAGGTATTGAAATACCTTTTTCCTCACTACTAGCTGAAACTTTGAGGATATGATCGGAGGATACCTCAAAACAATTTCTAAAATGTCCCCTAAAGTACCCAATGCGGACATGCCACCATCTCAGATAGAATGGTGTCCATTATTACTCATATCAACAGCAACCAAAAGCTCTAGGAACCCTTTTATTTTTGTATCTTAACCTTAATTGTTATAAGTTTTATACCTTATGGATCATCACGGGTGGGCATCTTCCCCTGGTGTGTTGGACTTGCACCGACTAAACCCTCTCCATCTTCAGGCAATCTTGTGGGTGTTATGTCCTATTTCCTCTTCCTCATTTTCAACACTCTTTCGAGGTAGGAGTTTTCTTAATTTATGCGGATTACCGTGACGAAGTTGTCTGGAGTGATTTTGCTCACATCCATTTCTAATTTCTGTCTTTCTCTAAGCTATCTGGTACATTCAATAATTGTATTATTTGCGTCGTCTCCAGTCAAGTCGCCATACTAACATGCTGGGCTCATTATTTTCCGCATCCTATGTGGGTATTTGTTAAAGCACCCGTGTCCGATAAGTAATTATGTGAGGTAGAAATTTATTTCTCCATACTGTAATATGCAGGCTACGGCTCGAGTAGATAAAACGATATTCTGTGAAATTTATTTCTTTATTTTCTAGTCTATAGAACAATTCAAGTTCACACTATACTATTCTTCGCAAATTCTTTTCTTACAAGGTCTCCTTCCTCTCAAATCACTTTATCTCCTTTCAATTACTTAATTCACAAATCCAAACTAATTACTTTTTCTTGTTCACTCTCAACTTTCAATTTATCACCAAATTACAACTTCGCCCATTATCACTTTTCCAATCTCTTCGCCACGGTTCTAAACCAACTGTCTTTTTTTTGATCGCCATCTGTCCTTATATAGCAGAAGTTTCTGATAGCCAGAAACTTCTAGCAAATTCTTCGACCACTGGAACAAGAGAAATAATTCTTGCAGTTATAATTCCCTTTTATCCCTGATATTATTCGTCTCTTTCGTTGACATGAGCTGTGGAGACTTCGTCCCAGACACGAACCTCGAATGAAAGGACAGTTCGAACCAAAATTCTGCCAGAATGGAAAGTCACTTCGGAATTTGCTGCATAGACATAGGAGAGTAGTTATTGTTATGCTACAAACTATCACTTTGTCCAATCCGCGATATTTCCGATCAGTCTTGCTACACTACACTTAGTTTCTCTGCTCTAGCATTCTTGTCAGCGACGTATATTGATCTCTTTGGCTTCTGCTGTTGCTGTTTTCTCTCCAGTTTCTGCTTTTCTCTCATATATATACTTTCTCTCCGCTGCTAAGAGGTCGATGGAGATTACTCCCGCGACTACGAGAACGGCTGGTTCCGAGACAGTTCGATAGGAGGCCACCACCGGAAGTTGCTCCTCTTTGTGATACCGGTGCCATTTGTATTCATGTAGTAGCCCATTAGCTCAGATCTCACAACCATACAAATGGGTAGAGTGCGTGACTGTCATGAGTAATTTGAGGCTGCTTATCGTAGGACCTTCCATGTTTGCTATTAGTCTGCTCAACGCTGAAGTGAACTTTGCAGCCCTTTCAGACGCATATTTAATATGTTGTCAATACGTGAGGTTTGTATCCAACCTCACTCCCAAGTATTTTACTACAGAATTCAGCAGAATTATCTATGTTTTCTCTATTGCTAAGCTCAGTCCATGATCTTCCATCCAAAACAGGACCCCTCTCATGTTGAGTTGTTGAATAGAAGCCTAGAGGAGTTTTTGGCGATTACTTGCAAGAGTTCTGTTCGTATACCACCTGGTCCAGGAGCTTTCTTGTTTTCGATAGAGCTTGCTGCAAGTGTCAACTTTCGTAGGACTACCTTTTACCCTATCCCCCAAGGGCCAATGTTAACTTGTGTCGGAGATCATTCCATTTCTGTTTTTTGTTCATATTGATTGCTCTTTTCAGCTCTCTTCTTGCTTCTCTAAATTCGGAAACTACAGCTTCTGAAGCTTCTGCGTCTCTTCTTCTCCCTCTGGTAACATCTTAGTTGAAGGCATCGTCTTCTTTTTTCAGCAATATTATTTCTCTACCAGTATACAGGTTGCCTTCATTCTTTCATTTGTTTTATTGATTATTATGAGTAAAATGTCAAAAATTCCCAGTGTTACCATGCAGGCAAACAAATTTTATTACTATTAAAGAGTATCCACACATCTTTCCCATGACGGATTTAAACACCTTATCATTAATTCTATATAATACTAAAGTTTTCCTGGCAAGGTATTGGGGACGTTTGACATTTTGCTTATGTCATTACATTGAAACTGCCTACCATTTTAAATTTAATGCGTTACAAAGTAGGTATCATTCATAAAGTCATGCTACGCCTGCTACTTCCACACTTCGTTTCAGTTTTGCATGCAAAAAGTCTCATCGTCAGCTTCATTATCATCCGCGTGCCGCTTCTTCTCACCGTGACAACTTCAGCTGATTGAGGTACACAAGCAGCACGCAAAGCAAGAAGAAGCCAAGTTTACATACTTGTGCCAGAGCAATCGTGAAGAAGCGACAAACGAACAAACAGCCGCGTAGAATCAACCACACTAGCAGTAGTATAGTACACTGCTGCTCAGTCGCTGTGCCACCCCAGTTCGACGTTCGTTCCGATAGAGTCAGTCTTCTGCCAAAACGTCTGCCGTTCAGTTGTCCGCCAACGATGAAGTGAACTTCATCACGTTGCTTATATATATGTGGAATCATTTCTATCTGTCTTTCTCGAGTTTCCGTTGATACATTCTGTACCGTGTCGATAAGTTATAAAAAGTATCTCTATCTGCATACTGGTGCGCTATTTTTATAGCATTTTTTTTGGAGAAATGTGAAGAAGTTTGTGCAGTGAATTTGTGCTCGTAGTGTCTCATATTCCTACAAAAAAAAAAAAAAAAATAGATAAAAATGAGTAAAAAAATTTGGAATCGTATTTTCAAAACGAAATCAACAAACAAAACACCTGGAATTTCCAAAAAGTCATCAATACCAGCAGCACCCACCTTCACCTCTGTTGTAGAGAATCGTTTAAGTTATTATGAAGAATTTCATAACTGCTGCCAGCAACAACCGCCAATAAAGGTAAAATCATCTCGCAAACAGGCGGCACTAGATAGCCCGGTCAAGACGCCATCGAAGTTCTCCAAAGTTGTTAATACGTTCACACTTAAGCGGAACTGCAAAGAGAATCAGAGTAATCAGTTGAACACAACCACGACCACAATATATACTACAGCATCATCTAACCATCAAAATGAGAATAATTATTCAATGGAGCAGAATGTTGGTGGTCCAATTATGAACAAGACTGGTACACCTACGGCTAACATATCGACCCAACCAGGTATTGGTTATTTATGCACGTTGAAGTTTCTGTTTTGTGTATTTCTCCTAAAGATACATACTCTTATCTATTATAATCCGCGCCTATAATTGATGAGGATACGAGCCTCATTTTAAATGGTTTACTATGATTTACTCGTCTTAGTGATTGATCGAGTATTTTTGAAGCTGTTTAGACAATTTACATTGCTTGTGGCCAGAAGGCATTACTTGATTTGGATAAGTAAGAATGTTGTTTATACCATATGCGTATAGCGCAAACAGAAAACATCTGACTAGTGCTTTAACTATTTTGAGTCAAGGCTTCGGCATGTTTCTTTTTGCAATTTATATTCTAAGAAAATTATTTAATCACCATCTAAATTATCACTACCAGTACTTTAAAGACGGTTTTTGTTGTGACAGTAAATTATTAGATACCATTTTCTAAGGTTTATATGCATAGAACTTACTTAATATATTGTCGTTTTAGACTATTTGACCGAGTCAAGTGAAGGTCATTCGTATTCTTTTCGTGTACAAACTTACAAACTGTCAAATAGCTATTAAAGATTGAGGGGAAAATCTTTAAAAGAGTTTCATTGCAATTGAAGAGCAAAAATGCTGAACAAATTTCGAGTAAACAAATGCAAATAGACCAGGGAAAACCTATCCCTCTCGTTCGCCTGTCAGTTACCACCTCCTACCTCTTAAACTGTAAATCCTCTATGCATGGCTTTTATACAGACTTTGCACAATAATGACCTAAAGGCAACGCTATTCAACATCATATAGCCATGAATTATTATTTTGGAGGAGCCACTAGTCGAAGCAAAAGGTAGAAGATCAATAAATTTGAGGAAAATCATAGTAGTTGAGCATTTTAAACATTTCACAACGGCAATTAAGTTTTATTTTGATATCTGAAACAACTTGCGAAACATAAAAGTTTTTCTGTCCAGAACAGATTTCTTGTGTAGATAAAAGCCATCTGGACACTTTTGTGCAGGTGGAGTGGTCAGTGGCATGGTCGCAGAGTGACACCACCCTACTCACATGCATCAAAGTAGCTTTGGTGGCTCTATCCTAGCTCACCGTACTGGCACTCAACATACAGCCGAAGAAGATAAAATAAACTACGTTTTAGTTTAGCACTTTATGCATTTGGGACAAAATAAAATTAATTCTGTTATAATAAATCAAGACATTAAAATTAGAGACCTACTGGATTCTATATAAGAAAACGAAGGTCTTATAACTTGTTGCGTTATCGCATTTTGTGTGGATAAGGCTTTGAGGCGGTTGATGTGTCGAGGGTCAGAGAAGTAGTTCATTTCGTGAATACACACTTTGATTTTAAATATTTAACACTTAAAACAATTCTGGAAACTGCATTAAATTTTTGGTGCCCACAAAAAATTTAAAGCTTTTAACTTTTGTGTTCCCCAAAATTTGTTTTCTTGTCTTGACGTACGGAATCGATCTCCGCCCACTTGGTTTCTTAGCCTGGGGTAGATACGCCATCTGATGCATATGTATATCCACCATAACTCAAATATCAAATTTTATCGAAATCGTTAGACGCGTTGAGGTTAGAATAAAAATTCCAATTTCACCTTGAACTATGACCCTGCTGATCCCAGATATGAAGTTTGAAGAAAATCCGTCCAGCCATTTAGGCTACAGTCGTGGATTTCTAACCTGTTTGCATCCCAGTTCCCAGAATTTATTGAAGGCAACACACAACTATCAGCGGTTTGGTGTGAAGAATATTATTGTATAATTTATTTTATTGCCTTTTGTCGTTGCGGTCAATTTTCAACTGACATTTGGTAGAATTTGAAACGTTGATTTCATGATCACCACACGAGGTGATCTTAAATAAGTAAATATTTTGAGTAAACAGCCAATATAGGTGATAGGGTCTAGCTTCTCGCAGCCATTCGTGCTGTGTGTGAAGAGTGGAAAATCTGCTTAGTGTTTTCATAGATTTGAACTTGAACCTCCCGCTCAGTATTTCATTCACTTAATCACGATCCTCAGGTGATTTTGCCATCAAATCATAATGCAAAGGAACCTTAAGGATGACCATGGGTAGGGACTAACTTTGGTGACAAACCGAGAATATTGTTATTATCAGCTTCCATCGAACGCTTAGAACTTCTCATATACACTAGTACTGAGGGACCGAAATATTTCTGTATACATGTAACAAAATCAGTGTTTAAAATTAAATAAATGTCGCTCAGCCAACGGCTTAGAAATTCGGATGTCCGAAATTATAGGAGTGCTCTACTTCGCACTAAAGGCGTTCTAAGCAATTCTCCTAGAATCCAGGCCTACTCATAACAATGACTGACTGAACCAGGCATGTCAAACATACGGCCCTCCAAGAGTAACCGCAGCCCGCGGTTTTTGTTTCTTTCTTTTCTATTAACTATTATTAAATGTTTGAAATTATTTTAATTTAAGCGTTTCTTTTTAATATAGGCCATATTTACATATATTGTGGAATGTGAATGCTAAACGAATGCTTCCAGATATTGCTTTTTGACGTTGCAGATTTTGCGGTTTTTTGCGCTTGCGGCTTCCTTTCTTAGTAGGCCAGATAAGTTTAGACAAACTAGCATTGGTAAACAACACATGTATTATATATATTTAATTCATAAAGGTGGTTGAAATGGTACCTTCCTAGAAGATATTTATGTTTATTTAGCTTTCTGCGTTTCTTTTTTTTTTATTGTGGAGTAATTTAATAGAATTTATTAATAATAATTCGTTTGATTCACAGGGTTTTTGCAATTGGCATCAGAAACAAATTGTGGGTAGCCATCGCTGTTTAATATTCTGCAAAAGTGCTCTTCACAGATTCTCAGCCCCGACTCAGACTCTAATATTAATTTTCCTTTCCCTGTCTTGGTCCTGTAGGCTGCAGTCGTGCTTAATATCCAGCGTTAATCCATGGCACTTGCAGCGAAAATGCAATAAGCTGGAAGCCAATACTTTGGAGAGTCCCACCACACCACCTTTTCCCCAGCTGAAAATGTACCGTAGAAGTATCATTTTCCAATGCCAACTGCTTCATAGTCATTTTGTATAAACTTATTAAGCAAGTAGTGTTTACATAACTTAGTAGCATCAAGTAAAAAGTTCTTACAAGGCAGTGCATTTCATTTCACATTCGCATTGACTTTTATTTGTCATGGCCTACTAGCAATACATTAAACCGAAAAACTCCCATAATATCTCATTTTCAAAAATAAAATCAAAATCTGACAACTTCTTGAAAGCTGCAAAATAAATGTTTCAAATATTCATGTTCTGTTTCAATTACTTTCTATGTCTCACTGTGAGTTTAAATGCGTTCTACGAGAGTTTGAAGCATGTACTCGTAGTATTTGCAAGCAATTATTTTCTTTAATGAAAAACAACAAAACTGCAGAAAGTTAAATTTAACAGTTGACCGATTTTGAAAATTACGCAATAAAATTGAACAACATTTTTTTGTTGATTGTATTTTTGGAAAGGCATAGCTACTAAGCACCGTTTGACATTTGTTAGTAGTCTCTGCTCTTGTTTTCCAGAACTAAATTCTATTTTTGTTATTTAAGTAAAATAACATTGATAATGAAAGGTCCATGTACGAGTATGTTAGTATTCTTTTTTTAATTAATGAAAATAATAATGAGCTAATAAGAAATAGCCTGTGGGGCTCATGGTACTAACATGCCTGGAGTAGACCAAGAGATCCAACAGTCTATATAAAACTATTTGGGGATCTTTTTGGGCGAGCAGCAGAGTCAATTAGTAGCGCAGTGCCAGAAAAAATACCTACATACGAGTTATAGTAGTGCTGTGAAAAATTATCCTTCTTGTATCCCGATCACAATTGTGCCAGAAAATCGGGGAGATGTAATAACAATAATTATGCGCAAATATCTGAATAAGATGCGCATTACCGCGACTCAGATGTGCCCCCTGTCGGGGCTGGCACACCCAACTGGAGCACTCAGACTCAAAACAGGTCCATTGTACTACCAGGCAGTGAACCCCATTTTAATGTGTTTTTTTGCAGTATTTTCTACTAAGAGATAGCAAGAATGCTGCGGATTTCTTACAGACGACGGGGACCATTCGTTTAGTCTGCCTGCATCCTGAGATCCATACCACATTCGATTGTGTTCAATCGTCAATTGAAGCCCTAACCGAGAACGCTGGCAAAGCCAACGTGTGTTCAAGTCCTGAGAAATTTTCTTCTGAGCTTTGTCTAGCAAGCTCTTCAGAGATCTCATTTCCTGTTACCCTGTTGTGTCCTGGGACCCAAACAATTTGCAGTGAGTTCAGCCTTCCGACCGATTTCAAGGATGTTTTGCATTCTCAAACTATTTTGGAAGAGGTTAAAGGATTGAGCAAGGCCTTAAGCGAAGCAGATACTTCGCCCCTTCCACCTGTTCTTCACAATATAGTCCGCAGTCATTAGGATAGCAACAGATCCCTGTCCAGTTTTGGAGCCGTCCGTGAAAATACGACCACATTCCTTTAATAGCTCAGACTTTGGCCAAAGCCAATTTTAAACAAGAGGAATGTCGACTTCAAACTTGCACCGCAGTCGTAATTAGGGTGTCATTGCATCAGACGACATATCCATGAGACAGGGGTCGTAGGATAATCGTAGCTCCAGTGCGATTCGTTCCAGAAACCACGTTCTTTGGAGTTTGGCGAAAGCAGCAGTAACGTATTTACGTGAAAGCTTATTCCACCAAACAGCTGACGCTGATATGCAGTTCCAAAGGACTTTTCTTGGCGACAAGCCCCATGTTTTGCCGAAAACACCTTTGCATTGCCACAAGACTGACAAAGCTTTGGAAGTCTTCAGCTCAACATGTTTTGTCCACAGAAGCTTGCTATCTAAGATTACTCCTAAATTTTAACTTGCTTGGAGAGTTGGATAGTGATGCCTTTTAGCACTGGCTGAGTCAGACCAGTTAGTTGTCTTCTTCTTGTAAAGAGAACCACCTCGGTTTTGAGAGGATTAATTGAAAGCCCATTCCTAGCGCACCATTCGTCGATTGCGTCTAGGGCCATCTGCACCTTAGAGTAGACAGTCGCTAGTCACGATCCGACAGACAGAACGGGGACATTGAACGTAGACATTAGAACTATTGAGTGTGTTTAACAGACAGTCAACCAGCATGCAATAAAAAGCAGTTGAGACAGAACATCGCCTTGCGGGCAGCCCCTGTTTACACCTGCCATAACACGCCGGCCATAATCTGCATCTACAATCAATGTTCTGTTCACCAGCAGTGCTTTGATCCACAACACTAATGATTCTTCTACGCCGTGATTTCTGGTGGAGCTACACATACTGTCAAAAGTCGCATTGTAAAAGGCACCCTCAATGTCTATGAAAATGCCTATCGCGTACTCTTTTCTGTCAAGCGCACATTCTATTCTGCTGACCAGATTTTGAAGCTCTAACAGAGGATATACCCTCAAAACAACTTTGTGCATATGTAAGTCAACCAGTCTTTCCACGCTTTTCAGCTGGAAGGACGTCAGACTAATAGCTCTGAAGCTCTTGGCGAGAGAGTAGTCATCTCTGCCGATTTTCGGTATGAAAGCTACTCTAACTCTTCGCCAGGGGGTTGGTAAATATGCCAGTGCCAAGCCAGCAGTGAAAATTATCTTCAGAGTTGGCAGCAACTGACTAATACCTTGTTTCAGCATAGTTGGGTATATTCCGTCAGTGCCAGGTGGCTGTCAAAAGATGCAACAGCATATTTGATAGCTTCATCCGTCGCCACGCCCGATGCAGTATACCAGCTGCGCCGAGTTGTTCGGCTCAGCCCGCTAACAGCTTCACTAGTTGAAACCGGTTGCGAACCGATGGTGACTTGATTTCCTGGGAAGTGAGTCTCCAGCAAAAGACTGAAAGCATCCGTTTTCGACTCAGTGAAAGTACCATCAGGTTTCCTGAGTGATTCCGGCTGGATTGGTTTTCCATTCTTGAGAACTTTGACCAACCTACTGGTTTCACCGAGAGTTTCGATCTTACCACAAAAATCTCTATACGAGGTACTTTTCGAAGTTCGAATTAACCTCTTATATTCTCTTTGCTTTGATCGGTAAAGATTCCAGTCCACCTCCGAATTTGTCTTGAGTGACCTATTTAGAAGTTTTCTGGTTTCCCTACAAATTCGTTGCAGATCTGGGTTCCACCACGGAACTGACCTTCTGCAGGGGTTTTTTGTCAGCGGACACGTTAGTTCAAAACATCAGGTCTTGAACGGCTTCCTCTACCTTTTGCCTCGTTCTAAGTTTAGGTAGATCTTTGATCGATTTGCATAACTCTTCCTTAAACCGTATCCAGTTGTTTTTTCTCGGATTCCTCCTCTCCTGCAAAGGTGTAGCTTCGCATTCGATTTGGAATTCAATGTATCTATGGTCTGAGAGGGAAATTTCTGGCGAAACTCTCCAGTTGGTAATAGGCTTAAAGTACCTGTTGGACAGGGTCAAGTCAATCACTTCCTGTCTTTGCGCCGTAACAAATGTTGGTTGTGAGCCAACATTGTTGATGGTAAGATCAGACGATAGTATGAAGTCCAGAAGACGCAACGACGTAGGTTTCCCATTTATCGTTCGTCTTGTAGCTTATAGCTGCAGCGACTAAGTCCTGGCCACAAAATTGTCCAAGTTTAGTTGCTGAGAGGGAATTTGGTACAATAATACAAGCCCTCATCATAAAGTACCGTGTTATCACGCATACCTCCAAGGCCACAAATGCGCTTGTTCCGCACCCAAGGCTCCTGGATAGATATTATGTGAGGTTTTGTTCTACTAGCTGCAAGTCTGCTACTTATAAGAGCGGTAGCAGCCTTGCAGTGTTGTAGGTTGATCTGAGTAAATATCATTAAATACTAGGGGTTTTTTTCGACCATTGTTCGCACTACTTGGTATCGAAGCGGAACTGAATCCTACCAAGATGCAAATATGGTCGCATTTCGTACCTAGACTTAATGGCCTCAGCAGAACCCTTGCCCAAACTCACAACCAGAGTAGAACCATCTTTATTTTGATTCTGTCTCTCCCTGTGTGAATGAACAGTCCACTTGGTCGTCTCGAGTCCAGGATTCTGGGTACACAGGCGCGCTGGCACATCAGCCGTTTTCCCAAGTTTCCCCGAGATCCAGCAGACGGCGCGCGTCTGTTTTGTTGTCCTGAAGACCTCAAAAGTAGCGGTCTCAAGGGGGGGAATTTTCGGCACCGACATGCTAATCCATTCAGGGGTTTGCTGTGAAGAGCACTTTACCATAAAGGTTCCGCTCTTTAACTCACAGCCCTCCACCTGAATGAAAGCATTCGTTGCTTGGGCTAGTTCTAACAGATGAACTTCGCAGTGTTTGCACTCCGCGTCGTTCATGCTGTTGTCATTGTCAACCTTCTCAATTCGAACAGTTAAAGAGGAGATAACAGCTTTCTTGTAAGAGACCTGCTTTTCTCGCTCCTTAACCACCGAGTTTTTCTTCTTCTCAGTAGATTTGTCCGCGACAGCCATCTTCCGTCCACTGGAAATACAACTGGTTGTATCATCGGTGTCATTCGGGATATATGCACGGGCAATACTACCGATAAGAGAGGTTTTAGAGTTTCCCTGCGACATTCAGTTTCTGTACACCTAGGATCTTTTCAGACCCTTAGTATCCTTGACTCTTAAGCTTTCCCGTCACGACAAGGCAGCTTTTCAGATGGGAAGGTAAATATAACATACTATACATTATTCACCTGAATTGTCTTATTTAGAGACAGCATGAATATCCTGTGTACTAATGAACGGTAACAAGAATTGCGTCGGTTGATTTGATGCCAAATACGACTTCCCAAATGTTTGTTTTTAAAGGGGCATCCCTTTTATCTGGGATTTAAAGATTCCTATAAATAACACTCTCAAACTGAAAAATACTTTCCATTTGGCTCTGGCCACTTTAGTATATTAATGCATCTAACAACAATTTCTTGCGTGCTAAGTGAGAGTAAGTTTACTAGTAGTAAGGAAGTTAAAACTGCAAATGTCCATACCTAAAGTAATTTGAACTTACATACAACAAAATGCACCTTCAATTATTCATCTCTAACTAGCTTTCTTGTACAAAACCTTCACCCTATTTACTTTTCGGTACTGTTTTCATTTGTAAACCAATGACAATTTCTAATCATAACATGTGTTTGTACAACTGTTGCTTATTCTTAACTGGATTCTAATAAAAATTGAACTTCTGCTAAAAGTATTCACATGTTATGTTTGTGTACTTACGCATTCTTATCAATGTAGGTAAACAGCATAAACCGATAAGAGGTTCATGAGAAAGTACAACAATTTATACGTATTTATATGCTAGATACATATAGACAAAAGCAAGATTTCACAAAATTTTCATTCGTGCTTTTATTTCAAAATTAAACAAAAATATTTTTCAATTCATTTAATTAATAGAGAATGAATGAGATTATCTTAGCAAATATTCTAGTATGCCGCCAAGTTTCTTATCAGTCTACTTCCGTGGATTCACTTTTCATCCAATTAACGTTTTATTTTCTGTCAAAAATATAGGTTTATTACAAGTGACGTAATTTGATGGTTTTGTTAGACCAATGACTGAGACTAAGCAATTAAGTGCTAAATGCTGAAATTAAAGTTGACGACTTCGGCTGACTGTTTGCTCGTGGAAATCATTAAATGGTTATAGAAACTTTTTGCAAATGCAGTACAGAGAGATTATAAACAATTTACGAGTTCATCTTATCTCTTATGATCACAGTGCTTTGTCATTCCCTTTCGCTTTGTTTAGAAATTTGATATTTAAATGAAAGTTAAGCTGTTGCGAATTTTCGCTTTTTTTTAAGATTTCAGTAATTGTCCTATTTAAGGAATATTTAACGTTATAGTTTTAATTGAAAATAAAATGCATGTTTTGCTCTTAAAGTGGTCACACGTACTCAGGCTTGCGAGAATAGCTCCACGAGCATATCCACTAGCCTGTAAAATTTATGGGCCTAATCAGTCGCGAGCATGGTCGGCTTATCGCCAACAAGCATATTCTTAAAGTTTTAATATTCAAATTCTGTTTTTTCTCTCTAAGTTTGGTAATTTAACACCAGTTGGATAAACACAGGTACTAACGGCAATGTATTCACCATCGGAGACATCGCTAAGGAAATAGTCTCAAGATATCTTCATGCTTAGTTACTGTAGTTTACATTTTCATTTCTAGTTTATAGAGATTCTGGTTTTTTTCTAATAGAGCTCTGAGCTACATCGCAAAAACTCTTCCATCCTCCTAATGTCATATCGGTACTCGTATTAACCCAAGCTTTAGACTCTCAGCGAATAGTTTTAATAAATATTATAGAATTTATACCTATAAATTGACTTAAACTGAAATGAATCCCTTACTTACATACCTTTTTCTAATTAGAAAATACCTAATGTTAAACTGATACCCACAATTTCAAAAACGGCGTACATATCAAATTATACATACATACACTGAGGCATAGAAGTTGACGTGGGTTTGTTTTTTCTTAAATATGTGCTTCTCAAGCGAAGGTTCAGTGATGAAAACCGCTCATTTATTGTCAATGAAATGATGGCTACACCACTAGAGATAGTATCTACTGTTTTCCTTGACGACTAGGCGATAGCCAAATTAATTTCTGGTGCGGAAATAAGCATATAAAGTATTATCGTGAAAAGCTTAATATTCATAGCAACCGACAAATGTTAAACGCTGCTGGGTTTCTGATCATATGCATTTACAGTGCAATAAGCAGCTGGATTGAGGTTAGCCAAGAATAAGTTGACCAAATGATTTAAATACCACTCTGTAACATTAAATAAAATTTTTGATTTCTCTTTTACGCGGGTACATTAAAATCTTCATAGACACTTTGAGGGCCGGCAGCGCGTGCTCATAGTAGTGTGAGATTCTTACTAACTAAAACACCTCTCTCCTTCTTGTTGACAATGACCATGAAGCCGAATAAGGAGTTTGCGAGCAAAGTTTGTTATTTCAACAACGACGGTATCTATTACTAAGTCTCTGTGGATATCTTTATTCCTAATATACATACCATGGAGTATTCACGATTGGGTAGATTGTTTGTTTTTCTGCAAGTAAAGTTAGCGTGCTTTGATGTGGTCTCGTTAAGAGCAATGCGCCAAAATTTTGTCCACTCTCAAATTTTATCCGAATCTCGTTAGAACTTTTCAGTTACTGACTCGATTGAAATTTCTGTTGCCAGTATGACCGAATCGTCCGCGAACATGGCTACACGGTGCCTTGTTTGGGTATGACTCAAGTTTAGAGTAAGAACAAGACCGGACCAAAGACTGTTCCTTGCCGAAGTCCGGCAGCGATTTAAAAATAAATTCTCAGTATGCGGTTTGTTTAACACGGAAAAGTCTGTTCGCAAAGTAGGATTCTAAAATCTTGAATAACTGTTCCGAAAGAATCTGTCTTAGCCTATACTTCAATCCTTCGTGCCATACTTTGTCGGAAACTTGAGAGACGTCTAGAAAAGCGGTAGAACATATCCTCTTCCCTACTAGAGCTTTCTCAATTAAATTGATTATTTTATAAATCTGGTCAATTGTGGAATTCTTGTTTCTGAAGTTGAATTGATGATCAAAACGTCTTTCTTCAATGACCGCTAGTAGGCGCTTCCGTAGAAGTTTGTCAAATACTTTTGGTATTTTCGGTAGGAGCTTTATCGGTCTGTATGATTTTTTACCATTTAGAGATTTTCTCGGTTAAAGAACCATTATAACGTGACTTTCCATTCTCTTGGAAATAGTTTGATTATGTCTTTCATTGGCAATTCTTTGGGGATTCGTCCAATTATTAAATCATATCCAGAAGTCTGGCGAAATTAGGCCAACAACGCAATTTTCATCTTAAAGTTGTAAGGTGTTGTAATTGTAGAGAGTGTTGTTTCACGCGATGCTATATTAATTTTTGATACATAGTTTGTAACATAGAGAAATAGTAACGATAGACCCCCAAAAGTGTACATATTTCTGATCAGCTCAAAAGTTATGTCGATTGAGCCATTTCCGTCCGTTCGTATGTGACCACTTTGTGAGCCTTAAACTTTAAGCTTGGAAGATGAAATTTGATATATAATGTTCACAAGACCCGAATGGAAATATAACAACGTTCATATTTTCTACGATTCGTCCCACGCCTACTTTTAGTAACATTTTCTCAAACAAAAAAAAAACGTATTATTGTGAATATTTCACCAGTATCCTTGATCTTCGGTTACAAATGGCGACCGGCATGTCCACTTTCTTCGCAGAAAAAGTCTTAGCCACTGAGTTATTTGTGGATAAACAACTTATAGGCCGAGTACGTGCGACGTGCACATTACTTTTTGAGGTTAATGATGCCCCAAAAAAGTTTTGTCGGCTGTATGCATACAGGTATTCTAGGGAAAGGTATACTACTTTGACAGACATTGAAATATGCAATGAACAAAACAAAAAGATATATTACCCCAGGTGGCAGTCCAGCTTTACTGGAAAATCCACCCTCTTCGGAGGTCGGCTCTACGGATTCTGGGGAGAGCCGCTTATTGCAATCCAATGACCCTTTTTCAAAAAGTTCAAGGGTATCTCGATCTCCTCCACCAAGATCGAATAACTCCGGGAAAAGAAGTCCACCGGAAGCGCCAGCGCGCGAAATTCAGGACTCAGCGAAATGTAACAGCTTTGAGGAAGAAAATAAAATACTCCGAAGGAAGCTTAACGAAATGGATCTACTCTATCAAGAGCTCAAGAAAGAAATAGACTTATTAAAAGAAGAAAATAAGGTCCTAAAGAGTTCACGTATAGAGGAAGAACGCGAATGTACTCCAGCACGCTTAGCTAGTCGGGAATATCACACCGACGAAGAAGAGCTAGCACGCGAAACGTGTCGGGTCACAAAGAAGAGACCTAGTAAGAAACGGAGAGCCGGCTCTTCGCCCGAACTCGAGTCCCTAAAAGAAAAAGAGAAAGAAGACCACAAAGAACAGCAAGAAAAGCAACCTCGGGCGCAATCTCGTCCACTCCCACCAATTAACATCGTCGGGTTAACGGAATTTAATAAGTTGCAAAGCCTTCTTAAAGGAACTTTAACATCGAAATATAAGGTCACGTCTTTGAGGGACAATGCGTGGAAAATTAACGTCGATGAATACGACGACTACCAAGCAGTGTCTAAAAAGTTAAATACCGAAAAAATTGAGTGGTATACTTTCGAAATCAAGTCAGAAAGGCCACATCGTGCTGTTGCAAGGGGACTCCACCCCTCATGCACCAAAGAAGATATTATGACTGACCTTCAAGACAAAGGCTTTAAAATTCTTGATGCCGTTAATATCATCAAAAAGGAGAAGCGACAAACGGAAATAGATAAAGACAACCTGGTAAGGCGTGGACTTCCGCTCTTTATGCTTACCTTCGATAAGTCCGACAATATCGACGATATCTACCGAATTAGGACCATACTAAATATCGTAGTCAAAATCGAGCCAATGCGAAGAAATATAAGAATGATTCCGCAGTGCAAACGTTGCCAAGGATTCAATCATACGCAAATGTACTGCAAAAAAGAACCGCGATGTGTGAAATGCGCTGGAAATCACCTCTCCCAAGTTTGTGGAGTAAACAAACAAACCTCCGCAACCTGTGCTAATTGTAAGGGAAAGCACCCGGCAAATTATAGAGGCTGTGAAGTAGCTAAAACGAAGAGATGCGCTCCTTAAGCCCCTAAATGCAAAATCAAAACCGCAAACTAAGCCAAAGCGTAAGGTCGCGGAGGAGAAAGAGTACAAATCAAAACTACCGGGTTCAGAGCCCAAAAAGGTGAGGGAAAGAATGACGAAAGAAAAGCCCTCGACCTCTGTTCCTAAAAGAAACGGTACAGAAAAGTTACAATTGGAAAAGCGACCGGGTAATGATCTTCGAACATCAGGAGTGCAGACTTACGCTCAGGCTGCTGCATCCGAAATACCAAAAAATATTGAAATTTCGAAGAACCCTGTTTCTCATGTTTTTTCAGTTATTCTAGAGAAACTTGAAGAACAAAGCAAAATAAATAAAATTATTCTGGATAGGCTGGTTAAGCTCGAAAGTAATTCAGGGAAAACGCGTACTCCAACTAGATTATGAATGAAAAACGAATGTTAAAATTATGTACTTGGAATGCAAACGGACTTTTGCAAAAACTTGACGAATTGGAATTATTCTTGCGTGAAAAAGATATTGATATTTGCTTAATTTCTGAAACCCACGTAAAAAACGAATCGCATTTAAAAATAAAAGGCTATAATGATTACCACGCTTGTCACCCTTCGGGAAAAGCGAGAGGCGGTTCATCATTGTTTATTAAAGACTGCATCGAACAATCCGAAGACCTAAAGATCGAGCTTGAAACTTTGCAATTGTGCACGATTCGAGTAAAAAATAGTCAGCGTACTCTTAAAATCTCATCTATCTACTGCCCACCGCGTTCCGCGCTTGAAAAAGTGATTTTACTAACTTGTTTAAATTGCTGAAACCTAATTTTATTATTGGCGGCGATTTTAATGCGAAACATACATTCTGGGGCTCAAGACACAGCTCGCAAAAAGGCAGAATGCTCTATGAGGCAAGTATGGAGTACAGTTGTGATTTCCATTCGACGGGTAAACCGACCCTACTGGCCATCTGATACTTCGAAAATACCTGATCTGATCGACTTTTTCGTCGTGAAAGGAATTTCTACCAACCACATTAATGTTGAAGAGAGCTTTGATCTGTCGTCTGACCATTCCCCAGTTGTTTTGACATTGAGCGAAAAACTAGTATATACCCTAGAGCCAGCGAGATTAACCGGTAGAACAACTAACTGGGACGGTTTTAGGAATGAAATTGAAGATAATGTTGAACTGAGCGTTCCACTTACGACACCCTATCAACTTGAGGTTGAAGTTGATCGCTTCGTTGAGATCGTACAGCTCGCCTCTTGGAATAATACTCCCAATCCAAGGAAAACTCCGAACAAATACGGTCTACGATATCCTACGGAAATAAAAGAATTGGTCAAGGAAAAAAGAAAAGCGCGTAAGAAATGGCAACAGAGTCGTGCTCCGCAACATAAAACTCACTTGAATCACCTGTGCAATTCGTTGAAGAAGACTATAAAAGATTTTAAGAACGATAGGCTCTTACCTTGAAAGTTTAACAGCGAAAAAAGATTCCAATTATTCACTTTGGAAAGCTGTAAAAGGCACCAAAAGGCCCAAGGTCCCCGCGCCGCCTATTAAATTAGATCACAATGAATGGGCAAGAGAAGATAAAGAAAAAGCGGACGTTTTTGCGGTCCACCTGGAAGATACCTTTAAACCGTACGATGGTCAAGTGTTTTACGACAATATCAATAGGCCGGATTTACCATCTGACGATTTAGCACTTACAAGTGCAACGCTGAGGGAACTCAAACATGAGATCGGGAATCTAAAACCTAAGAAAGCTCCTGGTTATGACTTGATCACCGGAGAAATTCTCAAAGCTTTACCTAGAAAAGCACTGATTAAGCTTCTTCATATTGTAAATGCTGCGCTCAGATTAAAACACGTGCCTAACCAATGGAAAGTTGCGGAAGTTATAATGATTTTAAAACCAGGAAAGCCGCCAAATGAGGTAAAATCTTATAGACCAATTTCGCTACTTCCAGTCATATCCAAAATTTTCGAGAGTCTATTGCTAAGGCGCATCCAACCGGTTATAGAAGGAAATAATCTTATCCCTGACTACCAGTTTGGGTTCAGAAGTAAGCATTCGACGATTGACCAGGTGCATAGAATTACTGATGTAATCGAGAAAGCACTTGAAGAGAAAAAGATTTGCTCAAGCGTATTTCTTGACGTCTCGCAAGCCTTTGATAAGGTGTGGCATGATGGCTTGAATTGTAAATTACGACAAGTTCTCCCTGTATGCCTATACGACATTCTAGAATCATATCTCGGGAATAGACTCTTCCGTATTAGACATGGAAATGAATACTCGGAGCTAAAAGAAATTTCGGCCGGTGTACCGCAAGGAAGCGTTCTTGGACCACTTCTCTATCTGTTATATACTCGAGATATACCGAAAGAAGATGGCACTATCCTGGCTACGTTTGCCGATGACACCGCTATCCTAGCCGTAGGTAGAACAATCGAAGAAACGACTGCAAAACTGCAAAACGCACTAAATAAAGTAAATGAATGGACGAGGGACTGGCGGATCACCCTCAACGAATCTAAATCTGTTCACGTGAATTTCACTTATAAAAAAGCTAATGTTTTGCCAATTTTCCTAAACTTGGCCCGAATACCTTTTGCAAACGAGGCCAAATACCTTGGAATGACACTCGACGCAAAACTGAAATGGAATTCTCACGTGAAAATGAAACGTAAAGAACTCGAAATCAAATATAGAGAAATGAACTGGTTGCTCGGAAAACACTCCCAGCTCAGTACTGAGAACAAACTGCTTTTATACAAGCAAGTGCTAAAGCCGGTGTGGACTTACGGTATACAACTTTGGGGCTGTACCAAGAAAACAAACGCCAATATTTTACAAACTTTTCAAAATAAAGTGCTAAGAGAAATTGTCCACGCACCGTGGTATACTAGAAACGATGATATCCACAGGGATCTCGGAATTCCGACAATCGAAGCTGAAATTAGAAGCTTCGCGAGAAAGCATAGAAACGTGTTATTTTTTCATGATAGAAAAATTGCTTGATAAGGTTGTTCTTAGTTGCAATATATAACAAATTAAATCGCAGGGTGGTTTTTTTTAGTCAGTAAGAATCTGTCACTACTATGAGCACGCGCTTGCTATCCTCATAGTGTGTATGAAGATTTTTTCACCAACCCTCGGGAAAAAAAAAAAAAAAAAAAAAAAAAAAAAAAAAAAAAAAAAACTTTGACAGACCGTCATTTTGGTATAGGTTAGCTTTAACAATTTTTATTTGGCATTCGTGGATTGTAGACTTGATAAATTTATCATGGAACGATATTCAACAAATCAATGTGTTTTAGTGTTTAAAACGTTTTATTAAAATCAGTCGTCGATCAGACCCTGATTAATTGTTATATTAATAAACAAACAACAGCCGGTTCTGGGCGAATGAAAATTCACAAATTATTCATGAGTCGTCTTTACATCCTGAAAAAGGGAAAGTGTGGTGCGCTATTTGGTCTGCAGGAGTCATTGGATCGTACTTTTTCGAAGATGGATATGGAATTATTGGAGAATGATACCGCCATATGATTGAAGATTTTTTTTACACCTGAATTGGATGCTTTGGGCTTGGCAAACATGTAGTTTTAACAGGACGCAATTACTTTATCAACTGTTTCCCCAGAACGAAATATCTCCAGAAATGATAATACTGATTTGCTCCATGGCCTTCCGAACTAACATCCACGACTTCTTTTTATGTGGGTATTTATTTAAATATTAATAAATATGCTAATACCCCACAAACACTGCAGCATTGGAAATAAAGTATTCCAGATGAAATAAATGGAATATCGACCGACATGTATGAAAACGTGTCATTAAAAGAGCTTTCATTTGTGAGACTAATAGTGGCGGATATCTGTCCGACATTATATTCGAAACATAATTCCAGACTCTCAATAAAACATGTGTGTGAACAAAAAATTAATGTGTTTTATTTTTTAACACAGTTATTCCCAAAGAACACCCAGTACCTATTCCTGTAAAATTTGTATATTCTTGTGCAAACTGCTCATGCAGGGCCATTTGCACTGGGACTTGTAGTTTTATGCCGTATCCGAAGGGAGTAATTGAATAGCTTCTTGTGATATTTTTAATATTGGAGGTTTGTCAAACATTCGCGAAGGTTAGGTTAGGACCTCGAATAAACTTTTTGGTGTTTAATTTTTCAAATGCGGCGCTTACTATGGAAGTAAATAACAAACGAAAATCCCTTACCACATACAAACTATTAGGAAATATTTGGAAAAGTCACATAGAACATAGCAAATACATATCTATGTAGTAGTTTAGCGGCAGAAATATCCAAGTTTTGTAAAAATGTCGCAATGGTTAGAGGGCAAACAACATATTAATGAAACTAGATCATAAATTAAAGAGACTGTAAACTTGATCTATATTCCCATCTTCTTAACTACCATACCGAAATCCTGTTACAAACAGTCGTACTAGTCGGAGAGGTAAACGTTCACTAGGTCTTAGATATGGAGTTGCTGTTATAATGTCATCACCGATGAAAGGGTACATCCCCCGTACATATCGAAGGTGGAGCTCCAAGCGATCTTCGACTCATTGAGGAGGAAAAAGTCTGTGGGAATCTACGGAGTGTCGAACATTGTGCTTCGGTATCTCCCTCTAGAAGCGGTGGACATTTATGCCATTCTGTTTAACAATGCGCTGAATAATGCACATCATCCAGCGCATTGGAAAACAGCAGTGATACAATCCATCCCCAAAAGGGGTAAGACAAATCTCCGGTCGATAAGTCTCCTTCCGAACATCAGCAAGGTATTCGAAGAAGTGAACAATAGAGCCCTGATTAAGTGGACTGAGAACAATAATATAATTCCGCATAACCAATTCGGTTTTAAGGCGGGCATGATACAATACCTATACATACCAATGGAACAAAAGCAAGAAAAAATGCACGGGTGCCTGCCTGATTGACTTGGAGAAGGCCTTCGACACCGTATGGTTAGAGGGACTCTTCTACAAGCTGAACAGGCTGGGCATAAGCAAACCACTGCTGTACATACTTTATAATATGCTCACCAGTAGACAGTTCATTGTCAAAAATGGCAATGTGACTTCAGCTGGAACATTTCTAATTAAAAACGGTCTGCAACAAGGTGCGGTTAATTCACCGATCCTTTTCAACATTTATACGAGCGATCTCATAGGGTCACTTCATCATGCCATAGCGCACGCAGACGACTTGATTGCGTACAGATCAGGACCAAAAATCAAGGAGCAAGCTTGTTGGAAAAGATTCAGGTGTTTGAAATGGCTTGCCTTCATTTATACAGAACACCAGAGTCCCAGTACATAAAATTCTATCCCAATGAGGTCCTGTACAACAGGGCTAACCTAATAAGGGTGGATAATTTCGTGATCAAGCTGATTCGAAGGTATATTGCAAGAGCAATGAGCTCGGTGAATAACCTGATCTCTGGGGCTTATTACCTTAATTACAGGTACCACGAAAGGGTGCGCCTTAACGGCTTTGTTCCCCCAGAGGCATTCCTCTATCTCGATGAGAAGCGTCTGATCCAGGACAGTTTGGCGGTGCCGCTAATCTTCCATGTTGCTCGGACAGTTGCGGATAGGTGACTCAACTACTACAGAGACACGTCGCACACAGCAGTGTGGAGCGTCTCCGGTTTAGTAGGGCGGTATCAAGTCGCGATCTGAAGGACGTAGAATGTCAGTTCGGACAATTCTGGTGGATAGCCGAAACAGAGGGAACTCCTTCGTCGCTCCCTCACACTCCGGGATAGCCCATTTAAAGTTGGCAGTTTTTCTATAGCCGACTTACATGGTTTAGGCTTAGGTATTTTTTAGGTTAGGTTTTTAGAGACAAAAAAAAAAAAAAACAAGCACAGCACTTGGATTTACAAAAAAAAAAAAAACTTAAGCACAGCAAAAAAAAAAAAACAGTTCATGTACTAAGTTTTCTAGTTTTCTTTTTTTGTAATTAATATACAATAGATAAAAAAAGTAAATGAAAGAATTTAAGTTAGGTTACGTCGAAAGACAAGTTTTAAGCATTAGGTTTAGCTTAGAGCGCCCGTATAGGGCCAGTAAGTTAGAATAAGTTAGTTGAGTTAATTAAGCTAGTTTTAAGCGTTTTTTGTCTAGCGGGCAAGTTAGAATGAATTGAAATTTAATAAAAATGCATTGAAAATGAATATGAAAATGGATTTGCTGTTTTGTTTTTTATACATACATATGTATTTATCTATACATACACATGTATGAGTAATTCATTTTCATGGACGTTACAGTGTTAACTGCAGATTACTGCTAATCTACCTTAATATCAGCATTTAAAGTAACTGCTATCAATTATTTTGTAAATTTCACTAAATGTTTCCCGTTCAATAGAATTTTATCGTTCACACTTGATTAGGCCGATATCTTCGTTTGGAATTAATTAACCATTCCCACGAATGTATCTATGCATCTTATATACCATGTCTTCAGCACTAAACAGCAGCTTTAATATTGCAAGCCAAGCGTTTCAGATTTATAACTCCACACTCATTATGATGACGAGCGGTACGCCGATTATTTTGGCTACCATAATTAGATTTCGTTCATACTCAGCAACAATCAAGATCTTGCACGAAGTGTAGATATCCCGGACTGCAACACTAAATTGCTGATTTGTTATCTGTCGAAATTAATTTGTATACATTTTCGCATTTTTTATTGTTTTCTTTCTCACCAATTAATCACAGAAGGGGGGATTCGGGCTAGCAGCAGCTCTGGAGCTCATGATGAATGCATAAACATTGGAACAGTTTAAATTGCCTAATGGGAGTGTTCTTGGTGTCGATGGTATGCAATTTCTTGGCATTGCTTTGAAGTGCTGCTGCTACTTCCATGCAATTCGACTGGCACTATTTGCCAAGCAATGTGTCTTTTTTCTTCATTCTAAATACCTACGTACATACATATATTTGCATTGGTGGTGTCAGACTTCAGGCCGGGCAGACTCATTAAAAATGTGTACAAGCCGTAACAATAGGCGTGACAACCTCCTACAACTTCCTTATAATACGATTACATGGTTCTCTATTCAAGTACATATATGTTCTGTTTTTTAAAAAAAAAACAGTTATTGTGACTTCTGATAGTACGAATAGTACATATGTACATATGTTGTAGCTATTAAGACGTGCGTACATAATGCTCTCAGTGAATTAAATTTGAGACACGCTGATGTTTGGACTTTAGTTGACTCATGAAATTCCACTCTTCATTGAAGTAGTTTCAAGTAGCAAAGGAGTGGTGTTTTCTTTACCAAGTTTCAATTGTTTATTTGCGGTTGTAGGCAGTGAATTTTCTACTATGCATGTTTATTTTGTACCTATAGGCATAACGTAGATATTTACCTAAAAAACAGTCATGTTTTCATAATTAAATTATTAATAATGCAGTTGCAGCAGGACGCTCTTAATTTGAAAGTTGTCGAATCAGTTTACGTGCATCAGTTCTGCTCACCTTCAATATGGTATGCACATATAACAGCATGAACCCAAGATGAAAGACAGCATTCGTTATAACAAAAACTTCTAAGATAACCCATCCTGGTATGATGTAATTAGTTGCAAAAGGAGTTGTTTTTGTCTTCGCAGTATCCGTACATACTCTTACTACTTTCGTAACCATTTGCCATATTCAAAAGTACATTATATACGTATTTAGAGTTAATCAAAAAAGTCTGCGTACAAGACCTGAAAAGTTAAAAAGTTCATCCAAAAAGGCATCCAGGTTTGAAAAATTCAATATTTTTATATTTCATTAGAACGGTATAAATGTGCTTAGCTTAAGTACAAAATTATAAAGGAATTGAATATGTATTGCAAATTCTATGACAAAGTAAATAAAGTTACCTCAATATTTCAAGACAAAAAAGTAGACAGTTTCAAGACAAATTGCAAAGACAATGGTCGATTTTAAGTAATGAAGTTCTAATACTTTGTAGGATACCCTTTTTTGTTCAAAACTTTTTGCAGTCGTTTATTCATGTTATTTACTAACTTTGATGTGTCTTCTGCAGTAATTTGTTCCCATTCCTTCAGCAGTTTAGTTTTATGGTCATTTTTGGAGCTGGCGTATGCGTCGTTCTAGCAAATCTCACAGATGCTCAATGGGATTGAGATCTGGTGACTGAGGGGGAGTGTCAAGCTGTTTTGGAACGTTGTACAGCAACCATTCCTTCACAATGTAAGCACAATGCTTCAGAACATTATCCTGTTGGGAAATAAATCCATTGCCTAGTCCTAGTTTATTTGCTCTGTCTTTTAAATTGTCTTTCAGAATTCTCAGATTCGAAATTATTAATAACTCTTTGCAGAGTTGAATGGGTTTTGCCAATAATGTTTCCGATTTCTCTAAGCGTTTTACCTTCACCACACAATTAAATTATTAATTTTCGCACCTCAGCTGTTAACCCACTCCCCGCTTTTACCATTTTTAAGCTTTTTCTAAATGATTTGCGAAATTCGTTCTTAAATATTATGCTTACTGGATATGAGACAAATAACTTGAAGTCGTACACAAATTCCACCGTACGGTACTTTGAAATAACTAACTCCCTTACTCAATAGTTGCATGCACGATCTTTTACGCAGACTTTTGCTTGAGAAATACTGAAGTAGTTCTGTTTATTTTATTGTAGAATTTGAAAGGCATATTCAATTTTTTTATAATTCTGTATTTAAGTTAAGGGCATTCATATTAACTTAATAAAATAGTGATATGTTAGATTCATCAAAGAAGGGCCCTTTTTTGTATGAAAGTTCTCCATATTTAGGTCCTATACGCAGACTTTTTTGATTAACTGTACTTGAGATCAGCATCGAAAGTTATGTCGATCTAGTCATATCGGTCTGTCTGTATGTCACCAGTTTTTGGGTCCTAAATTTTGAGCTGGGAAAATAATGTTTTTTATATATGTACACCAACACTTTAAAAAAAAGTATTCAATATTTCAATTTTGTTTGCTATGTCAAAAACAAAATATATTGGCGTTGGCTTTCCTTACAATTCGTCCATACATTTTATAGGACCACGCCAAAAAAAAAATGTTAAAAATAACATTTTGGATTCTCAAAGCTATTTAAGGTGATCGTTAAGTTGTACTTTATTTCCTTGTGAACTCAGTTCGTAAGAAGTCTGACGAAAACAGCAGGAATATCCGATTTCATTAAATTAAAATTATACACCGAACTTTGGAACCGATATCGTGAATCACAATTCGTTCAAAATATTGCGAAATTCAAACTATCGCATTTTGATGGGTTTAATGGCTAGTTTTCGAGCGATTTGTAGAAGAACTTAGTTGTGGAAAGTGTTGTTTCCATTACCGAACAAAGATTCACGTTAAGAGAAACATTTAGAGCTTATTAAGATGTTTGCAGCATATTCATTAACAGACAGTAGCATTTAAAAAAATTTCAAAATGCAGTTAGTATTTTGCAAAATGGGAGCAAACCCGCAACCTGATTTTTGGTAATTTTCCTCATTAGCATTTCGAATAGTTCCGCCATCACTTTCAAAATGGCCCATTTTGTTATTTCAAATGTATAAGTTAAAACCTAATTTGACTGGACTATAAATATTTAACGTTTTTAAGATTAACAGTTTCCATACAATCTGACCTTTCGCCTCGTCTTTGAGGCACTAAATTTTCCGCAAGCTGACATTATTCTACTGAATATAATCAAGTCCATCAATTAAGAATTCCAAAGAAGTACCACGGAAATGTGAAATTAAGAACAATAACATGTATTCTGAATCAACAGTGTGAGAATTAACAAGAAGGGAATTCTATCTCACAGAGACATTTTTCATTTGCACAAAAATGAATAGCCGAGTTCTTAATTTTTGACTGGTTGTTCTGATTGGTTGGGTAATAATGGAAAATGTATTTAGAAGAATATATAATAATTTGTTAATTTTTGACGGATCATAATGCAGAGTGCGTTCCATGCTCAAGAAAAACAGCAATAAGCTGATTTATTGTTCTGTTGTTTTGTTGTGTTTTCTTAGTGCTAGGTTGTATGAATATAAAACTCGTCTGTCTGTATATTTGTATGCCCAACTGCGGCCTAAACAGCTGATTGGATCTTCTTCAAACTTCATATCTGAGGTCTATAAGGTCGCAATGTGAGGCGAAATCGGTATTTTCATTATTTAGAGACACTCTTTTTGGAGTTTCTCTACGATAGTAATACCAATTTTGATCATAATTTCGAAAATGTTCACGAAACCAATTCATACTCGAGGGAACTAACAAAAGTTCGCTAAGACTGTTGAAAAAAAGAAAAAAAAAAAAAACATTTTGACTTAGTATCATTGATTTTGACCTTTCAAAGCACATTACCTTCGTTTAAAAATAGCAAAGAAGTTGTCGGGTTTCCGAACAAATTTTTGAAAACTTATGGGAAGAAAATTTCTGTATACCATTTAGCTGTTATCGTCTGATAGCAGCGATTATTTTCTCCCTGGTGAAATAAATTTGTTGTCTTACTTTAATTGTGAGACTTGCACCTTCTAGGCTCCATACTATGGACTGCTGTTTGGTTTCCGGGTCGTACTTATAGATCGCTGACTCATCGCTTATTAAAATTTTATTAAAAGAGCTCGACTCCGTTTTCAAATGTTTCCATGAAATACCGGTCATAAAGAACATGTGCCTTTTTTTATCGTCATTTAAAATTCGTGGAACTCATCGAGCTGATTTTGTTTGAGTATTTCATGTGACATTTAATATTTGTGGCCGGCCATAGCACTCAAGCCCAGTTCTTCACCTATCATTTCCTGGGTCATTCTTGATTCTTCATAAATTTGTACCTTCAATAGGCCAAATTTGTATCGTCGCTCAAAGATTTGCAGCTACCTTCACTATATGTATCATACATATGTAAATGTCGAGTATGAAATCTTTGGAACCACTTGTAAGCTGTCACAAGGGACGGTGCATTCACTTCATATTAATTTTGTCATTCGCGGAAAATGTTCACTGGTTTGCGTTGACGTTGAAATCTGAAGATAATGACGAAGCCAATTTCTTGCCGTCTTGGTAACCGAAGTTAGATCACTAATTTTACATTTGCTCACCTCCATTCTTACCAATTTTCCTGAAATTTTAAACTGATTACCTTAAGACTATACGAAATTTTATTTTTCAAAAAATCATAAATTAACGCCATCTTACTGAACTTTTGCTAGTCCCTCCTGTCCTTGTCAATTGCAAGAGAAAGTAAATGTTGTAATTTATGTTAATTTTTTTAAATTTATCTTTAAGGTACTTTGAATTCCAAATATGTAATATTAGAAGATTTAATATCCACAAAATATTGTAACACGCCAAATGAACAAGTATGTGTGTGCAGAGTAAGAGGTGACTGGCAGGATGGTCTATCTATCTTCCCCACATCCCAAGCTATGAAGGCTAGAAATTTATTTTGAATTAATCCATTTGTACTGCTTTAACTCTGCAAGGGCATTATGAAAATCAATGATAGGGGGTAAAAGTAAAAGTTCAAAAACTTCAAATCTGAATTTCCATAAAATTTCTGCTTTTTAAATGTTTTTTTTTTTCGAAATTTAGCATTAATAATCCATCGCATTAATAATTTTACCACTGCTTTCTATTTGCTTGACACCGTTGCTAAGTAAAAGCACTATATTAAGTGGTTTGAGCCAAAACGTGGTGGAAATAGACTTCCCCTCCCGTACAATTTCGTTCTTGCCCTAGTGCGGCCTTTCTCCACCCAAAGTTTGATCTTCTGAAGCAGAATCACCCTGTATACATATGTTTGTATATACAGGGTCGTGCAATTAGTTGCCCAGTTTGAGTCCTTGAAATAGACTACAACTACAATCAAGAGACTATTTAAGTTGTGATGCCTAATTAGACCTACTTACTGTATTAATTAAAGATAGATGTTCACCTCTCGTCCAGTCTATATCACTGTCATGACATTGCGTCGCTTGAATTTTATAATAACAAATATTTTAACTGAATTTCATTAACCTCATCGATTTGCCATCACCGGATATTTATGCAATTTCATTAAACATCCTATACAACTTGATGGAGCCCTTCCGACATTACCAGCCCACAATGTGAACCTATCATAATTTGTCCTCTTCTCTGCTGATATACCACAACCATCACTATATCCGGTCCACAGCATATGCCGCCATAATCCCGACCACTGTGAGCCCTAAACAGTTTATCGCCTGCCAGCTACAAAAGATCGACCGGAGTTCTTCTCAATTTAGAATATCAATTGCTGCGCCTCTACGAGTAAACTGTTTTGACTTGGCATGACAAGCAAAACCATAAAAAAGAATAAAATGAAGCTAAAAATTACCTCCAAGATTTGCGGTTGTATTATACACGTCAATTCGCGGATTCATTTTTACGCCGACAACGACGCACTGGATGAAGGCACAACTGCTAAGCATTCTAAGCAAAATATTCTAAATTAAGACGGTCAAAATGCGCTTGCTTTCCGACTGAGACGTATAAAAACAATCAAATGTTTGTGGCAATAGTACAAACAACATACAAAGTTCTTATTGAAGTATATGCAGCAGACTGAGCAGTGGCTGTTTGTTGCAAAACAACCAATTTACAAGCAGGAACATTGTAAGCAAAAATTGCGTTAGAGAACTCATACACAAGTGGCAGTGGAGATGTATTTAATTAAAAGCAATGCTCGTTGTGGAGCCATAAGACCCACTCTCTCTCATTCTCTGGCTATTCCAGAATTAAATTAATTAGTTTTGAAATGACGCGAAACTGTTGTTGAATGTTGCTTTTGTGACTCCATGTTATGAAAAGTCCACTTTCTGCCAGACAAACGACCCGAACCGCATAGTATGACTAATTACTTTACCCTGAAATTTATAAAGCATGAGAAAGAGCTGTGAAAGGTCGTTGAGTACGGTCATTGGGAGGCGAGATTTAAGTGAATTATTCCAGTAACAGGTTGTCTGTGGACATGTTCTGCTGTAGATTCTGGTCGTCTTTTTATTTCAATGTTGTTTTTATTATTATTATAATTTTTTTATTTTTTTTTTGCATTCCGAGACCTTCTTTTATAGTTCATAGTATTGAAGGGGCACTTTTTGTTTGCCAATTCAGTAATTATTTGTCTATTCCGGGACGAAATTAAATTAAAGCCACAAACAGAGTGAGCGCAAAGAACTAAACGAATTTTCTTATAACTTCGATTTATTATAGCCCTAGTTACTAACAGACCCTGCCAACTTCTCCAACTAACAAATTTTTAGATCGATTTATTCAGAAAGCCTACTATCTTTTGACCATTCTCGTCACTCATTTGATTCATTCGTCGATTGGGACCCACGATTTGGATTCAGCGTTAGTTAGCAATGACAGGTCACAAAATAGATATTCTATCTCTGGGAGATGATGGGGTCTCCTTGTATGCCCTTGTAGGTTACAAATTGACAATAGAGCAGTAGCTGCTTGTGGATAATTCTCCACTGTTCACTAATCAATATTAACTCGGAGTGCTTGTTGAATTATGTCATGGCATTATGTCTTCTGCTTCTCTGCCCTTACTTCACACCTTTATTGTTGTTGATTGGCCAAAGAAATAGTTCTCGCCACCCACTAGCTTTGGGGCAAGTGCTTCCGCTCGGATGCTAGAAATACCGGTAAGGGTTTTATCATAATTCGGTCAATTACCCGATAGGCAACCTGTCCCCTGTTTTACCAAACCAACAACATCCTCGTATGTGCAACGCACTGTTGGCACGTTACCTCCTTCAACAGGCTATTCGCGACTCTATGCGATCATCTCTTGCGAGGACACTGCTCAAAATGTTTGGCTCGTTTCGTATTCTATTTGCACATTCAGACTGAAAATAAAGTCTGTATTTGTATCTTTAAATTGTTTTTGATCTCCGTTTCAGTTGCTCATTCTTTTAATTAGATTTAGTAGCAAAGGAAAAGACGGCCAATCCATGCAGAGCTCTCGAGATAAGGCAATATCCAAACCGGCGATTGATTTGCAAAGCCCCTAGCTATTTAGATCCTACACACAGCGGGATTACGAACGACTATCTAATCCGTAATTACGGGATCAGATAGACTGAAACAATTTTTTTATTTGACCAAACACTAAGACCTACAAACTAGTAACTTACAGACAAATAAGTGGACCGATATGGATAGATCGACATATGTACATAGGTAATTGATATGTTTTTTTTTAATTATATAGGCATGCGAGTATATACTCGTACATATTTTGACGCTAACAGCCCTTACAAGGCCCGACCCAGCCTCTCGATGCCATTCGTGCTTTGCGACACACTAATGGGAGGAATCTTCAGGTTTAATGACGTTGTGGAAGGTCAATTTATGCGAATTAGAGCAGTTTCTCATGACAATTTTACTCTCGGATGTTTATCAACCGATCGCGCGAGGTGAGGTGGTGAAAAAACGTTTTGGTATTTTTCAGGATTCGAACCTTGATTCTCCCGCTCAGTGATCGAGCACTTAACCAAAGAGCCATAACATCCACCTTAGAGTGCTGGTTGATCTGTAAGGTATAACAAATAATATAAGTTGAATCAATTATTATTTAAAATGAGTATAAATTTAATACAGGCACAAATAATTTTTCAAGATAAGAGGAGCGCGTCTGTTGTCACTTGTAAACTCGGGGTATTCTCCCTTTTTTTATCCGTCTGACCTCATATTATCAGCAAAAATTCTATAAGTTTTTCTTCTATCTATGAGTTAGAATCAGTCACGCCTTCCTTCACATGCAGGGATGTATGTATATATTTCCAAGCATTCTAAACTTGTTTCTTGTCTCTCATCCTGACAAATAGTCTTACACTTACGCGTGGTGCGTCCTGTAAATCTAAAACATAGTACATGCATAGATGCATATGCACATACTTCACCATAATGATAGTAAGAATTTATTGTTATTCGTCAAACATGTTAAGAATTCAATATCGTGTTTAATAAATCTGACCACAATTTTTATTTTTAAAAATCCGAAGTAAGAATTAAATCACGATTTTTCTTGAGGATTATTGATTTGGGCATCAGATTAATTTTTTGAGTATCACACATTGTCATCCGAAAATATTATTTGGCGCCGGACTTAATATTTAGGCATTAAACTTAATAATTAGGTACCAAAATCCTTTTTTTTTTGAGACCCAAAATATTGTAGCATAATAATAACTACGCTCCCTAAAAGTATGATGCAACAAATTCCGAAGTGTCTTTTCATTCTGGCAGAATTTTGGTTCGAAGTGTCCTTTCATTCGAGGTTCGTGTCTGCGGTTTCCGCAGTTCATGTCTACGAAAGAGACGGATAATATCACGGATGAGAGGGATATATAACTGCAAGAATGATTGTCATCTCAGTCGTTCACAGACCTTCGTGGAGTGCACGCGTGTGTTTCGACTTACAGTAAGTGCAAAGTAATTTTTCAAGTGGTGAAAAAGACTTCCGACAATAAGCGCCAGCTTAGTCTAGTGGTAGTGGCAGTGGACCCACAGTCGTTCACGGACTTTCATAGTGTGCAAACGTGTTTCGGCTTCTCCTTTAAATCAGTAGTGCTTTGAAGTAGAATAATAGACAGTGTAATTTCAAGTGGCGAGTTAGCCTATTGGTAGTGGTGGTGAACCGTCAACCCAGGGTCTTGGGTTCAATTCCCAACCACGGAAATTTGAATATAAACTTTTTTTTTTATAATTTACACTAAATTAGTGGATAAAATTAATAATAAATAAACATTCGATGGAAAGTGAGCGGTCCGCGCTCCCAGTAGCTGGACCAGCTGATAACAAGGTATCAGCCGATGAGGCAGTGGAATCAGGCCACCAAGCAACAGTGGCACCAGATGGTACGTCGAAGAGGAGAAGGATATTGAAACCATCTCCCAATTTGGTTAAGCGTCCCTCCACATCAGCTTCAGCTGTAAAGCTGCCGGGTGGAGTGAGGGAAGGGGCGCCGACCACAACAACAGCAGCAGCAACAGAAAAGAAGCGACAGAGGTCGGATGACTCTGTCGACTTCCCGTACATCTCCGACGGCGGGGAAGGCCGCTATGTAGGAGACGATAAGAATTGTTTCGCAGTGCTGGCATCCTCGGAATCAGAGGACGAAGACGAGGAAGTTCAAAGTCTGACTAGCAGCATCAGACAGCTAGAGCAGAGGGTGCTTGCCATTAAGGCCAAACAAATGGCCAAAAGAGAGAGGGAGCGGCAACAAGAGCTCCAGCGCTCCCAACAACAACAACAACAGCCGCCAGAAAGCCAGCGACAAAGCCAAATACAGCCGCAAGTACAGCAGCAACAACAACAGCTGAAAAAACAGCAGCAACTACAACCGCAGCAGAAAACGCTGCAACAACCACAGCAGCAGAAAAAGCAGCAACAACCGCAGCAGCAGCAGCAGAAACAGCAGCATCAGCAGAAACAACAGCAACAGAAACAGCAGCAGCAGAAACAACAGCAACAACTACCGCAGCAGAAGCAACAGAAGACGACTACAAAGGAGAGGGTGCCGCCAATAAATACCTACAAGGTGGAGTTGAAGGATACCATCGAACTATGTAAGTCGGCCATAGGCAAAAACTTTAATATTAAAAGATTAAATGAAAATAGGCATGCTATCCACTGTAATACAGTGGAAGATCATAAAAAAATTAAGCAGTTACTTAGGGACACGACGACGGAGTTCTTCTCCTTCACCCCGAAGGGGGAAAAGCGGCAAACAATGCTGCTGAGGGGGATAGACCCGTCTACTGATCCGGAGACGCTCCTTGCGCTGCTTAAAGAGAAAGAGTGCAACGAGCTCGAATTCGTAGGGGTCAAGCCATTCACCACAGCTAAGGCAAAAAGGGAGAAGCGGAAGCTGCCGTTCTTCCTAGTTCAGCTTTCACCCAATAGCAAGCTGGATGGTCTAAGGAGTATTAAAGTCCTAGACTACCAGGTTGTTGCCTGGGAAAAATTAAGAAGGAGCGAAAACATTTTACAATGTGTTCGCTGCCAAAGGTTCGGTCACGCCGCGTCGAACTGCGAAATGCAGCCTCGATGTGTTAAGTGTGGAAAGAACCACAAAGCAGAGGAATGCACTCTGGGTAAGGATGGAGTTGCAGATAAGAGCCAGCTCTCGTGTGCTTTATGCAGGAACTCGGGACACACCGCAAACTATCGGGGTTGTCCTAAGTTCCAGTATATTAAAAAAGTAAATCTGGTTCGGCAGGAGAAGGTTGTAGTGAAACGTCCATCTGCTCCAATTCAAACACCATCCGTGACTCCCCAAGTGACCTACGCCCAAATGGCGGCAGGTCGGGGAAACGCGGAACAGAAAAGACCGAAGGTTGCTTCTCAGGCCCCAGCGCCTAGAGCACCGGAGGCTCAATCTGACTTGCTTACCATCTTGCTATCTATCCAAGGGCAGATGGAGCAGCTTCAACGTCAGGTACAGGAGCAGGCGAAGCGGGTGGACCAGATCTACGTACTTCTGCCGGGCTTAACGCACCTTCAGTCGTAATGGGTACGAACATGGAGGAGCAATCCTTGAAGATCCTTGCGGTGAATGTGAATTCACTGATTAGGATCGAGCGAAGAGCCGTATTGTTTAAGTTGTTTGAAGACCAAACCCCTGATGTGCTTATGGTTAGCGAAACAAAGCTATCCCAGAAGCACAAATTGGGGCACAATAAATACAGTATTGTCAGAAGAGACCGACCCAACTCTACACAAGGAGGAGGTGTTGCGATCTTCATACGCAAACAACTGCAATTTAAAGTAATGTACAGCGGTGAAGTGCGAAGGTTCCAGGAGCTGGAAGCGTGCATCGTGTGCATCCCTCTCCGTAGTGGAAAGAGGATGTACTTGGTCGCACTCTATGCACCTGAAGCTACTCAATCTACTTTATTTATTTCAGAGCTCGAGACACTTTTTCGATTCCTAAGGCTGGAGTCGGAGGAGAATTATTTCATCATGGCCGGAGATCTAAACGCCAAACATAGAGATTGGGGAAACAACACACCTAATCCTAGAGGGAACCTACTATTCAATTGGTGGGGTCGGCACAGTGTCGAGTATAAACTCGATTTGAAAGCAACAGATAGTCCGTCGATTCCTAGAAGTGGCTCCTATCTGGATCTTATGCTGTTCGACGTACGGTTACAACTGACCGACATGGACCGACAAACCATAAACTGCCTGCACACATTTGTGTATGACAGTGACCATTGCGGACTCAGTGCCGTAATAACGATTCCCAACGAAATTGCGGAGTTGGAGGAGTTTGTCCAAACGTACCCCTACAATTATAGTAGGACGCGTTGGACTCGCTTCTCCAGAACTTTAACAAGAGCACTCTCCTCGAACTCGCTCTACCCACCGTCCAATAGGAATCTGTCAAACGAGGAGATTGACTGGTACCTAAAACAAATGGACGAGACAATTAAACGAACTATGGATAATACGATACCTCGGTATCAACATACTGACAACGCAGACATATTCCGCAATGCAACAATTGACGCACTACACCAACACAAAAGTAGACTGCTGTCGAGACTAAAAACCTTGTACAGACAGTTTACTGACAGACAGAACTCGGAGGTTAGGACACTGAAGTCGTTGATTAAAAACCTCCAGAAGTTAATTAGAGAAAATTACAGACTTTCTGTAAATTTGCATTGGAACAACAAAATTCGGGCTGTAAAATCCATCAACCCGAGTATGTTCCCGCAAATAAATAAAATATTTCGGAGGAATAATCAAAACGACCTTCCGTGTCTTAAGATCCCCCGAACGACGAACAATGGACAAATACTAATAACAGCAGGTATAGATCCAGATAACGCAGTAGAGGATGACAACTTCTTTGTGATCGAAGATCCGCAGGAGAAGGTAGAGGCTATAGGAGCGACTTTCCAGGAAGTGTACAAGGTGAATGATACCATTTGCCCGAACCACGACCTGGAAAATCGCGTCCTTGTGCACAACTTCTACCTTCGAAATGATATAGAGCACTGGCGATCCGAGAACATAGGTTTTACCGAGTTCAATGACGATAACATGGCAAATAATGTCATCGCCGATGAAAGGGTACATCCCCCGTACATATCGAAGGTGGAGCTCCAAGCGATCTTCGACTCATTGAGGAGGAAGAAATCTGTAGGAATCGATGGAGTGTCGAACATTGTGCTTCGACATCTCCCTCTAGAAGCGGTGGACATTTACACAACTCTGTTCAACAATGCACTGAATAATGCACATTATCCAGAGCATTGGAAAACAGCAGTGATACAACCCATCCCCAAACGGGGTAAGGACACTTCCAATCCGGCAAATCTCCGGTCGATAAGTCTCCTTCCGAACATCAGCAAGGTATTCGAGAAAGTGATCAATAGAGCCCTGCTTAAGTGGACTGAGAACAGTAATATAATTCCGGATAACCAATTCGGTTTTAAGGCGGGGCATGACACAATACATGCCGCGTCTAAACTGGTATCGGATATCCAATGGAACAAAAGCAAGAAACAGTGCACGGGTGCCTGCCTGATTGACTTGGAGAAGGCCTTCGACACCGTATGGTTAGAGGGACTCTTCTACAAGCTAAGCAGGCTTGGCATAAGCAAACCACTGCTGTACATACTTCATAACATGCTCACCAGTAGACAGTTCATCGTCAAAAATGGCAATGTGACTTCTGCTGGAACATTTCTAATTAAAAATGGTCTGCAACAAGGTGCGGTTAATTCACCGATCCTTTTCAACATTTACACGAGCGATCTCATAGGATCACTTCACCATGCCATAGCGTATGCAGACGACTTGATCGCGTACAGATCAGGACCAAAAATCGAGGTCATTGCAATTCTCTTGCAACGTGACTTCTATAAGATTCAGCGATATTGCGATGACTGGAAGTTGAAGATCAACTTCCAGAAATCGGAAACCATTCTTTTTAGGACGCCGTTGTCTGGTGCCTCTAGGGATACCAGAAAGAATTGGCGAAAGTTCTTAATCGTTGGACCGCACGGACAGCCACTTGCAAGTCGAAGTGTAGTCAGATACCTAGGGCTCTGGTTAGACCAATATCTATATTTTAACAAACATATAGATGCTGCTCTGGCTAGAGCCAAAGGTGCTTTTGCCCTTACAAAGAGACTTTTTTATAGCAAGCAACTTGATGCAAGGGTAAAGGTAATCTGCTACATGGCCCTCATCCGGCCCATGCTCGTATATGGATGTCCCGTGTGGTTCAATGTGGGAGCAAGCTTGTTGGAAAAGATTCGGGTGTTTGAGAGGGCTTGCCTTCGGGCTTGCCTTCATTTATACAGAACACCGGAGTCCCAGTACATAAAATTCTATCCCAATGAGGTCCTATACAACAGGGCTAATCTAATAAGAGTGGATAATTTCGTTATCAAGCTGATTCGAAGGCACATTGCAAGAGCAATGAGCTCGACGAACAACCTGATCTTCGGGGCTTATTACCCCAATTCCGAGTATCATGAGAGAGTGCGCCTTAACGGCTTTGTTCCCCCAGAGGCGTTCCTCTATTTTGATAAGAAAGGTCTGATCCAGGACAGATTGGCAGTGCCGCTAATCTTCCACGTTGCTCGGACAGCTGTGGATAGGCGACTCAACTACGACAGAGACGTTGCACACGGCAGTGTGGAGCGGTAGGTGTAGGTAATAAATATAAAAAAAAAAAAAAAAAAAAAAATATCCACAGCACTTGGATGAAAAAAATACAAAAAAAAAAACACAAAAACACAAAAAACATAAAAAAAATAAAAAAAAAAAAAAAAAAAAAAAAATTACGTAGAAAATACGTAACATAGAATAAGATAGGGTAATTTAGAATAAGGTAGTTTAAGATTTATTTTAATGTAGATTGTAAGTTTTATATATAAGAAGATTCAAAAATAAGTTCATATACTAAGTTTTTTAAATTTATTTAAAGTTTTTCTTAGTATCAATAGATAATTGATTAATAAAATGAATAAACAAATAAAGTCAGTGACGTCGAAAGACATAGTTTTAAGTATTAGGTTTAACTTAGAGCGCCCGCATAGGGCCAGTAAGTTAGAATAGGAATAGTTAAGTTAGTTAAGCTAGTTTTAAGCGTTTTTTTGTCTAGCTATAAGTTTAATGAAGTAATAATAAAAATGCATTAAAAATGAAATAAATGAAAATGTGGCAGTGGACCGTCGAGCGGTAGTCACGGGTTCAATTCCCGCAAATATCGAACTTTTTTTTTTTTTTTTCTCTTTAATTTGAAAAAATAAACATTAAGTGTAACAACACGTGATGGGAGACAGTGAAAAGTCCGCACTCCAAGTAGCGGACAAACAAAAATCAGCCGATGAGGCTGCAAAGTCCGGGAAGCGGAGGAAAGTAAAATCTACCTCCAACGTGGTAAAAGGCCCCGCCATAACAACTTCATCTGAAAAGCTGCCGGGTGAAGTGATGGAAGGGGCGCCTGGTACAACAACAGCGGCAGAAAAGAAGAGGCAAAGGTCATCAGATGACGATGACCAATACCCATACGTCTCCGATGGTGGTGAAGGCCATTATATGGGGGACAACAACAACTTCGCCGCTCTGGTCACGTCCGAGTCAGAGGACGAAGACGATGAGCTGGAATGCCTTAATACGAGTATAAGGCAGCTCCAGCAGAAAGTATTGGCCATAAAAGCCAAGCAAATAGCAAGGCGGGAGAGGGAGAGGCAGGATGTGCTCCATAGACCCCAAGAGTAACAGCAACAATAACAGACACAGCAAAAACAAAAGCTGCCTAACCAGCAACAACAACAAAAAATTAAGCAGCCGCAGCAAAGCGCAACAACAGCCGCAGCAACAAAAGAAGTTGCAGCATCAGCCGCAGCAGCAGAAGAAGCTGCAGCCAAAGCAACAGCAACAGCAGCAGCAACAGCAGCATCAACAACAGCAGCAGCCGAAACAGCAACAACAACAGCAAACACAACAGCAGCAGAACAAGCCAAGGAAGGTGCGAATTCCACCCATTAATACATACAAGATGGAGCTCAAAGACACCATAGAACTGTGTAAGTCGGCCATAGGCAATAACTTTATAATTAAACGGTACAGTGACAGTAGACACTCCATCCAGTGCAATACGGTGGAGCAGCACAATAAAATTAAGAATCTGTTAAGGGACTCGACGACGGAGTTCTTCTCTTTCACCCCGAAGGGGGAAAAGTTGCAAACGGTGCTACTGAAAGGGATGGAACCGTCTACCGAGCCGGACGAGCTCCTTAAGACGCTCCAAAAAATTAAGTGCGACGGTCTCAATTTTGTAGGGGTTAAGCCTTTCACCACAGCAAGGGCCAAAAGGGAGAAGCGGAAGCTACCGTTCTTCCTGGTTCAGCTGTCGCCCGATAGCAAACTGGATGGTCTAAGGAGTATCAGAGTCCTAGACTACCAGGTTGTCTCATGGGATAAATTAAAGCGCAGCGAAAGCATTATTCAATGCGTTCGCTGCCAAAGGTTCGGGCACGCCGCGTCGAACTGCGATATGCAGCCTCGATGCGTGAAGTGTGGACAGAATCACAAGGCGGAAGAATGTGCTCTAGGTAAGGAGGGAGTGGAAGATAAGGGCCAGCTCACAAGTGTGCTATGCAAGAACTCGGGACACACCGCAAACTATCGGAGTTGTCCTGAGTTTCAAAGCATTAAATCAGCAAATCTGGCTCGTAAGCAGAAAAGTACAGTGAAAGTCCCACCAGTTCTTGTTCAAAAAGCAACCGTTACTCCCCAAATCACCTACGCCCAAATGGCGTCTGGTGGGGGAACCACGGTAAAGCAACAACCGAAGGTAGCTGCACAGGCCCCAGTGCCTAAGGTACCAGAGGCACAAGGCGACTTGCTGACTATCTTGCTCTCTATCCAGGAGCAGATGGGGCAGCTACAGCGCCAGTTACAAGAACAGGCAACCCGTGTGGACAGGATCTACGCGCTTCTGCCTAGCCTAACGCATTTTCAATCGTGATGGGTACGACCGCGACTGAAAATTCCTTGAAGATTCTAGCGGTGAATGTAAATTCATTGATTAGGATCGAACGAAAAGAATCGCTCTACAAGTTACTCGACGACCAAAGCCCTGATGTGTGTCTGGTTAGCGAAACTAAGCTAACCCAGAAACGCAAGTTACGGCATAAAAACTATAATATAGAAAGAAGGGACCGACCCAACTCCACTCAAGGAGGAGGTGTAGCGATCTTCATTCGTAAAGAACTTAGGTATAAGGCCGTGTACAGTAGTGAAGTGCGAAGGTTCCAGGGGCTGGAAGCGTGTATTGTGTACATCCCTCTCCGTAGTGGAAAGAAGATGTATGTGGTAGCGCTTTACGCTGCTGAAGCTGCTCAATCTACTTTATTTATGTCAGAGCTCGAGGCATTGTTTCGATGCCTAAGGCTGGAGTCGGGGGAGAATTATTTCCTCATGGCCGGAGATCTAAACGCTAAGCATAGAGATTGGGGAAATAATACACCAAATCCTAGAGGGAACTCACTATTCAATTGGTGGGGTCATCATAATGTTGAGTTTCGGCTCGATTTGAAGGCTACAGATAGTCCGTCGTTTCCCAGAAGCGGCTCCTATCTGGATCAACTGCTGTTTGACGAACGGTTACAACTGACCAACGTGAACCGACAAACGATAAACTGTCTGAGCACGTTTGTGTATGAGAGTGGCCATTGCGGACTGAGTGCCGAAATAGCGATTCCCAACGAAATTGCGGAATTGGAAGAGTTTGTTCAAACGTACACCTACAACTACAGTAGGACTCGTTGGACTCGCTTCTCCCGAGACTTGACAAGAGCACTCTCCTCGAACTCGCTCTACCCACCGTCGAATAGAAATCTGTCAAACGAGGAGATTGACAGGTACCTTAAACAAATGGACGAGACAATCAAACGAACAATGGACAGTACGATACCTAGGTATCGACCAACTGAAAACGTGTTCCGCAATGCAACAATCGACGCACTGCACGTTCAAAAAAGTAGACTGCTTACAAGACTAAAAAACTTGTATAGACAGTTTACAGACAGACAAAACTCGGAGGTTAGGACGCTGAAATCGTTGATAAAGAACCTCCAAATACTAATTAGAGCAAATTATAGGCGGTCGGCTAATTTGCACTGGGCAACAAGATTCTGGCTATCAAGTCTGATAACCCGAGTATGTTCCCCCAGATTAATAAAATATTTCGGAGGAACGATGTCAACGAACTTCCGTGTCTGAAAATCCCCCGAACAACGAGCAATGAACGCTTACTTACAGCAGCAGGAATAGATCCAAGGGACGCTGTAGATGATGACGACTTTTTTGTGATCGAAGATCCGCAGGAGAAGGTGGAGGCCATTGGAACTATTTTCGAAGATGTGTACAAGGTAAATGCTAGCATTCGCCTGAACCACGACCTGGAGAATAGAGTCCTTAGGCACAACTTCTACCTTCGAAATGATATAGAGCACTGGCGATCAGAGAATACTGGTTTTACCGGGTTCAATGACGAAAACTTGGCAAACAATGCCATCGCCAATGAAAGGGTTCACCCCCCGTACGTATCGAAGGTAGAACTCCAAACGATCTTCGCATCATTGAGAAAGAAGAAATCAGTGGGAATCGGTGGAATATCGAACATTGTGATTCGACATCTTCCTCTAGAAGCGGTGGAAATTTACGCCACCCTGTTCAATAATGCACTGAATAGTGCACATTATCCAGAGCATTGGAAAACAGCAGTGGTACAGCCGATCCCCAAAAGGGGAAAGGACACCTCCAATCCGGCAAATCTCCGGTCGATAAGTCTCCTTCCGAATATCAGCAAGGTATTCGAAAAAGTGATCAATAGAGCCTTGATTAAATCGTTTGAGGACAATAATATAGTTCCGGATAACCAATTCGGTTTCAAGGCGGGGCATGATACAATACATGCCGCGTCTAAACTGGTATCTGATTTCCAATGGAACAAAAGCAAGAACCAATGCACGGGTGCCTGCCTGATTGACTTGGAGAAGGCCTTCGATACCGTATGGTTGGAAGGGCTCTTTTACAAGTTGAGCAGGTTGGGCAAACCACTGCTGTTCATGTTGCTTAATATGCTCACCAGTAGAAAGTTCGTTGTGAAAAATGGCAATTCACCGATCCTTTTCAATATTTACACGGCTGGTCTGATAGGATCTCTTCAGCATGCAATAGCGTACGCAGACGATTTGATTGCGTACAGATCAGGACCTAAGATCGACGTCACTGCAACACTCTTGCAGAGTGACTTCGATAAGATTCAGCGATATTGCGACGACTGGAAGTTGAAGATCAACCTTCAGAAGTCGGAAACCATTCTATTCAGAACGCCGTTGTCTCGGGCCTCTAGGGATACCAGAAAGAATTGGCGAAAGTTCTCTATAATTGGACAACACGGGCGTCCACTTGTGTGTCAAAACGTGGTCAGATACCTTGGACTTTGGCTAGACCAATATCTATATTTTAACAAACATGTAGATGCTGCTCTTTTTCTCTTGTTCCAGTGGTCGAAGAATTTGCTAGAAGTTTCTGGCTATCAGAAACTTCCGCTATATAAGGACAGATGGCGATCAAAAAGGGGGCAGTAGTTTTTAAACTGTGGCGAAGAGATTAGAAAAGTGATAATGGGCGAAGTTGTAACTTTGTGATAAATAGAAAGTTGAGATTTAACAAGAAGAAGTAATTAGTTTGGATTTGTGAATTAAGTAATTGAAAGGAGATAAAGTGATTTGAGAGGACAGAGACCTTGTAAGAAAAGAATTGCGAAGAATAGTATAGTGTGAACCTGAATTGTTCTATAGACCAGAAAATAAAGAAATAATTTCACAGAATATTGTTTTATCTACTCGAGCCGTAGCTCGCATATTACTTTGGTGTTAGAAGCGGGATAAAACTTATTCTGTGAATAACTATTTCCGTGGTGTGAAATTGCACAAGAAAAAAAAAAAAAAAAAAAAAAAAAAAACGATTTCTGTGTTGAGTTAATTAGTTGCGCAAAATGGGTCGCAAATTGGGAAAACTAACTATAATTCAACTAAAGGCAGAACTCAGTAAGCGGAACCTCGACACAACTGGGGGAAAAGATGCCCTACTGATTCGTCTGGAAGAAGCAGTAACGCAGGTAGGTGAAAATCCGCATGACATAGAGTTTGACGTGGAAGAGGAACCAGCAAGTACAGCAGCCGACCCGGGTATAAAAGTCTGCTTCTGCAACTTAAGTTAGTCATGGACGAACAAAAGAAAGCAATAGAAGACCAAAAGAAGTTTCTGGAACTTAAGCTCGATGACCAAAAGAATTCTATAGAACTTAAGCTGGACGACCAAAAGAAAGCGATGGACGAACAAAAGAAAGCAATGGACAAACAAAAGAATTCTCTAGATGCTCTGGAAAGTAAACTTGATGAGCAAAACAAGAACTTGGAATCCAAATTCGAAGTGATCGAAGAGAAAATCGAGAAGGTTGAGACGCAACTCGAAAAAGTCGAAACTAGATTCGATGAAAGTTTTGAGAAACATGAAACTCAGTTCGGGAAGATAGAGACTCAGTTTGGAAAAGTGGATACGCAATTTGAGATAGTAGGAAAGCAAGTCGAAAATCTTGTTAAGGAGCTCAGCAACGTGAAGAGACAGAAAGTACGGGAATATTCCACTGACGGTCTGAGAAGAAAGGAGATGCAGCCTCCTATCTTCGATGGTCAAACATCATGGCAAATTTATAAAAGGCAATTCGAAGCGGCCGCAATGACCAATAGCTGGGACGATGAAGAGAAGTCCATTGCACTCACACTTGCACTGAGGGGTCCAGCTGCGGAGCTCTTGCAGACCATCCCGGAAGATAAACAGCAGAACTACGAATCTCTGGTTCAGGCTATCGAGATGTGGTTTGGGGATGAACACATGCAGCAGGTGTACAGGGTTCAGCTGCGTAGTCGAGTCCAGAAAAGGGGAGAAACGCTCCAACAGTTGCAAGCGGATATAGAGCGACTAGCCCATCTTTCATACCCTAAAGCCGGTGAGGAGCTTATCAACGAAATGGCGGTGGAAGCTTTTATTCAGGCCATAGAGGACAGACAACTGCAAATGGCTGTAAGGATGGCTGAAAAGCGAACACTCCCCGAGGCATTGGCATTCGCTTTGTCAATGAAGGCTGCGGACCAAGCATACCAGGGAATACACCGTGTCAGGGAAATGTCCGTCGTGGAATGCTCATGCCAGAGAACAGCCGTCATGGATGAAGACAAAGCTCGCGGAAGTCAAATCCGTTGCTGGAATTGCAACCAAACCGGACACCTACAACGGCAGTGCAGAAGTGCACCTAGACGAGGAAATTGTCCACATTGCGGAAGTAGGAGAAGCAGAGAGGAAGCATCTGGCGGTGATAACATCCATCCTGTCAGTCAGACTTCCCAAAACCAGCAGTCGGGAAATGCGTAAGGACCAACTTCGCGGGGCAGAAGTTGGTTACTGGAATCGAGGCCCCCAGGACCACCATTCAAGTTTCGCAAACCAAACGGGGTAACAAGAGCCTGACAGTGGAGGCACTAATCAACAAGAAGAAGTGCGTAGCCCCCATCGACACAGGCGCCACTGCCTCCATTGTAAGAAGAGATATCGTCAGAAGCGCCTGGCTGCACAACACCAACAGCTACTGCCTGAAGACTGCAACAGGGGAAATGGCGAAGGTGTTTGGAGAAGTTCGTCTTACGATTACTCTGGCAGGACTGACGTTCTCCCATGCGTTTCGGGTGGCAGATATATGCGACGAGTGCATCATCGGAATAGACTTCATGAAAGCAAATGAAGTAATCTTGGACATCGGGATGCAAGTACTGAGGTATCGAAATGTGGAGATTCCGATGGTGTACGGAAACGAGAATGCCGTAACTCTCAGGACAGTCATCAGCAAAGACGAAGTTTTGCCGCCGTCTTCAGAGACAATCATTTGGACGAAGCTGGAAGGTGATCTTGGGAGCCACCGATTCTACATAGTAGAACCAGACCCAGAGAAGAATTCTCAAGACTACATCGTGGGAAAGACGTTAGTCGAACCAAAGAACACCATGGTTCCAGTGAGAGTTTTGAACGCAAGACCACACACTGTCAAACTAAGGCGAGGGGAGGTGACTGGAAAATGCACGCCGATTACCGCCGTCGCAACAATATCTGAACATGATGCTCCAAAACCTCTCCCATCACCTTGGACAGCGGAAACGAGAGAGACGATTCTCCAGTCCAGTGAGCTGAATCAGGAGCAGCGAACTATGGCAGAGAATCTTATCAATGAGTACGCTGATGTATTTGCCTCACAGGAACACACCTGGTACAACATCGAATAGACACTGGTGATACTAGACTAATTCGTCAGCCTGCTAGGCGCCTTCCATTGGCAAAGCAGACAGAAGTTGCAGAGATGGTGTCGGCAATGGAGAAAGAAGGTCTGATTGAAAGTTCCAAAAGTCCGTGGGCATCACCGGTTGTACTGGTTAAGAAGAAAGACGGCAGCACGCGGTTCTGCGTGGACTATCGGCAGCTCAATTACGTCACCAAGAAAGATAGCTATCCTCTGCCACGGATTGACGACACGCTAGAGACACTATCAGGAGCCCGATGGTTTTCCACTCTCGACTTGAAGAGTGGCTACTGGCAGGTACAGATCCATCCAGAAGACCGGGAGAAAACGGCCTTTACCGCAGGAAATGGGCTATGGCAATTCACGGTAATGCCATTCGGGCTGTGCAATGCTCCGGCGACTTTCGAACGATTGATGGAATGTGTCCTGCAAGGGTTAACATGGAAAACCTGTTTGGTATACTTGGATGATGTCATCGTCGTAGGAGAAACGTTTGCGCAACACCGAGACAATCTAAGGGATGTGTTTCAAAGGCTTCGAAGTGCCCACCTGAAGCTCAACCCCAAGAAGTGCGCCCTGTTTAGAGCGGAAGTCAAGTACCTGGGACACATAATTTCAGCGAAAGGAGTGAGAACCGATCCGGAAAAGGTCGAAGCGGTGAAAAACTGGCCAGTCCCCAAAGACAAACACCAACTAAGGAGCTTCCTGGGCCTAGCCACCTACTACATACGGTTCGTGAAGGATTTTGCCGGGATCACAAAGAGCCTGCACCAGTTGACGGAAAAGGGGAGTTGAGTGCTAGAAGAGCTTCAAAGCACTTAAACAAAGGCTATGCGATGCCCCGATACTAGCCTACCCCACTCCCGGGGAAACGTTCATTGTGGATGCAGATGCTAGTAATGTCGGGGTAGGAGCCGTACTCTCCCAGGTGCATGAGGGCCAAGAGAAGGTGGTTGCGTACTTCAGCAAGGTGCTCTCTAAGCCAGAAAGGAACTACTGCGTGACAAGGCGGCGAAGCATTTTCACAAATACCTCTATGGGAGGAAGTTCGTTCTTCGCACAGACCATGCAGCCTTAAAATGGCTATTACAGTTCAAGAGTCCTGAGGGTCAGGTCGCAAGATGAATCGAAAGGCTGCAAATCTACGACTACGAAATACAGCATCGTAAAGGAAAACTCCACTCTAATGCGGATGCACTGTCCCGGAGACCATGCAGAACGGATTGTAAACATTGTGCGCGTCAGGAAGAACGGGAGCTGGTTTCCATCCAAAGAATGAGAGCCGAACCTATCGCCGGCTGGAGCGTAGATGAAATCTGGAACGCTCAGAAGGAAGACCCGGATATCGAGCCGATTCTGGCCTGGAAGGAGAACATGGAGAAACCGGACCATCAGGACATCTCTCACAGAAGCCCGACCCTAAAGGCATATTTTGCGCAGTGGGACTCCCTCCATGTCCAAGAAGGTGTTCTGAGAAGAAAATGGGAATCCTCCGACGGAAAGTCGTTTGTAATGCAGCTTGTCGTACCGCAAACGAGGGTCAAGGAGGTGTTACAGGAACTGCATGGCGGGGCGGCCGGAGGCCTCTTGGGAGTGAATAAGACGCTAGAAAAGGTACGAGAACGTTTTTATTGGTTAAAAGCGAAGTAAGATATCGAAGACTGGTGCAGAAAATGCGACGTGTGTGCAGCTAGCAAGGGTCCGAGAATCAAAACTCGAGGTAGGATGCACCAATACAACGTGGGAGCACCTTTCGAACGAATCGCCATTGACATCGCAGGGCCCTTTCCGGAAACCGACAATGGTAATCGGTATATACTCGTAGTGATGGACTACTTCAGTAAGTGGCCGGAAGCGTTTCCGATCCCTAACCAGGAAGCCAGAACCGTGGCGGAGCAGATCGTCTACAATTGGGTTAGCAGATTCGGTGTGCCCTTGGAATTGCATTCTGACCAAGGGCGGAACTTCGAGTCAAGAATCTTCCAAGAGATGTGTCAACTACTCGGAATCAAAAAGACAAGGACAACCCCGCTTCATCCACAGTCGGACGGTATGGTGGAGCGTTTCAATAGGACTTTGGACGAACATCTCTCGAAGGTCGTAGGTGACTACCAACGGGATTGGGACCGGCAGATTCCCTTGTTTTTGATGGCCTATAGAAGTGCCGTGCATAGCACTACTCGACATACGCCGTTCGAAATCTTATTTGGTGGAATAGCTCGTTTACCCAGTGAGGTGAAATTTGGATCTCCTACCAATGAGCCCAGAAATGAAGAAGAGTACGTGGCGGACCTTAGGGAAAGGCTTAGGGACATACACCAAAGGACCAGAAACCAGATTAAGATGACGAGCGACCGCATGAAGACCAGGTATGATGCCAAGGCAACAACGTCAGAATTCCAGGAAGGAGATCTGGTGTGGCTGTATAATCCCCATCGCCAAAAGGGGAAATCACCTAAATTGCAGCGGAACTGGGAAGGTCCCTACAGAATAGTAACCCGCATCAACGATGTTGTCTACCGCATCCAGCGAGGACCAAGGGCCAAAATGAAAGTGGTTCATGTGGACCGACTGAGTCGATAAAATGGCCGAAATGAGGATGCACTTGTTCGGGACGAACACGTCTAAGAGGGGGGCAGTGTAGTATAATAATAACTACGCTCCCTAAAAGTATGATGCAACAAATTCCGAAGTGTCTTTTCATTCTGGCAGAATTTTGGTTCGAAGTGTCCTTTCATTCGAGGTTCGTGTCTGCGGTTTCCGCAGTTCATGTCTACGAAAGAGACGGATAATATCACGGATGAGAGGGAATTATAACTGCAAGAATGATTGTCATCTTGGAATTTCTCTTGTTCCAGTGGTCGAAGAATTTGCTAGAAGTTTCTAGCTATCAGAAACTTCTGCTATATAAGGACAGATGGCGATCAAAAAGGGGGCAGTAGTTTTTAAACTGTGGCGAAGAGATTAGAAAAGTGATAATGGGCGAAGTTGTAATTTTGTGATAAATTGAAAGTTGAGATTTAACAAGAAGAAGTAATTAGTTTGGACTTGTGAATTAAGTAATTGAAAGGAGATAAAGTGATTTGAGAGGACAGAGACCTTGTAAGAAAAGAATTGCGAAGAATAGTATAGTGTGAACCTGAATTGTTCTATAGGCCAGAAAATAAAGAAATAATTTCACAGAATATTGTTTTATCTACTCGAGCCGTAGCTCGCATATTACAATATACTATATTCCTGAGGGCAAGAAAACTAATATTTGATCACCTAATTGAAGTATTTGACTTTTGGCATCAAACTTAATATTTAGACACTAAACTCAATAATTGTTCACCGAAATCAGGGCCTTACGAAATCTTGGAGTATGTACAAATCATTGCGTGGATCCGCCAAGTCCAGTTTGAAGGCTTGAGTGTGTATGCTGGATTTCTACAATGTTAACTTTTATGTTCTGTTACTATATATAGGTACATACATATGTTCGTACCGAAGTAGAATAACATTGAAAGTGTATGCCTTCCATCTCCTTCCCCTCTTTTTTCTAGTAGTATAAATATAAAATCCTTTAATGAAAAAACTGGATATACATAGATACATATGTATACCATCACATTTTAAGGATACACACGCACGAATGTGCATATCCGTTTTGAGAGATTTTATCAGGACACTTTTTTTACGACTTTTCCCTGAAGTAAGCGGATGTGGCTGTTGCAATATGTTAAATAATTTGATAGATTCTGATAAGATATTCACAATAAGATTTAAGCATCACCGTAAATAGCTTTGGGAAACCCAAATATGTTTTTTTTTTTAAGAAAATGGCCCCAAAAAGAGGGCGTGACGATTTGTAGGGAAAGCCAACGTCTACATATTTTTTTAAAGACAATATTTTTCAGTTGCTAGTAAAAATAAGGGTTTAAGCATTTTTTTGGTTCGACACGTGCATGCTCCTGATTTTTGATTTATGTTTGATCTTAAATTACAACACCGGTGATCTCCAGTCGTGTCAACCCACGGATTCGCATACACACTTGCGTTACAGTTTTAAGATGGTATATGTGTCGCTAGGCTCACCTGGATATTTTAAAATTCCTTAGATGTGATTTTCCCCTTAGTCGTCTTCTACGACAAGATAAACCCCCTAAACGTGTATATGATCAGCTTCAAAAGATATAACGATCTAACCATGTCCGTCCGTCCGTATGTCACCATTTTTAGGCTTTCAATTTTGAGCTAGTAACATGAAATTTGGTATATAAGCTTTCTAGAATCCAAAGCAGTACAAGTATACATATTCTTAAAATTGTCCCTCAGGCACGCCCACTTTTAAAAATGTTTATTTTTCTCAAAATTTTTGTTAAAAATTGAAAAATTATTCTCATTACAGAATATATAGATGCTGACGTTCTCTACATTTCGTCCATATATTACGCATACTTATGCCAACTTGTTTGGGGCATTTTCATGTATATCATGTATTGCTTTTCCGAAGTTATTTACGGTGATGCTTAAATCTGTGAATATTTCGTCAGAGTCCGTGAACTTTAGCTTTTTGGGAACCACGTCCACTTTCTAACAAAAAGTTGTAAAGACAGTTTTATGATAAAATTTCTTCTTTCTTTTATAGTTTTCACAATGCAATGCTCACTTTATTAGGAGTGAGTTAAAAGATGGCGAATAGGGTATCAAACGATCCGTTCTAGAGGGATTGTAACTTTTCTGAGTATAACCCCCATATCTAGTCCCTCCCTACAAAAAACAAACTGTACCAATTGAATATTATTGACATCGTTCATTTAAGCTTAAAATGGACCGAAATATAGCGGACCCGCTCGAACTCCTAATGTTTTATCGCTTCTTTCATATTCAATGTTGCACTAAATATACTAAGCTACATTCTCCCGCAACACTTGTCAAAAATTGAGTTATTGGATTCACCTAACAGCTTCTAAGAGTATTCAATGATCAGCAGAACAATCAACGTTGGGATTTGATCATTGAAACTGGCACTGATTTAAAAAATAAATCTAGGTATATGTACCTAACTTAGCAGTTGTTCGTTAAAATTAGGTGTTCTCTCTATCACTAGAGGATAATTTTACTTTTAATGCTTTTAGGAAGGGGACAGTTCTAAAAAAGTTTGATAAACGCTGGAATAGGGTAGACATATGAAAAGAAAGAAAAAAATAAAAACTAAATTTAACTTACAAATGTATTGCTCTGTATTTTCTGCAAGAAAGTTTCAGTTTCCGTTTCAATAGCGGATTCTTAAAAAATATCTCACCGATAAAAATCGAATACTTTAACTAACTTATAAATCCCAATAGCCTTTCAAATAAATAGAAACTAAAAAAATATATTTGAAGTATAGATTTATTCCCCAATTATACAACAATAAATATTTTTATATATTTCTTTAATTTTTCAAGACAACACGATTGAAGCTAACGAAGAGCCCCTCAGCCTTGAGCTGATACCATGCTCAACATGCAGTCGCACCTTTGTGGCGAAAACCCTCGAAAAACATATTCGAATTTGCGAAAAAATGACCGTGAGGAAGAGAAAAATTTTCGATTCATCACGTCAACGACGAGAGGGTACAGAATTGGCCGCATACCCATTGCCTAAGAATTTTGGTTTACCAGCAGTAAAAGTAGAGAGGGGTCTATCGCCCAAACCAATACAGGTAAGTTTACACCTATCTTTGTTTGTTCCCACAATTATCTAAAGAACTTACTATTATTTAAGGCGCCACCCCCGATCCTCTCCCCAAAGAAGCCACCCGAAGATGTCGTCAAGCCGTCTGCACCAGTAAAATCGAATACCCCGGTAGCTTTGAAGAAACTTACAAGCCCTTCACCGACGTCAGCTAACTCATTAGGAGCGCCAACAGGTTATTCCACTTCAGGGCCCAAGGAGCGTTCACGGGCTGCGGTTGTCGCGAAACGCATTCAACCGCCTCCTGCTGAATCATGTCCTTACTGTGAGCGCTGCTTTGGTGTTAAAGCATACGACCGCCACGTTGAGTGGTGCAAGGAAAAGGCTTTAATTGCGTCCATCAAACAGAATACCACCAACTCTCAGGTGGCAGCAAAGGAGCGCCTAGAGGCAAGAATCAAATACAGGGCACCATGTCTAAAGTGAGTTCAACAAAGTTATCTCACACAAAATACATATCAAACTTCTTTATTTTTAGAACCAAACGATCTGTAAATAGAGACAAGTACTCATGTCTAAATGATGAGAACGCAGACATGCAGGCCTCCATGGAGGAACACCATTCGAAAGCATCAATCATGACATCTTCAATGACGTCATCGTTCATGAGTGATGGGTAAGTGGTTTGGAGAATGTTTTCTCTAGGTTCTAAGCCAATGATACTGTCAGGATAATCATTCATCCCCTTCTTTCAATTTGATAAGCTCGAAACCCCTCAAGAAGCTTAATCCACTTAAGAAAATCCCAACGTCAGCTCCAAGGCAACCACAGCTGACACCACAGGAATCTTCGAAGAATAAAAAACGATCCACTTGTGACTCGAACAATCTAATTAAAAATTCTTCTGCTAGAAGTAGAATTGAATCATTGAAGAGCGTGTCAACGGATACTGTGTCTAGTGTTGTTACTGCTGGTCGAATGAGTGATGGTGATTTGGAGCAATTATTCGAGAAGGAATTTCAAAGCAAGATCACGTCGAATGGGGCTAAAATGTATGCTGACACGCAAGGTATCTACTACTATTATGGAGATTTGAATTGCGCCAACTCGGTATTTTTGTATCTTTGTTGGCTTTACGTTACAAGTAATTGTGTGTGTATGTGCACTCTGTGTGAGCTTTCACTGTTGTTTTAGTGCATTTTGTCTAGTCCAAATGTTTGTTTTGTGTCTTTTGTGAAAATTGGATGTTATTTTTTTATATGTAAACTTGGTGTAATTTGTAACTACTTTGAACAACATCTCCAAAAAGTTTACTTTGAATTGAACTTCTGTGCAGTGCCTGCATGGTTTAGCTAGTGTTGTATCTCTGAAATCTTAATAGATCTACCAACATACTTAATTAGGCTGGGTTTCTTGGCTTTGAGCATTAGCGCCCAAAGCACAAAATATTATTACGCTCAAATAGTGAAACATTACATACAAAATCGGAACAGAAAATGTCACAATACCCATACGTAATGGCACAGCGAAGTGCTGAAGTAATTTATAATATCGCATATACCAACGCCACATCGCCCAAATAATCAACAATTTCTACCTGCACAAAATGTTTGAGTGTGACATTTATTGATTAGGTTTGGGGTTTCCGAAATAGACCGAAAGAAAGTAGTCCTCTTTGAGGTGTGCTGTAGGGTAAGGATTTAGATCCCTATCTACTCCTGTAATATAGGCCTATTAGTCCATTGTAGCTTGGTTATAAGCCGCCTCATTTGCTGGAATCTAATGTTTTGTCGCAGAACGTAATCCTATCTGCCTATTTTACAAAGAGCAAACATTGGCAGGATTCTACTTCTTTTGTACCTCATCCTATTGAATATAATAATAATAATATACCTAGGGCAGTGGTTCCCAAACCCTGGGTTGCGGAACTATAATCTGTATCATCAATAGCGAGCTTTACACAAAGTTTCATACAATGACACAGAGGTAAAATCGATAATTTTCTATAGTTGTGGTATTGATTAGTATGGTATGGATTAGTATCTTGTGCAACAAGACTTTTTGCACATTTTTGTTCACTGTTCTGTGTTGTACCATAACTGGAAAAAAATTGCCTCCCATTAAGGATTTAAAACAGCAGTTCGAGTTGAAACGAAATTTTAGTAACGTCTGTCTGCAATCTCGTTAACAGATCAGTATCAAGCTTTTACATCGCAATGCTTTTGATTATAAGGCTTATATAGCTATTTGACCACTACTGCCCTCATTCAAAGCTAAGACGCATCATGGAATATACAAAAGTAATGCGGAAGTCATACGGTAACCTGAGTAATGTTTACATCGTTTGAGATAAAGAAACTCCTGGTTCGAAACGTCCGTCTCTATAGCAATAGGGCCACCAAAACCATAGGTTCGGGTCACGAACAATGCGTTTTGGAACCACTGACCTAAGTTAACCTTTCTGATTCGGGAGAAGTCGGGATAGTCACTTCTTTAGTGCTCATATGATTCGTCGTCATCAAAACACGTCTCACAAATGTCTAAATGAAGAATAAGACTACGCTCACCAAATTTAACAGAAAGTTGGTTCTGCTCTATTAAAATTTTCGTCTCAAAATATATGTCAAGCTAACGCCAATCGTAATATCTCAGTCATTTTCTTATTTTTTCAGTATGATAAGGTACAGCGAATTCATTGCTGAGGATCGATGTATAAGTGATCACTCTAACCCTACTTTGGCTATAGTGTCAGCTATTTCATGTCCTGATATCTGCAGACTCATGTACATATATATAACCCTAGAAAATCGCTTAAGTCATTTCAGCCTTTCGATAACCTTGTCTTCAATTCTCCAATGCAATTTTTTTTTTCTTTAATGTACTAGAGATAACTTGTGAAATATACTGCTCCATTGGATATTCCTCTGGTTAAATTGAATTGTTCAAGAAAGCTCGTCTGCTAGATACCCGGCTAAATAAAAATAGTTCTTCTTGGTAATAATCATTTCAGCAGAAACCTGCTTCCTTACAGTCTTGTGCAAATGAATCTAAACAAAAGTGGCCATTTTCAGATATTCCTTTATTGGCCATACAAAATTAACAAAATAATAAAAAAACATTATAATTTGTATGCATTTTAATAAAAAAATATATCTATAACTAAGTGTAGTGGGGTGACTCCCAATATCACATTTTGCTCAGGTGAGGGATAGACTCTCATAGTCCCTCTTGTGCATACGCAAACCAGCTTTCTCAATTTTTCCAGGGTTTTCCTTGTCGTGGTCAGCATGGTTTTTCTTACCCATGCTACTACTCCGTATATTATAATGGGTATGACCATTATAGTGTATAGTTACCCAAGTGCGGCTGGGTTGCATCCCCAGGTTTTAAATGAAAGTTTGAGTTGCTCTACCACAGCTTCTTTACGTTTTTTTCAGATAAGTTTACTATCTAGATTCAATTTAATATGGTGTTGGCCGGGTAATAATTAATTTTTAATATCTACTGCACATTCGACGACATTGCCAATGGATATTGAGGGCATCTACGAAATTCATCTACCCCACTACCGATCAATCCTGTCAATTGTAGGCATTGCGAAAATATCTCCCAATCTAAAACAATGGAGATGTATTCACTTTAATGTATTGGTATTGCAATAGAAAGTCCTGGAACTTTTGGAGAGGTCGATCTTCGTACTAGTTGATCGTCTCTCCTGCTTTGCAATGTCTCTTTGGCACTCTTTCAAGCTGGGGGAGTAAAAACCTCACCGTATCATTTAAAAAAGTGAAGATTGTGGATCGCATGGCAATCACTGAAACTAGTTTATATTATATCGCTTCTATCCTGAGCTATTCACTGTCCCATTTACATAGTTCCCTCTTTAAAGTTATTCTATTTTCCAATCAAATTAGTTTTGTATTAAACTATTTTCCTGTGCTTATTTTTCATATTGTAATACTACTCGCTACATCTGCATTCAATTAATCAACCCATAGATTTAAAATTAACCGCACTACAAGCCCCAAACACTAAAAATGAAACAAATTGTCCGATATATGAGTATCCATTAATTCGAATCCTGTCATGAAATTCTATTTCTTATGCAGCAACAAAATTAGATTCGAAAAAAATATCCACGACCACAACGAAAAAGAAAAGAATGGAAACACCGACGATGGCACCAGAAGCTACGCCGAATCTCGAAAACTCATGCAACAGTCTACGCCTAATTAAGGAACGCATTGAATTCTTCAATTGTTCATCGTCGACATCTTCAAGCACATCGTGTCAGGCGGGAGCAGTAGCATCAACGGACCAAGTTCCGGGTTGTTTACCAAAAAATAAATCATTCATTGTGAGGTTTGTAGTGCGTTCAAGCCCAACTAGTGTCACATTTGATATCGACTGATTCTGGTCAGCTGTTTGTTTGTTCTATAATGGAATTGAAATTAACTTTTTAATTTTTTTTTGTTTTGGGCTCTTTAATGCTGGCATTTACCTTTTGTGACACTAGAGCAAGATTACTCATTTAATTACGCCCCTATATCCTGACAGTATCGATTATATATTAAAACATAACTAACGTTAACATATAAATTAATCACATACTCTGAATATTTCAGTGGCCTCTCTGATAACTATGATCCATTCTTATCAGCCAAACGACAACTGGAAGAGCTCTGCTCTCCATCATCACCGACCGATGGCGTATTCTCTTCATCCAACTTAACAACTACACCCAAAACACCCACGAAACCATGTACACCTATCATACCAAACAAGATGTCAACATCTCTTACATCGACCACATCACTGACAAATCCCCGACATGCTTTGACCACGGTCAAATCCAATTTCCGTCGTACATCATCCCTGAGAGCCCCTCGTCGCTCACCACTTCCAATGCCAACGCGCCCGATTTTCTTCCCGACATCCCACAAGCAAAGACCAAACATTCAACGTGGTCTCTCGGACGAGGGCCCCATTTCATCAAATTTTCTCAAACCTGAGGAATATGATGAAATGCCTGTCCGTGCGGTTTGTGTCAATGACTTCGCCATATCGAACACACCCAGAGTAGTTCGACGTGACTCTAATGCTGCTGCAAATCGAAAGAATTTGCGACTCCATTTGCCTAGTACTGGGCAGAGCAGCAAAGATGGTTCACCAACTCCCCCAATCGGTGCTGGAAACAGCAATTTGTTAAAAACCGACTCTTTAGCTGTGTTCTTGAAGTATGAAAATGAAGCTAAGACAGTAGAAAATCCAGTGATAAATACAAAGGAACTCAAAGATAAGAGTAATACTTTGAGTAAGCAAAATTCCGCTAAAAGTGTCATCCTCTCAGATGAGCAGGCACCAATCAATCGCGCTTTAGAAATGCCAGCTAAGGTTGGTAATTTCAATATAGGAAATGGCAACGTGAACAACATTAAATTGGAGCCAATTGTTAGACCAAACACAGCTAAGCAAAGTGCGTCACCGCAACCGGCCAAGCTAGTATCGTCAACTGTTGTTTCACCAGTGGTGACCAAGCCCTTCAATCTGAATTTGATTTTTGATACTAGGGATCGCTTAGCTGGTGTTGAAAGTGATTACATTGATCCGAAGCTGATCAACGTGTGTGATAACTTATCAATGGAATTTGGAAATGATTTGCCGCTGTCATCGAACTCATCGTCCTCACCATCTTCTTCAGGCGGTGACCGTAATGAACGGGATACCGAAAAAGTCGATCACGCTGAAAACAGCGTTCATCTGTCATCGTCATCCAATTCCAGTCCTAGCCCGCTAACATTCAAAAAAGCATCATCACCCGCGCCACAACCGAAGGTGACACATGTCACCAACAGTTGTACCAATAGTAACCGCAGTTCCAGTGGTGACAGCCGTAATCTATTGAAACGTAAAATACGATTAGGTCGCAATCAATTTCTCTATGATGCCTCACCAGAGAACGAAGCCCTCGATAACGACGCCGATGATGAGGATAACAATCGATCATCGTGTGAGCATGACAGACGTAAACTTCACCAACACACACCACTATTTCCGCCAACAACCAAAAACTTGGCAACAACCACAAATATACCACCATTTTCCCCGTCAACATTTGATGAATTCGATTTCGAAGAATTCCTGTCATCTTTCGACAATGACGATGAACAGTTTCCGTCATTGTTCAAGGACTGTCGGGAATTCTTAATGAATCGTTCGACACTCAATAAACGTTCTAACATCGATAAAATGTTACCCTACAGATCAACCAATGAGATGCTCAGCAATTCTGGCCGGAGGTCCGAACAGGATGTGGAACAGAATCTTAACTGTGGTGAGATCAGGAAACATGGTGAGATATTCATTAGTATTGAAACTGATCATAATGAGAATGATCCTCATCCAAAAAATGATCCTTTAGTTGCGGCCAATCCAACGGCTCAAATCGAGGAGGTCGATGTGAATGACAACAAATTTCGGAAAATCGAGGACGACGATGTCGATGATGAAGATAAGGATCGTCGTGATGATGGTCGTGTCGGTGATGAAGAGAGTGACGATCGCTTGCGAATGAGACGCATCAATTTGCTGAACGATTTTCCAAATGTTAGATTGAACAATGCGAAGAATTTGATACAGCAAATGCACGAAGACTTCCAGGATCTGCATGCAGCCGCAGCGGCTAATGTCGAAGATGTGATGAATGGTAATAGTATAGAACAGATAACCGGAAGTTCACTCTATCCCGTTGATTCAGATGAGATCAGCAGTATTGAGAGTTATCCAGTGCGCAGAGGCGGTAGTGGCAGTGCCGGAGGAGGAGGCGGTGTCGTTGTTCAATCGAAGCACAGCGCAGATTCAGCTTATGGAAGGTAAGTTGCATATTCAATGTTCCTCTTTTTATTTTCTTATGTGAGAATAAGTTAAAAATAGATAGTCTTCCCCGAAAAAATGTATGCAGTTTTGTGAGGGGCGCGTACGAAGCTATAAGCGGTTGAAATTAATGTGATGTCATAGGCCAAAAGTGTGAAAGAATTGTATATCCATATTTAGGTATACATTCACATATTTTTTTTTATTTCATTACTGACGGAGGGGGACGACTTGTTTATGTGATTACTTTAAATAGAAATTTTCTTGTTGTTCTAAATAGATTTGAAGAGTTGGCAATATTGAAAAAGTTATCAATACCTACTGCTCATCAAAGTTACTGTTGAAAAACTTCTAAAAGTCACAAAAAAAGTCTCATTTTGTCACAACAAATTCACAAAATTCAGTACCAAAAATAAAGAACAAGTTTTATTTAAAATTCAAATAAAACATCTAGGTACAAAAAAATTACAATGAAGTGAAATAGGAATGCAGAATTTCTGAAACCAATTAAAAAAAAAAAATGTCGGTATGGAGAACCGTACGTCACAAAATCATTCTTCAAAACGTAAGTGACATTGTTATGGTTATATGTATATAGGTACATGTGTATTTAGGCACAAATGTATGCATACGAGTAGAGTTCAAAAATAACTTTCAACATTTATTTTCATCTCACAGAGTTATTCCAATCGGCATTTACATTTAGGTCTTGCTCCGAGATATATTTATATATATTAACCTTTCCACTCTTTGCTTGAGTTATTTTACTAATTTCAAATATATCACTCCTTTGTTGACTTTTTTTTCTATAAAAACTGAATGGAAGTGATCAACCTAAAATTTCTTTCGTACGGGTACGCTAATTCAACATTTTTAACATCTGCGTATAATTTCGATAAAATCTCGCTATTTCTATTAACGTCCCTTCCTCGATTTATATCCTGCTTAGAAGTGAATTATCTGCCGATGACTCGTTTAGCTTGTTTCTTGAACAACTACGGAAAAACTTTCATAGAAAATATTTTGAGGTTTAAATTAAATTACATTTTTTGAGATCTTTGAGGACTATCCAAACAGTCTTTTCTGATAGGCTTAATTTAAACTTTTCTTTTCGTCTCGCAAACCATTGTAGCGTGTTCCAGGCGGAGATAATGGCAATAAGGGAAGTCTTGTCTTGGCTAAAGGAAAACTTGATATCGTCCATTGATATCCGCATCTTTTCAGACAGCCAAGCCGCAATCAAATCCTTGGAATCTTCCTTAACAAATTCTTTAACAGCTCTAGACTGCCGATCGTCTCTTATAGAGATGGCGAAGCAGTTTAACATTCACCTAATTTGGGTGCCGGGGCGTAAGGATATTCCAGGCGAACTTACCAGACATGGAACAACAATTAACATCCTTCCAGCCAAAAGTTTACTGGGTATGCCTATCGCCACATGCAAACTTAAATTAAAGCTGGATGCTACCGTAAAAACAAATTCTAGATTAATAAGGAGTACAACTTGTCTAGCGACTAAACAGATTTGGCCTATGCTGGATCTGAAACGCTCTAGGAATTTGATTTCTCTAAATAGGAAGCATATTAGCGCTGTTATAGATGTCATAACTGGACACTGTCTAATAGGCAAGCATGCAACAAAGCTTGGCGTCTTCTCTAACGATTTCTGCAGAAGCTGCATGGACGAGGAGTAGGAAGAGACTATTCTTCACCTTCTTTGCACCTGTCCAGCTCCACCTCCACTTAGGAGCCTTCTGTTTCAATGACCTAAATGATCTGAATAATATTGACGTTAGGTATATTATATGCTTCAACAGAAGCTCCAAACGGTTCAACGAGTAGGCTAGAGGCCGCGTCTCTTCTTTTCAAGTCGCATGAGCTGTTCTCGTTCCCAAATTAAAAAAAAAAAAAACAATCACTTAAAACAAGGTGCTCTTGTTGCATTTTAAGAGAAGGAATCCATGTGGGTTCTAAAGAGTCAATCTATTGTTTCAATCATGTGTTGTTCCTCAAGAAATTATTTTATTTCAAGTAACTGTTTGATCATCAGATAAGTGTAATTTCAACTTGTGGAAACGTCAAGTAGTGGTATACATTTTTTGTGTCTATATACAGGGTGGCTGATGAATATTGCTACATTAAGAAACTCAAATAACTTTTTTTTCAGTGTATGGAATTCATTTTTCTTTTATTCATGTTAAAGCTCATTCAATTTTATTAAATATAGCTTAATTAGTTTTAAAAATAATGGAATTTAAATGCCCCCCTGCTCGTTGATGCATGTGCGGCATCTTACCAAAAAGTTGTTCATTACTGCTTGGAGAGTTGAGACAGGAATAGCCGCAATTGTTTCTCGAATGGATTGCTTTAGTCCATTCAAATTTGTTGGTTTTGCTTTGTAGACTTCCTGTTTGCAATAACCCCACAAGAAAAAGTCAGGCGACCTGGGGGGCCAACGGAATGTGGAGTTTCTGGATATCAGCTTATTGGGAAATTTTCGTCGCAATTCTGTCATAACAGGCCGGGCTATGTGAGGAGTTGCACCATCTTGCTGAAACCACACAGAGTTGAAAGAAATTCTCATTCGGCGTAATTCTGGATAGAAAAACTCTCTCAACATGCTCAAGTAACGGTCTCCAGTAACCGTAACGGTGTGACCGTTTTCTTCGAAGAAGTAGGGCCCGACAATGCAGCGTGATTAAACTGCACACCACACTGTGACACGAAGTGGATGCAATTCCGTCTCATGGAGTATCTTTGGGTTGGAAGCACTCCATATTCGACAATATTGTTTGTTTATGTTGCCTTTTAAATCGAAATGGGCCTCGTCAGACATAAAAAGACAGTTCAACATGTTTCCGTCCTCTTCCACCATTTGAAGCATCTTCTGGCAAAATTCCAAGCGAATCGGCAAGTCTGCTGCGTTCAGTTTGTTGGCCATTTGAATTTTATATGGGAATAAGTCCAAATCATTGTGCATAACTGACTGCAATGACTGTCTGCTTATACCCATTTGAGCAGATAAGCTTCTTGTCGAAACTCTTGGAATGTTTTGTATGGCAGCAGCTACAGCAGCGATTTCGATGGTAAGGTCTTCTTTCGACTGTCCCATGCTCGGCAAAATTGTTAACAAGTCTCATTATGGTCCATCTGCTCGGAGGATTGCCGCCAAACGTGCGCTATACTCTCTTTGAACCGAAACTACGGACTCCAGTGCGTGATAGCGGCGGACAATCCAAATTCTTGTTTCAGTGTCCCAGTTATCCATATTTGTTAAATCTAAAAATCAATCTGCAAAATAAAAAAGAAATTAACCAGATTCATTAAATAGAAAAAAAGTTATTAAATTTTTTTTTTGGTAGCTTTAAAAATTGTTCTCAAATTATGATACAACAATTAAACAAATATTTAAAAAACATATGTACGAATATAAATCTTGCGTAGTTTCCTTCCACTTTCAATTTGTTGACAAATATTCACATCCTTATGTACCTACAGTGGTTCAAATGAATAATCGGAACTTACGCAGATTACGTGAAAATAGATGGAAAATACAATTGATATGTAGGAAGCTTGTTTTTTTTCGTGTACGAAAAAAACATCCGCAAACGGAAATAACTCCGTTTTAAAAGTCAAACAAATAATCCGGCAAGGTGGTAACTCTTGCCAACATAACAGTATTTTTCTTAATTCAATGCTGTTATACTGAATAATAAGTGTTAGCATTCTTGTTGACGTGTGTTAAACATAATGGCTCCAAGAGGAAAACAAACAATTGTTGAAATACACCGCTTGATTGAAAGAAAGGTTGCGGAATTTATGGACCTCCATTTTTGTCAAAATTTGGTAAAATCAATGCCAAATAGATTTAAAGCTGTAATTAAGTTAAAAGGATTTGCAACTAAGTATTAATTATCAAATATTATCACTTTTTATCATATTTTATTTGTTTGACTTAAAAAATTGAGTTGTTCCGTTTTGTTTTTTTTTTTTTCTTAAATCAATTAGAAAATATTTTATTTTTAAAACAAATTTTGAAAATAAAGAAAAACTAAAAGCTGAAATGAATACAATAAGCCATAGAAGGGAAAATTACTTCACGTAAACTATAGCTAGTTATTTATCGAAGAACTTACCTGCAAATTTAATGAAGCTTAATTTGAAAATCCGCCAGAACTTCTAGAATTTTTCTTTTAGGAATTGGACCTTTCCTAACGTTTTTACAGCAATATTTATTAATTTCGGTTTAAGTTCAAAAAACTGTAAATTTACTCCAAGAATTGATTTGTACATTCGAGTGGCACTATCAATTATCAAAAGGAGTGGTCTACCTTTTGCACTCCTTCGAAGTTAATTTTCCATAGACTGAACTTTTAATTCAAGAAACTTCCAGATATTATGTAAGGATATCGTCCAAATGCCTAAAATGACGCTCACGCAACTCCAAATTACAAACACTGCACTTCGATTTGACTGTGCTTGCATTATATATGTATTATACTAATCTGCAATTCAGCATCACAATAATTATTGAAAATGTCTAAATAAAATTTATTTTTTTCTCTCAATGATATCTCTCAGTTATTGACCAGAACCTAAAAAAAATTGAAATAATTGTTTCTCTCCGACCAAGAGCTAAAAAAGAACGGTGATACAAATCGGTTATTAAGTGATCTTATTTCAAAATCTCAACAACTAAAAGTAATTTAAAAATCTTTCAAAAGTTTGAGAGTTGAGGACAATGGTACAAAATTCTGAATATTTACAAAATCCGTCTTCCAATTGTACGAAATTTGACATGCTTTAGGTCCCCTTTAAGTTCTACAACCTACAAAATGATTCTTTAAAATCTGTTCATTCTGATAGATGTTATCGTGAACGAATGCAATGAGTGATTGAATAAATACAAGTGTAATAAGAAATCGCGCATTTTTCCAAAACCAATAATCCGATTGTCACCAGAATAAGTGAATTCTAGTCCAGGTTAATAGGTTGCAAAAGGAATCATTCAAATCGGTGCATTTTTACACTAGTTATTGGAAACTAATAGCTAAATTAAACAAAATCAACTGTGTTTTCAAAATCGCTTATCCAGCACCAACAGATTTTGAGTCCTAGTTCAGATAAACATTTAAAAAAATAAATACAAAGAGGTGAATTTTTGCATAATGAACGAACAAAAAATAAGAAAAAAAAAACAAAATTAACTGCACTCTACAAAACCGCCAGTCCGTTTGACTCCAAAATCGAGTTTATAGTCCTACTTCACATTAATAGTTACCAAAAAGAATCATTGAATTCTGCTGTTTCGCAGAATTTATAGTGAACGAAAAAGCATGCTGACATTGTTCAAAATTAACTATATTTTCAGAACCATCATAATAGGGCTCCAGTTCCCACACCAAAAAAGTCGAAATATATGAGTGAAAAAATTAAAATTCAAAACCGTTAATCTGATTGGTAACGATGTTTTGACACGATCACCATACTTCCATTTCCTTACCACACATAAAGAAATTACAGTAGTAGAAAAAATAATAATAAAAAAAAACTGTATTACAAATCCTACTTCTGATTGTAATAATAATTCTTCTTTGCACCATAGTAATGTACACGAAGCAAAGTTGTGTGACCAAACATTTTCTGTAGACCAATTTTAAAATAAAACTTGACCAAAATGGACTACTTGTTAAAATGACTTTGAAAACTATTTCTTCTTTAAAATCGTATACATAGGTACATAGAAAACAATGTGCATAAATGTTAACGAACGCAGTGTTTTTAAAACGGTTTAAATCGTTATGTTCATACGAGCGAGCGGTGGAAAAACACTAGTCCGCAATGCCGTCACGGACACGCTAGTGTCTAAAAAAAAAATCGCCAAACACAACTTCGTTCGCACATAAAAATGCTTAAAAACTGTTACTATTATTCCATATGAAAAGCATACTCGTACAGGGCATTTTGCCGGTCATATTCTGGTATAACTTTTAAATTATTGAACGGATTTGAATGAATTGAAGCCTCCAGATAGAATCTTTTTTTTCGGGTGCTCCTTCACAACACATGGGAAAACGATATGAAATAAACAATCCGTTGCTTGTACAAGAAATGTGATATCTCGCAAATTAATAATAATATCAAAATCTGACTAAGTTACCGTTGTAGATCCGAAAACACTCTTCTTTTTTAAGTGTTTGGGTACTGTGGAAATGCGTGGTGAGATACTCATTTTTCACAGACAAATTTAAAATGTTTAATTAAAAAACAATATTTTTGAAATCTACACAAAGAACTCTTTTCAGCGATATGTCACGTGCCCGTACTCGAGTCACCTCCAAAATGACGGCTTTTCCAGAACTGACACAAACATTGTGTTTGTGTCATTCTTCTGCATGACTTGCATATAAGCTTTTATAGTCCAGGAGGTAAAGGGTGGGTAGTGCCGGACGCACTAGCGAAACCAATAAGGTTCCGTGGTCTATTTACGAAACCCTGAAAAACAGCGTTAGCAGATCCGCCTGGTTTCACCCTTATGGAAGAAGTTCCTTATTTTGTTGCTTACTTTTAATTTAAATGCCATTTACCCATTAGGCAAAAAAACAATTCAAGTCTTGATTTCTTTAGGCTCATAAATTTTTATGAAACAAGCTCTAAAGTTAAAAACATATTTAGGAGCCAAAAAAGTTCGAAAGAACTCAATTGATATACGAAAAAAAGATCTTTCCAAAAATTGAACCCAATCCCAATACATATTAGTGGACAAACCGTACTGCACGCTAAAGGAGATAAACACTTTGGGGATGACACTAGACGTCACATTAAGATCGAAGGCGCGTGTAAAAAAAAGAAGAGCTCTATCTGAAATACCGAAAAATGTACTGTCTAATTGGACGAAACTCGTAAGTTAAATATCTAAAACAAACTGCTTTTTTTTTTATTTGTATTTTTTTGTTGTCTGGCGAAGTTCGGCTAACGACACAATTGTTATTTTAAAGTTTTCAAGTGTTGTAATCGTACCACCAAGGTCCTCAATCAATGCCTGTTCATCAAATGGCTTAAACGTTTCTTCTAGGTTCTCGGCAAATAAATCCACCTTCTCTTTGTCCCCTTTTGCCCATTCGCATTTGGGTTTTTTTTTGATACCTTTCATGGCTTTCCAGAGTGAGTAAATTGAATTTTTTTTTTTGATAGGCAAGCTTTCGAAATATATAGAAATGTCGTGATTTTTGAAATCTTCGCTTTTTTGAGTTTATTATTCATGTACATATATATATAGGTGGCTCGAATGACTTTTATGCTGGGGAACGCGGAATTGTTGCCATCTTCTCGTAAAAGTTTTTTTTTATCCGGCGGATATTTAATTTCGCTACTTGCGACTTTGTCCTTTTGTTGCTAGTTCATCTAGGCGCTCTTTTTTACTTTTTTACTTGCAACAACATATTATTGGGTCTTTCAGTTCAGTCTGTTTATCTGACAGTCTGCACGCAGTGTAGACACGTCTGCGGTGAAAACGGTTGGACGGATTTTCTTCAATCTTCATATCTGGGATCTGTAGGCTTACAATTCAAGGCGAAACCGGAATTTTCATTTCAAACCCAAAATTCGATATTTGAAATATGGTGGACATATGTACATATGTACAATATGTACATACATACATATATTATCAGGTGGCGTACCACATTTTCGAAAAAAAACTAACGGTATTTTACATAACAACAAGTTTTTAAAAATTTACTATAATATTTATCGGCTATGGCTCTATCGATTTTGTTCGAATTTAATATATAAACAATATTTAATATATGCAATGTCATGGCATACCAAGTTGTGAAAAATTGTGAAATGTTTTCTTTAATTTTAACGGATTAAAAAAAAAATTTTTTGCATATAAACAAATAAGGGTGGTATGATCAAAACTTTCCTTGACGTTCGTAAATTTCTAACCACCCTTTTTGCGATAAAAAAGTGTATTAGGTCGAATGTATTTTTGCTGTGTCGTAAGGCCAATAGTTAGTTCCCCTGTTGAAAAGAAGTCAACACAAAAGTAGTCTGCCTTTCGGTGAATTTCATCTTGAACCCCAAAAGATGTGTTTCGCATTGAAATCAGCACCAATAAAATTCGGTCCAAGTGAGAGAGACCCATTAAAGTTATTCGTTTCTAGCGTGCGTGGGCAATAAATGGACGCGATGTTGTACCTACGGCCTGTAATTTGTGCAATATGAGAGCAACCGAGGACACAATGCACTTCTGGGCGACGTGTGTCCTGCCCTAGGGGAAACAAGGTGATTAGATTGGGGTTGTAGTTGAATTGAAGAAGAAAGAATGTACAGAATTTTAAATGACGATAACTGGAGCCAGCTTTTTAAATATGATATTTAAAAACAGCGCCAGATATCGGGAAAAAAAATTATTAAAGAACATTTTTAAAATCTTTTCTTTTACGTATAAAATTTTAATCTTCAAACTTGTACGAGTAATTATAAATCTAGTTCGATTTGCAATTTATAATGCGAAGGTATATTGTTTGTTAAACTGGCAGACCGCTTAGTTCATTGCTTAAAAGTTTTTGTTAAAATTTGTAAATTGTTTAAAATCAATTTGAAACAAAATTTTATAATAAGAAATTAATAATAATGAATCAACGCCGCAATATCTGATCCTTTGGGAAATTCGGACCATTTCCTAATATCATCATCACATCCGATAATTACACCACTGACAACAGAATCACTGTCGCCTGATTTGGAATTACAAGTTGTTACTGGGATGAGCTGCGAGATTTGTTCGCTTCTTTTCGTTGGACTGACATGTGTTGCAATAGAGATAATTTACATCGGAATGGAGCTTAACATTTCCCACTCTATCAAAAAAACAACTTCCATCTAGACTTGGTTCAACACACATTATGAGCAAGCCATCACTGAAAAGAACAGACCCTATAAACAATAGCTCTCCAGCCCAATAGATCAAACAAGATCTAGCTACAACATTAGCCTTGGAAATATTTGCAATTTATTTTATACGGATTAAAATCTTTTACAATAGATTACATAATCTTGTATTGTATAAGTAGTGTGTAAGTAAACTTAAGTTTACTACATTATTTAATTTTATAAAATAAATAATTATTCTGGCGCTAACAACCCATACCTGGCCTGGTCTAGTTTCTTGCAAGCATTCGTGCTGTGCACCGCCCCAATAGTTGTGACATATGGTTTAAAAGTTTCTCTTATTTTACGAGGATGTGTGAAAATCTTTCACAAGGCACTGTGAGGATGGGCAGCGCGTGCTCATAGTAGTGTCAGATTCTTACTCACTAAAAACACCTCGCTTCAATCGTAATTAGTACTACAAATAAGTAAAACTTATCATTTCACTATTCACGTTTTGCAGGTGACTTTCCACGTAAGTGCCTGCTGTACCGCTAGTTACGCGCGGTTGCTCTTTACTGAGCTAAATCGGACTGTTTTTTTCTTTATTGTAGACGAACTATATTTCTATTGTCCAAAATCTGAAGGACAGCGTTGTTACAATGACCGTAGAGTCATTCCGAACATACCACGGTTCATTCACTATTCCGCTTATTACTTTATTTTCAAAAAATTGTAGGACGTTTCTGTTACTTTTCTTGGTACAACGCCATAGTTGTAAACTACCTGTACACTGGGGTTTTAGCACTTGATTGTATAGAAGCAACTTATTCTGGATATCGAACTTTTTTTTTCTTTTTTACGTGTACCATTCATTATAATTTCGCGTCTTCGGATCAAGTACACTCCCTTGCGGTATCTCAGCCGCGACTTCTTTAAAGTCCGAGTATTCGTTACCGTGCTTAACACGGAGTAGTCTATCTTCGAGATAGTATTTTAGAATATTACATAGCGGGCCGGGACTTTTTGTCCTTTGGCGCTCTTCCTCGTTTTAATGCCATAATGACTTCAGCGACTTTCCATTGCCTTGGTATGTATTACAATCTGAAAGCAGCGTTTATAAGGTAGAGAAGCTTAACTAATACTTTCACGGGCAATTCTTTTAGAACCTGTCCTCTTATTAAATAAGTCGTAGTCAGGAGCTCTTTTGGTTTTACGATTACGAATTTCTTGTTTAACTTCCGCCAGGGTTGTGGACTTGATTCTACAATTCGCGTTAGGATGACCGTCAAATGGTTTGAAAGTTTCTTCTAAGTGCACGGTAAATATTTCAGCCTTTGCTCTGCCGCATTTAGCCCATTCCCCGTTAGCTTTCTTTATTGGCGGTGCTTGCTTTTGGGGTGTTTTAATGTTCGGTTTAACTTCAGCACACATGTGCCAGCCGAGGCATCTCTTGCTGACCTGATTTGCAATCTTGCGGCTCAGATGTCTAACAAGAGGTCCTCAGGAGGAAGACGTGCAGCGGAGGATTGCCCTCGACAGGATTAACGGTAACGTCTACAGTCGGACTAGCGGAAGCCTTAGTTGAGCTACTCTGACATATTTGGAGTTCAAGTCAGTAAGGAACTTTCAATACTGAGGCAAGGTGGCGGAGGACTCCACTGGGCCAACGGCAGTGCTCGCATCCTCGAAGTAGGTTACTGTCATCGATTCAACCGGCACCTTCTGTTAGGGGCTAAAACCAAAGACCTGACCCTCCAGGTTGGGCTTTGTGCATCGGGGCATCTTCCCTACCACGTCAAAAAACATTAGTTACGAAGCAACAACAAGCCTCGTATACGGATGACCCTACTGTTGACGACCCCGGCAAACGAAATAAGGACAATGACCTTTGAATCTCCACGTGGAATGTTCAGACCCTTAATAGGCCACGTGACATTTATTACGGTGATTGGTACAAAGAGCAGAAGCAGCGCATATTCGGGTGCGGATTTGTTATAAGCGTCAGACTTAGGCAAGAAGTCTTGAGCTTCACGTGAGCGAGCGTCTTATGACAATCCGCATCTAGGCTAAATTCACCAATTTTAGCTTAATATGGGCCCATGCCACCACAGAGTATAAAGACGGCGCCACCAAAGAGTGTTTCTACGAGCTCCTCGACAAAACATGTTAACATAATTTTAACGCCAAAATAGGAAAGGACGACATCTTTGGTAGGACAGTTGGCAAGGGGAGCCTACACGACACCACGTCTGGCAACAGATTCAGGCTTATTGACTTTGCTGCGAGGAAACGTCACTATAGCAAGCTCACAGTTTCCTCATCTCAATATACACAAGGGGACGGGCCATCTCCTGACCGTGAAAATTGATCACATTGTAATCGATGCAAGGCATGCATCCAGTATTCTGGATGTGCGAACCTTCCGAGCAGTCAACATTGACTCGGATCACTACCTTGTTGCAGCCAAGGTACGAATGCGGATATCCCAAGCGCTACAACAAAGAAGAATTATTGTGAGAAGATATGTATAACGTCGAAAAGCTGCAATCACAACTCTGCCAACATAACAATAGAAATGCCGCAACTGATGTGCTGAGCTATACGAGCAAAAGAGTTAAGAAGAACACTGGCTTCTCCATAAGAAGAAAAAAGCATGAGAAGATATTGAGAGATTATACTACAGACTGTATAACGGCGACGAAAACCATCATTCCGCTGTCAGGCAGAATGAACCATTGAACATAGACGATGGTAGCCAGAACTTGCGTCCACCTGACCAAAACGAAGTGAGGATAGCAATATCCAAGCTTAAATCCAACAAGGCTGCTGGACCTGACTGCCTGCCAGCCGAACTGTTCAAAGCAGATGGAGATAACTTGATAGAGAACATACGCCAACTCATTTCTAAGATTTGGTCAGACGAGTGTATGCCTGATGAATGGTATAACAGCTTCGTTTGCTCGATCCACGGAACTGCGCCAATTACAGAGGTATCAGCCTCCTCAAAATCGCGTACAAGATCTTATCCGCCATATTGTGTGAACACCTGAAACCTCTCGTTAACAACCTGATTGGCCTCTATCAGGCCAGGAAAGTCCACGATCGATAAAATTTTTACACTTCGGCGAATCCTGGAGAAAACCCAAGAAGTCCAAATCGATACTCACAGAATTTATAGAGACGAGCTATACAGAGCCAACGCTAGTTTTGGTATCCCTGCCAAACTTGTCCGTTTATGCAGGATGACGATTGTAGGATATTGTTCCTACGATTGCAAGGTTGAATAGCCACCTTACCTCTGGTGGGGGGATAGCTATTCAATAGCTGTAGGATACTTTTCCTGCAGTTAAACTTGAACAGCCACCTTACCTCTGGTGGGGGGATAGCTATTCAATGAGACCAACTTCTGTCGTATTTGAAATTAATCTGATTTATTATCAAAATGATTTCTTATTTATACATTATTTTTGCTTACTTAGTACATTCGTGAACTATGTTGGATATGGGTGAGATTAACAGAAATACAATATGATATGATAAGATACACAAGGTGCTTATGCTAAACTACCTGTGGGAAACATAGAATTGTTTACTTAGCAAAATAATAATAATGTCTGGAGTTGAAGTGCAGTGATTATGTGCAATGCGTGTGCATTTCACAGTGACTCTGTACATTAATTGTACATTCTGCCGGGCGCATTACACATTGAAATCGGCTATGGTGTATTTCCTTTTGGCAGGTTTTGGACGATGTTGTAATTCGACTTCTGCTGCAGCATTTGATGATCTCTTACAATGTCGCCAGGCGATTAGTGTAATTATGCTAAGAAATAGTCCACCTAATAGACCGTATGTGATATTATGATGCACGTGATGGGGCACTGAATTATCAAACAGTACCTCTCGGTTCTTTAACTCCCCTATTCTTTGACTCACTATCTTTTTGGGGATGATGAGTGGCCTGGATGTGTTGCTTGATGTGTCCGATAGCATTACGGTGATGTTTGACGTGGGAATAAATGGTGTGTTGATTTGGCTGGATATGCTGTTTTGCGATGAAAGCGTCATAGTGTCCTGTTTAATCACGCAGTTTGGCTCTAATGTTAGTATTCCATCATCTTGTAGAGTAGTCTCGAAAACTTTTTTTCCATAAATTACGTTAAACGTGTATCTCTTGTCTAGAACGTATATCCAACTGTTTGGGGTATGTAATTGGATCCATACGGGGGACGGTTCTATGCTCCGTACTCTACAGTGTGATGATAACTTATTTGTGTGAGTTAATAGGTCCAATTCACATCTGCTCATGTTTGATCGTCGATTGAATATGGGATGTTGTTGGTGACATATATACTTATCATTACTCTGTATACATTTATTTAGTTCTTCTGACGTCATCGGGTAGTAAGACTCTCGAAGCAAGTTCCCAGTTAAGTAGTCGGCTGATGGTTCTATGAAAACATATTTGTTTTGATGAGCTGTTGGTACTGGTATGACTTTGAAGACTTCGTACATCTCGGTATTATCTAAAGGTATTCTTATTTCAAATATGACTCTGTATTCTGTTATCCTCCCTTTAGCCGTTAATAATCTGTAAAGTTCTACCAAACTCGTTTGTGTTGCCTCTCCTGCGATTGCCAACTGCGGAGGTAAGTTGTTTCTTACTATGGTCAGTTGTGATCGAAGGTGATCTGGTGTTAGTACAAGTGGATTGATTTTTACATGGTGAAGATCAATCAGGACATCCAGTAGCGAGTTTTGAGTTTTTTGATAGTTAAGCATTGACAGAGTGGCGTACGTCGATAGTGCAAAAAAACTCTTGTTTTGTAGCCAATACGTCGCTGGCTACCAATGCATTATTTGCTAGTGTCTCTAAGTGGTTCTGAAATACTTCTAATTGATGTGTTATGGCTTCTGTGTTTTTCTGCATTATATTTGTTGTTGATTCTGCTATTGATATTTGATTTTTGATCAGGTTAATTAAGTGGTTTTCATTCATGTTGACCTTTTGAATTTGTTGTTCATATTTTATAGCAAATTCTTCGTCTAGTACTCCGAATAGTTTGTTTGCTATTGTTCCAACCAAGTTTAATGGGGATCGTTTGATTCTAGCCTTTGGTTCCCTTCCGACACCTTGTCTCAGCAGTAGTTCATTGTTACTTCGCATGATGTCGAGTTGGTGCCAGAATTGATTGACTATATCGATGCATCGTATATTCGAGGTTTTCTTTTCGCAAAAGTCGTTCATTCTTGTAACAAGCTCCTTGAATCCTATGAACTCACGCCAGTAATTAGTCATGTCGTAATATACAATAATTTTCCAATTATTTGTTACGAGATTGACATTACCAATTTTTTCAAAATATATACCTGGATGGTCGTTGAATGGTGTGCTGGTAACTTGAGCGTGGCTTGGTAGTGGCCATATGATTGATGCCAGTGCAATTGAGACAACCAGGGATGGTATAGTCGATCGTCCCCTTTTTACCTTACTGGCTTGTTCTGTGGCTTCATTTGTCCGTTTCCTATTTTGCTGTCGCTCCTATTGATTCTTCGATGGGTGGTCTTCCAAGTATACTAGTAGTGATTCTTCGATGGGTGGTCTCTCAGGTATACTAGTAGGCCGACATTTTTGTTTGTGTTTAGGTTGTGGTTTTGCAGCCGTTAATTGAAGGTGCAGGCATTTATTTTGCTGATTATGATCCTTTTCTACCACCTTCTCATCCTGAAGTTGTGGTGCTAGCAGGGCCGCACCGATCAAAAAATGTCCTGGTGTTAAAACATCTGTGTCCTCGGGATCATTCGAAAGTGGACAAGGGGGTCTGGAGTTTAGACATGCCTCTGTTAACAATGTTGAAAGCTCTTCGTACGTTAACTTGTGTTCACCTATTGTTCGCTTGAGATGGTGTTTTATTGATTTTACACCAGCCTCCCAAAGGCCACCAAAATGCGGAGACCCCGGAGGTATGAAATGCCATTGTGTATGGTTTGATGATAATAGATCGCAAATTTATGAATTATTCTTTGCTACTTCTTTTACATTTGACTGTAAGATCTTGTTTGCAGCCATAAAATTCGTACCATTGTCACTATAGAGATGCCCGACATGACCTCTTCTGGTACACAATCTTTTGAAGGCTGCTATGAATGCATTTGCTGTCAGATCGCTCACTACTTCGATATGAATGGCTTTCGTGGCCAGGCATATGAAGATTGCCACATACCCTTTGTACGACTTGTTACCTCTTCCTTTGGCCATTCTGTATGCGAAAATGGTCTGTTTTTCCTCACCCTTGGTTGTGGAAGGTTTCCTATCAGTTGCGTTCTAGTTTTTGCTTTGTGTCTAAAACATGTAGTACACCTGTAGATTGTTTGCTTGACTGCACTAAGGCCGTTAATAATCTAATATCGCTGTCGAATGTGTGAATGTGTCAAGCCATAACTTCCGTGCAAGGTTGATTTATGAGCGTCTTCAATTAGCATTGTTTTGAGAGGACCAGAATGCGGAATTATTAATGGATGTTTTTGTGACGGTTAGATATCTGCTTCTGCTAATCGTCCTCCTACTCGAATCATATCATCTTCGTCAATAAATGCATTAAGACACCAGAGCTTGCTCTTCTTTTCGATTTCTTTCCCTTTTTTAAGATGCCTGATTTCTTCGTTAAACTCTGCATGTTTTACTTTTTTTATTACATTTTTTGTTGCAGCCCATATTTCGTCCCATGTTAATGGTCCTAAACGTTTATTTTTCTCAGATGTTCCTGCGTTGTGAATAAACCGCTTACAATATGCAAGCACTCTTGTTAGTTGCCTCAGTGTGCTGTATTGTGTTAACATCCTTTCAATATTATCAGGCATTTGTTCTTTTAATGTTGCTAATGCATACATTTTTACTTTACGTTCTTTCAAGTCCGTAGTATGTTGTTTGATACCAGTGTAGGTGATTTCTGGTTGTGTTAACCATTTTGGGCCAGTCCACCAAATATCATACCCCTTTAGCTGTGAAGGGCATATCCCTCTGGAGGCACAATCTGCTGGATTATCCTTCCCTCTAACGTGATGCCATTTATCAGAACTTAGTATGCCGATTACTTCCGTGACTTTGCTACGTAGTTTTTCCACTACTTAACTGTGAACTTTTCCAGCTAGCCACGCGAGTGTTATCATGGAGTCAGTCCAGGAATATGAATCCACCCCATTCAATTCCGGTGCTTCCTTTGTCTTTTTCATAAGTCTTGCGAGAAGCACAGCTCCGCAAAGCTCAAGTCTTGGTAGTGAAATTTTTTTTATAGGTGCCACTTTCGATTTAGCACATAACAGTGTTGTAAATACTGTCCCTGTTTTAGTTATGATTCTTGTGTAGACTGCTGCTGCGAAAGCTTTCTCTGATGCATCGCAGAATCCATGTAGCTCCATGCGGTACTTAGCTTCGTACTTATTCCAACGTGGTATCTTTAGTTGTTCTATGTGGTGAAGTTGTTCCCTGAATTCTATCTATTTTTTGGATAATTCGTCTGACAATTTTTCGTCCCATGAAATTTTGCATTCCCCAAGCTCTTGTTGAATCAGTTTCGCCTTTATTACAATTTGCGCTAGCCATCCCAATGGGTCAAACAGTCTTGCCGTTTCTGACACTATCTTTCCCTTTATCAGATTTTCTTTTATTGGGTCTAAGGAGATTTTAAATTCAAATGTATCTGATTCGGGTTGCCAATAAATCCCTAACGTTTTGATTGGATCATAGTCATTTAATTTAAATCGTTCTTGCTCCCGATCTTCAGGGTCTATGCTTCTGAGTAGCTCCTTAGGATTTGAGGACCATTTTCGGAGTTTGAATCCCCCGCTTTTCATTAGCTGTATTATTTCTTGCTTTGCTCTTCTTGCTTCATATAGTGTATCTTCCCCAGTAAGGAGATCGTCCACATAATAGTCTTGCTTTGTTATTTTTGATGCTATCTGATACTTTCCTTCTTCATCGGATGCAAGCTGTTGCAATGTTTTAATGGCCAAGTACAGTGCTGAGGATGTACCATACGTTACTGTTGTTAGCCGATATTCCTTTATATTTTCTTCTGGATGTTCTCTCCAAAGAATCCTCTGAAAATCTCTGTCTTCTTCAGCAACCAATATCTGGCGATACATCTTTTCGATATCCGCTATATAAACGTATTTATGTTTTCTCCAGCGCGTCATTATGGTGAACAAATCTTGCTGAATAACTGGACCGGTTAGCATGGTATCGTTTAGGCTTATTCCTGAGCTCGTTTTTGCTGATGCGTAAAAGACTACTCTAATTTTGGTGGTTGAACTATCTGGCCTGATGACTGCTTGGTGTGGTACATAATACGTCTCTTTTGTTTCCTGTCTTCTTGATGTTGTGTAGTCTTCATGTAATGATTTATTTTTGATGAATTTTTTCTCTGTTTGCAGAAAACGTGCTAATGCTCTATCTTTTGACTTGCCTAGTTTTTCCGCATCTTTTTTAAATGGAAGTCGCACAATATATCTTCCTGTTTTATCCCTCCTGTGAGTCGTCTCGTATATCTCTTCGCAATGTGATTCTTCTTCCGAAAGACTTCTTTTATCTTGGACCTCTTCTGTCTCCCAAAATAGCTTCAATTGTTCATTCAACTCCACGTTGGATATGCAGCATATTGTTGATTCACTTGTCGTTTTATTGTGATGGAAACTTCCGGATAGTATCCATCCCAGCTTCGTGTTTTGTGCTATTGGAGTGCCACGGTTACCCTTTATTACTCCTTCCAGTATTATATCCTGGAAAATATCTGCTACAATTAGCATGTCCACGTTTGCTTGTTTGTTGTATGATGGGTCGGCTAAAGGTAGATTTTTTAGATGATCCCATTCCTTTACCATGAGCGATTCGTCCGGTAAAACTTTTGTTAATTTATCCAGTACGAGGAATGTTCCCCATGTTCGAAATTCGGATGTATAAATTGAAGCAATATTTAGCTCAACCTTGCTTCTTGACGTTCCTGCTTTTGTCGTTCCAAGTCCAGTTATCGTTGCATGTGCTCTCTTCTTTTGTAGTTGTAGCCTTTGTACTGCATCTTCGGTAATGAAGGAGGATTGAGATCCTCCTAGTGCTCCTAGTGCTCGTAGATAATAGTCGCATCCTTTCCAGTTTGTTTTTACCATTGCTGTCGCTAGCAGTATTTTGTTATGCTGTGTGTTGGATGAGAAATTTGTTTGTGCTTGCTCCAAACGCCGATTCGGGTCATTAACGTGCAGTAGGGTATGATGTCGTTTTTTACACACTTGACATGCTTTGTAGGAAGAACATCTTGATGTTTCGTGAGTTTCCTTGAAACAATTTTTACAAAGCTTCTCCCTCTGAATCAATTCGTTCTGTTGTGTTACTGGCATTTGATTGAACCTCTGGCAGTTGTGTAACCAGTGTGAACCATTGCATAGCTTACAACATGGACTAACTGTTGCGTGATAGTTTTTATAGATGCCTTTCCTGGTGTTTACCGGTTTTTGTTCTTTCGTATTCGTGTTATTTCGTTTTCCTTTCAAATTATCTAGAGCATGGAATTTGTTCTCTAGAAATTTAAGGAAGTCATCAAGAGGTTGCAGGTCTTTTGGATTTTTCAATGACTGTTCATACGCCTTTCTTGTCTCATTGTCTAGTTTCTGGGAAACAATATAGAGTATCATTGGATCCCAGCTTGCTGTCTCTATGTTTAGACCTTTTAAAGAGTTCACGCATTCCGGTGTTGTATCATGAAGCCTTCTCAGATGTGCTGCAGACTCAAACTGGCAGTCTTTTTGGTTCATTAATGCCTGTATCTGCGCATAACCGTGAATTCTCATATCTGTTCATCAATGCCTCTTTTGCCGTCTCATAATTGCTGTCCATTATTTGCAAGTGTTGTATTATTTTTGCAGCGTCTCCTGTCACGTGTGTTTTCAGGTAGTACATTTTTTGAGCATTCCCCAATTTTTCATTTTTATGTATGGCTTGCTCAAATAGATCAATGAAGGATTTCCATTGCCTGTAGTCGCCACCGAATGTTGGAAGCTTAAGTACTGGCAATTTCAACTCCTGCTGTGTATATCCACTCGTTCCATCTTGTTGAATTGCGAATTCTTCTAGTTTCTCCTGCAATTTCACCTTCACTTCTTCGTATATTTATTCCAGTTCTTCATGCTCAGTGAGGTAGTCATTGACCATGCTCGTCTCGGAGTGTTCAACTATATCGTTATGCGTTGCAGTTATGACTGCCCATTGGTTGTGTATAAGCTGCTGCTTGTGAACGAAATACGCTTTTGACGTGGACCTAGCTTGATCCATTCTATCCAGTGATCTAAAGAATGCCTGCTTCTGTGCTTCTTGGTGCTTTAGTCTTCGTTTCTGCTCTTCGTCGATGTCATCATCCTCATGCTTGTTGTTGGACTGCAGTGGATTCTTGTTTTGCTTCTGCTCTTCTTTAGAGTTGTCTGATGAGCTTCTTGGTTTTGGAGCCATTTCTTCAGCCTTATTCTTTTCATCTTCACGAATTTCGTCCAATCTCGCCTCTAATTTCTTCCGTACCGCTACTACGATTGCTTCCACTTGCTCGTAATATTTCGACTTTATGTACGAGTGGTTTTTATCGTAGTCCTCCTGTCCGCGTATTTCCTCATCTCCCTTTTTGAATTCTTCCCAGTGCAAAGTAAGTTCACTCAACCAGTCCTGTACGAACTCTTTGGTTCTCCGTATCTTGGGCTCCCTAGTGAATTTGTCTGATACCTTCTTTATCCACTCCGCCTTTTCCCTCTGTTGCTCGATCAAATCGTCTGTATTCTTCATCTCGGTATTAGGTTAAGTTCCGTATATGCTTTCTATCGTAGCTCGTCTTGGACTCTTATGTATATGCTGTAGCGTTTTCCTCTCCTTGCTCGTAATTTTTTCAAAAGGACCATATATATGTAGGTTCCTATTGCTCGAAGGACCAAATGTAGGATATTGTTCCTACGATTGCAAGGTTGAATAGCCACCTTACCTCTGGTGGGGGGATAGCTATTCAATAGCTGTAGGATACTTTTCCTGCGGTTAAACTTGAACAGCCACCTTACCTCTGGTGGGGGGATAGCTATTCAATGAGACCAACTTCTGTCGTATTTGAAATTAATCTCATTTATTATTAAAATGATTTCTTATTTATACATTATTTTTGCTTACTTAGTACATTCGTGAACTATGTTGAATATGGGTGAGATTAACAGAAATACAATATGATATGATAAGATACACAAGGTGCTTATGCTAAACTACCTGTGGGAAACATAGAATTGTTTACTTAGCAAAATAATAATAATGTCTGGAGTTGAAGTGCAGTGATTATGTGCGTGTGCATTTCACAGTGACTCTGTACATTAATTGTACAACGATGAAAAATCTCACCAAGACTTTTGATGTCAAAAAAGGATTTAAACAAGGTGATGCCCTGTCATGTGACTTCTTTAACATCATACTAGAAAGAATTGTGCGAAACTCACAAGCCAACACAGGAGGCACAGTCTTTCAAAAGCCTGTGCAACTACTAGCGTACGCCAACGATATTGATATAATTGGTAGAACACAGCGGGCTGTCACTGGTGCGTTCGCTACTATTGAAACTGAAGCTGCCAAAATGGGTTTAGCGGTAAATGAGGACAAAACCAAGTATATGGTGTCAACAAGAATGGACTTGCAAAATCGGCGAATTGGACAGAACGTCACAGGCTACAGCTATAACTCTGTGGTAGTAAGGGACTTTGTCTACTTTGGCTCTGCTATAAATTCTGACAGTAGCACTTTAGCAGAAATAAAATGAAGAATAATTCTTGCCAATCGCTGCATGTTTAGGCTGAAAAAGCAATTGAGTAGTAAGGCCCTATCCTAAACAACTATACAAGACCCTTATCATCCCAAACCTGCTTTATGGCGGTGAAGTATGGACTCTATCGAATGTGGATGAAGATATCCTCGGTCGTTTCGATAGAAAAATTCTTCGGAAAATATTCGGTCCTGTTTACGTTGACAGGTTGTGGAGGAGAACATTCAACGAGGAACTTTACGAGCTGTACAGCGGCATCGACCTGGTCAAAAAACTGTGCATTAGTTGCTTAGGATGGTTAGGACATTATCGTTCACAGACTTTCAAAGAGTGCGCACGTGTTTCGGCTTCTCATTTAAAATCGGTGTGATTTCAAGTACGAAGTTAGACAGTGAATATTCAAGTGGCGAGTTAGCCTAAAGGTAGTGGTGGTGAACCGTTAACCCAGGGACCCTGGGTTCAATTCCCAAAAAGGGAAATTTTCATAATTATAAATATAATTTATATAAAAAATTATACAAGAATATTAAATTATTAAGAAATAAGAAAGGCGATGGAAAGTGAGCGGCTGATAAGAAAACATCAGCCGATGAGGCAGTAATATCAGGCCACTCAGCAACAGTGGCTGCAGACGGTACATCAAAGCGGAGAAGGAAATTGAAACCATCTCCCAATTTGGTAAAGCGCCCCTCCACATCAGCTTCAGCTGTACAGCTACCAGGTGGAGTGAGGGAAGGGGCGCCGACCACAGCAACAGCAGTAGCAGCAGAGAAGAAGCGGCAGAGGTCGGATGACTCTGTCGAGTTGGCGTACATCTCTGACGGTGGGGAGGGCCGCTACATTGGCGGCCCTCCGCAGTTCTGCCATCCTTTGAATCGGATGACGAAGAGGATGAAGTCCAAAGTCAGACCAGCAGCATCAGGCAGTTAGAGCAAAGGGTGCTTGCCATAAAAGCCAAACAAATGGCAAGAAGAGAAAGGAGCGACAGCTAGAGCTCCAACGCGCTCAACAACTTCAGAAGCAGCCAGAAGGCCAGCTACAACAACAACAAATGCGGCCGCAAATGCAGCAGCAGAAGCAGTAAGAAGAACAACAGCAGCAGAATAAGCAGCAACAACAACAGCAACAGAAAACTCTGCAACAACAACAGCAGCAGCAGAAAAGCAGCAACAGCAGCAGAAACAGCAACAGCAACAGCAACAACAGCAGCAACAGCAGCAGAAACAACAGCAACAACAACCGCAGCAACAACCGCAACAGAAGACGACTACAAAGGCGAGGGTGCCGCCAATAAATACCTACAAGGTGGAGTTGAAGGATACCATCGAACTATGTAAGTCGGCCATAGGAAATAATTTTTTTATTAAGAGATTAAACGAAAATAGACATGCTATCCACTGTAATACAGTGGAAGAATATAAAAAAATTAAAGAATTACTTAGGGACATGACGACGGAGTTCTTCTCCTTCACCCCGAAGGGGGAAAAGCGGCAAACAATGTTGCTGAGGGGGATAGACCCGTCTACTGATCCGGAGACGCTCCTTGTGCTGCTTAAAGAGAAAGAGTGCAACGAGCTCGAATTTGTAGGGGTCAAGCCATTTACCACAGCTAAGGCAAAAAGGAAGAAGCGGAAACTGTCGTTCTTCCTAGTTCAGCTTTCACCCAATAGCAAGCTGGATGGTCTAAGGAGTATTAAAGTCCTAGACTACCAGGTTGTCGCATGGGAACAATTAAGAAGAAGCGAAAACATTTTACAATGTGTTCGCTGCCAAAGGTTCGGGCACGCCGCGACGAACTGCGAAATGCAGCCTCGATGTGTCAAGTGTGGACAGAACCACAATGCAGAGGAATGCATTCTGGGTAAGGATGGAGTGGCAGATAAGAGCCAGCTTTCGTGTGCTTTATGCAGGAACTCGGGACACACCGCAAACTATCGGGGTTGTCCTAAGTTCCAGTATATTAAGAAAGTAAATCTGGTTCGTCAGGAGACGGTCGTAGTGAAACGTCCACCTGATCCAATTCAAACACAATCCGTCACTCCCCAAGTGACCTACGCCCAAATGGCGGCAGGTCGAGGAAACGCGGAACAGAAAAGACCGAAGGTTGCTTCTCAGGCCCCAGCGCCTAGAACACCGGAGGCTCAAACTGACTTGCGGGCCATCTTGCTCTCTATCCAAGGGCAGATGGAGCAGCTTCAACGTCAGGTACAGGAGCAGGCGAAGCGGGTGGACCAGATCTACCCACTTCTGCCGAGCCTAACGCACCTCCAGTCGTAATGGGTACGAACATGGAGGAGCAACCGTTGAAGATCCTTGCGGTGAATGTGATTAGGATCGAGCGAAGAGCCGTATTGTTTAAGTTGCTAGAAGACCAAACCCCTGATGTCCTTATGGTTAGCGAAACAAAGCTATCCCAGAAGCACAAATTGGGGCACAATAAATACAATATTGTTAGAAGAGACCGACCCAACTCCACACAAGGAGGTGGTGTCGCGATCTTCATACGCAAACAACTGCAATTTAAAGTAATGTACAGCGGTGAAGTGCGAAGGTTCCAGGAGCTGGAAGCGTGTATCGTGTGCATCCCTTTCCGTAGTGGAAAGAGGATGTACTTGGTCGCACTCTATGCACCTGAAGCTACTCAATCTACTTTTTTTATTTCAGAGCTCGAGACACTTTTTCGATGCCTAAGGCTGGAGTCAGAGGAGAATTATTTCATCATGGCCGGAGATCTAAACGCCAAACATAGAGATTGGGGAAACAACACACCTAATCCTATAGGGAACCTACTATTCAATTGGTGGGGTCGGCACAGTGTCGAGTATAAACTCGATTTGAAAGCTACAAATAGTCCGTCGTTTCCTAGAAGCGGCTCCTACACCAACACAAAAGTAACCTGCTGTCGGGACTAAAATCCTTGTACAGACAGTTTACTGACAGACAAAACTCGGAGGTTAGGACGCTGAAGTCGTTGATTAAAAACCTCTAGAAATTAATTAGAGAAAATTACAGACTTTCTGTAAATTTGCATTGGAACAACAAAATTCGGGCTGTAAAATCCAACAACCCGAGTATGTTCCCGCAAATAAATAAAATATTTCGGAGGAATAATCAAAACGACCTTCCGTGTCTTAAGATCCCCCGAACGACGAACAATGGACAAATACTAATAACAGCAGGTATAGAGTTATTTTAAGGTAGATTTGTAAGTTTTATATGTAAGAACATCCAAAAATAAGTTCATGTATTAAGTTTTTGTACAATTTTCTTAGTTACAATTAAAATTAAATAAATAAAATAAATAGAAAATTTTCAAGTACTTTACGTCGAAAGACATAGTTTTAAGTATTAGGTTTAGCTTAGAGCGCCCCCTTAGGGCCAGTAATTTAGAATAAGAATAGTTAAGTTAGTTAAGCTAGTTTTAAGCGTTTTTTGTCAAGCATGTAAGTTATAATGAATTAATTAATAAAAAAAATGCATTAAAAATGGAAAAAAAAAATGAAAAAATGGTTAGGACATGTAGAGCGCATAAACACTAATGCTCCGGTCCACAGAGTCTTCAAATCTAATACGGAGGGACAGCGCAGTAGAGGATGAACTCACCTAAGGTGGCGCGCACTAATAGAAGGGGAATTGAACCAACTTGGAGTGCGCAACTGAAGGCAATTAGCTAAGGACCGGGCCTAGAGAGGCTAGCTGGTTAAGGCTCAAGTTCACCCCGAACTGTAGCGCCACCTAAGTAAGTAAGTCATGGCTTTACAGAGCGAATAATTTGTATCTTTTTCTACGTTTAACCGTTCAAGATAGTTAGTTATATTTTAATTTTTAAAATCTCTTATCGTTTATTTGAGTTAAAGTATGTCTTTGTTTGGCGGTTAAAGTATGTCTTGGGCTACGGAGTACGAAATTTATGCCACCTACGCACTTGCCTCTTTTCATTTACCAATTCTAGAATTGTTATGGTTTTGGCTCTAGTAATTGAAGAGCGTAACACCCTCGGTTCCATTTATGAAATTCTCCCAATTAGTTCTACCGTTAACTAGTCTAGGATATGCTTTTTTTTAGTAACGTTTCACCCGTAAAATGGTATTCGGGTATTTTATTTGGATCCGGTGGCCAATAACCAGTTCAGTGAAAGTTTGAGCTTCTCAAGAGAATTTTACTCTCGGACGTTTGTCTGGCATTTCTGGTCACTGCCAACAATGATAAGCAACAACTTCACACACTCTTCATTCCCACCTCTAGTAAAAGAGGACAGATTAGTAGCCAAAATACACAAACACAAGCAGATCTCTTTGAAAACATGTTCTCACGTAATCCAACTCTCCCGGAACTGCAAAATAGTCAAATTTCTGAAGGAACACTAGCTAATAAGCGACCGGCAGTATAGTTTTCGCAGCCAATTGACCTCAGTCATTGAGCGCCATGACAGATCAAGAGCTGTTGCCTTGGACATCTCAAAAACATTCGATCGAGTTTGGAATAAAGCCCTATTAAGAACAGCTCTGTGGTTGAGTGGAAAATTCTCTTCAGAATACATCAATTCAAGTTGTGGTGAATAGCGTGTCTTCCGACACCTTTACTCTAAATGCTGGAGTGCCACAGGGTTCTATTCTTTCACCAACTCTGTTTCTACCCCATATCAATGACCTACTGGAGTCAACAAACAACAAGATCTTTAGTTTTGCCTATGACAGCACCCTAATATCATCTTGCTCGAACAAGATGCCGGTAAATATAATTACATCACATCGTCGAAGATGCGACCTAATCAATTCATTAAAAGAGAAACTACAGAAAATCTTGCAGCAAAGTAATGCTTTACAGCGAAATACTCCTTCTGTACAAAGTGCAAGTTAAACCGCGACTTGAGTATTGTTCATATGTACGAAGCTCGGCTCCTAAACATTCTCTTCACCTACTTGATAGTATACAGAGAAGAGCAGTTCACTTAATTGATGACCCCGTACTAACACCGAATCTTCAAACGTTAGCTTATCAAAAACGGTTAGCAGACTTATGCTTCTTCCGTAATAGTATCGGCAGATGTTCTGAAGACCTAAATGAAATGGTACCTAGAAATAAGGTATTTGAGCATTCTACTTGGCAAGCCCCGAGTACCACCTATATGTTTAGCTGGCAACGGCGAGAACACTTTTGTATCAAAATTCTTTTTACTTTGTAAGCTTTGGAATTCACTTCCAGGAGATATATTTCCAGAAGTTTCCAATCTCCAGCTATTCAAGAGCAGAAACTGCAGGCATCTCGGAGCACTTGAGGGACTTAAAAAAACAAACACGAAAGCGTAATTTATAAACAATTTTCCAACTTCGCGAACGTCTGACAAACATCCGAGAGTAAAATTGTCATGAAAAAGCTTATCTCAATAGAAAAAAATTACCCTTAGGAAACGGCATAAAACTGTAAGTCCTAACCTTTCGTGTGGCGCACAGCACGAGTGACTTCGAAAAGCTAGGCCAGGTCCTGCATTGGCTGTTAGCGCCAAAATATGTATTTATTTATTTATCTATTTTTCCAACTTAAGCTAAGCAACATCGCTTAAAGGCTGCGTAAGCTAAAAGCTAAACTAGATGTTTAGAGCCTGTGTAAAGCTTGCGTAAATAATTTTTTTTTTGTCACTTTGCAATTGAACAGACTACAAACTGCTGTGCCTATTGTTATAAAAAGCGCAAGCACAGCCAATACTGGCGACATTCAAGAAGGGGAAGCAGACAAACCAAGGTAGGAATTTTCACTCTGAGTTCTCGATCAACAATACACTCAAACACTGCTGATCACCGAAATTGAGTTGGCTATGTGTTTATGACAGCTTGAGTAAATTCTTTTAATTATTTTACTCATTTAGAACTGTTTCGCGCTCAATAATCCTGCCCTGCTTCTTTTATCTATAGAAATGTATTTTTCTAAACGAAATTTCCTAAAAAGTGACAGATGAAACAATTTGGCGTTTACTTTATCATGAACTCAGATTTTTCATTATGTGTAATCACACACAACTAAACAGTCAGGGAATGGAAACCAGACGTTGTCCATTATCACGAGTGAGAATAAGTTTGGAAAAAAACAAGATGGCGAATGGTAGGGGCCATTTTGTTTATCACTCACATTTATGCAATTTTTTCGTAAGACATATTTATCAGAATCAAAATTTTTGAGAGCTAACACACGATTTTTTTAAAATTTGTGGGTTTAAGTAGTTTCAGAGATAGGGGAGGATATACCTTATTTTTTGAAAGCAGCGCATCGTTACTTCTCATTTTATACCCACATTGTATTTATAAAAACATTTTTTTTTCTACTTTTACTCTAACCTCCAAAACTTGTTTGTTCCTGAACTTTTCTGTCTGCGGGTTAGTAAAACTCAACCACAGTCTAAATTTCAACCCTCTACGTCTAACGGTTCAAAAGTTATGAAGCTGTGACAGACAGACAGACAGACACCTAACTCTTAACTATGAGGGTTCCGTTCTTATGTGGGAGACAGACTGCTGGTATTGATACCATGGTATAGCAATACTACGTTCTATACCACATGTCTGTCACTGCAATACTACGTAAAAAGCTAGTATACCATGAAATATTCCTGGTATTGAGATTCGCAATTTTTTGCTGGTATACCACCATCTTTCTCTCTATTGGCTAGTCTTCGTAGCTTCTTTGACAATTCTTAGCTATGCACTTTCGCTTTCATTTATTGGAATTTTCTTTTTATTCATCATTTGGCACAAAAGTAAATTATTTTTATTCATTCTGTCTTGAATTTTCTATTTTTATTTGTTATGACAGGCAACACAAACGTCAAAGTATACTACTTAACGCCAAAGTCATCGAATACTACGAAATGCAGTCTGTCAGGGGTTGTAGAATTCACTATACCATGGTATTCGTACCATGGTATCAATACCAGCAGTCTGTCTCCACTATTATTACTTGTTCTTATCTTGTAAGTACCGGAATATTGAAAATATTGAAAATGAACACAGAATGGGCACGCAAAAACATCCGAAATAAACAAAAATAAACCGACTTTTTGATAACACACAACAATTCCTTTGTTTAGAAGCTCAAATTAGTGTCACTGTATACAAGACATTAAACTTGTTTAAAGGAACCATTTTTAATAAAGCGATTCAAGTAAGCTGTAAATATTTACGTGGGACTTTTTGTCCACGTGTTCATGTGCTGCTATGGACGAGCCGCCACTTTATACGAGTACATACATGGTATGTAACTAGAAAGAATTAATGACCTTAAAGGGCAAACTTTGATCTTTTTAGATTCACAACTGAAGCAACGACTAAATTGCCACCTTTCTCTTTTCTCTACTATCAACATTGCTGGTTTTTATCATAGTTATTAATATGAAACTCAGAGGTACATAAGTAGGTACACATGTATGTGTATAATGTCCGTAAACAATAATTGAAGAAGGTTTTTAGTGAAAAGTTACGTTTGACATTCTTAGTCATATGTAGATTGTACGAGTAATTCAGTAACAAGCATGTCCTACAGCGATATGTCGTATAATGCTGCTGTATATCTTCTGCTCATCAACAATCGATATCTGGGAACTCTCCAATACCGCATACATAATGTACATTATATGATAGAAAAATAATGGTAGTTTATTATTAATTATTCATGTTTATTTAGCTTTCAGCAGCAACAACTATTTCTTAGTTGACGGTTCAATTAAATATTTTTTTCACTAATTTTTCAGCCTCTCACGACAAAGCCCTACCGCTGACATGTCTTCTCACCATCGCAGCAGTATATCAAATCGAAATGTTGCACCAGCAACACCGCAAGAATCCCCACAGCAATCTCCTTTTCAATATCCGACAACACCAGCATACAAGTATTCCAATTTAAATAAGAATGACACTCAGAAATATCGTTGCCGCAACTTTAGCGTTGGCAGTTCTAGTAGTGGTTCTGATAATTCTTTACCACCAATCACTGGCAACAAAAATATTGGCAGTGTCCATCAAGAACATCAGTCGCAAATGAAGGAGTTTAAACGACCTTTCCATCGGAGTCCGCTGTCATCTTCATCTTTAGAAAACAAAAACATTCACAATCCATCTTCTCAAATCTCTGGTATGGCCAGCAATAGCAGTAGTACCAACAATTTGGACCCCCCAGGCACTCCTACATCACTATCAGTAAAAGTGTCAAGATTTTGTCACGAGTGTGGAAGCAGATTCCTGTTGGAACAAGCCAAGTTCTGCATGGATTGCGGGGTTAGACGAATAGTTTTAAAATAATCCAATTTTTATTCTATATGTAATTTGTACACTAACATTGTATGCGTGGATCTGTGAATAGTGTAGAAAAAAAAAAAAAAAAAAAAACATATTGCACACATAAATAATATAGTTTTTTAAATATCTAATACCAAAATCTTATGGCAGTTCACAAAAGTAAAGTTGGCGAACCAAAAATATGATTTAACAAAGTTCCAAGTAGAGTTGAGAAGTAAAACAAGAAACAAAAATAATCATTTTAGTTAACTTCTAATATTTTGAAATTTTTTTAGTTTGTTTTAATACATTGTAATTATTTTATTATTAACAAGACTGAGCATACATTTTACTAATACAAGAATTCCAATAATAAAACCGTAAAATTTGTTTGTCTAATTTTAGAAGCTTTCGTAATCTATATTTGTTAATTTAATAGTTTATTATAATTTTTCTCACAATTATTAATTTGTTTTATATTATACCTATCAACAGACGGCGCTGATTACAAAGTTAAAAATTTAATGAGAGAAAGGGAGAGAGAACAATAAGTGCTATTTTGTGGACGGGAATTGTAATTATTTTATAAGGAATTACGTTTTACTCAAATTCACAAACTTATATACAAAATACAAGCATGGATATATTTTTATAAATAAAAAAATAATATAAAATGTATGGACACAATTTGTTTGCAGCTTTTATGTTTCACAATAATTTATATACTTATTAATTTGAAAAAAAAAAAAAAAAATACATAGATATATGTATGTATTCAAAATATTCGCAAACACAAATTATTTTATAAAAATTAATTTAATTTTAATAAAAAAAAAAAACAATACAAATTTTTTTTTTTTTTGTTAGAATTGTTTTCTATAATTTCTTCTCCACAAAAATAATAACTTGAATGTCCTGCCGCCGTATGTCATTTGGTACTGCAAACCAGAAATCAGTGATTGATTGATTTCTCATTGATTTCTGCTGCAAACTGTATTCGTCAGCCGAAGGTAGTTGCAAACGTATGTACTCATACTTATCTACCATAAATATTGTATAATTTGATCACCATGTTCTAGAACGTAGAACATTCGGGTTGGATTTGAGGACATGTCTCTCGCAAATATTCTCGCAGATGCGATCGACATGCCTAAAACGTTCACACCTATTGATCTCTTCTATCCCACTTTCAAATGGTTGAAGGTCGTCAGTCCGGAAGTTTTTTTAATGCTTGTATGGGTACACATTCGCATTTATGATTTTCACGATCTATAATAGCTCCCTTAAGTCCCGAATATATCTTCTATACCACGTTGTTGTGAACAGCCGATAAAGTTAACTGTAGTATATAGGACTATTCATATGTCGTACAGTTTCTTGAAGACTTTTCAAGGGCAGTTATATTAGAATTTTATAAACTCGATGTTTCAGCACATGATGCCTCATAATCCTGGGAAATTAACCACAGGATTCCGGAGAAATAATTCAAATGCATAAGGTAAAGATTCATTGTTCTTGCAAAAAATCGTTTGTATCTAATGCCCTAATGCTAATAAATTATTAATACTGCGGCATTACTCTGTATTTCGATTCGAAAGTTAAAATATTCGGAAGCGGATGATTAGCACTTAGTAATCCAAAAATCGGATTGCTATATTCGAGAATCGAACAACTTTTTGTTGCGGAAAATTGGCATTTGCATTTCGAAAGCTGGTGTCAGAGTCACTCGAATTTTGGATATTTGTTAAAATAGTAACAAAGTTTGATAGAATAAGAAGTTCAAAGATTCGAGGAAGCCTTCATGTAAAAGAACCCATCACAAGCAAGATAGAGCACGGCCGGCTCAGTTGGTATTGTCATGTTCAAAGGAGAGATCCTTCGAACCCCGTCAAAAAGGCAATATCAATCAACATTCCTACACAATTGCGCAAAAAGGGCAGACCAAAAAACAACTGGATCTCACAAATTCAAAAACACCAGCATTCGATTGGCCTTAGTGAAGTAGTGATCCGAAACCGGGAAGTCTGCCGGTACTTCCTGAGGCAAACCTCACAGGCGGACCAGTAAGACAACGCGAATCAAGACAATTTTTAACAAATATGCAGCACACCCTCCTCATCTACGAGTAGGTACTTTGTCGTTGGTCACTACCATTTCAGAACGCGAGACTCGCATCAAAATTCAAAAGTTGTGGGAAGAAGTTTAACAACATACTGCGTTCGTTTCGAACGGGTTATAGAGTATCAAATCACATTGTAATCGAAAAACACTTTCGCACTTTTAGTTTTTAAATTCAAAACGGAATACAAAGTAGGGCACCTAATGTGAAAAGTATTCGGCACTATTTCGTGTGAAAGCCTTAGTAAACAACAATTAAATTACATTCGTTTTTCCTAATGTTCTTATTATAATTTTCGTCGGTTAAACAGGCATAAAAAAAATAAAAAAAATAAAAAACATACCACATTTGACTCGGGAAGTTTTGAATCGCTTTTCATTACCGGATCCAAGAACTTCATCTTGACAAAATAGTGGATTCAGTCGCTTACGTTTCATAGCAGCCTGCCCGCTTTTTGTTTCACTTTTTTTTTTTTGAAATGAATCTATATGCGGAGAAATAATTTGTTTTATTAATAAATGTAACATTGGAGAAAATAAGTTTTTTCTTACTTGGTAGTTGCCACGAAGCGCATTCCACCTCAACATAACTTAATTTTATGGAATGCCGGGGGTGTCAGCTATGGTGTGCCATGAATTGTTACTCATTTCCCGGTTTTTGTAGTATTTGAAGTTGGAGTCCCCAAATGTTTTCATATTGTTCCACTTTATAGATGAGAACAATTGAGGACTCCACGCTCCATTCCACAGATGCCTTCCTAATCCTTTTTTTTGTCTTCTCCTCGACCTTCTTCTGAAACATCTTTCGATGTGGATAGAATATTCATTTTTCTACTTCTTCTTCTTCTTCTTCTTCTTACGGCGAAGTTTTGATCCGGAGTAAAAGGATCACAACCCTCCCACTTTACTGCATCCCTACTGGTCCGCCTGTGGAGTTTGCCGGTTTGACCTCAGAAAGTACCGGCAGGCTTCCTGGTTTCGGATCAATTCGTCACTGGGGGCCAATCGAATGCTGGTGTTTTTGCATTTTTTTTATTCATTTTTCTACATATTGTAGCATAATAATAACTACGCTCCTACGACTATGCAACCCATTCCGAAGTGTCTTTTCATTCTGGCAGAATTTTGGTCCGAAGTGTCCTTTCATTCGAGGTTCGTGTCTGCGGTTAAGTCTCCACAGTTCATGTCTACGAAAGAGACGGATAATATCACGGATAAGAGGGAATTATAACTGCAAGAAATGATTATCATCTTGGAATTATTACATCAGAATTTTTCTTGTTCCGGTGGTCGAAGAATTTGCTAGAAGTTTCTGGCTATCAGAAACTTCTGCTATATAAGGACAGATGGCGATCGAGAAGAGGCAGTAGTTTTAAAATCGTGGCGAAGAGATTAAAAAAGTGATAATGGGCGAAGTTGTAACTTTGTGATAAATTGAAAGTTGAGAGTTAACAAGAAGAAGTAATTAGTTTGGATTTGTGAATTAAGAAATTGAAAGGAGATAAAGTGATTTGCGAGGACAGAGACCTTGTAAGAAAAGAATTGCGAAGAATAGTATAGTGTGAACCTGAATTGTTCTATAGACTAGAAAATAAAGAAATAATTTCACAGAATATTGTTTTATCTACTCGAGCCGCAGCTCGCATATTACAATATTTTACATGTGGAAATTATTTATTTATTTAATTTTTCCGGTTAGAGAAAGGATAAATTTACCAACCTTGTATATCAAAATGTGTCTTTTGATTGACAAACAATTGAAAATGATGCCAATTAATTTTCACTGTCAATTAAAGGCAAACAGCAATTTTTTTTGACAACTAGCTATTTCCACTTGTCATGTAAATTCTTTGTCAGTTATTGACTGGTGCTCTTAGTCAATTCAATGACAAGCAGTTCTTCATTATTTCCACTTGCGGTATTCCAAATAAAATCATAGTGAGTGGCAACACTGTTTAAGAGAAATTGTAATTACAAGTGATCTGTGTCAAAACAATTAAATTCAAATACTTTCGTGTTCCATACAAATCGAATCATCAGCTGCTCCTACATCATTGATCACTGAAATACATTGGTTCTTGCCAAGTATTTTGGATTTCAGACTGGTTTGTATTGTAACCAAAAGGTAAGTGCTTCTGTGGACCGATAGTGATCTTTGAACTTTACAAATAATAATAATCAAATAAAATCGGGTTCGTGTGTATAAGTTGAGCTTTTAAAAGCCCCTATAGTTACTACACGAACCCATTGCTAGAATCTTAATTAAAATAATAATACAAAATCGCATACAGCCCGTGAGTATGCAACTTGTTTTTAGAATAAGTAAGGTACGGGCAATAAATATGCCAAAAGTTTTACGCACTACGCCAGCGGAGTGCACCACACCAACTTCTGAACCAAAGGTGTCAGCAGTAACATCAGCAAAAATAATAATGAAAATGCCAAGAGAAAATTAAGTCAAGAAAAAAGTATTTCTTAAAATGAGCAAAGACTACAAAAAGAATTAATGCAAGTTATTAATGCGTTAATAGAATCAAATAATTTGAATAGAAATTTAAACGAAACAATAAAAAACTTGCAATTATATTGTAATATGCTGGCTACGGCTCGAGTAGATAAAACGATATTCTGTGAAATTTATTTCTTTATTTTCTAGTCTATAGAACAATTCAAGTTCACACTATACTATTCTTTGCAAATTCTTTTCTTACAAGGTCTCTTTCCTCTCAAATCACTTTATCTCCTTTCAATTACTTAATTCACAAATCCAAACTAATTACTTTTCCTTGTTTACTCTCAACTTTCAATTTATCACCAAATTACAACTTCGCCCATTATCACTTTTCCAATCTCTTCGCCACGGTTCTAAACCAACTGTGTTTTTTTTGATCGCCATCTGTCCTTATATAGCAGAAGTTTCTGATAGCCAGAAACTTCTAGCAAATTCTTCGACCACTGGAACAAGAGAAATAATTCTTGCAGTTATAATTCCCTTTTATCCCTAATATTATTCGTCTCTTTCGTTGACATGAGCTGTGGAGACTTCGTCTCCGACACGAACCTCGAATGAAGGACAGTTTGAACCAAAATTCTGCCAGAATGGAAAGTCACTTCGGAATTTGCTGCATAGACATAGGCGCGTAGTTATTATTATGCTACACTGCCCCCCTCTTAGACGTGTTCGTCCCGAACAAGTGCATCCTCATTTCGGCCATTGTATCGACTCAGTCGGTCCACATGAACCACTTTCATTTTGGCCCTTGGTCCTCGCTGGATGCGGTAGACAACATCGTTGATGCGGGTTACTATTCTGTAGGGACCTTCCCAGTTCCGCTGTAACTTAGGTGATTTCCCCTTTTGGCGATGGGGATTATACAGCCACACCAGATCTCCTTCCTGGAATCCTGACGTTGTTGCCTTGGCATCATACCTGGTCTTCATGCGGTCGCTCGTCATCTTAATCTGGCTTCTGGTCCTTTGGTGTATGTCCCTAAGCCTTTCCCTAAGGTCCGCCACGTACTCTTCTTCATTTCTGGGCTCATTGGTAGGAGATCCAAATTTCACCTCACTGGGTAAACGAGCTATTCCACCAAATAAGATTTCGAACGGCGTATGTCGAGTAGTGCTATGCACGGCACTTCTATAGGCCATCAAAAACAAGGGAATCTGCCGGTCCCAATCCCGTTGGTAGTCACCTACGACCTTCGAGAGATGTTCGTCCAAAGTCCTATTGAAACGCTCCACCATACCGTCCGACTGTGGATGAAGCGGGGTTGTCCTTGTCTTTTTGATTCCGAGTAGTTGACACATCTCTTGGAAGATTCTTGACTCGAAGTTCCGCCCTTGGTCAGAATGCAATTCCAAGGGCACACCGAATCTGCTAACCCAATTGTAGACGATCTGCTCCGCCACGGCTCTGCTTTCCTGGTTAGGGATCGGAAACGCTTCCGGCCACTTACTGAAGTAGTCCATCACTACGAGTATATACCGATTACCATTGTCGGTTTCCGGAAAGGGCCCTGCGATGTCAATGGCGATTCGTTCGAAAGGTGCTCCCACGTTGTATTGGTGCATCTTACCTCGAGTTTTGATTCTCGGACCCTTGCTAGCTGCACACACGTCGCATTTTCTGCACCAGTCTTCGATATCTTCCTTCGCTTTTAACCAATAAAAACGTTCTCGTACCTTTTCTAGCGTCTTATTCACTCCCAAGTGGCCTCCGGTCGCCCCGCCATGCATTTCCTGTAACACCTCCTTGACCCTCGTCCGCGGTACGACAAGCTGCATTACAAACGACTTTCCGTCGGAGGATTCCCATTTTCTTCTCAGAACACCTTCTTGGACATGGAGGGAGTCCCACTGCGCAAAATATGCCTTTAAGGTCGGGCTTCTGTGAGAGATGTCCTGATGATCCGGTTTCTCCATGTTCTCCTTCCAGGCCAGAATCGGCTCGATATCCGGGTCTTCCTTCTGAGCGTTCCGGATCTCATCTACGCTCCAGCCGGCGATAGGTTCGGCTCTCATTCTTTGGATGGAAACCAGCTCCCGTTCTTCCTGACGCGCACAATGTTTACAATCCGTTCTGCATGGTCTCCGGGACAGTGCATCCGCATTAGAGTGGAGTTTTCCTTTACGATGCTGTATTTCGTAGTCGTAGATTTGCAGCCTTTCGATCCATCTTGCGACCTGACCCTCAGGACTCTTGAACTGTAATAGCCATTTTAAGGCTGCATGGTCTGTGCGAAGAACGAACTTCCTCCCGTAGAGGTATTTGTGAAAATGCTTCGTAGCCAAGATCAAAGCTAGAAGTTCCCGCCTTGTCACGCAGTAGTTCCTTTCTGGCTTAGAGAGCACCTTGCTGAAGTACGCAACCACCTTCTCTTGGCCGTCATGCACCTGGGAGAGTACGGCTCCTACCCCGACATTACTAGCATCTGCATCCACAACGAACGTTTCCCCGGGAGTGGGGTAAGCCAGTATCGGGGCATCGCATAGCCGTTGTTTAAGTGCCTTGAAGCTCTTCTCGCACTCAATTGACCATTTGAATTGTTTTCCCTTTTCCGTCAACTGGTGCAGGTTCTTTGCGATCCCGGCAAAATCCTTCACGAACCGTCTGTAGTAGGTGGCTAGGCCCAGGAAGCTCCTTAGTTGGTGTTTGTCTTTGGGGACTGGCCAGTTTTTCACCGCTTCGACCTTCTCCGGATCGGTTCTCACTCCTTTCGCTGAAATTACGTGTCCCAGGTACTTGACTTCCGCTCTAAACAGGGCGCACTTCTTGGGGTTGAGCTTCAGGTGGGCACTTCGAAGCCTTTGAAACACATCCCTTAGATTGTCTCGGTGTTGCGCAAACGTTTTTCCTACGACGATGACATCATCCAAGTATACCAAACAGGTTTTCCATGTTAACCCTTGCAGGACACATTCCATCAATCGCTCGAAAGTCGCCGGAGCATTGCACAGCCCGAATGGCATTACCGTGAATTGCCATAGCCCATTTCCTGTGGTGAAGGCGGTTTTCTCCCGGTCTTCTGGATGGATCTGTACCTGCCAGTAGCCACTCTTCAAGTCGAGAGTGGAAAATCATCGGGCTCCTGATAGTGTGTCTAGCGTGTCGTCAATCCGTGGCAGAGGATAGCTGTCTTTCTTGGTGACGTAATTGAGCTGCCGATAGTCCACGCAGAACCGCGTGCTGCCATTTTTCTTCTTTACCAGTACAACCGGTGATGCCCACGGACTTTTGGAACTTTCAATCAGACCTTCTTTCTCCATTGCCGACACCATCTCTGCAACTTCTGTCTGCTTTGCCAATGGAAGGCGCCTAGCAGGCTGACGAATTGGTCTAGTATCACCAGTGTCTATTCGATGTTGTACCAGGTGTGTTCGGCCGTATTCTCCGTCCTGTGAGGCAAATACATCAGCGTACTCATTGATAAGATTCTCTGCCATAGTTCGCTGCTCCTGATTCAGCTCACTGGACTGGAGAATCGTCTCTCTCGTTTCCGCTGTCCAAGGTGATGGGAGAGGTTTTGGAGCATCACGTTCAGATATTGTTGCGACGGCGGTAATCGGCGTGCATTTTCCAGTCACATCCCCTCGCCTTAGTTTTACAGTGTGTGGTCTTGCGTTCAAAACCCTCACTGGAACCATGGTGTTCTTTGGTTCGACTAACGTCTTTCCCACGATGTAGTCTTGAGAATTCTTCTCTGGGTCTGGTTCTACTATGTAGAATCGGTGGCTCCCAAGATCACCTTCCAGCTTCGTCCAAATGATTGTCTCTGAAGACGGCGGCAAAACTTCGTCTTTGCTGATGACTGTCCTGAGAGTTACGGCATTCTCATTTCCGTACACCATCGGAATCTCCACATTTCGATACCTCAGTACTTGCATCCCGATGTCCAAGATTACTTCATTTGCTTTCATGAAGTCTACTCCGATGATGCACTCGTCGCATATATCTGCCACCAGAAACGCATGGGAGAACGTCAGTCCTGCCAGAGTAATCGTAAGACGAACTTCTCCAAATACCTTCGCCATTTCCCCTGTTGCAGTCTTCAGGCAGTAGCTGTTGGTGTTGTGCAGCCAGGAGCTTTTGACGATATCTCTTCTTACAATGGAGGCAGTGGCACCTGTGTCGATGGTGGCTACGCACTTCTTCTCGTTGATTAGTGCCTCCACTGTCAGGCTCTTGTTACCCCGTTTGGTTTGCGAAACTTGAATGGTGGTCCTGGGGGCCTCGATTCCAGTAACCAACTTCTGCCCCGCGAAGTTGGTCCTTACGCATCTCCCGACTGCTGGTTTTGGGAAGTCTGACCGACAGGATGCTTCCTCTCTGCTTCTCCTACTTCCGCAATGTGGACAATTTCCTCGTCTAGGTGCACTTCTGCACTGCCGTTGTAGGTGTCCGGTTTGGTTGCAATTCCAGCAACGGATTTGACTTCCGCGAGCTTTGACGGCTGTTCTCTGGCATGAGCATTCCACGACGGACATTTCCCTGACACGGTGTATTCCCTGGTATGCTTGGTCCGCAGCCATCATTGACAAAGCGAATGCCAATGCCTCGGGGAGTGTTCGCTTTTCAGCCATCCTTACAGCCATTTGCAGTTGTCTGTCCTCTATGGCCTGAATAAAAGCTTCCACCGCCATTTCGTTGATAAGCTCCTCACCGGCTTTAGGGTATGAAAGATGGGCTAGTCGCTCTATATCCGCTTGCAACTGTTGGAGCGTTTCCCCCCTTTTCTGGACTCGACTACGCAGCTGAACCCTGTACACCTGCTGCATGTGTTCATCCCCAAACCGCATCTCGATAGCCTGAACCAGAGAGTCGTAGTTCTGCTGTTTATCTTCCGGGATGGTCTGCAAGAGCTCCGCAGCTGGACCCCTCAGTGCAAGTGTGAGTGCAATGGACTTCTCTTCATCGTCCCAGCTATTGGTCATTGCGGCCGCTTCGAATTGCCTTTTATAAATTGGCCATGATGTTTGACCATCGAAGATAGGAGGCTGCATCTCCTTTCTTCTCAGACCGTCAGTGGAATATTCCCGTGCTTTCTGTCTCTTCACGTTGCTGAGCTCCTTAGCAAGATTTTCGACTTGCTTTCCTACTATCTCGAATTTCGTATCCACTTTTTCAAATTGAGTCTCTATCTTCCCGAACTGAGTTTCATGTTTCTCAAAATTTTCATCGAATCTAATTTCGACTTTTTCGAGTTGCGTCTCGACCTTCTCGATTTTCTCTTCGATCACTTCGAATTTGGATTCCAAGTTCTTGTTTTGCTCATCAAGTTTACTTTCCAGAGCATCTAGAGAATTCTTTTGTTCGTCCATTGCTTTCTTTTGTTCGTCCATTGCTTTCTTTTGTTCGTCCAGCTTAAGTTCTAGAGAATTCCTTTGGTCGCCCATTGCTTTCTTTTGTTCGTCCATCGCTTTCTTTTGTTCATCCAGCTTAAGTTCTAGAGAATTCTTTTGTTCGTCCATTGCTTTCTTTTGTTCGTCCATCGCTTTCTTTTGTTCGTCCAGCTTAAGTTCTATAGAATTCCTTTGATCTTCTATTGCTTTCTTTTGTTCGTCCATGACTAACTTAAGTTGCAGGAGCAGACTTGTTATACCCGGGTCGGCTGCTGTACTTGCTGGTTCCTCTTCCACGTCAAACTCTACGTCGTGCGGATTTTCACCTTCCTGCGTTACTGCTTCTTCCAGACGAATCAGCAGGGCATCTTTTCCCCCAGTTGTGTCGAGGTTCCGCTTACTGAGTTCTGCCTTTAGTTGAGTTATAGTTAGTTTTCCCAATTTGCGACCCATTTTGCGCAACTAATTAACTCAACACAGAAATCGTTTTTTTTTTTTTTTTTTTTGTGCAATTTCACACCACGGAAATAGTTATTCACAGAATAAGTTTTATCCCACTTCTGACACCAATGTAATATGCTGGCTACGGCTCGAGTAGATAAAACGATATTCTGTGAAATTTATTTCTTTATTTTCTAGTCTATAGAACAATTCAAGTTTACACTATACTATTCTTTGCAAATTCTTTTCTTACAAGGTCTCTTTCCTCTCAAATCACTTTATCTCCTTTCAATTACTTAATTCACAAATCCAAACTAATTACTTTTTCTTGTTCACTCTCAACTTTCAATTTATCACCAAATTACAACTTCGCCCATTATCACTTTTCCAATCTCTTCGCCACGGTTCTAAACCAACTGTGTCTTTTTTTTGATCGCCATCTGTCCTTATATAGCAGAAGTTTCTGATAGCCAGAAACTTCTAGCAAATTCTTCGACCACTGGAGCAAGAAAAATTCTGATATAATAATTCCAAGATGACAATCATTTCGTGCAGTTATAATTCTCTCTTGTTCTCTTTTATCCGCGATATTATCCGAGCTGTGGTGACTAATTTCAGACACGAACCTCAAAAGGAAGCAATGAAAAGACACTTCGGAATTTGTTGCCTGTTCGAGGGCGTAGTTATTATGCTACATTATGTTACAATATATAACAAATCTAGAAAATAAATTAAAATCGAAAGTAAACGAATTACAAAACAAACAGCCGGAGAATATTCAAGATATCCACAGCACTCCTCGGCAAAATGTGGAAAAACTAATATATGCAACAGAAGAAGAATTGGCAAAAGAAACAGAGTGGATTAGAGATACTCAGAGAATAAAAAAGAGGAAACTTAACAATTCAATTCCTCCCTCTAAAGATACAGAATCGGCAGAATTAAACACCCAAAAGAAATCGAAAAAGACTCCACCACCACCTCCAATAATAATTAATGAGGTAATTAGCTATGACAATCTGTATGAAAAGATAAAATCAGTCACGCTGGTAGAAAATTTCGATCTAAAAATCATCAACAAAAACAATATACGACTAAATCTCGAAGACGGAGAAATCTACAGAAGTGTCACGGGCTTACTAAATGAAGAAAATTATGCTTGGCACTCCTACGAAAATAAGCAAACCAGGCCCATTAGAGTAAAGGCTAAAAATCTGCACTACTCAATTAAGCTACAATTAAGCTCAAGCGGGAAAACAAGGAACCTCTAAACATGTTTATGTTAAGAAGAAGAGATAGAAAAGGTTTATCAAATCAAAAACATCAGGGATGCAGAGTTGAAATTGAACCTTTTAAAACATCAAAATTAGTACCCCAATGCAAGCAATGCCAGGCATATGGTCATACGCAAAAATATTGCAACAGACAGGCAAGATGTGTGAAATGCGCTGGAAAATACCACACAACAGAATGCACAAAGCCCCAAAATGTGCAGCCTAACTAAACACCAAAAACAAAATTCTTGATAAAAAACAAGAATCACCAGATAATATTAAAGTAGATGTGGAACTATCAAAACTAGAGATTAAAAACCCCATGGCAAAAGAAAACACAAAACCGAACGCTAAAGAAACCAGCGCGGGTATAATGTCATATGCTCAAGTGGTTGCATATAAAAAACAGCATGATATGCAGAAAAAGGACCAACCTGAGTGTAACCAACAAAAGACTCAAAAAAGCAATGACATGAATCAATATATAACTACAAATCTTAAATCTAAAGGTTTCAAGATTATTGATGCTACAATTAAGCTCAAGCGGGAAAACAAGGAACCTTTAAACATGTTTATGTTAACATTCAGTGCAGAAGAAGAGATAGAAAAGGTTTATCAAATCAAAAACATCCTGGGATGCAGAGTTGAAATTGAACCTCTTAGAAAATCAAAATTAGTACCCCAATGCAAGCAATGCCAGGCATATGGGCATACGCAAAAATATTGCAACAGACAGGCAAGATGTGTGAAATGCAGTGGAAAACACCACACAACAGAATGCACAAAACAAAAAAACAAAAGACTCAAAAAAGCAATGACATGAATCAAACACTACAACTGATCCTAACCAAACTTAATGCACTAGATATGCGACTTAAAAAGTTAGAAAATACCAACGACAAAGTACCTAAGCATAATCATGGATCAAAATCTTAAAGTGATATGTTGGAATGCAAATGGTCTCCTGCAACATCAACAGGAATTGCAGGTGATTCTTGAAACAAATAACATAGACATTTGTCTTATCTCAGAAACCCATTTTACAAAACACACGCAAACAAAATTTAAAAACTACAAAATCTACCACACCGCTCACCCTGAAAACACAGCTAAGGGTGGAAGTGCAGTAATAGTAAAAAATAATATACAACAATATGAGGAATTGAAGTATATAACAGAGAAAATACAAGCTACAGCAGTGTGTATAAAAGCTAAGCATAAAAAAATTAATCTCGTTTCTATTTACTGTCCTCTAAAACATTCAATTAAAAAAGAAGAATATTCAGATTTTTTTGAAAAACTAGGAAACAGATACATAATAGGTGGAGATTTTAATGCCAAAAATCTTAACTGGGGATCCAGATTGACAACAATGAGAGGAAAAGAACTTTATGCTGCTATTCAAAAACATCAACGCGAAATTCTCTCGATAGGAAAGCCCACGTTCTGGCCTACAGACAAAAATAAGATCTAATTGATTTTTTTCATAATCAAAAATTTGTCAAGCAGTTATATACACATAGATGAGTTCGAGTATCTAAGCTCTGACCATTCACCTATAATTCTCCAAATGAATGAACATATAATTAAAAATATAAATATTAAAATCTTAACAAATAACAGAACAGATTGGTAAGCCTTCAAGCTGAACTTAACAAGTAAAATAGATTTAATGATACCCCTTATAACCAAAAATGATGTAGAAAAAGAACTGCATAAGTTGGTCAGCGATATTCAGCAATCGGCCTGGGAAAGCACCCCCGCCCTAAAGAGAAAGAACACAAAAAGAAACTACACGAAAGAAATAAAAGATTTAGTAGCAGATAAAAGACGAGCAAGAAGAACGTGGCAGAAACAAGAGCTTCACAACATAAAGCCAAGCTAAACAACCTCTGTCAACAACTAAGAAGGGAAATTAAAAAATTTAAGGAAGATTCAATGAAAAGGTACCTCAGAGGGTTAACAGCTGAATACGTAACTAATTACTCTCTATGGAAAGCAACAAAAGGATTAAAATAGCCTACTGTGCAAATGTCTCCAATCAAAGCAACTGATGGAAACTGGGCAAGAAGCGATGAGGACAAAACCATTCTCTTCGCAGACTACCTAGAAAACATATTTAAACCACCTTGCTGACGTTCTAATGATTCCCAAAGCTGGTAAACCGCCAAATGAAGTGTCATCTTACAGACCTATCTCGTTATTGCCAATGATATCAAAAGTGTTTGAGAAAGTACTCGCAAGCTTTTAAATAAAATAATTGAAAGGAAAAAGCTGATTCCGAACCATTAATTTGGTTTTCGAAGGCAGCACTCTACGATACAACAGGTACACAGAATTACGAATAAAATCGAAGAAGCACTAGAAAAAAGGAAAGTTTGCTCGGCTATATTCTTAGATGTGGCGCAGGCCTTTGATAAAGTATGGAACGAAGGACTTATCTATAAACTGAGATGTATGTTGCCAAATCAATATGCTTCTATTCTGAAATCGTATCTAGATGGAAGACATTTCAGAATAAAACAACAGAGTACTTATCCAAATCTAAGAGAATTAAAGGCCGGCGTACCGCAAGGTAGTGTACTGGGCCCAGTATTACACTTATTATATACTAGTGATATTCCTAAATTAGAAAACCACACTATGGCAACATTCGCAGATGATACTGCAATACTAGCAGTAGGAAGAACCAATGAAGAATCCACAGAAAAACTACAAATTGGCATAAACAAATTCTGTGAATGGACTAATAAGTGGAGAATCAAATTGAACGAGTCTAAGTCAGTCCATGTTGACTTTACTAATAAAAAAATTGAATACATACCAATTATTATAAACCAAAAAATAGTTCCATGCGCTAATACAGCGAAGTATTTAGGTATGACTCTAGATGCAAAGTTGAGATGGAAAGAGCACGTAAAAAAGAAAAAAGAAGAGTTAGAAATCAAATATAGAAAACTGCACTGGCTGATAGGAAGAAACTCATCCGTATCAATTGGAAATAAAGTGCTTTTATATAATCAAATTCTGAAACCAACATGGACATATGGAATCCAACTATGGGGTTGTGCCAAAAAGACAAACATAGACAAAATACAACGTTTCCAAAATAAGGTGCTTAGAAATATAGTAAATGCACCTTGGTACATAAGAAATACTGACCTTCATCGAGACCTGAAGGTAGAAAGTGTATCTGCGGAAATTCTAAAACATGCAAAAACACACAAAGAAAAGCTAAAGAAAACTAATACATAATGAAAATCAATTACTCTCGATTTAACTTAATATAAGAAAAATAAAAATTGATATATTTGCTTATAAATACATACACACTCGAAATAAAGAGTCACCAGGGGGTGAAACTAAAACAAAGACTAAGATGTCAGAAAAAAAATGCTTATTAGTCCAAGTGACTAGATCGCAATTATGTGGGAGGTGGTTTTAGACGGTAAAAATCCGGCATGCTGATTACTCGGATCATCAGTATCTTTTGAAGATCTACATCGACTCTTTGTCACTTGGCATGTCAGTTCAAAGTATCTTGTGAGGGTACTGGTCAGATCTTGAACAATATCCTCTACCTTCTGTCTCGTTCTGAGTTTAGGTGGAGTTTTGGCAGATTTGTCTATCTCTGTCTTAAAGCGCACACAGTTGGTTTTCTGCAGATTTCTCTTCTCCTGCAACGTTATAGTTACGCATTTAATTTGGAAAGTGATAAATCTATAGTCTGATAAGGACACCTCCCGCAGAACTCTCCAGTTAGTAATCGACTTGAGGTACCTATTGGATAAAGTCAAGTCAATTACCTCCTTCCTTCTTGCCGTAACAACAGCCATTCCTGACGTGAGCATTAGCCTCGCAACATACGAATACCCCCATCTCCCGACTTTCACAGTACTCTATGAGTTTGGCAACGGCCTTCGGTGGTAGAGGCTTTACCGAATCATAGGGAAAGTAAGTTGACGCAATGACCGACGAAAGTTTTCCAATTGACGATCGTTTCGTAGCTTATAGTTGCAGCAACCAAATCCTGGCAAATAAATTGTCCAAGCTTGGTCACTGAGAGGAAGTCCGGCTTATGGAAGGCTACTACTTAGAAGAGCTGTAGCAGCCTCGGAATGATGCAAGTTTATCTGAGTGAACATCAAAGACATACACTGGGTTAGCCGTCAATTCGCTCGTGTCGAAGCCAGGATTCTGGATACGGAGACGTTTTCCGCCGTTTTCCTATGTTTCCCCGCGATCCAGCAGCAGGAGTGGGTTCTCTTTGGAGGCACGTAGATTACAAAGAAAGTAGACCCCATGAGTGCAATTTTTGGCACCGCTCTGCTGATCCATTCGAGGGTTTGCTGCGAAGAGCACTTCACCACAAAGGTTCCGTTCTTTAACGCCCATTCCTCCACTTGAATGCAAGCATTAACTGCCGAGGCTTGCTACCATAATCAATCTTCATGGTATTTGTACTCTGCGACGGTCATCCTGTGGTCATTTCCAGCCTTTTCGATGCCAATGGTCAGAGAAGAGGCAGAAACTTCCTTAAAGAGAGGCTTCCGCTCCTCCGATTCGAGTTGTTTCACTCCTGGGGTCTTATCCGTATCAACCAGTCTCTGTCCGCTAGTGCTGTCACCATTAGAGGTATCAGCACCCTCATTCGCCAGGTTTTGTGCGCGGATAACGCCACCGGTTTGAGCTTTCTTATCAGAAAGGTGCATTTCCACCGCGCACACGGGCGCATCAGGTGCGCACACCCTGATTCAAGCCAACGGGGTAGGCAGCGTTGGATTCAGGAGACTTTTGTTGCACCTTCTACTGACCTCTTTCTTTTCCACGTCGCCGCCAAAGGAAAGCTGCTTTTAGAGTTTGCGCCTTCAGCTAAGTTAATAACATCCTGACCCTTGGTCAGGAACCCATTGGAGTACGCCGTTTTAGGAGCCTTGTTGACTTCCCAAATCAATCCTTCTCCAGCAGTCCTTCGATCTGTTACCTGTCCATCATGAGGGAGATTAGACGTGCCGAGTAAAAGCTTTTCCAACTTTATCCATCAGTCCAGCCCAATCTGAGATAGGGCCTCAGGAATCTTTATAAGCAAGCATCACTGCAAATTCTGTGTCATCGCCTGAAGAGGCGTGGACTGGGAGCATGTTGGGTGGGGCCTCCAGAATCCGTGCCCCAGACGCAGTCAAGAAGCCCACGGGTGGATTGGCGTTTTCAAAAGTGCGTCAGTCAAGACACCATCACCCATTAATTTGATGTCTCACCTGGAATCTTTGAAGAACCGTAGGATCTTTGACTCTTGAGCCGACCTGCCACGACAAGGCAGCTAATGGTGAGGCCGGAGAGAGGGATGACTTCGAAGCATATTTCTTCTTTCAACCGAAGATCTTGTCAATTTTAGACATTTACATACAGGTGTGTCAATAAACTATTTATAATAGCCGCTCTTCATAAAAAGGAGCCGAATCCCTTGGGAGCCTAGCCTAATATGATGTTCATAATTGGATTAGATGAAATATAATTTTAAGGAAAATGTTGAACCTCAACCTGAAGGTAGCAATTTTTGTCGAAATTATTCTAGTACTACAATTATACATGCTTTGAAAGACACTTGTGAAAGTTTCACATATTTTGGACGCCAATTTGTTCAGGTCCAATACGCCAGTGGAAATTAAAGCCGAGTTAGGCTTTGTTTATAGGAACTCTGCTCCATTATTTGCCACCCTGAGATGGGCAGCTAAAATAAAAAGTGGTCGTACCAGATTGATGATGATTATTCGGGAAGGTCAACAACTGTGACCACCACAGATAACATAGAAAAAGTTCATCAAATAATACCGAATGACCGTCCAATCAAGGTTAGAGAGATGGCAGAGGCTGTGGGTATATTGAAGTAATGTGTGCATCGTATTTTGCATGAAGAATTGAGCATAAGAAATCTGTCTGTACGTTGGTTGTCGCTTGCTCACTTTGGACCAAAAACGTATTCGACTAAACCTGACTGAACATGGCCAAACTTCGCAAATTGCGGTTCGTAGTGATAGAAAATCACTATGTTCACCAGATCTGGACAGCAACTTTTTTTTTCTGTTTCTTTAACTCAAAGTTTAGCTCGGCATTGTATATGCCATAGTATCTGCAAGGGAAGTGCTTTTTTACTTTTCAAAAAATGTCCTTTTTCAATATTTTTGCTAGAAACTGAAAAATATTGTCTGTAGATGTTTTTATACATTTCGTCCATACTTTGTACACTTTTTGGGGGCATTTTATTCTGAAAGTCATATTTTGCCTTTCCAATGCTACAATATTGTAGCATACGCCCCCTAAAAATATGACGCAACAAATTCCGAAGTGACTTTTCATTCTGGCAGAATTTTGGTTCGAACTGTCCTTTCATTCGAGGTTCGTGTCTGGGACGAAGTCTCCACAGCTCATGTCAACGAAAGAGACGAATAATATCAGGGATAAAAGGGAATTATAACTGCAAGAATTCCAGTGGTCGAAGAATTTGCTAGAAGTTTCTGGCTATCAGAAACTTCTGCTATATAAGGACAGATGGCGATCAAAAAAAAGACACAGTTGGTTTAGAACCGTGGCGAAGAGATTGGAAAAGTGATAATGGGCGAAGTTGTAATTTGGTGATAAATTGAAAGTTGAGAGTGAACAAGAAAAAGTAATTAGTTTGGATTTGTGAATTAAGTAATTGAAAGGAGATAAAGTGATTAGAGAGGAAAGAGACATTGTAAGAAAAGAATTGCGAAGAATAGTATAGTGTGAACCTGAATTGTTCTATAGACTAGAAAATAAAGAAATAATTTCACAGAATACTGTTTTATCTACTCGAGCCGTAGCTCGCATGTTACATTGGTGTCAGAAGCGGGATAAAACTTATTCTGTGAATAACTACTTCCGTGGTGTGAAATTGCACAAGAAAAAAAAAAAAAAAAAAAAAAAATATCGATTTCTGTGTTGAGTTAATTAGTTGCGCAAAATGGGTCGCAAATTGGGAAAACTAACTATAACTCAACTAAAGGCAGAACTCAGTAAGCGGAACCTCGACACAACTGGGGAAAAGATGCCCTACTGATTCGTCTGGAAGAAGCAGTAACGCAGGAAGGTGAAAATCCGCATGACGTAGAGTTTGACGTGGGAGAGGAACCAGCAAGTACAGTAGCCGACCCGGATATAACAAGTCTGCTCCTGCAACTTAAGTCAGTCATGGACGAACAAAAAAAAACAATGGAAGACCAAAAGAAGTCTCTGGAACTTAAGCTGGACGAACAAAAGAAAGCGATGGACGAACAAAAGAAAGCGATGGACGAACAAAAGAAAGCGATGGACGAACAAAAGAAAGCAATGGGCGACCAAAGGAATTCTCTAGAACTTAAGCTGGACGAACAAAAGAAAGCAATGGACGAACAAAAGAATTCTCTAGATGCTCTGGAAAGTAAACTTGATGAGCAAAACAAGAACTTGGAATCCAAATTCGAAGTGATCGAAGAGAAAATCGAGAAGGTCGAGACGCAACTCGAAAAAGTCGAAACTAGATTCGATGAAAATTTTGAGAAACATGAAACTCAGTTCGTGAAGATAGAGACTCAGTTTGAAAAAGTGGATACGCAATTCGAGAGAGTAGGAAAGCAAGTCGAAAATCTTGCTAAGGAACTCAGCAACGTGAAGAGACAGAAAGCACGGGAATATTCCACTGACGGTCTGAGAAGAAAGGAGATGCAGCCCCCTATCTTCGATGGTCAAACATCATGGCCAATTTATAAAAGGCAATTCGAAGCGGCCGCAATGACCAATAGCTGGGACGATGAAGAGAAGTCCATTGCACTCACACTTGCACTGAGGGGTCCAGCTGCGGAGCTCTTGCAGACCATCCCGGAAGATAAACAGCAGAATTACGACTCTCTGGTTCAGGCTATCGAGATGCGGTTTGGGGATGAACACATGCAGCAGGTGTACAGGGTTCAGCTGCGTAGTCGAGTCCAGAAAAGGGGGGAAACGCTCCAACAGTTGCAGGCGGATATAGAGCGACTAGCCCATCTTTCATACCCTAAAGCCGGTGAGGAGCTTATCAACGAAATGGCGGTGGAAGCTTTTATTCAGGCCATAGAGGACAGACAACTGCAAATGGCTGTAAGGATGGCTGAAAAGCGAACACTCCCCGAGGCATTGGCATTCGCTCTGTCAATGAAGGCTGCGGACCAAGCATACCAGGGAATACACCGTGTCAGGGAAATGTCCGTCGTGGAATGCTCATGCCAGAGAACAGCCGTCATGGATGAAGACAAAGCTCGCGGAAGTCAAATCCGTTGCTGGAATTGCAACCAAACCGGACACCTACAACGGCAGTGCAGAAGTGCACCTAGACGAGGAAATTGTCCACATTGCGGAAGTAGGAGAAGCAGAGAGGAAGCATCTGGCGGTGATAACATCCATCCTGTCAGTCAGACTTCCCAAAACCAGCAGTCGGGAAATGCGTAAGGACCAACTTCGCGGGGCAGAAGTTGGTTACTGGAATCGAGGCCCCCAGGACCACCATTCAAGTTTCGCAAACCAAACGGGGTAACAAGAGCCTGACAGTGGAGGCACTAATCAACAAGAAGAAGTGCGTAGCCACCATCGACACAGGTGCCACTGCCTCCATTGTAAGAAGAGATATCGTCAGAAGCTCCTGGCTGCACAACACCAACAGCTACTGCCTGAAGACTGCAACAGGGGAAATGGCGAAGGTGTTTGGAGAAGTTCGTCTTACGATTACTCTGGCGGGACTGACGTTCTCCCATGCGTTTCTGGTGGCAGATATATGCGACGAGTGCATCATCGGAATAGACTTCATGAAAGCAAATGAAGTAATCTTGGACATCGGGATGCAAGTACTGAGGTATCGAAATGTGGAGATTCCGATGGTGTACGGAAACGAGAATGCCGTAACTCTCAGGACAGTCATCAGCAAAGACGAAGTTTTGCCGCCGTCTTCAGAGACAATCATTTGGACAAAGCTGGAAGGTGATCTTGGGAGCCACCGATTCTACATAGTAGAACCAGACCCAGAGAAGAATTCTCAAGACTACATCGTGGGAAAGACGTTAGTCGAACCAAAGAACACCATGGTTCCAGTGAGGGTTTTGAACGCAAGACCACACACTGTCAAACTAAGGCGAGGGGAGGTGACTGGAAAATGCACGCCGATTACCGCCGTCGCAACAATATCTGAACGTGATGCTCCAAAACCTCTCCCATCACCTTGGACAGCGGAAACGAGAGAGACGATTCTCCAGTCCAGTGAGCTGAATCAGGAGCAGCGAACTATGGCAGAGAATCTTATCAATGAGTACGCTGATGTATTTGCCTCACAGGACGGAGAATACGGCCGAACACACCTGGTACAACATCGAATAGACACTGGTGATACTAGACCAATTCGTCAGCCTGCTAGGCGCCTTCCATTGGCAAAGCAGACAGAAGTTGCAGAGATGGTGTCGGCAATGGAGAAAGAAGGTCTGATTGAAAGTTCCAAAAGTCCGTGGGCATCACCGGTTGTACTGGTTAAGAAGAAAGATGGCAGCACGCGGTTCTGCGTGGACTATCGGCAGCTCAATTACGTCACCAATTAAGACAGCTACCCTCTGCCACGGATTGACGACACGCTAGACACACTATCAGGAGCCCGATGGTTTTCCACTCTCGACTTGAAGAGTGGCTACTGGCAGGTACAGATCCATCCAGAAGACCGGGAGAAAACCGCCTTCACCGCAGGAAATGGGCTATGGCAATTCACGGTAATGCCATTCGGGCTGTGCAATGCTCCGGCGACTTTCGAGCGATTGATGGAATGTGTCCTGCAAGGGTTAACATGGAAAACCTGTTTGGTATACTTGGATGATGTCATCGTCGTAGGAAAAACGTTTGCGCAACACCGAGACAATCTAAGGGATGTGTTTCAAAGGCTTCGAAGTGCCCACCTGAAGCTCAACCCCAAGAAGTGCGCCCTGTTTAGAGCGGAAGTCAAGTACCTGGGACACGTAATTTCAGCGAAAGGAGTGAGAACCGATCCGGAGAAGGTCGAAGCGGTGAAAAACTGGCCAGTCCCCAAAGACAAACACCAACTAAGGAGCTTCCTGGGCCTAGCCACCTACTACAGACGGTTCGTGAAGGATTTTGCCGGGATCGCAAAGAACCTGCACCAGTTGACGGAAAAGGGAAAACAATTCAAATGGTCAATTGAGTGCGAGAAGAGCTTCAAGGCACTTAAACAACGGCTATGCGATGCCCCGATACTGGCTTACCCCACTCCCGGGGAAACGTTCGTTGTGGATGCAGATGCTAGTAATGTCGGGGTAGGAGCCGTACTCTCCCAGGTGCATGACGGCCAAGAGAAGGTGGTTGCGTACTTCAGCAAGGTGCTCTCTAAGCCAGAAAGGAACTACTGCGTGACAAGGCGGGAACTTCTAGCTTTGATCTTGGCTACGAAGCATTTTCACAAATACCTCTACGGGAGGAAGTTCGTTCTTCGCACAGACCATGCAGCCTTAAAATGGCTATTACAGTTCAAGAGTCCTGAGGGTCAGGTCGCAAGATGGATCGAAAGGCTGCAAATCTACGACTACGAAATACAGCATCGTAAAGGAAGGCTCCACTCTAATGCGGATGCACTGTCCCGGAGACCATGCAGAACGGATTGTAAACATTGTGCGCGTCAGGAAGAACGGGAGCTGGTTTCCATCCAAAGAATGAGAGCCGAACCTATCGCCGGCTGGAGCGTAGATGAGATCCGGAACGCTCAGAAGGAAGACCCGGATATCGAGCCGATTCTGGCCTGGAAGGAGAACATGGAGAAACCGGATCATCAGGACATCTCTCACAGAAGCCCGACCTTAAAGGCATATTTTGCGCAGTGGGACTCCCTCCATGTCCAAGAAGGTGTTCTGAGAAGAAAATGGGAATCCTCCGACGGAAAGTCGTTTGTAATGCAGCTTGTCGTACCGCGGACGAGGGTCAAGGAGGTGTTACAGGAAATGCATGGCGGGGCGACCGGAGGCCACTTGGGAGTGAATAAGACGCTAGAAAAGGTACGAGAACGTTTTTATTGGTTAAAAGCGAAGGAAGATATCGAAGACTGGTGCAGAAAATGCGACGTGTGTGCAGCTAGCAAGGGTCCGAGAATCAAAACTCGAGGTAAGATGCACCAATACAACGTGGGAGCACCTTTCGAACGAATCGCCATTGACATCGCAGGGCCCTTTCCGGAAACCGGCAATAGTAATCGGTATATCCTCGTAGTGATGGACTACTTCAGTAAGTGGCCGAAAGCGTTTCCGATCCCTAACCAGGAAGCCAGAACCGTGGCGGAGCAGATCGTCTACAATTGGGTTAGCAGATTCGGTGTGCCCTTGGAATTGCATTCTGACCAAGGGCGGAACTTCGAGTCAAGAATCTTCCAAGAGATGTGTCAACTACTCGGAATCAAAAAGACAAGGACAACCCCGCTTCATCCACAGTCGGACGGTATGGTGGAGCGTCTCAATAGGACTTTGGCCGAACATCTCTCGAAGGTCGTAGGTGACTACCAACGGGATTGGGACCGGCAGATTCCCTTGTTTTTGATGGCCTATAGAAGTGCCGTGCATAGCACTACTCGACATACGCCGTTCGAAATCTTATTTGGTGGAATAGCTCGTTTACCCAGTGAGGTGAAATTTGGATCTCCTACCAATGAGCCCAGAAATGAAGAAGAGTACGTGGCGGACCTTAGGGAAAGACTTAGGGACATACACCAAAGGACCAGAAGCCAGATTAAGATGACGAGCGACCGCATGAAGACCAGGTATGATGCCAAGGCAACAACGTCAGGATTCCAGGAAGGAGATCTGGTGTGGCTGTATAATCCCCATCGCCAAAAGGGGAAATCACCTAAATTACAGCGGAACTGGGAAGGTCCCTACAGAATAGTAACCCGCATCAATGATGTTGTCTACCGCATCCAGCGAGGACCGAGGGCCAAAATGAAAGTGGTTCATGTGGACCGACTGAGTCGATACAATGGCCGAAATGAGGATGCACTTGTTCGGGACGAACACGTCTAAGAGGGGGGCAGTGTAGCATAATAATAACTACGCCCCCTAAAAATATGACGCAACAAATTCCGAAGTGACTTTTCATTCTGGCAGAATTTTGGTTCGAACTGTCCTTTCATTCGAGGTTCGTGTCTGGGACGAAGTCTCCACAGCTCATGTCAACGAAAGAGACGAATAATATCAGGGATAAAAGGGAATTATAACTGCAAGAATTCCAGTGGTCGAAGAATTTGCTAGAAGTTTCTGGCTATCAGAAACTTCTGCTATATAAGGACAGATGGCGATCAAAAAAAAGACACAGTTGGTTTAGAACCGTGGCGAAGAGATTGGAAAAGTGATAATGGGCGAAATTGTAATTTGGTGATAAATTGAAAGTTGAGAGTGAACAAGAAAAAGTAATTAGTTTGGATTTGTGAATTAAGTAATTGAAAGGAGATAAAGTGATTAGAGAGGAAAGAGACATTGTAAGAAAAGAATTGCGAAGAATAGTATAGTGTGAACCTGAATTGTTCTATAGACTAGAAAATAAAGAAATAATTTCACAGAATACTGTTTTATCTACTCGAGCCGTAGCTCGCATGTTACAATATTTATGGTGATGGTTGGCTTATTGCGAATATCGAAATTAATATCTAAACAATATTTGATACATGCAAACAAATTGCAAACAAATTTTTTTTAATTCCAACGGATTTTGAAATAATTTTTTTTTTATTTTAACGGATTTTAAAAAAATATATAAATTAAAATCTGAGTTTTTGCAAATAAACAGCATAAAGGTGTTAGTATCATACATCCGACTCGGTGGTGCACTTTATTTTTACTTGCACCAATTAATGGTTTCCTGAAAATTTTCGATCTCGAGGTTTTGATCAATTTCTATAACAGAAAATCTTAAAAAACAGAAAATTAACAAAAATATTAGTACGAGAAAAGTACAGTCACTCTCTGCTGGGTTCCCGGACATAACAATACGAGTATATTATAGAAGGGAACGAAACAGCAGATGAACTAGTACGGAAAGGACCAGCATTAAATGAGGAATTGACCCAGGCATTGGTGTACTGAAAAGGGGAATAGACCTTTAAGCAAGAGAAAAGATCAGCACCTCCTGGTCAGCTAGACAGACTGTGTCATATCTCGCAGTTTATGGCCAACTCCAGAAAATCAATTTTTTTTTTTACAAAATCAGCAATTAGTAAAGCACCGTTTATTTTGTGGTTAGAATGAAAATTCCAATTTCACCTCGAATTGTGAACTCACCGACCAAAATACGAAGTTGGAAGAAAATCCGTCCAGCCGTTTAGGCTGCAGTCGGACATACTTGTACATACATACAGACAGAATTGCCAGACCCACTTTTTTGAGATTCTCTATTATAGCATATTAATACCAATATTGATCAAAATGTCAAGGTCGAATTTTTTCATGCAACCAATATTTGCCTTACAGGTGCAAGTAAAAAACCAAGTTTATTGGAATATTATATAAGTTACACATACAAGAATATAAATAAAACCGAAATCATAATGGGTAGGTACTTGTTTGTACATAAAAATATCTAATAACTATCACATATACAAACTCAGAAAAATATTAACTCTTAGATATTTTCGTTGCAATAAATTACAAAAATCGGATGCAAATTATCAAAGTAGTATTATTGACTATTACGCTAGACTCTTGCATATTGAAAAGATTCGTTCCACAGATGCGGAAGTTGTAGTATAAGAACATATTTGAAGGACAAAAATGTTCCAGCTGTATGTACATATATCTACTCCTCGACTGGTGCATTTGCGTTGGGAGTAGAAAATAAAATGCTTAAAATATTTCTCATGGATTCAAATCCGTAGTTTATCTGATTCCTAATTTTTAAAACATCATTAATAACATGCATTGAAGCTGCCAGCTAAGGTGCATTATAACTTCAAAATTAAGTTGTATTTTTAATTTTTGGATTCAAAATTCAGAAATATGCCAAAAATATATATGCAAGGTAAAAAAGTACATATAAATTGTATGCATTTGTAGGCAAAACATGCATTTGCATAGAAATCCGGGCCTTAGTGATCAGTATCGAAAGTTAAGTCTATGCAGTCACGTCCGTCCATCCGTATATCACCAGTTTTTGGGCCTTCAATTTTGGGCTAGGAAGATGAAATTTGGTATATAAGCTTAGAACCCGAAGCAGTACAAATATAAACATTTCTAAAATCCGTCCACTATAAAAATTATCTTTTTACAATATTTGTACCAGAAATATTGCCTTAACAAAATACATATTGTACAATATATATGTATATATAATATAAAATATAATTCCTCCATACGTTGTTATCACCACGCCTACTTTGTACATAGTTCGTAACACAGAGAAATAATAGCGATAGTCCCCCAAAAGTGCACACATTTGTGAACAGCATCAAAAGTTATGTCGATCTACAGATGTTCGTCTGTCAATCTGTATTTCACAAGCTTTTAGGCCTTAATTTTTGAACGAAATTTTATGTATGAGCTTTTGGAATCTGAAGTAGTGCAAGTGTAAACATTTTTGAAACGTTCATTAGAAGATCACTCTCCAGAATGGATACGTAACAACAGAAAGCTGAGGTACAATACTGATGAAGGGGTAAAATGCTAAATGGAGTAACGATAATAGTATTCGCCGGTAACATTGCCTTCGTGACTGCAGCTAAACAGATCCGTATAGTCGAATCAGCTACAATTAAAATTTCCGCCGAACTAAAACTAGTCGACCATAAAACAGAACCTGTCATTATAACCAGCAGTAATGCTGGATAAAAAGCTGCAGTTCAAAACGCACGTACATTATTCAACAAAAAAAGCATCACAGGGAGCTCTTTCGCTTATACTGTCTAATATCGGTGGACCTAGATTCTCTAGAAGGACACTGCTCTCCAAAGTTGTCACCTCGGTTCTGTTATATGCCACCCTAGTCTGGGTAAAGCCACTAAGAATGAAGAAAACCAAAAAGAGGCTAGCGTCAACATATAGACTTTGCGCGCTATGGACAATCAGCGGCTTCCGCATCATCTCAGAAGGGGCCGCCTTTGTTATATCTTCGCAGACGAGATGTTCAGAATATATAATAGAAGAAACTTGAACCAACACGATGTCAATCGTATCAAGATAATCAAAATGGACGAAAAGGCAGCGTCAGCAGCTATGTATGTGGCAAACTCATTGGGCCAATACAACAAAAGGCAGCTGGACACATTGATACTGATACCGACAATCCAAGACTAGATACGTCGAAAACATGGGGTATGCAACTATCATCTTACGCGGTTCCTGTCTAGTCACGGCGGTTACCGTAAATACCTCCACCGTCAGTTCACCTTCCTGCCCGGAGTGCCCGGATGAAGATGAATGCACGCGCTTCACGGCATGGTGAACTACTCTGCCCAGTCCGTCGTTACTCCTCGATCATATGTATGTTGCGATCGGAAGAGAATTGGATTGCAGTATGTAGTTTCTTAACAGCTCTTCAAAATTAGCTGAGGAGAATAGAAAAGCTAAAAAAAAGTAACATAAACAACAGAAGCATCAGAAGCAGTTGACACAAGACGTATAGCATGATTCGCTAACCAGCCCCATAAAGTAATACCTGACGGCAGTCGTGTGAGCAGAGCAGTAGAAAAGTGCTAGGTGTATTGACGCAAAAAAAAGAAAACATACATCTCCAGACGTGTTGATATAAATAGAAAGAAGGAGTTAAGAATCTGGTAAAATCTAGAAATATTCTCTGAGAATATTCTCTGAGATGTCATTGCATTTGAATTCAAAAATTCACAACGTCACGTGCATTTTATTGTGGGTTAGAAGAAGTGCTTATTATTTAAGTTGTTACCGATAAGTATTGTTTTTTTTTTCGTTTTCTTAAGAAGTTTATTAATAATGCTATTGAATAATTTAAGAAAATAGTAAAAACAAATTAAATACATCGTTATTACTAAAATGTATAAAATATATGAATGCACCATTCAGTAATTACATACTTTCTTACATACATTAAGTTGCTATTGATGAGGAGCAATTATAAATTTATAATATAATGAATATTTAGGGGTAAACATAAAATTAAAGTAATTCATTTCCGATTACAATGATATAAAATACATATGTAGATTAATTCATAACTATAAAACAATCAAATTATTAATAAACTCAAGCAACAACATTCAAAAATATATTTATTTCTTTATAGTTAAACGAAAAGAGCAAAAGCTTTACGTTTCTTAAGAATTCCTCAGATTTTCTGGCAGGCTATTTAATAAATGAGGTAAATCAGTAAACTTATAACAGTGAGAAAGTGTGATTTTGTATGTAAGGTACAGTTAATAGATTCCTATGTAATCTTGCAGGTATGTTGTTATGAAGGTGCGATGCTGACGAAGGAAAAAATTCCATTCTGAAAACTTCCCACAGAAATTTTAGTATAATATTTCGCAGACGGCGAATGGACACCCAAACAAGATACCGTTCGTGCAGCAGCAAAATATTCGCATAGGTCAGCATAAGGTAGTTTAAGGTCGATAATAAGCACAGACAATAAACTACCCAGATTTTGACAAAAAAAAAGAAGTTTTTTAAAAAGCTTGAACTTCTTACAAAAGAGAAAAAATCAGAATACAGAACATTTGTTTAATTTGCTCACTTTTTAGTCCATCGTGTCACTCACACTTACCCACGTCCAAAAAGAGCATTTCAATCCACCTGTAGATATTCCGAATCGCCTTCTTCGCAGTTGGAACATTTCGATTTGAATAAAAATTTTATCGATATAACTTTGGCTAGCAGGGAGTTAAATTCGGAAACACTTGGATTACTTTTATTAATATTCCGCGCTCTTATTTTACCAAATTAGTTCTCTAACGGATCTTGATTAAATTTATTTACATAAACGTAATATAAATCATTATGATCCATGAATAATGTGTCTCTTATTCTTAAAACGCTTTCTATAGTTAAGGCCAAGCCTTTGAAATAAAATGATCTATTTCTTGCGTTTGTGGGTTCGATGTTTAATATATAATCCTTCATTTCTTGTATAAAATGCATATTTTGATCATTCCGTATAAGTGCTGGTTTTCCATTTAATAGGTCGAAAAGTCGATCTATTTTTTTTATACATGACTTGGAAGTTTGTTGATTTTTATTAAAGCTTCAATGCCGCAGCCTACAGATCTGCTTAGAACTTGTGCAGCCAACTTCAAGTTCATTTTCTGAAACTCAGTAGGATCAATGTGTGCCGATGTAAGTTTTGGACATATTTTGGTAGTATTACTTTTTTCTGTATTATAAAGGTATTCAATTACCTTCCAATTAACAATTCCATCAAAAGTGGTCAAATTGTATTTATGTAAGTTTTTCCGAATACTCTTTATAAGATGAGGAATATAATACATTCCATATATGGATTTATTTTTGTAAGTGAAGTTACAATTTTTTTCATTTAGATTAAGTTTACTATATAAAATACGATTTGTGGGTCCTTGATCACAGCAAATAGCTCTAACGGTTAGTTTTAGCTCCACGCATATATCAAGACAATTATATACCTCAATCTCAAGTTGTTTCATATGTATATTGCTTGGACAAACGACGTGATATAAGACTTGCTTAAAATTTCCGCATTCACTCCGAATCATAAAAACGCACACAGACTTAGCACATATACTCGTATTAGATCTTTAATTCCTTCCGTAATCAACAAAACCTTCAATTTCATCTTTGAATTTATTGTAGGTTAGATTCGTCTGAAGGCTCATCTCATCAAATATAATCACAACTTCTTTTTCTTTTGGTGATAATGTCGAAGTTATTTTCTTTATTTCCTCTAGAACATTTCTATTTATTCCAGGTGACAGACCTTTAATCTTAATCCACCTATGTAATGAAGACGGGTGCGGCAAGTGTAGTCCAAGCTGATCCCTTAAAAAGTTGTATCCAGAAGACGAACGGAAAAAAATGCACTGCGAAATCCACTTCTCCTCTTCGGTGTATTTTTTTGTACTCTCAGATAGAATGAGCTTCGAAAATGTCTTAGTATTTTGATCAATACCAAGCAATAAATCAATTTCCCCCCATCCCCCATCTCCAAAAATAAAGTACGACAAATCTGAAAGTCCTTCTAAACCCTTAAATATAGTCCATATATGTAGATATATACAGCATAAACAACTATCAAATATTAACCATAATTGACAAGTTTTCTAAATTTGCCTCAGCAGTCACTCTCTCAACAAGAAATAGTTTATCAGTAATTAAAGCCTTAAGATATTTTATCAGCATTTATGGCATTCCCCAAAAAAATATCTGTGACCAGGGATCAGAAATGTCAAAGGACAAACAGAATTTCGATCTTTATTTAATCAAGTGCTGAAAATAAGGTACATACAAAACAACAACCACACAACATAAGCCCAACCATTTGCACATACATATTGTAAAATGCGAGCTACGGCTCGAGTAGATAAAACGATATTCTGTGAAATTTATTTCTTTATTTTCTAGTCTATAGAACAATTCAAGTTCACACTATACTATTCTTCGCAAATTCTTTTCTTACAAGGTCCCTTTCCTCTCAAATCACATTATCTCCTTTCAATTACTTAATTCACAAATCCAAACTAATTACTTCTTCTTGTTAAGTCCCGAACAAGTGCGTCTTCACTTCGGCCATTGTATCGACTCAGTCGGTCCACATGAACCACTTTCATTTTGGCCCTTGGTCCTCGCTGGATGCGGTAGACAACATCGTTGATGCGGGTTACTATTCTGTAGGGACCCTCCCAGTTCCGCAGCAATTTAGGTGATTTCCCCTTTTGGCGATGGGGATTATACAGCCACACTAGATCTCCTTCCTGGAATGCTGACGTTGTTGCCTTGGCATCATACCTGGTCTTCATGCGGTCGCTCGTCATCTTAATCTGGCTTCTGGTCCTTTGGTGTATGTCCCTAAGCCTTTCCCTAAGGTCCGCCACGTACTCTTCTTCATTTCTGGGCTCATTGGTAGGAGATCCAAATTTCACCTCACTGGGTAAACGAGCTATTCCACCAAATAAGATTTCGAACGGCGTATGTCGAGTAGTGCTATGCACGTCACTTCCATAGGCCATCAAAAACAAGGGAATCTGCCGGTCCCAATCACGTTGGTAGTCGTCTACGACCTTCGAGAGATGTTCGTCTAAAGCCCTATTGAATCGCTCTACCATACCGTCCGACTGTGGATGAAGCGGGGTTGTCCGTGTCTTTTTGATCCCGAGTAGTTGACACATCTCTTGGAAGATTCTTGACTCGAAATTCCGCCCTTGGTCAGAATGCAATTCCAAGGGCACACCGAATCTGCTAACCCAATTGTAGACGATCTGCTCCGCCACGGTTCTGGCTTCCTGGTTAGGGATCGGAAACGCTTCCGGCCACTTACTGAAGTAGTCCATTACTACGAGTATATACCGATTACCATTGTCTGTTTCCGGAAAGGGCCCTGCGATGTCAATGGCGATTCGTTCGAAAGGTGCTCCCACGTTGTATTGGTGCATCTTACCTCGAGTTTTGATTCTCGGACCCTTGCTAGCTGCACACACGTCGCATTTTCTGCACCAGTCTTCGACATCTTCCTTCGCTTTTAACCAATAAAAACGTAATCGTACCTTTTCTAGCATCTTATTCACTCCCAAGTGGCCTCCGGACGCCCCGCCATGCATTTCCTGTAACACCTCCTTGACCTTGTCCGCGGCACGACAAGCTGCATTACAAACGACTTTCCGTCGGAGGATTCCCATTTTCTTCTCAGAACACCTTCTTGGACATGGAGGGAGTCCCACTGCGCAAAATATGCCTTTAAGGTCGGGCTTCTGTGAGAGATGTCCTGATGATCCGGTTTCTCCATATTCTCCTTCCAGGCCAGAATCGGCTCGATATCCGGGTCTTCCTTCTGAGCGTTCCAGATCTCATCTACGCTCCAGCCGGCGATAGATTCGGCTCTCATTCTTTGGATGGAAACCAGCTCCCGTTCTTCCTGACGCGCACAATGTTTACAATCCGTTTTGCATGGTCTCCGGGACAGTGCATCCGCATTAGAGTGGAGTTTTCCTTTACGATGCTGTATTTCGTAGTCGTAGATTTGCAGCCTCTCGATCCATCTTGCGACCTGATCCTCAGGACTCTTGAACTGTAATAGCCATTTTAAGGCTGCATGGTCTGTGCGAAGAACGAACTTCCTCCCATAGAGGTATTTGTGAAAATGCCTCGTAGCCAAGATCCAAGCTAGAAGTTCCCGCCTTGTCACGCAGTAGTTCCTTTCTGGCTTAGAGAGCACCTTGCTGAAGTACGCAACCACCTTCTCTTGGCCGTCATGCACCTGGGAGAGTACGGCTCCTACCCCGACATTACTAGCATCTGCATCCACAACGAACGTTTCCCCGGGAGTGGGGTAAGCCAGTATCGGGGCATCGTATAGCCGTTGTTTAAGTGCCTTGAAGCTCTTCTCGCACTCAATTGACCATTTGAATTGTTTTCCCTTTTCCGTCAACTGGTGCAGGTTCTTTGCGATCCCGGCAAAATCCTTCACGAACCGTCTGTAGTAGGTGGCTAGGCCCAGGAAGCTCCTTAGTTGGTGTTTGTCTTTGGGGACTGGCCAGTTTTTCACCGCTTCGACCTTCTCCGGATCGGTTCTCACTCCTTTCGCTGAAATTACGTGTCCCAGGTACTTGACTTCTGCTATAAACAGGGCGCACTTCTTGGGGTTGAGCTTCAGGTGGGCACTTCGAAGCCTTTGAAACACATCCCTTAGATTGTCTCGGTGTTGCGCAAACGTTTTTCCTACGACGATGACATCATCCAAGTATACCAAACAGGTTTTCCATGTTAACCCTTGCAGGACACATTCCATCAATCGCTCGAAAGTCGCCGGAGCATTGCACAGCCCGAATGGCATTACCGTGAATTGCCATAGCCCATTTCCTGCGGTGAAGGCGGTTTTCTCCCGGTCTTCTGGATGGATCTGTACCTGCCAGTAGCCACTCTTCAAGTCGAGAGTGGAAAACCATCGGGCTCCTGATAGTGTGTCTAGCGTGTCGTCAATCCGTGGCAGATGGTAGCTGTCTTTCTTGGTGACGTAATTGAGCTGCCGATAGTCCACGCAGAACCGCGTGCTGCCATCTTTCTTCTTAACCAGTACAACCGGTGATGCCCACGGACTTTTGGAACTTTCAATCAGACCTTCTTTCTCCATTGCCGACACCATCTCTGCAACTTCTGTCTGCTTTGCCAATGGAAGGCGCCTAGCAGGCTGACGAATTGGTCTAGTATCACCAGTGTCTATTCGATGTTGTACCAGGTGTGTTCGGCCGTATTCTCCGTCCTGTGAGGTAAATACATCAGCGTACTCATTGATAAGATTCTCTGCCATAGTTCGCTGCTCCTGATTCAGCTCACTGGACTGGAGAATCGTTTCTCTCGTTTCCGCTGTCCAAGGTGATGTGAGAGGTTTTGGAGCATCACGTTCAGATATTGTTGCGACGGCGGTAATCGGCGTGCATTTTCCAGTCACCTCCCCTCGCCTTAGTTTGACAGTGTGTGGTCTTGCGTTCAAAACTCTTACTGGAACCATGGTGTTCTTTGGTTCGACTAACGTCTTTCCCACGATGTAGTCTTGAGAATTCTTCTCTGGGTCTGGTTCTACTATGTAGAATCGGTGGCTCCCAAGATCACCTTCCAGTTTCGTCCAAATGATTGTCTCTGAAGACGGCGGCAAAACTTCGTCTTTGCTGATGACTGTCCTGAGAGTTACGGCATTCTCATTTCCGTACACCATCGGAATCTCCACATTTCGATACCTCAGTACTTGCATCCCGATGTCCAAGATTACTTCATTTGCTTTCATGAAGTCTACTCCGATGATGCACTCGTCGCATATATCTGCCACCAGAAACGCATGGGAGAACGTCAGTCCTGCCAGAGTAATCGTAAGACGAACTTCTCCAAATACCTTCGCCATTTCCCCTGTTGCAGTCTTCAGGCAGTAGCTGTTGGTGTTGTGCAGCCAGGAGCTTTTGACGATATCTCTTCTTACAATGGAGGCAGTGGCACCTGTGTCGATGGTGGCTACGCACTTCTTCTCGTTGATTAGTGCCTCCACTGTCAGGCTCTTGTTACCCCGTTTGGTTTGCGAAACTTGAATGGTGGTCCTGGGGGCCTCGATTCCAGTAACCAACTTCTGCCCCGCGAAGTTGGTCCTTACGCATTTCCCGACTGCTGGTTTTGGGAAGTCTGACTGACAGGATGGATGTTATCACCGCCAGATGCTTCCTCTCTGCTTCTCCTACTTCCGCAATGTGAACAATTTCCTCGTCTAGGTGCACTTCTGCACTGCCGTTGTAGGTGTCCGGTTTGGTTGCAATTCCAGCAACGGATTTGACTTCCGCGAGCTCTGTCTTCATCCATGATGGCTGTTCTCTGGCATGAGCATTCCACGACGGACTCACCGGCTTTAGGGTATGAAAGATGGGCTAGTCGCTCTATATCCGCTTGCAACTGTTGGAGCGTTTCCCCCCTTTTCTGGACTCGACTACGCAGCTGAACCCTGTACACCTGCTGCATGTGTTCATCCCCAAACCGCATCTCGATAGCCTGAACCAGAGAGTCGTAGTTCTGCTGTTTATCTTCCGGGATGGTCTGCAAGAGCTCCGCAGCTGGACCCCTCAGTGCAAGCGTGAGTGCAATAGACTTCTCTTCATCGTCCCAACTATTGGTCATTGCGGCCGCTTCGAATTGCCTCTTATAAATTGGCCATGATGTTTGACCATCGAAGATAGGAGGCTGCATCTCCTTTCTTCTCAGACCGTCAGTGGAATATTCCCGTGCTTTCTGTCTCTTCACGTTGCTGAGCTCCTTAGCAAGATTTTCGACTTGCTTTCCTACTATCTCGAATTGCGTATCCACTTTTTCAAACTGAATCTCTATCTTCCCGAACTGAGTTTCCTGTTTCTCAAAATTTTCATCGAATCTAGTTTCGACTTTTTCGAGTTGCGTCTCTACCTTCTCGATTTTCTCTTCGATCACTTCGAATTTGGATTCCAAGTTCTTGTTTTGCTCATCAAGTTTACTTTCCAGAGCATCTAGAGAATTCTTTTGTTCGTCCATTGCTTTCTTTTGTTCATCCATTGCCTTCTTTTGTTCATCCAACTTAAGTTCTAGAGAATTCCTTTGGTCGCCCATTGCTTTCTTTTGTTCGTCCATCGCTTTCTTTTGTTCGTCCATCGCTTTCTTTTGTTCGTCCAGCTTAAGTTCTAGAGAATTCCTTTGATCTTCTATTGCTTTCTTTTGTTCGTCCATGACTAACTTAAGTTGCAGGAGCAGACTTGTTATACCCGGGTCGGCTGCTGTACTTACTGCTTCCTCTTCCACGTCAAACTCTACGTCGTGCGGATTTTCACCTTCCTGCGTTACTGCTTCTTCCAGACGAATCAGCAGGGCATCTTTTCCCCCAGTTGTGTCGAGGTTCCGCTTACTGAGTTCTGCCTTTAGTTGAGTTATAGTTAGTTTTCCCAATTTGCGACCCATTTTGCGCAACTAATTAACTCAACACAGAAATCGTTTTTTTTTTTTTTTTTTTTGTGCAATTTCACACCACGGAAATAGTTATTCACAGAATAAGTTTTATCCCACTTCTGACACCAATGTAATATGCTGGCTACGGCTCGAGTAGATAAAACGATATTCTGTGAAATTTATTTCTTTATTTTCTAGTCTATAGAACAATTCAAGTTTACACTATACTATTCTTTGCAAATTCTTTTCTTACAGGGTCTCTTTCCTCTCAAATCACTTTATCTCCTTTCAATTTCTTAATTCACAAATCCAAACTAATTACTTTTTCTTGTTCACTCTCAACTTTCAATTTATCACCAAATTACAACTTCGCCCATTATCACTTTTCTAATCTCTTCGCCACGGTTCTAAACCAACTGTGTTTTATTTTGATCGCCATCTGTCCTTATATAGCAGAAGTTTCTGATAGCCAGAAGCTTCTAGCAAATTCTTCGACCACTGGAACAAGAGAAATAATTATTGCAGTTATAATTCCCTTTTATCCCTGATATTATTCGTCTCTTTCGTTGACATGAGCTGTGGAGACTTCGTCCCAGACACGAACCTCGAATGAAAGGACAGTTTGAACCAAAATTCTGCCAAAATGGAAAGTCACTTCGGAATTTGCTGCATAGACATAGGCGCGTAGTTATTATTATGCTACAATACGATCTATACTCCATATAAAATCTGGATGCACAAATCACACACTTTTATATTTTGTAACTTTCGTCTACTTTTCATCACAAAGTGCAACGAAGTGATTGACTATTTCTAAATCATAATTGGCATCAATAAATAAAAGGAAACCATTTTTCGAAGAATATGGTAGAACAGTGTCGTCAGCAAAAACTGTTATTTTACCCTTAAAGGGTTGAATAAAAAACGAGTTCACAAAAATCAAGAATAAGATAGGGCACAACAAAAAAAAAGGCGGAACACCTACATATATTGTAACGCCTGGCGTAATTGACAAAAAAAAAAAATATAATAAAAACTACTCCACACGCGGGCTGGATTATGGCTGGGGATTCGCCTCCAGCATTACCGTTGTGTATATGAGCGAAAAGAGAAAAAAAAAAAACACCAACCAAAACTGCCGATCCGAATCAGAAACAACAAATAGAGAAAACACAAAAAGATGTAAAGAAAAGAATTACAATTTTATTGGTCGCTTCGTTGCCAAGTACGAAAGTAAACTCAATGATTTTTTCTTATCCACTAATACTTATTATCTACCTTAAACTACCTTATGCTGACCTATGCGAATATATTGCTGCTGCACGAACGGTATCTTATTTGGGTGTCCATTTGCCGTCTGCGAAATATTATACCAGAATTTCCGTGGGAAGTTTTCAGAATGGAATTTTTTCCTTCATCAGCATCGCACCTTCATAACACCACCTTCCTTTAGACATGTTTAGTGGAATTTTACCCTTAAACTGGGCTCAATATGATTCATTGACATGTTTTCGGATGCGAATGATTGCGATCTATCCAATTGTGGCATTTTCTTCTCGTACTTTGTTTTATTCTTGTTGAAATATTTATTAAAAATTGTTAATTATGATGGCGCTTGTAGTTGCTGCAATAAGGCTCCTTCTGTTTTCCGGGATCGGTTCGAATATTACTCCAAAAATGCTTTAGATTCTGAATACTTATTGCTAAATCTTGAAGTTCATCTATATTCTTAATATTTAACTTTTGGATAGGTTTTGTATCTATATTTACTGTTTCTAATTTTACATTCATGTAACAATCATCTAATTCATTATATGTATATTTGTCTTTTACTTTTTTTGTTTCTAGTTCTTTATTAGTTTTAATTACAGTTTCTACAGTTTTAAATTTACAATTTTCACTTAAAATTTAAATGTTAAAATTAACATTCCCAAATTTTGTAATGTACCTTCTTCTTTCTCTTTATTACAGGTGCAATTAAATTTAGTATCTTTTGTAACAACGAATATAAAAATTTTTTCCTTAATCTCATAAAACATTTCTATTTTTGAACTCATTGTTTTTAAAATACAAGAACTTGCTTTATTTCTTATGAACATGTTGATTTCACAATTATTAAAATCAAAGGAGCTTTTGAAAATTTGATTTTTATATAAATAAACTCCATTTAAATCTTTACAATCATTTAAATAATTCTTAAGAGTATACAGTTCCTTATCTTTATTTATCATCAAATATTTATTAGCTATTTCGATTAGAACAAGACAATATTTAATTAGTTTCGGTAATGCAATTATTTCAAATACATCATATTTTTCACGTATTACTAAAGGGATTTGTAATGTAACAATGATATATTTATTTTTTGTGTAAGCTTTTACTTCAATTTCTTTAATTATACTCATGTAATTTTCAAATGTAAGTTCAAGGATAAGAGAGTTTTCCACATTGATTTGTTTCAATTCTTCATTTGGTTCATTTGGTTCAATTATTCTTGGAAGTACTACGACAGCTTGGATAAATAAAATACTATCGACTATCTGTTCTATTTCTAGTTCCAACTGTGTTATTCTTAAATTAATTTTAATTTTGACTTCATTAAAATAGTTATTTAATAAATTTTTTGCTTGCATTTCCTCTTCTTTGCTTTTAACTAAATTCAGAGTTTGTATTATATCGTTGATTCTATTACTAGTTTCGTTTTGTAACGATGCTACATCAATTACCTCTTTACTTAGTCGTATCATTAGCTTAGTATTTTCTTCCATTTCATCTTTGTTTCTTTTTTCATTGATTATATTAATGGTATCAGAATAATATTCAGCGTCATCGCTGTCGATAGTGCCAAATAGTGCCTTAAATCTCTTACCAACTACATTAATCAATCCTTTACGCTGTCTATTCTTACTTCCTATGATATTATATATGGTTTCTGTGCTATGCGCTTAATCTCAAAAGATTGTTCTGGGTAGTTTCTTGGTATCCCTTGAAAGTATCTAACTTACTCAAACATGCATCGATTATTGTGCTTACTAAATTCCTTATATTTTCTAGATGGGTTTCTACATCATTTATACTGATCTTACTAATTAAAGTTAATTTACTACCTATTTCTCTGCTGCTGCCTTTGTGGTTAAAGTAGATTCCGCTATTCTCCTTGAGAGATCTAATTTCTATATTTCCTCCGTTTGATCTCTGGAATAGTGTGAACCTACAAAGTATGGTCCAATATTGGATTTATTATGCTTTTTGTGTTTTGTTTGATACCTTAACTAATACGAAGTGGTCGTGAACTTCTAATATTTTGAACGGTCCTTTAAATAAACTTTCCAATTTATCTTTTACTAAATTTTAACTAAAACGTCTTCTCCTACTTTATATTTTACTGCCTTTCCTACGTGTTTATCATATCGAAGTTTTGATTTTTATTTTGCACCTAATGTTATTTTCCTAGCTATTACTGACTTATTTAAGTGATTTGCTTTTAATTCATCTAAGTAGTCAAACGTACTTTTTTCATTAATATCATCTATCTCACTTGGTTTGTTTGCAGGATTTCCATATACTTGTTCATATGTAGTGTATCCCGTTGTATTATGCACAGTGGTGTTGTAACAAAAGCTACCATTCGCTCGTGCCAATCTGTCATATTATTTAGTTCCTTTCCCGTTGCTTTCAAATACTCTAATAGACGACAATGTGCTCGTTCTACTCCGCCATTTGCCTGGGGATGAGCTATCCTGGTTGTGATATGTTGCATTTCGAAAATTTTACATAATTCTTCAAATAACCCATTACAAAATTCCATGCCATTGTCAGTTAAAATTATTCTTGGTAAACCAAAATTGAGAACCCATTCATTTATAATTGCTCTGGCTACTGTTTCCATCGCCTTATCTTTTAACGGTATGAATTTTATGAACTTTGATAAGTCATCTTGTATTGTCAAGGCAAATATATGTATGTCCCTCTTTTGTTTGCTTAAGCGGACCTATCAAATCCATCGATATTTTTTCGAGAGCTCTTTCAGCTGATGTCACTATTTTCATTGGTTTCCTTTTCGTTTGCCTGGTTACTTTTTCTGTTTGACAATATTTGCAATTTCTTATATATTCTTCAACATCTCTTCAACCCTTTCCAATGGTATTTTACCTTATGATCCATCCTGATTCTCTCTTATTATACGTTTCCTTTCTTCTAAATCGGTCATTTTTTTACATGCATAATCTTCATTACCTTCCTCCTCTCCCAACTCATTAAGGTGTAATCGTTCTGTATGCTCCTCTTCTAGTTCGACTTCAATATTTGGGACAACTGCGTTCTCCCCCATCATGCTATGAACTACGTCATCTATTATTTGGTCTACTTCTTTGAAATTTTCTACTTCTTGGCTATTATCTTTTCTGTTATCATTATCTACTACTTCCTGTTGCATCATTCTTATATTTCGAGACAATTCCTCTGCGACAACGTTTTCGCATCTCTTTTTGTAACGAATTTCCTAATCGAACTCTTCTAATCGAAGCCTCCACCTCACTAATTGCGATCCGGGATCCTTTACGTTAAACAACCAGGTTAATGGCCTATGGTCTGTTTGAACGATGAATCTCCTCCCGTATATGTACGGCTTAAACTGCTTCGTGGCCCAAACTATGGCCAAGCACTCCTTTTCGGTGGTGCTGTAATTCTGTTCAGCTTTGTTTAATGTTCTACTAACATATTAAACAGGTAAATCGTAGCCATCATACTGTTGACTAAGAACAGCTCCTATTCCTTTGTTAGACGCATCAGTCGTTATTATTCTATTATAATCCAGATATTGTAGTACTAGAAAATGCGTTATTGCTGTCTTCAATGTTTCAAATGATTCTTGTTGCTCTTTATCCCAATTAAATGGTGCATTCTTTTTCAATAGTCTATTCAAAGGTTCTGCGATTTTACTAAAATGTGGGATAAATTTGCGGTAGTAACCTACCATTCCCAAAATGATTTAATACCCTTTTGATTTTGTGGTGGTTGCATGTTTACTATGCTTTCTATTTTATTTAGGTCAGATTTAACCACTTGGTCTGTTATAATATGCCCTAGATACTGTACTTCTTTGCGAAGAAATTCGCTCTTGTCAGGTTGTAGTTTGAGATTAGCAGCTCTTAATTGGTCCAATACTTCGACTAATTTGTCATTGTGTTCAGCTAAACTTTGACCATATACAACGATGTCATCAAGGTATATAAAGCATATAATACCTTGCAACCCTGCTAAAATTGTATTCATTAGGCGTTAAAAGTATGCCGGAGCATTCTTTAAGCCAAAGGGCATTCGGGTGTACTCAAAGTGCCCGTACGGAGTACTGAACGCTATTTTCTCTGTATCTTTCCCATCGACTGGGATTTGATGAAATCCCGACGTTAAGTCGAGTGTCGAGAAATATCTGGCCTTGCCCAGCTGATCCAGGATTTCATTAATATTGGGGAGTGGATAGTTATCGGCTATCGTCAACTCGTTGAATTTTCGATAGTCTATAAACATCCTCCACTTCTCTTTCCGCTCGCATCTGCTTCTTTGGAACGATACAAAGAGGAAAGCTCCAGGGCGAACTGCTATTTCTAATGATCCCATTTTCTTTTAATTTTTCTTCTTGGGTACGCACTTCCTCTTCATGCACTTTTGGGTATCTGTATGTTTTGGTAAAAACCGGTTGCGCCCCTTCTAACGTTCGAATTTTATGACTAGTTACATTAGTATAATTAAGTTTTTCATGTTCGATACTAAATATAGCTTTTACGAATACTCATGATGCTTTCGATTTCTTCTTTATTAATGTGTTCTGTTCTTATGTTCCCCGTTACCTCAACAATTCTTTCGGTTTGAACCTTAAAATCCTCTAAATTCTTCCCCACAATTCTGACCTGACTAATATCAAAATCGTCTTGCGTTGTGTTTAGTATTGCAGCTAAACATTCGCCATTAATGTTTCTTGTTATACACTCTGGGATGATTATTCCTTCCTTTACTTCTTGTCTTGGTAAAACTATTTTTTCTTTCAACTTTGAACTATCTTGCAGTTTCAATACTCTAAACACTTCTGTTCTGCACTTTATGAACTTTTCTTCGCTCAAATATCTTAAAGAAATTTCCTCATTTCTGCTTCTTATAACTCCCTCTTCATAATGAATTGAGTAACCTCCTTGCTTAAGAAAGTGGCTACCCACTATACCATCGTACTCACCTACTAGCCCATTATCTATTACCTGCATTGTCACTTTCCTTTCAACTACTCTACCTATCTTATTCGGAAATAGACTGATTTCTTTTATCACTTCTCCCATAGTTTTCTGTATTTCGCTTCCTAAACCTTTGAATTGGATTGTTTTTCTCATATTTACTTCACGTTCCCAAACGTGTTTGGCACATATCAAAGATATTTCTGCTCCTGTATCAATTATCATTTTTCTAACTTCGTTATCGATCAGAATATTCGCATGCGGACTTTCACAATTGCCTACTTCATTAAATAATAATCCCTACTAGTATTGGATCTAAACAGGTTGAGCAGTTGCTCTTCTTCTTGAGCACAACGACTAGCTTCCGCTAATGTTTTGGGTTTTTGCGTTATCACGTACCCACCCAATCGTTCTTGCAGTCCATTAATAAATACTGTAAGAGTCTCGTCTTTATTATAAATTTTATTGCAATCTCTGTCATTTCTAAATTTTCTAAACTATTGTTCAATTTTTGATTATTAACCTGGCCTTCTGCTCTTTTTTCACTATTACTCTCACTTTCAACTTCTTCAGCTCTATTAACCTGCCTTTCAATTTCGTTGTCACTATTAATCTTACTATCGCTACCACTGGCATACATGAAAGCCTTCCTAGTCACCCAACTTTTTAATAAAATCTTATACCTGCCTTCCAGTGGAGTGGGGTGAAATTTCAAGAGAGGGAAGCCGAACAATTTTTAAGTAAAATGTTTTATTCAAGACTTAATATATGCAATCCAAGTCACCTTTGTTATACTTTAAGTCATTGGAATTTACGTAGACAATGAGCTCATCACATAAAAAAGTGGCTTCGAAGAAGTCGTTCTGGGCAGAATAATCTATATAAGTTATTGATAACTAAATATAAAAATTTAGCAATTAAAATTATGTACTACCTATTTGTACTCTAAAGCTATCCTACGATTCTTCTTTCTGCTAAAACTCTGTCATAAAAATTTGAGTTATTTTTAATTTCTAAAAGAAGGTGGTTTTCGATAGATAAAAGTGCCAGGTCTAAGAGTCTTTCTTCTTTGTGGGAATTTCTTAAATGTGGACTAATTTTAAAGTCGAAAAAGATCTTTCGACAGAGGCAGGGTTAAAAAGATTTCACACAATATTAGAGCTTGAGAGAAAGTATCTCTAAGCATTTCCGTATTAAAATGCTTATAAAGTTGAAAAACCTCAAGCTTTTTAAGTGAAGGGGTGGTGTATAAGAGCTCCTTTTTTTGAAGTAGTAAAATTAAAAATTCCATGAAATAGGGTAATTAAAGAAGATATTTTGTAATCCGGCATTGAATTAGAAAAATATTCATATTTTGATTTGTTTAATAAATCAAAGAAAATATATGAACTAAATGAACTACACCTATTCTTAATCTGACTTGTAACATTATCTATAATTGCTACAAAAATCCGGCTATAATTTGTATTTGAATCTTTATTAAGTAGTCGGCGTTTGCGTGGAGGTTCTGAGCAGTTACTTACGCTCTCATAGACTGAGTCAAATGAGTTTAAAAATTCAGAATGAATCCATGACTCAAAACCCTCGATCTCTTAGTTCGCAAGCTCTATGTCTTCTCTGCAATTGAATAAGACGTTCACTATATGCGAATGATATTGCCATCGATCTCTGATACCCCGGAATGCCAACTCTTATTTTCCTAGAAGAACTACAGTGTCTATGAAACGCTTCATTAAATCGCATTGCGATCAACTTTTCTATTATGAGCCTCGTAAGAATTCACTAAAGAAGTCTCTATGCGATATTCGCCATATTCATGAAAATGCAAGCAGCTGCGTATATGCTTTTCCATTTGAATACGTTTTTTGGAAGAATTAATAAAATTGTTTATATCAAAGAAACCTGTGTGACTGCAAACACTAGGAGAATTAGAAAAAAGAAGACAAGGAAAACAAAACATTCTATTTAATTTACAACTGCCAGTCAGCAGTTGTGGTTAGTATATCGGATCACTACGCAAGAGGTTCCAAGTTCGAATCCCAGAAAACACCAAAAAGTTTTTTTCACGATCCCACCTCTCGCGAATGTCTGACAAACATCCGAGAGTATTGTTGTCACGAGAAAGCTTCTCAAAACAAATTGCCGTTCGGATACGGCACTAAACTGTAGGTCCCTTCCATTCGTGTGAAAAATATAACGCACACAACACGAGTGGTTGCGAGAAGCTAGGCCCTGGCACTTAATGAGCTGTGGCGCCAAATATTTGTTTTGTTTGTTTGCCAGTCAGCCATGGATTCTTTTTGTAAAAAGACTCATGAAAATGTTTCTGATACCCATCCTTTCGCGTGTAATCAATTTTCATTGATGGTGTCGAGCGACCTAGTTCTATAACTTTTTTTTTTTTTTTTTTTACAAAAAAGAAAGCTTACTGAACTCGTGGGTTTCTTTTAGAAGAAAATCAGTTAAACAACACTCAAAATTAACTAGAGACATCTTGTCTAAGAATAATAAGAATGTTCAATGGGGCACCTCTTGATTAGATTTATAATTACTTACTTGGTATATAGCTAATAAATATTCACTTAGCTCACTTACTATTTTATAATAATTTAATAATTTAAAACACTAACTTAACTACCAATATGTAATTGCTAAATTTTTAAAATTTTCTAATAATTAGCAGTCACAAAATACACAAAAATATGCACCCAATAACTCGATTTTCGTCGGCTTATTTTGTTGCCTACAATAAAAAAAAAACTCCTTCGAATTAAAACCTTTCTCCTCCACCAATGTTTATCTACAAAAGCCGAGAAATCGTGGGTTATTGTCCTCATAAGCGAATGTATGTTAGACAAAGAAATCGCAAATAAACTTCTACTATATGCCAGAAAGGGATAGAGTTGAAAGTTCGTACTGTGAAGAAATGAATGCATAAGCCAGAAAATGAACGGCTTTTCAAAAAAATTCATTGCACGCTCTCTCGCTAGAGGAGTTCATACTTGTCTCGCCTATGTGTGCGAGTTTGTGTATGAGTAAAAATGAATAAACAACCGGAGTGGTCGAGGCATTTCATCTTCGAGCTTGTATAAAGTTATGAAAAATGGTTTGATGGACAAATAATTGAATGTGATGGTTGGCAAGTGGCAAAATAAAAATGTTTGATATTTGAAAAGGGAAGCCGGTAGGAATCGGCTTATATGGACGCCACGCCACTGCTGCCTTCAGTATTTTCTACACACGCTTGGCTTCTCTTTTCTATTTTTCCCGAGGGGAATTTAATTCTAAACATCTACTATTTGATGCTCGGAATAACTTTATTTCTTATTTTCTTAATCCACTTTCTGTATAATTTTACTAGTAACACTTTACTTATGCTATGCTTATCTCACGAACTTACATTATACAAATTGTCATCAGCTCCATTCTTGAATTTCAGCTTCCACGGCAATTAGTAAAACAGCTCACTTCCTTTATGATTCTGCAACACGTATGACACAGCACAATTTCACTGGATACAGTAGATAAAAATGTTTTCTCTCGCGAAAGTTTCTTTTCTTCACTTATCGTTTTATTATGTTTCTTTTTCTTGTTATTATTTTGTTTTGTTTATATTTTTATTCTAAGGATAACTCGGTATCCCACCGCTGCCACCAAACTTTTATGTTACGCCTTGTAATTGACAAAAAAAAAAAAAAATATAATAAAAACTACTCCACACGCGGGCTGGATTGTGGCTGGGGATTCGCCTCCAGCATTACCGTTGTGTATTTGAGCGAAAAGAAAAAAAAAAAACACCAACTAAAACTGCCGATCCGAATCAGAAACAACAAATAGAGAAAACGCAAAAAGATTTAAATAAAGGAATTAAAATTTTATTGGTCTCTTCGTTGCCAAGCACAAAAGTAAACTCAATGGCGCAAAATTATAGTCATCTAATTTTAAATAATTTTAGTAGCCACTAAGTAACAGCCATTTAACTTTAAAGCCAGTGCTTAGCTTAGAATTGTATTATAAACAATTTTTAACCTACCTGCAACTAGTATCGACTTTAGAACTGACTTACAACAAATTTTAGTCAAACAAACCTAAAAATCTAAAGTTTGAGAACAAAAACATAGTTTAAGGGATAATGTAGTATCAAATTTAAATGAATTTGACAGATCGAACAGACATCGAACACATTTCTTGACTGTTTACAACCGTTGGTTGGCTGAAATTTAAATTTGAAAAAATGACAGATGACAGATTGTTAAAATCTTACTTTAAAAGTTAAAAGGTACTTTTAGTGGTTTTAAAGTTAGCGCGAGCTGATAACTATAAAGTGGATTTATGTCGAGTATAAATAGGAAAACACTAACCTTGACTTTGTAACATGCTAAAATATTTTTGAAGTGTACTTTATGTACTATAATTTTGCGCCAATGATTTTTTCTCATCCACTAATACTTATTATCTACCTTAAACTACCGTATGCTGACCTATCCGAATATTTTGCTGCTGCACGAACGGTATCTTGTTTGGAATTTCTGTGGGAAGTTTTCAGAATGAAATTTTTTCCTTCGTCAGCATCGCACCTTCATAGCAGGTGGGACACCCTTTTACGCAAGATTTGAATTTTGGTCCATTTGTGCGGTAAAGTATTGCCAACGAAAAACAGCGTGACAGCCGACAGTTCAGGGTTATTAAAAATGGAGTGCTACACTAAAGAACAACGCGTTTTCATTGTTGAGCAATATTTTAAAAGTATAATTTGCATCTTCATGCATATAGGTAAAAAGTGTAATTGAATCAAGAACTGAAGCCTACTGACCACCGTTCGTTGAATGGATTATGGAACAACAACAAGTGGATGCTGATTTTTCAAACAAAATCATCTTCAGCGAATCGCCAAAATTGTCGAATTTGGGGTTCAGAACATCCACTAGTGATTGTTGAGAAACAAATGCATCGACAACGTGTCACTGTTTGGTCCGGATTTTAGGCTGGAGGCATCATCAACAGTTAATGGTGCTCGCTATCGCGACATAATAATCTATAATTTGTTGTACCTAAATGTGCAGGGCAAGGCACCATCTTGGAGGCTATCACCATCACCAGGGAACACAACCAGAAGTTCTGTCAGAGGTTGAAGCATCAGCTCCTACTGGCGAACAGGAGGCCAGGGGAGCTGATGAGATTATGTCCATCTCAGAGTACTCTCCCCCTGATGAGGACCTCATCCAGACGATGGTCTCTCTCCCTCAGGATTTTGGTCTTGATGAGGAAGAGACTCTACTAGCGGAGGATGGGACATTTGCCCCGGAACAGCATTAGCTCGATTACCTCCGAAATCAAGATTAAGATTGTCCAGATAAACATTCACCACGCAAAAGCGGCATTAGCCGCGATAGTCAGAATGTTCAACAAACAAAATATGGGCATAATGCTGATCCGAGAGCTATGGATCTTGAAAGGTCCAGTCAAAGCACTATCATGTAAGTATGCAAAGGTAATTTGGGATATGAAAGTGGCCAGTCAAAGGGCATGCATTCTGATAAATAACAAAATTAATTGATGCTATTACAGATCACTCTGAATATCGATTGAGTACATTGCACTATAATCATCGCCTCTGTATACTGCGCTGGGGATGAACCACATGTTTCATGGGGACTGCAACGTTTAGTGGAGCACTGCAACAAGCTCCAACCGCCGTTGCTAATTCGATGTAATACTAATACTCACAATATCATCTGAGGGATCACCGACACCAATATCAGGGGTGAGCCTTTCTTAGAATTTATTTTAAGTTCATCTCTTGATATATATAATGTAGGAATTACCCCAACATTTGTTACTAAAGTTAGACATGAATTCTCGATCTCACGCTAGGCAGTCCTAGCATAAGTAGGTTATTTAGGAACTGGAGAGTATCCAATGAGCAGTCATTGTCTGACCACAGAATAATTGTGTTCGACCTAGCCAATGCATGTATCACTAAAAATGTAATAAGAAATCCAAGAAAAGCAAACTGGAAGACCTTTGAATAAACCCTAGGTAGTAACCTGAAGCATACAGACATTAGAAGAGCTCCAACTCATTACTTAGAGTTAGAAAACGCGGCATAGGGCATTAGTATCGCTAACATAAATGCGTTTAAACCAAGTTGTCCCATAAGTAACAACAAGGATAAAAAAGATGTACAATGGTGAAGCAACAATTTGACAAAATTAAGATCCGTAACACGCAAATTGTTCAATAGTGCAAACCGTAACGGATACTGGCAAAGCTTACAGAGAGGCACTTGCACAGAATTATTAAAGTCAACACAACGAAGGGGTGCCTACAAGGAGGAGTACTATATTAAACTACTTGATAAAGGAAGCTTAAACTGAAGCCAATCTAGGTGTCGGATATGGAACTAACACCAGTAAAAGAAGTGAAATATCAGACAGTAAACTCTATGTGAAAAAAGCATACAGAGAGATCCTAAAGGCCACCCGTGCTCTCATGATATGTTGGAGTCTAGCAGGTAAGTCTTGGAGACTTTGCCCGAGCATTGTAAGATGGGTGTACATATGTATATCGCAGTTGTGAGACCAATGATCACATATGGAGCGATAGCGTGGGCAAAACGAACTAGTCCATCCACAACGAGGGAGACACTCACTAAAATGCAAAGGCTTGCTAGCCTGTGAATATGTCCAACTGCAGCCATGTTGAGCAAAACGCAAGCGGATCCTAAATATGACAAAGGAGGGTATTGGGAGGGAGAAATACATCAGTTCGAAAGAATATGATGTACTTCTCAAGAAAATTCCCTTCTAGCAATCCCTGGGTACCCGGTCACGTCGGAATAGAGGGTAACAAAGAAGCAGACTCCTTGGCAAGACAAGGAGCAGCAGAATCCTTTATCGGACCTGAACCATTCTGCGGAATAGGAAATCATACCATATGCGAAGAATTCAGGAAGATGGAGAAAGAAAAACAGGACGGGAACCTGAAATTTAAAAACTTGAGTTCTCACTTTAAAATATTGTATTTGCAGTTCCAACATCTAGTTAAATACTGTTAAACAATTTTATCAATTCCTCCTCCTTTCGCTTTATCCGATCGTAGGCTTCTAGAGCATTTTTAGTTTTATCCGAGGCTGGTTTTCCGGTTTCTTCACCCCTACCATCTGCGTCTCCTTCACTATAGTTCGAACATAGACAAAAAGAGTTATACAATAATTTCTATAATTTTTTTTTTACAAACTGTCTTCGAGTTATTGTTCCCGTGTCCAGGAACTCTTTTAAGTTATTCAAGTGGATTTCTTGCTTCGCAGCGTGTTCTTCAAATTTTCGGGTTTCATTTACGCGTGCTTTTAGCTGCATATCTTTCTTATGTTGACGAATTTTTTCAATTTCTTTTATTACTTTCGCTGATGGTAGCCGAATAACAGAGCCATCACCTAAGTCTGCGGACTTTCGCTCACAATCATTTGCAATAATTTCGACTTCATCCACCTGAATGCCTATTTCGGAATTGGTAATCTCAATTGCATTGGGCGGATTTGCGGCGCCTTTAGCTTTGGAACTATCCGTAGCCTTTTTGGAACTTCTTATCGACACGGAAATATTTGAAACACCTATGACAGATTTTTTGGTTGTACTGCGAGTTTTTACGTCTCCCTTAGGTGCTGGATTTTGCTTCGGTCTCGCAGACTTAGAATTATTATTAGGTCTCCCAGTATCCGAATTTATTGCGAGCATATTTGCTTTTCCTAAATAGATTTCGACAGCCAAATATATGGAAAATAAATGATTTTTCAGAAAACAAAAATTGTGCGCATAATCAAAACTGAAGTATATTTTTGCTCTAAATATTTGTTACAGTAGTTTCTTATTTATTTGGGAATTCTTTCAATTCATTTACATTATCGGTCACTTCTCACTTCAGGCCTGATGAATTGAGCGCAAATATAGCAATTAAGTTCCTATGTCACCCAATAAGTCTTACGACATCAGCCAAATCTACGAAATATAGAATAAAGCAAAATGCATCATTTTACATTCTCCTGCATCAAATTTTCTGAGAACGACTCACTCTTCTTTCGTCTTCAATTAGATCGTTTCATTACAGAGACCGGCTGGCCATTAATGTTTTCGAGATACAAAAAAAAAAAAAAAAATCGGCACTTTTCTTGTTGTATTCCAAATACTGCCATAACTAGCCCAATACTCGTAAGAACAATTTTTCCAAAATTCGGAAGTCGAAAATTGATTTAAAACATATCAGTAAGCTTCAAACAGTTCTTTACCTGTGTATCTTGAAAGTCACCAAGTCATTTTAAGGGAGTCCACACAGTGGTTTCCTGAAAATTTTCGATCTCGAGATTTTGATCAAACTTTACATTACTATAATAGAGAAACTCAAAAAAGTATGTCTCTCAATCTCGTTTATCTATTTGTATCTCTGTATGTATGTATGTCCAACTGCAGCCTAAACGGCTGGACAAACTTTCTTCAAACAGCACATCGTATTTTTCATGTTAACCCCAAAATTAACGGTACTTTACTGATAACCGATTTTCAGAAAATCGATTTGCGCTCGAAAATGGCTCTAACGATTTTGATCAAATTTCATATTTGAGTTAAGGTGGATATACACTGCAGGCCAAAAGTTTGAGGCCTACCTAGACAACTGACTTCATTCTTGCATGGAGATTGAATTTTATGAATTACATTTTTTTCTTTACCTAAATTTTGTACCCGAACAATAACAATACATTCAGATAATAAAAGTCGGAATTTACACCCACGTTTACAAATGTGGGAAAACCGCTTCTGTGGTTTATTGAGAAGTGTTTAGGTTTTTCATAATTATTAAATTTTATGTCTTTTGGTTGTTTATTTAACACTTGTTCATGACTGTACATCAAAAGCGTTCTCAAATCCCAAAATTTGTCGACCTTTATTGCGAGGGTCATACATAAAAGTCACACTTGTAGTCATAAGAATTTGTTTGAGATTCTTCACGTCTTGAGTAAACAGCTCGTTAAAAATGGGAAAAGTCGCGGAGACCACAATCGAGAAACGATCTACAATCATCACATTTCTTAAAGAAGGCAAATCGCAACGGGAAGTTGCGTCGCAGTTGAAGATATCATGAGGTTCCGTTCAACGTACCATTGAACGACTCGCTAAAAAAGGAAGTCTTGAGGATAACCCCACGGTCAGGACGACCTAGAGCTACAACTAAACATGAGCATCGGCTAATAGTCACAAAAAGCAAACGAAGTTGACGAAAAACAGCACCCGAAACACGAGCAGGAAAAAAAATTAAACACGGAATAAATCGCTGTCCTTGACAACCGTCAAAAGAAGATTAAGACGTGCTGGAGTATTTAGGCGAGTTGCTGTTCGAAAACCCCTGCTGCGACCACAAAACAAGCAGAAAAGGTTAGAATGGGCCAAAAAGCATAAAGACTGGACGGAAGAAGATTTCAACAGAGTTTTATTGAGCGATGAAACCAAGTTCGAGGTATTTGGCACAAAACGGAGAGTTTTCGTTCGACGTAGCGCTGAACAAAAGATGCTAAAAGACTGTGTGGTGCCTACCGTCAAGCATGAAGGCAGTTCTGTTATAGTCTAGGGATGTTTCTTTCCAAGTGGAGTAGGGGATCTTGCTCGATTGATTGGAAAAATGAATAATCAAATCAAATCAAATCAAATCAAATCAAATCAAATCAAATCAAATCAAATCAAATCAAATCAAATCAAATCAAATCAAATCAAATCAAATCAAATCAAATCAAATCAAATCAAATCAAATCAAATCAAATCAAATCAAATCAAATCAAATCAAATCAAATCAAATCAAATCAAATCAAATCAAATCAAATCAAATCAAATCAAATCAAATCAAATCAAATCAAATCAAATCAAATCAAATCAAATCAAATCAAATCAAATCAAATCAAATCAAATCAAATCAAATCAAATCAAATCAAATCAAATCAAATCAAATCAAATCAAATCAAATCAAATCAAATCAAATCAAATCAAATCAAATCAAATCAAATCAAATCAAATCAAATCAAATTAAATCAAATCAAATCAAATCAAATCAAATCAAATCAAATCAAATCAAATCAAATCAAATCAAATCAAATCAAATCAAATCAAATCAAATCAAATCAAATCAAATCAAATCAAATCAAATCAAATCAAATCAAATCAAATCAAATCAAATCAAATCAAATCAAATCAAATCAAATCAAATCAAATCAAATCAAATCAAATCAAATCAAATCAAATCAAATCAAATCAAATCAAATCAAATCAAATCAAATCAAATCAAATCAAATCAAATCAAATCAAATCAAATCAAATCAAATCAAATCAAATCAAATCAAATCAAATCAAATCAAATCAAATCAAATCAAATCAAATCAAATCAAATCAAATCAAATCAAATCAAATCAAATCAAATCAAATCAAATCAAATCAAATCAAATCAAATCAAATCAAATCAAATCAAATCAAATCAAATCAAATCAAATCAAATCAAATCAAATCAAATCAAATCAAATCAAATCAAATCAAATCAAATCAAATCAAATCAAATCAAATCAAATCAAATCAAATCAAATCAAATCAAATCAAATCAAATCAAATCAAATCAAATCAAATCAAATCAAATCAAATCAAATCAAATCAAATCAAATCAAATCAAATCAAATCAAATCAAATCAAATCAAATCAAATCAAATCAAATCAAATCAAATCAAATCAAATCAAATCAAATCAAATCAAATCAAATCAAATCAAATCAAATCAAATCAAATCAAATCAAATCAAATCAAATCAAATCAAATCAAATCAAATCAAATCAAATCAAATCAAATCAAATCAAATCAAATCAAATCAAATCAAATCAAATCAAATCAAATCAAATCAAATCAAATCAAATCAAATCAAATCAAATCAAATCAAATCAAATCAAATCAAATCAAATCAAATCAAATCAAATCAAATCAAATCAAATCAAATCAAATCAAATCAAATCAAATCAAATCAAATCAAATCAAATCAAATCAAATCAAATCAAATCAAATCAAATCAAATCAAATCAAATCAAATCAAATCAAATCAAATCAAATCAAATCAAATCAAATCAAATCAAATCAAATCAAATCAAGTCAAATCAAGTCAAATCAAATCAAATCAAATCAAATCATTTATTCGTCATAGTCCCACACAATAAGGTGCAAATCTTTTAAAATAGTGCAAACTTCAGTGCTAATTACAATACTATAATACATGAATGTTACATTACTAAGTGAAAAAAAGAAAGATAAAAAGATAGTGTTGCGTTTATAAACTAAAAATAAAAAAAAATTTTAAATTAAAAACAAAAATTTAAAATTTAAAATTAAGTTAATTAAAATAAATATATAAACAATAATAATAATAATAATAATAAAAAATTAATTAAATAATTAGCAAATAAAAATAAGTTTAGTTATTATAGTGTAATAAGAAAAAAATAAAAAATAAAAAGATAAAGTTGGTTTTACTTTATCTTTTTATTTCATCATCATCACAGGGCCTCCAAGTATTGCTTAAGTCTCACTTTAAACCGGGTTGTACAACTTATCATTCTAACAGTTCGGGGAAGTGAGTTCCATAGCCGAGTAGCATTTATGAAAAATTAGCGCTCAGATACTGGGAATGAATAGCGTATTGGAACAAGGTCACAACTACTATTAGAACGCGGAAAACGTATCTTGTTATAAAGATAAGGCGGCTGACGCGTTTGCATAACACTGCGAAGCATCGTTATCGTTTTAAATATAAAAAGGTTCTCCAGAGTGAGGTCATATATCGATTTAGAGAAGGAGGAAATGTGATCATACCTCTGCCGTCCATAAATATACCGTGCAATACTAGTGTAGGCTACATTAAGTCTCCGTCTGTGTTCGTAGTCGCAGTTGTAGAAAATTTCGCATCAGTACAACAAAATGGGAATAAGTAGAGTTTTGGCAAGCACCAATCTTGTTCTAACAGGTGTTATTCGTTGAATGGCCCATAGCATACGAAGACCTCCATAAACTTTGCCTACGGTTAATCTGATGTGGTCATTTCAGGTAAGTGTTTTATTGATTATTATACCAAGATTCCTCGCAGAGTCAACGAACTTGATGGTCGTATTATTGAGGCGTATTTGTGGAAAATACGACGTATCAATAAGGTTTCTGGAGATTACCAGGCATTTTGATTTGGTAGGATTTAGGCTGAGACCATTTGCACGTGACCAGTTTAGAATTATATTTAGATCTTCATTTACTTCGCATGCTCCATTTTCAACAAGACCCAATGGCGGTTGTCCATTAACCAACTGATCATCATCAGCATAAATATGAATGGAGGAATAAATAATAGTGATGGGAGCTCATTTATGTACAATGAAAAAAGAAGCGGGCCTAATATAGACACATGAGGAACACCTCAACTTAAAGGTGGAAAAGAGGCTACCGTATTGTTAGCAGCCACTGCTTGAGATCTTCCATTTAAATATGAGAAAACTAGATTTGAAGATGGTAGCGAAAATCTAAATTAGTTTCTAAGTTTATTGCATAGAATATTGTGGTCGACCATGTCAAAAGCTTTGGAAAAATCTCAGAGAGTGAGAAAAGTTACCTTGTCGTCATCTACAGACCGTCTAATTTCTTCCACGACATTTATTATTGCCTTAGTGCTACTGTGTGTAAGACGAAAGCCTGATCGATTTTGCCATAGCATATTATTACTGGTGAGAAATTTGCGCATTTGAGAAGCAGACAAATATATATATATATATAAATATATATACATACCAGTGGCGTGGGGTGAAATTTCAAGAGAGGGAAGCCGAAAAAATGTTAAGTAAAATGTTTTATTCAAGACTTACCATTTTGGTGCTTATTCGAAACAAAGAATTAAGATCTGCAATCTAAGCCACCTTTATTATACTTTAAGTCATTGGAATTTACGTAGACAATGAGCTCATCGCATAAAAAAAGTGGCTTCGAAAGAAGTCGTTCTGGGCAGAATAATCTATGTATGTTATTGATAACTCGGAGCGTTGTTAAATATAAAAAATTTAGCAATTACAATTATGTACTACCTATTTGTACTGTAAAGCTATCCTACGATTCTTTTTTACGAATTCTGCTAAAACTCTGTCATACAAATTTGAGTTATTTTTAATTTATAAAGGAAGGTGCCAGGTCTGAGAATCTTTCTTCTTTGTAGGAAATTCTTAAGTGTGGACCATTTTTAAAGTCAAAAAAGATCTTTCGACAGAGGCCACAGTCAAAGGCAGGGTTAAAAAGATTTCACACAATGTTAGAGCTTGAGAAAAAGTATCTCTAAGCATTTCCGTATTAGAATGCTTATAAAGTTGAAAAACCTCAAGTTTTTTAAGTGAAGGGGTAGTGTATAAAACTTTGAGTTCCTTTTTTTGAAGTAGTAAAATTAAAAATTCCATGAAATAGGGTTATTTAAGGAAGATATTTTGTAATCCAGCATTGAATTAGAAAATAATTCATATTTTGATTTGTTTAATAAATCAAAGAAAATATATGAACTAAATGAACTATACCTATTCTTAATCTGACTTGTAACATTATCTATAATATTTGAATCAATATTAAGTAATCGGCGGTTGCGTCGAGGTTCTGAGCAGTTACTTACGCTTTCATAGATTGAGTCAAATGAGTTTAAAAATTGAGAATGAATCCATTACTCAAAACCCTCAATCTCTTGGTTCACAAGCTCTATGTTGTCTCTGCAATTGAATAAGACGTTCACTATATGCGAATGATGTTGCCATCGAGTCTCTGATACCCCGGAATACCAGCTCTTGTTTTCCTAGAAGAACTACAGTGTCTAGTGAAATGCTTCATTAAATCGCGATTGCAATCAACTTTTCTATTATGAGCGTCGTAAGAATTCCCTAAACAAGTCTCTATGCGATATTCGCCAAATCCATGCAAATGCAAGCAGCTGCGTATATGCTTTTCCGTTTGAATATATTTTTTGGAAGAATTAATAAAATTGTTTATATCAAAGAAACCTGTGTGACACCAAACACTAGGAGAATTAGAAAAAAGAAGACAAGGAAAACAAAACATTCTATTTAATTTGCAACTGCCAGTCAGCCATGGATTCTTTTTGTAAAAAGACTCATGAAAATGTTTCTGATACCCATCCTTTCTCGTTTAATCAATTTTCATTGATGGTGTCGAACGACTTAGTTCCATAACTTTTGTTTTTTTTTTTTACAAAAAAAGAAAGCTTACTAACTCGTGGGTTTCTTTTAGAAGAAAATCAGTTAAACAACACTCAAAATTAACTAGAGACATCTTATCTAAGAATAATAAGAATGTTCAGTGGGACACCTCTTGAGTAGATTTATAATTACTTACTTGGTATAAAGCTAATAACTATTCACTTAGCTCACTCACTATTTTATAATAATTTAGTAATTTAAAACACTAACTTAACTACCAATATGTAATTGCTAAATTTTTTAGATTTTCTAATAATTAGCAGGCACAAAAATCACAAAAATTTGCATCCAAACTTTTAATAAATCACACACAATTACACAACCGATGCAACTGTCATTCATGTTTGCAAAAAAAAATACCGAACAAGCAAGAAAAAACCTCAAACGCCGTTCGAACCACTACATCACCCAATAACTCGATTTTCGTCGGCTTATTTTGTTGCCTACAATAAAAAAAAAAAAAACTCTCTTGAACTAAAACCTTTCTCCTCCACCAATGTTTATCCACAAAAGCCGAGAAATTTCGGGTTATTTTCCTCATAAGCGAATGTAATGTAGACAAAGAAATGGCAAATAAACTACTCGTATGCCAGAAAGTAATAGAGTTGAAAGTTCGTACTGTAAGAAATGAATGCATAAGCCGGAAAATGAACGGCTTTTCAAAATAATTCATTGCACGATCTCTCGCTAGAGGAGTTCATACTTGTCTCGTCTATGTATGCGAGTTTGTGTATGAGTAAAAAGAAATAAACAACCGAAGTGGTCGGAGCATTTCGTCTTCGAGCGTGCATAAAGTTATGAAAAATGGTTTGATGAACAAATATTTGAATGTGATGGTTAGCAAGTGGGAAAATAAAAATTTTTGATATTTGAAAAGGGAAGCTGGAAGTAATCGGCTTGTATGGACGCCACGCCACTGATACATACATATCAGTGGCGTGGGGTGAAATTTCAAGAGAGGGAAGCCGAACAATTTTTAAGTAAAATGTTTTATTCAAGACTTACCATTTTGGTGCTTAGTCGAAACACAGACTTAAGATATGCAATCTAAGCCACCTTTGTTATACTTTAAGTCATTGGAATTTACGTAGACAATGAGCTCATCACATAAAAAAGTGGCTTCGAAAGAAGTCGTTCTGGGCAGAATAATCTATATAAGTTATTGATAACTAAATATAAAAAATTTAGCAATTAAAATTATGTACTACCTATTTGTACTCTAAAGCTATCCTACGATTCTTCTTTCTGCTAAAACTCTGTCATAAAAATTTGAGTTATTTTTAATTTCTAAAAGAAGGTGGTTTTCGATAGATAAAAGTGCCAGGTCTAAGAGTCTTTCTTCTTTGTGGGAATTTCTTAAATGTGGACTATTTTTAAAGTCGAAAAAGATCTTTCGACAGAGGCATTGTTAAAAAGATTTCACACAATGTTAGAGCTTGAGAGAAAGTATCTCTAAGCATTTCCGTATTAAAATGCTTATAAAGTTGAAAAACCTCAAGCTTTTTAAGTGAAGGGGTAGTGTATAAAACTTTGAGTTCCTTTTTTGAAGTAGTAAAATTAAAAATTCCATGAAATAGGGTAATTAAAGAAGATATTTTGTAATCCGGCATTGAATTAGAAAAATATTCATATTTTGATTTGTTTAATAAATCAAAGAAAATATATGAACTAAATGAACTATACCTATTCTTAATCTGACTTGTAACATTATCTATAATTGCTACAAAAATCCGGCTATAATTTGTATTTGAATCTTTATTAAGTAGTCGGCGTTTGTGTGGAGGTTCTGAGCAGTTACTTACGCTCTCATAGATTGAGTCAAATGAGTTTAAAAATTCAGAATGAATCCATGACTCAAAACCCCCGATCTCTTTCTTCGCAAGCTCTATGTCTTCTCTGCAATTGAATAAGACGTTCACTATACGCGAATGATATTGCCATCGAGTTTCTGATACCCCGGAATGCCAGTTCTTATTTTCCTAATAGAACTACAGTGTCTATGAAACGCTTCATTAAATCGCGATTGCGATCAACTTTTTTATTATGTGCCTCGTAAGAATTCCCTAAAGAAGTCTCTATGCGATATTCGCCAAATTCATGCAAATGCAAGCAGCTGCGTATATGCTTTTCCGTTTGAATATATTTTTTGGAAGAATTAATAAAATTGTTTATATCAAAGAAACCTGTGTGACACCAAACACTAGGAGAATTAGAAAAAAAGAAGACAAGGAAAACAAAACATTCTATTTAATTTGCAACTGCCAGTCAGCCATGGATTCATTTTGTAAAAAGACCCATGAAAATGTTTCTGATACCCATCCTTTCGCGTATAATCAATTTTCATTGATGGTGTCGAGCGACCTTGTTCTATAACTTTTTTTTTTACAAAAAAAGAAAGCTTACTGAACTCGTTTCTTTTAGAAGAAAATCAGTTAAACAACACTCAAAATTAACTAAAGACATCTTGTATAAGAATAATAAGAATGTTTAATGGTTCACCTCTTGAGTAGATTTATAATTATTTACTTGTTGTATAGCTAATAACTATTCACTTTGCTCTCTCACTATTTTATAATAATTTAATAATTTAAAACACTAACTTAACTACCAATATGTAATTGCTAAATTTTTAAAATTTTCTAATAATTAGCAGTCACAAATATCACAAAAATTTGCATCCGAATTCTCAATAAATCACGCACTATTACACAACCGATTTGCAACATCGGTCAAATTTGAAAAAAAAATTATACCCAACAAGTTTAAGAAAAACCTCAAACGCCGTTCGAACCACAACATCACCCAATAGCCTGATTTTCGAAGGCGAAAAGGGAGGTAGCGAAAGGTGAAGACATTTTGTTTGGCATTTGTCAAGTTTTAGTACAAAACTCAGTCGCAAATTTTGTCTTTCTTCGTAGTTTGTAAAATTCTAATTTCCCCAAAGCCTTCCACAAAATATAGAGTATGCCTATGCTAAATAACATGACAAATATATTTTTTTTTTCTTTTTACCAATAATATTGATGGCAAACTCCATTTGCATAGTCGGAAATTAGAGGCAATTGTGTACATAGTAAGTCATTTCATTCTCCGGCACAATAGATCTTTCTGGTCGCAGTGCCTACACCACAATTTGGGCGTGCCCATATACCTGTTAAAAAAAAAGTAATTTCATTTGGTGTTAGAAGTTTTAAAGCACAAACTCCATTTGAACACTTTTCAAAATTAGTGAGATTTGATATTCAGCAAGCTTTAACAAAAAAAGCACGCGAATGGAGTTTGTTGCTGTTAAGTAAACAGCAACTGAAACAGCAAATTCATGAATTGCTAAATAATAGGTGGGTATTACATTGTCATTTAAGAAATTAGAACTATGAATTAAGTCATTTATAATTGCTTAATACTACGTATCTAAATTAACTCCTCACAGAATTTTTACTCAACAACAATTCGGGCGGAATGGAGGATTTATAGCTGATTTAGCCTTATAACGAAATTTTGGTGATCATCGACGTTTAACAGTCATCAGAAGTGTTCTTACAAATGGCTTGAGGGAAAACGGTTTAAGTCAAACGAGGGGATGAAATAGAGACCAGTTTTGTTGAGTTCGACAAATCATGTTTTTGGATGACTTAAAAAAGTTGAAAAATCGCTGGACTAAATGTATCGAGCTAAAAGGAGACTATGTTAAGAAATAAAAAAAATTAGAGCAAAGCGTTTTCTTTCCTAATACAGGTACTCATCATCATACCGCCGTCAGTCTCTAATCAATACTTTTCGATAAAATTCGTTCCTTCCGAGGGAGGTTAGGTAAAAATCGGGATTTTCGAAGTGTCGCGGATTGTAATAATTTATACCTCATTCGATTCGCGTTTATTTTCTGAATTCGGAACGGCATTTGGATTTTACCTGCAATAAATACTTTTCGAGAAAATTCGTTTCTTCTGAGGGAGGTCAGGTAAAAATCGGGATTTTCGAAGTGTCGCGGGTTGTAATAATTTATACCTCAGTGGATTCATGTTTGTTTTCTGAATTCAGAATGGCATTCGGATTTGACCCGAAATAAATACTTTTCGAGAAAATTCGTTTCTTCTGAGAGAGGTCAGGTAAAAAGCGAGATTTTCGAAGTATTGCGGATTGCAAGAATTTATACTTCAGGGGATTCACGGTTGTTTTCTGAATTCAGAACTGCATTCAGATTTGACCTGTTTGTCGTTTCTTCTGAGGGAGGTCAGGCTTCCACCGAGGATCGTAACGGGAAACGACATCTTGCTCGAACTAAGCGCAAAGATCCAGCATCGACTCGGACTCATACACGGCAATGCAGACGCACTATCCCGGGGACCTAATGGAAGCTGCAAACACTTCACAAGGGCCGAGGTACAACCAGGTACATCGCAGAACGCAGCGACCTATGTGCTAGAGCTACGCAAACGGCCACAAAAAGTCTACGATGTTGCACGGATACATCCTCAAACGGCAGCATATGCAAAGAAAGCCAGGTATGATTTGAAATCGAATTGTACTAATTTTCAACTCGATCAACAGGCATGGTTCTACAACCCAAAGACGCGGAATGGTTTATGCCCGAAGTTGCAAAGTGACTGGGAGGGCCCAGTAAAAATCGTCGAACGGTTATCGGATCTAGTCTACCGCATCCAGACCACAATAAGCCGAAAAACGAGAGTGGTTCACATCGACCGTCTAGCAATTACGCAACCCGAAGTGAAACTTAGACGGAGCTTTGAGTTTTTAAGACGGGGGCAGTGTTACAAAAGTGGGGAACGACCGAGTCGAACCACCACCACTACTAGTACTACTATTAAAAACAGCTCTCCAGAGTCATCTTGCTTGCATCACCATCAACCCTCAGCGGCGAACCAGCGGGTTACCTCCAGCGCCTCCGTCATGTCCATCAGCCGTCACCTATCGGAAGAGTTACGTCATGCATTAACCTTCCGTTCGCAAAAACTGGTTTCCCGGATTTAAAGCAATAAAGGGCTTCTCCCAAGAGTAATAAAAAAGAAAATGTTTTTAAATTAATAATAATTGAAGAAAAATTCATTAAAAAGGTAATTTCACAAGTACCTCACTACTCACCTGTTCTCTCCCCCAAGGTTTACCTGCAATGCTTTATGCAGTACTCATCACATCGTCTAAGCGCAGTCGCCTGAAAAAAAAACCCACCCGCAATATCTAACTAGGCAAAAGTTTCACCGCACAGAAAAAAAAACAACCCCGATTTCGACAACGATTACTTGCGCAACTGTACACGGCTGCACCTGCGCTGGCACAACCGCGGACCCCTCGATTCACAGCAACGATATCGGCTTTCCCCATGGCATAGGCCACCGAGGAATCCAGTTTCAATTACTGGAACAAAGGGATCGAATACACCCGCGAAAAACACAACCGAGAAAGGCAATAATGGCAACAAAAAAAAAGGTAAACAAAGATCTTAATCACTCACCTGTTGCAGAGGGTATCCAAATATAGCTGACAACAAGTTGTGGCGTGTGTACAATTATTCATCAGATTGGAGTGCTGGTGGACTTCGCACTCCTCCCAGATGGACAAACACCCGGATTTATCGACCCGAAGGACGAACACTCCAAGTCGATGCAGTACACCGCGCGGAACTGCTGCCCAGAGGAACCGCACTCTCCTGGAACTTGGTGTCGGAAGAAAACAATTAAAACAAATCACTTGCGTGGAAAAGAAAACTCCCGAAAAACACAAAAAACATGAAAAATACCCTGCGCGGTGGAAAAGAAAAAAAAAACAAATTGCCGAAAAAAAAGGAATAGGCCCCTCGTTGGAAAGGGAAAATTACGGGAAATCCGGATAAATGGGTGGAAAATTGGGTTAGAAAATTTTCCAGAGGGCTGAGGAAAATCCGGCTGGAAGGTAATTGGAAATTTTCGTCAATTTTTTTGGAATCTTTCCAGGCGCAAGTGAGATGACAACGGATAAATTCAACGAGGGAAATTTTGGTGGAGGGTTGGAAGCGTTTAAAAGGAGCGCGTTCGGCATGAGAGATTGGCTTTTTGCTGGTAATAGTCTTCGTGAAAGGAAGTCGAAATCGAAAGTTCGTCGCGATTTTAATCGTACCGAGGTAGCGGGAATAAAATCGAAGAAATAACGGAGCAACGCGGAAAAACGGAGATAGTCGGAGAAAAGACGCAGCACAACAAATTACAGCAACAAATTTTTTTAATTAACAATTTAAAAAAAAAACCTCTCGGGAACCAATAATAAATAAATCCAGTGAAATTTAGCTAAGAAGTGTTTCCTTTTAATCGCCTGTGGGTTTTCTTGGCTTTTTCGATTCACTCTTGCTTTTTCTTCCCTCTTCTAGAAACAGTTCGGGGTCGCCATCGATACCCCCCTAAAGAGGTCTAACAATACTACTTGAGAAAATTCGTTTCCTCTGATGGAGGTCAGGTAAAAATTGCGATTTTCGAAGTGTCACGGATTGCAATAGTTTATACCTTAGTCGAAGTGTTGCGGATTGTTTTCTGAATTCAGAACTGTATTCGGATTTGACCTGCAATAAATTCTTTTCCAGAAAATTCGTTTCTTCTGAGAGAGTCAACTAAAAATCGGGATTTGCGAAGTGTCGCGAATGGCAATAATTTAAACCTAAGTGGATTCGTGTTGATTTTCGAAATATCGCTGATGGCAATAATTTATACCTTAGTCGATTTGCGCTTGTTTTCTGAATTCAGAAGAGTCAGGTAAAAATCTGGATTTTCGAAGTGTCGCGGATTGCAATAATTTAAACCTCAGTTGATTTGCGTTTGTTTTCTGAATTCAGAACTGCAGTCGATAAAAATCGTGATTTTCCAAGTGTCGCGGTTTGTAATAGATTATACCTCAGTCGACTCGCGTTTTTTCAGAACTGCATTCGGATTTGACCTGCAATAAATACTTTTCGAGAAAATTCGTTTCTTCTGAGAGGGGTCAGGTAAAAAGTGGGATTTTCGAAGTGTCGCGGATTGCAGGAATTTATAAATCAGTGAATTCGTGTTTGTTTTCTGAATTCAGAACTACATTCGGATTTGACCAGCAATAAATACTTCTCGAGAAAATTCGTTTCTTCTGAGAGAGGTCGGGTAAAAATCGGGATTTTCGAAGTGTTGCCGATTGCAAAAATTTGTAACTTAGTATTTTTTTTGTTTGTTTCCTGAGTTCAGAACTGCATTCGGATTTGGCCCGCAACAAATACTTTTCGAGAAAATTCGATTCTTCAGGTAAAAGTTGGAATTTCCGAAGTGTCGCGGATTGCAATAAATTATACCTCAGTCGATTTGCGTTTGTTTTCTGAATTCAGAACTGCATTCGGTAAAAATCGGGATTTTCGAATTTCTCAATAAATACTTCCAATAAATACTTCTCGAGAAAATTCGTTTCTTCTGAGAGAGGTCAGGTAAAAATTGTTATTTTCGAAGAGTTGCCGATTGCAATAATTTGTATCTTAGTAAATTTTTTGTTTGTTTCCTGAATTCAGAACTACATTCGGATTTGACCTGCAATAAACACTTCTCGAGAAAATTTGATTCTTCAGGTAAAAATTGTAATTTTCGAAGTGTCGCAGATTGCAATAATTTATACCTCAGTCGATTTGCCTTTGTTTTCTGAATTCAGAACTGTATTCGCTAAAAATCGGGATTTTCGAAGTTCGTAATAAATACTTCCAATAAATACTTCTCGAGAAAATTCGTTTCTTCTGAGGGACGTCAGGCAAAAATTGGGATTTTCGAAGTGTCGCGGTTTGCAGGAATTTATACCTCAGTGAATTTGTGTTTGTTTTCTGAATTCAGAACTGCATTCGGATTTGACCTATAATAAATATTTTTCAAGAAATTTCGTTTCTTCTGAGGGAGGACAGGTAAAAATCGGGATTTTTGAAATGTCGCGGATTGTAATAATTTATACCTTAGTGGATTGGAGTTTGTTTCCTGAATTCAGAACTGCATTCGGAGTCGACCTGCAATAAATACTTTTCGAGAAAATTCTATTCTTCTGAGGGGTCAGGTGAAAATCGTGATTTTCGAACTGTCGCGGATTGCAATAGTTTATACGACAGTGGATTCGTGTTTGTTTTCTGAATTCAGAACTGCATTCGAATTTGACCTAGTACAATAAATATTTTTCAAGAAATTTCGTTTCTTCTGAGGGAGGTCAGGTAAAACTCGTAATTTCGAAATGTCGCGGATTGTAATAATTTATACCTTAGTGAATTCGTGTTCGTTTCCTGAATTCAGAACTGCATTCAGATTTGACCTGCAATAAATTCTTTTCGAGAAAATTCTATTCTTCTGAGGTTGTCAGGTGAAAATCGGGATTTTCGAAATGTCGCGGATTGTAATAATTTATACCTCAGGGGATTGGAGTTTGTTTTCTGAATTCAGAACTGCATTCGGATTTGACCTATAATAAATATTTTTCAAGAAATTTCGTTTCTTCTGAGGGAGGACAGGTAAAAATCGGGATTTTTGAAATGTCGCGGATTGTAATAATTTATACCTTAGTGGATTGGAGTTTGTTTCCTGAATTCAGAACTGCATTCGGAGTCGACCTGCAATAAATACTTTTCGAGAAAATTCTATTCTTCTGAGGGGTCAGGTGAAAATCGTGATTTTCGAACTGTCGCGGATTGCAATAGTTTATACGACAGTGGATTCGTGTTTGTTTTCTGAATTCAGAACTGCATTCGAATTTGACCTAGTACAATAAATATTTTTCAAGAAATTTCGTTTCTTCTGAGGGAGGTCAGGTAAAACTCGTAATTTCGAAATGTCGCGGATTGTAATAATTTATACCTTAGTGAATTCGTGTTCGTTTCCTGAATTCAGAACTGCATTCAGATTTGACCTGCAATAAATTCTTTTCGAGAAAATTCTATTCTTCTGAGGTTGTCAGGTGAAAATCGGGATTTTCGAAATGTCGCGGATTGTAATAATTTATACCTCAGGGGATTGGCGTTTGTTTTCTGAATTCAGAACTGCATTCGGATTTAACCTGCAATAAATTCTTTTCGAGGAAATTCGTTTCTTCTAAGGGAGGTCGGGTAAAAATCGGGATTTTTGAAGTGTCGCCGATTGCAATAATTTATATCTTAGTGGATTTTTTGTTTGTTTAGTGAATTCAGAACTGCATACGGATTTGGCCTGTTAAAAATGCTTTTCCAGAAAATTCGTTTCTTCAGGTAAAAATCGGGATTTTCGAAGAGTCGCGGATTGCAAAAATGTATACCTCAGTGGATTCGTGTTTGTTTTCTGAATTCAGAACTGCATTCGGATTTGACTTGCAGTAAATATTTTTCGAGAAAATTTGTTTTTTCTGCGGGAGGTCAGGTAATAACCGGGATTTTCGAAGTGTCGCTAACTGTAAGTCGATTTGCCTTTGTTTTCTGAATTCAGAACTGTATTCGCTAAAAATCGGGATTTTCGAAGTTCGTAATAAATACTTCCAATAAATACTTCTCGAGAAAATTCGTTTCTTCTGAGGGAGGTCGGGCAAAAATTAGGATTTTCGAAGTGTCGTGGATTGCAATAATTTATACCTCAGTAGTTTCGTGTTTGTTTTCTGTCTTCTCGAGAAAATCCGTTTCTTCTGAGAGAGGTCACTTAAAAATTGGGATTTTCGAAGTGTCGCGGATTGTAATAATTTATACCTTAGTGGATTGGAGTTTGTTTCCTGAATTCAGAACTGCATTCGGAGTCGACCTACAATAAATATTTTTCAAGAAATTTCGTTTCTTCTGAGGGAGGTCAGGTAAAAATCGTAATTTTCGAAATGTCGCGGATTGTAATAATTTATACCTCAGGGGATTGGCGTTCGTTTCCTGAATTCAGAACTGCATTCGGATTTGACCTGCAATAAATTCTTTTCGAGAAAATTCTATTCTTCTGAGGTTGTCAGGTGAAAATCGGGATTTTCGAAATGTCGCGGATTGTAATAATTTATACGTCAGTCGATTCGCGTTTGTTTTCTGAATTCAGAACTGCATTCGGATTTGGCCTACAGTAAATACTTTTCGTTTCTTCTGAGGGGGGTCAATTAAAAATCGGGATTTTCGAAGTGTCGCGGATTGCAATAATTTATAGCTCAGTAGATTCGTGTTTGTTTTCTGGATTTAGAACTGCATTCGGATTTGGCCTGCAATAAACACTTTTCGAGAAATTTCGTTTCTTCTGAGACAGGTCAAGTAAAAGTCGGTATTTTCGAAGTGTCGCGGATTGCAATAATTTCTACCTCAGAAGATTCGTGTTTGTTTTCTGAATTCAGAACTGCATTAAAATTTGACCTGCAATAAATATTTTTCGAGAAAAATCTTTTCTTCTGAGGGAGGTCAGATAAAAATTGGGATTTTCGAAGTGTCGCGGATTGCAATAATTTATACCTTAGTGGATTCGTGTTTGTTTCCTGAATTCAGAACTGCATTCGGATTTGGCCTGCAATAAATACTTTTCGAGAAAATTCGTTTCTTCAAGTAAAAATCGGGATTTTCGAAGTGTCGCGGGTTGCAATAATTTATACCTAAGTGGATTCATGTTTGTTTTCTGAATTCAGAACTGCATTCGGATTTGACCTGCAATAAATACTTTTCGAGAAAAATCTTTTCTTCTGAGGGAGGTCAGATAAAAATCGGGATTTTCGGAGTGTCGCTAATTGCAATAATTTATACCTTAGTGGATTCGTGTTTATTTCCCGAATTCAGAACTGCATTCGGATTTGGCCTGCAATAAATACTTTTCGAGAAAATTCGTTTTTCAGGTAAAAATTGGGATTTTCGAAGTGTCGCGGATCGTAATAATTTATACCTCAGGGGATTGGCGTTTGTTCTAGGAATTCAGAACTGCATTCGGATGTGGCCTGCAATAAATACTTTTCGAGAAAATTCGTTTCTTCTGAGAGAGATGTCAGGTAAAAATCGGTATTTTCGAAGTGTCGCGGATTCCAATAATTTATACCTTAGTGGATTCGTGTTTGTTTCCTGAATTCAGAACTCCATTCGGATTTGGCCTGCAATAAATACTTTTCGAGAAAATTCGTTTCTTCAAGTAAAAATCGGGATTTTCGAAGTGTCGCGGGTTGTAGTAATTTATACCTCAGGTTATTGGCGTTTGTTTTAGGAATTCAGAACTGCATTCGGATTTGGCCTACAATAAATACTTTTCGAGAAAATTCGCTTCTTCTGAAAGAGATGTCAGGTAAAAATCGGTATTTTCGAAGTGTCGCGGATTCCAATAATTTATACCTGAGTGGATTCGTGTTTATTTTCTGAATTCAGAACTGCATTTGGATTTGACCTGCAATAAATACTTTTCGAGAAAAATCGTTTCTTCTGAGGGAGGTCAGATAAAAATCGGTATTTTCGAAGTGTCCCGGATTGCAATAATTTATACCTTAGTGGATTCGTGTTTGTTTTCTGAATTCAGAACTGCATTCGGATTTGACCTGCAATAAACACTTTTCGAGAAAATTCGTTTCTTCTGAGGGAGGTCAGGTAAAAATCGGGATGGTCCAAGTGTCGCGGATTGCAATAATTTATACCTCAGTGGATTTGTGTTTGTTTTCTGAATTCAGAACTACTTTCGGGTTTGGCCTGCAATAAATACTTTTCGAGAAAATTCGTTTCTTCTTAGAGAGGTCAGGTAAAAATCGGGATTTTTGAAGTGTCGCCGATTGCTATAATTTATACCTTAGTGGATTTTTTGTTTGTTTCCTGAATTCAGAACTGCATTCGGATTCGGCCTGCAATAAATACTTTTCGAGAAAATTGTAAAAATCTGGATTTTCGAAGTGTCGCGGATTGCAATAATTTCTACCTCAGTCGATTCGTGTTTGTTTTCTGAATTCAGAACTGCATTCGATTTTAACCTGCAATAAATACTTTTCGAGAGAATTCGTTTCTTCTGATTGAGGTGAGGTAAAAATCGGGATTTTCGAAATGTCGCGGATTGTAATAGTCTAAACCTTAGGGGTTTGGTGTTTGTTTTCTGAATTCAGAACTGCATTCGGATTTGGCCTCCAATAAATACTTTTCGAGAAAATTCGTTTCTTCTGAGAGAGGTCAGGTAAAAGTCATGATTTTCGAAGTGTCGCGGATTGAAATAATTTATACCTCAGTGGGTTCGTGTTTGTTTTCTGAATTGAGAATTGCATTCGGATTTGACCTGCAGTAAATACTTTTCAAGAAATTTCGTTTCTTCTGAGGGAGGTCAGGTAAAAATCATAATTTTCGAAGTGTCGCGGATTGCAATAATTTATACCTCAGTGGATTCGTGTTTGTTTTCTGAATTCAGAACTGCATTCGGATTTGTCCTGCAATAAATAATTTTCGAGAAAATTCGTTTCTTCTGAGGGAGGTCAAGTAAAAATCGGGATTTTCGAAGTGTCCCGAATTGTAATAATATATACATCAGTCAATTCGCTTTTGTTTTCTGAATTCAGAATTGCATTCGGATTTGACTTGCAGTAAATACTTTTCTAGAAAATTCGTTTCTTCTGAGGGGGTCAGGTAAAAATCGGTGAATGCGAATCGATGGTGGGAATTAATGTTAATTCTTGATACTGCACCGAAAGTATATATAAAAAAAGACGCTCTATGGTACAATAATTTCTTATTTATTTAATCTAGAGAAAGTGTAGGGATACTTAGTCTGTGGTTCTGCTTGCTGCAGTGACTGAAATCCAAGTGGCAGAGAAAAATAAATTCGTCGCATAGGCAAGCTGCAGTGCTGACCACCCATAGTCAGTGCATGTAGACGATGCGAGAGAGCATTTTAGACTTTTTTATATATAGAGTACAATTGATTAAGTTTACAGAGAGCAAGCAAAAGAAAAGAAACTATTTTATATATAGAGTACAATAATTGATTTAGTTTACCGAGAGCAAGAAAAAAAAATATATATGTAAATCACAAACATCCCGCCCCCCCGGAAGCAAGTTTCAGGATGTTGGTAGCAGCTCCAGCTTAGTTATGGGTCGGATGAGTATTCCTGCAGTTCTTTTGACAGTGGCAACTCGTACTCGTTGGTCTGCGCCTGGGGACACCTCTTGTACTCGACCCAGCAACCATTTCGTGGGATGATGGTTGGGTTCCTTTAGCACCACTAGATCTCAAGGTTTCAGATTTGGACTTGGTCGTTGCCATTTAGATCGCTCCTGAAGCGTCGTGATGTATTCGGTATGCCACCTCTTCCAAAATCCCTGAACCATATTTTGAAGATGATTCCAGCGTGTTAGTCGATTAGTTACAGTGTCCAAATAGTTAGGCTCAGGAACGGCTGTTAGTGGTCCACCTACAAGGAAATGGGCTGAGGTTAATGGGTTCAAATCAGTATCAGATATTGCGCATAGAGGACGAGAATTTAGAATAGCCTCGACTTGGGTAAGAACAGTGTACAATTCTTCAAACTTTAAGCTAGAGGACCCTATTATACGACGCAAATGTAACTTTACTGGCTTGACGCCAGCCTCCCACAGGCCACCAAAGTGGGGGGCAGAAGGAGGAATGAAATGCCAAGTGATTCCATCTTTAGCAAGAGCGGAAGCTATGATATCGTTATGAGATTGGCTCATGAAAGTTAGTACCATTGTTGCTGTAGATAGAAGTTTCGGCTACCCAGTATCCAAAACTGCTGTCGAACGAAGGTAAATGTTTCTGATACTCCAGCATGTAAATAACGTTGATGGATATCTGTTATTATGAGCGAGGCAACATTATTATTGTTTGGGACTATAATAGGGTGTTTAATTTTATAGGATACGGCTGCGTGTTTTATGCGTCCTCCTACGCGAATAAGTCCATCATTGTCCAAAAATGCCGAGTATTTCAACAGCCTTGATTTTGAGGTGAGTTGTTGGTTGGTTCTCAGTTGATGTATATCATCCTCAAAGGATTTGAGCTGCACGAATTTAAGTATGAGTAGTCTAGCAGTTTTGATTTCCAGATATCTCAATCCCTGTGTTACTCGCTTAGATATGTTTGCCCGACAGTTCGAAATCAAACCGAGACAGTAAGCAACTATCCTTTGCAAACGATTCCACGGAGAGATTTTGTCGATCAAGTTCTGAATGACATGTCCATCAAACGATGTGACGAGACATGCTTTAGAATTTGCCTTTCTTCCCTTATTACGGGTGCCATCTCCACATTCAAAGAGAAGTTAGATTTGGGGCAGTGATCTTCCGATAATGACAACCAGGGTGGACAGCTCCACCACAGAATATGTCCTGAAAGATTGGAAGGAGTAACTCCGCGAGAATCACAATCAGCCGGGTTTGACTCCGACTTGATATAATGCCACGAGTACCTCGGGTCTCGAGAATCGCAGCGGTACGGTTGTCCACGAACGTTGTCCAGCGACGAGGAGGTGACGAAAGCCAATCCAGCACGATTTCGGAATCGCACCAAGCTAATGTTTGCGAGACATTGGCATTTATACACGAATTAACTGAAGTTAACAACCGAGCCAGCAAAACCGCACCACAGAGTTCCAAACGCGGTATAGAAACAGGTTTGATCGGAGCCACTTAATCTCTGCTGCAACGATAGTGATTTTAAAATTACCCGAATTGGTTTTGCAGCGAACATAAACGACGGCGGCATATGCTACCGAAGAAGCATCCGAGAAGCCGTGAAGTTCTAAAAGCTCTTCGGAAGCAAACACATTTCGCGAAACGCAAATTTGTTCGAAATACGGAAGCTTCTTGCGATAGGTTATCCATCTGAAACAGAGGTCCTGAAACATAAGTTTAAAGAGAATAGCGGAAGGAGCCAGGAATCTGAGTGGGTCAAAAATACGCGATATCTCGGAGAGCAGTTGTCGCCTTGTTGGAGAGAAACAGATTTAACGGAGCCATGCGGTATGAGAACAAGTCAGTAGCTGGATTCCGGTACATGCCTAGCACTTTTATAAACGACTTTGAAAGTTCAGGGTCGACGAATGAGTACTCGCAATCATCCGGTGATTGCTTAGCGAGAAGAGCCCAACAATTAGAACTCCATTTCCTGAGATGCAGTTTTGCATCGGATAACAGCGCGACTAACTCTGAGTGAAAGCCCAGTAACGTTTCAATGGAGTTTGCTTCCGTCATAACATCGTCGACATAGACATCATTTAGAAGGATTCGAGCAGCATTTGGGTATATTGATTTATAGTCTTCCGCAATCTGCTTCAGGACGCGTACTGACAAAAATGATAATGTTTAATTTGATCACTGGAATTTTGACGCCATACAATGTGTTGATAGTCAATGTCTTGGTCGCGAACCCATATTTGGCGAAACACTTTAACAATATCGGTTGTGAACACATACCGATGCTGCCGAAACCGTAGACACGCACCGATTAGATCACGTTGAATTGGGGAACCGATCAGCAGTTGGCTATTTAACGATAGTCCATTCGAATCTTTTACAGAACCATCAAATACAACGCGTAATTTTGTAGATGAGCTGTCGAATTTAAACACCGCGTGATGAGGTAGATAAAAGTACTGTCCAACTGGGTTTTGAATTTGATCATGGGGAATAAGCTGCATATGGCTAAGGTCTTGATACTCTTGCATAAACGAACAATAAAGATTGTGCAACTGGGGATTATTTTTAAACCGACGTTCCATTGAATGCAAACGCGAAATTGCAGATTGTAGAGTGCCTTTGAAACTAGGGTAAGGCGTTTTAAATGGAAGTGAAATGACATATCTTCCATCTTCTGAAAACGGCTAACAGATTTTTGAAAATATTCTTCAGCTGGGTCATTTAAAATATTGTTGGCTTTGTTAGTGGAAACCACTTCCATCTCCCAAAACGGCTGTAGAAGAAAATCTAGGTCAACAGTTGAGTGAAAAGAAGTTAATTCTCGACGATCGATTTTCATATCGACTAACTCTCCGGTAATCACCCAGCCAAACGATGTTTTCTGCGCTATAGGGAAGTCTTGGGGTCCATGAAGTTGTTCTGCTTTCAGAATAGCCCAAACCTTATCTGCTCCCAACAGAATGTCGACCGCATTGGAAGCATTGAAATATGGATCTGCCAGATTTAAATTTTTAATATACTCCCATGAAGATATATCAAACGAGTTGGATGGCAAATTGGATGTCAACTTCCCAACAATGAATGCATCAATGAATAGCGACTCCGAATTATAACGAGAACAAAGTTGTAGTGTCATACATCCTTTTGTATATCCTGCTTCTTGGGATGATAACCCAACGATAGGAATATGAGAGTGCTTACGCGGAAGCCCGAGCCTTTGGGCAAACGATTCGGTGATGAACGAACATTGTGATCCCGTGTCGAGCAAAACACGATCATCAAAATATCTCAATTGGCTGTCTCGACATTTAGCTAAAATGGTTGGAAGCACGGTTTGCTTTCGAAGGCTAAATTTGATTAAGTGGTTGGTTACGAATGGCGACGTAGATGGTGACGTAGCATGTAGGTTTGCTGAGCGAGACTGATGCGGATCGGACGATTTCGTAGAGGGAATGTCTCTTGTGTCATCCTGGTGAACCAAGGAATGGTGACGAACCTTGCAGACGCGACAACGAAACGAAGACTTACACTTGTTGGAGGAGTGGCCAGTTCGAAGGTAATTAAAACATAGTGAATGATTTTTTACGAATGCTCTACGCGATTCAATGTCTAAAGCAATAAACCGAGAACACTGGGGTATGATATGGTCATTTTTACACATGGGGTAGACGGGTCGACTCTCAGATGACTTTGCTAGATGAGCTCGAATTGGAATGGATTGTTTTCCCCGCGATGGAACGGAACGATTTAGAGATTGACACGACTCGAGTGCGTCACACCGTAACTCAAGGAAGTCAATTAAATCCGTTATCGAACGATCATCTCGAGAACCGACTTCTTCTGCCCAAGCTTGCTTTGTATCAGGCTCAAGTTTCGTTAATAAGAGGTGAATCAACCACGGAACGATGTCCAGCGCATTTAAACCCCGAATCACTTCGTCCGCACCGTTTGAAATTTTTCGAAGTATTTGCACGTTTGATACACCTATCGAGGGCAACGACAAGAACAATGCTATGAAAGACTGTACTATTAAATTTACATGATCATATCGTTTTTCGAGCCTTTCCCACGCCACAAAATAATTCGCGTCTGAGATGGGAATGTGCTTAATTATATTTGCGGCATCATCCCGCAAAAATGACTTTAAATAATGAAATTTTTGTGTTGCGGTGAGGTTCGATTTGCTATCAGCTGCACCCGTAAACAAATCGCAAAAACACAGCCAATCCTTATAACAACCCGAGAATGGTGGCACTATTATCTTCGGCAGATTGATGGTCGAACTGGTACTGGCTGAGCCAGTAAAGTTCTCAAGAAATGAGGATTGTTGATTGGCCAGACGTTCCAAAACCGATTTACTGTCTTTCGTTTGCACCACACTTTGTCTTTTACGAATCGATTTTGTTAATTCGGAATGCGTAAAACAATATTTTGTTTCATACTCAGCGAACTCATTTTCGAATTCATCAAAACCTTCTTCCATGTGCTCCAAGCACTCACCATGAAGCAAACAAAATTCCGCCCAAGCTTCATTCAACTTGGTCAATTTAATCTCTAACATCTCCGTAGAAGTAGAGTCGCCTATGGATTCCACAAAAACCGCGGCTCCAGTTAACCGACCTTTTGCATTTCCGCGCTTTAATTTTAATGCATTCATTTTAAGCGAACTGTTAACACCCAGTTAAACGCTTAGCTTTTACGCGAGAGAATAACTTAATGAATTATACACGTGATATAACCCGAAGGGATTCTGTCGCGAGGAACTATGTGAATTGCTTTTCTTTTGCTCTACCAAAGCACAGCAAAGAAATCACACACGTGGTTTTTGATACAAAACGCATGCACATACATAGAATCCACCACATGGATCTCTCACAAGTTATTTCAATCTTTAAATAAATAAATTAATGTTCCGCAGGAATTACTAAGTTGGGCTTGTAATAGATGATTATCAAGCTGAAATATATACGTATGCAGGAATATATACGTATGCAAAAAAAACTCGAACAATTCAATTTTTAATGAACATAGCTCTTAGTTGACGAGTGTTTTAACATTTTCATTATTTCTTCCTCGAAGCTGCTGATGGCTTATGTACCACTCAGCTGTTCTTCTATAGGTTAACCACCCTGGCCTATTTACCATTTTGCAGCGAAGAAACTACATCTGTAGTGGTTGTACTCGTAGATGGTCGTTCTGTATTGGTGTGTGGTGCACAAGCTGTTGTTCGTCAACAATGCCCCACATTTTCGGAGTGTGTGCTAGAGTGTATTGTTTTCTATGGTGCATCTCACTTACGTCCAATTCGGCCATCATGGGATTGGGATCGGCATGTGGACCAATTCGCCCGATTTTTGACAGTTGACGGTTTAATCTCTTGCGGTGTGTCGTGCGTGGTGTTTTTTCTTTAAATTTCGCATTTTTTGTTAATTTTATTTGGATGCTGATGATTTATTTGTGTTGTGTGCATTAGAGCTAGTTACTCGTAATGTTAAGCATTTGGTGTGCTTGATTTTAGCTACATTTGAGTAACTAGCTTCCTGCAAACACACAGTTCCTCAATCATCAGCTCCAGTTGTTGTGTTGGGAAGCAACATGCTCCCGGCCCGGCGAACATGGAGTCCCAGGTGTAAGACGTGATGTGTCCTTTGTGTTGTTCAGAATCTTGGAATTGTGACCTATAGTGTTATGGATGTGGTTTCCCCCTTTGCTGGTTTCTGTTGGCTGTTGTTGTTCGCATCCTCGTGTTCTTTCGGTCGGGTTGTGATGTTTGCAAGTGTTGCCCGAGAAAAATAAAAATTTTGCATTAGTTCCTGTTTTAATACATGTGTACAAATAAATCTAAATAATATTTAGCTGCTCCAGTTGGCTATCCCTAATTAACTTCAGTGGCAAGTCGGTTGATCTTGCAGATTGGGATGAAATTTTATTCTCTTTTGAGGTTAGGGTTATAAATTCACTCAGAGTCTATATATATTTTTTGATAATTTATTATTTCATATAAATTAATTTTATACATTTGTTTATAATGTTTTTACGTTCGACGGATTAGTTACCGGCAAGGGGGATAGTTTCGCGATCGGACGTTTAAGGAGTCCTTTCTCTGTCCTTATGGTCACCAAGCGCGTTAGACCATCTTTACCGGGATGCAGTTCGATTACGCGCGCGAGTACCCACGACGATGGTGGAAGATTATTCTCCTTGACCAGGACTATGTCTCCAACTTTGATGTTCGGCTGTTGCTGAAGCCATTTGGGTCGTTGTTGAAGTAGATGCAGGTAAGTTGTGCTCCATTGCTTCCAGAACTCTTGTGTTAGGCGTTGTATATATCTCCATCGATCGAGATTGGTTATGTTTTTGTCCATCATATTTCTTTCAGGGAGTGTAATTAATGGTGCGCCGATCAAAAAATGTCCTGGAGTGAGAACCGTCAGATCATTTGGGTCGGACGTCATTGGGCATAACGGCCTTGAGTTGAGGCATGCTTCTATTTTTTTTTTTTTTTTCCCGAGGGTTGGTGAAAAAATCTTCCATAGACACTATGAGGATAGCAAGCGCGTGCTCATAGTAGTGTCAGATTCTTACTGACTAAAAAAAAACACCCTGCGATTTAATTTGTTATATATTGCAACTAAGAACGACCTTATCAAGCAATTTTTCTATCATGAAAAAATAACACGTTTGGCAGGTTACCTTCCACTGAAAGATCCTGCATGTTCCGCAATCTAGGCGCGGTTGATTCCTATTTCGCCAAGTCGAAAGGTTTCGTCCTTTGTAGTCGGCGCAATAAATTGCTTTCATCCAGAATTTGTAGGATTGTATTGTTGACATGTCCGATTAGTCGGTTTCTATGCTTTCTCGCGAAGCTTCTAATTTCAGCTTCGATTGTCGGAATTCCGAGATCCCTGTGGATATCATCGTTTCTAGTATACCACGGTGCGTGGACAATTTCTCTTAGCACTTTATTTTGAAAAGTTTGTAAAATATTGGCGTTTGTTTTCTTGGTACAGCCCCAAAGTTGTATACCGTAAGTCCACACCGGCTTTAGCACTTGCTTGTATAAAAGCAGTTTGTTCTCAGTACTGAGCTGGGAGTGTTTTCCGAGCAACCAGTTCATTTCTCTATATTTGATTTCGAGTTCTTTACGTTTCATTTTCACGTGAGAATTCCATTTCAGTTTCGCGTCGAGTGCAAAAGGTATTCGGGCCAAGTTTAGGAAAATTGGCAAAACATTAGTTTTTTTATAAGTGAAATTCACCTGAACAGATTTAGATTCGTTGAGGGTGATCCGCCAGTCCCTCGTCCATTCATTTACTTTATTCAGTGCGTTTTGCAGTTTTGCAGTCGTTTCTTCGATTGGTCTACCTACGGCTAGGATAGCGGTATCATCGGCAAACGTATCCAGGATAGTGCCATTTTCTTTCGGTATATCTCGAGTATATAACAGATAGAGAAGTGGTCCAAGAACGCTTCCTTGCGGTACACCGGCCGAAATTTCTTTGAGCTCTGAGTATTCATTTCCATGTCTAACACGGAAGAGTCTATTCCCGAGATATGATTCTAGAATGTCGTATAGGCATACAGGGAGAACTTGTCGTAATTTACAATTCAAGCCATCATGCCACACTTTATCAAAGGCTTGCGAGACGTCAAGAAATACGCTTGAGCAAATCTTTTTCTCTTTAAGTGCTTTCTCGATTACATCAGTAATTCTATGCACCTGGTCAATCGTCGAATGCTTACTTCTGAACCCAAACTGGTAGTCAGGGATAAGATTATTTTCTTCTATAACCGGTTGGATGCGCCTTAGCAATAGACTCTCGAAAATTTTGGATATGACTGGAAGTAGCGAAATTGGTCTATAAGATTTTACCTCATTTGGCGTCTTTCCTGGTTTTAAAATCATTATAACTTCCGCAACTTTCCATTGGTTAGGCACGTGTTTTAATCTGAGCGCCGCATTTACAATATGAAGAAGTTTAATCAGTGCTTTTCTAGGTAAAGCTTTAAGAATTTCTCCGGTGATCAAGTCATAACCAGGAGCTTTCTTAGGTTTTAGATTCCCGATCTCATGTTTGAGTTCCCTCAGCGTTGCACTTGTAAGTGCTAAATCGTCAGATGGTAAATCTGGCCTATTGATATTGTCGTAAAACACTAGACCATCGTACGGTTTAAAGGTATCTTCCAGGTGGGCTGCAAAAACGTACGCTTTTTCTTTATCTTCTCTTGCCCATTCATTGTGATTGAATTTAATAGGCGGCGCGGGGACCTTGGGCCTTTTGGTGCCTTTTACAGCTTTCCAAAGTGAATAATTGGAATCTTTTTTCGCTGTTAAACTTTCAAGGTAAGAGCCTATCGCACGATTCTTAAAATCCTTTATAGTCTTCTTCAATGAATTGCACAGGTGATTCAAGTGAGCTTTATGTTGCGGAGCACGACTCTGTTGCCATTTCTTACGCGCTTTTCTTTTTTCCCTGACCAATTCTTTTATTTCCCTTAGGATTATGGGGTGTTTTTGGCTAAACGGTATAATGGAGTTTGTTAAGCGCCCTCCTACACGTACGAGATCTTGAGAGTCAAGAAAGGGATTCAGCCGGAGAATATGACTGCCTATGCCAATATTTCTTTTCGCTCTTAGTGATTTAATTTCTTCCGGGAATAGTTCACCTTGAACGAGTCTGATGAGCTGCGTTTGGGATAAATCTAGTTCATGTAGTGTGATTGGGTGACTCCCCAATGATCTTCTATTTCCCTTGTATCTTAGATATTCGAAGTATCTTTGCCATATAGCTGCACTGCGTACCAGCCGGTTCAGGTCGGAATATCGTTGAAAATATTCATTGTTGATGATTACACAGTGTCATACTATTTGTGCGAAGTTTGCTTGTAATTTTGATAATTTGTCCTTGTAAAACAATGAGTTCATTTCCACTTTTTGATTTTCTTTTTTAGTTTCCAGTTCTGTCTCGCATATAATTTGCCCTGGATGTTGACTTATGGCAAAGTTCTTAAGAAATTGTGGTCCATGCCACCACATATGGCTGCTGATGAGTTCCTGTGGTAACAATCATCGTGAGCCTATGTCTGCTGGGTTTTCCTTAGTGCCAACGTTTGGCCACGCATTGGTGTTTGTGAGCGTTTAGATTTTGCTAACTCGATTGGCTACAAACGTTGTGCGACTTGACGGACTTCCTTTGATCCACGCTAGTGTTATTGTGGAATCAGACCATGCAAATATTTCAGCGTTTTCAAATTGCATTGCCCTCTTTACGCGATGTAAAAGTTTGGCTAGGAGCAGAGCTGCGCATAGTTCTAGCCGTGGTAATGATACACACTTACTGCTGATGGAGTGACTCTCGTTTTTGCTGCCAACAGATGAATATGCTCATCCCCTCCATTTGTAATGCGAGCATATATAACAGCGGCATAAGCCTTTTCTGATGCATCGCTGAACCCGTGAAGTTGTACCGCTGAAGAATTTGTGAATTCGATCCATCGAGGTATTTCGAGGTCGTGAAGTGTTGTTAGCCCCTTTCGCAGCTCTATCCATTGATTTGCAATTTCCGGTGAAATTGGAGAGTCCCACGAATATTCCTTCAGCCACAGTTGCTGAAGAATTAATTTGGCCTTTATGACACATGGGGCGATCCATCCTAGCGGATCAAACAGACGCGCTATATCCGCAAGTACGGATCTCTTCGTGAATTGTTGGACCTCAGGTAAATTTCTTAAATGCGAATGCATCCTTCGCTGGATGCCATTGAATCCCAAGCGTTTTAATGGCATTTGGAGATTCAAAATTCAGAGGTAGATTTATTTCCCTTTCGCTTTCAGGAACCTGCTCTAATACTCTTGCGGAATTACTGGCCCATTTTCTCAGAGGAAACCCGGCTGATTTGAGGACCTTCAGAATATCCTCTTGTAAACTTATGGCTTCAGTTTCTTCGTTCGTACCATAGATGAGGTCGTCGACGTAAAATCCCTGGGGAGTACCTTAGTAACATAAGGGTATTCGTGTTCCTCATCTGACGCCAGCTGATGTAAGGTGCGTACTGCTAAATATGGCGCTGATGCAGTTCCAAATGTGACCGTGTTGAGGGCATATGTTTTTATGGGCTCGTCCTGGGTATACCTCCATAAAATTAGTTGATATGGAGTATCTTCTTTTGACATCCATATCTGCCGATACATCATACTTATATCTGCCACAAAAGCTACCTTAAACTTCCTCCACTTCGTGATGAGATCTATGATGTCGGGTTGCAATCGTGGTCCCACCATGAGGCAGTCGTTTAGCGACAAACCATTAGATGTTTTGCATGAAGCATCAAATACCACACGCAATTTCGTGGTGATGCTTGATTCCTTCAAGACCGCGTGATGAGGCAAGTAGTAGTGTTCTCCTAATTCTATGGATGTTGTAACCTCCTTCATCTGTCCTAAGATGAAGTACTCGCAGATGCACTTGGTATACGCTTCCTGTAGCCTTTGGTTCGACAAAAGTTTTCTCTCTATTTGAAAGAATCTGGCCATGGCTGCCTTCTTCGAATTTCCCAGGGTTGGGCGAATTCCGTCTCGGAATGGGAGTCTAACCTCATATCTCCCATTTTCCTTCCGTTGTACTATCTCAGAGAAATGTAGTTGACATTTCTGATCCTCCGGTGATAGTTTTCTGACATCAAGGTCTTCCTCAATTTCCCAGAATTGCCTAAGTTGAGCATCTAAGGAGTTGAAATGATTTTGGACAGTAAAGCATGTGATGTTTGGAGTAGTGCTGGTTTTTCCTGTAAGAATCCATTCAAATTTTGTCCGTTGTGCTACAGGAGAACCCTTCTGCCCATTCACTAACCCTTCGAGAATTATTGAAGAGTACATATCCGTCCCTAATAGCAAATCAATCTTCCCTGGAACATTGTAGGCCGGATCAGCTAATGGCAGATTGGATAAGTGATTCCACTCTCCTTGCAGCGGATAGGTGGGTAGCGTTGCTGTTAGTATAGGTAAAACAAATGCTGTGACATCGAGGGAGGAAGCTGCATTGTTAAAGGAGTGCAGGCTAAATCTTACTTGATATTTGGAGTTACCAGTTTAATTTTTTCCAAGACGTGTGACTCTGTCCGATACATTTTGTCTTTTGAGATTGAGAAGCTGAGTGGCGTTCTCAGTGATAAATGTGGCCTCTGAACCGGTATCTATGAATGCCCTGAAAGTACATTGCTTCCCATTTGATGCATAGACCTTGACGAGGGCAGTCGCTAACAATGTTTTTGACTGCATTTGATTGAAATGTGCACTAAATTGTTGAGTAGTGCTTGGTTGATCAATCGGAGCATTGAATTGAACAGGTTGACTTATCAGATTTTGTACATAATGGGACTGAGGATTGCATTGGGTTGTGGTTTGATTGTTGATTTGGGGATACTGTTGGTGGTTTTGAATATGGGTTACATTTTGTCCCACCTGTGTCTCACACTGGAGCAATGTGTGATGCTTGTAACCACATTTTTGGCACCTATTGCTACTGTTGCAAACCGCTGCATGATGGTCATACCCTAAACAATTCCCACAAACTCCATTTTTCTTTGTGACCTCAGCTCTGGTTTTGACATCCATCTGTAAAAACTTTTTGCAATGTCTAATCCCATGAGAAGCTTTACAAAGTCGACATCGAAATTATTTTGTTGGTTGCTGGGAGCTTAATTGGCAGGCCGCGGATGTAGTTTTTCGAAACGAATTTGTATGACTCGGGTGTTTTGGCTGCACGTTCAGCTCGGAAATGTTTTCCAGCGAACTAAATCGACCCTCAATGAACGACATGAAAGTTTTCCAATCCGAAGGAGTTTTGGAGGTGCCTAGCTTTTCCTCCCAATCTCGTTGAGTCTGCGGTGGCAGTTTATTAAAAATTAAATAAATAAGAATGGCGTCCCATGTTTCAACAGCTATTTCGAGGTTGCAGAGGGCATGAACGCATTCGATGCTGGTATCATGAAGCGATTTTAAGCCAGCAGCGGATTCACTGGATAGTTTACTCTGCTCTACTAACCTCCTAAGCTGGGTGTTTACAAGTTTATGCTTGTTCTGATACCTATCTGTGAGAATTGTCCACGCTGAGGCAAAACTCTTGAACTCGATTGGAAGGTGCTGGATTAATCGAGCAGCTTCACCACAAACAGACGTTTCAAGATACTGTAATTTTTGTATCTTCGGCAATTCGGTATTATTTCTAATTAAACTACCGAATAAACTAAAAAATTCAGACCAATCTTCATATTTGCCCGAGAAATTATTTATGTGAATTCTTTGAAGACGTACATCGGAGCCCGCAGATCTCGTGTTGTTTAAGCGAGACGTATCTATTGAGGCATTGTGTTCCTCTGAAAAATGATCAGTCTCATCGTGCAACTGTCCCCTAAAGTTGAAATATATTCTCTTGATTTTCGAGAAAATTTCATCCTGAAAGTATTTTTCTCTTAGTGGATCAGCAGCATTTCCGACTATGTTCGAATGTTGATTTTTCGGCCGTTTGAACATTTCATCGATTTCAGATAAACACGCGATTAAATACCCCCTTGACTTTCGCGACGCCTCATCTTTTCTAAATTCTTCGAAATCTCGACTAATCTCGTTTAAAATGTCTTCTTGGCATTCAATTGATTTTGATAATTTAGACATTTTCAAGGTCTATCACAACACTTTTATTTAAATATTTTTTGCAGATACACATTTATTTGAATTTAATAATTTTATTAAAAATTGAATGTTTGATTTAAACAAGTAAGAAATAAGGAAAAATTCCTACCTTTGTTCTGTCTTTTATTGCAGATATAACTGCTAATCACCGGTTGACTCTTCGAACTGTTCCCTTGTGATGACCGCTTCTTGTCCGCTTTCACCGGTAGTTCCACTTGTCACCGTTGAATCCGTTGGATGTTCTTCACCGTTGTTTGTCCGTTGGGTACTGTGGCCGTTAGACAGTCCGTCAGAGATCGGAAACGTATATTTACGCTGGATATGGTTCTCCAGCTATACTTATCCCACAGTACACTTCACATAAAAAAAAACTCGTTGGGTACACTTCACTTCCTAGAGAGGCAGTACTCTTTCTATGTGCTCCTTGTGTTGAAGGAATTACTCAAATGATTTTCTCGTTGGGTACTGTGGCCGATAGACTGTCCGTCGGTGATCGGAAATGTATATTTGCACTGGTTAAACTATCCAGCTATACTTAACCCACAGTACACTTTGATAAAAAAAACGTTTTTTTTGTGTTTAAAAAATTAACACCGCACTGGGTCACTTTACGAAAATTACTTCTTATGTTTGTTCCTTTTGTTTAAAGGAAGCAATCGTTTGAAATAGGATATCTTCCGTAAGTCGAACGGCTCTCTTCAGTAAGTTGAACGGCTACGTACGGTTTCTTTAGTGCTTGGTCCGGTTGACGTCCGTTGATTCCAAAAGAACTGGTTACGAATTCCACTGGATGTCCGTTGCGTACGGAAATTTGACCAATCCGTTGAGATAGTACCACTTTTCAAACCGCACTTTAAATCCGTGATATGTTAATTTGTTAATATTCGCGCTACTATAAGTCGATAATAATAATAATAATAATAATAATAATTTATTTCGTTTATAATTTACAATGTGTTATCGCACAATTTACATAATTCGAGATACAGAGATTTGATATAAATTTATACCTTTCTACTGGAAAATAATGTTAAATACTTTTAAAGAAAATGTTTGAATAAGAAAAAATTTTTCTCAAATTTAAAAAGCAAAAAAAAAAAAAAAATAAATAAATAAATAAATAAATAAAAAATATAAATAATAAAGAAAAGAGATAAATGTGTATATATATGCTTAATATACGCAAATATTATAGAATTTAGAATAATTTATAGTATAATAAATAATAAATAAATGACGTAAAACTACCTTGCCAATAATTACTTAATATCTAATTAAAAAATAATAATAGTTATAATAATAAATAAATAGATTAGCATAGCATAAGGTATGTAATATATCAAATTAACAAAAACTTAAATTAATAAATAGATAAATAAATAGATAAATAAATTAATAAATTAATCAAATAAATAAATTGACAAATGCATAAACATTTTAACAGATACATAAATAAATTAACAGATAAATAAATTAACACATAAATATATTAACAGATGAATAGATTAGCAAATAAGTTAACAAAGATATGAAGGAACAAAAAGTTAAAAAAAAAAATCTAAAAATAAGGAGTTTAACATTGCATTAGTAAGCATCAGGTAAGGGTATGATATTGCATATTTAATTGATTTATTAGGGGATTGTCAGGAATATCGCATCTGATCTTAAATGTGTCATTAAGTTTGCCAATTCTGAAGGAGATCAATTCATTATTAGCTTTTGTATGTAGGTTTAATGTAGAGTGATGCCAGGGAAGTTTTAGCATAATTTTTAGTAGTTTGTTCTGTGAGATTTGTAACTTCCTAATGTGACAATCTGCACAATCGCCCCAAACCTGGCATCCATACAATAGAATAGCTTGAAAAATCGTTTTGTATATTATTATTTTGTTTTCATTTGACAGTGATGATTTTCTATTTATGAACGGATATAACATTCTTATAGCTATATTTATTTTGTTAATTGTTTGCGTATTATGTTCTTTAAATGTCAATTTTGAGTCAAGATATATGCCTATATATTTTACAGTGGGATTCCATGTTATTGAATGTCCGTTGATTATGAATTGATTAACCGGAAGAAAACAAGGACTTCTTTTTCGTGTAAAAAAGATAGCTTGCATTTTTTCGGCATTTAGCTTTATTTTTCACTTTGTGTAGTAGCTTTGCAGTATTTCAATCGCATTTTTTAAATTGGTATCAATATTAAGACCAAACTCATGCGATGAAATGATGGCTGTGTCATCGGCATATATTGCTGCTTCACATTGGGGAAGAATGGGGAAATCGGATGTGTACAAATTGTACAATACTGGTCCAAGAACCGAGCCTTGAGGAACACCTGCATACAAATTAATTACATCTGATACGCTATAATTGACATGCACTTTAAAACGACGGTTTGCTACAAAACTTTGAACAATTTTACAGAGAAATTGGGGAAAATTCAGCTCTAACATTTTATAAATGAGGCCATTATGCCACACAGAATCGAATGCCTTTTCAATATCGAGTAAGATCATACCAGTTGATCTTCCTTCTGCACGGTTAGTTTTAATGATATTGCATATTCTTAAAACTTGATGGGAAGTTCCGTGACCAAGCCTAAATCCAAATTGTTCATCGGGATATATTTTCTTATCGTCGACAATCTTAACAATTTTTTCTTTCAGAATTTTTTCGTAAATTTTACTTACATTACTGAGCAAACTTATTGGTCTGTAACTTTGAGGTCTATGAAGAAGCTTTCCCGCTTTTGAAATTGGTACTACCTTTGCCAGCTTCCATGCGTCTGGAAAATATTGCGTTTTAAGGCAAGCGTTAATGATAAACGTAAGTATTTTAATTCCCTCTTTAGGTAACTTTTTCAGGTATACATTTTTAATGTTATCAATTCCACCTGTTTTCCTAATCTGCAAATTGTCTACAATGTATTTTATATCTGTTTCAGTCACAAATTCACTTGACGGAGTTTCAGTAGCAGTCGCATTAAAGATTTGTAGAACATTTTCTATAAGTGTGTTGGTATATGCGTCTCCTAAATGTTGAGATACCACATGATTTTCAGAGAAATTCGAAGCAAGTACTTTCGCTTTTTCACTGTCTGTAAAAAAGGTATTGGATTCATTTTGAAGACAAGGTATTTGCCTGTTTTGATTTTTTATAATTTTCATTATATTCCAGAAAGGCTTTGAAGCTTTATCGAGAGTATTTAATTTGCTGTTCCATTCTTCGTTTCGGAAAGTTTGAATGCTTTTATTTACTAGTTTGTTAATTTGTGATAACTGAATTCGATACATAGGCTGGCGATATCTTTGCCAGTTTCTTCTGTGCATATTCCTAATTCTAATAAGTTCTAAGACATGAGCTGGTAATTTTACACATTTAAATTTTTGAGAGACTTTAGGAATGTTATTATTAGCTGAGGTAATAATAATATCTGAAAATTGTTGAACAATGGAGTCGACATCTAGTTGGTTAGAGATGTTTCCAATATTTGTAGGAATAGTTCTAAGATTTCTTTTCACTTCTGTCCGAAAATTTGTCCAATTTGCATTTTTTAAATCTTGAAAATATACTACTTTTTCCACACCCGACCGACGAATATTACAAAGAACTGGATTATGGTCAGAGCTAAGTTCATTCAAAGAAATTGGCTGAGATATAAGACTGGACACATTTGTTACAAATAAATCGATAACAGAGGGACTTCCACGAGAACTAGCTGGGACATAAGTTGGACTAGGTGGGAACATAATAGACATTGGCAACATAACAGAAAGATTAGACAGAACGTTTCCCCAGGAATTGGCTCTAATGCAACCCCAATCCCTGTGCCTGCAGTTTAGGTCACCTCCCATTAAAAATGCACAATTTATATTAAATAGTTTCCTGAGATCATTTTTTAATCTTTGCCTTTTTTCATCTGGTGTGAAGCCTCCTGTAATTTTCCCTGGAAAATAAACACAATATATCTTGACTTTTCTTTGATTACTTAATGTTATTTCGACTCCTATGTTCTCCATATAGTTAGTTTGTACGCAAGATAAAAGCTTATGTTGTATTGATCTCCTAATAAGAATCGCGACACCTCCATCTCTTTTATTTTCCCTGTCTACACGATAGCACTTGTAAACGAACGTGGAAATTTGAATCTCGGGTTTAAGCCAAGTTTCCGTTACTAACGCAATATCAATTTTATTAATATTTAAAAAGTTTATAAATTCAACATGTTTTCCACGAATGCCTCTAGCATTCCATGTTACAATACTAATATTATTATTATTAAAATTACTTATCATTATTGTACAGAAACTTAGTCGCTAATTGAGCGATAACATTAAATTCATCTAATTTAGTTCTGCAAGTACTTAGCTTGGTAATCATCTCCATTACAAGCGAATTCAGTTCGTCCATTGAGAACAATTCTCCACTGCTGCAGGCAGCAGCCGCATTGTTGTTGTCTGTAGGTGGTAGTGGTACTGCATCTGAAGTGTACTCCCAAGCTTTCGGGCGAGGAATGCTGGTGGTTATAGTTTCTCTATTCACACGCTTCGTAGTGGCGCGTGTTGGTAGAACCGGAAAGTCGTTGATGGACAGCAGTGGAATATTGTTGTTGTTGTTATTATTATTATAGCTTGGCGCAGCGCCAGGGCGATTGATTCTAGTAACTGTTTTTTGTCTCATATACTTATTTCGACTGGCGCATGCACTGTCTGTGGACTTGTGATTTCGCTTGCAATTCGCGCACTTGTACACGTCTGAGTTATTGCAATCAACAGTCTTGTGATAGCCTGCGCAGATTGAACAGTATGTCTTTATATTGCAATTTCTTTCGCCGTGGCCGAACATTTGGCAGTTTCGACATTGTGTCAATCTGTTCTTCTGTTTACGTTGATAACTCCAATTAATTTGAGTGTGGAATATGGAGCGAATATTTTTCTTCAACTCGTTCAATTTGATTGTGCCACTTTGAAGGGAAACTATGTAGAAAGTGTCAGTGTAGTGTTGATACTTTTTAGATACCATTTTTACTTCTTTGCATTTAAGTCCAAGTCTTATTAGTTCACTTTTTAATTTGGCAGTGTCGCACACATCTAAGCCAAACAAAACAGCTTTGAAAGCTTTTACACTTTTCAGATCATGGGTGAAATATTGGCTATTTAATGATTTTAGTTTGTTAAGCACACAATTATGTGATTCCATACTTTTGCACATAATTTTAATTCCAATTGATAATTTTTTAATGGAATAATCAGATACACTAAGACTTTTCATTAAGTCATGCACATAATCACCGGGTTTCTGTAAAAGCTTTATTGGTGGAACAACTAATTTAGTAGTTTTCTTTGGCAACACATGGTCGTCCATATCATCACTTTCAATTTCACTGTCCGGTAAACATTGTAAAGGACTCCAATAATTGGTGTCCTTTTTAGTTAAAACCATTTTGGTTACCGACTTAGGTTTTTTATCCGAGGACAATAGGTTGTCCTCGGTATTGGGCGATCTCGCGCGTTTGCGAATTTTGGCTGTATTTACTAAAAAACTTTAAGATATAGTACGGTTTACAGATTGATGCGTATAGCACTAAAGCTCCGGCCGAACTTATCCCACAGTACACTTCACATAAAAAAAAACTCGTTGGGTACACTTCACTTCCTAGAAAGGCAGTACTCTTTCTATGTGCTCCTTGTGTTGAAGGAATTACTCAAATGATTTTCTCGTTGGGTACTGTGGCCGATAGACTGTCCGTCGGTGATCGGAAATGTATATTTGCACTGGTTAAACTATCCAGCTATACTTAACCCACAGTACACTTTGATAAAAAAATGTTTTTTTTTTGTTTAAAAAATTAACACCGCACTGGGTCACTTTACGAAAATTATTTCTTATACGAGTATGTTCCCTTTGTTTAAAGGAAGCAATCGTTTGAACAGTTCCCTTGTTCCGTTGAAACAGGATATCTTCCGTAAGTTGAACGGCTATCTTCAGTAAGTTGAACGGCTACGAACGGTTTCTTTGGTGCTTGGTCCGGTTGACGTCCGTTGATTCTAAAAGAACTGGTTACGAATTCCACTGGATGTCCGTTGCGTACGGAAACTTGACCAATCCGTTGAGATAGTACCACTTTTCAAACCGCACTTTAAATCCGTGATATGTTAATTTGTGAATATTCGCGCTACTATAAGTCGATAATACCACTTTTAACTTCACAATTTTATTTGATCTTCAAAATTTTCTAATCTTTAAGGACTCGAAGGACCATATGTTCCGTACTGAGGCGAGCAGGAATTACTAAGTTGGGCTTGTAATAGATGATTATCAAGCTGAAATATTTACGTATGCAATAATATGTACGTATGCAAAAAAAACTCGAACAATTCAATTTTTAATGAACTTTATTATATGGCTCTTAGTTGACGAGTGTTTTAACATTTTCATTATTTCTTCCTCGAAGTTGCTGATGGCTTATGTACCACTCCGCTGTTCTTCTATAGGTCAACCACCCTGGCCTATTTACCATTTTGCAGCGAAGAAACTGCATCTGTAGTGGTTGTACTCGTAGATGGTCGTTCTGTATTTGTGTGTGGTGCACAAGCTGTTGTTCGTCAACAATGCCCCACATTTTCGGAGTGTGTGCTAGAGTGTATTGTTTTCTATGGTGCATCTCACTTACGTCCAATTCGGCCATCATGGGATTGGGATCGGCATGTGGACCAATTCGCCCGATTTTTGACAGTTGACGGTTTAATCTCTTGCGGTGTGTCGTGCGTGGTGTTTTTTCTTTAAATTTCGCATTTTTTGTTAATTTTATTTGGATGCTGATGATTTATTTGTGTTGTGTGCATTAGAGCTAGTTACTCGTAATGTTAAGCATTTGGTGTGCTTGATTTTAGCTACATTTGAGTAACTAGCTTCCTGCAAACACACAGTTCCTCAATCATCAGCTCCAGTTGTTGTGTTGGGAAGCAACACTAATTATGTATTTATTTAATTCGGCTGCGAAGGACCAATTTATGAATGCGAATCGATGGTGGGAATTAATGTTAATTCTTGATACTGCATCGAAAGTATATATAAAGAAAGACGCTCTATGGATACAATAATTTCTTATTTATTTAGTCTAGAGAAAGTGTAGGGATACTTAGCCTGTCGATCTGCTTGCTGCGGTGACTGAAATCCAAGTGGCCGAGAAAAAGAAATTCTTTCATCCAATCGAAATTCATCCAATCAACTGAGGCATAAATTATTACAATCCGCGACAATTCGAAAATCCCGATTGTTTGTGGTTTACATATATATATGTACTCTATATAAAAAAAAATTTGTTGTTGCTTGCTATTTGTAAACTAAATCAACTAAATCAACTCTATATATAAAAAAGTCTAATACGCTCTCTCGCGCTCTCGCATCGTCTACATGCACTGAGTGTGGATGGAAGATACTCATTTTCTCGACAACCACTTATTGCAGGACATATCTAATACTACTTATCGCAGGACATATCTAAATACAGTTCTGAACTTGCAAAACAAACACGAATTCAGCGAGATACAAATTATCACAATCGGAGATACTTCGTAAATCCCAATTTTTACCTGACCGCCCTCGGAAGATACTAATTTTCTCGAAAACTACTTATCGCAGGACAAATATAAGTACAGTTCTGAACTCGCAAAACAAACTCGAATTCAGCGAGATACTAATTATCACAATCGGAGATACTTCGAAAATCTTGATTTTTACCTGAATTCCCTCGGAAGATACTCATTTTCTCGAAAACTACTTATCGCAGGACATATCTAAATACAGTTCTGAACTCGCAAAACAAACACCAATTCAGAGAGATACAAATTATCACAATCGGAGATACTTCGAAAATCTCGATTTTTACCTGAATTCCCTCGGAAGATACTAATTTTCTTGAAAACTACTTATCGCAGGACATATCTAAATACAGTTCTGAACTCGCAAAATAAACACAAATTCAGAGAGATACAAATTATCACAGTCGGAGATACTTCGAAAATCTCGATTTTTACCTGAATTCCCTCGGAAGATACTCCTTTTCTCGAAAACTACTTATCGCAGGACATATCTAAATACAGTTCTGAACTCGCAAAACAAACACCAATTCAGAGAGATACAAATTATTACAATCGGAAATGCTTCGAAAATCCCGATTTTTAACTGACCTCCCTTGGAAGATACTCATTCTCTCGAAAACTACTTATCGCAGGACATATCTAAATAGAGTTCTGAACTCGCAAAACAAACACGAATTCAGCGATATACAAATTATCACAATCGGAGATACTTCGGAAATCCCGATTTTTACCTGACCGCCCTCGGAAGATACTAATTTTCTCGAAAACTACTTATCGCAGGACAAATCTAGATACAGTTCTGCTCTTGGAAAACAAACTCGAATTCAGCGAGATACTAATTATCACAATCGGAGATACTTCGAAGATCTCGATTTTTTAATGACCTCCCTCGGAAGATACTCATTTGCTCGAAAACTACTTATCGCAGGACAAATCTAAAACAATTCTGAACTCGCAAAACAAACACGAGTTTAGCAAGATACAAATTATTACATTCAGAGATACTTAGAAAACCCCCATTTTTACCTGAAATCCCTCAGAAGATACTCATTTTCTCGAAAACTACTTATCGTAGGACAGACCCAGATACATTTCTGAACTCGCAAAACAAACACGAATTCAGCGAGATACAAATTATCACAATCGGAGATACTTCGTAAATCCCGATTTTTACCTGACCTCCATTGGAAGACACTCATTTTCTCGAAAACTATTTATCGCAGGACAAATCTAAGTACAGTTCTGAACTCGCAAAACAAACTCGAATTCAACGAGATTCTAATTATCACAATCGGAGATACTTCGAAAATCCCGATTTTTAATTGACCTCCCTCGGAAGATACTCAATTTCTCGAAAACTACTTATTGCATTACATATTTAAATCTCGTAAAACAGCCCGAATTCAGCGAAATACAAATTATTAGAATCGGAGATACTTCGAAAATCCCGATTTTTACCTGACCTCCCTTGGAAAATACTCATTTTCTCGAAAGCTACTTATCGCAGGACATATCTAAATACAGTTCTGAACTCGTAAAACAAACACGAATTCAGCGAGATACAAATCATTACAGTCGGAGATACTTCGAAAATCCCGATTTTTACCTCACCTCCCTCTGAAGATACTCATTTTCTAGGAAACTACTTATCGCAGGACATATCTAAGTATATTTCTGAACTTGCAAAAGAAACACTAATTCAGCGAGATACAAATTATTACAATCGGAGATACCTCGAAAATCCCGATTTTTAAATGACCTCCCTTGGAAGATACTCATTTTCTCGCAAACTACTTATCGAAGGACGTATCTAGTACTACTTATCGCAGGACATATCTAAACACAGTTCTGAACTCGCAAAACAAACACGAATTCAGCGAGATACAAATTATCACAATCGGAGATACTTCGAAAATTTCGATTTTTACCTGGCCTCAATCGGAAGATATTGATTTTCTCGAAAACTAGTTATCGCAGGACAAATCTAAATACAGTTCTGAACTCGGAAAGCAAGCCCGAATTCAGCGAGATACAAATCATTACAGTCGGAGATACTTCGAAAATCCCGATTTCTACCTCACGTCCCTCTGAAGATACTCATTTTCTAGGAAACTACTTATCGCAGGACATATCTAAGTATATTTCTGAACTTGCAAAAGAAACACTAATTCAGCGAGATACAAATTATTACAATCGGAGATACCTCGAAAATCCCGATTTTTAAATGACCTCCCTTGGAAGATACTCATTTTCTCGCAAACTACTTATCGAAGGACGTATCTAATATTACTTATCGCAGGACATATCTAAACACAGTTCTGAACTCGCAAAACAAACACGAATTCAGCGAGATGCAAATTATTACAATCGGAGATACTTCGAAAATCCCGATTTTTACCTGACCTCCATTGGAAGACACTCATTTTCTCGAAAACTACTTATCGCAGGACATATCTAAATACAGTTCTGAACTCGCAAAACAAACACGAATTCAGCGAGGTACAAGTTATTACAATCGGAGATACTTCGAAAATCTCGATTTTTACCTGACCTCCTTCGGAAGATACTCATTTTCTCAAAAACTACTTATCGCAGGACATATCTAAATACAGTGATGAACTCGCAAAACAAACACGAATTCAGCGAGATACAAATTATTACACTCGCAGATACTTCGAACATCCCGATTTTTACCTGACGTCCCTCGGAAGATACTCGTTTTATCGAAAACTACTTATCGCAGGACATATCTAAATACAGTGATGAACTCGCAAAACAAACACGAATTCAGCGAGATACAAATTATTACACTCGCAGATACTTCGAACATCCCGATTTTTACCTGACGTCCCTCGGAAGATACTCATTTTCTCGACAACTACTTGTATACATACAGTTCTGAACTCGCAAAACAAACACGAATTCAGCGAGGTACAAGTTATTACAATCGCAGATACTTCGAAAATCCCGATTTTTACCTGACCTCCATTGGAAGACACTTCGAAAATCCCTATTTTTACCTGACCTCCTTCGGAAGATACTCATTTTCTCGAAAACTATTTATCGCAGGACAAATCCAGATACAGTTCTGAACTTGGAAAACAAACACGAATTCAGCGAGATACTAATTGTCACAATCGGAGATACTTCGAAAATCCTGATTTTTACCTGACCTCCCTCGGAAGTTGCTCAATTTCTCGAAAACTACTTATTGCATTGCATATCTAAATACAGTTCTAAACTCGCAAGACAGCCCTAATTCAGCGAGATACTAATTATCACAATCGGAGATGCTTCGAAAATAATGATTTTTAAATGACCTCCCTTGGAAGATACTCATTTTCTCGAAAACTGCTTATCGCAGGACATATCTAAATACAGTTCTGAACTCGCAAAACAAACACGAATTCAGCGAGGTAAAAGTTATTACAATCGGAGATACTTCGAAAATCTCGATTTTTAAATGACCTAAATCGGAAGATAGTGATTTTCTCGAAAGCTATTTATCGCAGGATAAATCTAAATACAGTTCTGAACTCGCAAAACAAATACGAATTCAGCGAGGTACAAGTTATTACAATCGGAGATACTTCGAAAATCTCGATTTTTACCTGACCTCCTTCGGAAGATACTCATTTTCTCGAAAACTACTTATCTCAGGACATATCTAAATACAGTTATGAGCTCGCAAAACAAACAGGAATTCAGCGAGATACAAATTGTTACACTCGCAGATACCTCGAAAATTTTTAAATGATGTCCCTTGGAAGAAACTCATTTTCTCGACAACTACTTATCGCAGGACATATCTAATACTACTTATCGCAGGACAAATCTAGATACAGTTCTGAACTTGGAAAACAAACACGAACTCAGCGAGATACTAATTATCACAATCGGTGATACCTCGAAAATCGCAATTTTTACCTGACCTCCCTCGGAAGTTGCTCAATTTCTCGAAAACTGCTTATTGCATTACATATCTAAATACAGTTCTAAACTCGCAAAACAGCCCGAATTCAGCGAGATACTAATTATCACAATCGGAGATGCTTCGAAAATCCTGATTTTTAATTGACTTCCCTTGGAAGATACTCATTTTCTCGATAACTGCTTGTCGCATGACATATCTAAATACAGTTCTGAACTCGCAAAACAAACACGAATTCAGCGAGATACAAACCATTACATTCGCAGATACTTCGAAAATCCCGATTTTTACCTGACCTCCCTCGGAAGATACTCATTATCTCGAAAACCACTTATCGCAGGACATATCTAAATACAGTTCTGAACTCGCAAAACAAACACGAATTCAGCGAGATACTAATTATCACCGATGTTTACCTGACCTCCCTCAGAAGGTACTCATTTTCTCGAAAACTACTTATCGCAATACAAATCTAAATACAGTTCTAACTCGGAAAAGAAGACCGAATTCAGCGAGATACAAATTATTACAATCGGAGATACTTCGAAAATCTCGATTTTTACCTGAAATCCCTCACAAGATACTCATTTTCTCGAGAACTGCTTATCGCAGGACATATCTAAATACGGTTCTGAACTCGCAAAACAAACACGAATTCAGCGAGATACTAATTATCACAATAGGAGATACTTCGAAAATCTCGATTTTTACCTGACCTCCTCGAAAACTACTTATCGCATGACAAGTCTACATACAGTTCTGAACTTGCAAAATGAGCCCGAATACAGCGAGATACAAATTATTACAATCGGAGATAATTCGAAAATCCTGATTTTTACCTGACCTCCCTCGGATGATACTCATTTTCTCGAAAACTACTTATCGGATTACATATCTAAATACAGTTCTAAACTCGCAAAACAAACACGAATTCAGCCAGATACAAATTATTACAATCTTAGATACTTCGAAAGTCTCGATTTTTACCTGAGCTCCCTCAGAAGATACTCATTTTCTCGAAAACTACTTATCGCATTACATATCCAAATACAGTTCTGAACTCGCAAAACAAACACGAATTCAGCGAGATACTAATTATCACAATCGGAGATACTTCGAAAATCCCGATTTTGTAATGACCTCCCTCGGAAGATACTCATTTTCTCGAAAACTACTTACCGCAGGACAAATGTAAATAGAGTTCTGAACTCGCAAAACAAGCCCGAATTCAGCGATATACTAATCATCACAATCGAAGGATACTTCGAAAATTCCGATTTTTAAATGACCTCCCTCGGAAGATACTCATTTTCTCGAAAATTACTTATCGCAGGACAAATGTAAATACAGTTCTGAACTCGCAAAACAAGCCCGAATACAGCGAGATACAAATTCTCACAATAGGAGATACTTCGAAAATCCTGATTTTTACCTGACCTCCCTCGGATGATACTCATTTTCTCGAAAACTACTCATCGGATTACATATCTAAATACAGTTCTGAACTCGCAAAACAAACACGAATTCAGCCAGATACAAATTATTACAATAGGAGATACTTCGAAAATCTCGATTTTTACCTGAAATCCCTCGGAAGATACTCATTTTCTCGAGAACTGCTTATCGCAGGACATATCTAAATACAGTTCTGAACTCGCAAAACAAACACGAATTCAGCGAGATACTAATTATCACAATCGGAGATACGTCGAAAATTTAGATTTTTACCTGTCCTCCCTCAGAAGATACTCATTTTCTCGAAAACTACTTATCGCAGGACATATCTAAATACAGTTCTGAACTCGCAAAACAAACACGAATTCAGCCAGATACAAATTATTACAATCGGAGATACTTTCGAAAATCTCGATTTTTACCTGAAATCCCTCGGAAGATACTCATTTTCTCGAGAACTGCTTATCGCAGGACATATCTAAATACAGTTCTGAACTCGCAAAACAAACACGAATTCAGCGAGATACTAACTATCACAATCTGAGATACTTCGAAAATCCCGATTTTTAAATGACCTCCCTCGGAAGATACTCATTTTCTCGAAAACTTCTTATCGCAGGACAAATCTAAATACAGTTTTGAACTCGCAAAACAAGCCCGAATACAGCGAGATACAAATTATTACAATCGGAGATACTTCGAAAATCTCGATTTTTAAATGACCTCCCTCGGAAGATACTCATTTTCTCGAGAACTACTTATCGGATTACATATCTAAATACAGTTCTGAACTCGCAAAACAAACACGAATACAGCCAGATACAAATTATTACAATCGGAGATACTTCGAAAATCTCGATTTTTACCTGACCTCCCTCAGAAGATATTCATTTTCTCGAAAACTACTTATCGCAGGACATATCTAAATACAGTTCTGAACTCGCAAAACAAACACGAATTCAGGGAGATACTAATTATCACAATCGGAGATACTTCGAAAATCCCGATTTTTAAATGACCTCCCTCGGAAGATACTCATTTTCTCGAAAACTTCTTATCGCAGGACAAATCTAAATACAGTTTTGAACTCGCAAAACAAGCCCGAATACAGCGAGATACAAATTTTTACAATCAGAGATACTTCGAAAATCCAGATTTTTACCTGACCTCCCTCGGAAGATACTCATTTTCTCGAAAACTACTTATCGGATTACATATCTAAATACAGTTCTAAACTCGCAAAACAAACACGAATTCAGCCAGATACAAATTATTACAATCGGAGATACTTCGAAAGTCTCGATTTTTACCTGAGCTCCCTCAGAGGATACTCATTTTCTCGAAAACTACTTATCGCATTACATATCTAAATACAGTTCTGAACTCGCAAAACAAACACGAATTCAGCGAGATAAACATTATTACAATCGGAGATACTTCGAAAATCAAGATTTTTAAATGACCTCCCTCGGCAGATACTCATTTTCTCGAAAACTACTTATCGCAGGACAAAACTAAATACAGTTCTGAACTCGCAAAACAAACACGAATTCAGCGAGATACTAACTATCACAATCTGAGATACTTCGAAAATCCCGACTTTTAAATGACCTCCCTCGGAAGATACTCATTTTCTCGAAAACTACTTATCGCAAGACAAATGTAAATAGAGTTCTGAACTCACAAAACAAGCCCGAATTCAGCGATATACTAATCATCACAATCGGAGATACTTCGAAAATTCCGATTTTTACCTGACCTCCCTCGGAAGATACTCATTTTCTCGAAAACTACTTATCGCAGGACAAATCTAAATACAGTTCTGAACTCGCAAAACAAACACAAATTAAGCGAGATAAAAATTATTACATTCGGAGATACTTTGAAAATCAAGATTTTTAAATGACCTCCCTCGGCAGATACTCATTTTCTCGAAAACTACTTATCGCAGGACAAAACTAAGTACAGTTCTGAACTCGCAAAACAAACACGAATTCAGCGAGATACTAACTATCGCAATCGGAGATACTTCGAAAATCCCGACTTTTAAATGACCTCCCTCGGAAGATACTCATTTTCTCGAAAACTACTTATCGCAGGACAAATGTAAACAGAGTTCTGAACTCGCAAAACAAGCCCGAATTCAGCGATATACTAATCATCACAATCGGATATACTTCGAAAATTCCGATTTTTACCTGACCTCCCTCGGAAGATACTCATTTTCTCGAAAACTACTTATCGCAGGACAAATCTAAATACAGTTCTGAACTCGCAAAACAAACACAAATTAAGCGAGATAAAAATTATTACATTCGGAGATACTTTGAAAATCAAGATTTTTAAATGACCTCCCTCGGCAGATACTCATTTTCTCGAAAACTACTTATCGCAGGGCAAAACTAAATACAGTTCTGAACTCGCAAAACAAACACGAATTCAGCGAGATACTAATTATCACAATGGGAGATACTTCGAAAATTTCGATTTTTACCTGTCCTCCCTCAGAAGATACTCATTTTCTCGAAAACTACTTATCGCAGGACATATCTAAATACAGTTCTGAACTCGCAAAACAAACACGAATTCAGCAAAATACAAATTATCACATTCGGAGATACTTCGAAAATCCCGATTTTTACCTGACCTCAATCGGAAGATACTCATTTTCTCGAAAACTACTTATCGCATTACAAATCTAAATACAGTTCTGAACTCGCAAAACAAGCCCGAATACAGCGAGATACAAATTCTCACAATAGGAGATACTTCGAAAATCCTGATTTTTACCTGACCTCCCTCTTATGATACTCATTTTCTCGAAAACTACTTATCGGATTATATATCTAAATACAGTTCTGAACTCGCAAAACAAACACGAATTCAGCCAGATACAAATTATTACAATCGGAGATACTTCGAAAATCTCGATTTTTACCTGAAATCAATCGGAAGATACTCATTTTCTCGAGAACTGCTTATCGCAGGACATATCTAAATACAGTTCTGAACTCGCAAAACAAACACGAATTCAGCGAGATACTAATTATCACAATAGGAGATACTTCGAAAATCTCGATTTTTACCTGACCTCCCGGGGATGGTACTCATTTTCTCGAAAACTACTTATCGAATTACATATCTAAATACAGTTCTGAACTCGCAAAACAAACACGAATTCAGCCAGATGCAAATTATTACAATCGGAGATACTTCGAAAATCTCGATTTTTACCTGAGCTCCCTCAGAGGATACTCATTTTCTCGAAAACTACTTATCGCAGGACATATCTAAATACAGTTCTGAACTCGCAAAACAAGCACGAATTCAGGGAGATACTAATTATCACAATCGGAGATACTTCGAAAATCTCCCTCGGAAGATACTCATTTTCTCGAAAACTTCTTATCGCAGGACAAATCTAAATACAGTTTTGAAATCGCAAAACAAGCCCGAATACAGCGAGATACAAATTTTTACAATCAGAGATACTTCGAAAATCCCGATTTTTACCTGACCTCCCTCGGAAGATACTCATTTTCTCGAAAACTACTTATCGGATTACATATCTAAATACAGTTCTAAACTCGCAAAACAAACACGAATTCAGCCAGATACAAATTATTACAATCGGAGATTCTTCGAAAGTCTCGATTTTTACCTGAGCTCCCTCAGAGGATACTCATTTTCTCGAAAACTACTTATCGCATTACATATCTAAATACAGTTCTGAACTCGCAAAACAAACACGAATTCAGCGAGATAAACATTATTACAATCGGAGATACTTCGAAAATCAAGATTTTTAAATGACCTCCCTCGGCAGATACTCATTTTCTCGAAAACTACTTATCGCAGGACAAAACTAAACACAGTTCTGAACTCGCAAAACAAACACGAATTCAGCGAGATACTAACTATCACAATCGGAGATACTTCGAAAATCCCGACTTTTAAATGACCTCCCTCGGAAGATACTCATTTTCTCGAAAACTACTTATCGCAGGACAAATGTAAATAGAGTTCTGAACTCGCAAAACAAGCCCGAATTCAGCGATATACTAATCATCACAATCGGAGATACTTCGAAAATTCCGATTTTTACCTGACCTCCCTGGGAAGATACTCATTTTCTCGAAAACTACTTATCGCAGGACAAATCTAAATACAGTTCTGAACTCGCAAAACAAACACAAATTAAGCGAGATAAAAATTATTACATTCGGAGATACTTTGAAAATCAAGATTTTTAAATGACCTCCCTCGGCAGATACTCATTTTCTCGAAAACTACTTATCGCAGGGCAAAACTAAATACAGTTCTGAACTCGCAAAACAAACACGAATTCAGCGAGATACTAATTATCACAATCGGAGATACTTCGAAAATTTCGATTTTTACCTGTCCTCCCTCAGAAGATACTCATTTTCTCGAAAACTACTTATCGCAGGACATATCTAAATACAGTTCTGAACTCGCAAAACAAACACGAATTCAGCGAGATACTAATTATCACAATGGGAGATACTTCGAAAATTTCGATTTTTACCTGTCCTCCCTCAGAAGATACTCATTTTCTCGAAAACTACTTATCGCAGGACATATCTAAATACAGTTCTGAACTCGCAAAACAAACACGAATTCAGCAAAATACAAATTATCACATTCGGAGATACTTCGAAAATCCCGATTTTTACCTGACCTCAATCGGAAGATACTCATTTTCTCGAAAACTACTTATCGCATTACAAATCTAAATACAGTTCTGAACTCGCAAAACAAGCCCGAATACAGCGAGATACAAATTCTCACAATAGGAGATACTTCGAAAATCCTGATTTTTACCTGACCTCCCTCGGATGATACTCATTTTCTCGAAAACTACTTATCGGATTATATATCTAAATACAGTTCTGAACTCGCAAAACAAACACGAATTCAGCCAGATACAAATTATTACAATCGGAGATACTTCGAAAATCTCGATTTTTACCTGAAATCAATCGGAAGATACTCATTTTCTCGAGAACTGCTTATCGCAGGACATATCTAAATACAGTTCTGAATTTTTACCTGAAATCCCTAGGAAGATACTCATTTTCTTGAGAACTGCTTATCGCAGCACATATCTAAATACAGTTCTGAATTTTTACCTGAAATCCCTCGGAAGATACTCATTTTCTCGAGAACTGCTTATCGCAGGACATATCTAAATACAATTCTGAACTCGCAAAACAAACGCGAATTCAGCGATATACTAATTATCACAATAGGAGATACTTCGAAAATCTCGATTTTTACCTGACCTCCCGGGGATGGTACTCATTTTCTCGAAAACTACTTATCGCAGGACAAAACTAAATACAGTTCGGAACTCGCAAAACAAACACGAATTCAGCGGGATACTAACTATCACAATCGGAGATACTTCGAAAATCCCGACTTTTAAATGACCTCCCTCGGAAGATACTCATTTTCTCGAAAACTGCTTATCGCAGGACAAATGTAAATAGAGTTCTGAACCCGCAAAACAAGCCCGAATTCAGCGATATACTAATCATCACAATCGGAGATACTTCGAAAATTCTGATTTTTACCTGACCTCCCTCGGAAGATACTCATTTTCTCGAAAACTACTTATCGCAGGACAAATCTAAATACAGTTCTGAACTCGCAAAACAAACACAAATTAAGCGAGATAAAAATTATTACATTCGGAGATACTTTGAAAATCAAGATTTTTAAATGACCTCCCTCGGCAGATACTCATTTTCTCGAAAATTACTTATCGCAGGACAAAACTAAATACAGTTCTGAACTCGCAAAACAAACACAAATTAAGCGAGATAAAAATTATTACATTCGGAGATACTTTGAAAATCAAGATTTTTAAATGACCTCCCTCGGCAGATACTCATTTTCTCGAAAACTACTTATCGCAGGGCAAAACTAAATACAGTTCTGAACTCGCAAAACAAACACGAATTCAGCGTGATACTAATTATCACAATCGGAGATACTTCGAAAATTTCGATTTTTACCTGTCCTCCCTCAGAAGATACTCATTTTCTCGAAAACTGCTTATCGCAGGACATATCTAAATACAGTTCTGAACTCGCAAAATAAACACGAATTCAGCAAAATACAAATTATCACATTCGGAGATACTTCGAAAATCCCGATTTTTACCTGACCTCAATCGGAAGATACTTATTTTCTCGAAAACTACTTATCGCATTACAAATCTAAATACAGTTCTGAACTCGCAAAACAAGCCCGAATACAGCGAGATACAAATTCTCACAATAGGAGATACTTCGAAAATCCTGATTTTTACCTGACCTCCCTCGGATGATACTCATTTTCTCGAAAACTACTTATCGGATTACATATCTAAATACAGTTCTGAACTCGCAAAACAAACACGAATTCAGCCAGATACAAATTATTACAATCGGAGATACTTCGAAAATCTCGATTTTTGCCTGAAATCCCTCGGAAGATACTCATTTTCTCGAGAACTGCTTATCGCAGGACATATCTAAATACAGTTCTGAACTCGCAAAACAAACACGAATTCAGCGAGATACTAATTATCACAATCGGAGATACTTCGAAAATCTCCCTCGGAAGATACTCATTTTCTCGAAAACTTCTTATCGCAGGACAAATCTAAATACAGTTTTGAAATCGCAAAACAAGCCCGAATACAGCGAGATACAAATTTTTACAATCAGAGATACTTGGAAAATCCCGATTTTTACCTGACCTCCCTCGGAAGATACTCATTTTCTCGAAAACTACTTATCGGATTACATATCTAAATACAGTTCTGAACTTGCAAAACAAACACGAATTCAGGGAGATACTAATTATCACAATCGGAGATACTTCGAAAATAACGATTTTTAAATGACCTCCCTCGGAAGATACTCATTTTCTCGAGAACTACTTATCGCAGGACATATCTAAATACAGTTCTGAACTCGCAAAACAAACACGAATTCAGCGATATACTAATTATCACAATCGGAGATACTTCGAAAATCTCGATTTTTACCTGACCTCCCGGGGATGGTACTCATTTTCTCGAAAACTACTTATCGGATTACATATCTAAATACAGTTCTGAACTCGCAAAACAAACACGAATTCAGCCAGATACAAATTATTACAATCGGAGATACTTCGAAAATCTCGATTTTTACCTGACCTCCCTCAGAAGATATTCATTTTATCGAAAACTACTTATCGCAGGACATATCTAAATACAGTTCTGAACTCGCAAAACAAACACGAATTCAGGGAGATACTAATTATCACAATCGGAGATACTTCGAAAATCTCCTTCGGAAGATACTCATTTTCTCGAAAACTTCTTATCGCAGGACAAATCTAAATACAGTTTTGAAATCGCAAAACCAGCCCGAATACAGCGAGATACAAATTTTTACAATCAGAGATACTTCGAAAATCCCGATTTTTACCTGACCTCCCTCGGAAGATACTCATTTTCTCGAAAACTACTTATCGGATTACATATCTAAATACAGTTCTAAACTCGCAAAACAAACACGAATTCAGCCAGATACAAATTATTACAATCGGAGATACTTCGAAAGTCTCGATTTTTACCTGAGATAACTCAGAGGATACTCATTTTCTCGAAAACTACTTATCGCATTACATATCTAAATACAGTTCTGAACTCGCAAAACAAACACGAATTCAGCGAGATAAACATTATTACAATCGGAGATACTTCGAAAATCAAGATTTTTAAATGACCTCCCTCGGCAGATACTCATTTTCTCGAAAACTACTTATCGCAGGACAAAACTAAATACAGTTCTGAACTCGCAAAACAAACACGAATTCAGCGAGATACTAACTATCACAATCGGAGATACTTCGAAAATCCCGACTTTTAAATGACCTCCCTCGGAAGATACTCATTTTCTCGAAAACTACTTATCGCAGGACAAATGTAAATAGAGTTCTGAACTCGCAAAACAAGGACGAATTCAGCGATATACTAATCATCACAATCGGAGATACTTCGAAAATCTCGATTTTTACCTGACCTCCCGGGGATGGTACTCATTTTCTCGAAAACTACTTATCGGATTACATATCTAAATACAGTTCTGAACTCGCAAAACGAACACGAATTCAGCCAGATACAAATTATTACAATCGGAGATACTTCGAAAATCTCGATTTTTACCTGACCTCCCTCAGAAGATATTCATTTTCTCGAAAACTACTTATCGCATTACATATCTAAATACAGTTCTGAACTCGCAAAACAAACACGAATTCAGCGAGATACTAGTTATCACAATCGGAGATACTTCGAAAATCTCCCTCGGAAGATACTCATTTTCTCGAAAACTTCTTATCGCAGGACAAATCTAAATACAGTTTTGAAATCGCAAAACAAGCCCGAATACAGCGAGATACAAATTATTACAACCGGAGATACTTCGAAAATCCTGATTTTTACCTGACCTCCCTCGGATGATACTCATTTTCTCGAAAACTACTTATCGGATTACATATCTAAATACAGTTCTGAACTCGCAAAACAAACACGAATTCAGCCAGATACAAATTATTACAATCGGAGATACTTCGAAAATCTCGATTTTTACCTGAAATCCCTCGGAAGATACTCATTTTCTCGAGAACTGCTTATCGCAGGACATATCTAAATACAGTTCTGAACTCGCAAAACAAACACGAATTCAGCGAGATACTAATTATCACAATAGGAGATACTTCGAAAATCTCGATTTTTACCTGACCTCCCGCGGATGATACTCATTTTCTCGAAAACTACTTATCGGATTACATATCTAAATACAGTTCTGAACTCGCAAAACAAACACGAATTCAGCCAGATACAAATTATTACAATCGGAGATACTTCGAAAATCTCGATTTTTACCTGACCTCCCTCAGAATATATTCATTTTCTCGAAAACTACTTATCGCAGGACATATCTAAATACAGTTCTGAACTCGCAAAACAAACACGAATTCAACGAAATACAAATTATTACAATCGGAGATACTTCGAAAATCTCGATTTTTACCTGACCTCAGTCAGGAGATACTCATTTTCTCGAAAACTACTTGTCGCAGGACATATCTAAATACAGTTCTGAACTCGCAAAACAAACACGAAGTCAGCGAGATACTAATTATTACAATCGGAGATACTTAGAAAATCTCGATTTTTACTTGACCTCCCTCAGAAGATACTCATTTTCTAGAAAACTACTTATCGCAGGACATATCTAAATACAGTTCTGAACTCGCAAAATAAACACGAATTCAGCGAGATACTAATTATCACAATCGGAGATACTTCGAAAATCTCGATTTTTACCTACCTCCCTCGGAAGATACTCATTTTCTCGAAAACTACTTATCGCAGGACAAATCTAAATACAGTTCTGAACTCGCAAAACAAACACGAATTTAGCGAGATACTAATTATCACAATCGGAGATACTTCGAAAACAACGATTTTTAAATGACCTCCCTCTTAAGATACTCATTTTCTCGGAAACTACTTATCGCAGGACAAATCTAAATAGAGTTCTGAACTCGCAAAACAAGCCCGAATTCAGCGGAATACAAATTATTACATTCGTAGAGACTTCGAAAATCCCGATTTTTACCTGACCTCAATCGGAAGATACTCATTTTCTCGAAAACTACTTATCGCTGGACAAATCTAAATACAGTTCTGAACTCGCAAAACAAGCCCGAATACAGCGAGATACAAATTATCACAATAGGATATACTTCGAAAATCCTGATTTTTACCTGACCTCCCTCGAAAGATACTCATTTTCTCGAAAACTACTTATCGCAGGACATATCTAAATACAGTTCTGAACTCGCAAAACAAGCCCGAATACAGCGAGATACAAATTATCACAATAGGAGATACTTCGAAAATCCTGATTTTTACCTGACCTCCCTCGAAAGATACTCATTTTCTCGAAAACTACTTATCGCAGGACAGATCTAAATACAGTTCTGAACTCGCAAAACAATCGGAGAATTGGAGATACTTCTCAAATCCCGATTTTTACCTGACCTCCCTCGAAAGATACTCATTTTCTCGAAAACTACTTATCGCAGGACAAATCTAAATACAGTTCTGAACTCGCAAAACAAACACGAATTCAGCGAGATACTAATCATCACTATGGGAGATACTTCGAAAATCTCGATTTTTACCTACCTCCCTCGGAAGATACTCATTTTCTCGAAAACTGCTTATCGCAGGACAAATCTAAATACAGTTCTGAACTCGCAAAACAAACACGAATTTAGCGAGATACTAATTATCACAATCGGAGATACTTCGAAAATCCTGATTTTTACCTGACCTCCCTCGAAAGATACTCATTTTCTCGAAAACTACTTATCGCAGGACAAATCTAAATACAGTTCTGAACTCGCAAAACAAACACGAATTTAGCGAGATACTAATTATCACAATCGGAGATACTTCAAAAATCCCGATTTTTACCTGAATTCCCTCTGAAGATATTCATTTTCTCGACAACTGCTTATCGCAGGACAAATCTAAACACAGTTCTGAACTCGCAAAACAAACACGAATTTAGCGAGATACTAATTATCACAATCGGAGATACTTCGAAAATCCTGATTTTTACCTGACCTCCCTCGAAAGATACTCATTTTCTCGAAAACTACTTATCGCAGGACAAATCTAAATACAGTTCTGAACTCGCAAAACAAACACGAATTTAGCGAGATACTAATTATCACAATCGGAGATACTTCGAAAATCCTGATTTTTACCTGACCTCCCTCGAAAGATACTCATTTTCTCGAAAACTACTTATCGCAGGACAAATCTAAATACAGTTCTGAACTCGCAAAACAAACACGAATTCAGCGAGATACTAACTATCACAATCGGAGATACTTCGAAAATCCCGATTTTTAAATGACCTCCCTCGGAAGATACTCATTTTCTCGAAAACTACTTATCGCATTGCAAAACTAAATACAGTTCTGAACTCGCAAAATAAACACGAATTCAGCGAGATACTAATTATCACAATCGGAGATACTTCGAAAATGTCGATTTTTACCTGTCCTCCCTCAGAAGATACTCATTTTCTCGAAAACTACTTATCGCAGGACATATCTAAATACAGTTCTGAACTCGCAAAACAAACACGAATTCAGCGAAATACAAATTATCACATTCGGAGATACTTCGAAAATCCCGATTTTTACCTGACCTCAATCGGAAGATACTCATTTTCTCGAAAACTATTTATCGCAGGACATATCTAAATACAGTTCTGAACTCGCAAAACAAACACGAATTCAGCGAGATACTAATTATTACAATCGGAGATACTTCGAAAATTACGATTTTTACCTAAAATCCCTCGGAAGATACTCATTTTCTCGGAAACTACTTATCGCAGGACATATCTGAATACAGTTCTGAACTCGCAAAACAAACACGAATTCAGCGAGATACTAATTATTACAATCGGAAATACTTCGAAAATCCCGATTTTTACCTGACCTCCCTCGGAAGATACTCATTTTCTCGAAAACTACTTATCGCAGGACATATCTAAATACAGTTCTGAACTCGCAAAACAAACACGAATTCAGCGAGATACTAATTATTACAATCGGAGATACTTCGAAAATTACGATTTTTACCTAAAATCCCTCGGAAGATACTCATTTTCTCGGAAACTACTTATCGCAGGACAAATCTAAATACAGTTCTGAACTCGCAAAACAAACACGAATTCAGATAGATACAAATTATTACAATGGGAGATACTTCGAAAATCACGATTTTTACCTGACCTCCATCGGAAGATACTCATTTTCTCGAAAACTATTTATCGCAGGACATATCTAAATACAGTTCTGAACTCGCAAAATAAACACGAATTCAGCGAGATACAAATTATTACAATCGGAGATACTTCGGAAATCCCGATTTTTACCTGACCTCCATCGGAAGATACTCATTTTCTCGAAAACTACTTATCGCACGACATATCTAAATACAGTTCTGAACTCGCAAAACAAACACGAATTCAGCGAGATACTAATTATTACAATCGGAAATACTTCGAAAATCCCGATTTTTACCTGACCTCCCTCGGAAGATACTCATTTTCTCGAAAACTACTTATCGCAGGACATATCTAAATACAGTTCTGAACTCGCAAAACAAACACGAATTCAGCGAGATACTAATTGTCACAATAGGAGATACTTCGAAAATCTCGATTTTTAATTGACCTCCCTCGGAAAATACTCATTTTCTCGAAAACTACTTATCGCATGACAAATCTAAATACAGTTCTGAACTTGCAAAACGAGCCCGAATACAGCGAGATACAAATTATTACAATCGGAGATAATTCGAAAATCCTGATTTTTACCTGACCTCCCTCGGATGATACTCATTTTCTCGAAAACTACTTATCGGATTACATATCTAAATACAGTTCTAAACTCGCAAAACAAACACGAATTCAGCCAGATACAAATTATTACAATCGGAGATACTTCGAAAGTCTCGATTTTTACCTGAGCTCCCTCACAAGATACTAATTTTCTCGAAAACTACTTATCGCATTACATATCTAAATACTGTTCTGAACTCGCAAAACAAACACGAATTCAGCGAGATACTAATTATCACAATAGGAGATACTTCGAAAATCTCGATTTTTACCTGACCTCCCTCGGATGATACTCATTTTCTCGAAAACCACTTATCGGATTACATATCTAAATACAGTTCTGAACTCGCAAAACAGACACGAATTCAGCGAGATACAAATTATTACAATCGGAGATACTTCGAAAATCTCGATTTTTACCTGACCTCCCTCAGAAGATATTCATTTTCTCGAAAACTACTTATCGCAGGACATATCTAAATACAGTTCTGAACTCGCAAAACAAACACGAATTCAGCGAGATAATTATCACAATCGGAGATACTTCGGAAATCTCGATTTTTACCTGACCTCCCTAGGAAGATACTAATTTTCTCGAAAAATACTTATCGCAAAACAAATCTAAATACAGTTCTGAACTCGCAAAACAAACACGAATTCAGCGGGATAAGAATTATTACATTTGGAGATACTTCTAAAATCCCGATTTTTACCTGACCTCCCTCGGAAGATACTCATTTTCTCGAAAACTGCTTATCGCAGTTCAAATCTAAATACAGTTCTGAACTCGCAAAACAAACACGAATTCAGCGAGATTCAAATTATTACAATCGGAGATACTTCGAAAATTTTTACCTGACCTCCCTCGGATGATACTCATTTTCTCGAAAACTACTTGTCGCAGGACATATCTAAATACAGTTCTGAACTCGCAAAACAAACGCGAATTCAGCGAGATACTAATCATCACTATCGGAGATACTTCGAAAATCTCGATTTTTACCTACCTCCCTCGGAAGATACTCATTCTCTCGAAAACTACTTATCGCAGGACAAATCTAAATACAGTTCTGAGCTCGCAAATGAAATACTAATCATCACTATCGGAGATACTTCGAAAATCTCGATTTTTACCTGACCTCAGTCAGAAGATACTCATTTTCTCGAAAACTACTTATCGCAGGACAAATCTAAATACAGTTCTGAACTCGCAAAACAAACACGAATTCAGCGAGATAAGAATTATTACATTTGGAGATACTTCTAAAATCGCGATTTTTACCTGACCTCCCTCGGAAGATACTCATTTTCTCGAAAACTACTTATCGCAGGGCAAATCTAAATACAGTTCTGAACTCGCAAAACAAACACGAATTCAGCGAGATTCAAATTATTACAATCGGAGATACTTCGAAAATTTTTACCTGACCTCCCTCGGAAGATACTCATTTTCTCGAAAACTACTTATCAGATTACATATCTAAATACAGTTCTAAACTCGCAAAACAAACACGAATTCAGCCAGATACAAATTATTACAATCGGAGATACTTCGAAAATCTCGATTTTTACTTGACCTCCCTCAGAAGATACTCATTTTCTCGAAAACTACTTATCGCAGGACATATCTAAATACAGTTCTGAACTCGCAAAACAAACACGAATTCAGCGAGATACTAATCATCACTATGGGAGATACTTCGAAAATCTCGATTTTTACCTACCTCCCTCGGAAGATACTCATTTTCTCGAAAACTGCTTATCGCAGGACAAATCTAAATACAGTTCTGAACTCGCAAAACAAACACGAATTTAGCGAGATACTAATTATCACAATCGGAGATACTTCGAAAATCCTGATTTTTACCTGACCTCCCTCGAAAGATACTCATTTTCTCGAAAACTACTTATCGCAGGACAAATCTAAATACAGTTCTGAACTCGCAAAACAAACACGAATTTAGCGAGATACTAATTATCACAATCGGAGATACTTCGAAAATCCCGATTTTTACCTGAATTCCCTCTGAAGATATTCATTTTCTCGACAACTGCTTATCGCAGGACAAATCTAAACACAGTTCTGAACTCGCAAAACAAACACGAATTTAGCGAGATACTAATTATCACAATCGGAGATACTTCGAAAATCCTGATTTTTACCTGACCTCCCTCGAAAGATACTCATTTTCTCGAAAACTACTTATCGCAGGACAAATCTAAATACAGTTCTGAACTCGCAAAACAAACACGAATTTAGCGAGATACTAATTATCACAATCGGAGATACTTCGAAAATCCTGATTTTTACCTGACCTCCCTCGAAAGATACTCATTTTCTCGAAAACTACTTATCGCAGGACAAATCTAAATACAGTTCTGAACTCGCAAAACAAACACGAATTCAGCGAGATACTAACTATCACAATCGGAGATACTTCGAAAATCCCGATTTTTAAATGACCTCCCTCGGAAGATACTCATTTTCTCGAAAACTACTTATCGCAGGACATATCTAAATACAGTTCTGAACTCGCAAAACAAACACGAATTCAGCGAGATACTAATTATTACAATCGGAGATACTTCGAAAATTACGATTTTTACCTAAAATCCCTCGGAAGATACTCATTTTCTCGGAAACTACTTATCGCAGGACAAATCTAAATACAGTTCTGAACTCGCAAAACAAACACGAATTCAGATAGATACAAATTATTACAATGGGAGATACTTCGAAAATCACGATTTTTACCTGACCTCCATCGGAAGATACTCATTTTCTCGAAAACTATTTATCGCAGGACATATCTAAATACAGTTCTGAACTCGCAAAATAAACACGAATTCAGCGAGATACAAATTATTACAATCGGAGATACTTCGGAAATCCCGATTTTTACCTGACCTCCATCGGAAGATACTCATTTTCTCGAAAACTACTTATCGCACGACATATCTAAATACAGTTCTGAACTCGCAAAACAAACACGAATTCAGCGAGATACTAATTATTACAATCGGAAATACTTCGAAAATCCCGATTTTTACCTGACCTCCCTCGGAAGATACTCATTTTCTCGAAAACTACTTATCGCAGGACATATCTAAATACAGTTCTGAACTCGCAAAACAAACACGAATTCAGCGAGATACTAATTGTCACAATAGGAGATACTTCGAAAATCTCGATTTTTAATTGACCTCCCTCGGATGATACTCATTTTCTCGAAAACTACTTATCGGATTACATATCTAAATACAGTTCTAAACTCGCAAAACAAACACGAATTCAGCCAGATACAAATTATTACAATCGGAGATACTTCGAAAGTCTCGATTTTTACCTGAGCTCCCTCACAAGATACTAATTTTCTCGAAAACTACTTATCGCATTACATATCTAAATACTGTTCTGAACTCGCAAAACAAACACGAATTCAGCGAGATACTAATTATCACAATAGGAGATACTTCGAAAATCTCGATTTTTACCTGACCTCCCTCGGATGATACTCATTTTCTCGAAAACCACTTATCGGATTACATATCTAAATACAGTTCTGAACTCGCAAAACAGACACGAATTCAGCGAGATACAAATTATTACAATCGGAGATACTTCGAAAATCTCGATTTTTACCTGACCTCCCTCAGAAGATATTCATTTTCTCGAAAACTACTTATCGCAGGACATATCTAAATACAGTTCTGAACTCGCAAAACAAACACGAATTCAGCGAGATAATTATCACAATCGGAGATACTTCGGAAATCTCGATTTTTACCTGACCTCCCTAGGAAGATACTAATTTTCTCGAAAAATACTTATCGCAAAACAAATCTAAATACAGTTCTGAACTCGCAAAACAAACACGAATTCAGCGGGATAAGAATTATTACATTTGGAGATACTTCTAAAATCCCGATTTTTACCTGACCTCCCTCGGAAGATACTCATTTTCTCGAAAACTGCTTATCGCAGGGCAAATCTAAATACAGTTCTGAACTCGCAAAACAAACACGAATTCAGCGAGATTCAAATTATTACAATCGGAGATACTTCGAAAATTTTTACCTGACCTCCCTCGGATGATACTCATTTTCTCGAAAACTACTTGTCGCAGGACATATCTAAATACAGTTCTGAACTCGCAAAACAAACGCGAATTCAGCGAGATACTAATCATCACTATCGGAGATACTTCGAAAATCTCGATTTTTACCTACCTCCCTCGGAAGATACTCATTCTCTCGAAAACTACTTATCGCAGGACAAATCTAAATACAGTTCTGAGCTCGCAAATGAAATACTAATCATCACTATCGGAGATACTTCGAAAATCTCGATTTTTACCTGACCTCAGTCAGAAGATACTCATTTTCTCGAAAACTACTTATCGCAGGACAAATCTAAATACAGTTCTGAACTCGTAAAACAAACACGAATTTAGCGAGATACTAACTATCACAATCGGAGATACTTCGAAAACCCCTATTTTTAAATGAATTCCCTCTTAAGATACTCATTTTCTCAGAAACTACTTATCGCAGGACAAATCTAAGTATAGTTCTGAACTCGCAAAACAAGCCCGAATACAGCGAAATACAAATTATCACAATAGGAGATACTTCGAAAATCTCGATTTTTACCTGAAATCCCTCGGAAGGTACTCATTTTCTCGAGAACTACTTATCGCAGGACATATCTAAATACAGTTCTGAACTCGCAAAACAAACACGAATTCAGCGAGATACTAATCATCACTATCGGAGATACTTCGAAAATCTCGATTTTTAATTACCTCCCTCGGAAGATACTCATTTTCTCAAAAACTACTTATCCCAGGACAAATCTAAATACAGTTCTGAACTCGCAAAACAAACACGAATTTAGCGAGATACTAATTATCACAATCGGAGATACTTCGAAAACCCCGATTTTTAAATGACCTCCCTCTTAAGATACTCATTTTCTCGGAAACTACTTATCGCATTACAAATCTAAATAGAGTTCTGAAATCGCAAAACAAGCCCGAATTCAGCGAGATACTAATTATAACAATCGAAGATACTTCGAAAATCTCGATTTTTACCTGACCTCTCTCAGAACATATTCATTTTCTCGAAAACCACTTATCGCAGGACAAATCTAAATAGAGTTCTGAACTCGCAAAACAAGCCCGAATTCAGCGAGATACTAATTATCACAATCGGAGATACTTCGAAAATCCTGATTTTTTACCTGACCTCCCTCGGATGATACTCATTTTCTCGAAAACTACTTATCGGATTACGTATCTAAATACAGTTCTGAACTCGCAAAACAAACACGAATTCAGCCAGATACAAATTATTACAATCGGAGATACTTCGAAAATCTCGATTTTTACCTGTAATCCCTCGGAAGATACTCATTTTCTCGAGAACTACTTATCGCAGGACATATCTAAATACAGTTCTGAACTCGCAAAACAAACACGAATTCAGCGAGATATAATTATCACAATCGGAGATACTTCGAAAATCTCGATTTTTACCTGAAATCAGTCAGAAGATACTCATTTTCTCGAAAACTGCTTGTCGCAGGACATATCTAAATGCAGTTCTGAACTCGCAAAACAAACACGAATTCAGCGAGATACTAATCATCACTATCGGAGATACTTCGAAAATCTCGATTTTTAATTACCTCCCTCGGAAGATACTCATTTTCTCAAAACAAACACGAATTCAGCGAGATACTAATCATCACTATCGGAGATACTTCGAAAATCTCGATTTTTAATTACCTCCCTCGGAAGATACTCATTTTCTCAAAAACTACTTATCGCAGGACAAATCTAAATACAGTTCTGAACTCGCAAAACAAACACGAATTCAGCGAGATAAAAATTATTACATTCGGAGATACTACTAAAATCCCGATTTTTACCTGACCTTCCTCAGAAGATACTCATTTTCTCGAAAACTACTTATCGCAGGGCAAATCTAAATACAGTTTTGAACTCGCAAAACAAACACGAATTCAGCGAGATTCAAATTATTACAATCGGATATACTTCGAAAATCTCGATTTTTACCTGAATTCAGTCATTAGATACTCATTTTCTCGAAAACTACTTGTCGCAGGACATATCTAAATACAGTTCTGAACTCGCAAGACAAACGCGAATTCAGCGAGATACTAATCATCACTATCGGAGATACTTCGAAAATCTCGATTTTTACCTACCTCCCTCGGAAGATACTCATTTTCTCGAAAACTACTTATCGCAGGGCAAATCTAAATAGAGTTCTGAACTCGCAAAACAAGCCCGAATACAGCGAGATACAAACTATCACAATAGGAGATACTTCGAAAATCCTGATTTTTACCTGACCTCCCTCGGATAATACCCATTTTCTCGAAAACTTGTTATCGGATTACATATCTAAATACAGTTCTGAACTCGCAAAACAAACACGAATTCAGCCAGATACAAATTATTACAATCGGAGATACTTCGAAAATCTCGATTTTTACCTGACCTCCCTCACAAGATACTCATTTTCTCGAAAACTACTTATCGCAGGACAAATCTAAATACAGTTCTGAACTCGCAAAACAAGCCCGAATACAGCGAGATACAAACTATCACAATAGGAGATACTTCGAAAATCCTGATTTTTACCTGACATCCCTCGGATGATACTTATTTTCTCGAAAACTACTTATCGGATTACATAACTAAATACAGTTCTGACCTCGCAAAACAAACACGAATTCAGCCAGATACAAATTATTACAATCGGAGATACTTCGAAAATCTCGATTTTTAATTGACCTCCTCAGAAGATACTCATTTTCTCGAAAACTACTTATCGGCTTACATATCTAAATACAGTTCTGACCTCACAAAACAAACACGAATTCAGCCAGATACAAATTATTACAATCGGAGATACTTCGAAAATCTCGATTTTTACCTGACCTCCCTCAGAAGATACTCATTTTCTCGAAAACTACTTATCGCAGGACAAATCTAAATAGAGTTCTGAACTCGCAAAACAAGCCCGAATTCAGCGAAATACAAATTATTACATTCGGAGATACTTCGAAAATCCCGATTTTTACCTGACCTCACTCGGAAGATTCTTATTTTCTCGACAAAAACTTATCGCAGGACAAATCTAAATACAGTTCTGAACTCGCAAAACAAGATCGAATACAGAGAAATACTAATTATCACAATCGGAGATACTTCGAAAACCCCGATTTTTAAATGACCTCCCTCGGAAGATACTCATTTTCTCGAAAACTACTTATCGGATTACATATCTAAATACAGTTCTGACCTCGCAAAACAAACACGAATTCAGCCAGATACAAATTATTACAATCGGAGATACTTCGAAAATCTCGATTTTTACTTGACCTCCCTCAGAAGATACTCATTTTCTCGAAAACTACTTATCGCAAGACATATCTAAATACAGTTCTGAACTCGCAAAACAAACACGAATTCAGCGAGATTCTAATTATCACAATCGGAGATACTTCGAAAATCTCGATTTTTACCTGACCTCCCTCGGAAGATACTCATTTTCTCGAAAACTACTTATCGCAGGACAAATCTAAATACAGTTCTGAACTCGCAAAACAAACGCGAATTCAGCCAGATACAAATTATTACAATCGGAGATACTTCGAAAATCTCGATTTTTACCTGTAATCCCTCGGAAGATACTCATTTTCTCGAGAACTACTTATCGCAATACATATCTAAATACAGTTCTGAACTCGCAAAATAAACACGAATACAGCGAGATACAAATTTTTACAATTGGAGATACTTCGAACATTTTTACCTGACCTCAATCGGATGATACTCATTTTCTCGAAAACTACTTATCGCAGGACATATCTAAATACAGTTCTGAACTCGCAAAACAAGCACGAATTCAGCGAGATGCTAATCATCACTATCGGAGATACTTCAAAAATCTCGATTATTACCTGACCTCCCTCGGAAGATACTCATTTTCTCGAAAACTACTTATCGCAGGGCTAATCTAAATACAGTCCTGAACTCGCAAAACAAGCCCGAATACAGCGAGATACAAATTATCACAATAGGAGATACTTCTAAAATCCCGATTTTTACCTGACCTCCCTCGGAAGATACTCATTTTCTCGAAAACTACTTATCGCAGGGCAAATCTAAATACAGTCCTGAACTCGCAAAACAAGCCCGAATACAGCGAGATACAAATTATCACAATAGGAGATACTTCGAAAATCCTGATTTTTACCTGACCTCCCTCGGATGATACTCATTTTCTCGAAAACTACTTATCGCAGGACAGATCTAAATACAGTTCTGAATTCAACGAGATAAAAATTATTACATTTGGAGATACTTCGAAAATCCTGATTTTTACCTGACCTCCCTCGGATGATACTCATTTTCTCGAAAACTACTTATCGCAGGACAGATCTAAATACAGTTCTGAATTCAGCGAGATAAAAATTATTACATTTGGAGATACTTCTAAAATCCCGATTTTTACCTGACCTCCCTCGGAAGATACTCATTTTCTCGAAAACTACTTATCGCAGGGCAAATCTAAATACAGTCCTGAACTCGCAAAACAAGCCCGAATACAGCGAGATACAAATTATCACAATAGGAGATACTTCGAAAATCCTGATTTTTACCTGACCTCCCTCGGATGATACTCATTTTCTCGAAAACTACTTATCGCAGGACAGATCTAAATACAGTTCTGAATTCAGCGAGATAAAAATTATTACATTTGGAGATACTTCTAAAATCCCGATTTTTACCTGACCTCCCTCGGAAGATACTCATTTTCTCGAAAACTACTTATCGCTGGGCAAATCTAAATACAGTTCTGAAATTGCAAAACAAACACGAATTCAGCGAGATTCAAATTATTACAATCGGAGATACTTCGAAAATCCTGTTTTTTACCTGACCTCCCTCGGATGATACTCATTTTCTCGAAAACTGCTTATCGGATCACATATCTAAATACAGTTCTGAACTCACAAAACAAACACGAATTCAGCGAGATAAAAATTATTACATTTGGAGATACTTCTAAAATCCCGATTTTTACCTGACCTCCCTCGGAAGATACTCATTTTCTCGAAAACTACTTATCGCTGGGCAAATCTAAATACAGTTCTGAACTCGCAAAACAAGCACGAATTCAGCGAGATTCAAATTATTACAATCGGAGATACTTCGAACATTTTTACCTGACCTCCCTCGGATGACACTCATTTTCTCGAAAACTACTTATCGCATTACATATCTAAATACAGCCAGATACAAATTATTACAATCGGAGATTCTTCGAAAATCTCGATTTTTACCTGACCTCAGTCAGAAGATACTCATTTTCTCGAAAACTACGTATCGCAGGCCAAATCTAAATACAGTTCTGAATTCAGCGAGATAAAAATTATTACATTCGGAGATACTTCTAAAATCCCGATTTTTACCTGACCTCCCTCGGAAGATATTCATTTTCTCGAAAACTACTTATCGCTGGGCAAATCTAAATACAGTTCTGAACTCGCAAAACAAACACGAATTCAGCGAGATTCAAATTATTACAATCGGAGATACTTCGAAAATCCTGTTTTTTACCTGACCTCCCTCGGATGATACTCATTTTCTCGAAAACTGCTTATCGGATTACATACCTAAATACAGTTCTGAACTCGCAAAACAAACACGAATTCAGCCAGATACAAATTATTACAATCGGAGATACTTCGAAAATCTCGATTTTTACCTGACCTCCCTCAAAAGATACTCATTTTCTCGAAAACTACTTATCGCAGGACATACCTAAATACAGTTCTGAACTCGCAAAACAAACACAAATTCAGCGAGATATTAATTATCACAGTCGGATATACTTCGAAAATCCCGATTTTTAAATGACCTCCCTCGGAAGATACTCATTTTCTCGAAAACTACATATCGCAGGACAAATCTAAATACAGTTTTGAACTTGCAAAACAAGCCCGAATACAGCGAGATACTAATTATCACAATTGGAGATACTTCGAAAATCTCGATTTTTACCTGACCTCCCTCGGAAGATACTCATTTTCTCGAAAACTACTTACCGCATTACAAATCTAAATACAGTTCTGAACTCGCAAAACAAGCCCGAATTCAGCGAGATACAAATTATTACAATCGGAGATACTTCGAAAATCTCGATTTTTACCTGACCTCCCTCGGATGATACTCATTTGCTCGAAAACTACTTATCGGATTACATATCTAAATACAGTTCTGAACTCGAAAAATAAGCCCGAATACAGCGAGATACAAATTTTTACAATCGGAGATACTTCGAAAATCCCGATTTTTACCTGACCTCACTCGGAAGATTCTTATTTTCTCGACAACTACTTATCGCAGCACAAATCTAAATACAGTTCTGAACTCGCAAAACAAACACGAATTCAGCGAGATACTAATTATCACAATTGGAGATACTTCGAAAATCTCGATTATTACCTGACCTAACTCGGAAGATACTCATTTTCCCGAAAACTACTTATCGCAGGACAAATCTAAAAACAGTTCTGAACTCGCCAATCAAACACGAATTCAGCGATATACTAATTATCACAACAGGAGATACTTCGAAAATCTCGATTTTTAAATGACCTCCCTCGGAAGATACTCATTTTCTCGAAAACTGCTTATCGCAGGACAATTCTAAATACAGTTCTGAACTCGCAAAACAAGCCCGAATTCAGCGAGATACACATTATTACGTTCGGAGATACTTCGAAAATCCTAATTTTTACCTGAGCTCAATCGGAAGATACTCATTTTCTCGAAAACTACTTATCGCAGGACATATCTAAATACAGTTCTGAACTCGCAAAACAAACATGAATTCAGCGAGGTTCTAATTATCACAATCTTCGATACTTCGAAAATCCCGATTTTGTAATGACCTTGCTCGGAAGATACTCATTTTCTCGAAAACTACTTATCGGAGGGCAAATCTAAATACAGTTCTGGACTCGCAAAACAAATACGAATTCAGCGAGATTCAAATTAGTACAATCGGAGATACTTCGAAAATTTTTAATTGACCTCCCTCGGATGATACTCATTTTCTTTATTACATATCTAAATACAGCCAGATACAAATTATTACAATCGGAGATACTTCTAAAATCTCGATTTTTACCTGACCTCAGTCAGAAGATACTCATTTTCTCGAAAACTACTTATCGCAGGACATATCTAAATACAGTTCTGAACTCGCAAAACAAACACGAATTCAGCGAGATACTAATCATCACTATCGGAGATACTTCGAAAATCTCGATTTTTACCTACCTCCCTCGGAAGATACTCATTTTCTCGAAAACTACTTATCGCAGGACAAATCCAAATACAGTTCTGAACTCGCAAAACAAACACGAATCTAGCGAGATACTAATTATCACAATCGGAGATACTTCGAAAATCCCGATTTTTAAATGACCTCCCTCTTAAGATACTCATTTTCTCGAAAACTACTTATCGCAGGACAAATCCAAATACAGTTCTGAACTCGCAAAACAAACACGAATCTAGCGAGATACTAATTATCACAATCGGAGATACTTCGAAAATCCCGATTTTTAAATGACCTCCCTCTTAAGATACTCATTTTCTCGAAAACTACTTATCGCACTACAAATCTAAATAGAGTTCTGAACTCGCAAAACAAGCCCGAATTCAGCGAAATACAAATTATTACATTCGGAGATACTTCGAAAATCCCGATTTTTACGTGACCTCAATCGGAAGATACTCATTTTCTCGAATACTACTTATCGCAGGACAGATCTAAATACAGTTCTGAACTCAGCGAGATAAAAATTATTACATTTGGAGATACTTCTAAAATCCCGATTTTTACCTGACCTCCCTCGGAAGATACTCATTTTCTCGAAAACTACTTATCGCAGGGCAAATCTAAATACAGTTCTGAACTCGCAAAACAAACACGAATTCAGCGAGATTCAAATTATTACAATCGGAGATACTTCGAAAATCCTGATTTTTACCTGACCTCCCTCGGATGATACTCATTTGCTCGAAAACTGCTTATCGGAATACATATCTAAATACAGTTCTGAACTCGCAAAACAAACACGAATTCAGCGAGATACAAATTATTACAATCGGAGATACTTCGAAAATCTCGATTTTTACCTGACCTCCCTCAGAAGACACTCATTTTCTCGAAAACTACTTATCGCAGGACAAATCTAAATACAGTTCTGAACTCCCAAATAATGACCTCCCTCGGATGATACTCATTTTCTCGAAAACTACTTATCGCAGGACAGATCTAAATACAGTTCTGAATTCAGCGAGATAAAAATTATTACATTTGGAGATACTTCTAAAATCCCGATTTTTACCTGACCTCCCTCGGAAGATACTCATTTTCTCGAAAACTACTTATCGCAGGGCAAATCTAAATACAGTTCTGAACTCGCAAAACAAACACGAATTCAGAAAGATACAAATTATTACAATCGGAGATACTTCGAAAATCTCGATTTTTACCTGACCTCCCTCAGAAGATACTCATTTTCTCGAAAACTACTTATCGCAGGACAAATCTAAATACAGTTTTGAACTCGCAAAACAAGCCCGAATACAGCGAGATACTAATCATCACAATTGGAGATACTTCTAAAATCTCGATTTTTACCTGACCTCCCTCGGAAGATACTCATTTTCTCGAAAACTTCTTATCGCAGGACAAATCTAAATACAGTTCTGAACTCGCAAAACAAACACGAATTCAGCGAGATACTAATTATCATAATTGGAGATACTTCGAAAATCTCGATTTTTACCTGACCTCCCTCGGAAGATACTCATTTTCTCGAAAACTACTTATCGCAGGACAAATCTAAATACAGTTCTGAACTCGCAAAACAAGCCCGAATACAGCGAGATACAAATTATTACAATCGAAGATACTTCGAAAATAGCGATTTTTACCTGACCTCCCTCGGAAGATACTCATTTTCCCGAAAACTGTTTACCGCAGGACAAATCTAAATACAGTTCTGAACTCGCAAAACAAGCCCGAATTCAGCGAGATACACATCATTACATTCGGAGATACTTCGAAAATCCTGATTTTTAACTGAGCTCAATCGGAAGATACTCATTTTCTCGAAAACTACTTATCGCAGGACAAATCTAAATACAGTTCTGAACTCGCAAAACAAGCCCGAATACAGCGAGATGCAAATTATCACAATAGGAGATACTTCGAAAATCCTGATTTTTACCTGACCTCCCTCGGATGATACTCATTTTCTCGAAAACTGCTTATCGGATTACATATCTAAATACAGTTCTGAACTCGCAAAACAAACACGAATTCAGCCAGATACAAATTATTACAATCGGAGATACTTCGAAAATCTCGATTTTTACCTGACCTCCCTCGGAAGATACTCATTTTCTCGAAAACTTCTTATCGCAGGACAAATCTAAATACAGTTCTGAACTCGCAAAACAAACACGAATTCAGCGAGATACTAATTATCATAATTGGAGATACTTCGAAAATCTCGATTTTTACCTGACCTCCCTCGGAAGATACTCATTTTCTCGAAAACTACTTATCGCAGGACAAATCTAAATACAGTTCTGAACTCGCAAAACAAACCCGAATTCAGCGAGATACAAATTATTACAATCGAAGATACTTCGAAAATAGCGATTTTTACCTGACCTCCCTCGGAAGATACTCATTTTCCCGAAAACTGCTTACCGCAGGACAAATCTAAATACAGTTCTGAACTCGCAAAACCAGCCCGAATACAGTGAGATACAAATTATTACAATCGGAGATACTTCGAAAATCCCAATTTTTACCTGACCTCCCTCAGAAGATACTCATTTTCTCGAAAACTACTTATCGCAGGACATATCAAAATACAGTTCTGAACTCGCAAAACAAACACGAATTCAGCGAGATACTAATTATCATAATTGGAGATACTTCGAAAATCTCGATTTTTACCTGACCTCCCTCGGAAGATACTCATTTTCCCGAAAACTGCTTACCGCAGGACAAATCTAAATACAGTTCTGAACTCCCAAATAAGCCCGAATACAGCAAGATACAAATTATCACAATAGGAGATACATCGAAAATTCTGATTTTTACCTGACCTCCCTCGGATGATACTCATTTTCTCGGAAACTACTTATCGCAGGACAGATCTAAATACAGTTCTGAATTCAGCGAGATAAAAATTATTACATTTGGAGATACTTCTAAAATCCCGATTTTTACCTGACCTCCCTCGGAAGATACTCATTTTCTCGAAAACTACTTATCGCAGGGCAAATCTAAATACAGTTCTGAACTCGCAAAACAAACACGAATTCAGAAAGATACAAATTATTACAATCGGAGATACTTCGAAAATCCCGATTTTTACCTGACCTCCCTCAGAAGATACTCATTTTCTCGAAAACTACTTATCGCAGGATATATCTAAATACAGTTCTGAACTCCCAAAACAAACACGAATTCAGCGAGATTCTAATTATCACAATCGGAGATACTTCGAAAATCTCGATTTTTACCTGACCTCCCTCGGAAGATACTCATTTTCTCGAAAACTTCTTATCGCAGGACAAATCTAAATACAGTTCTGAACTCGCAAAACAAACACGAATTCAGCGAGATACTAATTATCATAATTGGAGATACTTCGAAAATCTCGATTTTTACCTGACCTCCCTCGGAAGATACTCATTTTCTCGAAAACTACTTATCGCAGGACAAATCTAAATACAGTTCTGAAATCGCAAAACTAGCCCGAATACAGCGAGATACAAATTATTACAATCGGAGATACTTCGAAAATCCCGATTTTTACCTGACCTCCCTCGGAAGATACTCATTTTCTCGAAAACTTCTTATAGCAGGACAAATCTAAATACAGTTCTGAACTCCCAAAACAAACACGAATTCAGCGAGATACTAATTATCACAATTGGAGACACTTCGAAAATCTCGATTATTACCTGAAATAACTCGGAAGGTACTCATTTTCTCGAAAACTACTTATCGCAGGAGAAATCTAAATACAGTTCTGAACTCGCAAAACAAGCCCGAATTCAGCGAGATACACATTATTACAATCGGAGATACTTCGAAAATCCTGATTTTTACCTGACCTCAATCGGAAGATACTCATTTTCTCAAAAACTACTTATCGCAGGACATATCTAAATACAGTTCTGAACTCCCAAAACAAACACGAATTCAGCGAGATACAAATTATTACAATCGGAAATACTTCGAAAATCCCGATTTTTACCTGACCTCCCTCGGAAGATACTCATTTTCTCGAAAACTATTTATCGCAGGACATATCTAAATACAGTTCTGAACTCGCAAAACAAACACGAATTCAGCGAGATACTAATTATTACAATCGGAAATACTTCGAAAATCCCGATTTTTACCTGACCTCCCTCGGAAGATACTCATTTTCTCGAAAACTACTTATCGCAGGACATATCTAAATACAGTTCTGAACTCGCAAAACAAACACGAATTCAGCGAGATACAAATTATTACAATCGGAGATACTTCGAAAAGCCCGATTTTTACCTGACCTCCCTCGGAAGATACTCATTTTCTCGAAAACTATTTATCGCAGGACATATCTAAATACAGTTCTGAACTCGCAAAACAAACACGAATTCAGCGAGATACTAATTATTACAATCGGAAATACTTCGAAAATCTCGATTTTTACCTGACCTCCCTCGGAAGATACTCATTTTCTCGAAAACTACTTATCGCACGACATATCTAAATACAGTTCTGAACTCGCAAAACAAACACGAATTCAGCGAGATACTAATTATTACAATCGGAAATACTTCGAAAATCCCGATTTTTAATTGACCTCCCTCGGAAGATACTCATTTTCTCGAAAACTACTTATCGCAGGACATATCTGAATACAGTTCTGAACTCGCAAAACAAACACGAATTCAGCGAGATACAAATTATTACAATCGGAGATACTTCGAAAAGCCCGATTTTTACCTGACCTATCTCGGAAGATACTCATTTTCTCGAAAACTACTTATCGCAGGACATATCTAAATACAGTTCTGAACTCGCAAAACAAACACGAATTCAGCGAGATACAAATTATTACAATCGGAGATACTTCGAAAAGCCCGATTTTTACCTGACCTCCCTCGGAAGATACTCATTTTCTCGAAAACTACTTATCGCACGACATATCTAAATACAGTTCTGAACTCGCAAAACAAACACGAATTCAGCGAGATACAAATTATTACAATCGGAGATACTTCGAAAATCACGATTTTTACCTGACCTCCCTCGGAAGATACTCATTTTCTCGAAAACTATTTATCGCAGGACATATCTAAATACAGTTCTGAACTCGCAAAACAAACACGAATTCAGCGAGATACTAATTATTACAATCGGAAATACTTCGAAAATCCCGATTTTTAATTGACCTCCCTCGGAAGATACTCATTTTCTCGAAAACTACTTATCGCAGGACATATCTGAATACAGTTCTGAACTCGCAAAACAAACACGAATTCAGCGAGATACTAATTATTACAATCGGAGATACTTCGAAAATCACGATTTTTACCTGACCTCCATCGGAAGATACTCATTTTCTCGAAAACTATTTATCGCAGGACATATCTAAATACAGTTCTGAACTCGCAAAACAAACACGAATTCAGCGAGATACTAATTATTACAATCGGAGATACTTCGAAAATTACGATTTTTACCTAAAATCCCTCGGAAGATACTCATTTTCTCGGAAACTACGTATCGCAGGACAAATCTAAATACAGTTCTGAACTCGCAAAACAAACACGAATTCAGCTAGATACAAATTATTACAATGGGAGATACTTCGAAAATCACGATTTTTACCTGACCTCCCTCGGAAGATACTCATTTTCTCGAAAACTACTTATCGCAGGACATATCTAAATACAGTTCTGAACTCGCAAAACAAACACGAATTCAGCGAGATACAAATTATTACAATCGGAGATACTTCGAAAATCACGATTTTTACCTGACCTCCATCGGAAGATACTCATTTTCTCGAAAACTATTTATCGCAGGACATATCTAAATACAGTTCTGAACTCGCAAAACAAACACGAATTCAGCGAGATACAAATTATTACAATCGGAGATACTTCGAAAATCCCGATTTTTACCTGACATCCATCGGAAGATACTCATTTTCTCGAAAACTACTTATCGCACGACATATCTAAATACAGTTCTGAACTCGCAAAACAAACACGAATTCAGCGAGATACTAATTATTACAATCGGAAATACTTCGAAAATCCCGATTTTTACCTGACCTCCCTCGGAAGATACTCATTTTCTCGAAAACTACTTATCGCAGGACATATCTAAATACAGTTCTGAACTCGCAAAACAAACACGAATTCAGCGAGATACTAATTATTACAATCGGAGATACTTCGAAAATCCCGATTTTTACCTGACCTCCCTCGGAAGATACTCATTTTCTCGAAAACTACTTATCGCAGGAAATATCTAAATACAGTTCTGAACTCGCAAAACAAACACGAATTCAGCGAGATACTAATTATTACAATCGGAGATACTTCGAAAATTACGATTTTTACCTAAAATCCCTCGGAAGATACTCATTTTCTCGGAAACTACTTATCGCAGGCCAAATCTAAATACAGTTCTGAACTCGCAAAACAAACACGAATTCAGCTAGATACAAATTATTACAATGGGAGATACTTCGAAAATCACGATTTTTACCTGACCTCCCTCGGAAGATACTCATTTTCTCGAAAACTATTTATCGCAGGACATATCTAAATACAGTTCTGAACTCGCAAAACAAACACGAATTCAGCGAGATACTAATTATTACAATCGGAGATACTTCGAAAATTACGATTTTTACCTAAAATCCCTCGGAAGATACTCATTTTCTCGGAAACTACTTATCGCAGGACATATCTGAATACAGTTCTGAACTCGCAAAACAAACACGAATTCAGCGAGATACTAATTATTACAATCGGAGATACTTCGAAAATCCCGACTTTTTACCTGACCTCCATCGGAAGATACTCATTTTCTCGAAAACTACTTATCGCACGACATATCTAAATACAGTTCTGAACTCGCAAAACAAACACGAATTCAGCGAGATACTAATTATTACAATCGGAAATACTTCGAAAATCCCGATTTTTACCTGACCTCCCTCGGAAGATACTCATTTTCTCGAAAACTATTTATCGCAGGACATATCTAAATACAGTTCTGAACTCGCAAAACAAACACGAATTCAGCGAGATACAAATTATTACAATCGGAGATACTTCGAAAATCACGATTTTTACCTGACCTCCATCGGAAGATACTCATTTTCTCGAAAACTATTTATCGCAGGACATATCTAAATACAGTTCTGAACTCGCAAAACAAACACGAATTCAACGAGATACAAATTATTACAATCGGAGATACTTCGAAAATCCCGATTTTTACCTGACCTCCCTCGGAAGATACTCATTTTCTCGAAAACTACTTATCGCACGACATATCTAAATACAGTTCTGAACTCGCAAAACAAACACGAATTCAGCGAGATACTAACTATTACAATCGGAAATACTTCGAAAATCCCGATTTTTACCTGACCTCCCTCGGAAGATACTCATTTTCTCGAAAACTATTTATCGCAGGACATATCTAAATACAGTTCTGAACTCGCAAAACCAACACGAATTCAGCGAGATACTAATTATTACAATCGGAGATACTTCGAAAATTACGATTTTTACCTAAAATCCCTCGGAAGATACTCATTTTCTCGGAAACTACTTATCGCAGGACAAATCTAAATACAGTTCTGAACTCGCAAAACAAACACGAATTCAGCTAGATACAAATTATTACAATGGGAGATACTTCGAAAATCACGATTTTTACCTGACCTCCCTCGGAAGATACTCATTTTCTCGAAAACTACTTATCGCAGGACATATCTAAATACAGTTCTGAACTCGCAAAACAAACACGAATTCAGCGAGATACAAATTATTACAATCGGAGATACTTCGAAAATCACGATTTTTACCTGACCTCCATCGGAAGATACTCATTTTCTCGAAAACTATTTATCGCAGGACATATCTAAATACAGTTCTGAACTCGCAAAACAAACACGAATTCAGCGAGATACAAACTATTACAATCGGAGATACTTCGAAAATTACGATTTTTACCTAAAATCCCTCGGAAGATACTCATTTTCTCGGAAACTACTTATCGCAGGCCAAATGTAAATACAGTTCTGAACTCGCAAAACAAACACGAATTCAGCTAGATACAAATTATTACAATGGGAGATACTTCGAAAATCACGATTTTTACCTGACCTCCATCGGAAGATACTCATTTTCTCGAAAACTATTTATCGCAGGACATATCTAAATACAGTTCTGAACTCGCAAAATAAACACGAATTCAGTGAGATACAAATTATTACAATCGGAGATACTTCGGAAATCCCGATTTTTACCTGACCTCCATCGGAAGATACTCATTTTCTCGAAAACTGCTTATCGCACGACATATCTAAATACAGTTCTGAACTCGCAAAACAAACACGAATTCAGCGAGATACTAATTATTACAATCGGAAATACTTCGAAAATCCCGATTTTTACCTGACCTCCCTCGGAAGATACTCATTTTCTCGAAAACTACTTATCGCAGGACATATCTAAATACAGTTCTGAACTCGCAAAACAAACACGAATTCAGCGAGATACTAATTATTACAATCGGAGATACTTCGAAAATTACGATTTTTACCTAAAATCCCTCGGAAGATACTCATTTTCTCGGAAACTACTTATCGCAGGACAAATCTAAATACAGTTCTGAACTCGCAAAACAAACACGAATTCAGATAGATACAAATTATTACAATGGGAGATACTTCGAAAATCACGATTTTTACCTGACCTCCCTCGGAAGATACTCATTTTCTCGAAAACTATTTATCGCAGGACATATCTAAATACAGTTCTGAACTCGCAAAACAAACACGAATTCAGCGAGATACTAATTATTACAATCGGAGATACTTCGAAAATTACGATTTTTACCTAAAATCCCTCGGAAGATACTCATTTTCTCGGAAACTACTTATCGCAGGACATATCTGAATACAGTTCTGAACTCGCAAAACAAACACGAATTCAGCGAGATACTAATTATTACAATCGGAGATACTTCGAAAATCACGATTTTTACCTGACCTCCATCGGAAGATACTCATTTTCTCGAAAACTACTTATCGCACGACATATCTAAATACAGTTCTGAACTCGCAAAACAAACACGAATTCAGCGAGATACTAATTATTACAATCGGAAATACTTCGAAAATCCCGATTTTTACCTGACCTCCCTCGGAAGATACTCATTTTCTCGAAAACTATTTATCGCAGGACATATCTAAATACAGTTCTGAACTCGCAAAACCAACACGAATTCAGCGAGATACTAATTATTACAATCGGAGATACTTCGAAAATTACGATTTTTACCTAAAATCCCTCGGAAGATACTCATTTTCTCGGAAACTACTTATCGCAGGACAAATCTAAATACAGTTCTGAACTCGCAAAACAAACACGAATTCAGCTAGATACAAATTATTACAATGGGAGATACTTCGAAAATCACGATTTTTACCTGACCTCCCTCGGAAGATACTCATTTTCTCGAAAACTACTTATCGCAGGACATATCTAAATACAGTTCTGAACTCGCAAAACAAACACGAATTCAGCGAGATACTAATTATTACAATCGGAAATACTTCGAAAATCCCGATTTTTACCTGACCTCCCTCGGAAGATACTCATTTTCTCGAAAACTACTTATCGCAGGACATATCTAAATACAGTTCTGAACTCGCAAAACAAACACGAATTCAGCGAGATACTAATTATTACAATCGGAGATACTTCGAAAATTACGATTTTTACCTAAAATCCCTCGGAAGATACTCATTTTCTCGGAAACTACTTATCGCAGGACAAATCTAAATACAGTTCTGAACTCGCAAAACAAACACGAATTCAGATAGATACAAATTATTACAATGGGAGATACTTCGAAAATCACGATTTTTACCTGACCTCCATCGGAAGATACTCATTTTCTCGAAAACTATTTATCGCAGGACATATCTAAATACAGTTCTGAACTCGCAAAATAAACACGAATTCAGCGAGATACAAATTATTACAATCGGAGATACTTCGGAAATCCCGATTTTTACCTGACCTCCATCGGAAGATACTCATTTTCTCGAAAACTACTTATCGCACGACATATCTAAATACAGTTCTGAACTCGCAAAACAAACACGAATTCAGCGAGATACTAATTATTACAATCGGAAATACTTCGAAAATCCCGATTTTTACCTGACCTCCCTCGGAAGATACTCATTTTCTCGAAAACTACTTATCGCAGGACATATCTAAATACAGTTCTGAACTCGCAAAACAAACACGAATTCAGCGAGATACTAATTATTACAATCGGAGATACTTCGAAAATTACGATTTTTACCTAAAATCCCTCGGAAGATACTCATTTTCTCGGAAACTACTTATCGCAGGACAAATCTAAATACAGTTCTGAACTCGCAAAACAAACACGAATTCAGATAGATACAAATTATTACAATGGGAGATACTTCGAAAATCACGATTTTTACCTGACCTCCCTCGGAAGATACTCATTTTCTCGAAAACTATTTATCGCAGGACATATCTAAATACAGTTCTGAACTCGCAAAACAAACACGAATTCAGCGAGATACTAATTATTACAATCGGAGATACTTCGAAAATTACGATTTTTACCTAAAATCCCTCGGAAGATACTCATTTTCTCGGAAACTACTTATCGCAGGACATATCTGAATACAGTTCTGAACTCGCAAAACAAACACGAATTCAGCGAGATACTAATTATTACAATCGGAGATACTTCGAAAATCACGATTTTTACCTGACCTCCATCGGAAGATACTCATTTTCTCGAAAACTACTTATCGCACGACATATCTAAATACAGTTCTGAACTCGCAAAACAAACACGAATTCAGCGAGATACTAATTATTACAATCGGAAATACTTCGAAAATCCCGATTTTTACCTGACCTCCCTCGGAAGATACTCATTTTCTCGAAAACTATTTATCGCAGGACATATCTAAATACAGTTCTGAACTCGCAAAACAAACACGAATTCAGCGAGATACAAATTATTACAATCGGAGATACTTCGAAAATCACGATTTTTACCTGACCTCCATCGGAAGATACTCATTTTCTCGAAAACTATTTATCGCAGGACATATCTAAATACAGTTCTGAACTCGCAAAACAAACACGAATTCAACGAGATACAAATTATTACAATCGGAGATACTTCGAAAATCCCGATTTTTACCTGACCTCCCTCGGAAGATACTCATTTTCTCGAAAACTACTTATCGCACGACATATCTAAATACAGTCCTGAACTCGCAAAACAAACACGAATTCAGCGAGATACTAATTATTACAATCGGAAATACTTCGAAAATCCCGATTTTTACCCGACCTCCCTCGGAAGATACTCATTTTCTCGAAAACTACTTATCGCAGGACATATCTAAATACAGTTCTGAACTCGCAAAACAAACACGAAATCAGCGAGATACAAATTATTACAATCGGAGATACTTCGAAAATCCCGATTTTTAAATGACCTCCCTCGGAAGATACTCATTTTCTCGAAAACTACTTATCGCACGACATATCTAAATACAGTTCTGAACTCGCAAAACAAACACGAATTCAGCGAGATACTAACTATTACAATCGGAAATACTTCGAAAATCCCGATTTTTACCTGACCTCCCTCGGAAGATACTCATTTTCTCGAAAACTATTTATCGCAGGACATATCTAAATACAGTTCTGAACTCGCAAAACCAACACGAATTCAGCGAGATACAAATTATTACAATCGGAGATACTTCGAAAATCCCGATTTTTACCTGACCTCCCTCGGAAGATACTCATTTTCTCGAAAACTACTTATCGCACGACATATCTAAATACAGTTCTGAACTCGCAAAACAAACACGAATTCAGCTAGATACAAATTATTACAATCGGAGATACTTCGAAAATCCCGATTTTTACCTGACCTCCCTCGGAAGATACTCATTTTCTCGAAAACTATTTATCGCAGGACATATCTAAATACAGCTCTGAACTCGCAAAACAAACACGAATTCAGCGAGATACTAATTATTACAATCGGAGATACTTCGAAAATCACGATTTTTACCTGACCTCCATCGGAAGATACTCATTTTCTCGAAAACTATTTATCGCAGGACATATCTAAATACAGTTCTGAACTCGCAAAACAAACACGAATTCAGCGAGATACTAATTATTACAATCGGAGATACTTCGAAAATTACGATTTTTACCTAAAATCCCTCGGAAAATACTCATTTTCTCGGAAACTACTTATCTCAGAACAAATCTAAATACAGTTCTGAACTCGCAAAACAAACACGAATTCAGCTAGATACAAATTATTACAATGGGAGATACTTCGAAAATCACGATTTTTACCTGACCTCCCTCGGAAGATACTCATTTTCTCGAAAACTACTTATCGCAGGACATATCTAAATACAGTTCTGAACTCGCAAAACAAACACGAATTCAGCGAGATACAAATTATTACAATCGGAGATACTTCGAAAATCCCGATTTTTACCTGACCTCCCTCGGAAGATACTCATTTTCTCGAAAACTACTTATCGCACGACATATCTAAATACAGTTCTGAACTCGCAAAACAAACACGAAATCAGCGAGATACAAATTATTACAATCGGAGATACTTCGAAAATCCCGATTTTTACCTGACCTCCCTCGGAAGATACTCATTTTCTCGAAAACTACTTATCGCACGACATATCTAAATACAGTTCTGAACTCGCAAAACAAACACGAATTCAGCGAGATACTAACTATTACAATCGGAAATACTTCGAAAATCCCGATTTTTACCTGACCTCCCTCGGAAGATACTCATTTTCTCGAAAACTATTTATCGCAGGACATATCTAAATACAGTTCTGAACTCGCAAAACCAACACGAATTCAGCGAGATACAAATTATTACAATCGGAGATACTTCGAAAATCCCGATTTTTACCTGACCTCCCTCGGAAGATACTCATTTTCTCGAAAACTACTTATAGCACGACATATCTAAATACAGTTCTGAACTCGCAAAACAAACACGAATTCAGCGAGATACAAATTATTACAATCGGAGATACTTCGAAAATCCCGATTTTTACCTGACCTCCCTCGGAAGATACTCATTTTCTCGAAAACTATTTATCGCAGGACATATCTAAATACAGCTCTGAACTCGCAAAACAAACACGAATTCAGCGAGATACTAATTATTACAATCGGAAATACTTCGAAAATCCCGATTTTTAATTGACCTCCCTCATAAGATACTCATTTTCTCGAAAACTACTTATCGCAGGACATATCTGAATACAGTTCTGAACTCGCAAAACAAACACGAATTCAGCGAGATACTAATTATTACAATCGGAGATACTTCGAAAATCACGATTTTTACCTGACCTCCATCGGAAGATACTCATTTTCTCGAAAACTATTTATCGCAGGACATATCTAAATACAGTTCTGAACTCGCAAAACAAACACGAATTCAGCGAGATACTAATTATTACAATCGGAGATACTTCGAAAATTACGATTTTTACCTAAAATCCCTCGGAAAATACTCATTTTCTCGGAAACTACTTATCTCAGAACAAATCTAAATACAGTTCTGAACTCGCAAAACAAACACGAATTCAGCTAGATACAAATTATTACAATGGGAGATACTTCGAAAATCACGATTTTTACCTGACCTCCCTCGGAAGATACTCATTTTCTCGAAAACTACTTATCGCAGGACATATCTAAATACAGTTCTGAACTCGCAAAACAAACACGAATTCAGCGAGATACAAATTATTACAATCGGAGATACTTCGAAAATCACGATTTTTACCTGACCTAAATCGGAAGATACTCATTTTCTCGAAAACTATTTATCGCAGGACATATCTAAATACAGTTCTGAACTCGCAAAACAAACACGAATTCAACGAGATACAAATTATTACAATCGGAGATGCTTCTAAAATCCCGATTTTTACCTGACCTCCCTCGGAAGATACTCATTTTCTCGAAAACTACTTATCGCACGACATATCTAAATACAGTTCTGAACTCGCAAAACAAACACGAATTCAGCGAGATACTAATTATTACAATCGGAAATACTTCGAAAATCCCGATTTTTACCTGACCTCCCTCGGAAGATACTCATTTTCTCGAAAACTACTTATCGCAGGACATATCTAAATACAGTTCTGAACTCGCAAAACAAACACGAATTCAGCGAGATACTAATTATTACAATCGGAGATACTTCGAAAATTACGATTTTTACCTAAAATCCCTCGGAAGATACTCATTTTCTCGGAAACTACTTATCTCAGAACAAATCTAAATACAGTTCTGAACTCGCAAAACAAACACGAATTCAGCTAGATACAAATTATTACAATGGGAAATACTTCGAAAATCACGATTTTTACCTGACCTCCCTCGGAAGATACTCATTTTCTCGAAAACTACTTATCGCAGGACATATCTAAATACAGTTCTGAACTCGCAAAACAAACACGAATTCAGCGAGATACAAATTATTACAATCGGAGATACTTCGAAAATCACGATTTTTACCTGACCTAAATCGGAAGATACTCATTTTCTCGAAAACTATTTATCGCAGGACATATCTAAATACAGTTCTGAACTCGCAAAACAAACACGAATTCAGCGAGATACTAATTATTACAATCGGAAATACTTCGAAAATCCCGATTTTTACCTGACCTCCCTCGGAAGATACTCATTTTCTCGAAAACTACTTATCGCAGGACATATCTAAATACAGTTCTGAACTCGCAAAACAAACACGAATTCAGCGAGATACTAATTATTACAATCGGAGATACTTCGAAAATTACGATTTTTACCTAAAATCCCTCGGAAGATACTCATTTTCTCGGAAACTACTTATCGCAGGACAAATCTAAATACAGTTCTGAACTCGCAAAACAAACACGAATTCAGCTAGATACAAATTATTACAATCGGAGATACTTCGAAAATCCCGATTTTTACCTGACCTCCCTCGGAAGATACTCATTTTCTCGAAAACTACTTATCGCACGACATATCTAAATACAGTTCTGAACTCGCAAAACAAACACAAATTCAGCGAGATACTAATTATTACAATCGGAAATACTTCGAAAATCCCGATTTTTACCTGACCTCCCTCAGAAGATACTCATTTTCTCGAAAACTATTTATCGCAGGACATATCTAAATACAGTTCTGAACTCGCAAAACCAACACGAATTCAGAGAGATACAAATTATTACAATCGGAGATACTTCGAAAATCCCGATTTTTACCTGACCTCCCTCGGAAGATACTCATTTTCTCGAAAACTACTTATCGCACGACATATCTAAATACAGTTCTGAACTCGCAAAACAAACACGAATTCAGCGAGATACAAATTATTACAATCGGAGATACTTCGAAAATCACGATTTTTACCTGACCTCCCTCGGAAGATACTCATTTTCTCGAAAACTATTTATCGCAGGACATATCTAAATACAGTTCTGAACTCGCAAAACCAACACGAATTCAGCGAGATACTAATTATTACAATCGGAGATACTTCGAAAATTACGATTTTTACCTAAAATCCCTCGGAAGATACTCATTTTCTCGGAAACTACTTATCGCAGGACAAATCTAAATACAGTTCTGAACTCGCAAAACAAACACGAATTCAGCTAGATACAAATTATTACAATGGGAGATACTTCGAAAATCACGATTTTTACCTGACCTCCCTCGGAAGATACTCATTTTCTCGAAAACTACTTATCGCAGGACATATCTAAATACAGTTCTGAACTCGCAAAACAAACACGAATTCAGCGAGATACTAATTATTACAATCGGAAATACTTCGAAAATCCCGATTTTTAATTGACCTCCCTCATAAGATACTCATTTTCTCGAAAACTACTTATCGCAGGACATATCTGAATACAGTTCTGAACTCGCAAAACAAACACGAATTCAGCGAGATACTAATTATTACAATCGGAGATACTTCGAAAATCACGATTTTTACCTAAAATCCCTCGGAAGATACTCATTTTCTCGGAAACTACTTACCGCAGGACATATCTAAATACAGTTCTGAACTCGCAAAACAAACACGAATTCAGCGAGATACAAATTATTACAATCGGAGATACTTCGAAAATCTCGATTTTTACCTGACCTCCCTCGGAAGATACTCATTTTCTCGAAAACTACTTATCGCACGACATATCTAAATACAGTTCTGAACTCGCAAAACAAACACGAATTCAGCGAGATACTAATTATTACAATCGGAAATACTTCGAAAATCCCGATATTTACCTGACCTCCCTCGGAAGATACTCATTTTCTCGAAAACTATTTATCGCAGGACATATCTAAATACAGTTCTGAACTCGCAAAACAAACACGAATTCAGCGAGATACAAATTATTACAATCGGAGATACTTCGAAAATCACGATTTTTACCTGACCTCCCTCGGAAGATACTCATTTTCTCGAAAACTATTTATCGCAGGACATATCTAAATACAGTTCTGAACTCGCAAAACAAACACGAATTCAGCGAGATACTAATTATTACAATCGGAAATACTTCGAAAATCCCGATTTTTAATTGACCTCCCTCGGAAGATACTCATTTTCTCGAAAACTACTTATCGCAGGACATATCCGAATACAGTTCTGAACTCGCAAAACAAACACGAATTCAGCGAGATACTAATTATTACAATCGGAAATACTTCGAAAATCCCGATTTTTAATTGACCTCCCTCATAAGATACTCATTTTCTCGAAAACTACTTATCGCAGGACATATCTGAATACAGTTCTGAACTCGCAAAACAAACACGAATTCAGCGAGATACTAATTATTACAATCGGAGATACTTCGAAAATCACGATTTTTACCTGACCTCCATCGGAAGATACTCATTTTCTCGAAAACTATTTATCGCAGGACATATCTAAATACAGTTCTGAACTCGCAAAACAAACACGAATTCAGCGAGATACTAATTATTACAATCGGAGATACTTCGAAAATCACGATTTTTACCTGACCTCCCTCGGAAGATACTCATTTTCTCGAAAACTACTTATCGCAGGACATATATAAATACAGTTCTGAACTCGCAAAACAAACACGAATTCAGCGAGATACAAATTATTACAATCGGAGATACTTCGAAAATCACGATTTTTACCTGACCTCCATCGGAAGATACTCATTTTCTCGAAAACTATTTATCGCAGGACATATCTAAATACAGTTCTGAACTCGCAAAACAATCACGAATTCAACGAGATACAAATTATTACAATCGGAGATGTTTCGAAAATCCCGATTTTTACCTGACCTCCCTCGGAAGATACTCATTTTCTCGAAAACTACTTATCGCACGACATATCTAAATACAGTTCTGAACTCGCAAAACAAACACGAATTCAGCGAGATACTAATTATTACAATCGGAAATACTTCGAAAATCCCGATTTTTACCTGACCTCCCTCGGAAGATACTCATTTTCTCGAAAACTACTTATCGCAGGACATATCTAAATACAGTTCTGAACTCGCAAAACAAACACGAATTCAGCGAGATACTAATTATTACAATCGGAGATACTTCGAAAATTACGATTTTTACCTAAAATCCCTCGGCGGATACTCATTTTCTCGGAAACTACTTATCGCAGGACAAATCTAAATACAGTTCTGAACTCGCAAAACAAACACGAATTCAGCTAGATACAAATTATTACAATGGGAGGTACTTCGAAAATCACGATTTTTACCTGACCTCCCTCGGAAGATACTCATTTTCTCGAAAGCTGTTTATCGCAAGACATATCTAAATACAGTTCTGAACTCGCAAAACAAACACGAATTCAGCGAGATACAAATTATTACAATCGGAGATACTTCGAAAATCCCGATTTTTACCTGACCTCCCTCGGAAGATACTCATTTTCTCGAAAACTACTTATCGCACGACATATCTAAATACAGTTCTGAACTCGCAAAACAAACACGAATTCAGCGAGATACTAATTATTACAATCGGAAATACTTCGAAAATCCCGATTTTTACCTGACCTCCCTCGGAAGATACTCATTTTCTCGAAAACTATTTATCGCAGGACATATCTAAATACAGTTCTGAACTCGCAAAACCAACACGAATTCAGCGAGATACAAATTATTACAATCGGAGATACTTCGAAAATCCCGATTTTTACCTGACCTCCCTCGGAAGATACTCATTTTCTCGAAAACTGCTTATCGCACGACATATCTAAATACAGTTCTGAACTCGCAAAACAAACACGAATTCAGCGAGATACAAATTATTACAATCGGAGATACTTCGAAAATCACGATTTTTACCTGACCTCCCTCGGAAGATACTCATTTTCTCGAAAACTATTTATCGCAGGACATATCTAAATACAGTTCTGAACTCGCAAAACAAACACGAATTCAGCGAGATACTAATTATTACAATCGGAAATACTTCGAAAATCCCGATTTTTAATTGACCTCCCTCGGAAGATACTCATTTTCTCGAAAACTACTTATCGCAGGACATATCTGAATACAGTTCTGAACTCGCAAAACAAACACGAATTCAGCGAGATACTAATTATTAAAATCGGAGATACTTCGAAAATCACGATTTTTACCTGACCTCCATCGGAAGATACTCATTTTCTCGAAAACTGTTTATCGCAGGACATATCTAAATACAGTTCTGAACTCGCAAAACAAACACGAATTCAGCGAGATACTAATTATTACAATCGGAGATACTTCGAAAATTACGATTTTTACCTAAAATCCCTCGGAAGATACTCATTTTCTCGGAAACTACTTATCGCAGGACAAATCTAAATACAGTTCTGAACTCGCAAAACAAACACGAATTCAGCTAGATACAAATTATTACAATGGGAGATAATTCGAAAATCACGATTTTTACCTGACCTCCCTCGGAAGATACTCATTTTCTCGAAAACTACTTATCGCACGACATATCTAAATACAGTTCTGAACTCGCAAAACAAACACGAATTCAGCGAGATACAAATTATTACAATCGGAGATACTTCGAAAATCACGATTTTTACCTGACCTCCATCGGAAGATACTCATTTTCTCGAAAACTATTTATCGCAGGACATATCTAAATACAGTTCTGAACTCGCAAAACAAACACGAATTCAACGAGATACAAATTATTACAATCGGAGATGCTTCTAAAATCCCGATTTTTACCTGACCTCCCTCGGAAGATACTCATTTTCTCGAAAACTACTTATCGCACGACATATCTAAATACAGTTCTGAACTCGCAAAACAAACACGAATTCAGCGAGATACTAATTATTACAATCGGAAATACTTCGAAAATCCCGATTTTTACCTGACCTCCCTCGGAAGATACTCATTTTCTCGAAAACTACTTATCGCAGGACATATCTAAATACAGTTCTGAACTCGCAAAACAAACACGAATTCAGCGAGATACTAATTATTACAATCGGAAATACTTCGAAAATTACGATTTTTACCTAAAATCCCTCGGAAGATACTCATTTTCTCGGAAACTACTTATCGCAGGACAAATCTAAATACAGTTCTGAACTCGCAAAACAAACACGAATTCAGCTAGATACAAATTATCACAATGGGAGATACTTCGAAAATCACGATTTTTACCTGACCTCCCTCGGAAGATACTCATTTTCTCGAAAGCTATTTATCACAGGACATATCTAAATACAGTTCTGAACTCGCAAAACAAACACGAATTCAGCGAGATACTAATTATTACAATCGGAAATACTTCGAAAATCCCGATTTTTACCTGACCTCCCTCGGAAGATACTCATTTTCTCGAAAACTACTTATCGCAGGACATATCTAAATACAGTTCTGAACTCGCAAAACAAACACGAATTCAGCGAGATACTAATTATTACAATCGGAGATACTTCGAAAATTACGATTTTTACCTAAAATCCCTCGGAAGATACTCATTTTCTCGGAAACTACTTATCGCAGGACAAATCTAAATACAGTTCTGAACTCGCAAAACAAACACGAATTCAGCTAGATACAAATTATTACAATGGGAGATACTTCGAAAATCACGATTTTTACCTGACCTCCATCGGAAGATACTCATTTTCTCGAAAACTATTTATCGCAGGACATATCTAAATACAGTTCTGAACTCGCAAAACAAACACGAATTCAACGAGATACAAATTATTACAATCGGAGATACTTCGAAAATCCCGATTTTTACCTGACCTCCCTCGGAAGATACTCATTTTCTCGAAAACTACTTATCGCACGACATATCTAAATACAGTTCTGAACTCGCAAAACAAACACGAATTCAGCGAGATACTAATTATTACAATCGGAAATACTTCGAAAATCCCGATTTTTACCTGACCTCCCTCGGAAGATACTCATTTTCTCGAAAACTATTTATCGCAGGACATATCTAAATACAGTTCTGAACTCGCAAAACCAACACGAATTCAGCGAGATACAAATTATTACAATCGGAGATACTTCGAAAATCCCGATTTTTACCTGACCTCCCTCGGAAGATACTCATTTTCTCGAAAACTGCTTATCGCACGACATATCTAAATACAGTTCTGAACTCGCAAAACAAACACGAATTCAGCGAGATACAAATTATTACAATCGGAGATACATCGAAAATCACGATTTTTACCTGACCTCCCTCGGAAGATACTCATTTTCTCGAAAACTATTTATCGCAGGACATATCTAAATACAGTTCTGAACTCGCAAAACAAACACGAATTCAGCGAGATACTAATTATTAAAATCGGAAATACTTCGAAAATCACGATTTTTACCTGACCTCCCTCGGAAGATACTCATTTTCTCGAAAACTACTTATCGCAGGACATATCTAAATACAGTTCTGAACTCGCAAAACAAACACGAATTCAGCGAGATACTAATTATTACAATCGGAGATACTTCGAAAATTACGATTTGTACCTAAAATCCCTCGGAAGATACTCATTTTCTCGGAAACTACTTATCGCAGGACAAATCTAAATACAGTTCTGAACTCGCAAAACAAACACGAATTCAGCTAGATACAAATTATTACAATGGGAGATACTTCGAAAATCACGATTTTTACCTGACCTCCCTCGGAAGATACTCATTTTCTCGAAAACTATTTATCTCAGGACATATCTAAATACAGTTCTGAACTCGCAAAACAAACACGAATTCAACGAGATACAAATTATTACAATCGGAGATACTTCGAAAATCCCGATTTTTACCTGACCTCCCTCGGAAGATACTCATTTTCTCGAAAACTACTTATCGCACGACATATCTAAATACAGTTCTGAACTCGCAAAACAAACACGAATTCAGCGAGATACTAATTATTACAATCGGAAATACTTCGAAAATCCCGATTTTTACCTGACCTCCCTCGGAAGATACTCATTTTCTCGAAAACTACTTATCGCAGGACATATCTAAATACAGTTCTGAACTCGCAAAACAAACACGAATTCAGCGAGATACTAATTATTACAATCGGACATACTTCGAAAATTACGATTTTTACTTAAAATCCCTCGGAAGATACTCATTTTCTCGGAAACTACTTATCGCAGGACAAATTTAAATACAGTTCTGAACTCGCAAAACAAACACGAATTCAGCTAGATACAAATTATTACAATGGGAGATACTTCGAAAATCACGATTTTTACCTGACCTCCCTCGGAAGATACTCATTTTCTCGAAAACTATTTATCGCAGTACATATCTAAATACAGTTCTGAACTCGCAAAACAAACACGAATTCAGCGAGATACTAATTATTACAATCGGAAATACTTCGAAAATCCCGATTTTTGCCTGACCTCCCTCGGAAGATACTCATTTTCTCGAAAACTATTTATCGCAGGACATATCTAAATACAGTTCTGAACTCGCAAAACCAACACGAATTCAGCGAGATACAAATTATTACAATCGGAGATACTTCGAAAATCCCGATTTTTACCTGACCTCCCTCGGAAGATACTCATTTTCTCGAAAACTACTTATCGCACGACATATCTAAATACAGTCCTGAACTCGCAAAACAAACACGAATTCAGCGAGATACAAATTATTACAATCGGAGATACTTCGAAAATCCCGATTTTTACCTGACCTCCCTCGGAAGATACTCATTTTCTCGAAAACTATTTATCGCAGGACATATCTAAATACAGTTCTGAACTCACAAAACAAACACGAATTCAGCGAGATACTAATTATTACAATCGGAAATACTTCGAAAATCCCGATTTTTAATTGACCTCCCTCATAAGATACTCATTTTCTCGAAAACTACTTATCGCAGGACATATGTAAATACAGTTCTGAACTCGCAAAACAAACATGAATTCAGCGAGATACTAATTATTACAATCGGACATACTTCGAAAATTACGATTTTTACTTAAAATCCCTCGGAAGATACTCATTTTCTCGGAAACTACTTATCGCAGGACAAATTTAAATACAGTTCTGAACTCGCAAAACAAACACGAATTCAGCTAGATACAAATTATTACAATGGGAGATACTTCGAAAATCACGATTTTTACCTGACCTCCCTCGGAAGATACTCATTTTCTCGAAAACTATTTATCGCAGTACATATCTAAATACAGTTCTGAACTCGCAAAACAAACACGAATTCAGCGAGATACAAATTATTACAATCGGAAATACTTCGAAAATCCCGATTTTTACCTGACCTCCCTCGGAAGATACTCATTTTCTCGAAAACTACTTATCGCACGACATATGTAAATACAGTTCTGAACTCGCAAAACAAACATGAATTCAGCGAGATACTAATTATTACAATCGGAAATACTTCGAAAATCCCGATTTTTGCCTGACCTCCCTCGGAAGATACTCATTTTCTCGAAAACTATTTATCGCAGGACATATCTAAATACAGTTCTGAACTCGCAAAACCAACACGAATTCAGCGAGATACAAATTATTACAATCGGAGATACTTCGAAAATCCCGATTTTTACCTGACCTCCCTCGGAAGATACTCATTTTCTCGAAAACTACTTATCGCACGACATATCTAAATACAGTCCTGAACTCGCAAAACAAACACGAATTCAGCGAGATACAAATTATTACAATCGGAGATACTTCGAAAATCCCGATTTTTACCTGACCTCCCTCGGAAGATACTCATTTTCTCGAAAACTATTTATCGCAGGACATATCTAAATACAGTTCTGAACTCACAAAACAAACACGAATTCAGCGAGATACTAATTATTACAATCGGAAATACTTCGAAAATCCCGATTTTTAATTGACCTCCCTCATAAGATACTCATTTTCTCGAAAACTACTTATCGCAGGACATATGTAAATACAGTTCTGAACTCGCAAAACAAACATGAATTCAGCGAGATACTAATTATTACAATCGGACATACTTCGAAAATTACGATTTTTACTTAAAATCCCTCGGAAGATACTCATTTTCTCGGAAACTACTTATCGCAGGACAAATTTAAATACAGTTCTGAACTCGCAAAACAAACACGAATTCAGCTAGATACAAATTATTACAATGGGAGATACTTCGAAAATCACGATTTTTACCTGACCTCCCTCGGAAGATACTCATTTTCTCGAAAACTATTTATCGCAGTACATATCTAAATACAGTTCTGAACTCGCAAAACAAACACGAATTCAGCGAGATACAAATTATTACAATCGGAAATACTTCGAAAATCCCGATTTTTACCTGACCTCCCTCGGAAGATACTCATTTTCTCGAAAACTACTTATCGCACGACATATGTAAATACAGTTCTGAACTCGCAAAACAAACATGAATTCAGCGAGATACTAATTATTACAATCGGAAATACTTCGAAAATCCCGATTTTTGCCTGACCTCCCTCGGAAGATACTCATTTTCTCGAAAACTATTTATCGCAGGACATATCTAAATACAGTTCTGAACTCGCAAAACCAACACGAATTCAGCGAGATACAAATTATTACAATCGGAGATACTTCGAAAATCCCGATTTTTACCTGACCTCCCTCGGAAGATACTCATTTTCTCGAAAACTACTTATCGCACGACATATCTAAATACAGTCCTGAACTCGCAAAACAAACACGAATTCAGCGAGATACAAATTATTACAATCGGAGATACTTCGAAAATCCCGATTTTTACCTGACCTCCCTCGGAAGATACTCATTTTCTCGAAAACTATTTATCGCAGGACATATCTAAATACAGTTCTGAACTCGCAAAACAAACACGAATTCAGCGAGATACTAATTATTACAATGGGAGGTACTTCGAAAATCACGATTTTTACCTGACCTCCCTCGGAAGATACTCATTTTCTCGAAAGCTATTTATCGCAGGACATATCTAAATACAGTTCTGAACTCGCAAAACAAACACGAATTCAGCGAGATACTAATTATTACAATCGGAAATACTTCGAAAATCCCGATTTTTAATTGACCTCCCTCGGAAGATACTCATTTTCTCGAAAACTACTTATCGCAGGACATATCTGAATACAGTTCTGAACTCGCAAAACAAACACGAATTCAGCGAGATACTAATTATTAAAATCGGAGATACTTCGAAAATCACGATTTTTACCTGACCTCCATCGGAAGATACTCATTTTCTCGAAAACTGTTTATCGCAGGACATATCTAAATACAGTTCTGAACTCGCAAAACAAACACGAATTCAGCGAGATACTAATTATTACAATCGGAGATACTTCGAAAATTACGATTTTTACCTAAAATCCCTCGGAAGATACTCATTTTCTCGGAAACTACTTATCGCAGGACAAATCTAAATACAGTTCTGAACTCGCAAAACAAACACGAATTCAGCTAGATACAAATTATTACAATCGGAGATACTTCGAAAATCCCGATTTTTACCTGACCTCCCTCGGAAGATACTCATTTTCTCGAAAACTGCTTATCGCACGACATATCTAAATACAGTTCTGAACTCGCAAAACAAACACGAATTCAGCGAGATACAAATTATTACAATCGGAGATACATCGAAAATCACGATTTTTACCTGACCTCCCTCGGAAGATACTCATTTTCTCGAAAACTATTTATCGCAGGACATATCTAAATACAGTTCTGAACTCGCAAAACAAACACGAATTCAGCGAGATACTAATTATTAAAATCGGAAATACTTCGAAAATCACGATTTTTACCTGACCTCCCTCGGAAGATACTCATTTTCTCGAAAACTACTTATCGCAGGACATATCTAAATACAGTTCTGAACTCGCAAAACAAACACGAATTCAGCGAGATACTAATTATTACAATCGGAGATACTTCGAAAATTACGATTTGTACCTAAAATCCCTCGGAAGATACTCATTTTCTCGGAAACTACTTATCGCAGGACAAATCTAAATACAGTTCTGAACTCGCAAAACAAACACGAATTCAGCTAGATACAAATTATTACAATGGGAGATACTTCGAAAATCACGATTTTTACCTGACCTCCCTCGGAAGATACTCATTTTCTCGAAAACTATTTATCTCAGGACATATCTAAATACAGTTCTGAACTCGCAAAATAAACACGAATTCAGCGAGGTACAAATTATTACAATCGGAGATACTTCGAAAATCAAGATTTTTACCTGACCTCCATCGGAAGATACTCATTTTCTCGAAAACTATTTATCGCAGGACATATCTAAATACAGTTCTGAACTCGCAAAACAAACACGAATTCAACGAGATACAAATTATTACAATCGGAGATACTTCGAAAATCCCGATTTTTACCTGATCTCCCTCGGAAGATACTCATTTTCTCGAAAACTACTTATCGCACGACATATCTAAATACAGTTCTGAACTCGCAAAACAAACACGAATTCAGCGAGATACTAATTATTACAATCGGAAATACTTCGAAAATCCCGATTTTTACCTGACCTCCCTCGGAAGGTACTCATTTTCTCGAAAACTACTTATCGCAGGACATATCTAAATACAGTTCTGAACTCGCAAAACAAACACGAATTCAGCGAGATACTAATTATTACAATCGGAGATACTTCGAAAATTACGATTTTTACTTAAAATCCCTCGGAAGATACTCATTTTCTCGGAAACTACTTATCGCAGGACAAATTTAAATACAGTTCTGAACTCGCAAAACAAACACGAATTCAGCTAGATACAAATTATTACAATGGGAGATACTTCGAAAATCACGATTTTTACCTGACCTCCCTCGGAAGATACTCATTTTCTCGAAAACTATTTATCGCAGTACATATCTAAATACAGTTCTGAACTCGCAAAACAAACACGAATTCAGCGAGATACAAATTATTACAATCGGAAATACTTCGAAAATCCCGATTTTTACCTGACCTCCCTCGGAAGATACTCATTTTCTCGAAAACTACTTATCGCACGACATATGTAAATACAGTTCTGAACTCGCAAAACAAACATGAATTCAGCGAGATACTAATTATTACAATCGGAAATACTTCGAAAATCCCGATTTTTACCTGACCTCCCTCGGAAGATACTCATTTTCTCGAAAACTATTTATCGCAGGACATATCTAAATACAGTTCTGAACTCGCAAAACCAACACGAATTCAGCGAGATACAAATTATTACAATCGGAGATACTTCGAAAATCCCGATTTTTACCTGACCTCCCTCGGAAGATACTCATTTTCTCGAAAACTACTTATCGCACGACATATCTAAATACAGTTCTGAACTCGCAAAACAAACACGAATTCAGCGAGATACAAATTATTACAATCGGAGATACTTCGAAAATCCCGATTTTTACCTGACCTCCCTCGGAAGATACTCATTTTCTCGAAAACTATTTATCGCAGGACATATCTAAATACAGTTCTGAACTCACAAAACAAACACGAATTCAGCGAGATACTAATTATTACAATCGGAAATACTTCGAAAATCCCGATTTTTAATTGACCTCCCTCATAAGATACTCATTTTCTCGAAAACTACTTATCGCAGGACATATCTGAATACAGTTCTGAACTCGCAAAACAAACACGATTTCAGCGAGATACTAATTATTACAATCGGAGATACTTCGAAAATCACGATTTTTACCTGACCTCCATCGGAAGATACTCATTTTCTCGAAAACTATTTATCGCAGGACATATCTAAATACAGTTCTGAACTCGCAAAACAAACACGAATTCAGCGAGATACTAATTATTACAATCGGAGATACTTCGAAAATTACGATTTTTACCTAAAATCCCTCGGAAGATACTCATTTTCTCGGAAACTACTTATCTCAGAACAAATCTAAATACAGTTCTGAACTCGCAAAACAAACACGAATTCAGCTAGATACAAATTATTACAATGGGAGATACTTCGAAAATCACGATTTTTACCTGACCTCCCTCGGAAGATACTCATTTTCTCGAAAACTACTTATCACAGTACATATCTAAATACAGTTCTGAACTCGCAAAACAAACACGAATTCAGCGAGATACTAATTATTACAATCGGAGATACTTCGAAAATTACGATTTTTACCTAAAGTCCCTCGGAAGATACTCATTTTCTCGGAAACTACTTATCGCAGGACAAATCTAAATACAGTTCTGAACTCGCAAAACAAACACGAATTCAGCTAGATACAAATTATTACAATGGGAGATACTTCGAAAATCACGATTTTTACCTGACCTCCCTCAAAAGATACTCATTTTCTCGAAAACTACTTATCGCAGGATATATCTAAATACAGTTCTGAACTCGCAAAACAAACACGAATTCAGCGAGATACAAATTATTACAATCGGAGATACTTCGAAAATCAAGATTTTTACCTGACCTCCATCGGAAGATACTCATTTTCTCGAAAACTATTTATCGCAGGACATATCTAAATACAGTTCTGAACTCGCAAAACAAACACGAATTCAACGAGATACAAATTATTACAATCGGAGATACTTCGAAAATCCCGATTTTTACCTGACCTCCCTCGGAAGATACTCATTTTCTCGAAAACTACTTATCGCACGACATATCTAAATACAGTTCTGAACTCGCAAAACAAACACGAATTCAGCGAGATACTAATTATTACAATCGGAAATACTTCGAAAATCACGATTTTTACCTGACCTCCCTCGGAAGATACTCATTTTCTCGAAAACTATTTATCGCAGGACATATCTAAATACAGTTCTGAACTCGCAAAACCAACACGAATTCAGCGAGATACAAATTATTACAATCGGAGATACTTCGAAAATCCCGATTTTTACCTGACCTCCCTCGGAAGATACTCATTTTCTCGAAAACTGCTTATCGCACGACATATCTAAATACAGTTCTGAACTCGCAAAACAAACACGAATTCAGCGAGATACAAATTATTACAATCGGAGATACTTCGAAAATCACGATTTTTACCTGACCTCCCTCGGAAGATACTCATTTTCTCGAAAACTATTTATCGCAGGACATATCTAAATACAGTTCTGAACTCGCAAAACAAACACGAATTCAGCGAGATACTAATTATTAAAATCGGAAATACTTCGAAAATCACGATTTTTACCTGACCTCCATCGGAAGATACTCATTTTCTCGAAAACTATTTATCGCAGGACATATCTAAATACAGTTCTGAACTCGCAAAACAAACACGAATTCAGCGAGATACTAATTATTACAATCGGAAATACTTCGAAAATCCCGATTTTTAATTGACCTCCCTCATAAGATACTCATTTTCTCGAAAACTACTTATCGCAGGACATATCTGAATACAGTTCTGAACTCGCAAAACAAACACGAATTCAGCGAGATACTAATTATTACAATCGGAGATACTTCGAAAATCACGATTTTTACCTGACCTCCATCGGAAGATACTCATTTTCTCGAAAACTATTTATCGCAGGACATATCTAAATACAGTTCTGAACTCGCAAAACAAACACGAATTCAGCGAGATACTAATTATTACAATCGGAGATACTTCGAAAATTACGATTTTTACCTAAAATCCCTCGGAAGATACTCATTTTCTCGGAAACTACTTATCTCAGAACAAATCTAAATACAGTTCTGAACTCGCAAAACAAACACGAATTCAGCTAGATACAAATTATTACAATGGGAGATACTTCGAAAATCACGATTTTTACCTGACCTCCCTCGGAAGATACTCATTTTCTCGAAAACTACTTATCGCAGGACATATCTAAATACAGTTCTGAACTCGCAAAACAAACACGAATTCAGCGAGATACAAATTATTACAATCGGAGATACTTCGAAAATCACGATTTTTACCTGACCTCCATCGGAAGATACTCATTTTCTCGAAAACTATTTATCGCAGGACATATCTAAATACAGTTCTGAACTCGCAAAACAAACACGAATTCAACGAGATACAAATTATTACAATCGGAGATGCTTCTAAAATCCCGATTTTTACCTGACCTCCCTCGGAAGATACTCATTTTCTCGAAAACTACTTATCGCACGACATATCTAAATACAGTTCTGAACTCGCAAAACAAACACGAATTCAGCGAGATACAAATTATTACAATGGGAGATACTTCGAAAATCACGATTTTTACCTGACCTCCCTCGGAAGATACTCATTTTCTCGAAAGCTATTTATCGCAGGACATATCTAAATACAGTTCTGAACTCGCAAAACAAACACGAATTCAGCGAGATACAAATTATTACAATCGGAGATACTTCGAAAATCCCGGTTTTTACCTGACCTCCCTCGGAAGATATTCATTTTCTCGAAAACTATTTATCGCAGGACATATCTAAATACAGTTCTGAACTCGCAAAACCAACACGAATTCAGCGAGATACAAATTATTACAATCGGAGATACTTCGAAAATCCCGATTTTTACCTGACCTCCCTCGGAAGATACTCATTTTCTCGAAAACTGCTTATCGCACGACATATCTAAATACAGTTCTGAACTCGCAAAACAAACACGAATTCAGCGAGATACAAATTATTACAATCGGAGATACTTCGAAAATCACGATTTTTACCTGACCTCCCTCGGAAGATACTCATTTTCTCGAAAACTATTTATCGCAGGACATATCTAAATACAGTTCTGAACTCGCAAAACAAACACGAATTCAGCGAGATACTAATTATTACAATCGGAAATACTTCGAAAATCCCGATTTTTAATTGACCTCCCTCGGAAGATACTCATTTTCTCGAAAACTACTTATCGCAGGACATATCTGAATACAGTTCTGAACTCGCAAAGCAAACACGAATTCAGCGAGATACTAATTATTAAAATCGGAGATACTTCGAAAATCACGATTTTTACCTGACCTCCATCGGAAGATACTCATTTTCTCGAAAACTATTTATCGCAGGACATACCTAAATACAGTTCTGAACTCGCAAAACAAACACGAATTCAGCGAGATACTAATTATTACAATCGGAGATACTTCGAAAATTACGATTTTTACCTAAAATCCCTCGGAAGATACTCATTTTCTCGGAAACTACTTATCTCAGAGCAAATCTAAATACAGTTCTGAACTCGCAAAACAAACACGAATTCAGCTAGATACAAATTATTACAATGGGAGATACTTCGAAAATCACGATTTTTACCTGACCTCCCTCGGAAGATACTCATTTTCTCGAAAACTACTTATCGCAGGACATATCTAAATACAGTTCTGAACTCGCAAAACAAACACGAATTCAGCGAGATACAAATTATTACAATCGGAGATACTTCGAAAATCACGATTTTTACCTGACCTCCATCGGAAGATACTCATTTTCTCGAAAACTATTTATCGCAGGACATATCTAAATACAGTTCTGAACTCGCAAAACAAACACGAATTCAACGAGATACAAATTATTACAATCGGAGATGCTTCTAAAATCCCGATTTTTACCTGACCTCCCTCGGAAGATACTCATTTTCTCGAAAACTACTTATCGCACGACATATCTAAATACAGTTCTGAACTCGCAAAACAAACGCGAATTCAGCGAGATACTAATTATTACAATCGGAAATACTTCGAAAATCCCGGTTTTTACCTGACCTCCCTCGGAAGATACTCATTTTCTCGAAAACTACTTATCGCAGGACATATCTAAATACAGTTCTGAACTCGCAAAACAAACACGAATTCAGCGAGATACTAATTATTACAATCGGAGATACTTCGAAAATTACGATTTTTACCTAAAATCCCTCGGAAGATACTCATTTTCTCGGAAACTACTTATCGCAGGACAAATCTAAATACAGTTCTGAACTCGCAAAACAAACACGAATTCAGCTAGATACAAATTATTACAATCGGAGATACTTCGAAAATCACGATTTTTACCTGACCTCCCTCGGAAGGTACTCATTTTCTCGAAAGCTATTTATCGCAGGACATATCTAAATACAGTTCTGAACTCGCAAAACAAACACGAATTCAGCGAGATACAAATTATTACAATCGGAGATACTTCGAAAATCACGATTTTTACCTGACCTCCCTCGGAAGATACTCATTTTCTCGAAAACTATTTATCGCAGGACATATCTAAATACAGTTCTGAACTCGCAAAACAAACACGAATTCAGCTAGATACAAATTATTACAATCGGAGATACTTCGAAAATTACGATTTTTACCTAAAATCCCTCGGAAGATACTCATTTTCTCGGAAACTACTTATCTCAGAGCAAATCTAAATACAGTTCTGAACTCGCAAAACAAACACGAATTCAGCTAGATACAAATTATTACAATGGGAGATACTTCGAAAATCACGATTTTTACCTGACCTCCCTCGGAAGATACTCATTTTCTCGAAAACTACTTATCGCAGGACATATCTAAATACAGTTCTGAACTCGCAAAACAAACACGAATTCAGCGAGATACAAATTATTACAATCGGAGATACTTCGAAAATCACGATTTTTACCTGACCTCCCTCGGAAGGTACTCATTTTCTCGAAAGCTATTTATCGCAGGACATATCTAAATACAGTTCTGAACTCGCAAAACAAACACGAATTCAGCGAGATACAAATTATTACAATCGGAGATACTTCGAAAATCACGATTTTTACCTGACCTCCCTCGGAAGATACTCATTTTCTCGAAAACTATTTATCGCAGGACATATCTAAATACAGTTCTGAACTCGCAAAACAAACACGAATTCAGCGAGATACTAATTATTACAATCGGAGATACTTCGAAAATTACGATTTTTACCTAAAATCCCTCGGAAGATACTCATTTTCTCGGAAACTACTTATCGCAGGACAAATCTAAATACAGTTCTGAACTCGCAAAACAAACACGAATTCAGCTAGATACAAATTATTACAATGGGAGATACTTCGAAAATCACGATTTTTACCTGACCTCCCTCGGAAGATACTCATTTTCTCGAAAACTACTTATCGCAGGACATATCTAAATACAGTTCTGAACTCGCAAAACAAACACGAATTCAGCGAGATACAAATTATTACAATCGGAGATACTTCGAAAATCCCGATTTTTACCTGACCTCCCTCGGAAGATACTCATTTTCTCGAAAACTACTTATCGCACGACATATCTAAATACAGTTCTGAACTCGCAAAACAAACACGAATTCAGCGAGATACTAATTATTACAATCGGAAATACTTCGAAAATCCCGATTTTTACCTGACCTCCCTCGGAAGATACTCATTTTCTCGAAAACTATTTATCGCAGGACATATCTAAATACAGTTCTGAACTCGCAAAACCAACACGAATTCAGCGAGATACAAATTATTACAATCGGAGATACTTCGAAAATCCCGATTTTTACCTGACCTCCCTCGGAAGATACTCATTTTCTCGAAAACTGCTTATCGCACGACATATCTAAATACAGTTCTGAACTCGCAAAACAAACACGAATTCAGCGAGATACAAATTATTACAATCGGAGATACTTCGAAAATCACGATTTTTACCTGACCTCCCTCGGAAGATACTCATTTTCTCGAAAACTATTTATCGCAGGACATATCTAAATACAGTTCTGAACTCGCAAAACAAACACGAATTCAGCGAGATACTAATTATTACAATCGGAAATACTTCGAAAATCCCGATTTTTAATTGACCTCCCTCGGAAGATACTCATTTTCTCCAAAACTACTTATCGCAGGACATATCTGAATACAGTTCTGAACTCGCAAAACAAACACGAATTCAGCGAGATACTAATTATTAAAATCGGAGATACTTCGAAAATCACGATTTTTACCTGACCTCCCTCGGAAGATACTCATTTTCTCGAAAACTATTTATCGCAGGACATATCTAAATACAGTTCTGAACTCGCAAAACAAACACGAATTCAGCGAGATACTAATTATTACAATCGGAGATACTTCGAAAATTACGATTTTTACCTAAAATCCCTCGGAAGATACTCATTTTCTCGGAAACTACTTATCGCAGGACAAATCTAAATACAGTTCTGAACTCGCAAAACAAACACGAATTCAGCTAGATACAAATTATTACAACGGGAGATACTTCGAAAATCACGATTTTTACCTGACCTCCCTCGGAAGATACTCATTTTCTCGAAAACTACTTATCGCAGGACATATCTAAATACAGTTCTGAACTCGCAAAACAAACACGAATTCAGCGAGATACAAATTATTACAATCGGAGATACTTCGAAAATCACGATTTTTACCTGACCTCCCTCGGAAGATACTCATTTTCTCGAAAACTACTTATCGCAGGACATATCTAAGTACAGTTCTGAACTCGCAAAACAAACACGAATTCAGCGAGATACAAATTATTACAATCGGAGATACTTCGAAAATCAAGATTTTTACCTGACCTCCATCGGAAGATACTCATTTTCTCGAAAACTACTTATCACAGGACATATCTAAATACAGTTCTGAACTCGCAAAACAAACACGAATTCAGCGAGATACTAATTATTACAATCGGAGATACTTCGAAAATTACGATTTTTACCTAAAATCCCTCGGAAGATACTCATTTTCTCGGAAACTACTTATCTCAGAACAAATCTAAATACAGTTCTGAACTCGCAAAACAAACACGAATTCAGCTAGATACAAATTATTACAATGCGAGATACTTCGAAAATCACGATTTTTACCTGACCTCCCTCGGAAGATACTCATTTTCTCGAAAACTACTTATCGCAGGACATATCTAAATACAGTTCTGAACTCGCAAAACAAACACGAATTCAGCGAGATACAAATTATTACAATCGGAGATACTTCGAAAATCCCGATTTTTACCTGACCTGCCTCGGAAGATACTCATTTTCTCGAAAACTACTTATCGCACGACATATCTAAATACAGTTCTGAACTCGCAAAACAAACACGAATTCAGCGAGATACTAATTATTACAATCGGAAATACTTCGAAAATCCCGATTTTTACCTGACCTCCCTCGGAAGATACTCATTTTCTCGAAAACTATTTATCGCAGGACATATCTAAATACAGTTCTGAACTCGCAAAACCAACACGAATTCAGCGAGATACAAATTATTACAATCGGAGATACTTCGAAAATCCCGATTTTTACCTGACCTCCCTCGGAAGATACTCATTTTCTCGAAAACTGCTTATCGCACGACATATCTAAATACAGTTCTGAACTCGCAAAACAAACACGAATTCAGCGAGATACAAATTATTACAATCGGAGATACTTCGAAAATCACGATTTTTACCTGACCTCCCTCGGAAGATACTCATTTTCTCGAAAACTATTTATCGCAGGACATATCTAAATACAGTTCTGAACTCGCAAAACAAACACGAATTCAGCGAGATACTAATTATTACAATCGGAAATACTTCGAAAATCCCGATTTTTAATTGACCTCCCTCGGAAGATACTCATTTTCTCGAAAACTACTTATCGCAGGACATATCTGAATACAGTTCTGAACTCGCAAAACAAACACGAATTCAGCGAGATACTAATTATTAAAATCGGAGATACTTCGAAAATCACGATTTTTACCTGACCTCCATCGGAAGATACTCATTTTCTCGAAAACTATTTATCGCAGGACATATCTAAATACAGTTCTGAACTCGCAAAACAAACACGAATTCAGCGAGATACTAATTATTACAATCGGAGATACTTCGAAAATTACGATTTTTACCTAAAATCCCTCGGAAGATACTCATTTTCTCGAAAACTACTTATCGCACGACATATCTAAATACAGTTCTGAACTCGCAAAACAAACACGAATTCAGCGAGATACTAATTATTACAATCGGAAATACTTCGAAAATCCCGATTTTTACCTGACCTCCCTCGGAAGATACTCATTTTCTCGAAAACTACTTATCGCAGGACATATCTAAATACAGTTCTGAACTCGCAAAACAAACACGAATTCAGCGAGATACTAATTATTACAATCGGAGATACTTCGAAAATTACGATTTTTACCTAAAATCCCTCGGAAGATACTCATTTTCTCGGAAACTACTTATCGCAGGACATATCTAAATACAGTTCTGAACTCGCAAAACAAACACGAATTCAGCGAGATACAAATTATTACAATCGGAGATACTTCGAAAATCCCGATTTTTACCTGACCTCCCTCGGAAGATACTCATTTTCTCGAAAACTATTTATCGCAGGACATATCTAAATACAGTTCTGAACTCGCAAAACAAACACGAATTCAGCGAGATACAAATTATTACAATCGGAGATACTTCGAAAATCCCGATTTTTACCTGACCTCCCTCGGAAGATACTCATTTTCTCGAAAACTGCTTATCGCACGACATATCTAAATACAGTTCTGAACTCGCAAAACAAACACGAATTCAGCGAGATACAAATTATTACAATCGGAGATACTTCGAAAATCACGATTTTTACCTGACCTCCCTTGGAAGATACTCATTTTCTCGAAAACTATTTATCGCAGGACATATCTAAATACAGTTCTGAACTCGCAAAACAAACACGAATTCAGCGAGATACTAATTATTACAATCGGAAATACTTCGAAAATCCCGATTTTTAATTGACCTCCCTCGGAAGATACTCATTTTGTCGAAAACTACTTATCGCAGGACATATCTGAATACAGTTCTGAACTCGCAAAACAAACACGAATTCAGCGAGATACTAATTATTAAAATCGGAGATACTTCGAAAATCACGATTTTTACCTGACCTCCATCGGAAGATACTCATTTTCTCGAAAACTATTTATCGCAGGACATATCTAAATACAGTTCTGAACTCGCAAAACAAACACGAATTCAGCGAGATACTAATTATTACAATCGGAGATACTTCGAAAATTACGATTTTTACCTAAAATCCCTCGGAAGATACTCATTTTCTCGGAAACTACTTATCGCAGGACAAATCTAAATACAGTTCTGAACTCGCAAAACAAACACGAATTCAGCTAGATACAAATTATTACAATGGGAGATACTTCGAAAATCACGATTTTTAAGTGACCTCCCTCGGAAGATACTCATTTTCTCGAAAACTATTTATCGCAGGACATATCTAAATACAGTTCTGAACTCGCAAAACAAACACGAATTCAACGAGATACAAATTATTACAATCGGAGATACTTCGAAAATCCCGATTTTTACCTGACCTCCCTCGGAAGATACTCATTTTCTCGAAAACTACTTATCGCACGACATATCTAAATACAGTTCTGAACTCGCAATACCAACACGAATTCAGCGAGATACAAATTATTACAATCGGAGATACTTTGAAAATCCCGATTTTTACCTGACCTCCCTCGGAAGATACTCATTTTCTCGAAAACTACTTATCGCACGACATATCTAAATACAGTTCTGAACTCGCAAAACAAACACGAATTCAGCGAGATACAAATTATTACAATCGGAGATACTTCGAAAATCACGATTTTTACCCGACCTCCCTCGGAAGATACTCATTTTCTCGAAAACTATTTATCGCAGGACATATCTAAATACAGTTCTGAACTCGCAAAACCAACACGAATTCAGCGAGATACAAATTATTACAATCGGAGATACTTCGAAAATCCCGATTTTTACCTGACCTCCCTCGGAAGATACTCATTTTCTCGAAAACTACTTATCGCAGGACATATCTAAATACAGTTCTGAACTCGCAAAACAAACACGAATTCAGCGAGATACTAATTATTACAACCGGAGATACTTCGAAAATTACGATTTTTATGTAAAATCCCTCGGAAGATACTCATTTTCTCGGAAACTACTTATCGCAGGACAAATCTAAATACAGTTCTGAACTCACAAAACAAACACGAATTCAGCTAGATACAAATTATTACAATGGGAGATACTTCGAAAATCACGATTTTTACCTGACCTCCCTCGGAAGATACTCATTTTCTCGAAAACTACTTATCGCAGGACATATCTAAATACAGTTCTGAACTCGCAAAACAAACACGAATTCAGCGAGATACTAATTATTACAACCGGAGATACTTCGAAAATTACGATTTTTATGTAAAATCCCTCGGAAGATACTCATTTTCTCGGAAACTACTTATCGCAGGACAAATCTAAATACAGTTCTGAACTCACAAAACAAACACGAATTCAGCTAGATACAAATTATTACAATGGGAGATACTTCGAAAATCACGATTTTTACCTGACCTCCCTCGGAAGATACTCATTTTCTCGAAAACTACTTATCGCACGACATATCTAAATACAGTTCTGAACTCGCAAAACAAACACGAATTCAGCGAGATACAAATTATTACAATCGGAAATACTTCGAAAATCCCGATTTTTACCTGACCTCCCTCGGAAGATACTCATTTTCTCGAAAACTATTTATCGCAGGACATATCTAAATACAGTTCTGAACTCGCAAAACCAACACGAATTCAGCGAGATACAAATTATTACAATCGGAGATACTTCGAAAATCCCGATTTTTACCTGACCTCCCTCGGAAGATACTCATTTTCTCGAAAACTACTTATCGCACGACATATCTAAATACAGTTCTGAACTCGCAAAACAAACACGAATTCAGCGAGATACAAATTATTACAATCGGAGATACTTCGAAAATCCCGATTTTTACCTGACCTCCCTCGGAAGATACTCATTTTCTCGAAAACTATTTATCGCAGGACATATCTAAATACAGTTCTGAACTCGCAAAACAAACACGAATTCAGCGAGATACTAATTATTACAATCGGAAATACTTCGAAAATCCCGATTTTTAATTGACCTCCCTCGGAAGATACTCATTTTCTCGAAAACTACTCATCGCAGGACATATCTGAATACAGTTCTGAACTCGCAAAACAAACACGAATTCAGCGAGATACTAATTATTACAATCGGAGATACTTCGAAAATCACGATTTTTACCTGACCTCCATCGGAAGATACTCATTTTCTCGAAAACTATTTATCGCAGGACATATCTAAATACAGTTCTGAACTCGCAAAACAAACACGAATTCAGCGAGATACAAATTATTACAATGGGAGATACTTCGAAAATCAAGATTTTTACCTGACCTCCCTCGGAAGATACTCATTTTCTCGAAAACTACTTATCGCAGGACATATCTAAATACAGTTCTGAACTAGCAAAACAAACACGAATTCAGCGAGATACTAATTATTACAATCGGAGATACTTCGAAAATTACGATTTTTACCTAAAATCCCTCGGAAGATACTCATTTTCTCGGAAACTACTTATCTCAGAACAAATCTAAATACAGTTCTGAACTCGCAAAACAAACACGAATTCAACGAGATACAAATTATTACAATCGGAGATACTTCGAAAATCCCGATTTTTACCTGACCTCCCTCGGAAGATACTCATTTTCTCGAAAACTATTTATCGCAGGACATATCTAAATACAGTTCTGAACTCGCAAAACAAACACGAATTCAGCGAGATACAAATTATTACAATCGGAGATACTTCGAAAATCCCGATTTTTACCTGACCTCCCTCGGAAGATACTCATTTTCTCGAAAACTGCTTATCGCACGACATATCTAAATACAGTTCTGAACTCGCAAAACAAACACGAATTCAGCGAGATACAAATTATTACAATCGGAAATACTTCGAAAATCCCGATTTTTAATTGACCTCCCTCGGAAGATACTCATTTTGTCGAAAACTACTTATCGCAGGACATATCTGAATACAGTTCTGAACTCGCAAAACAAACACGAATTCAGCGAGATACTAATTATTAAAATTGGAGATACTTCGAAAATCACGATTTTTACCTGACCTCCATCGGAAGATACTCATTTTCTCGAAAACTATTTATCGCAGGACATATCTAAATACAGTTCTGAACTTGCAAAACAAACACGAATTCAGCGAGATACTAATTATTACAATCGGAGATACTTCGAAAATTACGATTTTTACCTAAAATCCCTCGGAAGATACTCATTTTCTCGGAAACTACTTATCGCAGGACAAATCTAAATACAGTTCTGAACTCGCAAAACAAACACGAATTCAGCTAGATACAAATTATTACAATGGGAGATACTTCGAAAATCACGATTTTTACCTGACCTCCCTCGGAAGATACTCATTTTCTCGAAAACTATTTATCGCAGGACATATCCAAATACAGTTCTGAACTCGCAAAACAAACACGAATTCAACGAGATACAAATTATTACAATCGGAGATACTTCGAAAATCACGATTTTTACCTGACCTCCCTCGGAAGATACTCATTTTCTCGAAAACTACTTATCGCACGACATATCTAAATACAGTTCTGAACTCGCAATACCAACACGAATTCAGCGAGATACAAATTATTACAATCGGAGATACTTTGAAAATCCCGATTTTTACCTGACCTCCCTCGGAAGATACTCATTTTCTCGAAAACTACTTATCGCACGACATATCTAAATACAGTTCTGAACTCGCAAAACAAACACGAATTCAGCGAGATACTAATTATTACAATCGGAGATACTTTGAAAATTACGATTTTTACCTAAAATCCCTCGGAAGATACTCATTTTCTCGGAAACTACTTATCGCAGGACATATCTAAATACAGTTCTGAACTCGCAAAACAAACACGAATTCAGCTAGATACAAATTATTACAATGGGAGATACTTCGAAAATCACGATTTTTACCTGACCTCCCTCGGAAGATACTCATTTTCTCGAAAACTACTTATCGCAGGACATATCTAAATACAGTTCTGAACTCGCAAAACAAACACGAATTCAGCGAGATACAAATTATTACAATCGGAGATACTTCGAAAATCACGATTTTTACCTGACCTCCCTCGGAAGATACTCATTTTCTCGAAAACTATTTATCGCAGGACATATCTAAATACAGTTCTGAACTCGCAAAACAAACACGAATTCAGCGAGATACTAATTATTACAATCGGAAATACTTCGAAAATCCCGATTTTTACCTGACCTCCCTCGGAAGATACTCATTTTCTCGAAAACTACTTATCGCAGGACATATCTAAATACAGTTCTGAACTCGCAAAATAAACACGAATTCAGCGAGATACTAATTATTACAATCGGAGATACTTCGCAAATTACGATTTTTACCTAAAATCCCTCGGAAGATACTCATTTTCTCGGAAACTACTTATCGCAGGACAAATCTAAATACAGTTCTGAACTCGCAAAACAAACACGAATTCAGCTAGATACAAATTATTACAATGGGAGATACTTCGAAAATCACGATTTTTACCTGACCTCCCTCGGAAGATACTCATTTTCTCGAAAACTATTTATCGCAGGACATATCTAAATACAGTTCTGAACTCGCAAAACAAACACGAATTCAGCGAGATACTAATTATTACAATCGGAGATACTTCGAAAATCCCGATTTTTACCTGACCTCCCTCGGAAGATACTCATTTTCTCGAAAACTATTTATCGCACGACATATCTAAATACAGTTCTGAACTCGCAAAACCAACACGAATTCAGCGAGATACAAATTATTACAATTGGAGATACTTCGAAAATCCCGATTTTTACCTGACCTCCCTCGGAAGATACTCATTTTCTCGAAAACTACTTATCGCACGACATATCTAAATACAGTTCTGAACTCGCAAAACAAGCACGAATTCAGCGAGATACAAATTATTACAATCGGAGATACTTCGAAAATCAAGATTTTTACCTGACCTCCCTCGGAAGATACTCATTTTCTCGAAAACTATTTATCGCAGGACATATCTAAATACAGTTCTGAACTCGCAAAACAAACACGAATTCAGCGAGATACTAATTATTACAATCGGAAATACTTCGAAAATCCCGATTTTTAATTGACCTCCCTCGGAAGATACTCATTTTCTCGAAAACTACTTATCGCAGGACATATCTGAATACAGTTTTGAACTCGCAAAACAAACACGAATTCAGCGAGATACTAATTATTACAATCGGAGATACTTCGAAAATCACGATTTTTACCTGACCTCCATCGGAAGATACTCATTTTCTCGAAAACTATTTATCGCAGGACATATCTAAATACAGTTCTGAACTCGCAAAACAAACACGAATTCAGCGAGATACTAATTATTACAATCGGAGATACTTCGAAAATTACGATTTTTACCTAAAATCCCTCGGACGATACTCATTTTCTCGGAAACTACTTATCGCAGGACAAATCTAGATACAGTTCTGAACTCGCAAAACAAACACGAATTCAGCTAGATACAAATTATTACAATGGGAGATACTTCGAAAATCACGATTTTTACCTGACCTCCCTCGGAAGATACTCATTTTCTCGAAAACTACTTATCGCAGGACATATCTAAATACAGTTCTGAACTCGCAAAACAAACACGAATTCAGCGAGATACAAATTATTACAATCGGAGATACTTCGAAAATCACGATTATTACCTGACCTCCATCGGAAGATACTCATTTTCTCGAAAACTATTTATCGCAGGACATATCCAAGTACAGTTCTGAACTCGCAAAACAAACACGAATTCAGCGAGATACAAATTATTACAATCGGAGATACTTCGAAAATCCCGATTTTTAATTGACCTCCCTCGGAAGATACTCATTTTCTCGAAAACTACTTATCGCACGACATATCTAAATACAGTTCTGAACTCGCAAAACAAACACGAATTCAGCGAGATACTAATTATTACAATCGGAAATACTTCGAAAATCCCGATTTTTAATTGACCTCCCTCGGAAGATACTCATTTTCTCGAAAACTACTTATCGCAGGATATATCTGAATACAGTTCTGAACTCGCAAAACAAACACGAATTCAGCGAGATACTAATTATTAAAATCGGAGATACTTCGAAAATCACGATTTTTACCTGACCTCCATCGGAAGATACTCATTTTCTCGAAAACTATTTATCGCAGGACATATCTAAATACAGTTCTGAACTCGCAAAACAAACACGAATTCAGCGAGATACTAATTATTACAATGGGAGATACTTCGAAAATCACGATTTTTACCTGACCTCCCTCGGAAGATACTCATTTTCTCGAAAACTACTTATCGCAGGACATATCTAAATACAGTTCTGAACTCGCAAAACAAACACGAATTCAGCGAGATACCAATTATTACAATCGGAGATACTTCGAAAATTACGATTTTTACCTAAAATCCCTCGGAAGATACTCATTTTCTCGGAAACTACTTATCGCAGGACAAATCTAAATACAGTTCTGAACTCGCAAAACAAACACGAATTCAGCTAGATACAAATTATTACAATGGGAGATACTTCGAAAATCACGATTTTTACCTAACCTCCCTCGGAAGATACTCATTTTCTCGAAAACTATTTATCGCAGGACATATCTAAATACAGTTCTGAACTCGCAAAACAAGCACGAATTCAGCGAGATACAAATTATTACAATCGGAGATACTTCGAAAATCCCGATTTTTACCTGACCTCCCTCGGAAGATACTCATTTTCTCGAAAACTACTTATCGCACGACATATCTAAATACAGTTCTGAACTCGCAAAACAAACACGAATTCAGCGAGATACTAATTATTACAATCGGAAATACTTCGAAAATATCGATTTTCACCTGACCTCCCTCGGAAGATACTCATTTTCTCGAAAACTATTTATCGCAGGACATATCTAAATACAGTTCTGAACTCGCAAAACCAACACGAATTCAGCGAGATACAAATTATTACAATCGGAGATACTTCGAAAATCCCGATTTTTACCTGACCTCCCTCGGAAGATACTCATTTTCTCAAAAACTACTTATCGCACGACATATCTAAATACAGTTCTGAACTCGCAAAACAAACACGAATTCAGCGAGATACTAATTATTACAACCGGAGATACTTCGAAAATTACAATTTTTACCTAAAATCCCTCGGAAGATACTCATTTTCTCGGAAACTACTTATCGCAGGACAAATCTAAATACAGTTCTGAACTCGCAAAACAAACACGAATTCAGCTAGATACAAATTATTACAATGGGAGATACTTCGAAAATCACGATTTTTACCTGACCTCCCTCGGAAGATACTCATTTTCTCGAAAACTATTTATCGCAGGACATATCTAAATACAGTCCTGAACTCGCAAAACAAACACGAATCCAGCGAGATACAAATTATTACAATCGGAGATACTTCGAAAATCCCGATTTTTACCTGACCTCCCTCGGAAGATACTCATTTTCTCGAAAACTATTTATCGCAGGACATATCTAAATACAGTTCTGAACTCGCAAAACCAACACGAATTCAGCGAGATACAAATTATTACAATCGGAGATACTTCGAAAATCCCGATTTTTACCTGACCTCCCTCGGAAGATACTCATTTTCTCGAAAACTACTTATCGCAGGACAAATCTAAATACAGTTCTAAACTCGCAAAACCAACACGAATTCAGCGAGATACAAATTATTACAATCGGAGATACTTCGAAAATCCCGATTTTTACCTGACCTCCCTCGGAAGATACTCATTTTCTCGAAAACTACTTATCGCAGGACAAATCTAAATACAGTTCTAAACTCGCAAAACCAACACGAATTCAGCGAGATACAAATTATTACAATCGGAGATACTTCGAAAATCCCGATTTTTACCTGACCTCCCTCGGAAGATACTCATTTTCTCGAAAACTACTTATCGCAGGACATATCTAAATACAGTTCTGAACTCGCAAAACAAACACGAATTCAGCGAGATACAAATTATTACAATCGGAGATACCTCGAAAATCACTATTTTTACCTGACCTCCCTCGGAAGATACTCATTTTCTCGAAAACTATTTATCGCAGGACATATCTAAATACAGTTCTGAACTCGCAAAACAAACACGAATTCAGCGAGATACTAATTATTACAACCGGAAATACTTCGAAAATCCCGATTTTTAATTGACCTCCCTCGGAAGATACTCATTTTCTCGAAAACTACTTATCGCAGGACATATCTGAATACAGTTCTGAACTCGCAAAACAAACACGAATTCAGCGAGATACTAGTTATTACAATCGGAGATACTTCGAAAATTACGATTTTTACCTAAAATCCCTCGGAAGATACTCATTTTCTCGGAAACCACTTATCGCAGGACAAATCTAAATACAGTTCTGAACACGCAAAACAAACACGAATTCAGCTAGATACAAATTATTACAATGGGAGATACTTCGAAAATCACGATTTTTACCTGACCTCCCTCGGAAGATGCTCATTTTCTCGAAAACTACTTATCGCAGGACATATCTAAATACATTCCTGAACTCGCAAAACAAACACGAATTCAGCGAGATACAAATTATTACAATCGGAGATACTTCGAAAATCCCGATTTTTACCTGACCTCCCTCGGATGATACTCATTTTCTCGAAAACTACTTATCGCACGACATATCTAAATACAGTTCTGAACTCGCAAAACAAACACGAATTCAGCGAGATACTAATTATTACAATCGGAAATACTTCGAAAATCCCGATTTTTACCTGACCTCCCTCGGAAGATACTCATTTTCTCGGAAACTACTTACCGCAGGACAAATCTAAATACAGTTCTGAACTCGCAAAACAAACACGAATTCAGCTAGATACAAATTATTACAATGGGAGATACTTCGAAAATTACGGTTTTTACCTAAAATCATACGGAAGATACTCATTTTCTCGGAAACTACTTATCGCAGGACAAATCTAAATACAGTTCTGAACTCGCAAAACAAACACGAATTCAGCTAGATACAAATTATTACAATGGGAGATACTTCGAAAATCACGATTTTTACCTGACCTCCCTCGGAAGATACTCATTTTCTCGAAAACTATTTATCGCAGGACATATCTAAATACAGTTCTGAACTCGCAAAACAAACACGAATTCAGCGAGATACAAATTATTACAATCGGAGATACTTCGAAAATCCCGATTTTTACCTGACCTCCCTCGGATGATACTCATTTTCTCGAAAACTACTTATCGCACGACATATCTAAATACAGTTCTGAACTCGCAAAACAAACATGAATTCAGCGAGATACTAATTATTACAATCGGAGATACTTCGAAAATCACGATTTTTACCTGACCTCCATCAGAAGATACTCATTTTCTCGAAAACTATTTATCGCAGGACATATCTAAATACAGTTCTGAACTCGCAAAACAAACACGAATTCAGCGAGATACTAATTATTACAATCGGAGATACTTCGAAAATTACGATTTTTAATTGACCTCATTCGGAAGATACTCATTTTCTCGAAAACTACTTATCGCAGGACATATCTGAATACAGTTCTGAACTCGCAAAACAAACACGAATTCAGCGAGATACTAATTATTAGAATCGGAGATACTTCGAAAATCACGATTTTTACCTGACCTCCATCGGAAGATACTCATTTTCTCGAAAACTATTTATCGCAGGACATATCTAAATACAGTTCTGAACTCGCAAAACAAACACGAATTCAGCGAGATACTAATTATTACAATCGGAGATACTTCGAAAATTACGATTTTTACCTAAAATCCCTCGGAATATACTCATTTTCTCGGAAACTACTTATCGCAGGACAAATCTAAATACAGTTCTGAACTCGCAAAACAAACACGAATTCAGCTAGATACAAATTATTACAATGGGAGATACTTCGAAAATCACGATTTTTACCTGACCTCCCTCGGAAGATACTCATTTTCTCGAAAACTATTTATCGCAGGACATATCTAAATACAGTTCTGAACTCGCAAAACAAACACGAATTCAGCGAGATACAAATTATTACAATCGGAGATACTTCGAAAATCCCGATTTTTGCCTGACCTCCCTCGGAAGATACTCATTTTCTCGAAAACTACTTATCGCACGACATATCTAAATACAGTTCTGAACTCGCAAAACAAACACGAATTCAGCGAGATACTAATTATTACAATCGGAAATACTTCGAAAATCCCGATTTTTACCTGACCTCCCTCGGAAGATACTCATTTTCTCGAAAATTATTTATCGCAGGACATATCTAAATACAGTTCTGAACTCGCAAAACCAACACGAATTCAGCGAGATACTAATTATTACAATCGGAGATACTTCGAAAATTACGATTTTTACCTAAAATCCCTCGGAAGATACTCATTTTCTCGGAAACTACTTATCGCAGGACAAATCTAAATACAGTTCTGAACTCGCAAAACAAACACGAATTCAGCGAGATACAAATTATTACAATCGGAGATACTTCGAAAATCCCGATTTTTGCCTGACCTCCCTCGGAAGATACTCATTTTCTCGAAAACTACTTATCGCACGACATATCTAAATACAGTTCTGAACTCGCAAAACAAACACGAATTCAGCGAGATACAAATTATTACAATCGGAGATACTTCGAAAATCACGATTTTTACCTGACCTCCCTCGGAAGATACTCATTTTCTCGAAAACTATTTATCGCAGGACATATCTAAATACAGTTCTGAACTCGCAAAACAAACACGAATTCAGCGAGATACTAATTATTACAATCGGAAATACTTCGAAAATCCCGATTTTTAATTGACCTCCCTCGGAAGATACTCATTTTCTCGAAAACTACTTATCGCAAGACATATCTGAATACAGTTCTGAACTCGCAAAACAAACACGAATTCAGCTAGATACAAATTATTACAATGGGAGATACTTCGAAAATTACGGTTTTTACCTAAAATCATACGGAAGATACTCATTTTCTCGGAAACTACTTATCGCAGGACAAATCTAAATACAGTTCTGAACTCGCAAAACAAACACGAATTCAGCTAGATACAAATTATTACAATGGGAGATACTTCGAAAATCACGATTTTTACCTGACCTCCCTCGGAAGATACTCATTTTCTCGAAAACTATTTATCGCAGGACATATCTAAATACAGTTCTGAACTCGCAAAACAAACACGAATTCAGCGAGATACAAATTATTACAATCGGAGATACTTCGAAAATCCCGATTTTTACCTGACCTCCCTCGGATGATACTCATTTTCTCGAAAACTACTTATCGCACGACATATCTAAATACAGTTCTGAACTCGCAAAACAAACATGAATTCAGCGAGATACTAATTATTACAATCGGAGATACTTCGAAAATCACGATTTTTACCTGACCTCCATCAGAAGATACTCATTTTCTCGAAAACTATTTATCGCAGGACATATCTAAATACAGTTCTGAACTCGCAAAACAAACACGAATTCAGCGAGATACTAATTATTACAATCGGAGATACTTCGAAAATTACGATTTTTAATTGACCTCATTCGGAAGATACTCATTTTCTCGAAAACTACTTATCGCAGGACATATCTGAATACAGTTCTGAACTCGCAAAACAAACACGAATTCAGCGAGATACTAATTATTAGAATCGGAGATACTTCGAAAATCACGATTTTTACCTGACCTCCATCGGAAGATACTCATTTTCTCGAAAACTATTTATCGCAGGACATATCTAAATACAGTTCTGAACTCGCAAAACAAACACGAATTCAGCGAGATACTAATTATTACAATCGGAGATACTTCGAAAATTACGATTTTTACCTAAAATCCCTCGGAATATACTCATTTTCTCGGAAACTACTTATCGCAGGACAAATCTAAATACAGTTCTGAACTCGCAAAACAAACACGAATTCAGCTAGATACAAATTATTACAATGGGAGATACTTCGAAAATCACGATTTTTACCTGACCTCCCTCGGAAGATACTCATTTTCTCGAAAACTATTTATCGCAGGACATATCTAAATACAGTTCTGAACTCGCAAAACAAACACGAATTCAGCGAGATACAAATTATTACAATCGGAGATACTTCGAAAATCCCGATTTTTGCCTGACCTCCCTCGGAAGATACTCATTTTCTCGAAAACTACTTATCGCACGACATATCTAAATACAGTTCTGAACTCGCAAAACAAACACGAATTCAGCGAGATACTAATTATTACAATCGGAAATACTTCGAAAATCCCGATTTTTACCTGACCTCCCTCGGAAGATACTCATTTTCTCGAAAATTATTTATCGCAGGACATATCTAAATACAGTTCTGAACTCGCAAAACCAACACGAATTCAGCGAGATACTAATTATTACAATCGGAGATACTTCGAAAATTACGATTTTTACCTAAAATCCCTCGGAAGATACTCATTTTCTCGGAAACTACTTATCGCAGGACAAATCTAAATACAGTTCTGAACTCGCAAAACAAACACGAATTCAGCGAGATACAAATTATTACAATCGGAGATACTTCGAAAATCCCGATTTTTGCCTGACCTCCCTCGGAAGATACTCATTTTCTCGAAAACTACTTATCGCACGACATATCTAAATACAGTTCTGAACTCGCAAAACAAACACGAATTCAGCGAGATACAAATTATTACAATCGGAGATACTTCGAAAATCACGATTTTTACCTGACCTCCCTCGGAAGATACTCATTTTCTCGAAAACTATTTATCGCAGGACATATCTAAATACAGTTCTGAACTCGCAAAACAAACACGAATTCAGCGAGATACTAATTATTACAATCGGAAATACTTCGAAAATCCCGATTTTTAATTGACCTCCCTCGGAAGATACTCATTTTCTCGAAAACTACTTATCGCAAGACATATCTGAATACAGTTCTGAACTCGCAAAACAAACACGAATTCAGCGAGATACTAGTTATTACAATCGGAGATACTTCGAAAATTACGATTTTTACCTAAAATCCCTCGGAAGATACTCATTTTCTCGGAAACTACTTATCGCAGGACAAATCTAAATACAGTTCTGAACACGCAAAACAAACACGAATTCAGCTAGATACAAATTATTACAATCGGAGATACTTCGAAAATCCCGATTTTTACCTGACCTCCCTCGGAAGATACTCATTTTCTCGGAAACTACTTACCGCAGGACAAATCTAAATACAGTTCTGAACTCGCAAAACAAACACGAATTCAGCTAGATACAAATTATTACAATGGGAGATACTTCGAAAATTACGGTTTTTACCTAAAATCATACGGAAGATACTCATTTTCTCGGAAACTACTTATCGCAGGACAAATCTAAATACAGTTCTGAACTCGCAAAACAAACACGAATTCAGCTAGATACAAATTATTACAATGGGAGATACTTCGAAAATCACGATTTTTACCTGACCTCCCTCGGAAGATACTCATTTTCTCGAAAACTATTTATCGCAGGACATATCTAAATACAGTTCTGAACTCGCAAAACAAACACGAATTCAGCGAGATACAAATTATTACAATCGGAGATACTTCGAAAATCCCGATTTTTACCTGACCTCCCTCGGATGATACTCATTTTCTCGAAAACTACTTATCGCACAACATATCTAAATGCAGTTCTGAACTCGCAAAACAAACACGAATTCAGCGAGATACAAATTATTACAATCGGAGATACTTCGAAAATCCCGATTTTTGCCTGACCTCCCTCGGAAGATACTCATTTTCTCGAAAACTACTTATCGCACGACATATCTAAATACAGTTCTGAACTCGCAAAACAAACACGAATTCAGCGAGATACTAATTATTACAATCGGAAATACTTCGAAAATCCCGATTTTTACCTGACCTCCCTCGGAAGATACTCATTTTCTCGAAAATTATTTATCGCAGGACATATCTAAATACAGTTCTGAACTCGCAAAACCAACACGAATTCAGCGAGATACTAATTATTACAATCGGAGATACTTCGAAAATCCCGATTTTTGCCTGACCTCCCTCGGAAGATACTCATTTTCTCGAAAACTACTTATCGCACGACATATCTAAATACAGTTCTGAACTCGCAAAACAAACACGAATTCAGCGAGATACAAATTATTACAATCGGAGATACTTCGAAAATCACGATTTTTACCTGACCTCCCTCGGAAGATACTCATTTTCTCGAAAACTATTTATCGCAGGACATATCTAAATACAGTTCTGAACTCGCAAAACAAACACGAATTCAGCGAGATACTAATTATTACAATCGGAAATACTTCGAAAATCCCGATTTTTAATTGACCTCCCTCGGAAGATACTCATTTTCTCGAAAACTACTTATCGCAAGACATATCTGAATACAGTTCTGAACTCGCAAAACAAACACGAATTCAGCGAGATACTAGTTATTACAATCGGAGATACTTCGAAAATTACGATTTTTACCTAAAATCCCTCGGAAGATACTCATTTTCTCGGAAACTACTTATCGCAGGACAAATCTAAATACAGTTCTGAACACGCAAAACAAACACGAATTCAGCTAGATACAAATTATTACAATGGGAGATACTTCGAAAACCACGATTTTTACCTGACCTCCCTCGGAAAATACTCATTTTCTCGAAAACTACTTATCGCAGGACATATCTAAATACATTTCTGAACTCGCAAAACAAACACGAATTCAGCGAGATACAAATTATTACAATCGGAGATACTTCGAAAATCACGATTTTTACCTGACCTCCATCGGAAGATACTCATTTTCTCGAAAACTATTTATCGCAGGACATATCTAAATACAGTTCTGAACCCGCAAAACAAACACGAATTCAACGAGATACAAATTATTACAATCGGAGATACTTCGAAAATCCCGATTTTTACCTGACCTCCCTCGGACGATACTCATTTTCTCGAAAACTACTTATCGCACGACATATCTAAATACATTTCTGAACTCGCAAAACAAACACGAATTCAGCGAGATACTAATTATTACAATCGGAAATACTTCGAAAATCCCGATTTTTACCTGACCTCCCTCGGAAGATACTCATTTTCTCGGAAACTACTTACCGCAGGACAAATCTAAATACAGTTCTGAACTCGCAAAACAAACACGAATTCAGCTAGATACAAATTATTACAATGGGAGATACTTCGAAAATCACGATTTTTACCTGACCTCCCTCGGAAGATACTCATTTTCTCGAAAACTATTTATCGCAGGACATATCTAAATACAGTTCTGAACTCGCAAAACAAACACGAATTCAGCGAGATACAAATTATTACAATCGGAGATACTTCGAAAATCCCGATTTTTACCTGACCTCCCTCGGATGATACTCATTTTCTCGAAAACTACTTATCGCACAACATATCTAAATGCAGTTCTGAACTCGCAAAACAAACACGAATTCAGCGAGATACAAATTATTACAATCGGAGATACTTCGAAAATCACGATTTTTATCTGACCTCCCTCGGAAGATACTCTTTTTCTCGAAAACTATTTATCGCAGGACATATCTGAATACAGTTCTGAACTCGCAAAACAAACACGAATTCAGCGAGATACTAATTATTACAATCGGATATACTTCGAAAATCACGATTTTTACCTGACCTCCATCGGAAGATACTCATTTTCTCGAAAACTATTTATCGCAGGACATATCTAAATACAGTTCTGAACTCGCAAAACAAACACGAATTCAGCGAGATACTAATTATTACAATCGGAGATACTTCGAAAATTACGATTTTTAATTGACCTCCCTCGGAAGATACTCATTTTCTCGAAAACTACTTATCGCAGGACATATCTGAATACAGTTCTGAACTCGCAAAACAAACACGAATTCAGCGAGATACTAATTATTAGAATCGGAGATACTTCGAAAATCACGATTTTTACCTGACCTTCATCGGAAGATACTCATTTTCTCGAAAACTATTTATCGCAGGACATATCTAAATACAGTTCTGAACTCGCAAAACAAACACGAATTCAGCGAGATACTAATTATTACAATCGGAGATACTTCAAAAATTACGATTTTTACCTAAAATCCCTCGGAAGATACTCATTTTCTCGGAAACTACTTATCGCAGGACAAATCTAAATACAGTTCTGAACTCGCAAAACAAACACGAATTCAGCTAGATACAAATTATTACAATGGGAGATACTTCGAAAATCACGATTTTTACCTGACCTCCCTCGGAAGATACTCATTTTCTCGAAAACTATTTATCGCAGGACATATCTAAATACAGTTCTGAACTCGCAAAACAAACACGAATTCAGCGAGATACAAATTATTACAATCGGAGATACTTCGAAAATCCCGATTTTTACCTGACCTCCCTCGGATGATACTCATTTTCTCGAAAACTACTTATCGCACAACATATCTAAATGCAGTTCTGAACTCGCAAAACAAACACGAATTCAGCGAGATACAAATTATTACAATCGGAGATACTTCGAAAATCACGATTTTTATCTGACCTCCCTCGGAAGATACTCTTTTTCTCGAAAACTATTTATCGCAGGACATATCTGAATACAGTTCTGAACTCGCAAAACAAACACGAATTCAGCGAGATACTAATTATTACAATCGGATATACTTCGAAAATCACGATTTTTACCTGACCTCCATCGGAAGATACTCATTTTCTCGAAAACTATTTATCGCAGGACATATCTAAATACAGTTCTGAACTCGCAAAACAAACACGAATTCAGCGAGATACTAATTATTACAATCGGAGATACTTCGAAAATTACGATTTTTAATTGACCTCCCTCGGAAGATACTCATTTTCTCGAAAACTACTTATCGCAGGACATATCTGAATACAGTTCTGAACTCGCAAAACAAACACGAATTCAGCGAGATACTAATTATTAGAATCGGAGATACTTCGAAAATCACGATTTTTACCTGACCTTCATCGGAAGATACTCATTTTCTCGAAAACTATTTATCGCAGGACATATCTAAATACAGTTCTGAACTCGCAAAACAAACACGAATTCAGCGAGATACTAATTATTACAATCGGAGATACTTCAAAAATTACGATTTTTACCTAAAATCCCTCGGAAGATACTCATTTTCTCGGAAACTACTTATCGCAGGACAAATCTAAATACAGTTCTGAACTCGCAAAACAAACACGAATTCAGCTAGATACAAATTATTACAATGGGAGATACTTCGAAAATCACGATTTTTACCTGACCTCCCTCGGAAGATACTCATTTTCTCGAAAACTACTTATCGCAGGACATATGTAAATACAGTTCTGAACTCGGAAAACCAACACGAATTCAGCGAGATACAAAATATTACAATCGGAGATACTTCGAAAATCCCGATTTTTACCTGACCTCCCTCGGAAGATACTCATTTTCTCGAAAACTATTTATCGCAGGACAAATCTAAATACAGTTCTGAACTCGCAAAACAAACACGAATTCAGCGAGATACTAATTATTACAATCGGAAATACTTCGAAAATCCCGATTTTTAATTGACCTCCCTCGGAAGATACTCATTTTCTCGAAAACTACTTATCGCAGGACATATCTGAATACAGTTCTGAACTCGCAAAACAAACACGATTTCAGCGAGATACTATTTATTACAATCGGAGATACTTCGAAAATCACGATTTTTACCTGACCTCCATCGGAAGATACTCATTTTCTCGAAAACTATTTATCGCAGGACGTATCTAAGTACAGTTCTGAACTCGCAAAACAAACACGAATTCAGCGAGATACTAATTATTACAATCGGAAATACTTCGAAAATCCCGATTTTTAATTGACCTCCCTCGGAAGATACTCATTTTCTCGAAAACTACTTATCGCAGGACATATCTGAATACAGTTCTGAACTCGCAAAACAAACACGATTTCAGCGAGATACTAATTATTACAATCGGAAATACTTCGAAAATCCCGATTTTTAATTGACCTCCCTCGGAAGATACTCATTTTCTCGAAAACTACTTATCGCAGGACATATCTGAATACAGTTCTGAACTCGCAAAACAAACACGATTTCAGCGAGATACTAATTATTACAATCGGAGATACTTCGAAAATTACGATTTTTACCTAAAATCCCTCGGAAGATACTCATTTTCTCTGAAACTACTTATCGCAGGACAAATCTAAATACAGTTCTGAACTCGCAAAACAAACACGAATTCAGCTAGATACACATCATTACAATGGGAGATACTTCGAAAATCACGATTTTTACCTGACCTCCCTCGGAAGATACTCATTTTCTCGAAAACTACTTATCGCAGGACAAATCTAAATACAGTTCTGAACTCGCAAAACAAACATGAATTCAGCGAGATACTAATTATTACAATCGGAGATACTTCGAAAATTACGATTTTTAATTGACCTCCCTCGGAAGATACTCATTTTCTCGAAAACTACTTATCGCAGGACATATCTGAATACAGTTCTGAACTCGCAAAACAAACACGAATTCAGCGAGATACTAATTATTAGAATCGGAGATACTTCGAAAATCACGATTTTTACCTGACCTCCATCGGAAGATACTCATTTTCTCGAAAACTATTTATCGCACTACATATCTAAATACAGTTCTGAACTCGCAAAACAAACACGAATTCAGCAAGATACTAATTATTACAATCGGAGATACTTCAAAAATTACGATTTTTACCTAAAATCCCTCGGAAGATACTCATTTTCTCTGAAACTACTTATCGCAGGACGTATCTAAGTACAGTTCTGAACTCGCAAAACAAACACGAATTCAGCGAGATACTAATTATTACAATCGGAGATACTTCGAAAATTACGATTTTTACCTAAAATCCCTCGGAAGATACTCATTTTCTCGGAAACTACTTATCGCAGGACAAATCTAAATACAGTTCTGAACTCGCAAAACAAACATGAATTCAGCGAGATACTAATTATTACAATCGGAGATACTTCGAAAATCACGATTTTTACCTAAAATCCCTCGGAAGATACTCATTTTCTCGGAAACTACTTATCGCAGGACAAATCTAAATACAGTTCTGAACTCGCAAAACAAACATGAATTCAGCGAGATACAAATTATTACAATCGGAGATACTTCGAAAATCCCGATTTTTACCTGACCTCCCTCGGATGATACTCATTTTCTCGAAAACTACTTATCGCACGACATATCTAAATACAGTTCTGAACTCGCAAAACAAACACGAATTCAGCGAGATACTAATTATTACAATCGGAGATACTTCGAAAATCACGATTTTTACCTGACCTCCATCGGAAGATACTCATTTTCTCGAAAACTATTTATCGCAGGACATATCTAAATACAGTTCTGAACTCGCAAAACAAACACGAATTCAGCGAGATACAAATTATTACAATCGGAGATACTTCGAAAATCCCGATTTTTACCTGACCTCCCTCGGATGATACTCATTTTCTCGAAAACTACTTATCGCACGACATATCTAAATACAGTTCTGAACTCGCAAAACAAACACGAATTCAGCGAGATACTAATTATTACAATCGGAAATACTTCGAAAATCCCGATTTTTACCTGACCTCCCTCGGAAGATACTCATTTTCTCGAAAACTATTTATCGCAGGACATATCTAAATACAGTTCTGAACTCGCAAAACCAACACGAATTCAGCGAGATACAAATTATTACAATCGGAGATACTTCGAAAATCCCGATTTTTAAATGACCTCCCTCGGAAGATACTCATTTTCTCGAAAACTACTTATCGCACGACATATCTAAATGCAGTCCTGAACTCGCAAAACAAACACGAATTCAGCGAGATACAAATTATTACAATCGGAGATACTTCGAAAATCACGATTTTTATCTGACCTCCCTCGGAAGATACTCTTTTTCTCGAAAGCTATTTATCGCAGGACATATCTAAATACAGTTCTGAACTCGCAAAACAAACACGAATTCAGCGAGATACTAATTATTACAATCGGAAATACTTCGAAAATCCCGATTTTTAATTGACCTCCCTCGGAAGATACTCATTTTCTCGAAAACTACTTATCGCAGGACATATCTGAATACAGTTCTGAACTCGCAAAACAAACACGAATTCAGCGAGATACTAATTATTACAATCGGAGATACTTCGAAAATCACGATTTTTACCTGACCTCCATCGGAAGATACTCATTTTCTCGAAAACTATTTATCGCAGGACATATCTAAATACAGTTCTGAACTCGCAAAACAAACACGAATTCAGCGAGATACTAATTATTACAATCGGAGATACTTCGAAAATTACGATTTTTAATTGACCTCCCTCGGAAGATACTCATTTTCTCGAAAACTACTTATCGCAGGACATATCTAAATACAGTTCTGAACTCGCAAAACAAACACGAATTCAGCGAGATACTAATTATTACAATCGGAGATACTTCGAAAATCACGATTTTTACCTGACCTCCATCGGAAGATACTCATTTTCTCGAAAACTATTTATCGCAGGACATATCTAAATACAGTTCTGAACTCGCAAAACAAACACGAATTCAGCGAGATACTAATTATTACAATCGGAGATACTTCGAAAATTACGATTTTTACCTAAAATCCCTCGGAAGATACTCATTTTCTCGGAAACTACTTATCGCAGGACAAATCTAAATACAGTTCTGAACTCGCAAAACAAACACGAATTCAGCTAGATACAAATTATTACAATGGGAGATACTTCGAAAATCACGATTTTTACCTGACCTCCCTCGGAAGATACTCATTTTCAAAAAAATCACGATTTTTACCTGACCTCCCTCGGAAGATACTCATTTTCTCGAAAACTATTTATCGCAGGACATATCTAAATACAGTTCAGAACTCGCAAAACAAACACGAATTCAGCGAGATACTAATTATTACAATCGGAAATACTTCGAAAATCCCGATTTTTAATTGACCTCCCTCGGAAAATACTCATTTTCTCGAAAACTACTTATCGCAGGACATATCTGAATACAGTTCTGAACTCGCAAAACAAACACGAACTCAGCGAGATACTAATTATTACAATCGGAGATACTTCGAAAATCACGATTTTTACCTGACCTCCATCGGAAGATACTCATTTTCTCGAAAACTATTTATCGCAGGACATATCTAAATACAGTTCTGAACTCGCAAAACAAACACGAATTCAACGAGATACAAATTATTACAATCGGAGATACTTCGAAAATCCCGATTTTTACCTGACCTCCCTAGGAAGATACTCATTTTCTCGAAAACTACTTATCGCACGACATATCTAAATACAGTTCTGAACTCGCAAAACAAACACGAATTCAGCGAGATACTAATTATTACAATCGGAAATACTTCGAAAATCCCGATTTTTACCTGACCTCCCTCGGAAGATACTCATTTTCTCGAAAACTACTTATCGCAGGACATATCTAAATACAGTTCTGAACTCGCAAAACAAACACGAATTCAGCGAGATACTAATTATTACAATCGGAGATACTTCGAAAATTACGATTTTTACCTAAAATCCCTCGGAAGATACTCATTTTCTCGGAAACTACTTATCGCAGGACAAATCTAAATACAGTTCTGAACTCGCAAAACAAACACGAATTCAGCTAGATACAAATTATTACAATGGGAGATACTTCGAAAATCACGATTTTTACCTGACCTCCCTCGGAAGATACTCATTTTCTCGAAAACTATTTATCGCAGGACATATCTAAATACAGTTCTGAAATCGCAAAACAAACACGAATTCAGCGAGATACTAATTATTACAATCGGAGATACTTCGAAAATCACGATTTTTACCTGACCTCCATCGGAAGATACTCATTTTCTCGAAAACTACTTATCGCAGGACATATCTGAATACAGTTCTGAACTCGCAAAACAAACACGAATTCAGCGAGATACTAATTATTACAATTGGAGATACTTCGAAAATTACGATTTTTACCTAAAATCCCTCGGAAGATACTCATTTTCTCGGAAACTACTTATCGCAGGACAAATCTAAATACAGTTCTGAACTCGCAAAACAAACACGAATTCAGCTAGATACAAATTATTACAATGGGAGATACTTCGAAAATCACGATTTTTACCTGACCTCCCTCGGAAGATACTCATTTTCAAAAAAATCACGATTTTTACCTGACCTCCCTCGGAAGATACTCATTTTCTCGAAAACTATTTACCGCAGGACATATCTAAATACAGTTCAGAACTCGCAAAACAAACACGAATTCAGCGAGATACTAATTATTACAATCGGAAATACTTCGAAAATCCCGATTTTTAATTGACCTCCCTCGGAAAATACTCATTTTCTCGAAAACTACTTATCGCAGGACATATCTGAATACAGTTCTGAACTCGCAAGACAAACACGAACTCAGCGAGATACTAATTATTACAATCGGAGATACTTCGAAAATCACGATTTTTACCTGACCTCCATCGGAAGATACTCATTTTCTCGAAAACTATTTATCGCAGGACATATCTAAATACAGTTCTGAACTCGCAAAACAAACACGAATTCAACGAGATACAAATTATTACAATCGGAGATACTTCGAAAATCCCGATTTTTACCTGACCTCCCTCGGAAGATACTCATTTTCTCGAAAACTACTTATCGCACGACATATCTAAATACAGTTCTGAACTCGCAAAACAAACACGAATTCAACGAGATACAAATTATTACAATCGGAGATACTTCGAAAATCCCGATTTTTACCTGACCTCCCTCGGAAGATACTCATTTTCTCGAAAACTACTTATCGCAGGACATATCTAAATACAGTTCTGAACTCGCAAAACAAACACGAATTCAGCGAGATACTAATTATTACAATCGGAGATACTTCGAAAATTACGATTTTTACCTAAAATCCCTCGGAAGATACTCATTTTCTCGGAAACTACTTATCGCAGGACAAATCTAAATACAGTTCTGAACTCGCAAAACAAACACGAATTCAGCTAGATACAAATTATTACAATGGGAGATACTTCGAAAATCACGATTTTTACCTGACCTCCCTCGGAAGATACTCATTTTCTCGAAAACTATTTATCGCAGGACATATCTAAATACAGTTCTGAACTCGCAAAACAAACACGAATTCAGCGAGATACAAATTATTACAATCGGAGATACTTCGAAAATCCCGATTTTTACCTGACCTGCCTCGGAAGATACTCATTTTCTCGAAAACTACTTATCGCACGACACATCTAAATACAGTTCTGAACTCGCAAAACAAACACGAATTCAGCGAGATACTAATTATTACAATAGGAAATACTTCGAAAATCCCGATTTTTACCTGACCTCCCTCGGAAGATACTCATTTTCTCGAAAACTATTTATCGCAGGACATATCTAAATACAGTTCTGAACTCGCAAAACCAACACGAATTCAGCGAGATACAAATTATTACAATCGGAGATACTTCGAAAATCCCGATTTTTACCTGACCTCCCTCGGAAGATACTCATTTTCTCGAAAACTACTTATCGCACGACATATCTGAATACAGTTCTGAACTCGCAAAACAAACACGAATTCAAGGAGATACTAATTATTACAATCGGAGATACTTCGAAAATCACGATTTTTACCTGACCTCCATCGGAAGATACTCATTTTCTCGAAAACTATTTATCGCAGGACATATCTAAATACAGTTCTGAACTCGCAAAACAAACACGAATTCAGCGAGATACTAATTATTACAATCGGAGATACTTCGAAAATCACGATTTTTACCTGACCTCCATCGGAAGATACTCATTTTCTCGAAAACTATTTATCGCAGGACATATCTAAATACAGTTCTGAACTCGCAAAACAAACACGAATTCAGCGAGATACTAATTATTACAATCGGAGATACTTCGAAAATCACGATTTTTACCTGACCTCCATCGGAAGATACTCATTTTCTCGAAAACTATTTATCGCAGGACATATCTAAATACAGTTCTGAACTCGCAAAGCAAACACGAATTCAGCGAGATACTAATTATTACAATGGGAGATACTTCGAAAATCACGATTTTTACCTGACCTCCATCGGAAGATACTCATTTTCTCGAAAACTATTTATCGCAGGACATATCTAAATACAGTTCTGAACTCGCAAAACAAACAGGAATTCAGCGAGATACAAATTATTACAATCGGAGATACTTCGAAAATCACGATTTTTACCTGACCTCCATCGGAAGATACTCATTTTCTCGAAAACTATTTATCTCGGGACATATCTAAATACAGTTCTGAACTCGCAAAACAAACACGAATTCAACGAGATACAAATTATTACAATCGGAGATACTTCGAAAATCCCGATTTTTACCTGACCTCCCTCGGAAGATACTCATTTTCTCGAAAACTACTTATTGCACGACATATCTAAATACAGTTCTGAACTCGCAAAACAAACACGAATTCAGCGAGATACTAATTATTACAATCGGAAATACTTCGAAAATCCCGATTTTTACCTGACCTCCCTCGGAAGATACTCATTTTCTCGAAAACTACTTATCGCAGGACATATCTAAATACAGTTCTGAACTCGCAAAACAAACACGAATTCAGCAAGATACTAATTATTACAATCGGAGATACTTCGAAAATTACGATTTTTACCTAAAATCCCTCGGAAGATACTCATTTTCTCGGAAACTACTTATCGCAGGACAAATCTAAATACAGTTCTGAACTCGCAAAACAAACACGAATTCAGCTAGATACAAATTATTACAATGGGAGATACTTCGAAAATCACGATTTTTACCTGACCTCCCTCGGAAGATACTCATTTTCTCGAAAACTATTTATCGCAGGACATATCTAAATACAGTTCTGAACTCGCAAAACAAACACGAATTCAGCGAGATACAAATTATTACAATCGGAGATACTTCGAAAATCACGATTTTTACCTGACCTCCCTCGGAAGATACTCATTTTCTCGAAAACTATTTATCGCAGGACATATCTAAATACAGTTCTGAACTCGCAAAACAAACACGAATTCAGCGAGATACTAATTATTACAATAGGAAATACTTCGAAAATCCCGATTTTTACCTGACCTCCCTCGGAAGATACTCATTTTCTCGAAAACTATTTATCGCAGGACATATCTAAATACAGTTCTGAACTCGCAAAACAAACACGAATTCAACGAGATACAAATTATTACAATCGGAGATACTTCGAAAATCCCGATTTTTACCTGACCTCCCTCGGAAGATACTCATTTTCTCGAAAACTACTTATCGCACGACATATCTAAATACAGTTCTGAACTCGCAAAACAAACACGAATTCAGCGAGATACTAATTATTACAATCGGAGATACTTCGAAAATTACGATTTTTACCTAAAATCCCTCGGAAGATACTCATTTTCTCGGAAACTACTTATCGCAGGACAAATCTAAATACAGTTCTGAACTCGCAAAACAAACACGAATTCAGCTAGATACAAATTATTACAATGGGAGGTACTTCGAAAATCACGATTTTTACCTGACCTCCCTCGGAAGATACTCATTTTCTCGAAAACTATTTATCGCAGGACATATCTAAATACAGTTCTGAACTCGCAAAACAAACACGAATTCAGCGAGATACAAATTATTACAATCGGAGATACTTCGAAAATCCCGATTTTTACCTGACCTCCCTCGGAAGATACTCATTTTCTCGAAAACTACTTATCGCACGACATATCTAAATACAGTTCTGAACTCGCAAAACAAACACGAATTCAGCGAGATACTAATTATTACAATAGGAAATACTTCGAAAATCCCGATTTTTACCTGACCTCCCTCGGAAGATACTCATTTTCTCGAAAACTATTTATCGCAGGACATATCTAAATACAGTTCTGAACTCGCAAAACCAACACGAATTCAGCGAGATACAAATTATTACAATCGGAGATACTTCGAAAATCCCGATTTTTACCTGACCTCCCTCGGAAGATACTCATTTTCTCGAAAACTACTTATCGCACGACATATCTGAATACAGTTCTGAACTCGCAAAACAAACACGAATTCAGCGAGATACTAATTATTACAATCGGAGATACTTCGAAAATCACGATTTTTACCTGACCTCCATCGGAAGATACTCATTTTCTCGAAAACTATTTATCGCAGGACATATCTAAATACAGTTCTGAACTCGCAAAACAAACACGAATTCAGCGAGTTACTAATTATTACAATCGGAGATACTTCGAAAATTACGATTTTTACCTGACCTCCCTCGGAAGATACTCATTTTCTCGGAAACTACTTATCGCAGGACAAATCTAAATACAGCTCTGAACTCGCAAAACAAACACGAATTCAGCGAGATACTAATTATTACAATCGGAGATACTTCGAAAATTACGATTTTTACCTAAAATCCCTCGGAAGATACTCATTTTCTCGGAAACTACTTATCGCAGGACAAATCTAAATACAGTTCTGAACTCGCAAAATAAACACGAATTCAGCTAGATACAAATTATTACAATGGGAGATACTTCGAAAATCACGATTTTTACCTGACCTCCCTCGGAAGATACTCATTTTCTCGAAAACTATTTATCTCGGGACATATCTAAATACAGTTCTGAACTCGCAAAACAAACAGGAATTCAGCGAGATACAAATTATTACAATCGGAGATACTTCGAAAATCCCGATTTTTACCTGACCTCCCTCGGAAGATACTCATTTTCTCGAAAACTACTTATCGCACGACATATCTAAATACAGTTCCGAACTCGCAAAACAAACACTAATTCAGCGAGATACTAATTATTACAATCGGAAATACTTCGAAAATCCCGATTTTTACCTGACCTCCCTCGGAAGATACTCATTTTCTCGAAAACTGCTTATCGCAGGACATATCTAAATACAGTTCTGAACTCGCAAAATAAACACGAATTCAGCGAGATACTAATTATTACAATCGGAGATACTTCGAAAATTACGATTTTTACCTAAAATCCCTCGGAAGATACTCATTTTCTCGGAAACTACTTATCGCAGGACAAATCTAAATACATTTCTGAACTCGCAAAACAAACACGAATTCAGCTAGATACAAATTGTTACAATGGGAGATACTTCGAAAATCACGATTTTTACCTGACCTTAATAGGAAGATACTCATTTTCTCGAAAGCTATTTATCGCAGGACATATCTAAATACAGTTCTGAACTCGCAAAACAAACACGAATTCAGCGAGATACTAATTATTACAATCGGAGATACTTCGAAAATCACGATTTTTACCTGACCTCCATCGGAAGATACTCATTTTCTCGAAAACTATTTATCGCAGGACATATCTAAATACAGTTCTGAACTCGCAAAACAAACACGAATTCAGCGAGATACTAATTATTACAATCGGAGATACTTCGAAAATTACGATTTTTACCTGACCTCCCTCGGAAGATACTCATTTTCTCGGAAACTACTTATCGCAGGACAAATCTAAATACAGCTCTGAACTCGCAAAACAAACACGAATTCAGCGAGATACTAATTATTACAATCGGAGATACTTCGAAAATTACGATTTTTACCTAAAATCCCTCGGAAGATACTCATTTTCTCGGAAACTACTTATCGCAGGACAAATCTAAATACAGTTCTGAACTCGCAAAATAAACACGAATTCAGCTAGATACAAATTATTACAATGGGAGATACTTCGAAAATCACGATTTTTACCTGACCTCCCTCGGAAGATACTCATTTTCTCGAAAACTATTTATCTCGGGACATATCTAAATACAGTTCTGAACTCGCAAAACAAACAGGAATTCAGCGAGATACAAATTATTACAATCGGAGATACTTCGAAAATCCCGATTTTTACCTGACCTCCCTCGGAAGATACTCATTTTCTCGAAAACTACTTATCGCACGACATATCTAAATACAGTTCCGAACTCGCAAAACAAACACTAATTCAGCGAGATACTAATTATTACAATCGGAAATACTTCGAAAATCCCGATTTTTACCTGACCTCCCTCGGAAGATACTCATTTTCTCGAAAACTGCTTATCGCAGGACATATCTAAATACAGTTCTGAACTCGCAAAATAAACACGAATTCAGCGAGATACTAATTATTACAATCGGAGATACTTCGAAAATTACGATTTTTACCTAAAATCCCTCGGAAGATACTCATTTTCTCGGAAACTACTTATCGCAGGACAAATCTAAATACATTTCTGAACTCGCAAAACAAACACGAATTCAGCTAGATACAAATTGTTACAATGGGAGATACTTCGAAAATCACGATTTTTACCTGACCTCCCTCGGAAGATACTCATTTTCTCGAAAACTATTTATCGCAGGACATATCTAAATACAGTTCTGAACTCGCAAAACAAACACGAATTCAGCGAGATACAAATTATTACAATCGGAGATACTTCGAAAATCCCGATTTTTACCTGACCTCCATCGGAAGATACTCATTTTCTCGAAAACTATTTATCGCAGGACATATCTAAATACAGTTCTGAACTCGCAAAACAAACACGAATTCAGCTAGATACAAATTATTACAATGGGAGATACTTCGAAAATCACGATTTTTACCTGACCTCCCTCGGAAGATACTCATTTTCTGAAAACTATTTATCGCAGGACATATCTAAATACAGTTCTGAACTCGCAAAACAAACACGAATTCAGCGAGATACAAATTATTACAATCGGAGATACTTCGAAAATCCCGATTTTTACCTGACCTCCCTCGGAAGATACTCATTTTCTCGAAAACTACTTATCGCACGACATATCTAAATACAGTTCTGAACTCGCAAAACAAACACGAATTCAGCGAGATACTAATTATTACAATCGGAAATACTTCGAAAATCACGATTTTTACCTGACCTCCCTCGGAAGATACTCATTTTCTCGAAAACTATTTATCGCAGGACATATCTAAATACAGTTCTGAACTCGCAAAACCAACACGAATTCAGCGAGATACAAATTATTACAATCGGAGATACTTCGAAAATCCCGATTTTTACCTGACCTCCCTCGGAAGATACTCATTTTCTCGAAAACTACTTATCGCAGGACATATCTAAACACAGTTCTGAACTCGCAAAACAAACACGAATTCAGCGAGATACAAATTATTACAATCGGAGATACTTCGAAAATCACGATTTTTACCTGACCTCCCTCGGAAGATACTCATTTTCTCGAAAACTATTTATCGCAGGACATATCTAAATACAGTTCAGAACTCGCAAAACAAACACGAATTCAGCGAGATACTAATTATTACAATAGGAAATACTTCGAAAATCCCGATTTTTACCTGACCTCCCTCGGAAGATACTCATTTTCTCGAAAACTATTTATCGCAGGACATATCTAAATACAGTTCTGAACTCGCAAAACCAACACGAATTCAGCGAGATACAAATTATTACAATCGGAGATACTTCGAAAATCCCGATTTTTACCTGACCTCCCTCGGAAGATACTCATTTTCTCGAAAACTACTTATCGCAGGACATATCTAAATACAGTTCTGAACTCGCAAAACAAACACGAATTCAGCGAGATACTAATTATTACAATAGGAAATACTTCGAAAATCACGATTTTTACCTGACCTCCCTCGGATGATACTCATTTTCTCGAAAACTATTTATCGCAGGACATATCTAAATACAGTTCTGAACTCGCAAAACAAACACGAATTCAGCGAGATACAAATTATTACAATCGGAGATACTTCGAAAATCACGATTTTTACTTGACCTCCCTCGGAAGATACTCATTTTCTCGAAAACTATTTATCGCAGGACATATCTAAATACAGTTCTGAACTCGCAAAACAAACACGAATTCAACGAGATACAAATTATTACAATCGGAGATACTTCGAAAATCCCGATTTTTACCTGACCTCCCTCGGAAGATACTCATTTTCTCGAAAACTACTTATCGCACGACATATCTAAATACAGTTCTGAACTCGCAAAACCAACACGAATTCAGCGAGATACAAATTATTACAATCGGAGATACTTCGAAAATCCCGATTTTTACCTGACCTCCCTCGGAAGATACACATTTTCTCGAAAACTACTTATCGCACGACACATCTGAATACAGTTCTGAACTCGCAAAACAAACACGAATTCAGCGAGATACTAATTATTACAATCGGAGATACTTCGAAAATCCCGATTTTTACCTGACCTCCCTCGGAAGATACTAATTTTCTCGAAAACTATTTATCGCAGGACATATCTAAATACAGTTCTGAACTCGCAAAACCAACACGAATTCAGCGAGATACTAATTATTACAATCGGAGATACTTCGAAAATCCCGATTTTTACCTGACCTCCCTCGGAAGATACTCATTTTCTCGAAAACTACTTATCGCACGACATATCTAAATACAGTTCTGAACTCGCAAAACAAACACGAATTCAGCGAGATACTAATTATTACAATCGGAGATACTTCGAAAATTACGATTTTTACCTAAAATCCCTCGGAAGATACTCATTTTCTCGGAAACTACTTATCGCAGGACAAATCTAAATACAGTTCTGAACTCGCAAAACAAACACGAATTCAGCTGGATACAAATTATTACAATGGGAGATACTTCGAAAATCACGATTTTTACCTGACCTCCCTCGGAAGATACTCATTTTCTCGAAAACTATTTATCGCAGGACATATCTAAATACAGTTCTGAACTCGCAAAACAAACACGAATTCAGCGAGATACAAATTATTACAATCGGAGATACTTCGAAAATCCCGATTTTTACCTGACCTCCCTCGGAAGATACTCATTTTCTCGAAAACTACTTATCGCACGACATATCTAAATACAGTTCTGAACTCGCAAAACAAACACGAATTCAGCGAGATACTAATTATTACAATAGGAAATACTTCGAAAATCCCGATTTTTACCTGACCTCCCTCGGAAAATACTCATTTTCTCGAAAACTATTTATCGCAGGACATATCTAAATACAGTTCTGAACTCGCAAAACCAACACGAATTCAGCGAGATACAAATTATTACAATCGGAGATACTTCGAAAATCCCGATTTTTACCTGACCTCCCTCGGAAGATACACATTTTCTCGAAAACTACTTATCGCACGACACATCTGAATACAGTTCTGAACTCGCAAAACAAACACGAATTCAGCGAGATACTAATTATTACAATCGGAGATACTTCGAAAATCCCGATTTTTACCTGACCTCCCTCGGAAGATACTAATTTTCTCGAAAACTATTTATCGCAGGACATATCTAAATACAGTTCTGAACTCGCAAAACCAACACGAATTCAGAGAGATACTAATTATTACAATCGGAGATACTTCGAAAATCCCGATTTTTACCTGACCTCCCTCGGAAGATACTCATTTTCTCGAAAACTACTTATCGCACGACATATCTAAATACAGTTCTGAACTCGCAAAACAAACACGAATTCAGCGAGATACTAATTATTACAATCGGAGATACTTCGAAAATTACGATTTTTACCTAAAATCCCTCGGAAGATACTCATTTTCTCGGAAACTACTTATCGCAGGACAAATCTAAATACAGTTCTGAACTCGCAAAACAAACACGAATTCAGCTGGATACAAATTATTACAATGGGAGATACTTCGAAAATCACGATTTTTACCTGACCTCCCTCGGAAGATACTCATTTTCTCGAAAACTATTTATCGCAGGACATATCTAAATACAGTTCTGAACTCGCAAAACAAACACGAATTCAGCGAGATACAAATTATTACAATCGGAGATACTTCGAAAATCCCGATTTTTACCTGACCTCCCTCGGAAGATACACATTTTCTCGAAAACTACTTATCGCACGACACATCTGAATACAGTTCTGAACTCGCAAAACAAACACGAATTCAGCGAGATACTAATTATTACAATCGGAGATACTTCGAAAATCACGATTTTTACCTGACCTCCATCGGAAGATACTCATTTTCTCGAAAACTATTTATCGCAGGACATATCCAAATACAGTTCTGAACTCGCAAAACAAACACGAATTCAGCGAGATACAAATTATTACAATCGGAGATACTTCGAAAATCACGATTTTTACCTGACCTCCCTCGGAAGATACTCATTTTCTCGAAAACTACTTATCGCAGGACATATCTGAATACAGTTCTGAACTCGCAAAACAAACGCGAACTCAGCGAGATACTAATTATTACAATCGGAGATACTTCGAAAATCACGATTTTTACCTGACCTCCATCGGAAGATACTCATTTTCTCGAAAACTATTTATCGCAGGACATATCTAAATACAGTTCTGAACTCGCAAAACAAACACGAATTCAGCGAGATACTAATTATTACAATCGGAGATACTTCGAAAATTAAGATTTTTACCTAAAATCCCTCGGAAGATACTCATTTTCTCGGAAACTACTTATCGCAGGACAAATCTAAATACAGTTCTGAACTCGCAAAACAAACACGAATTCAGCTAGATACAAATTATTACAATGGGAGATACTTCGAAAATCACGATTTTTACCTGACCTCCCTCGGAAGATACTCATTTTCTCGAAAACTACTTATCGCAGGACATATCTAAATACAGTTCTGAACTCGCAAAACAAACACGAATTCAGCGAGATACTAATTATTACAATCGGAAATACTTCGAAAATTACGATTTTTACCTGACCTCCCTCGGAAGATACTCATTTTCTCGAAAACTACTTATCGCAGGACATATCTAAATACAGTTCTGAACTCGCAAAATAAACACGAATTCAGCGAGATACAAATTATTACAATCGGAGATACTTCGAAAATCCCGATTTTTACCTGACCTCCCTCGGAAGATACTCATTTTCTCGAAAACTATTTATCGCAGGACATATCTAAATACAGTTCTGAACTCGCAAAACCAACACGAATTCAGCGAGATACAAATTATTACAATCGGAGATACTTCGAAAATCCCGATTTTTACCTGACCTCCCTCGGAAGATACTCATTTTCTCGAAAACTACTTATCGCAGGACATATCTAAATACAGTTCTGAACTCGCAAAACAAACACGAATTCAGCGAGATACAAATTATTACAATCGGAGATACTTCGAAAATCCCGATTTTTACCTGACCTCCCTCGGAAGATACTCATTTTCTCGAAAACTACTTATCGCACGACATATCTAAATACAGTTCTGAACTCGCAAAACCAACACGAATTCAGCGAGATACAAATTATTACAATCGGAGATACTTCGAAAATCCCGATTTTTACCTGACCTCCCTCGGAAGATACACATTTTCTCGAAAACTACTTATCGCACGACACATCTGAATACAGTTCTGAACTCGCAAAACAAACACGAATTCAGCGAGATACTAATTATTACAATCGGAGATACTTCGAAAATCCCGATTTTTACCTGACCTCCCTCGGAAGATACTAATTTTCTCGAAAACTATTTATCGCAGGACATATCTAAATACAGTTCTGAACTCGCAAAACCAACACGAATTCAGCGAGATACTAATTATTACAATCGGAGATACTTCGAAAATCCCGATTTTTACCTGACCTCCCTCGGAAGATACTCATTTTCTCGAAAACTACTTATCGCACGACATATCTAAATACAGTTCTGAACTCGCAAAACCAACACGAATTCAGCGAGATACAAATTATTACAATCGGAGATACTTCGAAAATCCCGATTTTTACCTGACCTCCCTCGGAAGATACACATTTTCTCGAAAACTACTTATCGCACGACACATCTGAATACAGTTCTGAACTCGCAAAACAAACACGAATTCAGCGAGATACTAATTATTACAATCGGAGATACTTCGAAAATCCCGATTTTTACCTGACCTCCCTCGGAAGATACTAATTTTCTCGAAAACTATTTATCGCAGGACATATCTAAATACAGTTCTGAACTCGCAAAACAAACACGAATTCAGCGAGATACAAATTATTACAATCGGAGATACTTCGAAAATCCCGATTTTTACCTGACCTCCCTCGGAAGATACTCATTTTCTCGAAAACTACTTATCGCACGACATATCTAAATACAGTTCTGAACTCGCAAAACAAACACGAATTCAGCGAGATACTAATTATTACAATAGGAAATACTTCGAAAATCCCGATTTTTACCTGACCTCCCTCGGAAGATACTCATTTTCTCGAAAACTATTTATCGCAGGACATATCTAAATACAGTTCTGAACTCGCAAAACCAACACGAATTCAGCGAGATACAAATTATTACAATCGGAGATACTTCGAAAATCCCGATTTTTACCTGACCTCCCTCGGAAGATACACATTTTCTCGAAAACTACTTATCGCACGACACATCTGAATACAGTTCTGAACTCGCAAAACAAACACGAATTCAGCGAGATACTAATTATTACAATCGGAGATACTTCGAAAATCCCGATTTTTACCTGACCTCCCTCGGAAGATACTAATTTTCTCGAAAACTATTTATCGCAGGACATATCTAAATACAGTTCTGAACTCGCAAAACCAACACGAATTCAGCGAGATACTAATTATTACAATCGGAGATACTTCGAAAATCCCGATTTTTACCTGACCTCCCTCGGAAGATACTCATTTTCTCGAAAACTACTTATCGCACGACATATCTAAATACAGTTCTGAACTCGCAAAACAAACACGAATTCAGCGAGATACTAATTATTACAATCGGAGATACTTCGAAAATTACGATTTTTACCTAAAATCCCTCGGAAGATACTCATTTTCTCGGAAACTACTTATCGCAGGACAAATCTAAATACAGTTCTGAACTCGCAAAACAAACACGAATTCAGCTAGATACAAATTATTACAATGGGAGATACTTCGAAAATCACGATTTTTACCTGACCTCCCTCGGAAGATACTCATTTTCTCGAAAACTATTTATCGCAGGACATATCTAAATACAGTTCTGAACTCGCAAAACAAACACGAATTCAGCGAGATACAAATTATTACAATCGGAGATACTTCGAAAATCCCGATTTTTACCTGACCTCCCTCGGAAGATACACATTTTCTCGAAAACTACTTATCGCACGACACATCTGAATACAGTTCTGAACTCGCAAAACAAACACGAATTCAGCGAGATACAAATTATTACAATCGGAGATACTTCGAAAATCACGATTTTTACCTGACCTCCATCGGAAGATACTCATTTTCTCGAAAACTATTTATCGCAGGACATATCTAAATACAGTTCTGAACTCGCAAAACAAACACGAATTCAGCGAGATACAAATTATTACAATCGGAGATACTTCGAAAATCACGATTTTTACCTGACCTCCCTCGGAAGATACTCATTTTCTCGAAAACTACTTATCGCAGGACATATCTGAATACAGTTCTGAACTCGCAAAACAAACGCGAACTCAGCGAGATACTAATTATTACAATCGGAGGTACTTCGAAAATCACGATTTTTACCTGACCTCCATCGGAAGATACTCATTTTCTCGAAAACTATTTATCGCAGGACATATCTAAATACAGTTCTGAACTCGCAAAACAAACACGAATTCAGCGAGATACTAATTATTACAATCGGAGATACTTCGAAAATTAAGATTTTTACGTAAAATCCCTCGGAAGATACTCATTTTCTCGGAAACTACTTATCGCAGGACAAATCTAAATACAGTTCTGAACTCGCAAAACAAACACGAATTCAGCTAGATACAAATTATTACAATGGGAGATACTTCGAAAATCACGATTTTTACCTGACCTCCCTCGGATGATACTCATTTTCTCCAAAACTACTTATCGCAGGACATATCTAAATACAGTTCTGAACTCGCAAAACAAACACGAATTCAGCGAGATACAAATTATTACAATCGGAGATACTTCGAAAATCACGATTTTTACCTGACCTCCATCGGAAGATACTCATTTTCTCGAAAACTATTTATCGCAGGACATATCTAAATACAGTTCTGAACTCGCAAAACAAACACGAATTCAACGAGATACAAATTATTACAATCGGAGATACTTCGAAAATCCCGATTTTTACCTGACCTCCCTCGGAAGATACTCATTTTCTCGAAAACTACTTATCGCACGACATATCTAAATACAGTTCTGAACTCGCAAAACAAACACGAATTCAGCGAGATACTAATTATTACAATCGGAAATACTTCGAAAATCCCGATTTTTACCTGACCTCCCTCGGAAGATACTCATTTTCTCGAAAACTACTTATCGCAGGACATATCTAAATACAGTTCTGAACTCGCAAAACAAACACGAATTCAGCGAGATACTAATTATTACAATCGGAGATACTTCGAAAATTACGATTTTTACCTAAAATCCCTCGGAAGATACTCATTTTCTCGGAAACTACTTATCGCAGGACAAATCTAAATACAGTTCTGAACTCGCAAAACAAACACGAATTCAGCGAGATACAAATTATTACAATCGGAGATACTTCGAAAATCCCGATTTTTACCTGACCTCCCTCGGAAGATACTCATTTTCTCGAAAACTACTTATCGCACGACATATCTAAATACAGTTCTGAACTCGCAAAACAAACACGAATTCAGCGAGATACTAATTATTACAATACGAAATACTTCGAAAATCCCGATTTTTACCTGACCTCCCTCGGAAGATACTCATTTTCTCGAAAACTATTTATCGCAGGACATATCTAAATACAGTTCTGAACTCGCAAAACCAACACGAATTCAGCGAGATACAAATTATTACAATCGGAGATACTTCGAAAATCCCGATTTTTACCTGACCTCCCTCGGAAGATACTCATTTTCTCGAAAACTACTTATCGCACGACATATCTAAATACAGTTCTGAACTCGCAAAACAAACACGAATTCAGCGAGATACTAATTATTACAATCGGAGATACTTCGAAAATTACGATTTTTACCTAAAATCCCTCGGAAGATACTCATTTTCTCGGAAACTACTTATCGCAGGACAAATCTAAAAACAGTTCTGAACTCGCAAAGCAAACACGAATTCAGCTAGATACAAATTATTACAATGGCAGATACTTCGAAAATCACGATTTTTACCTGACCTCCCTCGGAAGATACTCATTTTCTCGAAAACTATTTATCGCAGGACATATCTAAATACAGTTCTGTACTCGCAAAACAAACACGAATTCAGCGAGATACAAATTATTACAATCGGAGATACTTCGAAAATCCCGATTTTTACCTGACCTCCCTCGGAAGATACTCATTTTCTCGGAAACTACTTATCGCAGGACAAATCTAAAAACAGTTCTGAACTCGCAAAGCAAACACGAATTCAGCTAGATACAAATTATTACAATGGCAGATACTTCGAAAATCACGATTTTTACCTGACCTCCCTCGGAAGATACTCATTTTCTCGAAAACTATTTATCGCAGGACATATCTAAATACAGTTCTGTACTCGCAAAACAAACACGAATTCAGCGAGATACAAATTATTACAATCGGAGATACTTCGAAAATCCCGATTTTTACCTGACCTCCCTCGGAAGATACTCATTTTCTCGAAAACTACTTATCGCACGACATATCTAAATACAGTTCTGAACTCGCAAAACCAACACGAATTCAGCGAGATACAAATTATTACAATCGGAGATACTTCGAAAATCCCGATTTTTACCTGACCTCCCTCGGAAGATACTCATTTTCTCGAAAACTACTTATCGCACGACATATCTAAATACAGTTCTGAACTCGCAAAACAAACACGAATTCAGCGAGATACTAATTATTACAATAGGAAATACTTCGAAAATCCCGATTTTTACCTGACCTCCCTCGGAAGATACTCATTTTCTCGAAAACTATTTATCGCAGGACATATCTAAATACAGTTCTGAACTCGCAAAACCAACACGAATTCAGCGAGATACAAATTATTACAATCGGAGATACTTCGAAAATCCCGATTTTTACCTGACCTCCCTCGGAAGATACTCATTTTCTCGAAAACTACTTATCGCACGACATATCTAAATACAGTTCTGAACTCGCAAAACAAACACGAATTCAGCGAGATACTAATTATTACAATCGGAGATACTTCGAAAATTACGATTTTTACCTAAAATCCCTCGGAAGATACTCATTTTCTCGGAAACTACTTATCGCAGGACAAATCTAAATACAGTTCTGAACTCGCAAAGCAAACACGAATTCAGCTAGATACAAATTATTACAATGGCAGATACTTCGAAAATCACGATTTTTACCTGACCTCCCTCGGAAGATACTCATTTTCTCGAAAACTATTTATCGCAGGACATATCTAAATACAGTTCTGTACTCGCAAAACAAACACGAATTCAGCGAGATACAAATTATTACAATCGGAGATACTTCGAAAATCCCGATTTTTACCTGACCTCCCTCGGAAGATACTCATTTTCTCGAAAACTACTTATCGCACGACATATCTAAATACAGTTCTGAACTCGCAAAACAAACACGAATTCAGCGAGATACTAATTATTACAATAGGAAATACTTCGAAAATCCCGATTTTTACCTGACCTCCCTCGGAAGATACTCATTTTCTCGAAAACTATTTATCGCAGGACATATCTAAATACAGTTCTGAACTCGCAAAACCAACACGAATTCAGCGAGATACTAATTATTACAATCGGAGATACTTCGAAAATCACGATTTTTACCTGACCTCCATCGGAAGATACTCATTTTCTCGAAAACTATTTATCGCAGGACATATCTAAATACAGTTCTGAACTCGCAAAACAAACACGAATTCAGCGAGATACTAATTATTACAATCGGAGATACTTCGAAAATCACGATTTTTACCTGACCTCCATCGGAAGATACTCATTTTCTCGAAAACTATTTATCGCAGGACATATCTAAATACAGTTCTGAACTCGCAAAACAAACACGAATTCAGCGAGATACTAATTATTACAATCGGAAATACTTCGAAAATCCCGATTTTTACCTGACCTCCCTCGGAAGATACTCATTTTCTCGAAGAACACTTATCGCAGGACATATCTAAATACAGTTCTGAACTCGCAAAACAAACACGAATTCAGCGAGATACAAATTATTACAATCGGAGATACTTCGAAAATCACGATTTTTACCTACCTCCCTCGGAAGATACTCATTTTCTCGAAAACTATTTATCGCAGGACATATCTAAATACAGTTCTGAACTCGCAAAACCAACACGAATTCAGCGAGATACAAATTATTACAATCGGAGATACTTCGAAAATCCCGATTTTTACCTGACCTCCCTCGGAAGATACTCATTTTCTCGAAAACTACTTATCGCACGACATATCTAAATACAGTTCTGAACTCGCAAAACAAACACGAATTCAGCGAGATACAAACTATTACAATCGGAGATACTTCGAAAATCACGATTTTTACCTGACCTCCCTCGGAAGATACTCATTTTCTCGAAAACTATTTATCGCAGGACATATCTAAATACAGTTCTGAACTAGCAAAACAAACACGAATTCAGCGAGATACTAATTATTACAATCGGAAATACTTCGAAAATCCCGATTTTTACCTGACCTCCCTCGGAAGATACTCATTTTCTCGAAAACTACTTATCGCACGACATATCTAAATACAGTTCTGAACTCGCAAAACAAACACGAATTCAGCGAGATACAAACTATTACAATCGGAGATACTTCGAAAATCACGATTTTTACCTGACCTCCCTCGGAAGATACTCATTTTCTCGAAAACTATTTATCGCAGGACATATCTAAATACAGTTCTGAACTAGCAAAACAAACACGAATTCAGCGAGATACTAATTATTACAATCGGAAATACTTCGAAAATCCCGATTTTTAATTGACCTCCCTCGGAAGATACTCATTTTCTCGAAAACTACTTATCGCAGGACATATCTGAATACAGTTCTGAACTCGCAAAATAAACACGAATTCAGCGAGAAACTAATTATTACAATCGGAGATACTTCGAAAATCACGATTTTTACCTGACCTCCATCGGAAGATACTCATTTTCTCGAAAACTATTTATCGCAGGACATATCTAAACTCGCAAAACAAACACGAATTCAGCGAGATACTAATTATTACAATCGGAGATACTTCAGAAATTACGATTTTTACCTAAAATCCCTCGGAAGATACTCATTTTCTCGAAAACTACTTATCGCACGACATATCTAAATACAGTTCTGAACTCGCAAAACAAACACGAATTCAGCGAGATACAAATTATTACAATCGGAGATACTTCGAAAATCACGATTTTTACCTGACCTCCCTTGGAAGATACTCATTTTCTCGAAAACTATTTATCGCAGGACATATCTAAATACAGTTCTGAACTCGCAAAACAAACACGAATTCAGCGAGATACTAATTATTACAATCGGAGATACTTCGAAAATCCCGATTTTTACCTGACCTCCATCGGAAGATACTCATTTTCTCGAAAACTACTTATCGCACGACATATCTAAATACAGTTCTGAACTCGCAAAACAAACACGAATTCAGCGAGATACAAACTATTACAAGCGGAGATACTTCGAAAATCACGATTTTTACCTGACCTCCCTCGGAAGATACTCATTTTCTCGAAAACTATTTATCGCAGGACATATCTAAATACAGTTCTGAACTAGCAAAACAAACACGAATTCAGCGAGATACTAATTATTACAATCGGAGATACTTCGAAAATCACGATTTTTACCTGACCTCCATCGGAAGATACTCATTTTCTCGAAAACTATTTATCGCACGACATATCTAAATACAGTTCTGAACTCGCAAAACAAACACGAATTCAGCGAGATACTAATTATTACAATCGGAGATACTTCGAAAATTACGATTTTTACCTAAAATCCCTTGGAAGATACTCATTTTCTCGGAAACTACTTATCGCAGGACAAATCTAAATACAGTTCTGAACTCGCAAAATAAACACGAATTCAGCTAGATACAAATTATTACAATGGGAGATACTTCGAAAATCACGATTTTTACCTGACCTCCCTCGGAAGATACTCATTTTCTCGAAAACTACTTATCGCAGGACATATCTAAATACAGTTCTGAACTCGCAAAACAATCACGAATTCAACGAGATACAAATTATTACAATCGGAGATACTTCGAAAATCCCGATTTTTACCTGACCTCCCTCGGAAGATACTCATTTTCTCGAAAACTACTTATCGCACGACATATCTAAATACAGTTCTGAACTCGCAAAACAAACACGAATTCAGCGAGATACTAATTATTACAATCGGAAATACTTCGAAAATCCCGATTTTTACCTGACCTCCCTCGGAAGATACTCATTTTCTCGAAAACTGCTTATCGCAGGACATATCTAAATACAGTTCTGAACTCGCAAAACAAACACGAATTCAGCGAGATACTAATTATTACAATCGGAGATACTTCGAAAATTACGATTTTTACCTAAAATCCCTCGGAAGATACTCATTTTCTCGGAAACTACTTATCGCAGGACAAATCTAAATACAGTTCTGAACTCGCAAAACAAACACGAATTCAGCGAGATACTAATTATTACAATCGGAAATACTTCGAAAATCCCGATTTTTAATTGACCTCCCTCGGAAGATACTCATTTTCTCGAAAACTACTTATCGCAGGACATATCTGAATACAGTTCTGAACTCGCAAAATAAACACGAATTCAGCGAGATACTAATTATTACAATCGGAGATACTTCGAAAATCACGATTTTTACCTGACCTCCATCGGAAGATACTCATTTTCTCGAAAACTATTTATCGCAGGACATATCTAAATACAGTTCTGAACTCGCAAAACAAACACGAATTCAGCGAGATACTAATTATTACAATCGGAGATACTTCAAAAATTACGATTTTTACCTAAAATCCCTCGGAAGATACTCATTTTCTCGGAAACTACTTATCGCAGGACAAATCTAAATACAGTTCTGAACTCGCAAAACAAACACGAATTCAGCTAGATACAAATTATTACAATGGGAGATACTTCGAAAATCACGATTTTTACCTGACCTCCCTCGGAAGATACTCATTTTCTCGAAAACCATTTATCGCAGGACATATCTAAATACAGTTCTGAACTCGCAAAACAAACACGAATTCAGCGAGATACTAATTATTACAATCGGAGATACTTCAAAAATTACGATTTTTACCTAAAATCAATCGGAAGATACTCATTTTCTCGGAAACTACTTATCGCAGGACAAATCTAAATACAGTTCTGAACTCGCAAAACAAACACGAATTCAGCTAGATACAAATTATTACAATGGGAGATACTTCGAAAATCACGATTTTTACCTGACCTCCCTCGGAAGATACTCATTTTCTCGAAAACTACTTATCGCTCGACATATCTAAATACAGTTCTGAACTCGCAAAACAAACACGAATTCAGCGAGATACTAATTATTACAATCGGAAATACTTCGAAAATCCCGATTTTTACCTGACCTCCCTCGGAAGATACTCATTTTCTCGAAAACTACTTATCGCAGGACATATCTAAATACAGTTCTGAACTCGCAAAACAAACACGAATTCAGCGAGATACTAATTATTACAATCGGAGATACTTCGAAAATTACGATTTTTACTTAAAATCCCTCGGAAGATACTCATTTTCTCGGAAACTACTTATCGCACGACATATCTAAATACAGTTCTGAACTCGCAAAACAAACACGAATTCAGCGAGATACTAATTATTACAATCGGAAATACTTCGAAAATCACGATTTTTACCTGACCTCCCTCGGAAGATACTCATTTTCTCGAAAACTACTTATCGCACGACATATCTAAATACAGTTCTGAACTCGCAAAACAAACACGAATTCAGCGAGATACTAATTATTACAATCGGAAATACTTCGAAAATCACGATTTTTACCTGACCTCCCTCGGAAGATACTCATTTTCTCGAAAACTATTTATCGCAGGACATATCTAAATACAGTTCTGAACTCGCAAAACAAACACGAATTCAGCGAGATACAAATTATTACAATCGGAGATACTTCGAAAAACCCGATTTTTACCTGACCTCCCTCGGAAGATACTCATTTTCTCGAAAACTACTTATCGCACGACATATCTAAATACAGTTCTGAACTCGCAAAACAAACACGAATTCAGCGAGATACTAATTATTACAATCGGAAATACTTCGAAAATCCCGATTTTTACCTGACCTCCCTCGAAAGATACTCATTTTCTCGAAAACTATTTATCGCAGGACATATCTAAATACAGTTCTGAACTCGCAAAACCAACACGAATTCAGCGAGATACAAATTATTACAATCGGAGATACTTCGAAAATCCCGATTTTTACCTGACCTCCCTCGGAAGATACTCATTTTCTCGAAAACTACTTATCGCACGACATATCTAAATACAGTTCTGAACTCGCAAAACAAACACGAATTCAGCGAGATACAAATTATTACAATCGGAGGTACTTCGAAAATCACGATTTTTACCTGACCTCCCTCGGAAGATACTCATTTTCTCGAAAACTATTTATCGCAGGACATATCTAAATACAGTTCTGAACTCGCAAAACAAACACGAATTCAGCGAGATACTAATTATTACAATCGGAAATACTTCGAAAATCCCGATTTTTAATTGACCTCCCTCGGAAGATACTCATTTTCTCGAAAACTACTTATCGCAGAACATATCTGAATACAGTTCTGAACTCGCAAAACAAACACGAATTCAGCGAGATACTAATTATTACAATCGGAGATACTTCGAAAATTACGATTTTTACCTAAAATCCCTCGGAAGATACTCATTTTCTCGGAAACTACTTATCGCAGGACAAATCTATATACAGTTCTGAACTCGCAAAACAAACACGAATTCAGCTAGATACAAATTATTACAATGGGTGATACTTCGAAAATCACGATTTTTACCTGACCTCCCTCGGAAGATACTCATTTTCTCGAAAACTATTTATCGCAGGACATATCTAAATACAGTTCTGAACTCGCAAAACAAACACGAATTCAGCGAGATACAAATTATTACAATCGGATATACTTCGAAAATCCCGATTTTTACCTGACCTCACTCGGAAGATACTCATTTTCTCGAAAACTACTTATCGCACGACATATCTAAATACAGTTCTGAACTCGCAAAACAAACACGAATTCAGCGAGATACTAATTATTACAATAGGAAATACTTCGAAAATCCCGATTTTTACCTGACCTCCCTCGGAAGATACTCATTTTCTCGAAAACTATTTATCGCAGGACATATCTAAATACAGTTCTGAATACTTCGAAAATCCCGATTTTTACCTGACCTCCCTCGGAAGATACTCATTTTCTCGAAAACTACTTATCGCACGACATATCTAAATACAGTTCTGAACTCGCAAAACAAACACGAATTCAGCGAGATACTAATTATTACAATCGGAGATACTTCGAAAATCACGATTTTTACCTGACCTCCATCGGAAGATACTCATTTTCTCGAAAACTATTTATCGCAGGACATATCTAAATACAGTTCTGAACTCGCAAAACAAACACGAATTCAGCGAGATACAAATTATTACAATCGGAGATACTTCGAAAATCACGATTTTTACCTGACCTCCATCGGAAGATACTCATTTTCTCGAAAACTGTTTATCGCAGGACATATCTAAATACAGTTCTGAACTCGCAAAACAAACACGAATTCAACGAGATACAAATTATTACAATCGGAGATACTTCGAAAATCCCGATTTTTACCTGACCTCCCTCGGAAGATACTCATTTTCTCGAAAACTACTTATCGCACGACATATCTAAATACAGTTCTGAACTCGCAAAACAAACACGAATTCAGCGAGATACTAATTATTACAATCGGAAATACTTCGAAAATCCCGATTTTTACCTGACCTCCCTCGTAAGATACTCATTTTCTCGAAAACTACTTATCGCAGGACATATCTAAATACAGTTCTGAACTCGCAAAACAAACACGAATTCAGCGAGATACTAATTATTACAATCGGAGATACTTCGAAAATTACGATTTTTACCTAAAATCCCTCGGAAGATACTCATTTTCTCGGAAACTACTTATCGCAGGACAAATCTAAATACAGTTCTGAACTCGCAAAACAAACACGAATTCAGCGAGATACAAATTATTACAATCGGAGATACTTCGAAAATCCCGATTTTTACCTGACCTCCCTCGTAAGATACTCATTTTCTCGAAAACTACTTATCGCAGGACATATCTAAATACAGTTCTGAACTCGCAAAACAAACACGAATTCAGCGAGATACTAATTATTACAATCGGAAATACTTCGAAAATCCCGATTTTTACCTGACCTCCCTCGTAAGATACTCATTTTCTCGAAAACTACTTATCGCAGGACATATCTAAATACAGTTCTGAACTCGCAAAACAAACACGAATTCAGCGAGATACTAATTATTACAATCGGAGATACTTCGAAAATTACGATTTTTACCTAAAATCCCTCGTAAGATACTCATTTTCTCGAAAACCACTTATCGCAGGACATATCTAAATACAGTTCTGAACTCGCAAAACAAACACGAATTCAGCGAGATACTAATTATTACAATCGGAAATACTTCGAAAATCCCGATTTTTACCTGACCTCCCTCGTAAGATACTCATTTTCTCGAAAACTACTTATCGCGGGACATATCTAAATACAGTTCTGAACTCGCAAAACCAACACGAATTCAGCGAGATACAAATTATTACAATCGGAGATACTTCGAAAATCCCGATTTTTACCTGACCTCCCTCGGAAGATACTCATTTTCTCGAAAACTACTTATCGCACGACATATCTAAATACAGTTCTGAACTCGCAAAACAAACACGAATTCAGCGAGATACTAATTATTACAATCGGAGATACTTCGAAAATCACGATTTTTACCTGACCTCCATCGGAAGATACTCATTTTCTCGAAAACTATTTATCGCAGGACATATCTAAATACAGTTCTGAACTCGCAAAACAAACACGAATTCAGCGAGATACTAATTATTACAATCGGAGATACTTCGAAAATTACGATTTTTACCTGAAATCCCTCGGAAGATACTCATTTTCTCGGAAACTACTTATCGCAGGACAAATCTAAATACAGTTCTGAACTCGCAAAACAAACACGAATTCAGCGAGATACAAATTATTACAATGGGAGATACTTCGAAAATCACGATTTTTACCTGACCTCCCTCGGAAGATACTCATTTTCTCGAAAACTACTTATCGCAGGACATATCTAAATACAGTTCTGAACTCGCAAAACAAACACGAATTCAGCGAGATACAAATTATTACAATCGGAGATACTTCGAAAATCACGATTTTTACCTGACCTCCATCGGAAGATACTCATTTTCTCGAAAACTGTTTATCGTAGGACATATCTAAATACAGTTCTGAACTCGCACAACAAACACGAATTCAACGAGATACAAATTATTACAATCGGAGATACTTCGAAAATCCCGATTTTTACCTGACCTCCCTCGGAAGATACTCATTTTCTCGAAAACTACTTATCGCACGACATATCTAAATACAGTTCTGAACTCGCAAAACAAACACGAATTCAGCGAGATACTAATTATTACAATCGGAAATACTTCGAAAATCCCGATTTTTACCTGACCTCCCTCGTAAGATACTCATTTTCTCGAAAACTACTTATCGCACGACATATCTAAATACAGTTCTGAACTCGCAAAACAAACACGAATTCAGCGAGATACTAATTATTACAATCGGAGATACTTCGAAAATTACGATTTTTACCTAAAATCCCTCGGAAGATACTCATTTTCTGGGAAACTACTTATCGCCGGACAAATCTAAATACAGTTCTGAACTCGCAAAACAAACACGAATTCAGCTAGATACAAAGTATTACAATGGGAGATACTTCGAAAATCACGATTTTTACCTGACCTCCCTCGGAAGATACTCATTTTCTCGAAAACTATTTATCGCAGGACATATCTAAATACAGTTCTGAACTCGCAAAACAAACACGAATTCAGCGAGATACAAATTATTACAATCGGAGATACTTCGAAAATCCCGATTTTTACCTGACCTCCCTCGGAAGATACTCATTTTCTCGAAAACTACTTATCGCACGACACATCTAAATACAGTTCTGAACTCGCAAAACAAACACGAATTCAGCGAGATACTAATTGTTACAATCGGAGATACTTCGAAAATCACGATTTTTACCTGACCTCCCTCGGAAGATACTCATTTTCTCGAAAACTACTTATCGCACGACACATCTAAATACAGTTCTGAACTCGCAAAACAAACACGAATTCAGCGAGATACAAATTATTACAATCGGAGATACTTCGAAAATCCCGATTTTTACCTGACCTCACTCGGAAGATACTCATTTTCTCGAAAACTACTTATCGCACGACACATCTAAATACAGTTCTGAACTCGCAAAACAAACACGAATTCAGCGAGATACAAATTGTTACAATCGGAGATACTTCGAAAATCACGATTTTTACCTGACCTCCCTCGGAAGATACTCATTTTCTCGAAAACTATTTATCGCAGGACATATCTAAATACAGTTCTGAACTCGCAAAACAAACACGAATTCAGCGAGATACTAATTATTACAATCGGAGATACTTCGAAAATCACGATTTTTACCTGACCTCCATCGGAAGATACTCATTTTCTCGAAAACTGTTTATCGCAGGACATATCTAAATACAGTTCTGAACTCGCAAAACAAACACGAATTCAGCGAGATACTAATTATTACAATCGGAGATACTTCGAAAATTACGATTTTTACCTAAAATCCCTCGGAAGATACTCATTTTCTCGGAAACTACTTATCGCAGGACAAATCTAAATACAGTTCTGAACTCGCAAAACAAACACGAATTCAGCTAGATACAAATTATTACAATGGGAGATACTTCGAAAATCACGATTTTTACCTGACCTCCCTCGGAAGATACTCATTTTCTCGAAAACTACTTATCGCAGGACATATCTAAATACAGTTCTGAACTCGCAAAACAAACACGAATTCAGCGAGATACAAATTATTACAATCGGAGATACTTCGAAAATCACGATTTTTACCTGACCTCCATCGGAAGATACTCATTTTCTCGAAAACTGTTTATCGCAGGACATATCTAAATACAGTTCTGAACTCGCAAAACAAACACGAATTCAACGAGATACAAATTATTACAGTCGGAGATACTTCGAAAATCCCGATTTTTACCTGACCTCCCTCGGAAGATACTCATTTTCTCGAAAACTGTTTATCGCAGGACATATCTAAATATAGTTCTGAACTCGCAAAACCAACACGAATTCAGCGAGATACAAATTATTACAATCGGAGATACTTCGAAAATCCCGATTTTTACCTGACCTCCCTCGGAAGATACTCATTTTCTCGAAAACTACTTATCGCAGGACATATCTGAATACAGTTCTGAACTCGCAAAACAAACACGAATTCAGCGAGATGCTAATTATTACAATCGGAGATACTTCGAAAATCACGATTTTTACCTGACCTCCATCGGAAGATACTCATTTTCTCGAAAACTATTTATCGCAGGACATATCTAAATACAGTTCTGAACTCGAAAAACAAACACGAATTCAGCGAGATACTAATTATTACAATCGGAGATACTTCGAAAATTACGATTTTTACCTAAAATCCCTCGGAAGATACTCATTTTCTGGGAAACTACTTATCGCCGGACAAATCTAAATACAGTTCTGAACTCGCAAAACAAACACGAATTCAGCTAGATACAAATTATTACAATGGGAGATACTTCGAAAATCACGATTTTTACCTGACCTCCCTCGGAAGATACTCATTTTCTCGAAAACTACTTATCGCAGGACATATCTAAATACAGTTCTGAACTCGAAAAACAAACACGAATTCAGCGAGATACAAATTATTACAATCGGAGATACTTCGAAAATCACGATTTTTACCTGACCTCCATCGGAAGATACTCATTTTCTCGAAAACTATTTATCGCAGGACATATCTAAATACAGTTCTGAACTCGCAAAACAAACACGAATTCAACGAGATACAAATTATTACAATCGGAGATACTTCGAAAATCCCGAATTTTACCTGACCTCCCTCGGAAGATACTCATTTTCTCGAAAACTACTTATCGCACGACATATCTAAATACAGTTCTGAACTCGCAAAACAAACACGAATTCAGCGAGATACTAATTATTACAATCGGAAATGCTTCGAAAATCCCGATTTTTACCTGACCTCCCTCGGAAGATACTCATTTTCTCGAAAACTACTTATCGCACGACATATCTAAATACAGTTCTGAACTCGCAAAACAAACACGAATTCAGCGAGATACTAATTATTACAATCGGAAATGCTTCGAAAATCCCGATTTTTACCTGACCTCCCTCGGAAGATACTCATTTTCTCGAAAACTACTTATCGCAGGACATATCAAAATACAGTTCTGAACTCGCAAAACAAACACGAATTCAACGAGATACAAATTATTACAATCGGAGATACTTCGAAAATCCCGATTTTTACCTGACCTCCCTCGGAAGATACTCATTTTCTCGAAAACTACTTATCGCACGACATATCTAAATACAGTTCTGAACTCGAAAAACAAACACGAATTCAGCGAGATACAAATTATTACAATCGGAGGTACTTCGAAAATCCCGATTTTTACCTGACCTCCCTCGGAAGATACTCATTTTCTCGAAAACTACTTATCGCAGGACATATCTAAATACAGTTCTGAACTCGCAAAACAAACACGAATTCAGCGAGATACCAATTATTACAATCGGAAATACTTCGAAAATCACGATTTTTACCTGACCTCCCTCGGAAGATACTCATTTTCTCGAAAACTATTTATCGCAGGACATATCTAAATACAGTTCTGAACTCGCAAAACCAACACGAATTCAGCAAGATACAAATTATTACAATCGGAGATACTTCGAAAATCCCGATTTTTACCTGACCTCCCTCGGAAGATACTCATTTTCTCGAAAACTACTTATCGCACGACATATCTAAATACAGTTCTGAACTCGCAAAACAAACACGAATTCAGCGAGATACAAATTATTACAATCGGAGATACTTCGAAAATCACGATTTTTACCTGACCTCCCTCGGAAGATACTCATTTTCTCGAAAACTATTTATCGCAGGACATATCTAAATACAGTTCTGAACTCGCAAAACAAACACGAATTCAGCGAGATACTAATTACTACAATCGGAAATACTTCGAAAATCCCGATTTTTAATTGACCTCCCTCGGAAGATACTCATTTTCTCGAAAACTACTTATCGCAGGACTTATCTGAATACAGTTCTGAACTCGCAAAACAAACACGAATTCAGCGAGATACTAATTATTACAATCGGAGATACTTCGAAAATTACGATTTTTACCTAAAATCCCTCGGAAGATACTCATTTTCTCGGAAACTACTTATCGCAGGACAAATCTAAATACAGTTCTGAACTCGCAAAACAAACACGAATTCAGCTAGATACAAATTATTACAATGGGAGATACTTCGAAAATCACGATTTTTACCTGACCTCCCTCGGAAGATACTCATTTTCTCGAAAACTACTTATCGCAGGACATATCTAAATACAGTTCTGAACTCGCAAAACAAACACGAATTTAGCGAGATACTAATTATTACAATCGGAGATACTTCGAAAATTACGATTTTTACCTAAAATCCCTCGGAAGATACTCATTTTCTCGGAAACTACTTATCGCAGGACAAATCTAAATACAGTTCTGAACTCGCAAAACAAACACGAATTCAACGAGATACAAATTATTACAATCGGAGGTACTTCGAAAATCCCGATTTTTACCTGACCTCCCTCGGAAGATACTCATTTTCTCGAAAACTACTTATCGCACGACATATCTAAATACAGTTCTGAACTCGCAAAACAAACACGAATTCAGCGAGATACTAATTATTACAATCGGAAATACTTCGAAAATCCCGATTTTTACCTGACCTCCCTCGGAAGATACTCATTTTCTCGAAAACTACTTATCGCAGGACATATCTAAATACAGTTCTGAACTCGCAAAACAAACACGAATTCAGCGAGATACTAATTATTACAATCGGAGATACTTTGAAAATTACGATTTTTACCTAAAATCCCTCGGAAGATACTCATTTTCTCGGAAACTACTTATCGCAGGACAAATCTAAATACAGTTCTGAACTCGCAAAATAAACACGAATTCAGCGAGATACAAATTATTACAATGGGAGATACTTCGAAAATCACGATTTTTACCTGACCTCCCTCGGAAGATACTCATTTTCTCGAAAACTATTTATCGCAGGACATATCTAAATACAGTTCTGAACTCGCAAAACAAACACGAATTCAGCGAGATACAAATTATTACGATCGGAGATACTTCGAAAATCCCGATTTTTACCTGACCTCCCTCGGAAGATACTCATTTTCTCGAAAACTACTTATCGCACGACATATCTAAATACAGTTCTGAACTCGCAAAACAAACACGAATTCAGCGAGATACTAATTATTACAATCGGAAATACTTCGAAAATCCCGATTTTTACCTGACCTCCCTCGGAAGATACTCATTTTCTCGAAAACTATTTATCGCCGGACATATCTAAATACAGTTCTGAACTCGCAAAACCAACACGAATTCAGCGAGATACAAATTATTACAATCGGAGATACTTCGAAAATCCCGATTTTTACCTGACCTCCCTCGGAAGATACTCATTTTCTCGAAAACTACTTATCGCACGACATATCTAAATACAGTTCTGAACTCGCAAAACAAACACGAATTCAGCGAGATACAAATTAATACAATCGGAGATACTTCGAAAATCACGATTTTTACCTGACCTCCCTCGGAAGATACTCATTTTCTCGAAAACTATTTATCGCAGGACATATCTAAATACAGTTCTGAACTCGCAAAACAAACACGAATTCAGCGAGATACTAATTATTACAATCGGAAATACTTCGAAAATCCCGATTTTTAATTGACCTCCCTCGGAAGATACTCATTTTCTCGAAAACTACTTATCGCAGGACATATCTGAATACAGTTCTGAACTCGCAAAACAAACACGAATTCGGCGAGATACTAATTATTACAATCGGAGATACTTCGAAAATCACGATTTTTACCTGACCTCCATCGGAAGATACTCATTTTCTCGAAAACTTTTTATCGCAGGACATATCTAAATACAGTTCTGAACTCGCAAAACAAACACGAATTCAGCGAGATACTAATTATTACAATCGGAGATACTTCGAAAATCACGATTTTTACCTGACCTAAATCGGAAGATACTCATTTTCTCGAAAACTATTTATCGCAGGACATATCTAAATACAGTTCTGAACTCGCAAAACAAACACGAATTCAGCGAAATACTAATTATTACAATCGGAGATACTTCGAAAATTACGATTTTTACCTAAAATCCCTCGGAAGATACTCATTTTCTCGGAAACTACTTATCGCAGGACAAATCTAAATACAGTTCTGAACTCGCAAAACAAACACGAATTCAGCGAGATACTAATTATTACAATCGGAAATACTTCGAAAATCCCGATTTTTAATTGCCCTCCCTCGGAAGATACTCATTTTCTCGAAAACTAATTATCGCAGGACATATCTGAATACAGTTCTGAACTCGCAAAACAAACACGAATTCAGCGAGATACTAATTATTACAATCGGAGATACTTCGAAAATCACGATTTTTACCTGACCTCCATCGGAAGATACTCATTTTCTCGAAAACTATTTATCGCTCGAAAACATATCTAAATACAGTTCTGAACTCGCAAAACAAACACGAATTCAGCGAGATACTAATTATTACAATCGGAAATACTTCGAAAATCCCGATTTTTAATTGACCTCCCTCGGAAGATACTCATTTTCTCGAAAACTACTTACCGCAGGACATACCTGAATACAGTTCTGAACTCGCAAAACAAACACGAATTCAGCGAGATACTAATTATTACAATCGGAGATACTTCGAAAATCACGATTTTTACCTGACCTCCATCGGAAGATACTCATTTTCTCGAAAACCATTTATCGCAGGACATATCTAAATACAGTTCTGAACTCGGAAAACAAACACGAATTCAGCGAGATACTAATTGTTACAATCGGAGATACTTCGAAAATTACGATTTTTACCTAAAATCCCTCGGAAGATACTCATTTTCTCGGAAACTACTTATCGCAGGACAAATTTGAATACAGTTCTGAACTCGCAAAACAAACACGAATTCAGCTAGATACAAATTATTACAATGGGAGATACTTCGAAAATCACGATTTTTACCTGACCTCCCTCGGAAGATACTCATTTTCTCGTAAACTACTTATCGCAGGACATATCTAAATACAGTTCTGAACTCGCACAACAAACACGAATTCAGCGAGATACAAATTACTACAATCGGAGATACTTCGAAAATCACGATTTTTACCTGACCTCCATCGGAAGATACTCATTTTCTCGAAAACTATTTATCGCAGGACATATCTAAATACAGTTCTGAACTCGCAAAACAAAGACGAATTCAACGAGATACAAATTATTACAATCGGAGATACTTCGAAAATCCCGATTTTTACCTGACCTCCCTCGGAAGATACTCATTTTCTCGAAAACTACTTATCGCACGACATATCTAAATACAGTTCTGAACTCGCAAAACAAACACGAATTCAGCGAGATACAAATTACTACAATCGGAGATACTTCGAAAATCACGATTTTTACCTGACCTCCATCGGAAGATACTCATTTTCTCGAAAACTATTTATCGCAGGACATATCTAAATACAGTTCTGAACTCGCAAAACAAACACGAATTCAGCGAGATACTAATTATTACAATCGGAGATACTTCGAAAATCACGATTTTTACCTGACCTCCATCGGAAGATACTCATTTTCTCGAAAACTATTTATCGCAGGACATATCTAAATACAGTTCTGAACTCGCAAAACAAACACGAATTCAACGAGATACAAATTATTACAATCGGAGATACTTCGAAAATCCCGATTTTTACCTGACCTCCCACGGAAGATACTCATTTTCTCGAAAACTACTTATCGCACGACATATCTAAATACAGTTCTGAACTCGCAAAACAAACACGAATTCAGCGAGATACTAATTATTACAATCGGAAATACTTCGAAAATCCCGATTTTTACCTGACCTCCCTCGGAAGATACTCATTTTCTCGAAAACTACTTATCGCAGGACATATCTAAATACAGTTCTGAACTCGCAAAACAAACACGAATTCAGCGAGATACTAATTATTACAATCGGAGATACTTCGAAAATTACGATTTTTACCTAAAATCCCTCGGAAGATACTCATTTTCTTGGAAACTACTTATCGCACGACATATCTAAATACAGTTCTGAACTCGCAAAACAAACACGAATTCAGCTAGATACAAATTATTACAATGGGAGATACTTCGAAAATCACGATTTTTACCTGACCTCCCTCGGAAGATACTCATTTTCTCGAAAACTATTTATCGCAGGACATATCTAAATACAGTTCTGAACTCGCAAAACAAAGACGAATCCAGCGAGATACAAATTATTACAATCGGAGATACTTCGAAAATCCCGATTTTTACCTGACCTCCCTCGGAAGATACTCATTTTCTCGAAAACTACTTATCGCCCGACATATCTAAATACAGTTCTGAACTCGCAAAACAAACACGAATTCAGCGAGATGCAAATTATTACAATCGGAAATACTTCGAAAATAACGATTTTTACCTGACCTCCCTCGGAAGATACTCATTTTCTCGAAAACTATTTATCGCAGGACATATCTAAATACAGTTCTGAACTCGCAAAACAAACACGAATTCAGCGAGATACTAATTATTACAATCGGAGATACTTCGAAAATTACGATTTTTACCTAAAATCCCTCGGAAGATACTCATTTTCTTGGAAACTACTTATCGCACGACATATCTAAATACAGTTCTGAACTCGCAAAACAAACACGAATTCAGCTAGATACAAATTATTACAATGGGAGATACTTCGAAAATCACGATTTTTACCTGACCTCCCTCGGAAGATACTCATTTTCTCGAAAACTATTTATCGCAGGACATATCTAAATACAGTTCTGAACTCGCAAAACAAACACGAATCCAGCGAGATACAAATTATTACAATCGGAGATACTTCGAAAATCCCGATTTTTACCTGACCTCCCTCGGATGATACTCATTTTCTCGAAAACTATTTATCGCAGGACATATCTAAATACAGTTCTGAACTCGCAAAACAAACACGAATTCAGCGAGATACTAATTATTACAATCGGAAATACTTCGAAAATCCCGATTTTTAATTGACCTCCCTCGGAAGATACTCATTTTCTCGAAAACTACTTATCGCAGGACATATCTGAATACAGTTCTGAACTCGCAAAACAAACACGAATTCAGCGAGATACTAATTATTACAATCGGAGATACTTCGAAAATCACGATTTTTACCTGACCTCCATCGGAAGATACTCATTTTCTCGAAAACTATTTATCGCAGGACATATCTAAATACAGTTCTGAACTCGCAAAACAAACACGAATTCAGCGAGATACTAATTATTACAATCGGAGATACTTCGAAAATTACGATTTTTACCTAAAATCCCTCGGAAGATACTCATTTTCTCGGAAACTACTTATCGCAGGACAAATCTAAATACAGTTCTGAACTCGCAAAACAAACACGAATTCAGCTAGATACAAATTATTACAATGGGAGATACTTCGAAAATCACGATTTTTACCTGACCTCCATCGGAAGATACTCATTTTCTCGAAAACTATTTATCGCAGGACATATCTAAATACAGTTCTGAACTCGCAAAACAAACACGAATTCAACGAGATACAAATTATTACAATCGGAGATACTTCGAAAATCCCGATTTTTACCTGACCTCCCTCGGAAGATACTCATTTTCTCGAAAACTACTTATCGCACGACATATCTAAATACAGTTCTGAACTCGCAAAACAAACACGAATTCAGCGAGATACTAATTATTACAATCGGAAATACTTCGAAAATCCCGATTTTTACCTGACCTCCCTCGGAAATACTCATTTTCTCGAAAACTACTTATCGCAGGACATATCTAAATACAGTTCTGAACTCGCAAAACAAACACGAATTCAACGAGATGCAAATTATTACAATCGGAGATACTTCGAAAATCCCGATTTTTACCTGACCTCCCTCGGAAGATACTCATTTTCTCGAAAACTACTTATCGCACGACATATCTAAATACAGTTCTGAACTCGCAAAACAAACACGAATTCAACGAGATACAAATTATTACAATCGGAGATACTTCGAAAATCCCGATTTTTACCTGACCTCCCACGGAAGATACTCATTTTCTCGAAAACTACTTATCGCACGACATATCTAAATACAGTTCTGAACTCGCAAAACAAACACGAATTCAGCGAGATACTAATTATTACAATCGGAGATACTTCGAAAATTACGATTTTTACCTAAAATCCCTCGGAAGATACTCATTTTCTTGGAAACTACTTATCGCACGACATATCTAAATACAGTTCTGAACTCGCAAAACAAACACGAATTCAGCTAGATACAAATTATTACAATGGGAGATACTTCGAAAATCCCGATTTTTACCTGACCTCCCTCGGATGATACTCATTTTCTCGAAAACTATTTATCGCAGGACATATCTAAATACAGTTCTGAACTCGCAAAACAAACACGAATTCAGCGAGATACTAATTATTACAATCGGAAATACTTCGAAAATCCCGATTTTTAATTGACCTCCCTCGGAAGATACTCATTTTCTCGAAAACTACTTATCGCAGGACATATCTGAATACAGTTCTGAACTCGCAAAACAAACACGAATTCAGCGAGATACTAATTATTACAATCGGAGATACTTCGAAAATCACGATTTTTACCTGACCTCCATCGGAAGATACTCATTTTCTCGAAAACTATTTATCGCAGGACATATCTAAATACAGTTCTGAACTCGCAAAACAAACACGAATTCAGCGAGATACTAATTATTACAATCGGAGATACTTCGAAAATTACGATTTTTACCTAAAATCCCTCGGAAGATACTCATTTTCTCGGAAACTACTTATCGCAGGACAAATCTAAATACAGTTCTGAACTCGCAAAACAAACACGAATTCAGCTAGATACAAATTATTACAATGGGAGATACTTCGAAAATCACGATTTTTACCTGACCTCCCTCGGAAGATACTCATTTTCTCGAAAACTATTTATCGCAGGACATATCTAAATACAGTTCTGAACTCGCAAAACAAACACGAATTCAACGAGATACAAATTATTACAATCGGAGATACTTCGAAAATCCCGATTTTTACCTGACCTCCCTCGGAAGATACTCATTTTCTCGAAAACTACATATCGCACGACATATCTAAATACAGTTCTGAACTCGCAAAACAAACACGAATTCAGCTAGATACAAATTATTACAATGGGAGATACTTCGAAAATCACGATTTTTACCTGACCTCCCTCGGAAGATACTCATTTTCTCGAAAACTACTTATCGCAGGACATATCTAAATACAGTTCTGAACTCGCAAAACAAACACGAATTCAGCGAGATACAAATTAATACAATCGGAGATACTTCGAAAATCACGATTTTTACCTGACCTCCATCGGAAGATACTCATTTTCTCGAAAACTACTTATCGCACGACATATCTAAATACAGTTCTGAACTCGCAAAACAAACACGAATTCAGCGAGATACAAATTATTACAATCGGAGATACTTCGAAAATCACGATTTTTACCTGACCTCCCTCGGAAGATACTCATTTTCTCGAAAACTATTTATCGCAGGACATATCTAAATACAGTTCTGAACTCGCAAAACAAACACGAATTCAGCGAGATACTAATTATTACAATCGGAAATACTTCGAAAATCCCGATTTTTAATTGACCTCCCTCGGAAGATACTCATTTTCGCGAAAACTACTTATCGCAGGACATATCTGAATACAGCTCTGAACTCGCAAAACAAACACGAATTCAGCGAGATACTAATTATTACAATCGGAGATACTTCGAAAATCACGATTTTTACCTGACCTCCATCGGAAGATACTCATTTCCTCGAAAACTTTTTATCGCAGGACATATCTAAATACAGTTCTGAACTCGCAAAACAAACACGAATTCAGCGAGATACTAATTATTACAATCGGAGATACTTCGAAAATCACGATTTTTACCTGACCTCCATCGGAAGATACTCATTTTCTCGAAAACTATTTATCGCAGGACATATCTAAATACAGTTCTGAACTCGCAAAACAAACACGAATTCAGCGAGATACTAATTATTACAATCGGAAATACTTCGAAAATCCCGATTTTTACCTGACCTCCCTCGGAAGATACTCATTTTCTCGAAAACTACTTATCGCAGGACATATCTAAATACAGTTCTGAACTCGCAAAACAAACACGAATTCAGCGAGATACTAATTATTACAATCGGAGATACTTCGAAAATTACGATTTTTACCTAAAATCCCTCGGATGATACTCATTTTCTCGGAAACTACTTATCGCAGGACAAATCTAAATACAGTTCTGAACTCGCAAAACAAACACGAATTCAGCTAGATACAAATTATTACAATGGGAGATACTTCGAAAATCACGATTTTTACCTGACCTCCCTCGGAAGATACTCATTTTCTCGAAAACTATTTATCGCAGGACATATCTAAATACAGTTCTGAACTCGCAAAACAAACACGAATTCAGCGAGATACAAATTATTACAATCGGGGATACTTCGAAAATTCCGATTTTTACCTGACCTCCCTCGGAAGATACTCATTTTCTCGAAAACTACTTATCGCACGACATATCTAAATACAGTTCTGAACTCGCAAAACAAACACGAATTCAGCGAGATACTAATTATTACAATCGGAAATACTTCGAAAATCCCGATTTTTACCTGACCTCCCTCGGAAGATACTCATTTTCTCGAAAACCATTTATCGCAGGACATATCTAAATACAGTTCTGAACTCGCAAAACCAACACGAATTCAGCGAGATACAAATTATTACAATCGGAGATACTTCGAAAATCCCGATTTTTACCTGACCTCCCTCGGAAGATACTCATTTTCTCGAAAACTACTTATCGCACGACATATCTAAATACAGTTCTGAACTCGCAAAACAAACACGAATTCAGCGAGATACAAATTATTACAATCGGAGATACTTCGAAAATCACGATTTTTACCTGACCTCCCTCGGAAGATACTCATTTTCTCGAAAACTATTTATCGCAGGACATATCTAAATACAGTTCTGAACTCGCAAAACAAACACGAATTCAGCGAGATACTAATTATTACAATCGGAAATACTTCGAAAATCCCGATTTTTAATTGACCTCCCTCGGAAGATACTCATTTTCTCGAAAACTGCTTATCGCAGGACATATCTGAATACAGTTCTGAACTCGCAAAACAAACACGAATTCAGCGAGATACAAATTATTACAATCGGAAATACTTCGAAAATCCCGATTTTTACCTGACCTCCCTCGGAAGATACTCATTTTCTCGAAAACTATTTATCGCAGGACATATCTAAATACAGTTCTGAACTCGCAAAACCAACACGAATTCAGCGAGATACAAATTATTACAATCGGAGATACTTCGAAAATCACGATTTTTACCTGACCTCCATCGGAAGATACTCATTTTCTCGAAAACTATTTATCGCAGGACATATCTAAATACAGTTCTGAACTCGCAAAACAAACACGAATTCAACGAGATACAAATTATTACAATCGGAGATACTTCGAAAATCACGATTTTTACCTGACGTCCATCGGAAGATACTCATTTTCTCGAAAATTATTTATCGCAGGACATATCTAAATACAGTTCTGAACTCGCAAAACAAACACGAATTCAACGAGATACAAATTATTACAATCGGAGATACTTCGAAAATCCCGATTTTTACCTGACCACCCTCGGAAGATACTCATTTTCTCGAAAACTACTTATCGCACGACATATCTAAATACAGTTCTGAACTCGCAAAACAAACACGAATTCAGCGAGATACTAATTATTACAATCGGAAATACTTCGAAAATCCCGGTTTTTACCTGACCTCCCTCGCAAGATACTCATTTTCTCGAAAACTACTTATCGCAGGACATATCTAAATACAGTTCTGAACTCGCAAAATAAACACGAATTCAGCGAGATACTAATTAATACAATCGGAGATACTTCGAAAATTACGATTTTTACCTAAAATCCCTCGGAAGATACTCATTTTCTCGGAATATAAATACTCATAGTATCTCGCTGAATTCGTGTTTGTTTTGCGAGTTCAGAACTGTATTTAGATATGTCGTGCGATAAGTAGTTTTCGAGAAAATGAGTATCTTCCGAGGGAGGTCAGGTAAAAATCGGGATTTTCGAAGTATCTCCGATTGTAATAATTTGTATCTCGCTGAATTCGTGTTTGTTTTGCGAGTTCAGAACTGTATTTAGATATGTCGTGCGATAAATAGTTTTCGAGAAAATGAGTATCTTCCGAGGGTGGTCAGGTAAAAATCGTGATTTTCGAAGTATCTCCCATTGTAATAATTTGTATCTAGCTGAATTCGTGTTTGTTTTGCGAGTTCAGAACTGTATTTAGATTTGTCCTGCGATAAGTAGTTTCCGAGAAAATGAGTATCTTCCGAGGGATTTTAGGTAAAAATCGTAATTTTCGAAGTATCTCCGATTGTAATAATTTGTATCTAGCTGAATTCGTGTTTGTTTTGCGAGTTCAGAACTGTATTTAGATTTGTCCTGCGATAAGTAGTTTTCGAGAAAATGAGTATCTTCCGATGGAGGTCAGGTAAAAATCGTGATTTTCGAAGTATCTCCGATTGTAATAATTAGTATCTCGCTGAATTCGTGTTTGTTTTGCGAGTTCAGAACTGTATTTAGATATGTCCTGCGATAAATAGTTTTCGAGAAAATGAGTATCTTCCGAGGGAGGTCAGGTAAAAATCGTGATTTTCGAAGTATCTCCGATTGTAATAATTTGTATCTCGCTGAATTCGTGTTTGTTTTGCGAGTTCAGAACTGTATTTAGATATGTCGTGCGATAAGTAGTTTTCGAGAAAATGAGTATCTTCCGAGGGAGGTCAGGTAAAAATCGGGATTTTCGAAGTATCTCCGATTGTAATAATTTGTATCTCGCTGAATTCGTGTTTGTTTTGCGAGTTCAGAACTGTATTTAGATATGTCGTGCGATAAGTAGTTTTCGAGAAAATGAGTATCTTCCGAGGGAGGTCAGGTAAAAATCGGGATTTTCGAAGTATCTCCGATTGTAATAATTTGTATCTCGCTGAATTCGTGTTGGTTTTGCGAGTTCAGAACTGTCCTGCGATAAATAGTTTTCGAGAAAATGAGTATCTTCCGAGGGAGGTCAGGTAAAAATCGGGATTTTCGAAGTATCTCCGATTGTAATAATTTGTATTTCGCTGAATTCGTGTTTGTTTTGCGAGTTCAGAACTGTATTTAGATATGTCCTGCGATAAATAGTTTTCGAGAAAATGAGTATCTTCCGAGGGAGGTCAGGTAAAAATCGGGATATTCGAAGTATCTCCGATTGTAATAATTTGTATCTCGCTGAATTCGTGTTTGTTTTGCGAGTTCAGAACTGTATTTAGATATGTCGTGCGATAAGTAGTTTTCGAGAAAATGAGTATCTTCCGAGGGAGGTCAGGTAAAAATCGGGATTTTCGAAGTATCTCCGATTGTAATAATTTGTATCTCGCTGAATTCGTGTTGGTTTTGCGAGTTCAGAACTGTCCTGCGATAAATAGTTTTCGAGAAAATGAGTATCTTCCGAGGGAGGTCAGGTAAAAATCGGGATTTTCGAAGTATTTCCGATTGTAATAATTAGTATCTCGCTGAATTCGTGTTTGTTTTGCGAGTTCAGAACTGTATTTAGATATGTCCTGCGATAAGTAGTTTTCGAGAAAATGAGTATCTTCCGAGGGAGGTCAGGTAAAAATCGGGATTTTCGAAGTATCTCCGATTGTAATAATTTGTATTTCGCTGAATTCGTGTTTGTTTTGCGAGTTCAGAACTGTATTTAGATATGTCCTGCGATAAATAGTTTTCGAGAAAATGAGTATCTTCCGAGGGAGGTCAGGTAAAAATCGGGATTTTCGAAGTATCTCCGATTGTAATAATTTGTATCTCGTTGAATTCGTGTTTGTTTTGCGAGTTCAGAACTGTACTTAGATATGTCCTGCGATAAATAGTTTTCGAGAAAATGAGTATCTTCCGATGGAGGTCAGGCAAAAATCGTGATTTTCGAAGTATCTCCGATTGTAATAATTTGTATCTCGCTGAATTCGTGTTTGTTTTGCGAGTTCAGAACTGTATTTAGATATGTCCTGCGATAAATAGTTTTCGAGAAAATGAGTATCTTCCGATGGAGGTCAGGTAAAAATCGTGATTTTCGAAGTATCTCCGATCGTAATAATTTGTATCTCGCTGAATTCGTGTTTGTTTTGCGAGTTCAGAACTGTATTTAGATATGTCCTGCGATAAGTAGTTTTCGAGAAAATGAGTATCTTCCGAGGGAGGTCAGGTAAAAATCGTGATTTTCGAAGTATCTCCCATTGTAATAATTTGTATCTAGCTGAATTCGTGTTTGTTTTGCGAGTTCAGAACTGTATTTAGATTTGTCCTGCGATAAGTAGTTTCCGAGAAAATGAGTATCTTCCGAGGGATTTTAGGTAAAAATCGTAATTTTCGAAGTATCTCCGATTGTAATAATTAGTATCTCGCTGAATTCGTGTTTGTTTTGCGAGTTCAGAACTGTATTTAGATATGTCCTGCGATAAATAGTTTTCGAGAAAATGAGTATCTTCCGATGGAGGTCAGGTAAAAATCGTGATTTTCGAAGTATCTCCGATTGTAATAATTAGTATCTCGCTGAATTCGTGTTTGTTTTGCGAGTTCAGAACTGTATTCAGATATGTCCTGCGATAAGTAGTTTTCGAGAAAATGAGTATCTTCCGAGGGAGGTCAATTAAAAATCGGGATTTTCGAAGTATTTCCGATTGCAATAATTAGTATCTCGCTGAATTCGTGTTTGTTTTGCGAGTTCAGAACTGTATTTAGATATGTCCTGCGATAAATAGTTTTCGAGAAAATGAGTATCTTCCGAGGGAGGTCAGGTAAAAATCGTGATTTTCGAAGTATCTCCGATTGTAATAATTTGTATCTCGCTGAATTCGTGTTTGTTTTGCGAGTTCAGAACTGTATTTAGATATGTCGTGCGATAAGTAGTTTTCGAGAAAATGAGTATCTTCCGAGGGAGGTCAGGTAAAAATCGGGATATTCGAAGTATCTCCGATTGTAATAATTTGTATCTCGCTGAATTCGTGTTTGTTTTGCGAGTTCAGAACTGTATTTAGATATGTCCTGCGATAAACAGTTTTCGAGAAAATGAGTATCTTCCGAGGGAGGTCAGGTAAAAATCGTAATTTTCGAAGTATCTCCCATTGTAATAATTTGTATCTCGCTGAATTCGTGTTTGTTTTGCGAGTTCAGAACTGTATTTAGATATGTCCTGCGATAAGTAGTTTTCGAGAAAATGAGTATCTTCCGAGGGAGGTCAGGTAAAAATCGTAATTTTCGAAGTATCTCCGATTGTAATAATTAGTATCTCGCTGAATTCGTGTTTGTTTTGCGAGTTCAGAACTGTATTTAGATATGTCCTGCGATAAATAGTTTTCGAGAAAATGAGTATCTTCCGATGGAGGTCAGGTAAAAATCGTGATTTTCGAAGTATCTCCGATTGTAATAATTAGTATCTCGCTGAATTCGTGTTTGTTTTGCGAGTTCAGAACTGTATTCAGATATGTCCTGCGATAAGTAGTTTTCGAGAAAATGAGTATCTTCCGAGGGAGGTCAATTAAAAATCGGGATTTTCGAAGTATTTCCGATTGCAATAATTAGTATCTCGCTGAATTCGTGTTTGTTTTGCGAGTTCAGAACTGTATTTAGATATGTCCTGCGATAAATAGTTTTCGAGAAAATGAGTATCTTCCGAGGGAGGTCAGGTAAAAATCGTGATTTTCGAAGTATCTCCGATTGTAATAATTTGTATCTCGCTGAATTCGTGTTTGTTTTGCGAGTTCAGAACTGTATTTAGATATGTCGTGCGATAAGTAGTTTTCGAGAAAATGAGTATCTTCCGAGGGAGGTCAGGTAAAAATCGGGATATTCGAAGTATCTCCGATTGTAATAATTTGTATCTCGCTGAATTCGTGTTTGTTTTGCGAGTTCAGAACTGTATTTAGATATGTCCTGCGATAAACAGTTTTCGAGAAAATGAGTATCTTCCGAGGGAGGTCAGGTAAAAATCGTAATTTTCGAAGTATCTCCCATTGTAATAATTTGTATCTAGCTGAATTCGTGTTTGTTTTGCGAGTTCAGAACTGTATTTAGATTTGTCCTGCGATAAGTAGTTTCCGAGAAAATGAGTATCTTCCGAGGGATTTTAGGTAAAAATCGTAATTTTCGAAGTATCTCCGATTGTAATAATTAGTATCTCGCTGAATTCGTGTTTGTTTTGCGAGTTCAGAACTGTATTTAGATATGTCCTGCGATAAATAGTTTTCGAGAAAATGAGTATCTTCCGATGGAGGTCAGGTAAAAATCGGGATTTTCGAAGTATCTCCGATTGTAATAATTTGTATCTCGCTGAATTCGTGTTGGTTTTGCGAGTTCAGAACTGTATTTGGATATGTCCTGCGATAAATAGTTTTCGAGAAAATGAGTATCTTCAGAGGGAGGTCAGGTACAAATCGGGATTTTCGAAGTATTTCCGATTGTAATAATTAGTATCTCGCTGAATTCGTGTTTGTTTTGCGAGTTCAGAACTGTATTTAGATATGTCGTGCGATAAGTAGTTTTCGAGAAAATGAGTATCTTCCGCGGGAGGTCAGGTAAAAATCGGGATTTTCGAAGTATCTCCGATTGTAATAATTTGTATCTCGCTGAATTCGTGTTTGTTTTGCGAGTTCAGAACTGTATTTAGATATGTCCTGCGATAAATAGTTTTCGAGAAAATGAGTATCTTCCGAGGGAGGTCAGGTAAAAATCGTGATTTTCGAAGTATCTCCCATTGTAATAATTTGTATCTAGCTGAATTCGTGTTTGTTTTGCGAGTTCAGAACTGTATTTAGATTTGTCCTGCGATAAGTAGTTTCCGAGAAAATGAGTATCTTCCGAGGGATTTTAGGTAAAAATCGTAATTTTCGAAGTATCTCCGATTGTAATAATTAGTATCTCGCTGAATTCGTGTTTGTTTTGCGAGTTCAGAACTGTATTTAGATATGTCCTGCGATAAGTAGTTTTCGAGAAAATGAGTATCTTCCGAGGGAGGTCAGGTAAAAATCGGGATTTTCGAAGTATCTCCGATTGTAATAATTTGTATCTCGCTGAATTCGTGTTGGTTTTGCGAGTTCAGAACTGTATTTGGATATGTCCTGCGATAAATAGTTTTCGAGAAAATGAGTATCTTCCGAGGGAGGTCAGGTAAAAATCGTAATTTTCGAAGTATCTCCGATTGTAATAATTTGTATCTCGCTGAATTCGTGTTTGTTTTGCGAGCTCAGAACTGTATTTAGATATGTCGTGCGATAAGTAGTTTTCGAGAAAATGAGTATCTTCCGCGGGAGGTCAGGTAAAAATCTGGATTTTCGAAGTATCTCCGAATGTAATAATTTGTATCTCGCTGAATTCGTGTTTGTTTTGCGAGTTCAGAACTGTATTTAGATATGTCCTGCGATAAATAGTTTTCGAGAAAATGAGTATCTTCCGAGGGAGGTCAGGTAAAAATCGTGATTTTCGAAGTATATCCCATTGTAATAATTTGTATCTAGCTGAATTCGTGTTTGTTTTGCGAGTTCAGAACTGTATTTAGATTTGTCCTGCGATAAGTAGTTTCCGAGAAAATGAGTATCTTCCGAGGGATTTTAGGTAAAAATCGTAATTTTCGAAGTATCTCCGATTGTAATAATTAGTATCTCGCTGAATTCGTGTTTGTTTTGCGAGTTCAGAACTGTATTTAGATATGTCCTGCGATAAATAGTTTTCGAGAAAATGAGTATCTTTCGATGGAGGTCAGGCAAAAATCGTGATTTTCGAAGTATCTCCGATTGTAATAATTTGTATCTCGCTGAATTCGTGTTGGTTTTGCGAGTTCAGAACTGTATTTAGATATGTCCTGCGATAAATAGTTTTCGAGAAAATGAGTATCTTCCGAGGGAGGTCAGGTAAAAATCGTAATTTTCGAAGTATTTCCGATTGTAATAATTAGTATCTCGCTGAATTCGTGTTTGTTTTGCGAGTTCAGAACTGTATTTAGATATGTCGTGCGATAAGTAGTTTTCGAGAAAATGAGTATCTTCCGAGGGAGGTCAGGTAAAAATCGGGATATTCGAAGTATCTCCGATTGTAATAATTTGTATCTCGCTGAATTCGTGTTTGTTTTGCGAGTTCAGAACTGTATTTAGATATGTCCTGCGATAAATAGTTTTCGAGAAAATGAGTATCTTCCGAGGGAGGTCAGGTAAAAATCGTGATTTTCGAAGTATCTCCCATTGTAATAATTTGTATCTAGCTGAATTCGTGTTTGTTTTGCGAGTTCAGAACTGTATTTAGATTTGTCCTGCGATAAGTAGTTTCTGAGAAAATGAGTATCTTCCGAGGGATTTTAGGTAAAAATTGTAATTTTCGAAGTATCTCCGATTGTAATAATTAGTATCTCGCTGAATTCGTGTTTGTTTTGCGAGTTCAGAGCTGTATTTAGATATGTCCTGCGATAAACAGTTTTCGAGAAAATGAGTATCTTCCGAGGGAGGTCAGGTAAAAATCGTGATTTTCGAAGTATCTCCGATTGTAATAATTTGTACCTCGCTGAATTCGTGTTTGTTTTGCGAGTTCAGAACTGTATTTAGATATGTCCTGCGATAAGTAGTTTTCGAGAAAATGAGTATCTTCCGAGGGAGGTCAGGTAAAAATCGGGATTTTCGAAGTATCTCCGATTGTAATAATTTGTATCTCGCTGAATTCGTGTTGGTTTTGCGAGTTCAGAACTGTATTTGGATATGTCCTGCGATAAATAGTTTTCGAGAAAATGAGTATCTTCCGAGGGAGGTCAGGTAAAAATCGTGATTTTCGAAGTATCTCCGATTGTAATAATTTGTATCTCGCTGAATTCGTGTTTGTTTTGCGAGCTCAGAACTGTATTTAGATATGTCGTGCGATAAGTAGTTTTCGAGAAAATGAGTATCTTCCGCGGGAGGTCAGGTAAAAATCGGGATTTTCGAAGTATCTCCGAATGTAATAATTTGTATCTCGCTGAATTCGTGTTTGTTTTGCGAGTTCAGAACTGTATTTAGATATGTCCTGCGATAAATAGTTTTCGAGAAAATGAGTATCTTCCGAGGGAGGTCAGGTAAAAATCGTGATTTTCGAAGTATATCCCATTGTAATAATTTGTATCTAGCTGAATTCGTGTTTGTTTTGCGAGTTCAGAACTGTATTTAGATTTGTCCTGCGATAAGTAGTTTCCGAGAAAATGAGTATCTTCCGAGGGATTTTAGGTAAAAATCGTAATTTTCGAAGTATCTCCGATTGTAATAATTAGTATCTCGCTGAATTCGTGTTTGTTTTGCGAGTTCAGAACTGTATTTAGATATGTCCTGCGATAAGTAGTTTTCGAGGAAATGAGTATCTTCCGATGGAGGTCAGGTAAAAATCGTGATTTTCGAAGTATCCCCGATTGTAATAATTTGTATCTCGCTGAATTCGTGTTTGTTTTGCGAGTTCAGAACTGTATTTAGATATGTCCTGCGATAAGTAGTTTTCGAAAAAATGAGTATCTTCCGAGGGAGGTCAGGTAAAAATCGTGATTTTCGAAGTATCTCCCATTGTAATAATTTGTATCTAGCTGAATTCGTGTTTGTTTTGCGAGTTCAGAACTGTATTTAGATTTGTCCTGCGATAAGTAGTTTCCGAGAAAATGAGTATCTTCCGAGGGATTTTAGGTAAAAATCGTAATTTTCGAAGTATCTCCGATTGTAATAATTAGTATCTCGCTGAATTCGTGTTTGTTTTGCGAGTTCAGAACTGTATTTAGATATGTCCTGCGATAAGTAGTTTTCGAGAAAATGAGTATCTTCCGAGGGAGGTCAGGTAAAAATCGTGATTTTCGAAGTATCTCCCATTGTAATAATTTGTATCTAGCTGAATTCGTGTTTGTTTTGCGAGTTCAGAACTGTATTCAGATATGTCCTGCGATAAGTAGTTTTCGAGAAAATGAGTATATTCCGAGGGAGGTTAATTAAAAATCGGGATTTTCGAAGTATTTCCGATTGTAATAATTAGTATCTCGCTGAATTCGTGTTTGTTTTGCGAGTTCAGAACTGTATTTAGATATGTCCTGCGATAAATAGTTTTCGAGAAAATGAGTATCTTCCGAGGGAGGTCAGGTAAAAATCGTGATTTTCGAAGTATCTCCGATTGTAATAATTTGTATCTCGCTGAATTCGTGTTTGTTTTGCGAGTTCAGAACTGTATTTAGATATGTCCTGCGATAAATAGTTTTCGAGAAACTGAGTATCTTCCGAGGGAGGTCAGGTAAAAATCGTGATTTTCGAAGTATTTCCGATTGTAATAATTAGTATCTCGCTGAATTCGTGTTTGTTTTGCGAGTTCAGAACTGTATTTAGATATGTCCTGCGATAAATAGTTTTCGAGAAAATGAGTATCTTCCGAGGGAGGTCAGGTAAAAATCGTGATTTTCGAAGTATCTCCCATTGTAATAATTTGTATCTAGCTGAATTCGTGTTTGTTTTGCGAGTTCAGAACTGTATTTAGATATGTCCTGCGATAAGTAGTTTTCGAGAAAATGAGTATCTTCCGAGGGAGGTCAGGTAAAAATCGGGATTTTCGAAGTATCTCCGATTGTAATAATTTGTATCTCGTTGAATTCGTGTTTGTTTTGCGAGTTCAGAACTGTATTTAGATATGTCCTGCGATAAATAGTTTTCGAGAAAATGAGTATCTTCCGATGGAGGTCAGGTAAAAATCGTGATTTTCGAAGTATCTCCGATTGTAATAATTTGTATCTCGCTGAATTCGTGTTTGTTTTGCGAGTTCAGAACTGTATTTAGATATGTCCTGCGATAAATAGTTTTCGAGAAAATGAGTATCTTCCGAGGGAGGTCAGGTAAAAATCGTGATTTTCGAAGTATCTCCGATTGTAATAATTTGTATCTCGCTGAATTCGTGTTTGTTTTGCGAGTTCAGAACTGTATTTAGATATGTCGTGCGATAAGTAGTTTTCGAGAAAATGAGTATCTTCCGAGGGAGGTCAGGTAAAAATCGGGATTTTCGAAGTATCTCCGATTGTAATAATTTGTATCTCGCTGAATTCGTGTTGGTTTTGCGAGTTCAGAACTGTATTTAGATATGTCCTGCGATAAATAGTTTTCGAGAAAATGAGTATCTTCCGAGGGAGGTCAGGTAAAAATCGGGATTTTCGAAGTATTTCCGATTGTAATAATTAGTATCTCGCTGAATTCGTGTTTGTTTTGCGAGTTCAGAACTGTATTTAGATATGTCGTGCGATAAGTAGTTTTCGAGAAAATGAGTATCTTCCGAGGGAGGTCAGGTAAAAATCGGGATTTTCGAAGTATCTCCGATTGTAATAATTTGTATCTCGCTGAATTCGTGTTTGTTTTGCGAGTTCAGAACTGTATTTAGATATGTCCTGCGATAAATAGTTTTCGAGAAATGAGTATCTTCCGAGGGAGGTCAGGTAAAAATCGTGATTTTCGAAGTATCTCCGATTGTAATAATTAGTATCTCGCTGAATTCGTGTTTATTTTGCGAGTTCAGAACTGTATTTAGATATGTCCTGCGATAAGTGGTTTTCGAGAAAATGAGTATCTTCCGAGGGAGGTCAGGTAAAAATCGGGATTTTCGAAGTATTTCCGATTGTAATAATTAGTATCTCGCTGAATTCGTGTTTGTTTTGCGAGTTCAGAACTGTATTTAGATATGTCGTGCGATAAGTAGTTTTCGAGAAAATGAGTATCTTCCGAGGGAGGTCAGGTAAAAATCGGGATTTTCGAAGTATCTCCGATTGTAATAATTTGTATCTCGTTGAATTCGTGTTTGTTTTGCGAGTTCAGAACTGTATTTAGATATGTCCTGCGATAAATAGTTTTCGAGAAAATGAGTATCTTCCGATGGAGGTCAGGTAAAAATCGTGATTTTCGAAGTATCTCCGATTGTAATAATTTGTATCTCGCTGAATTCGTGTTTGTTTTGCGAGTTCAGAACTGTATTTAAATATGTCCTGCGATAAGTAGTTTTCGAGAAAATGAGTATCTTCCGAGGGAGGTCAGGTAAAAATCGTGATTTTCGAAGTATCTCCCATTGTAATAATTTGTATCTAGCTGAATTCGTGTTTGTTTAGCGAGTTCAGAACTGTATTTAGATTTGTCCTGCGATAGGTAGTTTCCGAGAAAATGAGTATCTTCCGAGGGATTTTAGGTAAAAATCGTAATTTTCGAAGTATCTCCGATTGTAATAATTAGTATCTCGCTGAATTCGTGTTTGTTTTGCGAGTTCAGAACTGTATTTAGATATGTCCTGCGATAAATAGTTTTCGAGAAAATGAGTATCTTCCGATGGAGGTCAGGTAAAAATCGTGATTTTCGAAGTATCTCCCATTGTAATAATTAGTATCTCGCTGAATTCGTGTTTGTTTTGCGAGTTCAGAACTGTATTCAGATATGTCCTGCGATAAGTAGTTTTCGAGAAAATGAGTATCTTCCGAGGGAGGTCAATTAAAAATCGGGATTTTCGAAGTATTTCCGATTGTAATAATTAGTATCTCGCTGAATTCGTGTTTGTTTTGCGAGTTCAGAACTGTATTTAGATATGTCCTGCGATAAATAGTTTTCGAGAAAATGAGTATCTTCCGAGGGAGGTCAGGTGAAAATCGTGATTTTCGAAGTATCTCCGATTGTAATAATTTGTATCTCGCTGAATTCGTGTTTGTTTTGCGAGTTCAGAACTGTATTTAGATATGTCGTGCGATAAGTAGTTTTCGACAAAATGAGTATCTTCCGAGGGAGGTCAGGTAAAAATCGGGATTTTCGAAGTATCTCCGATTGTAATAATTTGTATCTCGCTGAATTCGTGTTGGTTTTGCGAGTTCAGAACTGTATTTAGATATGTCCTGCGATAAATAGTTTTCGAGAAAATGAGTATCTTCCGAGGGAGGTCAGGTAAAAATCGGGATTTTCGAAGTATTTCCGATTGTAATAATTAGTATCTCGCTGAATTCGTGTTTGTTTTGCGAGTTCAGAACTGTATTTAGATATGTCGTGCGATAAGTAGTTTTCGAGAAAATGAGTATCTTCCGAGGGAGGTCAGGTAAAAATCGGGATTTTCGAAGTATCTCCGATTGTAATAATTTGTATCTCGCTGAATTCGTGTTTGTTTTGCGAGTTCAGAACTGTATTTAGATATGTCCTGCGATAAATAGTTTTCGAGAAAATGAGTATCTTCCGAGGGAGGTCAGGTAAAAATCGTGATTTTCGAAGTATCTCCGATTGTAATAATTAGTATCTCGCTGAATTCGTGTTTATTTTGCGAGTTCAGAACTGTATTTAGATATGTCCTGCGATAAGTAGTTTTCGAGAAAATGAGTATCTTCCGAGGGAGGTCAGGTAAAAATCGGGATTTTCGAAGTATTTCCGATTGTAATAATTAGTATCTCGCTGAATTCGTGTTTGTTTTGCGAGTTCAGAACTGTATTTAGATATGTCGTGCGATAAGTAGTTTTCGAGAAAATGAGTATCTTCCGAGGGAGGTCAGGTAAAAATCGGGATTTTCGAAGTATCTCCGATTGTAATAATTTGTATCTCGTTGAATTCGTGTTTGTTTTGCGAGTTCAGAACTGTATTTAGATATGTCCTGCGATAAATAGTTTTCGAGAAAATGAGTATCTTCCGATGGAGGTCAGGTAAAAATCGTGATTTTCGAAGTATCTCCGATTGTAATAATTTGTATCTCGCTGAATTCGTGTTTGTTTTGCGAGTTCAGAACTGTATTTAGATATGTCCTGCGATAAGTAGTTTTCGAGAAAATGAGTATCTTCCGAGGGAGGTCAGGTAAAAATCGGGATTTTCGAAGTATTTCCGATTGTAATAATTAGTATCTCGCTGAATTCGTGTTTGTTTTGCGAGTTCAGAACTGTATTTAGATATGTCCTGCGATAAATAGTTTTCGAGAAAATGAGTATCTTCCGATGGAGGTCAGGTAAAAATCGTGATTTTCGAAGTATCTCCGATTGTAATAATTTGTATCTCGCTGAATTCGTGTTTGTTTTGCGAGTTCAGAACTGTATTTAAATATGTCCTGCGATAAGTAGTTTTCGAGAAAATGAGTATCTTCCGAGGGAGGTCAGGTAAAAATCGTGATTTTCGAAGTATCTCCCATTGTAATAATTTGTATCTAGCTGAATTCGTGTTTGTTTTGCGAGTTCAGAACTGTATTTAGATTTGTCCTACGATAAGTAGTTTCCGAGAAAATGAGTATCTTCCGAGGGATTTTAGGTAAAAATCGTAATTTTCGAAGTATCTCCGATTGTAATAATTAGTATCTCGCTGAATTCGTGTTTGTTTTGCGAGTTCAGAACTGTATTTAGATTTGTCCTGCGATAAGTAGTTTCCGAGAAAATGAGTATCTTCCGAGGGATTTTAGGTAAAAATCGTAATTTTCGAAGTATCTCCGATTGTAATAATTAGTATCTCGCTGAATTCGTGTTTGTTTTGCGAGTTCAGAACTGTATTTAGATATGTCCTGCGATAAATAGTTTTCGAGAAAATGAGTATCTTCCGATGGAGGTCAGGTAAAAATCGTGATTTTCGAAGTATCTCCGATTGTAATAATTAGTATCTCGCTGAATTCGTGTTTATTTTGCGAGTTCAGAACTGTATTCAGATATGTCCTGCGATAAGTAGTTTTCGAGAAAATGAGTATCTTCCGAGGGAGGTCAATTAAAAATCGGGATTTTCGAAGTATTTCCGATTGTAATAATTAGTATCTCGCTGAATTCGTGTTTGTTTTGCGAGTTCAGAACTGTATTTAGATATGTCCTGCGATAAATAGTTTTCGAGAAAATGAGTATCTTCCGAGGGAGGTCAGGTAAAAATCGTGATTTTCGAAGTATCTCCGATTGTAATAATTTGTATCTCGATGAATTCGTGTTTGTTTTGCGAGTTCAGAACTGTATTTAGATATGTCGTGCGATAAGTAGTTTTCGAGAAAATGAGTATCTTCCGAGGGAGGTCAGGTAAAAATCGGGATTTTCGAAGTATCTCCGATTGTAATAATTTGTATCTCGCTGAATTCGTGTTGGTTTTGCGAGTTCAGAACTGTATTTAGATATGTCCTGCGATAAATAGTTTTCGAGAAAATGAGTATCTTCCGAGGGATTTTAGGTAAAAATCGGGATTTTCGAAGTATCTCCGATTGTAATAATTTGTATCTCGTTGAATTCGTGTTTGTTTTGCGAGTTCAGAACTGTATTTAAATATGTCCTGCGATAAATAGTTTTCGAGAAAATGAGTATCTTCCGATGGAGGTCAGGTAAAAATCGTGATTTTCGAAGTATCTCCGATTGTAATAATTAGTATCTCGCTGAATTCGTGTTTGTTTTGCGAGTTCAGAACTGTATTCAGATATGTCCTGCGATAAGTAGTTTTCGAGAAAATGTGTATCTTCCGAGGGAGGTCAATTAAAAATCGGGATTTTCGAAGTATTTCCGATTGTAATAATTAGTATCTCGCTGAATTCGTGTTTGTTTTGCGAGTTCAGAACTGTATTTAGATATGTCGTGCGATAAGTAGTTTTCGAGAAAATGAGTATCTTCCGAGGGAGGTCAATTAAAAATCGTGATTTTCGAAGTATCTCCCATTGTAATAATTTGTATCTAGCTGAATTCGTGTTTGTTTTGCGAGTTCAGAACTGTATTTAGATTTGTCCTGCGATAAGTAGTTTCCGAGAAAATGAGTATCTTCCGAGGGATTTTAGGTAAAAATCGTAATTTTCGAAGTATCTCCGATTGTAATAATTAGTATCTCGCTGAATTCGTGTTTGTTTTGCGAGTTCAGAACTGTATTTAGATATGTCCTGCGATAAATAATTTTCGAGAAAATGAGTATCTTCCGAGGGAGGTCAGGTAAAAATCGTGATTTTCGAAGTATCTCCGATTGTAATAATTTGTATCTAGCTGAATTCGTGTTTGTTTTGCGAGTTCAGAACTGTATTTAGATTTGTCCTCCGATAAGTAGTTTCCGAGAAAATGAGTATCTTCCGAGGGATTTTAGGTAAAAATCGTAATTTTCGAAGTATCTCCGATTGTAATAATTAGTATCTCGCTGAATTCGTGTTTGTTTTGCGAGTTCAGAACTGTATTTAGATATGTCCTGCGATAAATAGTTTTCGAGAAAATGAGTATCTTCCGAGGGAGGTCAGGTAAAAATCGTGATTTTCGAAGTATCTCCGATTGTAATAATTTGTATCTAGCTGAATTCGTGTTTGTTTTGCGAGTTCTGAACTGTATTTAGATTTGTCCTCCGATAAGTAGTTTCCGAGAAAATGAGTATCTTCCGAGGGATTTTAGGTAAAAATCGTAATTTTCGAAGTATCTCCGATTGTAATAATTAGTATCTCGCTGAATTCGTGTTTGTTTTGCGAGTTCAGAACTGTATTTAGATATGTCCTGCGATAAGTAGTTTTCGAGAAAATGAGTATCTTCCGAGGGAGGTCAGGTAAAAATCGGGATTTTCGAAGTATTTCCGATTGTAATAATTAGCATCTCGCTGAATTCGTGTTTGTTTTGCGAGTTCAGAACTGTATTTAGATATGTCGTGCGATAAGTAGTTTTCGAGAAAATGAGTATCTTCCGAGGGAGGTCAGGTAAAAATCGGGATTTTCGAAGTATCTCCGATTGTAATAATTTGTATCTCGTTGAATTCGTGTTTGTTTTGCGAGTTCAGAACTGTATTTAGATATGTCCTGCGATAAATAGTTTTCGAGAAAATGAGTATCTTCCGATGGAGGTCAGGTAAAAATCGTGATTTTCGAAGTATCTCCGATTGTAATAAATTGTATCTCTCTGAATTCGTGTTTGTTTTGCGAGTTCAGAACTGTATTTAGATATGTCCTGCGATAAGTAGTTTTCGAGAAAATGAGTATCTTCCGAGGGAGGTCAGGTAAAAATCGTGATTTTCGAAGTATCTCCCATTGTAATAATTTGTATCTAGCTGAATTCGTGTTTGTTTTGCGAGTTCAGAACTGTATTTAGATATGTCCTCCGATAAGTAGTTTCCGAGAAAATTAGTATCTTCCGAGGGATTTTAGGTAAAAATCGTAATTTTCGAAGTATCTCCCATTGTAATAATTAGTATCTCGCTGAATTCGTGTTTGTTTTGCGAGTTCAGAACTGTATTTAGATATGTCCTGCGATAAATAGTTTTCGAGAAAATGAGTATCTTCCGAGGGAGGTCAGGTAAAAATCGTGATTTTCGAAGTATCTCCGATTGTAATAATTTGTATCTAGCTGAATTCGTGTTTGTTTTGCGAGTTCAGAACTGTATTTAGATTTGTCCTCCGATAAGTAGTTTCCGAGAAAATGAGTATCTTCCGAGGGATTTTAGGTAAAAATCGTAATTTTCGAAGTATCTCCCATTGTAATAATTAGTATCTCGCTGAATTCGTGTTTGTTTTGCGAGTTCAGAACTGTATTTAGATATGTCCTGCGATAAATAGTTTTCGAGAAAATGAGTATCTTCCGAGGGAGGTCAGGTAAAAATCGTGATTTTCGAAGTATCTCCGATTGTAATAATTTGTATCTAGCTGAATTCGTGTTTGTTTTGCGAGTTCTGAACTGTATTTAGATTTGTCCTCCGATAAGTAGTTTCCGAGAAAATTAGTATCTTCCGAGGGATTTTAGGTAAAAATCGTAATTTTCGAAGTATCTCCCATTGTAATAATTAGTATCTCGCTGAATTCGTGTTTGTTTTGCGAGTTCAGAACTGTATTTAGATATGTCCTGCGATAAATAGTTTTCGAGAAAATGAGTATCTTCCGAGGGACGTCAGGTAAAAATCGTGATTTTCGAAGTATCTCCGATTGTAATAATTTGTATCTAGCTGAATTCGTGTTTGTTTTGCGAGTTCAGAACTGTATTTAGATTTGTCCTCCGATAAGTAGTTTCCGAGAAAATGAGTATCTTCCGAGGGATTTTAGGTAAAAATCGTAATTTTCGAAGTATCTCCGATTGTAATAATTAGTATCTCGCTGAATTCGTGTTTGTTTTGCGAGTTCAGAACTGTATTTAGATATGTCCTGCGATAAGTAGTTTTCGAGAAAATGAGTATCTCCGATTTAGGTCAGGTAAAAATCGTGATTTTCGAAGTATCTCCGATTGTAATAATTTGTATCTCGCTGAATTCGTGTTTGTTTTGCGAGTTCAGAACTGTATTTAGATATGTCCTGCGATAAATAGTTTTCGAGAAAATGAGTATCTTCCGATGGAGGTCAGGTAAAAATCGTGATTTTCGAAGTATCTCCGATTGTAATAATTAGTATCTCGCTGAATTCGTGTTTGTTTTGCGAGTTCAGAACTGTATTCAGATATATCCTGCGATAAGTAGTTTTCGAGAAAATGAGTATCTTCCGAGGGAGGTCAATTAAAAATCGGGATTTTCGAAGTATTTCCGATTGTAATAATTAGTATCTCGCTGAATTCGTGTTTGTTTTGCGAGTTCAGAACTGTATTTAGATATGTCGTGCGATAAGTAGTTTTCGAGAAAATGAGTATCTTCCGAGGGAGGTCAGGTAAAAATCGGGATTTTCGAAGTATTTCCGATTGTAATAATTAGTATCTCGCTGAATTCGTGTTTGTTTTGCGAGTTCAGAACTGTATTTAGATATGTCGTGCGATAAGTAGTTTTCGAGAAAATGAGTATCTTCCGAGGGAGGTCAGGTAAAAATCGGGATTTTCGAAGTATCTCCGATTGTAATAATTTGCATCTCGCTGAATTCGTGTTTGTTTTGCGAGTTCAGAACTGTATTTAGATATGTCCTGCGATAAATAGTTTTCGAGAAAATGAGTATCTTCCGAGGGAGGTCAGGTAAAAATCGGGATTTTCGAAGTATTTCCGATTGTAATAATTAGTATCTCGCTGAATTCGTGTTTGTTTTGCGAGTTCAGAACTGTATTTAGATATGTCGTGCGATAAGTAGTTTTCGAGAAAATGAGTATCTTCCGAGGGAGTTCAGGTAAAAATCGGGATTTTCGAAGTATCTCCGATTGTAATAATTTGTATCTCGCTGAATTCGTGTTTGTTTTGCGAGTTCAGAACTGTATTTAGATATGTCCTGCGATAAATAGTTTTCGAGAAAATGAGTATCTTCCGAGGGAGGTCAGGTAAAAATCGTGATTTTCGAAGTATCTATCATTGTAATAATTTGTATCTAGCTGAATTCGTGTTTGTTTTGCGAGTTCAGAACTGTATTTAGATTTGTCCTGCGATAAGTAGTTTCCGAGAAAATGAGTATCTTCCGAGGGATTTTAGGTAAAAATCGTAATTTTCGAAGTATCTCCGATTGTAATAATTAGTATCTCGCTGAATTCGTGTTGGTTTTGCGAGTTCAGAACTGTATTTAGATATGTCCTGCGATAAATAGTTTTCGAGAAAATGAGTATCTTCCGAGGGAGGTCAATTAAAAATCGGGATTTTCGAAGTATTTCCGATTGTAATAATTAGTATCTCGCTGAATTCGTGTTTGTTTTGCGAGTTCAGAACTGTATTTAGATATGTCCTGCGACAAGTAGTTTTCGAGAAAATGAGTATCTTCCGAGGGAGGTCAGGTAAAAATCGGGATTTTCGAAGTATCTCCGATTGTAATAATTTGTATCTCGCTGAATTCGTGTTTGTTTTGCGAGTTCAGAGCTGTATTTAGATATGTCCTGCGATAAATAGTTTTCGAGAAAATGAGTATCTTCCGAGGGAGGTCAGGTAAAAATCGTGATTTTCGAAGTATCTCCGATTGTAATAATTAGTATCTCGCTGAATTCGTGTTTGTTTTGCGAGTTCAGAACTGTATTTAGATATGTCCTGCGACAAGTAGTTTTCGAGAAAATGAGTATCTTCCGAGGGAGGTCAGGTAAAAATCGTAATTTTCGAAGTATCTCCGATTGTAATAATTAGTATCTCGCTGAATTCGTGTTTGTTTTGCGAGTTCAGAACTGTATTTAGATATGTCCTGCGATAAGTAGTTTTCGAGAAAATGAGTATCTCCGATGGAGGTCAGGTAAAAATCGTGATTTTCGAAGTATCTCCGATTGTAATAATTTGTATCTCGCTGAATTCGTGTTTGTTTTGCGAGTTCAGAACTGTATTTAGATATGTCCTGCGATAAATAGTTTTCGAGAAAATGAGTATCTTCCGATGGAGGTCAGGTAAAAATCGTGATTTTCGAAGTATCTCCGATTGTAATAATTAGTATCTCGCTGAATTCGTGTTTGTTTTGCGAGTTCAGAACTGTATTCAGATATATCCTGCGATAAGTAGTTTTCGAGAAAATGAGTATCTTCCGAGGGAGGTCAATTAAAAATCGGGATTTTCGAAGTATTTCCGATTGTAATAATTAGTATCTCGCTGAATTCGTGTTTGTTTTGCGAGTTCAGAACTGTATTTAGATATGTCGTGCGATAAGTAGTTTTCGAGAAAATGAGTATCTTCCGAGGGAGGTCAGGTAAAAATCGGGATTTTCGAAGTATTTCCGATTGTAATAATTAGTATCTCGCTGAATTCGTGTTTGTTTTGCGAGTTCAGAACTGTATTTAGATATGTCGTGCGATAAGTAGTTTTCGAGAAAATGAGTATCTTCCGAGGGAGGTCAGGTAAAAATCGGGATTTTCGAAGTATCTCCGATTGTAATAATTTGCATCTCGCTGAATTCGTGTTTGTTTTGCGAGTTCAGAACTGTATTTAGATATGTCCTGCGATAAATAGTTTTCGAGAAAATGAGTATCTTCCGAGGGAGGTCAGGTAAAAATCGGGATTTTCGAAGTATTTCCGATTGTAATAATTAGTATCTCGCTGAATTCGTGTTTGTTTTGCGAGTTCAGAACTGTATTTAGATATGTCGTGCGATAAGTAGTTTTCGATAAAATGAGTATCTTCCGAGGGAGGTCAATTAAAAATCGTGATTTTCGAAGTATCTCCGATTGTAATAATTTGTATCTCGCTGAATTCGTGTTTGTTTTGCGAGTTCAGAACTGTATTTAGATATGTCGTGCGATAAGTAGTTTTCGAGAAAATGAGTATCTTCCGAGGGAGTTCAGGTAAAAATCGGGATTTTCGAAGTATCTCCGATTGTAATAATTTGTATCTCGCTGAATTCGTGTTTGTTTTGCGAGTTCAGAACTGTATTTAGATATGTCCTGCGATAAATAGTTTTCGAGAAAATGAGTATCTTCCGAGGGAGGTCAGGTAAAAATCGTGATTTTCGAAGTATCTATCATTGTAATAATTTGTATCTAGCTGAATTCGTGTTTGTTTTGCGAGTTCAGAACTGTATTTAGATTTGTCCTGCGATAAGTAGTTTCCGAGAAAATGAGTATCTTCCGAGGGATTTTAGGTAAAAATCGTAATTTTCGAAGTATCTCCGATTGTAATAATTAGTATCTCGCTGAATTCGTGTTGGTTTTGCGAGTTCAGAACTGTATTTAGATATGCCCTGCGATAAATAGTTTTCGAGAAAATGAGTATCTTCCGAGGGAGGTCAATTAAAAATCGGGATTTTCGAAGTATTTCCGATTGTAATAATTAGTATCTCGCTGAATTCGTGTTTGTTTTGCGAGTTCAGAACTGTATTTAGATATGTCCTGCGACAAGTAGTTTTCGAGAAAATGAGTATCTTCCGAGGGAGGTCAGGTAAAAATCGGGATTTTCGAAGTATTTCCGATTGTAATAATTAGTATCTCGCTGAATTCGTGTTTGTTTTGCGAGTTCAGAGCTGTATTTAGATATGTCCTGCGATAAATAGTTTTCGAGAAAATGAGTATCTTCCGAGGGAGGTCAGGTAAAAATCGTGATTTTCGAAGTATCTCCCATTGTAATAATTTGTATCTCGCAGAATTCGTGTTTGTTTTGCGAGTTCAGAACTGTATTTAGATTTGTCCTGCGATAAGTAGTTTCCGAGAAAATGAGTATCTTCCGAGGGATTTTAGGTAAAAATCGTAATTTTCGAAGTATCTCCGATTGTAATAATTAGTGTCTCGCTGAATTCGTGTTTGTTTTGCGAGTTCAGAACTGTATTTAGATATGTCCTGCGATAAGTAGTTTTCGAGAAAATGAGTATCTTCCGATGGAGGTCAGGTAAAAATCGTGATTTTCGAAGTATCTCCCATTGTAATAATTTGTATCTAGCTGAATTCGTGTTTGTTTTGCGAGTTCAGAACTGTATTTCGATTTGTCCTGCGATAAGTAGTTTCCGAGAAAATGAGTATCTTCCGAGGGATTTTAGGTAAAAATCGTAATTTTCGAAGTATCTCCGATTGTAATAATTAGTATCTCGCTGAATTCGTGTTTGTTTTGCGAGTTCAGAACTGTATTTAGATATGTCCTGCGATAAATAGTTTTCGAGAAAATGAGTATCTTCCGATGGAGGTCAGGTAAAAATCGTGATTTTCGAAGTATCTCCGATTGTAATAATTAGTATCTCGCTGAATTCGTGTTTGTTTTGCGAGTTCAGAACTGTATTCAGATATGTCCTGCGATAAGTAGTTTTCGAGAAAATGAGTATCTTCCGAGGGAGGTCAATTAAAAATCGGGATTTTCGAAGTATTTCCGATTGTAATAATTAGTATCTCGCTGAATTCGTGTTTGTTTTGCGAGTTCAGAACTGTATTTAGATATGTCCTGCGATAAATATTTTTCGAGAAAATGAGTATCTTCAGAGGGAGGTCAGGTAAAAATCGTGATTTTCGAAGTATCTCCGATTGTAATAATTTGTATCTCGCTGAATTCGTGTTTGTTTTGCGAGTTCAGAACTGTATTTAGATATGTCGTGCGATAAGTAGTTTTCGAGAAAATGAGTATCTTCCGAGGGAGGTCAGGTAAAAATCGGGATTTTCGAAGTATCTCCGATTGTAATAATTTGTATCTCCCTGAATTCGTCTTGGTTTTGCGAGTTCAGAACTGTATTTAGATATGTCGTGCGATAAATAGTTTTCGAGAAAATGAGTATCTTCCGAGGGAGGTCAGGTAAAAATCGGGATTTTCGAAGTATTTCCGATTGTAATAATTAGTATCTCGCTGAATTCGTGTTTGTTTTGCGAGTTCAGAACTGTATTTAGATATGTCGTGCGATAAGTAGTTTTCGAGAAAATGAGTATCTTCCGAGGGAGGTCAGGTAAAAATCGGGATTTTCGAAGTATCTCCGATTGTAATAATTTGTATCTCGCTGAATTCGTGTTTGTTTTGCGAGTTCAGAACTGTATTTAGATATGTCCTGCGATAAATAGTTTTCGAGAAAATGAGTATCTTCCGAGAGAGGTCAGGTAAAAATCGTGATTTTCGAAGTATCTCCCATTGTAATAATTTGTATCTAGCTGAATTCGTGTTTGTTTTGCGAGTTCAGAACTGTATTTAGATTTATCCTGCGATAAGTAGTTTCCGAGAAAATGAGTATCTTCCGAGGGATTTTAGGTAAAAATCGTAATTTTCGAAGTATCTCCGATTGTAATAATTAGTATCTCGCTGAATTCGCGTTTGTTTTGCGAGTTCAGAACTGTATTTAGATATGTCCTGCGATAAATAGTTTTCGAGAAAATGAGTATCTTCCGAGGGAGGTCAGGTAAAAATCGTGATTTTCGAAGTATCTCCGATTGTAATAATTTGTATCTCGCTGAATTCGTGTTTGTTTTGCGAGTTCAGAACTGTATTTAGATATGTCGTGCGATAAGTAGTTTTCGAGAAAATGAGTATCTTCCGAGGGAGGTCAGGTAAAAATCGGGATTTTCGAAGTATCTCCTATTGTAATAATTTGTATCTCGCTGAATTCGTGTTGGTTTTGCGAGTTCAGAACTGTATTTAGATATGTCCTGCGATAAATAGTTTTCGAGAAAATGAGTATCTTCCGAGGGAGGTCAGGTAAAAATCGGGATTTTCGAAGTATTTCCGATTGTAATAATTAGTATCTCGCTGAATTCGTGTTTGTTTTGCGAGTTCAGAACTGTATTTAGATATGTCGTGCGATAAGTAGTTTTCGAGAAAATGAGTATCTTCCGAGGGAGGTCAGGTAAAAATCAGGATTTTCGAAGTATCTCCGATTGTAATAATTTGTATCTCGCTGAATTCGTGTTTGTTTTGCGAGTTCAGAACTGTATTTAGATATGTCCTGCGATAAGTAGTTTTCGAGAAAATGAGTATCTTCCGAGGGAGGTCAGGTAAAAATCGTGATTTTCGAAGTATCTCCCATTGTAATAATTAGTATCTCGCTGAATTCGTGTTTGTTTTGCGAGTTCAGAACTGTATTTAGATATGTCCTGCGATAAATAGTTTTCTAGAAAATGAGTATTTTCCGAGGGAGGTCAGGTAAAAATCGTGATTTTCGAAGTATCTCCGATTGTAATAATTTGTGTCTCGCTGAATTCGTGTTTGTTTTGCGAGTTCAGAACTGTATTCAGATATGTCCTGCGATAAGTAGTTTTCGAGAAAATGAGTATCTTCCGAGGGAGGTCAGGTAAAAATCGTGATTTTCGAAGTATCTCCCATTGTAATAATTTGTATCTAGCTGAATTCGTGTTTGTTTTGCGAGTTCAGAACTGTATTTAGATTTGTCCTGCGATAAGTAGTTTTCGAGAAAATGAGTATCTTCCGAGGGAGGTCAGGTAAAAATCGTGATTTTCGAAGTATCTCCGATTGTAATAATTTGTATCTCGCTGAATTCGTGTTTGTTTTGCGAGTTCAGAACTGTATTTAGATATGTCGTGCGATAAGTAGTTTTCGAGAAAATGAGTATCTTCCGAGGGAGGTCAGGTAAAAATCGGGATTTTCGAAGTATCTCCGATTGTAATAATTAGTATCTCGCTGAATTCGTGTTTGTTTTGCGAGTTCAGAACTGTATTTAGATATGTCCTGCGATAAATAGTTTTCGAGAAAATGAGTATCTTCCGATGGAGGTCAGGTAAAAATCGTGATTTTCGAAGTATCTCCGATTGTAATAATTTGTATCTCGTTGAATTCGTGTTTGTTTTGCGAGTTCAGAACTGTATTTAGATATGTCCTGCGATAAGTAGTTATCGAGAAAATGAGTATCTTCCGAGGGAGGTCAGGTAAAAATCGTGATTTTCGAAGTATCTCCCATTGTAATAATTTGTATCTAGCTGAACTCGTGTTTGTTTTGCGAGTTCAGAACTGTATTTGGATTTGTCCTGCGATAAGTAGTTTCCGAGAAAATGAGTATCTTCCGAGGGATTTTAGGTAAAAATCGTAATTTTCGAAGTATCTCCGATTGTAATAATTAGTATCTCGCTGAATTCGTGTTTGTTTTGCGAGTTCAGAACTGTATTTAGATATGTCCTGCGATAAATAGTTTTCGAGAAAATGAGTATCTTCCGAGGGAGGTCAGGTAAAAATCGTGATTTTCGAAGTATCTCCCATTGTAATAATTTGTATCTAGCTGAATTCGTGTTTGTTTTGCGAGTTCAGAACTGTATTTAGATTTGTCCTGCGATAAGTAGTTTTCGAGAAAATGAGTATCTTCCGAGGGAGGTCAGGTAAAAATCGGGATTTTCGAAGTATCTCCGATTGTAATAATTTGTATCTCGTTGAATTCGTGTTTGTTTTGCGAGTTCAGAACTGTATTTAGATATGTCCTGTGATAAATAGTTTTCGAGAAAATGAGTATCTTCCGATGGAGGTCAGGTAAAAATCGTGATTTTCGAAGTATCTCCGATTGTAATAATTTGTATCTCGCTGAATTCGTGTTTGTTTTGCGAGTTCAGAACTGTATTCAGATATGTCCTGCGATAAGTAGTTTTCGAGAAAATGAGTATCTTCCGAGGGAGGTCAGGTAAAAATCGTGATTTTCGAAGTATCTCGCATTGTAATAATTTGTATCTAGCTGAACTCGTGTTTGTTTTGCGAGTTCAGAACTGTATTTAGATTTGTCCTGCGATAAGTAGTTTCCGAGAAAATGAGTATCTTCCGAGGGATTTTAGGTAAAAATCGTAATTTTCGAAGTATCTCCGATTGTAATAATTAGTATCTCGCTGAATTCGTGTTTGTTTTGCGAGTTCAGAACTGTATTTAGATATGTCCTGCGATAAATAGTTTTCGAGAAAATGAGTATCTTCCGATGGAGGTCAGGTAAAAATCGTGATTTTCGAAGTATCTCCGATTGTAATAATTAGTATCTCGCTGAATTCGTGTTTGTTTTGCGAGTTCAGAACTGTATTCAGATATGTCCTGCGATAAGTAGTTTTCGAGAAAATGAGTATCTTCCGAGGGAGGTCAATTAAAAATCGGGATTTTCGAAGTATTTCCGATTGTAATAATTAGTATCTCGCTGAATTCGTGTTTGTTTTGCGAGTTCAGAACTGTATTTAGATTTGTCCTGCGATAAGTAGTTTTCGAGAAAATGAGTATCTTCCGAGGGAGGTCAGGTAAAAATCGTGATTTTCGAAGTATCTCCGATTGTAATAATTTGTATCTCGCTGAATTCGTGTTTGTTTTGCGAGTTCAGAACTGTATTTAGATATGTCGTGCGATAAGTAGTTTTCGAGAAAATGAGTATCTTCCGAGGGAGGTCAGGTAAAAATCGGGATTTTCGAAGTATCTCCGATTGTAATAATTTGTATCTCGCTGAATTCGTGTTTGTTTTGCGAGTTCAGAACTGTATTTAGATATGTCCTGCGATAAATAGTTTTCGAGAAAATGAGTATCTTCCGAGGGAGGTCAGGTAAAAATCGGGATTTTCGAAGTATCTCCGATTGTAATAATTTGTATCTCGCTGAATTCGTGTTTGTTTTGCGAGTTCAGAACTGTATTTAGATATGTCCTGCGATAAATAGTTTTCGAGAAAATGAGTACCTTCCGAGGGAGGTCAATTAAAAATCGTGATTTTCGAAGTATCTCCCATTGTAATAATTTGTATCTAGCTGAATTCGTGTTTGTTTTGCGAGTTCAGAACTGTATTTAGATTTGTCCTGCGATAAGTAGTTTCCGAGAAAATGAGTATCTTCCGAGGGATTTTAGGTAAAAATCGTAATTTTCGAAGTATCTCCGATTGTAATAATTAGTATCTCGCTGAATTCGTGTTTGTTTTGCGAGTTCAGAACTGTATTTAGATATGTCCTGCGATTAGTAGTTTTCGAGAAAATGAGTATCTTCCGAGGGAGGTCAGGTAAAAATCGGGATTTTCGAAGTATTTCCGATTGTAATAATTAGTATCTCGCTGAATTCGTGTTTGTTTTGCGAGTTCAGAACTGTATTTAGATATGTCGTGCGATAAGTAGTTTTCGAGAAAATGAGTATCTTCCGAGGGAGGTCAGGTAAAAATCGTGATTTTCGAAGTATCTCCCATTGTAATAATTTGTATCTAGCTGAATTCGTGTTGGTTTTGCGAGTTCAGAACTGTATTTAGATATGTCCTGCGATAAATAGTTTTCGAGAAAATGAGTATCTTCCGAGGGAGGTCAGGTAAAAATCGGGATTTTCGAAGTATTTCCGATTGTAATAATTAGTATCTCGCTGAATTCGTGTTTGTTTTGCGAGTTCAGAACTGTATTTAGATATGTCGTGCGATAAGTAGTTTTCGAGAAAATGAGTATCTTCCGAGGGAGGTCAGGTAAAAATCGGGATTTTCGAAGTATCTCCGATTGTAATAATTTGTATCTCGCTGAATTCGTGTTTGTTTTGCGAGTTCAGAACTGTATTTAGATATGTCCTGCGATAAACAGTTTTCGAGAAAATGAGTATCTTCCGAGGGAGGTCAGGTAAAAATCGTGATTTTCGAAGTATCTCCCATTGTAATAATTTGTATCTAGCTGAATTCGTGTTTGTTTTGCGAGTTCAGAACTGTATTTAGATTTGTCCTGCGATAAGTAGTTTTCGAGAAAATGAGTATCTTCCGAGGGAGGTCAGGTAAAAATCGGGATTTTCGAAGTATTTCCGATTGTAATAATTAGTATCTCGCTGAATTCGTGTTTGTTTTGCGAGTTCAGAACTGTATTTAGATATGTCGTGCGATAAATAGTTTTCGAGATAATGAGTATCTTCCGATGGAGGTCAGGTAAAAATCGTGATTTTCGAAGTATCTCCGATTGTAATAATTAGTATCTCGCTGAATTCGTGTTTGTTTTGCGAGTTCAGAACTGTATTTAGATATGTCCTGCGATAAATAGTTTTCGAGAAAATGAGTATCTTCCGATGGAGGTCAGGTAAAAATCGTGATTTTCGAAGTATCTCCGATTGTAATAATTAGTATCTCGCTGAATTCGTGTTTGTTTTGCGAGTTCAGAACTGTATTCAGATATGTCCTGCGATAAGTAGTTTTCGAGAAAATGAGTATCTTCCGAGGGAGGTCAATTAAAAATCGGGATTTTCGAAGTATTTCCGATTGTAATAATTAGTATCTCGCTGAATTCGTGTTTGTTTTGCGAGTTCAGAACTGTATTTAGATATGTCCTGCGATAAATAGTTTTCTAGAAAATGAGTATTTTCCGAGGGAGGTCAGGTAAAAATCGTGATTTTCGAAGTATCTCCGATTGTAATAATTTATATCTCGCTGAATTCGTGTTTGTTTTGCGAGTTCAGAACTGTATTTAGATATGTCCTGCGATAAGTAGTTTTCGAGAAAATGAGTATCTTCCGAGGGAGGTCAGGTAAAAATCGGGATTTTCGAAGTATCTCCGATTGTAATAATTTGTATCTCGCTGAATTCGTGTTTGTTTTGCGAGTTCAGAACTGTATTTAGATATGTCCTGCGATAAACAGTTTTCGAGAAAATGAGTATCTTCCGAGGGAGGTCAGGTAAAAATCGTGATTTTCGAAGTATCTCCCATTGTAATAATTTGTATCTAGCTGAATTCGTGTTTGTTTTGCGAGTTCAGAACTGTATTTAGATTTGTCCTGCGATAAGTAGTTTTCGAGAAAATGAGTATCTTCCGAGGGAGGTCAGGTAAAAATCGGGATTTTCGAAGTATTTCCGATTGTAATAATTAGTATCTCGCTGAATTCGTGTTTGTTTTGCGAGTTCAGAACTGTATTTAGATATGTCGTGCGATAAATAGTTTTCGAGATAATGAGTATCTTCCGATGGAGGTCAGGTAAAAATCGTGATTTTCGAAGTATCTCCGATTGTAATAATTAGTATCTCGCTGAATTCGTGTTTGTTTTGCGAGTTCAGAACTGTATTTAGATATGTCCTGCGATAAATAGTTTTCGAGAAAATGAGTATCTTCCGATGGAGGTCAGGTAAAAATCGTGATTTTCGAAGTATCTCCGATTGTAATAATTAGTATCTCGCTGAATTCGTGTTTGTTTTGCGAGTTCAGAACTGTATTCAGATATGTCCTGCGATAAGTAGTTTTCGAGAAAATGAGTATCTTCCGAGGGAGGTCAATTAAAAATCGGGATTTTCGAAGTATTTCCGATTGTAATAATTAGTATCTCGCTGAATTCGTGTTTGTTTTGCGAGTTCAGAACTGTATTTAGATATGTCCTGCGATAAATAGTTTTCTAGAAAATGAGTATTTTCCGAGGGAGGTCAGGTAAAAATCGTGATTTTCGAAGTATCTCCGATTGTAATAATTTATATCTCGCTGAATTCGTGTTTGTTTTGCGAGTTCAGAACTGTATTTAGATATGTCCTGCGATAAGTAGTTTTCGAGAAAATGAGTATCTTCCGAGGGAGGTCAGGTAAAAATCGGGATTTTCGAAGTATCTCCGATTGTAATAATTTGTATCTCGCTGAATTCGTGTTGGTTTTGCGAGTTCAGAACTGTATTTAGATATGTCCTGCGATAAATAGTTTTCGAGAAAATGAGTATCTTCCGAGGGAGGTGAGGTAAAAATCGGGATTTTCGAAGTATTTCCGATTGTAATAATTAGTATCTCGCTGAATTCGTGTTTGTTTTGCGAGTTCAGAACTGTATTTAGATATGTCGTGCGATAAGTAGTTTTCGAGAAAATGAGTATCTTCCGAGGGAGGTCAGGTAAAAATCGGGATTTTCGAAGTATCTCCGATTGTAGTAATTAGTATCTCGCTGAATTCGTGTTTGTTTTGCGAGTTCAGAACTGTATTTGGATATGTCCTGCGATAAATAGTTTTCGAGAAAATGAGTATCTTCCGATGGAGGTCAGGTAAAAATCGTGATTTTCGAAGTATCTCCGATTGTAATAATTAGTATCTCGCTGAATTCGTGTTTGTTTTGCGAGTTCAGAACTGTATTCAGATATGTCCTGCGATAAGTAGTTTTCGAGAAAATGAGTATCTTCCGAGGGAGGTCAATTAAAAATCGGGATTTTCGAAGTATTTCCGATTGTAATAATTAGTATCTCGCTGAATTCGTGTTTGTTTTGCGAGTTCAGAACTGTATTTAGATATGTCCTGCGATAAATAGTTTTCGAGAAAATGAGTATCTTCCGAGGGAGGTCAGGTAAAAATCGTGATTTTCGAAGTATCTCCGATTGTAATAATTTGTATCTCGCTGAATTCGTGTTTGTTTTGCGAGTTCAGAACTGTATTTAGATATGTCCTGCGATAAGTAGTTTTCGAGAAAATGAGTATCTTCCGAGGGAGGTCAGGTAAAAATCGGGATTTTCGAAGTATCTCCGATTGTAATAATTTGTATCTCGCTGAATTCGTGTTGGTTTTGCGAGTTCAGAACTGTATTTAGATATGTCCTGCGATAAATAGTTTTCGAGAAAATGAGTATCTTCCGAGGGAGGTCAGGTAAAAATCGGGATTTTCGAAGTATTTCCGATTGTAATAATTAGTATCTCGCTGAATTCGTGTTTGTTTTGCGAGTTCAGAACTGTATTTAGATATGTCGTGCGATAAGTAGTTTTCGAGAAAATGAGTATCTTCCGAGGGAGGTCAGGTAAAAATCGGGATTTTCGAAGTATCTCCGATTGTAATAATTTGTATCTCGCTGAATTCGTGTTTGTTTTGCAAAGATATGTCCTGCGATAAATAGTTTTCGAGAGAATGGGTATGTTCCGAGGGAGGTCAGGTAAAAATCGGGATTTTCGAAGTATCTCCGATTGTAATAATTTGTATCTCGCTGAATTCGTGTTTGTTTTGCGAGTTCAGAACTGTATTTAGATTTGTCCTGCGATAAGAAGTTTTCGAGAAAATGAGTATCTTCCGAGGGAGGTCAGGTAAAAATCGGGATTTTCGAAATATCTCCGATTGTAATAATTTGTATCTCGCTGAATTCGTGTTTGTTTTGCGAGTTCAGAACTGTATTTAGATTTGTCCTGCGATAAGAAGTTTTCGAGAAAATGAGTATCTTCCGAGGGAGGCAGGTAAAAATCGGGATTTTCGAAGTATCTCCGATTGTAGTAATTTTTATCTCTCTGAATTCGTGTCTGTTTTGCGAGTTCAGAACTGTATTTAGATATGTCCTGCGATAAATAGTTTTCGAGAGAATGGGTATGTTCCGAGGGAGGTCAGGTAAAAATCGGGATTTTCGAAGTATCTCCGATTGTAATAATTTGTATCTCGCTGAATTCGTGTTTGTTTTGCGAGTTCAGAACTGTATTTGGATATGTCCTGCTATGAGTAGTTTTCGAGAAAATGAGTATTTCCGATTGAGGTCAGGTAAAAATCGGGATTTTCGAAGTATCTCCGATTGTAATAATTTGTATCTCGCTGAATTCGTGTTTGTTTTGCGAGTTCAGAACTGTATTTGGATATGTCCTGCGCTGAGTAGTTTTCGAGAAAATGAGTATTTTCAATTGAGGTCAGGTAAAAATTTGGATTTTCGAAGTATCTCCGATTGTGATAATTTGTATCTCGCTGAATTCGCGTTTGTTTTGCGAGTTCAGAACTGTATTTAGATATGTCCTACGATAAGTAGTTTTCGAGAAAATGAGTATCTTCCCAGGGAGGCCAGGTAAAAATCGGGAGGATTTTCGAAGTATCTCCGATTGTAATAATTTGTATCTCGCTGAATTAGTGCTTGTTTTGCGAGTTCAGAACTGTATTTAGATATGTCCTGCGATAAGTAGTTTTCCAGAAAATAAGTATCTTCCAAGGGAGGTCAGGTAAAAATCGAGATTTTCGAAGTATCTCCGATTGTGATAATTTGTATCTCGCTGAATTGGTGTTTGCTTTGCGAGTTCAGAACTGTATTTAGATATGTCCTGCGATAAATAGTTTTCGAGAGAATGGGTATGTTCCGATTGAGGTCAGGTAAAAATCGGGATTTTCGAAGTATCTCCGATTGTAATAATTTGTATCTCGCTGAATTCGTGTTTGTTTTGCGAGTTCAGAACTGTATTTGGATATGTCCTGCTATGAGTAGTTTTCGAGAAAATGAGTATTTCCGATTGAGGTCAGGTAAAAATCGGGATTTTCGAAGTATCTCCGATTGTAATAATTTGTATCTCGCTGAATTCGTGTTTGTTTTGCGAGTTCAGAACTGTATTTGGATATGTCCTGCGCTGAGTAGTTTTCGAGAAAATGAGTATTTCCAATTGAGGTCAGGTAAAAATCTGGATTTTCGAAGTATCTCCGATTGTGATAATTTGTATCTCGCTGAATTGGTGTTTGCTTTGCGAGTTCAGAACTGTATTTGGATATGTCCTGCTATGAGTAGTTTTCGAGAAAATGAGTATTTCCGATTGAGGTCAGGTAAAAATCGGGATTTTCGAAGTATCTCCGATTGTAATAATTTGTATCTCGCTGAATTCGTGTTTATTTTGCGAGTTCAGAACTGTATTTGGATATGTCCTGCGCTGAGTAGTTTTCGAGAAAATGAGTATTTCCAATTGAGGTCAGGTAAAAATCTGGATTTTCGAAGTATCTCCGATTGTAATAATTTAGTATCTCGCTGAATTAGTGTTTGTTTTGCGAGTTCCGAACTGTATTTAGATATGTCCTGCGATAAGTAGTTTTCGAGAAAATGAGTATTTTCCGAGGGATGTCAGGTAAAAATCGGGATTTTCGAAATATCTCCGATTGTGATAATTTGTATCTCGCTGGATAAGTGTATGTTGTGCGAGTTCAGAACTGTATTTAGATATGTCGTGCGATAAGTAGTTTTCGAGAAAATGAGTATCTACCGAGGGAGGTCAGGTAAAAATCGGGATTTTCGAAGTATCTCCGATTGTAGTAATTTATATCTCGCTGAATTCGTGTCTGTTTTGCGAGTTCAGAACTGTATTTAGATATGTAATGCGATAAATAGTTTTCGAGAGAATGGGTATGTTCCGATTGAGGTCAGGTAAAAATCGGGATTTTCGAAGTATCTCCGATTGTAATAATTTGTATCTCGCTGAATTCGTGTTTGTTTTGCGAGTTCAGAACTGTATTTGGATATGTCCTGCTATGAGTAGTTTTCGAGAAAATGAGTATTTCCGATTGAGGTCAGGTAAAAATCGGGATTTTCGAAGTATCTCCGATTGTAATAATTTGTATCTCGCTGAATTCGTGTTTGTTTTGCGAGTTCAGAACTGTATTTGGATATGTCCTGCGCTGAGTAGTTTTCGAGAAAATGAGTATTTCCAATTGAGGTCAGGTAAAAATCTGGATTTTCGAAGTATCTCCGATTGTGATAATTTGTATCTCGCTGAATTGGTGTTTGCTTTGCGAGTTCAGAACTGTATTTGGATATGTCCTGCTATGAGTAGTTTTCGAGAAAATGAGTATTTCCGATTGAGGTCAGGTAAAAATCGGGATTTTCGAAGTATCTCCGATTGTAATAATTTGTATCTCGCTGAATTCGTGTTTATTTTGCGAGTTCAGAACTGTATTTGGATATGTCCTGCGCTGAGTAGTTTTCGAGAAAATGAGTATTTCCAATTGAGGTCAGGTAAAAATCTGGATTTTCGAAGTATCTCCGATTGTGATAATTTGTATCTCGCTGAATTCGTGTTTGTTTTGCGAGTTCAGAACTGTATTTAGATATGTCCTACGATAAGTAGTTTTCGAGAAAATGAGTATCTTCCCAGGGAGGTCAGGTAAAAATCGGGATTTTCGAAGTATCTCCGATTGTAATAATTTGTATCTCGCTGAATTCGTGTCTGTTTTGCGAGTTCAGAACTGTATTTAGACATGTCCTGCGATAAATAGTTTTCGAGAGAATGGGTATGTTCCGATTGAGGTCAGGTAAAAATCGGGATTTTCGAAGTATCTCCGATTGTGATAATTTGTATCTCGCTGAATTCGTGTTTGTTTTGCGAGTTCAGAACTGTATTTAGATATGTCCTACGATAAGTAGTTTTCGAGAAAATGAGTATCTTCCCAGGGAGGTCAGGTAAAAATCGGGATTTTCGAAGTATCTCCGATTGTAATAATTTGTATCTCGCTGAATTAGTGTTTGTTTTGCGAGTTCAGAACTGTATTTAAATATGTCCTGCGATAAGTAGTTTTCGAGAAAATAAGTATCTTCCAAGGGAGGTCAGGTAAAAATCGGGATTTTCGAAGTATCTCCGATTGTGATAATTTGTCTCTCGCTGAATTGGTGTTTGCTTTGCGAGGTCAGAACTGTATTTAGATATGTCCTGCGATAAGTAGTTTTCGAGAAAATAGGTATGTTCCGAGGGAGGTCAGGTAAAAATCGGGATTTTCGAAGTATCTCCGATTGTAATAATTTGTATCTCGCTGAATTCGTGTTTGTTTTGCGAGTTCAGAACTGTATTTGGATATGTCCTGCGATGAGCAGTTTTCGAGATAATGAGTACTTCCGATTGAGGTCAGGTAAAAATCGGGATTTTCGAAGTATCTCCGATTGTAATAATTTGTATCTCACTGAATTCATATTTGTTTTGCGAGTTCAGAACTGTATTTGGATATGTCCTGCGATGAGTAGTTTTCGAGAAAATGAGTATTTCCGATTGAGGTCAGGTAAAAATCGGGATTTTCGAAGTATCTCCGATTGTAATAATTTGTATCACGCTGTATTCGTGTTTGTTTTGCGAGTTCAGAACTGTATTTAGATATGTCCTGCGATAAGTAGTTTTCGAGAGAACGGGTATGTTCCGAGGGAGGTCAGGTAAAAATCGGGATTTTCGAAGTATCTCCGATTGTAATAATTTGTATCTCGCTGAATTCGTGTTTGTTTCGCGAGTTCAGAACTGTATTTAGATATGTCCTGCGATGAGTAGTTTTCGAGAACATGAGTATTTCCGATTGAGGTCAGGTAAAAATCGGGATTTTCGAAGTATCTCCGATTGTAATAATTTGTATCTCGCTGAATTCGTGTTTGTTTTGCGAGTTCAGAACTGTATTTGGATATGTCCTGCGCTGAGTAGTTTTCGAGAAAATGAGTATTTCCAATTGAGGTCAGGTAAAAATCTGGATTTTCGAAGTATCTCCGATTGTGATAATTTGTATCTCGCTGAATTCGCGTTTGTTTTGCGAGTTCGATACGTAGTTTTCGAGAAAATGAGTATCTTCCCAGGGAGGTCACTTAAAAATCGGGATTTTCGAAGTATCTCCGATTGTAATAATTTGTATCTCGCTGAATTAGTGTTTGTTTTGCGAGTTCAGAACTGTATTTAGATATGTCCTGCGATAAGTAGTTTTCGAGAGAATGGGTATGTTCCGAGGGAGGTCAGGTAAAAATCGGTATTTTCCAAGTATCTCCGATTGTAATAATTAGTATCTCGCTGAATTCATATTTGTTTAGCGAGTTCAGAACTGTATTTGGATATGTCCTGCTATGAGTAGTTTTCGAGAAAATGAGTATTTCCGATTGAGGTCAGGTAAAAATCGGGATTTTCGAAGTATCTCCGATTGTAATAATTTGTATCTCGCTGAATTCGTGTTTATTTTGCGAGTTCAGAACTGTATTTGGATATGTCCTGCGCTGAGTAGTTTTCGAGAAAATGAGTATTTCCAATTGAGGTCAGGTAAAAATCTGGATTTTCGAAGTATCTCCGATTGTGATAATTTGTATCTCGCTGAATTCGTGTTTGTTTTGCGAGTTCAGAACTGTATTTAGATATGTCCTACGATAAGTAGTTTTCGAGAAAATGAGTATCTTCCCAGGGAGGTCAGGTAAAAATCGGGATTTTCGAAGTATCTCCGATTGTAATAATTTGTATCTCGCTGAATTCGTGTCTGTTTTGCGAGTTCAGAACTGTATTTAGACATGTCCTGCGATAAATAGTTTTCGAGAGAATGGGTATGTTCCGATTGAGGTCAGGTAAAAATCGGGATTTTCGAAGTATCTCCGATTGTGATAATTTGTATCTCGCTGAATTCGTGTTTGTTTTGCGAGTTCAGAACTGTATTTAGATATGTCCTACGATAAGTAGTTTTCGAGAAAATGAGTATCTTCCCAGGGAGGTCAGGTAAAAATCGGGATTTTCGAAGTATCTCCGATTGTAATAATTTGTATCTCGCTGAATTAGTGTTTGTTTTGCGAGTTCAGAACTGTATTTAAATATGTCCTGCGATAAGTAGTTTTCGAGAAAATAAGTATCTTCCAAGGGAGGTCAGGTAAAAATCGGGATTTTCGAAGTATCTCCGATTGTGATAATTTGTCTCTCGCTGAATTGGTGTTTGCTTTGCGAGGTCAGAACTGTATTTAGATATGTCCTGCGATAAGTAGTTTTCGAGAAAATAGGTATGTTCCGAGGGAGGTCAGGTAAAAATCGGGATTTTCGAAGTATCTCCGATTGTAATAATTTGTATCTCGCTGAATTCGTGTTTGTTTTGCGAGTTCAGAACTGTATTTGGATATGTCCTGCGATGAGCAGTTTTCGAGATAATGAGTACTTCCGATTGAGGTCAGGTAAAAATCGGGATTTTCGAAGTATCTCCGATTGTAATAATTTGTATCTCACTGAATTCATATTTGTTTTGCGAGTTCAGAACTGTATTTGGATATGTCCTGCGATGAGTAGTTTTCGAGAAAATGAGTATTTCCGATTGAGGTCAGGTAAAAATCGGGATTTTCGAAGTATCTCCGATTGTAATAATTTGTATCACGCTGTATTCGTGTTTGTTTTGCGAGTTCAGAACTGTATTTAGATATGTCCTGCGATAAGTAGTTTTCGAGAGAACGGGTATGTTCCGAGGGAGGTCAGGTAAAAATCGGGATTTTCGAAGTATCTCCGATTGTAATAATTTGTATCTCGCTGAATTCGTGTTTGTTTCGCGAGTTCAGAACTGTATTTAGATATGTCCTGCGATGAGTAGTTTTCGAGAACATGAGTATTTCCGATTGAGGTCAGGTAAAAATCGGGATTTTCGAAGTATCTCCGATTGTAATAATTTGTATCTCGCTGAATTCGTGTTTGTTTTGCGAGTTCAGAACTGTATTTGGATATGTCCTGCGCTGAGTAGTTTTCGAGAAAATGAGTATTTCCAATTGAGGTCAGGTAAAAATCTGGATTTTCGAAGTATCTCCGATTGTGATAATTTGTATCTCGCTGAATTCGCGTTTGTTTTGCGAGTTCGATACGTAGTTTTCGAGAAAATGAGTATCTTCCCAGGGAGGTCACTTAAAAATCGGGATTTTCGAAGTATCTCCGATTGTAATAATTTGTATCTCGCTGAATTAGTGTTTGTTTTGCGAGTTCAGAACTGTATTTAGATATGTCCTGCGATAAGTAGTTTTCGAGAGAATGGGTATGTTCCGAGGGAGGTCAGGTAAAAATCGGTATTTTCCAAGTATCTCCGATTGTAATAATTAGTATCTCGCTGAATTCATATTTGTTTAGCGAGTTCAGAACTGTATTTGGATATGTCCTGCGATGAGTAGTTTTCGAGAAAATGAGTATTTCCGATTGAGGTCAGGTAAAAATCTGGATTTTCGAAGTATCTCCGATTGTAATAATTCGTATCACGCTGTATTCGTGTTTGTTTTGCGAGTTCAGAACTGTATTTAGATATGTCGTGCGATAAGTAGTTTTCGAGAGAATGGGTATGTTCCGAGGGAGGTCAGGTAAAAATCGGGATTTTCGAAGTATCTCCGATTGTAATAATTTGTATCTCGCTGACTTCATGTTTGTTTTGCGAGTTCAGAACTGTATTTAGATTTGTCCTGCGATAAGAAGTTTTCGAGAAAATGAGTATCTTCCGAGGGAGGTCAATTAAAAATCGGGATTTTCGAAGTATCTCCGATTGTAATAATTAGTATCTCGCTGAATTCGTGTTTGTTTTGCGAGTTCAGAACTGTATTTAGATATGTCCTGCGATATGTAGTTTTCGAGAAAATGAGTATTTCCGATTGAGGTCAGGTAAAAATCGGGATTTTCGAAGTATTTCCGATTGTAATAATTTGTATCTCGCTGAATTCATATATGTTTTGCGAGTTCAGAACTTTATTTAGATATGTCCTGCGATAAGTAGTTTTCGAGAAAATGAGTATCTTCCCAGGGAGGTCAGGCAAAAATCGGGAATTTCGAAGTATCTCCGATTGTAAAAATTTGTATCTCGCTGAATTAGTGTTTGTTTTGCGAGTTCAGAACTGTATTTAGATATGTCCTGCGATAAGTAGTTTTCGAGAAAATAAGTATCTTAAAACTGAGGTCAGGTAAAAATCGGGATTTTCGAAGTATCTCCGATTGTAATAATTTGTATCTCGCTGAATTAGTGTTTGTTTTGCGAGTTCCGAACTGTATTTAGATATGTCCTGCGATAAGTAGTTTTCGAGAAAATGAGTATCTTCCGAGGGATGTCAGGTAAAAATCGGGATTATCGAAATATCTCCGATTGTGATAATTTGTATCTCGCATAATAAGTGTATGTTGTGCGAGTTCAGAACTGTATTTAGATATGTCCTACGATAAGTAGTTTTCGAGAAAATGAGTATCTTCCCAGGGAGGTCAGGTAAAAATCGGGATTTTCGAAGTATCTCCGATTGTAATAATTTGTATCTCGCTGAATTCGTGTCTGTTTTGCGAGTTCAGAACTGTATTTAGATATGTCCTGCGATAAATAGTTTTCGAGAGAATGGGTATGTTCCGATTGAGGTCAGGTAAAAATCGGGATTTTCGAAGTATCTCCGATTGTGATAATTTGTCTCTCGCTGAATTGGTGTTTGCTTTGCTAGGTCAGAACTGTATTTAGATATGTCCTGCGATAAGTAGTTTTCGAGAAAATAGGTATGTTCCGAGGGAGGTCAGGTAAAAATCGGGATTTTCGAAGTATCTCCGATTGTAATAATTTGTATCTCGCTGAATTCGTGTTTGTTTTGCGAGTTCAGAACTGTATTTGGATATGTCCTGCGATGAGCAGTTTTCGAGATAATGAGTACTTCCGATTGAGGTCAGGTAAAAATCGGGATTTTCGAAGTATCTCCGATTGTAATAATTTGTATCACGCTGTATTCGTGTTTGTTTTGCGAGTTCAGAACTGTATTTGGATATGTCCTGCGATAAGTAGTTTTCGAGAGAATGGGTATGTTCCGAGGGAGGTCAGGTAAAAATCGGGATTTTCGAAGTATCTCCGATTGTAATAATTTGTATCTCGCTGAATTCGTGTTTGTTTCGCGAGTTCAGAACTGTATTTAGATATGTCCTGCGATGAGTAGTTTTCGAGAACATGAGTATTTCCGATTGAGGTCAGGTAAAAATCGGGATTTTCGAAGTATCTCCGATTGTAATAATTTGTATCTCGCTGAATTCGTGTTTGTTTTGCGAGTTCAGAACTGTGTTTAGATATGTCCTGCGATATGTAGTTTTCGAGAAAATGAGTATTTCCGATTGAGGTCAGGTAAAAATCGGGATTTTCGAAGTATTTCCGATTGTAATAATTTGTATCTCGCTGAATTCATATATGTTTTGCGAGTTCAGAACTTTATTTAGATATGTCCTGCGATAAGTAGTTTTCGAGAAAATGAGTATCTTCCCAGGGAGGTCAGGCAAAAATCGGGAATTTCGAAGTATCTCCGATTGTAAAAATTTGTATCTCGCTGAATTAGTGTTTGTTTTGCGAGTTCAGAACTGTATTTAGATATGTCCTGCGATAAGTAGTTTTCGAGAAAATAAGTATCTTAAAACTGAGGTCAGGTAAAAATCGGGATTTTCGAAGTATCTCCGATTGTAATAATTTGTATCTCGCTGAATTAGTGTTTGTTTTGCGAGTTCCGAACTGTATTTAGATATGTCCTGCGATAAGTAGTTTTCGAGAAAATGAGTATCTTCCGAGGGATGTCAGGTAAAAATCGGGATTTTCGAAATATCTCCGAGTGTGATAATTTGTATCTCGCAGGATAAGTGTATGTTGTGCGAGTTCAGAACTGTATTTAGATATGTCCTACGATAAGTAGTTTTCGAGAAAATGAGTATCTTCCCAGGGAGGTCAGGTAAAAATCGGGATTTTCGAAGTATCTCCGATTGTAATAATTTGTATCTCGCTGAATTCGTGTCTGTTTTGCGAGTTCAGAACTGTATTTAGATATGTCCTGCGATAAATAGTTTTCGAGAGGATGGGTATGTTCCGATTGAGGTCAGGTAAAAATCGGGATTTTCGAAGTATCTCCGATTGTGATAATTTGTCTCTCGCTGAATTGGTGTTTGCTTTGCTAGGTCAGAACTGTATTTAGATATGTCCTGCGATAAGTAGTTTTCGAGAAAATAGGTATGTTCCGAGGGAGGTCAGGTAAAAATCGGGATTTTCGAAGTATCTCCGATTGTAATAATTTGTATCTCGCTGAATTCGTGTTTGTTTTGCGAGTTCAGAACTGTATTTGGATATGTCCTGCGATGAGCAGTTTTCGAGATAATGAGTACTTCCGATTGAGGTCAGGTAAAAATCGGGATTTTCGAAGTATCTCCGATTGTAATAATTTGTATCTCACTGAATTCATATTTGTTTTGCGAGTTCAGAACTGTATTTGGATATGTCCTGCGATGAGTAGTTTTCGAGAAAATGAGTATTTCCGATTGAGGTCAGGTAAAAATCGGGATTTTCGAAGTATCTCCGATTGTAATAATTTGTATCACGCTGTATTCGTGTTTGTTTTGCGAGTTCAGAACTGTATTTAGATATGTCCTGCGATAAGTAGTTTTCGAGAGAATGGGTATGTTCCGAGGGAGGTCAGGTAAAAATCGGGATTTTCGAAGTATCTCCGATTGTAATAATTTGTATCTCGCTGAATTCGTGTTTGTTTCGCGAGTTCAGAACTGTATTTAGATATGTCCTGCGATGAGTAGTTTTCGAGAACATGAGTATTTCCGATTGAGGTCAGGTAAAAATCGGGATTTTCGAAGTATCTCCGATTGTAATAATTTGTATCTCGCTGAATTCGTGTTTGTTTTGCGAGTTCAGAACTGTATTTGGATATGTCCTGCGCTGAGTAGTTTTCGAGAAAATGAGTATTTCCAATTGAGGTCAGGTAAAAATCTGGATTTTCGAAGTATCTCCGATTGTGATAATTTGTATCTCGCTGAATTCGCGTTTGTTTTGCGAGTTCGATACGTAGTTTTCGAGAAAATGAGTATCTTCCCAGGGAGGTCACTTAAAAATCGGGATTTTCGAAGTATCTCCGATTGTAATAATTTGTATCTCGCTGAATTAGTGTTTGTTTTGCGAGTTCAGAACTGTATTTAGATATGTCCTGCGATAAGTAGATTGTAATAATTTGTATCTCGCTGAATTCGTGTCTGTTTTGCGAGTTCAGAACTGTATTTAGATATGTCCTGCGATAAATAGTTTTCGAGAGAATGGGTATGTTCCGATTGAGGTCAGGTAAAAATCGGGATTTTCGAAGTATCTCCGATTGTGATAATTTGTCTCTCGCTGAATTGGTGTTTGCTTTGCTAGGTCAGAACTGTATTTAGATATGTCCTGCGATAAGTAGTTTTCGAGAAAATAGGTATGTTCCGAGGGAGGTCAGGTAAAAATCGGGATTTTCGAAGTATCTCCGATTGTAATAATTTGTATCTCGCTGAATTCGTGTTTGTTTTGCGAGTTCAGAACTGTATTTGGATATGTCCTGCGATGAGCAGTTTTCGAGATAATGAGTACTTCCGATTGAGGTCAGGTAAAAATCGGGATTTTCGAAGTATCTCCGATTGTAATAATTTGTATCACGCTGTATTCGTGTTTGTTTTGCGAGTTCAGAACTGTATTTGGATATGTCCTGCGATAAGTAGTTTTCGAGAGAATGGGTATGTTCCGAGGGAGGTCAGGTAAAAATCGGGATTTTCGAAGTATCTCCGATTGTAATAATTTGTATCTCGCTGAATTCGTGTTTGTTTCGCGAGTTCAGAACTGTATTTAGATATGTCCTGCGATGAGTAGTTTTCGAGAACATGAGTATTTCCGATTGAGGTCAGGTAAAAATCGGGATTTTCGAAGTATCTCCGATTGTAATAATTTGTATCTCGCTGAATTCGTGTTTGTTTTGCGAGTTCAGAACTGTGTTTAGATATGTCCTGCGATATGTAGTTTTCGAGAAAATGAGTATTTCCGATTGAGGTCAGGTAAAAATCGGGATTTTCGAAGTATTTCCGATTGTAATAATTTGTATCTCGCTGAATTCATATATGTTTTGCGAGTTCAGAACTTTATTTAGATATGTCCTGCGATAAGTAGTTTTCGAGAAAATGAGTATCTTCCCAGGGAGGTCAGGCAAAAATCGGGAATTTCGAAGTATCTCCGATTGTAAAAATTTGTATCTCGCTGAATTAGTGTTTGTTTTGCGAGTTCAGAACTGTATTTAGATATGTCCTGCGATAAGTAGTTTTCGAGAAAATAAGTATCTTAAAACTGAGGTCAGGTAAAAATCGGGATTTTCGAAGTATCTCCGATTGTAATAATTTGTATCTCGCTGAATTAGTGTTTGTTTTGCGAGTTCCGAACTGTATTTAGATATGTCCTGCGATAAGTAGTTTTCGAGAAAATGAGTATCTTCCGAGGGATGTCAGGTAAAAATCGGGATTTTCGAAATATCTCCGAGTGTGATAATTTGTATCTCGCAGGATAAGTGTATGTTGTGCGAGTTCAGAACTGTATTTAGATATGTCCTACGATAAGTAGTTTTCGAGAAAATGAGTATCTTCCCAGGGAGGTCAGGTAAAAATCGGGATTTTCGAAGTATCTCCGATTGTAATAATTTGTATCTCGCTGAATTCGTGTCTGTTTTGCGAGTTCAGAACTGTATTTAGATATGTCCTGCGATAAATAGTTTTCGAGAGGATGGGTATGTTCCGATTGAGGTCAGGTAAAAATCGGGATTTTCGAAGTATCTCCGATTGTGATAATTTGTCTCTCGCTGAATTGGTGTTTGCTTTGCTAGGTCAGAACTGTATTTAGATATGTCCTGCGATAAGTAGTTTTCGAGAAAATAGGTATGTTCCGAGGGAGGTCAGGTAAAAATCGGGATTTTCGAAGTATCTCCGATTGTAATAATTTGTATCTCGCTGAATTCGTGTTTGTTTTGCGAGTTCAGAACTGTATTTGGATATGTCCTGCGATGAGCAGTTTTCGAGATAATGAGTACTTCCGATTGAGGTCAGGTAAAAATCGGGATTTTCGAAGTATCTCCGATTGTAATAATTTGTATCTCACTGAATTCATATTTGTTTTGCGAGTTCAGAACTGTATTTGGATATGTCCTGCGATGAGTAGTTTTCGAGAAAATGAGTATTTCCGATTGAGGTCAGGTAAAAATCGGGATTTTCGAAGTATCTCCGATTGTAATAATTTGTATCACGCTGTATTCGTGTTTGTTTTGCGAGTTCAGAACTGTATTTAGATATGTCCTGCGATAAGTAGTTTTCGAGAGAATGGGTATGTTCCGAGGGAGGTCAGGTAAAAATCGGGATTTTCGAAGTATCTCCGATTGTAATAATTTGTATCTCGCTGAATTCGTGTTTGTTTCGCGAGTTCAGAACTGTATTTAGATATGTCCTGCGATGAGTAGTTTTCGAGAACATGAGTATTTCCGATTGAGGTCAGGTAAAAATCGGGATTTTCGAAGTATCTCCGATTGTAATAATTTGTATCTCGCTGAATTCGTGTTTGTTTTGCGAGTTCAGAACTGTATTTGGATATGTCCTGCGCTGAGTAGTTTTCGAGAAAATGAGTATTTCCAATTGAGGTCAGGTAAAAATCTGGATTTTCGAAGTATCTCCGATTGTGATAATTTGTATCTCGCTGAATTCGCGTTTGTTTTGCGAGTTCGATACGTAGTTTTCGAGAAAATGAGTATCTTCCCAGGGAGGTCACTTAAAAATCGGGATTTTCGAAGTATCTCCGATTGTAATAATTTGTATCTCGCTGAATTAGTGTTTGTTTTGCGAGTTCAGAACTGTATTTAGATATGTCCTGCGATAAGTAGTTTTCGAGAAAATAAGTATCTTCCAAGGGAGGTCAGGTAAAAATCGAGATTTTCGAAGTATCTCCGATTGTGATAATTTGTATCTCGCTGAATTGGTGTTTGCTTTGCGAGTTCAGAACTGTATTTAGATATGTCCTGCGATAAGTAGTTTTCGAGAGAATGGGTATGTTCCGAGGGAGGTCAGGTAAAAATCGGTATTTTCCAAGTATCTCCGATTGTAATAATTAGTATCTCGCTGAATTCGTGTTTGTTTTGCGAGTTCAGAACTGTATTTGGATATGTCCTGCGATGAGCAGTTTTCGAGATAATGAGTATTTCCGATTGAGGTCAGGTAAAAATCGGGATTTTCGAAGTATCTCCGATTGTAATAATTTGTATCTCGCTGAATTCATATTTGTTTAGCGAGTTCAGAACTGTATTTGGATATGTCCTGCGATGAGTAGTTTTCGAGAAAATGAGTATTTCCGATTGAGGTCAGGTAAAAATCGGGATTTTCGAAGTATCTCCGATTGTAATAATTCGTATCACGCTGTATTCGTGTTTGTTTTGCGAGTTCAGAACTGTATTTAGATATGTCCTGCGATAAGTAGTTTTCGAGAGAATGGGTATGTTCCGAGGGAGGTCAGGTAAAAATCGGGATTTTCGAAGTATCTCCGATTGTAATAATTCGTATCACGCTGTATTCGTGTTTGTTTTGCGAGTTCAGAACTGTATTTAGATATGTCCTGCGATAAGTAGTTTTCGAGAAAATGAGTATCTTCCCAGGGAGGTCAGGCAAAAATCGGGAATTTCGAAGTATCTCCGATTGTAAAAATTTGTATCTCGCTGAATTAGTGTTTGTTTTGCGAGTTCAGAACTGTATTTAGATATGTCCTGCGATAAGTAGTTTTCGAGAAAATAAGTATCTTAAAACTGAGGTCAGGTAAAAATCGGGGTTTTCGAAGTATCTCCGATTGTGATAATTTGTATCTCGCAGGATAAGTGTATGTTGTGCGAGTTCAGAACTGTATTTAGATATGTCCTGCGATAAGTAGTTTTCGAGAAAATGAGTATCTTCCGAGGGATGTCAGGTAAAAATCGGGATTTTCGAAATATCTCCGATTGTGATAATTTGTATCTCGCAGGATAAGTGTATGTTGTGCGAGTTCAGAACTGTATTTAGATATGTCCTGCGATAAGTAGTTTTCGAGAAAATGAGTATCTTCCCAGGGAGGTCAGGTAAAAATCGGGATTTTCGAAGTATCTCCGATTGTAATAATTTGTATCTCGCTGAATTCGCGTCTGTTTTGCGAGTTCAGAACTGTATTTAGATATGTCCTGCGATAAATAGTTTTCGAGAGAATGGGTATGTTCCGATTGAGGTCAGGTAAAAATCGGGATTTTCGAAGTATCTCCGATTGTGATAATTTGTATCTCGCTGAATTCGTGTTTGTTTTGCGAGTTCAGAACTGTATTTAGATATGTCCTACGATAAGTAGTTTTCGAGAAAATGAGTATCTTCCCAGGGAGGTCAGGTAAAAATCGGGATTTTCGAAGTATCTCCGATTGTAATAATTTGTATCTCGCTGAATTAGTGTTTGTTTTGCGAGTTCAGAACTGTATTTAGATATGTCCTGCGATAAGTAGTTTTCGAGAAAATAAGTATCTTCCAAGGGAGGTCAGGTAAAAATCGGGATTTTCGAAGTATCTCCGATTGTGATAATTTGTATCTCGCTGAATTGGTGTTTGCTTTGCGAGTTCAGAACTGTATTTAGATATGTCCTGCGATAAGTAGTTTTCGAGAAAATAGGTATGTTCCGAGGGAGGTCAGGTAAAAATCGGGATTTTCGAAGTATCTCCGATTGTAATAATTTGTATCTCGCTGTATTCGTGTTTGTTTTGCGAGTTCAGAACTGTATTTAGATATGTCCTGCGATAAGTAGTTTTCGAGAGAATGGGTATGTTCCGAGGGAGGTCAGGTAAAAATCGGGATTTTCGAAGTATCTCCGATTGTAATAATTTGTATCTCGCTGAATTCGTGTTTGTTTCGCGAGTTCAGAACTGTATTTAGATATGTCCTGCGATGAGTAGTTTTCGAGAACATGAGTATTTCCGATTGAGGTCAGGTAAAAATCGGGATTTTCGAAGTATCTCCGATTGTAATAATTTGTATCTCGCTGAATTCGTGTTTGTTTTGCGAGTTCAGAACTGTATTTGGATATGTCCTGCGCTGAGTAGTTTTCGAGAAAATGAGTATTTCCAATTGAGGTCAGGTAAAAATCTGGATTTTCGAAGTATCTCCGATTGTGATAATTTGTATCTCGCTGAATTCGCGTTTGTTTTGCGAGTTCGATACGTAGTTTTCGAGAAAATGAGTATCTTCCGATTGAGGTCAGGTAAAAATCGGGATTTTCGAAGTATCTCCGATTGTAATAATTTGTATCTCGCTGAATTAGTGTTTGTTTTGCGAGTTCAGAACTGTATTTAGATATGTCCTGCGATAAGTAGTTTTCGAGAGAATGGGTATGTTCCGAGGGAGGTCAGGTAAAAATCGGTATTTTCCAAGTATCTCCGATTGTAATAATTTGTATCTCGCTGAATTCGTGTTTGTTTTGCGAGTTCAGAACTGTATTTAGATATGTCCTGCGATAAGTAGTTTTCGAGAAAATAAGTATCTTCCAAGGGAGGTCAGGTAAAAATCGAGATTTTCGAAGTATCTCCGATTGTGATAATTTGTATCTCGCTGAATTGGTGTTTGCTTTGCGAGTTCAGAACTGTATTTAGATATGTCCTGCGATAAGTAGTTTTCGAGAGAATGGGTATGTTCCGAGGGAGGTCAGGTAAAAATCGGTATTTTCCAAGTATCTCCGATTGTAATAATTTGTATCTCGCTGAATTCGTGTTTGTTTTGCGAGTTCAGAACTGTATTTGGATATGTCCTGCGATGAGCAGTTTTCGAGATAATGAGTATTTCCGATTGAGGTCAGGTAAAAATCGGGATTTTCGAAGTATCTCCGATTGTAATAATTTGTATCTCGCTGAATTCATATTTGTTTAGCGAGTTCAGAACTGTATTTGGATATGTCCTGCGATGAGTAGTTTTCGAGAAAATGAGTATTTCCGATTGAGGTCAGGTAAAAATCGGGATTTTCGAAGTATCTCCGATTGTAATAATTCGTATCACGCTGTATTCGTGTTTGTTTTGCGAGTTCAGAATTGTATTTAGATATGTCCTGCGATAAGTAGTTTTCGAGAAAATAAGTATCTTAAAACTGAGGTCAGGTAAAAATCGGGATTTTCGAAGTATCTCCGATTGTAATAATTTGTATCTCGCTGAATTAGTGTTTGTTTTGCGAGTTCCGAACTGTATTTAGATATGTCCTGCGATAAGTAGTTTTCGAGAAAATGAGTATCTTCCGAGGGATGTCAGGTAAAAATCGGGATTTTCGAAATATCTCCGATTGTAGTAATTTGTATCTCGCTGAATTCGTGTCTGTTTTGCGAGTTCAGAACTGTATTTAGATATGTCCTGCGATAAATAGTTTTCGAGAGAATGGGTATGTTCCGAGGGAGGTCAGGTAAAAATCGGGATTTTCGAAGTATCTCCGATTGTAATAATTTGTATCTCGCTGAATTCGTGTTTGTTTTGCGAGTTCAGAACTGTATTTGGATATGTCCTGCTATGAGTAGTTTTCGAGAAAATGAGTATTTCCGATTGAGGTCAGGTAAAAATCGGGATTTTCGAAGTATCTCCGATTGTAATAATTTGTATCTCGCTGAATTCATATTTGTTTAGCGAGTTCAGAACTGTATTTGGATATGTCCTGCGATGAGTAGTTTTCGAGAAAATGAGTATTTCCGATTGAGGTCAGGTAAAAATCGGGATTTTCGAAGTATCTCCGATTGTAATAATTCGTATCACGCTGTATTCGTGTTTGTTTTGCGAGTTCAGAACTGTATTTAGATATGTCCTGCGATAAGTAGTTTTCGAGAGAATGGGTATGTTCCGAGGGAGGTCAGGTAAAAATCGGGATTTTCGAAGTATCTCCGATTGTAATAAATTGTATCTCGCTGAATTCATGTTTGTTTTGCGAGTTCAGAACTGTATTTAGATTTGTCCTGCGATAAGAAGTTTTCGAGAAAATCAGTATCTTCCGAGGGAGGTCAATTAAAAATCGGGATTTTCGAAGTATCTCCGATTGTAATAATTAGTATCTCGCTGAATTCGTGTTTGTTTTGCGAGTTCAGAACTGTATTTAGATATGTCCTGCGATAAGTAGTTTTCGAGAAAATGAGTATTTCCGATTGAGGTCAGGTAAAAATCGGGATTTTCGAAGTATCTCCGATTGTAGTAATTTGTATCTCGCTGAATTCGTGTCTGTTTTGCGAGTTCAGAACTGTATTTAGATATGTCCTGCGATAAATAGTTTTCGAGAGAATGGGTATGTTCCGAGGGAGGTCAGGTAAAAATCGGGATTTTCGAAGTATCTCCGATTGTAATAATTTGTATCTCGCTGAATTCGTGTTTGTTTTGCGAGTTCAGAACTGTATTTGGATATGTCCTGCTATGAGTAGTTTTCGAGAAAATGAGTATTTCCGATTGAGGTCAGGTAAAAATCGGGATTTTCGAAGTATCTCCGATTGTAATAATTTGTATCTCGCTGAATTCATATTTGTTTAGCGAGTTCAGAACTGTATTTGGATATGTCCTGCGATGAGTAGTTTTCGAGAAAATGAGTATTTCCGATTGAGGTCAGGTAAAAATCGGGATTTTCGAAGTATCTCCGATTGTAATAATTCGTATCACGCTGTATTCGTGTTTGTTTTGCGAGTTCAGAACTGTATTTAGATATGTCCTGCGATAAGTAGTTTTCGAGAGAATGGGTATGTTCCGAGGGAGGTCAGGTAAAAATCGGGATTTTCGAAGTATCTCCGATTGTAATAAATTGTATCTCGCTGAATTCATGTTTGTTTTGCGAGTTCAGAACTGTATTTAGATTTGTCCTGCGATAAGAAGTTTTCGAGAAAATCAGTATCTTCCGAGGGAGGTCAATTAAAAATCGGGATTTTCGAAGTATCTCCGATTGTAATAATTAGTATCTCGCTGAATTCGTGTTTGTTTTGCGAGTTCAGAACTGTATTTAGATATGTCCTGCGATAAGTAGTTTTCGAGAAAATGAGTATTTCCGATTGAGGTCAGGTAAAAATCGGGATTTTCGAAGTATTTCCGATTGTAATAATTTGTATCTCGCTGAATTCATATTTGTTTTGCGAGTTCAGAACTTTATTTAGATATGTCCTGCGATAAGTAGTTTTCGAGAAAATGAGTATCTTCCCAGGGAGTTCAGGCAAAAATCGGGAATTTCGAAGTATCTCCGATTGTAAAAATTTGTATCTCGCTGAATTAGTGTTTGTTTTGCGAGTTCAGAACTGTATTTAGATATGTCCTGCGATAAGAAGTTTTCGAGAAAATAAGTATCTTCCAACTGAGGTCAGGTAAAAATCGGGATTTTCGAAGTATCTCCGATTGTAATAATTTGTATCTCGCTGAATTAGTGTTTGTTTTGCGAGTTCCGAACTGTATTTAGATATGTCCTGCGATAAGTAGTTTTCGAGAAAATGAGTATCTTCCGAGGGATGTCAGGTAAAAATCGGGATTTTCGAAATATCTCCGATTGTGATAATTTGTATCTCGCTGGATAAGTGTATGTTGTGCGAGTTCAGAACTGTATTTAGATATGTCCTGCGATAAGTAGTTTTCGAGAAAATGAGTATCTTCCGAGGGAGGTCAGGTAAAAATCGGGATTTTCGAAGTATCTCCGATTGTAGTAATTTGTATCTCGCTGAATTCGTGTCTGATTTGCGAGTTCAGAACTGTATTTAGATATGTCCTGCGATAAATAGTTTTCGAGAGAATGGGTATGTTCCGAGGGAGGTCAGGTAAAAATCGGGATTTTCGAAGTATCTCCGATTGTAAAAATTTGTATCTCGCTGAATTAGTGTTTGTTTTGCGAGTTCAGAACTGTATTTAGATATGTCCTGCGATAAGTAGTTTTCGAGAAAATAAGTATCTTCCAACTGAGGTCAGGTAAAAATCGGGATTTTCGAAGTATCTCCGATTGTAATAATTTGTATCTCGCTGAATTAGTGTTTGTTTTGCGAGTTCCGAACTGTATTTAGATATGTCCTGCGATAAGTAGTTTTCGAGAAAATGAGTATCTTCCGAGGGATGTCAGGTAAAAATCGGGATTTTCGAAATATCTCCGATTGTGATAATTTGTATCTCGCTGGATAAGTGTATGTTGTGCGAGTTCAGAACTGTATTTAGATATGTCCTGCGATAAGTAGTTTTCGAGAAAATGAGTATCTTCCGAGGGAGGTCAGGTAAAAATCGGGATTTTCGAAGTATCTCCGATTGTAGTAATTTGTATCTCGCTGAATTCGTGTCTGATTTGCGAGTTCAGAACTGTATTTAGATATGTCCTGCGATAAATAGTTTTCGAGAGAATGGGTATGTTCCGAGGGAGGTCAGGTAAAAATCGGGATTTTCGAAGTATCTCCGATTGTAATAATTTGTATCTCGCTGAATTCGTGTTTGTTTTGCGAGTTCAGAACTGTATTTGGATATGTCGTGCGCTGAGTAGTTTTCGAGAAAATGAGTATTTCCAATTGAGGTCAGGTAAAAATCTGGATTTTCGAAGTATCTCCGATTGTGATAATTTGTATCTCGCTGAATTCGCGTTTGTTTTGCGAGTTCAGAACTGTATTTAGATATGTCCTACGATAAGTAGTTTTCGATAAAATGAGTATCTTCCCAGGGAGGTCAGGTAAAAATCGGGATTTTCGAAGTATCTCCGATTGTAATAATTTGTATCTCGCTGAATTAGTGTTTGTTTTGCGAGTTCAGAACTGTATTTAGATATGTCCTGCGATAAGTAGTTTTCGAGAAAATAAGTATCTTCCAAGGGAGGTCAGGTAAAAATCGGGATTTTCGAAGTATCTCCGATTGTGATAATTTGTATCTCGCTGAATTGGTGTTTGCTTTGCGAGTTCAGAACTGTATTTAGATATGTCCTGCGATAAGTAGTTTTCGAGAGAATGGGTATGTTCCGAGGGAGGTCAGGTAAAAATCGGGATTTTCGAAGTATCTCCGATTGTAATAATTTGTATCTCGCTGAATTCATATTTGTTTTGCGAGTTCAGAACTGTATTTGGATATGTCCTGCGATAAGTAGTTTTCGAGAAAATGAGTATTTCCTATTGAGGTCAGGTAAAAATCGGGATTTTCGAAGTATCTCCGATTGTAATAATTTGTATCACGCTGTATTCGTGTTTGTTTTGCGAGTTCAGAACTGTATTTAGATATGTCCTGCGATAAGTAGTTTTCGAGAGAATCGGTATGTTTCGAGGGAGGTCAGGTAAAAATCGGGATTTTCGAAGTATCTCCGATTGTAATAATTTGTATCTCGCTGAATTCGTGTTTGTTTTGCGAGTTCAGAACTGTCTTTTGATATGTCCTGCGATAAGCAGTTTTCGAGAAAATGAGTATCTTCCGAGGGAGGTCAGGTAAAAATCGTGATTTTCGAAGTATCTCCGATTGTAATAATTTGTATCTCGCTGAATTAGTGTTTATTTTGCGAGTTCAGAACTATATTTTGATATGTCCTGCGATAAGTAGTTTTCGAGAAAATGAGTATCTTCCGAGGGATGTCAGGTAAAAATCGGGATTTTCGAAATATCTCCGATTGTGATAATTTGTATCTCGCTGAATTGGTGTTGGCTTTGCGAGTTCAGAACTGTATTTAGATATGTCCTGCGATAAGTAGTTTTCGAGAGAATGGGTATGTTCCGAGGGAGGTCAGGTAAAAATCGGGATTTTCGAAGTATCTCGGATTGTAATAATTTGTATCTCGCTGAATTCGTGTTTGTTTTGCGAGTTCAGAACTGTATTTGGATATGTCCTGCGATGAGCAGTTTTCGAGATAATGAGTACTTCCGATTGAGGTCAGGTAAAAATCGGGATTTTCGAAGTATCTCCGATTGTAATAATTTGTATCTCGCTGAATTCATATTTGTTTTGCGAGTTCAGAACTGTATTTGGATATGTCCTGCGATGAGTAGTTTTCGAGAAAATGAGTATTTCCGATTGAGGTCAGGTAAAAATCGGGGTTTTCGAAGTATCTCCGATTGTAATAATTTGTATCACGCTGTATTCGTGTTTGTTTTGCGAGTTCAGAACTGTATTTAGATATGTCCTGCGATAAGTAGTTTTCGAGAGAATGGGTATGTTCCGAGGGAGGTCAGGTAAAAATCGGAATTTTCGCAGTATCTCCGATTGTAATAATTTGTATCTCGCTGAATTCGTGTTTGTTTTGCGAGTTCAGAACTGTATTTAGATATGTCCTGCGATGAGTAGTTTTCGAGAACATGAGTATTTCCGATTGAGGTCAGGTAAAAATCGGGATTTTCGAAGTATCTCCGATTGTAATAATTTGTATCTCGCTGAATTCTTGTTTGTTTTGCGAGTTCAGAACTGTATTTGGATATGTCGTGCGATGAGTAGTTTTCGAGAAAATGAGTATTTCCAATTGAGGTCAGGTAAAAATCGGGATTTTCGAAGTATCTCCGATTGTAATAATTTGTATCACGCTGTATTCGTGTTTGTTTTGCGAGTTCAGAACTGTATTTAGATATGTCCTGCGATGAGTAGTTTTCGAGAAAATGAATATCTTCCGAGGGAGGTCAGGTAAAAATCGGGATTTTCTAAGTATGTCCGATTGTACGCGCTAAATTCGCGTGTAATAATTTGTAGGTCAGGTAAAAATCGGGATTTTCGAAGTATCTCCGATTGTAATAATTTGTATCTCGCTGAATTCGTGTTTGTTTTGCGGGTTCAGAACTGTATTTAGATATGTCCTGCGATGAGTAGTTTTCGAGAACATGAGTATTTCCGATTGAGGTCAGGTAAAAATCGGGATTTTCGAAGTATCTCCGATTGTAATAATTTGTATCTCGCTGAATTCTTGTTTGTTTTGCGAGTTCAGAACTGTATTTGGATATGTCGTGCGATGAGTAGTTTTCGAGAAAATGAGTATTTCCAATTGAGGTCAGGTAAAAATCAGGATTTTCGAAGTATCTCCGATTGTAATAATTTGTATCACGCTGTATTCGTGTTTGTTTTGCGAGCTCAGAACTATATTTAGATATGTCCTGCGATGAGTAGTTTTCGAGAAAATGAGTATCTTCCGAGTTAGGTCAGGTAAAAATCGGGATTTTCGAAGTATCTCCGATTGTACGCGCTGAATTCGCGTTTGTTTTGCGAGTTCAGAACTGTATTTAGATTTGTCCTGCGATAAGTAGTTTTCGAGAAAATGAGTATCTTCCGAGGGAGGTCAGGTAAAATTCGTGATTTTCGAAGTATCTCCGATTGTAATAATTTGTATCTCGCTAAATTCTTGTTTGTTTTGCGAGTTCCGAACTGTCTTTTGATATGTCCTGCGATAAGTAGTTTTCGAGAAAATGAGTATCTTCCGAGGGAGGTCAGGTAAAAATCGTGATTTTCGAAGTATCTCCGATTATAATAATTTGTATCTCGCTGAATTAGTGTTTATTTTGCGAGTTCAGAACTATATTTTGATATGTCCTGCGATAAGTAGTTTTCGAGAAAATGAGTATCTTCCGAGGGATGTCAGGTAAAAATCGGGATTTTCGAAATATCTCCGATTGTGATAATTTGTATCTCGATGGATAGGTGTATGTTGTGCGAGTTCAGAACTGTATTTAGATATGTCCTGCGATAAGTAGTTTTCGAGAAAATGAGTATCTTCCGAGGGAGGTCAGGTAAAAATCGGGATTTTCGAAGTACCTCCGATTGTGATAATTTGTATCTCGATGGATAAGTGTATGTTGTGCGAGTTCAGAACTGTATTTAGATATGTCCTGCGATAAGTAGTTTTCGAGATAATGGGTATGTTCCGAGGGAGGTCAGGTAAAAATCGGGATTTTCGAAGTATCTCCGATTGCACACGCTGAATTCGTGTTTGTTTTGCCAGTTCAGAACTGTATTTAGATTTGTCCTGCGATAAGTAGTTATCGAGAAAATGAGTATGTTCTGAGGGAGGTCAGGTAAAAATCGGGATTTTCGAAGTATCTCCGATTGTAATAATTTGTATCTCCCTGAATTCGTGTTTGTTTTGCGAGTTCAGAACTGTATTTAGATATGTCCTGCGATAAGTAGTTTTCGAGAAAATGAGTATCTTCCGAGGGATGTCAGGTAAAAATCGGGATTTTCGAAATATCTCCGATTGTGATAATTTGTATCTCGCTGGATAAGTGTATGTTGTGCGAGCTCAGAACTGTATTTAGATATGTCCTGCGATAAGTAGTTTTGGAGAAAATGAGTATCTTCCGAGGGAGGTCAGGTAAAAATCGGGATTTTCGAGGTATCTCCGATTGTAGTAATTTGTATCTCGCTGAATTCGTGTCTGTTTTGCGAGTTCAGAACTGTATTTAGATATGTCCTGTGATAAATAGTTTTCGAGAGAATGGGTATGTTCCGAGGGAGGTCAGGTAAAAATCGGGATTTTCGAAGTATCTCCGATTGTAATAATTTGTATCTCGCTGAATTAGTGTTTATTTTGCGAGTTCAGAACTATATTTTGATATGTCCTGCGATAAGTAGTTTTCGAGAAAATGAGTATCTTCCGAGGGATGTCAGGTAAAAATCGGGATTTTCGAAATATCTCCGATTGTGATAATTTGTATCTCGATGGATAGGTGTATGTTGTGCGAGTTCAGAACTGTATTTAGATATGTCCTGCGATAAGTAGTTTTCGAGAAAATGAGTATCTTCCGAGGGAGGTCAGGTAAAAATCGGGATTTTCGAAGTACCTCCGATTGTGATAATTTGTATCTCGATGGATAAGTGTATGTTGTGCGAGTTCAGAACTGTATTTAGATATGTCCTGCGATAAGTAGTTTTCGAGATAATGGGTATGTTCCGAGGGAGGTCAGGTAAAAATCGGGATTTTCGAAGTATCTCCGATTGCACACGCTGAATTCGTGTTTGTTTTGCCAGTTCAGAACTGTATTTAGATTTGTCCTGCGATAAGTAGTTATCGAGAAAATGAGTATGTTCTGAGGGAGGTCAGGTAAAAATCGGGATTTTCGAAGTATCTCCGATTGTAATAATTTGTATCTCCCTGAATTCGTGTTTGTTTTGCGAGTTCAGAACTGTATTTAGATATGTCCTGCGATAAGTAGTTTTCGAGAAAATGAGTATCTTCCGAGGGATGTCAGGTAAAAATCGGGATTTTCGAAATATCTCCGATTGTGATAATTTGTGTCTCGCTGGATAAGTGTATGTTGTGCGAGCTCAGAACTGTATTTAGATATGTCCTGCGATAAGTAGTTTTGGAGAAAATGAGTATCTTCCGAGGGAGGTCAGGTAAAAATCGGGATTTTCGAGGTATCTCCGATTGTAGTAATTTGTATCTCGCTGAATTCGTGTCTGTTTTGCGAGTTCAGAACTGTATTTAGATATGTCCTGTGATAAATAGTTTTCGAGAGAATGGGTATGTTCCGAGGGAGGTCAGGTAAAAATCGGGATTTTCGAAGTATCTCCGATTGTAATAATTTGTATCTCGCTGAATTCGTGTTTGTTTTGCGAGTTCAGAACTGTATTTGGATATGTCCTGCGATGAGTAGTTTTCGAGAAAATGAGTATTTCCGATTGAGGTCAGGTAAAAATCGGGATTTTCGAAGTATCTCCGATTGTAATAATTTGTATCTCGCTGAATTCGTGTTTGTTTTGCGAGTTCAGAACTGTATTTGGATATGTCCTGCGCTGAGTAGTTTTCGAGAAAATGAGTATTTCCAATTGAGGTCAGGTAAAAATCGGGATTTTCGCAGTATCTCCGATTGTAATAATTTGTATCTCGCTGAATTAGTGTTTGTTTTGCGAGTTCAGAACTGTATTTAGATATCTCCTGCGATAAGTAGTTTTCGAGAAAATGAGTATCTTCCGAGGGATGTCAGGTAAAAATCGGGATTTTCGAAATATCTCCGATTGTGATAATTTGTATCTCGCTGGATAAGTGTATGTTGTGCGAGTTCAGAACTGTATTTAGATATGTCCTGCGATAAGTAGTTTTATAGAAAATGAGTATCTTCCGAGGGAGGTCAGGTAAAAATCGGGATTTTCGAAGTATCTCCGATTGTAGTAATTTGTATCTCGCCGAATTCGTGTCTATTTTGCGAGTTCAGAACTGTATTTAGATATGTCCTGCGATAAGCATTTTTCGAGAAAATGAGTATCTTCCGAGGGAGGTCAGGTAAAAATCGGGATTTTCGAAGTATCTCCGATTGTAATAATTTGTATCTCGCTGAATTCGTGTTTGTCTTGCGAGTTCAGAACTGTATTTAGATATGTCCTGCGATAAGTAGTTTTCGAGAAAATGAGTATCTTCCCAGGGAGGTCAGGTAAAAATCGTGATTTTCGAAGTATCTCCGATTGTGATAATTTGTATCTCGCTGAATTGTTGTTTGTTTTGCGAGTTCAGAACTGTATTTAGATATGTCCTGCGATAAGTAGTTTTCGAGAAAATGAGTATCTTCCCAGGGAGGTCAGGTAAAAATCGGGATTTTCGAAGTATCTCCGATTGTAATAATTTGTATCTCGCTGAATTCGTGTTTGTTTTGCGAGTTCAGAACTGTATTTAGATATGTCTTGCGATAAGTAGTTTTCGAGAGAATGGGTATGTTCCGAGGGAGGTCAGGTAAAAATCGGGATTTTCGAAGAATCTCCGATTGTGATAATTTGTATCTCGCTGAATTTCGGCTTGTTTTGCGAGTTCAGAACTGTATTTAGATTTGTCCTGCGATAAGTAGTTATCGAGAAAATGAGTATGTTCTGAGGGAGGTCAGGTAAAAATCGGGATTTTCGAAGCATCTCCAATTGTAATAATTTGTATCTCCTTGAATTCGTGTTTGTTTTGCGAGTTCAGAACTGTATTTAGATATGTCCTGCGATAAGTAGTTTTCGAGAAAATGAGACTTTCCGAGGGAGGTCACTTAAAAATCGGGATTTTCGAAGTATCTCTGATTGTAATAATTTGTATCTCGCGGAATTCGTGTTTGTTTTGCGAGTTCAGAACTGTATTTAGATTTGTCCTGCGATAAGTAGTTTTCGAGAAAATGAGTATCTTCCGAGGGAGGTCAGGTAAAAATCGGGATTTTCGAAGTATCTCCGATTGTAATAATTTGTATCTCGCTGAATTCGTGTTTGCTTTGCGAGTTCAGAACTGTATTTAGATTTGTCCTGCGATAAGTAGTTTTCGAGAAAATGAGTATCTTCCGAGGGAGGTCAGGTAAAAATCGGGATTTTCGAAGTATCTCCGATTGTAATAATTTGTACCTCGCTGAATTCGTGTTGGTTTTGCGAGTTCAGAACTGTATTTAGATATGTCCTGCGATAAGTAGTTTTCGAGAAAATGAGTATCTTCCCAGGGAGGTCAGGTAAAAATCGTGATTTTCGAAGTATCTCCGATTGTGATAATTTGTATCTCGCTGAATTGTTGTTTGTTTTGCGAGTTCAGAACTGTATTTAGATATGTCCTGCGATAAGTAGTTTTCGAGAAAATGAGTATCTTCCGAGGGAGGTCAGGTAAAAATCGGGATTTTCGAAGTATCTCCGATTGTAATAATTTGTATCTCGCTGAATTAGTGTTTGTTTTGCGAGTTCAGAACTGTATTTAGATATGTCCTGCGATAAGTAGTTTTCGAGAAAATGAGTATCTTCCGAGGGATGTCAGGTAAAAATCGGGATTTTCGAAATATCTCCGATTGTGATAATTTGTATCTCGCTGGATAAGTGTATGTTTTGCGAGTCCAGAACTGTATTTAGAAATGTCCTGCGATAAGTAGTTTTCGAGAGAATGGGTTGTTCCGAGGGAGGTCAGGTAAAAATCGGGATTTTCGAAGTATCTCCGATTGTAATAATTTGTATCTCGCTGAATTCGTGTTCGTTTTGCGAGTTCAGAACTGTATTTAGATATGTCCTGCGATAAGTAGTTTTCGAGAGAATGGGTATGTTCCGAGGGATTTCAGGTAAAAATCGGGATTTTCGAAGTATCTCCGATTGTACACGCTGAATTCGTGTTTGTTTTGCCAGTTCAGAACTGTGTTTAGATTTGTCCTGCGATAAGTAGTTATCGAGAAAATGAGTATGTTCTGAGGGAGGTCAGGTAAAAATCGGGATTTTCGAAGTATCTCCAATTGTAATAATTTGTATCTCCCTGAATTCGTGTTTGTTTTGCGAGTTCAGAACTGTATTTAGATATGTCCTGCGATAAGTAGTTTTCGAGAAAATGAGACTTTCCGAGGGAGGTCACTTAAAAATCGGGATTTTCGAAGTATCTCTGATTGTAATAATTCAGAGTTCAGAACTGTATTTAGATATGTCCTGCGATGAGTAGTTTTCGAGAAAATGAGTATCTTCCGAGGGAGGTCAGGTAAAAATCGGGATTTTCTAAGTATGTCCGATTGTACGCGCTAAATTCGCGTGTAATAATTTGTAGGTCAGGTAAAAATCGGGATTTTCGAAGTATCTCCGATTGTAATAATTTGTATCTCGCTGAATTCGTGTTTGTTTTGCGAGTTCAGAACTGTATTTAGATATGTCCTGCGATGAGTAGTTTTCGAGAACATGAGTATTTCCGATTGAGGTCAGGTAAAAATCGGGATTTTCGAAGTATCTCCGATTGTAATAATTTGTATCTCGCTGAATTCTTGTTTGTTTTGCGAGTTCAGAACTGTATTTGGATATGTCGTGCGATGAGCAGTTTTCGAGAAAATGAGTATTTCCAATTGAGGTCAGGTAAAAATCAGGATTTTCGAAGTATCTCCGATTGTAATAATTTGTATCACGCTGTATTCGTGTTTGTTTTGCGAGTTCAGAACTATATTTAGATATGTCCTGCGATGAGTAGTTTTCGAGAAAATGAGTATCTTCCGAGGGAGGTCAGGTAAAATTCGTGATTTTCGAAGTATCTCCGATTGTAATAATTTGTATCTCGCTAAATTCTTGTTTGTTTTGCGAGTTCCGAACTGTCTTTTGATATGTCCTGCGATAAGTAGTTTTCGAGAAAATGAGTATCTTCCGAGGGAGGTCAGGTAAAAATCGTGATTTTCGAAGTATCTCCGATTATAATAATTTGTATCTCGCTGAATTAGTGTTTATTTTGCGAGTTCAGAACTATATTTTGATATGTCCTGCGATAAGTAGTTTTCGAGAAAATGAGTATCTTCCGAGGGATGTCAGGTAAAAATCGGGATTTTCGAAATATCTCCGATTGTGATAATTTGTATCTCGATGGATAAGTGTATGTTGTGCGAGTTCAGAACTGTATTTAGATATGTCCTGCGATAAGTAGTTTTCGAGAAAATGAGTATCTTCCGAGGGAGGTCAGGTAAAAATCGGGATTTTCGAAGTACCTCCGATTGTGATAATTTGTATCTCGATGGATAAGTGTATGTTGTGCGAGTTCAGAACTGTATTTAGATATGTCCTGCGATAAGTAGTTTTCGAGATAATGGGTATGTTCCGAGGGAGGTCAGGTAAAAATCGGGATTTTCGAAGTATCTCCGATTGTACACGCTGAATTCGTGTTTGTTTTGCCAGTTCAGAACTGTATTTAGATTTGTCCTGCGATAAGTAGTTATCGAGAAAATGAGTATGTTCTGAGGGAGGTCAGGTAAAAATCGGGATTTTCGAAGTATCTCCGATTGTAATAATTTGTATCTCCCTGAATTCGTGTTTGTTTTGCGAGTTCAGAACTGTATTTAGATATGTCCTGCGATAAGTAGTTTTCGAGAAAATGAGTATCTTCCGAGGGATGTCAGGTAAAAATCGGGATTTTCGAAATATCTCCGATTGTGATAATTTGTATCTCGCTGGATAAGTGTATGTTGTGCGAGCTCAGAACTGTATTTAGATATGTCCTGCGATAAGTAGTTTTGGAGAAAATGAGTATCTTCCGAGGGAGGTCAGGTAAAAATCGGGATTTTCGAGGTATCTCCGATTGTAGTAATTTGTATCTCGCTGAATTCGTGTCTGTTTTGCGAGTTCAGAACTGTATTTAGATATGTCCTGTGATAAATAGTTTTCGAGAGAATGGGTATGTTCCGAGGGAGGTCAGGTAAAAATCGGGATTTTCGAAGTATCTCCGATTGTAATAATTTGTATCTCGCTGAATTCGTGTTTGTTTTGCGAGTTCAGAACTGTATTTGGATATGTCCTGCGATGAGTAGTTTTCGAGAAAATGAGTATTTCCGATTGAGGTCAGGTAAAAATCGGGATTTTCGAAGTATCTCCGATTGTAATAATTTGTATCTCGCTGAATTCGTGTTTGTTTTGCGAGTTCAGAACTGTATTTGGATATGTCCTGCGCTGAGTAGTTTTCGAGAAAATGAGTATTTCCAATTGAGGTCAGGTAAAAATCGGGATTTTCGCAGTATCTCCGATTGTAATAATTTGTATCTCGCTGAATTAGTGTTTGTTTTGCGAGTTCAGAACTGTATTTAGATATCTCCTGCGATAAGTAGTTTTCGAGAAAATGAGTATCTTCCGAGGGATGTCAGGTAAAAATCGGGATTTTCGAAATATCTCCGATTGTGATAATTTGTATCTCGCTGGATAAGTGTATGTTGTGCGAGTTCAGAACTGTATTTAGATATGTCCTGCGATAAGTAGTTTTCGAGAAAATGAGTATCTTCCCAGGGAGGTCAGGTAAAAATCGTGATTTTCGAAGTATCTCCGATTGTAGTAATTTGTATCTCGCCGAATTCGTGTCTATTTTGCGAGTTCAGAACTGTATTTAGATATGTCCTGCGATAAGCAGTTTTCGAGAAAATGAGTATCTTCCGAGGGAGGTCAGGTAAAAATCGGGATTTTCGAAGTATCTCCGATTGTAATAATTTGTATCTCGCTGAATTCGTGTTTGTTTTGCGAGTTCAGAACTGTATTTAGATATGTCCTGCGATAAGTAGTTTTCGAGAAAATGAGTATCTTCCCAGGGAGGTCAGGTAAAAATCGTGATTTTCGAAGTATCTCCGATTGTGATAATTTGTATCTCGCTGAATTGTTGTTTGTTTTGCGAGTTCAGAACTGTATTTAGATATGTCCTGCGATAAGTAGTTTTCGAGAAAATGAGTATCTTCCGAGGGAGGTCAGGTAAAAATCGGGATTTTCGAAGTATCTCCGATTGTAATAATTTGTATCTCGCTGAATTCGTGTTTGTTTTGCGAGTTCAGAACTGTATTTAGATATGTCTTGCGATAAGTAGTTTTCGAGAGAATGGGTATGTTCCGAGGGAGGTCAGGTAAAAATCGGGATTTTCGAAGAATCTCCGATTGTGATAATTTGTATCTCGCTGAATTTCGGCTTGTTTTGCGAGTTCAGAACTGTATTTAGATTTGTCCTGCGATAAGTAGTTATCGAGAAAATGAGTATGTTCTGAGGGAGGTCAGGTAAAAATCGGGATTTTCGAAGCATCTCCAATTGTAATAATTTGTATCTCCCTGAATTCGTGTTTGTTTTGCGAGTTCAGAACTGTATTTAGATATGTCCTGCGATAAGTAGTTTTCGAGAAAATGAGACTTTCCGAGGGAGGTCACTTAAAAATCGGGATTTTCGAAGTATCTCTGATTGTAATAATTTGTATCTCGCGGAATTCGTGTTTGTTTTGCGAGTTCAGAACTGTATTTAGATTTGTCCTGCGATAAGTAGTTTTCGAGAAAATGAGTATCTTCCGAGGGAGGTCAGGTAAAAATCGGGATTTTCGAAGTATCTCCGATTGTAATAATTTGTATCTCGCTGAATTCGTGTTTGCTTTGCGAGTTGAGAACTGTATTTAGATTTGTCCTGCGATAAGTAGTTTTCGAGAAAATGAGTATCTTCCGAGGGAGGTCAGGTAAAAATCGGGATTTTCGAAGTATCTCCGATTGTAATAATTTGTACCTCGCTGAATTCGTGTTGGTTTTGCGAGTTCAGAACTGTATTTAGATATGCCCTGCGATAAGTAGTTTTCGAGAAAATGAGTATCTTCCCAGGGAGGTCAGGTAAAAATCGTGATTTTCGAAGTATCTCCGATTGTGATAATTTGTATCTCGCTGAATTGTTGTTTGTTTTGCGAGTTCAGAACTGTATTTAGATATGTCCTGCGATAAGTAGTTTTCGAGAAAATGAGTATCTTCCGAGGGAGGTCAGGTAAAAATCGGGATTTTCGAAGTATCTCCGATTGTAATAATTTGTATCTCGCTGAATTAGTGTTTGTTTTGCGAGTTCAGAACTGTATTTAGATATGTCCTGCGATAAGTAGTTTTCGAGAAAATGAGTATCTTCCGAGGGATGTCAGGTAAAAATCGGGATTTTCGAAATATCTCCGATTGTGATAATTTGTATCTCGCTGGATAAGTGTATGTTTTGCGAGTCCAGAACTGTATTTAGAAATGTCCTGCGATAAGTAGTTTTCGAGAGAATGGGTTGTTCCGAGGGAGGTCAGGTAAAAATCGGGATTTTCGAAGTATCTCCGATTGTAATAATTTGTATCTCGCTGAATTCGTGTTTGTTTTGCGAGTTCAGAACTGTATTTAGATATGTCCTGCGATAAGTAGTTTTCGAGAGAATGGGTATGTTCCGAGGGATTTCAGGTAAAAATCGGGATTTTCGAAGTATCTCCGATTGTACACGCTGAATTCGTGTTTGTTTTGCCAGTTCAGAACTGTGTTTAGATTTGTCCTGCGATAAGTAGTTATCGAGAAAATGAGTATGTTCTGAGGGAGGTCAGGTAAAAATCGGGATTTTCGAAGTATCTCCAATTGTAATAATTTGTATCTCCCTGAATTCGTGTTTGTTTTGCGAGTTCAGAACTGTATTTAGATATGTCCTGCGATAAGTAGTTTTCGAGAAAATGAGACTTTCCGAGGGAGGTCACTTAAAAATCGGGATTTTCGAAGTATCTCTGATTGTAATAATTTGTATCTCGCTGAATTGTTGTTTGTTTTGCGAGTTCAGAACTGTATTTAGATATGTCCTGCGATAAGTAGTTTTCGAGAAAATGAGTATCTTCCGAGGGAGGTCAGGTAAAAATCGGGATTTTCGAAGTATCTCCGATTGTAATAATTTGTATCTCGCTGAATTTGTGTTTGTTTTGCGAGTTCAGAACTGTATTTAGATATGTCCTGCGATAAGTAGTTTTCGAGAAAATGAGTATCTTCCGAGGGATGTCAGGTAAAAATCGGGATTTTCGAAATATCTCCGATTGTGATAATTTGTATCTCGCTGGATAAGTATATGTTTTGCGAGTTCAGAACTGTATTTAGAAATGTCCTGCGATAAGTAGTTTTCGAGAGAATGGGTTGTTCCGAGGGAGGTCAGGTAAAAATCGTGATTTTCGAAGTATCTCCGATTGTAATAATTTGTATCTCGCTGAATTCGTGTTTGTTTTGCGAGCTCAGAACTGTATTTGGATATGTCCTGCGATGAGTAGTTTTCGAGAAAATGAGTATTTCCGATTGAGGTCAGGTAAAAATCGGGATTTTCGAAGTATCTCCGATTGTAATAATTTGTATCACGCTGTATTCGTGTTTGTTTTGCGAGTTCAGAACTGTATTTAGATATATCCTGCGATAAGTAGTTTTCGAGAAAGTGAGTATCTTCCGAGGGAGGTCAGGTAAAAATCGGGATTTTCGAAGTATCTTCGATTGTAAACGCTGAATTCGTGTTTGTTTTGCGAGTTCAGGACTGTATTTAGATTTGTCCTGCGATAAGTAGTTTTCGAGAAAATGAGTATCTTCGGAGGGAGGTCAGGTGAAAATAGGGATTTTCGAAGTATCTCCGATTGTAATAATTAGTATCTCTCTGAATTCGTGTTTGTTTTGCGAGTTCAGAACTGTATTTAGATATGTCCTGCGATAAGTAGTTTTCGAGAAAATGAGTATCTTCCAAGGGAGGTCAGGTAAAAATCGGGATTTTCGAAGTATCTCCAATTCTGATAATTTGTATCTCACTGAATTCGTGTTTGTTTTGCGAGTTCAGAACTGTATTTAGATATGTCCTGCGATAAGTAGTTTTCGAGAAAATGAGTATCTTCCGAGGGAGGTCAGGTAAAAATCGGGATTTTCGAAGTATCTCTGATTGTAATAATTAGTATCTCTCTGAATTCGTGTTTGTTTTGCGAGTTCAGAACTGTATTTAGATATGTCCTGCGATAAGTAGTTTTCGAGAAAATGAGTATCTTCCAAGGGAGGTCAGGTAAAAATCGGGATTTTCGAAGTATCTCCAATTCTGATAATTTGTATCTCACTGAATTCGTGTTTGTTTTGCGAGTTCAGAACTGTATTTAGATATGTCCTGCGATAAATAGTTTTCGAGAAAATTAGTATCTTCAGAGGGAGGTCAGGCAAAAATCGGGATTTTCGAAGTATCTCCGATTGTAATAATTTGTATCTCGCTGAATTCATGTGTGTTTTGCGAGTTCAGATCTGTATTTAGACATGCCCCGCGATAAGTAGTTTTCGAGAAAATGAGTATCTTCCGAGGGACGTCAGGTAAAAATCGGGATTTTCGAAGTATCTCCGAATTTAATAATTTGTATCTCGCTAAATTCTTGTTCGTTGCGAGTTCCGAACTGTATTTAGAAATGTCCTGCGATAAGTAGTTTTCGAGAAAATGAGTATCTTCCGATGGAGGTCATTTAAAAATCGGGAATTTCGAAGTATCTCCGATTGTAATAATTTGTATCTCGCTGAATTAGTGATTGTTTTGCGAGTTCAGAACTGTATTTAGATATGTCCCGCGATAAGTAGTTTTCGAGAAAATGAGTACTTCCAAGGAAAGTCAGGTAAAAATCGGGATTTTCGAAGTATTTCCGATTGTAATAATTTGTATCTCGCTGAATTAGTGTTTGTTTTGCGAAAAAATCTGGATTTTCGAAGTATCTCCGATTGTAATAATTTGTATCTCGCTGAATTCCTGTTTATTTTGTGAGTTCAGAACTGTATTTAGATATGTCCTGCGATAAGCAGTTTTCGAAAAAATGAGTATTTTCCCAGGGAGGTCAGGTAAAAATCGGGATTTTCGAAGTATCTCCGATTGTAATAATTTGTATCTCGCTGAATTTGTGTTTGTTTTTCGAGTTAAGAACTATATTTGGATATGTCCTGCGATAAGTAGTTTTCGAGAAAATGAGTATCTTCCGAGGGAGGTCAAGAAAAAATCGGGATTTTCGAAGTATCTCCGATTGTGATAATTTGCATCTCGCTGATTTCGTGTGTGTTTTCGGTTACAGAACTGTATTTAGATTTGTCCTGCGATAAGTGATTTTCGAGAAAATGAGTATCTTCCAAGGGAGGTCAGGTAAAAATCGGGATTTTCGAAGTATCTCCGATTGTGATAATTTGTATCTCGCTGAATTAGTATTTGTTTTGCGAGTTCAGAACTGTATTTAAATATGTCCTGCGATAAGTAGTTTTCGAAATAATGAGGATCTTCCGAGGGAGGTCAGGTAAAAATCGATATTTTCGAAGTATCTCCGATTGTAATAATTTGTACCTCGCAGAATTCGTGTTTGTTTTGCGAGTTCAGAAATGTATTTAGATATATCCTGCGATGAGTAGTTTTCGAGAAAATGAGTATCTTAAGAGGGAGGTCAAGTAAAAATCGGGATTTTCGAAGTATCTCCTATTGTAATAATTTGTATCTCGCTGAATTCGTGTTTGTTTTGCGAGTTCAGAACTGTATTTAGATTTGTCCTGCGATAAGTAGTTTCCGAGAAAATGAGTATCCTCCGAGGGAGGTCAGGTAAAAATCGGGATTTTCGAAGTATTTCCGATTGTAATAATTAGTATCTCGCTGAATTCGCGTTTGTTTTGCGAGTTCAGAACTGTATTTAGATTTGTCCTGCGGTAAGTAGTTTTCAAGAAAATGAGTATCTTCCGAGGGAGGTCAGGTAAAAATCGGGATTTTCGAAGTATTTCCGATTGTAATAATTTGTATCTCGCTGAATTCGTGTTTGTTTTGCGAGTTCAGAACTGTATTTAGGTATGTCCTGCGATAAGTAGTTTTCGAGAAAATGAGACTTTCCGTGGGAGGTCACTTAAAAATCGGGATTTTCGAAGTATCTCCGATTGTAATAATTTGTATCTCGCTGAATTCGTGTTTGTTTTGCGAGTTCAGAACTATATTTTGATATGTCCTGCGATAAGTAGTTTTCGAGAAAATGAGTATCTTCCGAGGGAGGTCAGGTAAAAATCGGGATTTTCGAAGTATCTCCGATTGTAATAATTTGTATCTCGCTGAATTCGTGTTTGTTTTGCGAGTTCAGAACTGTATTTAGATATGTCCTGCGATAAATAGCTTTCGAGAAAATGAGTATCTTCCGAGGGAGGTCAGGTAAAAATCGTGATTTTCGAAGTACCTCCCATTGTAATAATTTGTATCTAGCTGAATTCGTGTTTGTTTTGCGAGTTCAGAACTGTATTTAGATTTGTCCTGCGATAAGTAGTTTCCGAGAAAATGAGTATCCTCCGAGGGAGGTCAGGTAAAAATCGGGATTTTCGAAGTATTTCCGATTGTAATAATTAGTATCTCGCTGAATTCGCGTTTGTTTTGCGAGTTCAGAACTGTATTTAGATTTGTCCTGCGGTAAGTAGTTTTCAAGAAAATGAGTATCTTCCGAGGGAGGTCAGGTAAAAATCGGGATTTTCGAAGTATTTCCGATTGTAATAATTTGTATCTCGCTGAATTCGTGTTTGTTTTGCGAGTTCAGAACTGTATTTAGGTATGTCCTGCGATAAGTAGTTTTCGAGAAAATGAGACTTTCCGTGGGAGGTCACTTAAAAATCGGGATTTTCGAAGTATCTCCGATTGTAATAATTTGTATCTCGCTGGATTCGTGTTTGTTTTGCGAGTTCAGAACTATATTTTGATATGTCCTGCGATAAGTAGTTTTCGAGAAAATGAGTATCTTCCGAGGGAGGTCAGGTAAAAATCGGGATTTTCGAAGTATCTCCGATTGTAATAATTTGTATCTCGCTGAATTCGTGTTTGTTTTGCGAGTTCAGAACTGTATTTAGATATGTCCTGCGATAAATAGCTTTCGAGAAAATGAGTATCTTCCGAGGGAGGTCAGGTAAAAATCGTGATTTTCGAAGTACCTCCCATTGTAATAATTTGTATCTAGCTGAATTCGTGTTTGTTTTGCGAGTTCAGAACTGTATTTAGATATGTCCCGCGATAAGTAGTTTTCAAAAAAATGAGTATCTTCAGAGGGAGGTCAGGTAAAAATCGTGATTTTCGAAGTATCTCCGATTGTAATAATTTGTATCTCGCTGAATTAGTGTTTATTTTGCGAGTTCAGAACTATATTTTGATATGTCCTGCGATAAGTAGTTTTCGAGAAAATGAGTATCTTCCGAGGGAGGTCAGGTAAAAATCGGGATTTTCGAAGTATCTCCGAATGTAATAATTTGTATCTCGCTAAATTCTTCTTCTTCATAACTTAAAGCTAATTTATACAATTTTCTTCAGATATAGCGGAAAATAAGAATGATCATTCCGTAACTTCAAAGTTAGTGTGGAATGAACATCGATTTCATATTAACAATTATATATAAGTTTGATGTGGGGTGACATCGGTTATTCAAAAATTATAAGTTAATAGTTATATAAATTCAAAAAACAAAAAAAGGAAAAATTAATTAAAAAAGAACAGAAGTAGAAGGAAATAAAGAATAAAAAAAAGAAATTCAGAAATGATATAATTTACAATTCATAATTAATTAATACTCGTATGAATGGCAATAAACTTAGACATTAACTTGTGCTGAAGATTAGGATAGCAAATCACTTTAAAAGAACGATTCAAGGACATCATAATTGACAGTAAATAACCAGTCTTTAACCTTTTTTTAGAAAACCAGTAAAATTATTGGTTGTCCGGACGGAAATTGGTAGTCTATTGAAAATTGAAGGGGCTATAACGGTGTAGAAGTGAGAAAAAATGGATTTGTACGCGAATGGAACATTGACAAGATGCATGGTATTTACACGTAGGCTGTATAATTGTGAACTTCTGCTAGGAATATTTCCGCTTTGCTTAAAAAATTCTTTTAATACTTTAAAAACATAAAGGTGTCTCATTGGTAGAATACGCAGTTCTCTAAATAGAGGCCAACTCGGAGTTAAACGATTTTTATTGCAAATAATTCTAACTAGATGTTTCTGAGCTATAAACAAGGGTCTGAAAGTGTTATTATACGAACCACCCCAACTTGCTATACCATATTGTAATTTAGAATGAGCAAGGCCGTAATAAATTAATTTTAGTACTTTTGTAGAGCAAAATTGTTTGATAAGATACATTTTACGCGTAATCAGGAGCATATATGATTTAATGGTATTGATATGGTCTTTCCAGTTCAAATTATGGTCAATTAAAACTCCAAGGTATTTGTAGTGATGCACAGATTCAATGTTAAAAGAATTATTAGAACAAGATGAACTATAAACAAAATTACTTTTTCCACAACTATGAACAGGTAAACAGAATTTTTTACAATCATGTGCATGAAAACATAAATTGAAATCATTTAGAACATGATTCAATAATTTGAAAGACATCAATTTTGTCTTCTCACTAACGATCAATTTATGTTCCGCAAACCAAAGTCTCAATGTTTCTAGATCTTCCGAAATCTTCGCTATACATTCGTATTCTGTGCCAAATTGGTATGTAAAGGCTATGTCGTCTGCATATGCAGTGGATATTCCATTTAGATTTAATTCAAACAGAGAATTAATGTAAATTAAAAATAATAAAGGACCAAGAACTGATCCTTGTGGTACACCATTTTTTAAAACACGAGAGTTACTAAAATTTCCATTCACATTAACTTTTTGTTCTCTACCTTTTAAGTAAGAGGTAAACCACTTATGAACTACTCCTCTGAAACCAGCATTATATAGTTTTTTTAGAAGCAAGTTATGGTCCACCATGTCAAACGCTTTTGTCATATCAACAAAGAGAGCCATTGTAGATTTGTTTTCGTTAATACTTTCATACGATTGACTGCACACTCTGAGTATGGCATCTTCGGTTGATAATCCTCGTCTGAATCCAAACTGATTACTACTAAAAAAATGATTGCTTTCTAAAAAAGATACAATGCGTGATTTCATAAGTTTTTCAAAAATCTTAGAAAACGGTGGTAGTAGAGAAATAGGTCTGAAGTTCGACATATTATTTTTATTACCTTTTTTAAAAAGTGGTATAACTTCAGCACCTTTGAGGTGACGAGGGAAACAACCATTTTGAACACTAAGATTGAACAAGAAAGATAAAACGTCCACCACATATAAACCTATTTTTTTTAACAATATACTCGATATACCATCACTAGTACAAGAATTTGTATTTTTTAAAGACAATATAGCTTTATATATTTCAAATGAATTAATTGGCCGAAAACTAAAACTATTTATTTGCGTGTTTTCTGTAGTTATTATGGAGCAATTACAACCTGTCGGAATCTCCAAGGATGGTTTCAGTTTCTCTGAAATTTCGGTGAAGTATTCATTGAACTTGTTGGAAATGCTAGTAGGATCAGTATAACTTAATCCATCTATCTCTAAACTATTTATTTCTATTGATTGTTTACTTTTTCCTAAAATGCAATCAACCACCTTCCACTCATCTCTTACATTACCTCTGGCTCTTACAAACGAATCAGTATAATATTTGTTACGCGTTTCTTCGATACTTTTGTGCACAGATTTGCATAGATTAACATAATAATTTTTTAGTTTTCTGTTGTGAGGATGACTTCTACATATTTTTGCAAATTTGTTTTTCCTTTTTATCTGCAACAAGAGATTGTATGTCATCCACGGCTTTAAAAATTTATTTTTACTTGAGTTTTGCAAAGATAACGTAGTACAATTTTTAATATGAGTTTGCAAAGTTGTAAGGAAGAGATCGAAGGCGGTTGATGGGTTACGTTCAGAATAAACTGGCTCCCAGAATTCAAATTTTAAACATTCATTTAGAAGGCTATAGTTTGTGAATAATTTTGTTTTTGCAGATGTTTTGCCGTATTTTAATGAGTTATTACTTGAACACACAAGTGCAATCATACAATGATCTGTTAATTTCAGATCAAACATAACACCATTAAACATATTTTTATTATTTTTTTGAGTACGCATAAATAAATGATCAATGCGCGTCCTAGTAGAATCGGTTACACGGGTAGGTTCATCAATAAAACTCTTCAGACCATTAGACGCCATAAGAAACAAATAGTTTTCTGTATCTTTATCAAGTTCATTTAAAATATCAATATTGATATCACCTATTACTATTAAGTTTTTCTCTTTACAGATACTTAGAGCATCGCTTAATTCGTCAATGAAAACACCTTTAGAAAATTCGTGCAATCTGTAAACAGATAACATTACATAGTTCTCATACATAAAATCAAAAGATAGTTTCAAAACATCAGCACTACGAAAATTAAGCTTAAAACAATCGACTACATAACCATTTTTCACATAAACTGCTACACCTGCAGCTGAATAAGATTCATTGCAATTTCCGAAAAGTGTGTACCCTGGTATATTATATAAATCTAATTCATTCTCATAAAGCCAGATCTCACTCAAAACAATAATGACAGGTAAATTTGCTATCGACTCAAGATGTGCAACTAAAGCTGAAAAGTTTTTTCTAATGCTACGAATATTTTGATGTAAGCAAAAAATGTTATTACAACCAGAGGAAATGACTGGGTATTCACATGTATTAGGGACTAACTACGAAACAGAATTAAGAGAATTCATAAATTAGTAAAATCTTCAGCACAAGTAATTCTTACTAAATTATCCCCTTCCTTCTTCCGCATATAAACTGTCCCATTCTTAGCCCATACATATTGATACCCTTTTTCTCCCTTAAGCGACAATGCAGTATTAAACAGTTGACGTGTTTGGTAGGTTAAACAGTCATTTAAGTACATCTTCTCTGGTCTCTCGTGAGTGTTGCTGCTGAGTAGTGTTGTTATCAGTTGCGTTTTTTTTTCTCTCTTTGCTTTCATCAGTTTCTCCTTGCACTGGCGCGACACAAATTTAACATGCAGTATATTTTTCTTTGTTTGACTTGGATTAGTGCCAGTATTCGGAATGTTATTTTTCCGTTTGGTAATATGTTTTATGTAGCAAAGGTCAATGTCTTCTTTCGATACATCAACAAGAAGCCCATCACGAAAAATCTTCAGCGCCAAATCAATGCTAGAAGTGTCGCCACAGTCAAGCGGAATATTGTAAATCTCCACTGAATTTCCGATGAGTTGTTGCTCTAGATGATCGACTTTTTTTTCAAGCTGCCGAATTTTAAGTTCACATTCTTTGTTCTTTATTTGAAGTTCCTCTATCTGTTTCTTTTGAATCTGCTTTACCTCTTGTATTTCCGTGCAGATCATATCCAGTGTAACGTTTGGTGGAGCGGAAGGTGTTTGATTAACAGATTTATTGTTGTCAACTAATTTGAGTAGATGCTGCTGATTCACGAGACTGGAGACACAAGCTGGCGCATCCCCCGATAGCGATTCTCGGCGTTTTTTTGCAACACAGGTTTTGCACTGCCAGAGTTTGTTAGCCTTCTTCATAAACTCGATGTCGGCAGGCAGCACATTAACACAAGCCGCGTGAGAAAGGCTATTGCAGTCTCGACAGCTCACCTTCAGTTGAGAGCGTTCCACTTTGTTTCCACACGTTTTGCAAGACATTTTATGTAGAAGTGTAAAAATATAACGAATGATAAAAAATAAATAAATTTATAATTGTTCCCGACGCGTGCGTACCCCACAACGAACTTCAAAGAACTGTTTGTTTTGCGAGATCCGAACTGTATTTAGATATGTCCTGCGATAAGCAGTTTTCGAGAAAATGAGTATCTTCCGAGGGAGGTCAGGTAAAAATTGGGATTTTCGAAGTATCTCCGATTGTAATAATTTGTATCTCGCTGAATTCGTGTTTGTTTTGCGAGTTCAGAGCTGTATTTAGATATGTCCTGCGATAAGTAGTTTTCGAGAAATTGAGTATCTTCCGACGGAGGTCAGGTAAAAATCGGGATTTTCTAAGTATCTCCGATTGTAATACTTTGTATCTCGATGAATTCGTGTTTGTTTTGCGAGTTCAGAACTGTATTTAGATATGTCCTGCGATAAGTAGTTTTCGAGAAAATGAGTATCTTCTGAGGGAGGTCAGATAAAAATCGGGATTTTCGAAGTATCTCCGATTGTAATAATTTGTATCTCGCTGAATTCGTGTTTGTTTTGCGAGTTATGAACTGTATTTAGATTTGTCCTGCGATAAGTAGTTTTCGAGAAAATGAGTATCTTCCGAGGGAGGTCAGGTAAAAATCGGCATTTTCGAAGTATCTCTGAATTCGTGTTTGTTTTGCGAGTTCAGAACTGTATTTAGATATGTCCCGCGATAAGTAGTTTTCAAAAAAATGAGTATCTTCAGAGGGAGGTCAGGTAAAAATCGGGATTTTCGAAGTATCCCCGATTGTAATAATTTGTATCTCGCTGAATTAGTGTTTGTTTTGCGAGTTCAGAACTGTATTTAGATATGTCCCGCGATAAGTAGTTTTCGAGAAAATGAGTACTTCCGAGGAAGTCAGGTAAAGATCGGGATCTTCGAAGTATCTCCGATTGTAATAATTTGTATCTCGCTGAATTTGTGTTTGTTTTGCGAGTTAAGAACTGTATTTAGATATGTCCTGCGATAAGTAGTTTTCGAGAAAATGAGTATCTTCCGAGGGAGGTCAGGAAAAAATCGGGATTTTCGAAGTATCTCCGATTGTGATAATTTGCATCTCGCTGATTTCGTGTGTGTTTTGCGGGTTCAGAACTGTATTTAGATTTGTCCTGCGATAAGTAGATTTCGAGAAAATGAGTATCTTCCAAGGGAGGTCAGGTAAAAATCGGGATTTTCGAAGTATCTCCGATTGTGATAATTTGTATCTCGCTGAATTGGTATTTGTTTTGCGAGTTCAGAACTGTATTTAAATATGTCCTGCGATAAGTAGTTTTCGAAATAATGAGTATCTTCCGAGGGAGGTCAGGTAAAAATCGGGATTTTCGAAGTATCTCCGATTGTAATAATTTGTACCTCGCAGAATTCGTGTTTGTTTTGCGAGTTCAGAACTGTATTTAGACATATGTTTTGCGAAAAAATCTGGATTTTCGAAGTATCTCCGATTGTAATAATTTGTATCTCGCTGAATTTGTGTTTGTTTTGCGAGTTAAGAACTGTATTTAGATATGTCCTGCGATAAGCAGTTTTCGAGAAAATGAGTATCTTCCGAGGGAGGTCAGGAAAAAATCGGGATTTTCGAAGTATCTCCGATTGTGATAATTTGCATCTCGCTGATTTCGTGTGTGTTTTGCGGGTTCAGAACTGTATTTAGATTTGTCATCGCAGGACAAATCTAAATACAGTTCTTAACTCGCAAAACAAACACAAATTCAGCGAGATACAAATTATTACAATCGGAGATACTTCGAAGATCCCGATCTTTACCTGACCTCCCTGGAAGATACTCATTTTTTCGAAAACTGCTTATCGCAGGACATATCTAAATACAGTTCTGAACTCACAAAGTAAACAGGAATTCAGCGAGATACAATTTATTACAATCGGAGATACTTCGAAAATCCCGATTTGTTTTGCGAGTTCAGAACTGTATTTAGATATGTTCTGCGATCAGTAGTTTTCGAGAAAATGAGTATCTTTCGAGGGAGGTAAGGTAAAAATCGGGATTTTTGAAGTATCTCCGATTGTAATAGTTTGTGTCTCGTTGAATTCGTGTGTGTTTTGCGAGTTCAGAACTTGATTTAGATTTGTCCTGCGATAAGTAATTTTCGAGAAAATGAGTATCTTCCGAGGGAGGTCAGGTAAAAATCGGGATTTTCAAAGTATCTAATATTGTAATAATTTGTATCTCCCTGCATTCGAACATGTTTTGCTGGTTCAGAACTGTAATTAGCTTTGCCCTGCGATAAGTGTTTTTCGAGCAAATGAGTATATTCCGAGGGAGGACAGGTAAAAATCGGGATTTTCGAAGTATCTCCGGTTGTAATAATTGGTATCTCGCTGAATTCGTGTTTGTTTTGCGAGTTCAGAACTGTATTTAGATATGTCCTGCGATAAGCAGTTTTCGAGAAAATGAGTATCTTCCGAGGGAGGTCAGGTCAAAAGCGGGATTTTCGAAGTTGAGATAATTAGTATGTCGCTGATTTCGTGATTGTTTTGCGAGTTCAGGACTGTGTTTAGATATGTCCTGCGATAAGTAGTTTTCGAGAAAATGAGTATCTTCCGAGGAGATAATTAGTATCTCGCTGAATTCGTGTTTGTTTTGCGAGATCAGGACTGTATTTAGATATGTCCTGCGATAAGCAGTTTTCGAGAAAATGAGTATCTTCCGAGGGAGGTCAGGTAAAAATCGGGATTTTCGAAGTATCTCCGATTGTATAATTAGTATCTCGCTGAATTCGTGTTTGTTTTGCGAGTTCAGAACTGTACTTAGATTTGTTGTGCGGTAGGCAGTTTTCGAGAAAATGAGTATCTTCCGAGGGAGGTCAGGTAAAAATCGTGATTTTCGAAGTATCTCCCATTGTAATAATTTGTATCTCGCTGACTTCGTGTTTGTTTTGCGAGTTCAGAACTGTATTTAGTTTTGTCCTGCGATAAGTAGTTTCGAGAAAATGAGTATCTGCCGAGGGAGGTCATTTAAAAATCGTGATTTTCGAAGTATCTCCCATTGTAATAATTTGTATCTAGCTGAATTCGTGTTTGTTTTGCGAGTTCAGAACTGTATTTAGATATGTCCTGCGATAAGCAGTTTTCGAGAAAATGAGTATCTTCCGAGGGCGGTCAGGTAAAAATCGGGATTTTCGAAGTATCTTCGATTGTGATAATTCGTATCTCGCTGAATTCGTGTTTGTTTTGCGAGTTCAGAACTGTATTTAGATTTTCCCTACGATAAATAGTTTTCGAGAAAATGAGTATCTTCCGAGGGAGGTCAGGTAAAAATCGGGACTTTCAAAGTATCTCCGACTGTAATAATTTGTATCTCGCTGAATTCGTGTTTGTTTTGCGAGTTCAGAACTGTATTTAGATCTGTCCTGCGATAAGTAGTTTTCGAGAAAATGAGTATCGTCCGAAGGAGGTCAGGTATAAATCGGGATTTTCGAAGTATCTCCGAATGTAATAATTGGTATCTCGCTGAATTCGTGTTTGTTTTGCGAGTTCAGAACTGCATTTAGATATGTTCTGCGATAAGCAGTTTACGAGTAAGTGAGTATCTTTCGAGGGAGGTGAGGTAAAAATCGGGATTTTCAAAGTAACTCCGATTGTAATAACTTGCATCTCGCTGAATTCGTGTTTGTTTTGCGAGTTCAGAACTGTATTTAGATTTGTCCTGCCATAAGCAGTTTTCGAGAAAATGAGTATATTCCAAGGGAGGTCAGGTAAAAATCGGGATTTTCGAAGTATCTCTGATTGTAATAATTTGTATCTCGCTGAATTCGTGTGTGTTTTGCGAGTTCAGAACTGCATTTAGATTTGCCCTGCGATAAATAGTTTTCGAGAAAATGAGTATCTTCCGAGGGAGGTCAGGTAAAAATCGGGATTTTCGAAGTATCTCCTATTATAATAATTTGTATCTCGCTGAATTAGCGTTTGTTTTGCGAGTTCAGAACTGTATTTAGATATGTCCTGCGATAAGTAGTTTTCAAGAAAATGAGTATCTTCCGAATGAGGTCAGCAAAAAATCGAGATTTTCGAAGTAGCTCCGATTGAGATAATTAGTATCTCGCTGTATTCGTGTTTATTTTGCGAGTTCAGAACTGTATTTAGATTTGTCCTGCGATAAGTAGTTTTCGAGCAAATGAGTATCTTCCGAGGGAGGTCAGATAAACATCGGGATTTTCGAAGTATCTTCGAATGTAATACTTTGTGTGTCGCTGAATTCGTGTTTGTTTTGCGAATTCAGAACTGTATTTAGATTTGTCTTGCGATAAGTAGTTTTCGAGCAAATGAATATCTTCCAAGCGAGGTCAGGTAAAAATCGGGATTTTCGAAGTATCTCCGATTGTAATATTTGTATCTCGCTGAATTCGTGTTTGTTTTGCGAGTTCAGAACTGTATTTAGATTTGTCCTGCGGTATACAGTTTTCGAGCAAATGAGTATCTTCCGAGGGAGGTCAGGTAAACATCGGGACTTTCAAAGTATCTCCGATTGTAATAATTTTTATCTCGCTGAATTCGTGTTTGTTTTGCAAGTTCAGAACTGTAATATAGTAGTAGTAGTTTTCGAGAAAATGAGTATCTTCCGAGGGAGGTCAGGTAAAAATCGGGATTTTCGAAGTATCTCCGATTGTGATAATTTGTATCTCGCTGATTTTGTGTGTGTTTTGCGAGTTCAGAACTGTATTTAGATTTGTCTTGCGATAAGTAGTTTTCGAGCAAATGAGTATATTCCGAGGGAGGTCAGGTAAAAATGGGGATTTTCGAAGTATCTTCGAATGTAATACTTTGTGTGTCGCTGAATTCGTGTTTGTTTTGCGAATTCAGAATTGTATTTAGGTTTGTCCTGCCATAAGTAGTTTTCGCGAGAATGAGTATCTTTCAAGGGAGGTCAGGAAAAAATCGGGATTTGCGAAGTATCTCCGATTGTAATAATTTGTACCTCGCTGAATTCCGGCTTATTTTGCGAGTTCAGAACTGTATTTAGATATGTCCTGCGATAAGTAGTTTTCGAGAAAATGAGTATCTTCCGAGGGAGGTCAGGTAAAAATCGGGATTTTCGAAGTATCTCCTATTGTAATAATTTGTATCTCGCTGAATTAGCGTTTGTTTTGCGAGTTCAGAACTGTATTTAGATATGTCCTGCGATAAGTAGTTTTCAAGAAAATGAGTATCTTCCGAGGGAGGACAGCAAAAAATCGAGATTTTCGAAGTATCTTCGAATGTAATACTTTGTGTGTCGTTGAATTCGTGTTTGTTTTGCGAGTTCAGAGCTGTATTTAGATTTGTCCTGCGATAAGTAGTTTTCGAGCAAATGAGTATCTTCCGAGGGAGGTCAGGTAAAAACGAGGATTTTCGAAGTATCTTCGAATGTAATACTTTGTATGTCGCTGAATTCGTGTTTGTTTTGCGAATTCAGAATTGTATTTAGGTTTGTCCTGCCATAAGTAGTTTTCGAGAAAATGACTATCTTCCGAGGGAGGTCAGGTAAAAACGGGATTTTCGAAGTATCTCCGATTGTGATAATTTGTATCTCGCTGAATTAGTGTTTGTTTTGCGAGTTCCGAACTGTATTTAGATATGTCCTGCGATAAGTAGTTTTCGAGCAAATGAGTATGTTCCGAGGGAGGTCAGGTAAAAATAGGGATTTTCAAAGTATCTTCAATGTAATACTTTGTGTGTCGCTGAATTCGTGTTTGTTTTGCGAATTCAGAACTGTATTTAGGTTTGTCCTGCCATAAGTAGTTTTCGCGAAAATGAATATCTTCCAAGCGAGGTCAGGTAAAAATCGGGATTTTCGAAGTATCTCCGATTGTAATAATTTGTATCTCGCTGAATTCGTGTTTGTTTTGCGAGTTCAGAACTGTACTTAGATTTGTTGTGCGGTAGGCAGTTTTCGAGAAAATGAGTATCTTCCGAGGGAGGTCAGGTAAACATCGGGACTTTCAAAGTATCTCTGATTGTAATAATTTGTATCTCGCTGAATTCGTGTTTGTTTTGCAAGTTCAGAACTGTAATATAGTAGTGGTAGTTTTCGAGAAAATGAGTATCTTCCGACTGAGGTCACTTAAAAATCGGGATTTTCGAAGTATCTCCGATTGTGATAATTTGTATTTCGCTGAATTCGTGTGTGTTTTGAAAGTTCAGAACTGTATATAGATTTGTCCTGCGGTAAGTAGTTTTCGAGAAAATGAGTATCTTCCGAGGGAGGTCAGGTAAAAATCGGGATTTTCGAAGTATCTCCTATTGTAATAATTTGTATCTCGCTGAATTCCTGTTTGTTTTGTGAGTTCAGAACTGTATTTAGATATGTACTGCGATAAGCAGTTTTCGAGAAAATGAGTATCTTCCGAGGGAGGTCAGGTAAAAATCGGGATTTTCGAAGGATCTCCGATTATAATAATTTGTATCTCGCTGAATTCCTGTTTGTTTTGCGAGTTCAGAACTGTATATAGATATGTCCTGCGATAAGTAGTTTTCGAGAAAATGAGTATCTTCCGAGGGAGGTCAGCAAAAAATCGAGATTTTCGAAGTAGCTCCGATTGAGATAATTAGTATCTCGCTGAATTTGTGTTTATTTTGCGAGTTCAGAACTGTATTTAGATTCGTCCTGCGATAAGTAGTTTTCGAGCAAATGAGTATCTTCCGAGGGAGGTCATTAAAAAATCGGGATTTTCGAAGTATCTTCGAATGTAATACTTTGTGTGTCATTGAATTAGTGTTTGTTTTGCGAATTCAGAACTGTATTTAGGTTTGTCCTGCCATTAGTAGTTTTCGCGAAAATGAATATCTTCCAAGCAAGGTCAGGTAAAAATAGGGATTTTCGAAGTATCTCCGACTGTGATAATTTGTATCTCGCTGATTTCGTGTGTGTTTTGCGAGTTCAGGACTGTATTTAGATTTGTCGTGCGATAACTAGTTTTCGAGCAAATAAGTATCTTCCGAGGGAGGCCAGGTAAAAATCCGGATTTTCGAAGTATCTCCTATTGCAATAGTTTGTATCTCGCTGAATTCGAGCTTGTTTTGCGAGTTCAGAACTGTATTTAGATTTGCCCTGCGATAAATAGTTTCCGAGAAAATGAGCATCTTCCGAGGGAGGCCAGGTAAAAATCCGGATTTTCGAAGTATCTCCGATTGTAATAATTTGTATCTCGCTGAATACATGTTTCTTTTGTGAGTTCAGAACTGTATTTAGATATGTCCTGCGATAAGTACTTTTCGAGCAAATGAGTATGTTCCGAGGGAGGTCAGGTAAAAATCGGGATTTTCGAAGTATCTCCGATTGTGATAATTTGTACCTCGCTCAACTAGTGTTTATTTTGCGAGTTCAGAACTGTATTTAGACATGTCATACGATAAGCAGTTTTCGAGAAAATGAGTATCTTCCGAGCGAGGTCAGGTAAAAATAGGAATTTTCGAAGTATCTCCGATTGCGATAATCTTGCTGAATTCGTGATTGTTTTGCGAGTTCAGAACTGTATTTGGATTTGTCCTATGATAAGCAGCTTTCGAGAAAATCAGTATCTTCCGAGGGATTTTAGGTAAAAATCGGGATTTTCGAAGGATCTCCGATTGTGATAATTTGTATCTCGCTGAATTCGTGTTTGCTTTGCGAGTTCAGAACTGTATATAATTTGTCCTGCGATAAGTGCTCTTCGAGAAAGTGACTATCTTAAGATGGAGGTCAGGTAAAAATCGGAATTTTCGAAGTATCTCCGATTCTGATAATTTTTATTGATTCTGAATTCGTGTTTGTTTTGCGAGTTCAGAACTGTATTTAGGCATGTCCTGCGATAAGTAGTTTTCGAGAAAATGAGTATCTTCCGAGGAAGGTCAGGTAAAAATCGGGATTTTCGAAGTATCTCCGATTGTGATAATTTGCACCTTGCTCAATCCGTGTTTGTTTTGCGAGTTCAGAACTGTATTTAGATTTGTGCTACGATAAGCAGCTTTCGAGAAAATTAGTATCTTCCGAGATAGGTCAGGTAAAAATCGGGATTTTCGAAGTATCTCCTATTGTAATAATTTCTATCTCACTGAGTTCGGGCTTGTTTTGCGAGTTCAGAACTGTATTTAGATTTGCCCTGCGATAAGTAGTTTTCGAGAAAATGAGTATCTTCCGAGGGCGGTCAGGTAAAAATCGGGATTTTCGAAGTATCTCCGATTGTGATAATTTATGTCTCTATGAATTCGTGTTTATTTTGCGAGTTCTGAACTGTATTTAGATATATCATGCGATAAGTAGTTTTCGAGAAAATGTGTATCTTCCTTTGGTGTTTTGCGAGTTCAGAACTGTATTTGGATATATCATGTGGTAAGTAGTTTTCGAGAAAATGAGTATCTTCCGATGGAGGTCAGGTAAAATTCGGAATTGTCGAAGTATCTCCGATTGTGATAATTTGTATTTCGCTGAAATCGTATTTGTTCTGCGAGTTCAGAACTGTATTTAGATTCGTAGTGCGATAAGTAGTTTTCGAGGAAATGAGTATCTCTTCCGGTGGAGGCAAGGTAAAAGTCGGGATTTTCGAAGTATCTCCGATTGTGATAATTTGTATCTCGCTGAATTCGTGTGTGTTTTGCGAGTTCAGAACTGTATTTAGGTTTGTAATACGATAAGCAGTTTTCGAGAAAATTAGTATCTTCCGAGGGAGGTCAGGTAAAAATAGGGATTTTCGAAGTATCTCCGATTGTGATAATTTGTATCTCGCTGAATTCGCGATTGTTTTGCGAGTTGAGAACTGTATTTGATTTGTCTTGCGATAAGTACTCTTCGAGAAAATGAGTATCTTCCGAGGGAGGTCAATTAAAAATCGGGATTTTCGAAGTATCTCCGATTGTGATAATTTGTATCTCGCTGAATTCGTGATTGTTTTGCGAGTTGAGAACTGTATTTGATTTGTCCTGCGATAAGTACTCTTCGAGAAAATGAGTATCTTCCGATGGAGGTCGGGTAAAAATCGGGATTTTTGAGGTATCTTCGACTGTGATAATTTGTATTGGTTCTGAATTAGTGTTTGTTTTGCGAGTTCAGAACTGTATTTAGACATGTACAACGGTAAGTAGTTTTCGAGAAAATGAGTGTCTTCCGAGGGTGGTAAGGTAAAAATCGGGATTTTCGAAGTATCTCCGATTGTGATAATTCGTATCTCGCTGAATTCGTGTGTGTTTTGCGAGTTCTATTTAGATTTGTCCTGCGATAAGTAGTTTTCGAGTAAATGAGTATCTTCCGAAGGAGGTCAGGTAAAAATCTCGATTTTCGAAGTTTTTTTTTTATAATTTGCATGTGTTAAAGGGGATATAAATACCCTTATACTAATTTTTAGAACACGTGTGTTTTTGTGGAAAGAAAGAGACAGAGAGAAAGACAGATTGGTGTTGATTGAAACTCAGGTGGTATTAAGTTTCTGTAAACTCCAAGGGTGGCTGTCCAGATAACTGTGGAGTATTTTGTTTTGTTTTTCGCTATTATGGTCGATGCTTTTGATTCACTGTATTTCTTTACGTCCTCCTGATGTCATCATCACGATCGAGTTGCAATTCGGCCATATGACGACCATACTGCCAGTGTTATGCCTCCACAGTAGAGTTGTCTTAGCTTTCGCAATTTATCGACTTTTTTATTTATTTCATGCGAAATAAATAGATGATTCTTGACATCTGGATTCGGACCATGAATCAACAGCGTGACAAGGGATGATGTTACCACTACACAGCCACGCTCAAGTATCTCCGATTGTGATACTTTGTATCTTGTGATAATTAGTATCTCCGCTTCTGACAATTTGTATTGATTCTGAATTCACGTTCGTTTTGCGAGCTCAGAACTGTATTTAGATTTGTCCTACGATAATTAGTTTTCGAGAAAATGAGTATCATCCGAGGGAGGTCAGGTAAAAATTGGGATTTTCGAAGTATCTCCGATTGTGATAATTTCTACCTGGCTCAATTCGTGTTTGTTTTGCGAGTTCAGAACTGTATTTAGACATGTCCTGCGATAAGTAGTTTCGAGAAAATGAGTATCTTCCGAGGGAGGTCAGGTAAAAATCGGGATTTTCGAAGTATCTTCGATTGTGATAATTTGTATCTCGCTGAATTCGTGTTTGTTTTTCGAGTTCAGAACTGTATTTAGACATGTCCTGTGATAAGTAGTTTTCGAGAAAATGAGAATCTTCCGAGGGCGGTCAGGTAAAAATCGGGATTTTCGAAGTATCTTCGATTGTGATAATTCGTATCTCGCTGAATTCGTGTTTGTTTTGCGAGTTCAGAACTGTATTTAGATTTTCCCTACGATAAATAGTTTTCGAGAAAATGAGTATCTTCCGAGGGAGGTCAGGTAAAAATCGGGATTTTCGAAGTATCTTCGATTGTGATAATTTGTATCTCGCTGAATTTGTGTTTGTTTTGGGAGTTCAGAACTGTATTTAGACATGTCCTGCGATAAGTAGTTTTCGAGAAAATGAGAATTTTACGAGGGCGGTCAGGTAAAAATCGGGATTTTCGAAGTATCTTCGATTGTGATAATTCGTAACTCGATAAATTCGTGTTTGTTTTGCGAGTTCAGAACTGTATTTAGACATGTCCTGCGATAAGTAGTTTTCGAGAAAATGAGAATCTTCCGAGGGAGGTCAGGCAAAAATCGGGATTTTCGAAGAATCTCCGATTGTGATAATTTGTATCTCGCTGAATTCGTGTGTGTTTCGCGAGTTCAGAACAGTATTTAGATTTGTCCTGCGATAAGTTATTTTTAGAGAAAATGAGTATCTTCCGAGGGGGGTCAGGTAAAAATCGGGGCTTTCAAAGTATCTCCGATTGTGATAATTTGTATCTCTGTGGATTCGTGTTTGTTTTGCGAGTTCAGAACTGTATTTTCGAAGTATCTCCGATTGTAATAATTTGTATTTCGCTGAATTCGTGTGTGTTTTGAGAGTTCAGAACTGTATTTAGATTTGTCCTGCGATAAGTAGTTTTCGAGAAAATGAGTATCTTAGGGAGGTCAGGTAAAAATCGGGATTTTCGAAGTATCTCCGATTGTGATAATTTGTATCTCGCTGAATTCGCGTTTGTTTTGCGATTTCAGAACTGTATTTAGATTTTTTGTGCGACAAGTAGTTTTCGAGAAAATGAGTATCTTCCGAGGGAGGTCAGGTAAAAGTCGGGATTTTGTAAGTATCTCCGATTGTGATAACTTCTATCTCGCTGAAATCGTGTATGTTTTGCGAGTTCAGAACTGTATTTAGATTTATCCTGTGATAAGTAGTTTTCGAGAAAATGAGTATCTTCCGAGGGAAGTTAGGTAAAAATCGGGATTTTCGAAGTATCTCCGATTGTGATAATTTGTATCTCGCTGAATTCGTGTTTGTTTTGCGAGTTCAGAACTGCATTTAGATTTGTCCCACGATAAGTATTTTTCGAGAAAATAAGTATCTTCCGAGGGACTTAACGTAAAAATCGGTATTTTCGAAGTAGCTCCGATTGTGATAATTTGTATCTCGCTGAATTCGTGTGTGTTTTGCGAGTTCAGAACTGTATTTAGACATGTCCTGCGATAAGTAGTTTTCGAGAAAATGAGAATCTTCCGAGGGCGGTCAAGTAAAAATTGGGATTTTCGAAGTATCTCCGATTGTGATAATTTGTATCTCGATGAATCCGTGTGTCTTTCGCGAGTTCAGAACAGTATTTAGATTTGTCCTGCGATAAGTTATTTTTAGAGAAAATGAGCATCTTCCGAGGGAGGTCAGGTAAAAATCGGGACTTTCGAAGTATCTCCGATTGTGATAATATGTATCTCTATGGATTCGTGTTTGTTTTGCGAGTTCAGAACTGTATTTTCGAAGTATCTCCGATTGTGGTAATTTGTATTTCGCTGAATTCGTGTGTGTTTCGAGAGTTCAGAACTGTTTTTAGAATTGTCCTGCGATAAGTAGTTTTCGAGAAAATGAGTATCTTCCGAGGGAGGTCAGCTAAAAATCGGGATTTTCGAAATATCTCCGATTGTGATAATTTGTATCTCGCTGAAATCGTGTTTTTTTTTTGCGAGTTCAAAACTGTATTTAGACATGTCCTGCGATAAGTAGTTTTCGAGAAAATGAGTATCTTCCCAGGGAGGCCAGGTAAAAATCTGTATTTTCGAAGTATCTCCGATTGTGATAATTTGTATCTCGATGAATCCGCGTGTGTTTCGCGAGTTCAGAACAGTATTTAGATTTGTCCTGCGATAAGTTATTTTTAGAGAAAATGAGCATCTTCCGAGGGAGGTCAGGTAAAAATCGGGACTTTCGAAGTATCTCCGATTGTGATAATTTGTATCTCTATGGATTCGTGTTTGTTTTGCGAGTTCAGAACTGTATTTTCGAAGTATCTCCGATTGTGGTAATTTGTATTTCGCTGAATTCGTGTGTGTTTCGAGAGTTCAGAACTGTATTTAGAATTGTCCTGCGATAAGTAGTTTTCGAGGAAATGAGTATCTTCCGATGGAGGTCAGTTAAAAATCGGGATTTTCAAAGTATCTCCGATTGTAATAATTTGTACCTCGCTCAATTCGTGTTTGTTTTGCGAGTTCAGAACTGTATTTAGATTTGCCCTACGATAAATAGTTTTCGAGAAAATGAGTATCTTCCGAGGGAGGTCAGCTAAAAATCGGGATTTTCGAAGTATCTTCGATTGTGATAATTTGTATCTCGCTGAATTCGTGTTTGTTTTGCGAGTTCAGAACTGTATTTAGACATGTCCTGCGATAAGTAGTTTTCGAGAAAATGAGAATCTTCCGAGGGCGGTCAGGTAAAAATCGGGATTTTCGAAGTATCTTCGATTGTGATAATTCGTATCTCGCTGAATTCGTGTTTGTTTTGCGAGTTCAGAACTGTATTTAGATTTTCCCTACGATAAATAGTTTTCGAGAAAATGAGTATCTTCCGAGGGAGGTCAAGTAAAATTCGGGATTTTCGAAGTATCTTCGATTGTGATAATTTGTATCTCGCTGAATTCGTGTTTCTTTTGGGAGTTCAGAACTGTATTTAGACATGTCCTGCGATAAGTAGTTTTCGAGAAAATGAGAATTTTCCGAGGGCGGACAGGTAAAAATCGGGATTTTCGAAGTATCTTCGATTGTGATAATTCGTAACTCGCTAAATTCGTGTTTGTTTTGCGAGTTCAGAACTGTATTTAGACATGTCCTGCGATAAGCAGTTTTCGAGAAAATGAGAATCTTCCGAGGGAGGTCAGGCAAAAATCGGGATTTTCGAAGAATCTCCTATTGTGATAATTTGTATCTCGCTGAATTATGGCTTGTTTTGCGAGTTCAGAACTGTATTTAGATTTGTCCTGCGATAAGTAGTTTTCGAGAAAATGAGTAACTTCCGAGGGAGGTCAGGTAAAAATCTGGATTTTCGAAGTATCTCCGATTGTGATAATTTGTATCTCGCTGAATTCGTGCGTGTCCTGCGATAAGTTATTTTTAGAGAAAATGAGTATCTTCCGAGGGAGGTCAGGTAAAAATCGGGGCTTTCGAAGTATCTCCGATTGTGATGATTTGTATCTCGCTGAAATCGTGTATGTTTTGCGAGTTCAGAACTGTATTTAGATTTATCCTGTGATAAGCAGTTTTCGAGAAAATGAGAATCTTCCGAGGGAGGTCAGGCAAAAATCGGGATTTTCGAAGAATCTCCTATTGTGATAATTTGTATCTCGCTGAATTATGGCTTGTTTTGCGAGTTCAGAACTGTATCTAGATTTGTCCTGCGATAAGTAGTTTTCGAGAAAATGACTATCTTCTTAGGGAGGTAGGTTAAAAGTCGGGATTTTCGAAGTATCTCCGATTGTGATAATTTGTATCTCGCTGAATTCGTGTTTGTTTTGCGAGTTCAGAGCTGTATTTACAAATGTCCTGTGATAAGTAGTTTTCGAGAAAATGAGCATCTTCCGAGGGAGGTCAGGTAAAAATCGGGACTTTCGAAGTATCTCCGATTGTGATAATATGTATCTCTATGGATTCGTGTTTGTTTTGCGATTTCAGAACTGTATTTAGATTTTTTGTGCGACAAGTAGTTTTCGAGAAAATGAGTATCTTCCGAGGGAGGTCAGGTAAAAGTCGGGATTTTGTAAGTATCTCCGATTGTGATAATTTCTATCTCGCTGAAATCGTGTATGTTTTGCGAGTTCAGAACTGTATTTAGATTTATCCTGTGATAAGTAGTTTTCGAGAAAATGAGTATCTTCCGAGGGAAGTTAGGTAAAAATCGGGATTTTCGAAGTATCTCCGATTGTGATAATTTGTATCTCGCTGAATTCGTGTTTGTTTTGCGAGTTCAGAGCTGTATTTAGAAATGTCCTGTGATAAGTAGTTTTCGAGAAAATGAGTATCTTCCGATGGAGGTCAGGTAAAGATCGGGATTTTCGAAGTATCTCCGATTATGATAATTTGTATCTCGCTGAATTCGCGTCTGTTTTGCGATTTCAGAACAGTATTTAGATTTTTTGTGCGACAAGTAGTTTTCGAGAAAATGACTATCTTCCGAGGGAGGTCAGGTAAAGATCGGGATTTTCGAAGTATCTCCGATTGTGATAATTTGTACCTCGCTGAATTCCTGTGTGTTTTGCGAGTTCAGAACTGTATTTAGACATGTCCTGCGATAAGTAGTTTTCGAGAAAATGAGAATCTTCCGAGGGCGGTCAGGTAAAAATTGGGATTTTCGAAGTATCTTCGACTGTGATAATTTGTAAATCGCTCAATTCATGTTTGTTTTGCGAGTTCAGAACTGTATTTAGACATGTCCTGCGATAAGCAGTTTTCGAGAAAATGGGTATCTTCCGAGGGAGGCCAGGTAAAAATCGGGATTTTCGAAGTATCCCCGTTAGTGATAACTTGTATCTCGCTGAAATCGTGTTTGCTTGCGAGTTCAGAACTGTATTTAGATTTGTCCTGCGATAAGTAGTTTTCGAGGAAATGACTATCTTCCGATGGATTTCAGGTAAAAATCGGGATTTTCGAAGTATCTTCGATTGTGATAATTCGTATCTCGCTGTAGTCGTGTTTGTTTTGCGAGTTCAGAACTGTATCTAGACATATCCTGCGATAAGTAGTTTTCGAGAAAGTGAGTAACTTCCGAGGGAGGTCAGGTAAAAATCTGGATTTTCGAAGTATCTCCGATTGTGATAATTTGTATCTCGATTAATTCGTGTGTGTTTCTCGAGTTCAGAAATGCACTTAAATTTGTCCTACGATAAGTATTTTTCGAGAAAATGAGCATCTTCCGAGGGAGGTCAGGTAAAAATCGGGACTTTCGAAGTATCTCCGATTGTGATAATTTGTATCTCTATGGATTCGTATTTGTTTTGCGAGTTCAGAACTGTATTTTCGAAGTATCTCAGATTGTGGTAATTTGTATTTCGTTGAATTCGTGCGTGTTTCGAGAGTTCAGGACTGTATTTAGAATTGTCCTGCGATAAGTAGTTTTCGAGAGAATGGGTATGTTCCGAGGGAGGTCAGGTAAAAATCGGGATTTTCGAAATATCTCCGATTGTGATAATTTGTATCTCGCTGAAATCGTGTTTGTTTTGCGAGTTTAGAGCTGTATTTAGACATGTAATGCGATAAGTAGTTTTTGAGAAAATGAGTCTCTTCCGAGGCAGGTCAGGTAAAGATCGGGATTTTCGAAGTATCTCCGATTGTGATAATTTGTACCTCGCTGAATTCGTGTGTGTTTTGCGAGTTCAGAACTGCATTTAGATTTGTCCCACGATAAGTATTTTTCGAGAAAATAAGTATCTTCCGAGGGACTTAAGGTAAAAATCGGTATTTTCGAAGTATCTTCGATTGTGATAATTTGTATCTCAATGAATTCGTGTTTGTTTTGCGAGTTCAGAACTGTATTTAGACATGTCCTGCGATAAGTAGTTTTCGAGAAAATGAGAATCTTCCGAGGGCGGTCAGGTAAAAATCAGGATTTTGGAAGTATCTTCGATTGTGATAATTCGTATCTCGCTGAATTCGTGTTTGTTTTGCGAGTTCAGAACTGTATTTAGACATGTCCTGCGATAAGTAGTTTTCGAGAAAATGAGAATCTTCCGATGGCGGTCAGGTAAAAATCAGGATTTTGGAAGTATCTTCGATTGTGATAATTTGTATCTCGCTGAATTCGTGTTTGTTTTGCGAGTTCAGAACTCTATTTAAACATGTCCTGCGATAAGTAGTTTTCGAGAAAATGAGAATCTTCCGAGGGCGGTCAGGTAAAAATCAGGATTTTGGAAGTATCTTCGATTGTGATAATTTGTATCTCACTGAATTCGTGTTTGTTTTGCGAGTTCAGAACTGTATTTAGAAAGTATCTCCGATTGTGATAATTTGTATTTCGCTGAATTCGTGTGTGTTTTGCGAGTTCAGAACTGTATTTAGACAAGTCCTGCGATAAGTAGATTTCGAGAAAATGAGTATCTTCCGATTGAATTCAGGTAAAAATCGGGACTTTCCAAGTATCTCCGATTGTGATAATTTGTATCTCTATGGATTCGTGTTTGTTTTGCGAGTCCAGAACTGTATTTTCGAAGTATCTCCGATTGTGATAATTTGTATTTCGCTGAATTCGCGTTTGTTTTGCGAGTTCAGAACTGTATTTAGATTTGCCCTACGATAAATAGTTTTCGAGAAAATGAGTATCTTCCGAGGGAGGTCAGCTAAAAATCGGGATTTTCGAAGTATCTTCGATTGTGATAATTTGTATCTCGCTGAATTCGTGTTTGTTTTGCGAGTTCAGAACTGTATCTAGACATATCCTGCGATAAGTAATTTTCGAGAAAATGAGTATCTTCCGATTGAATTCAGGTAAAAATCGGGATTTTCGAAGTATCTCCGATTGTGATAATTTGTATCTCGATGAATTCGTGTGTGTTTTGCGAGTTCAGAACTGTATTTAGACAAGTCCTGCGATAAGTAGATTTCGAGAAAATGAGTATCTTCCGATTGAATTCAGGTAAAAATCGGGACTTTCCAAGTATCTCCGATTGTGATAATTTGTATCTCTATGGATTCGTGTTTGTTTTGCGAGTCCAGAACTGTATTTTCGAAGTATCTCCGATTGTGATAATTTGTATTTCGCTGAATTCGCGTTTGTTTTGCGAGTTCAGAACTGTATTTAGATTTGCCCTACGATAAATAGTTTTCGAGAAAATGAGTATCTTCCGAGGGAGGTCAGCTAAAAATCGGGATTTTCGAAGTATCTTCGATTGTGATAATTTGTATCTCGCTGAATTCGTGTTTGTTTTGCGAGTTCAGAACTGTATCTAGACATATCCTGCGATAAGTAATTTTCGAGAAAATGAGTAATTTTCGAGGGAGGTCAGGTAAAAATCTGAATTTTCGAAATATCTCCGGTTGTGATAATTTGTATCTCGATGTATTCGTGTGTGTTTTGCGAGTTCAGAACAGTATTTAGATTTGCCCTGCGATGAGTAGTTTTCGAGAAAATGAGTATCTTCCGAGGGAGGTCAGGTAAAAATCGGGACTTTTGAAGTATCTCCGATTGTGATAATTTGTATCTCTATGAATTCGTGTTTGTTTAGCGAGTTCATAACTGTATTTTCGAAGTATTTCCGATTGTGATAATTTGTATCTCGCTGAATTCGTGTGTGTTTTGCGATTTCAGAACAGTATTTTGATTTGTCCTGCGATAAGTATTTTTTGAGAAAATGAGCATCTTCCGAGGGATGTCAGGTAAAAATCGGGATTTTCGAAGTATCTCCGATTGTGACGATTTGTATCTCGCTGAATTAGTATTTGTTTTGCGAGTTCAGATCTGTATTTAGCTATGTCCTGCGGTAAGTAGTTTTCGAGCAAATGAGTATCTTCCGAATGATTTCAGGTAAAAATCGGGATTTTCGAAGTTTCTCCGATTGTGATAATTTGTATCTCGTTGAAATCGTGTTTGTTTTCCGAGTTCAGAACTCTATTTAGATATGTCCTGTGATACATAGTTTTCGAGAAAATGAGTATCTTCCGAGGGGGTCTGGTAAAAATCGGGATTTTCGAAGTATCTCCGATTGTGGTAATTTGTATCTCGCTGAATTCGTGTTTGTTTTGCGAGTTCAGAACTGTATTTAGATTTGGCCTGCGATAATTAGTTTTCGAGAAAATGAGTATCTTCCGAGGGGGTCTGGTAAAAATCGGGATTTTCGAAGTATCTCCGATTGTGGTAATTTGTATCTCGCTGAATTCGTGTTTGTTTTGCGAGTTCAGAAATGTATTTAGACATGTCCTGCGATGAGCAGTTTTCGAGAAAATGAGCGTCTTCCCAGGGAGGTCAAGTAAAAATCGGGATTTTCGAAGTATCTCCGATTGTGATAATTTGTATCTCTTTGCATTCGTGTGTGTTTTGCGAGTTTAGAACTGTATTAGACATGTCCTGCGATAAGCAGTCTTCGAGAAAATGAGTCTCTTCCGAGGGAGGTCAGGTAAAAATCGGGATTTTCGAAATATCTCCGATTGTGGCAATTTATAATTCGCTGAATTCGTGTTTGTTTTGCGAGTTCAGAACTGTATTTAGATATGTCCTGCGATAAGCAGTTTTCGAGAAAATGAGTATCTTCCGAGGGATTTCAAGTAAAAATCGGGATTTTCGAAGTATCTCCGATTGTGATAATTTGTACCTCGCTCAATTTGTGTTTGTTTTGCGAGTTCAGAACTGTATTTAGATTTGTCCTACGATAAGTAGTTTTCGAGAAAATGAGTATCTTCCGAGGGAGGTCAGGTAAAAGTCGGGATTTTCGAAGTATCTAAGATTGTGATAATTTGTATCTCGCTGAATTCGTGTTTGTTTTGCGAGTTCAGAACAGTATTTAGATTTGCCCTGCGATAACTAGTTTTCGAGAAAATGAGTAACTTCCGAGTTAGGTCAGGTAAAAATCGGGATTTTCGAAGAATCTCCGATTGTGATAATTTGTATCTCGCTGAATTCATGATTGTTTTGCAAGTTCAGAACTGTATTTAGATATGTATTGCGGTAAGCAGTTTTCGAGAAAATGAGTATCTTCCAAGGGATTTCAGGTAAAAATCAGAATTTTCGGAGTATCTCCGATTGTGATAATTTGTATCTCTCTGAATTCGTGTTTGTTTTGCGAGTTCAGAACTGTATTTAGACATGTCATGCGATAAGTAGTTTTCAAGAAAATGAGTATCTTCTGAGGGAGGTCAGGTAAAAATCGGGATTTTCGAAGTATCTAAGATTGTGATAATTTGTATCTCGCTGAATTCGTGTTTGTTTTGCGAGTTCAGAACAGTATTTAGATTTGCCCTGCGATAACTAGTTTTCGAGAAAATGAGTAACTTCCGAGTTAGGTCAGGTAAAAATCGGGATTTTCGAAGAATCTCCGATTGTGATAATTTGTATCTTGCTGAATTCATGATTGTTTTGCAAGTTCAGAACTGTATTTAGATATGTATTGCGGTAAGCAGTTTTCGAGAAAATGAGTATCTTCCAAGGGATTTCAGGTAAAAATCAGAATTTTCGGAGTATCTCCGATTGTGATAATTTGTATCTCTCTGAATTCGTGTTTGTTTTGCGAGTTCAGAACTGTATTTAGATTTGTCCTGCGATAAGCAGTTTTCGAAGAAATGAGTATCTTCCGATGGAGGTAAGGTAAAAATCGGGATTTTCGAAGCATCTCCGATTGTGATAATTTGTATCTCGCTGAATTCCGGCTTGTTTTTCGAGTTCAGAACTGTATTTAGACATGTCCTGCGATAAGTAGTTTTCGAGAAAATGAGAATCTTCCGAGTGAGGTCAGGTAAAAATCGGGATTTTCGAAGAATCTCCGATTGTGATAATTTGTATTTCGATAAATTCGTGTGCATTTTGCGAGCACAGAACTGTATTTAAATTTGTCCTGCGATAAGTAGTTTTCGAGAAAATGAGTATCTTCCGAGGGAATTCAATTAAAAATCGGGATTTTCGAAGTATCTCCGATTGTAATAATTTGTATCTCGCTGAATTAGTGTTTGTTTTGCGAGTTCAGAGCTGTATTTAGACATGTCCTGCGATAAGTAGTTTTCGAGAAAATGAGTATCTTCTGAGGGAGGTCAGGTAAAAATCGGGATTTTCGAAGTATCTCCGATTGTGATAATTTGTATCTCGCTGAATTCGCGTTTGTTTTGCGATTTCAGAACTGTATTTAGATATGTCCTGCGGTAAGTAGTTTTCGGGAAAATGAGTATCATTGAAGGGAGGTCAGGTAAAAATCGGGACTTTCGAAAAATCTCCGATTGTGATAACTTGTATCTCTATGAATTCGTGTTTGTTTTGCGAGTTCAGAACTGTATTTTCGAAGTATCTTCGATTGTGATAATTTGTATTTCGCTGTATTCGTGTGTGTTTTGAGAGTTCAAAATTGTATTTAGACTTGTCGTGCGATAAGTAGTTTTCGAGAAAATGAGCATCTTCCGAGGGAGGTCAGGTAAAAATCGGGATTTTCGAAGTTTCTCCGATTGTGATAATTTGTATCTCGCTGAATTAGTATTTGTTTTGCGAGTTCAGAGTTGTATTTAGACATGTCCTGCGATAAGTAGTTTTCGAGAAAATGAGTATCTTCCGAGGGAGGACGGGTAAAAATCGGGATTTTCGAAGCATCTCCCATTGTGATAATTTGTATCTCGCTGAATTCGTGTTTGTTTTGCGAGTTCAGAACTGTATTTAGATTTTTCCTGTGACAAGTAGTTTTCGAGAAAATGAGTATATTCCGAGGGAGGTCAGGTGAAAGTCGGGATTTTGTAAGTATCTCCGATTGTGATAATTTGTATCTCGCTGAATTCGTGTTTGTTTTGCGAGTTCAGAACTGTATTTAGATATGTTCTGCGATAAGCAGTTTTCGAGAAAATCAGTATCTTCCGAGGGATTTCAGGTAAAAATCGGGATTGTCGAAGTATCTCCGATTGTGATAATTTGTATCTCGCTGAATTCGTGTTTGTTTTGCGAGTTCAGAACTGTATTTGGATTTGTCCTGTGATAAAAAATTTTCAAGAAAATGAGTATCTTCCGAGGGAGGTCAGGTAAAAATCGGGATTTTCGAAGTATATCCGATTGTGATAATTTGTATCTCGCTGAATTCGGGTTTGTTTTGCGAGTTCAGAGCTGTATTAAGACATGTCCTGCGATAAGTAGTTTTCGAGAAAATGAGTCTCTCCCGAGGGAGGTCAGTTAAAAATCGGGACTTTCGAAATATCTCCGATTGTGATAATTTGTATTTCGCTGAATTCGTGTGTATTTTGCGAGCTCAGAACTGTATTTAGATTTGACCTGCGGTAAGTAGTTTTCGAGGAAGTGAGTATCTTCCGAGGGAGATCAGGTACAAATCGGGATTTTCGAAATATCTCCGATTGTGATAATTTGTATTTCGTGTGCATTTTGCGAGCTCAGAACTGTATTTAAATTTGTCCTGCGATAAGTAGTTTTCGAGAAAATGAGTATCTTCTGAGGGAGGTCAGGTAAAAATCGGGATTTTCTAAGTATCTCCGATTGTGATAATTTGTATCTCACTGAATTCGTGTTTGTTTTGCGAGTTCAGAACTGTATTTAGACATGTCCTGCGATAAGCAGTTTTCGAGAAAAAGAGAATCTTCCAAGGGGGGTCAGGTAAAAATCGGGATTTTCGAAGAATCTTCGATTGTGATAATTTGTATCTCGCTGAATTTCGGCTTGTTTTGCGAGTTCAGAACTGTATTTAGATTTGTCCTGCGATAAGTAGTTTTCGAGAAAGTGAGTAACTTCCGAGGGAGGTCAGGTAAAAATCTGGATTTTCGAAGTATCTCCGATTGTGATAATTTGTATCTCGATTAATTCGTGTGTGTTTCTCGAGTTCAGAAATGCACTTAAATTTGTCCTACGATAAGTATTTTTCGAGAAAATGAGCATCTTCCGAGGGAGGTCAGGTAAAAATCGGGACTTTCGAGGTATCTCCGATTGTGATAATTTGTATCTCTATGGATTCGTATTTGTTTTGCGAGTTCAGAACTGTATTTTCGCAGTATCTCAGATTGTGGTAATTTGTATTTCGCTGAATTCGTGCGTGTTTCGAGAGTTCAGAACTGTATTTAGAATTGTCCTGCGATTTGTTTTCGAGAAAATGAGTATCTTCCGAGGGAGGTCAGCTAAAAATCGGGATTTTCGAAATATCTCCGATTGTGATAATTTGTATCTCGCTGAAATCGTGTTTGTTTTGCGAGTTCAGACCTGTATTTAGACATGTCCTGCGATAAGCAGTTTTCGAGAAAATGAGTCTCTTCCGAATGAGGTCAGGTAAAAATCGGGATTTTCGAAGTATCTCCAATTGTGATAATTTGTATCTCACTGAATTCGTGTTTGTTTTGCGAGTTCAGAACAATCTCCGATTGTAGAGCTGTATTTAGACATGTCCTGCGATAAGTAGTTTTCGAGAAAATGAGTATCTTCTGAGGGATGTCAGGTAAAAATCTGGATTTTCGAAGTATCTCCGATTGTGATAATTTGTATCTCGCTGAATTCGCGTTTGTTTTGCGATTTCAGAAATGTATTTAGATTTTTCCTGCGACAAGAAGTTTTCGAAAAAATGAGTATCTCCCGAGGGAGGTCAGGTACAATTCGGGATTTTCGAAATATCTTCGATTGTGATAATTTGTATCTCGCTGAATTCGTGTTTGTTTTGCGAGTTCAGAACTGTATTTAGATTTGTCCTGCGATAAGTAGTTTTCAAGAAAATGAGTATCTTCCGGTGGAGGTCAGGTAAAAATCGGGATTTTCGAAGTATCTCCGATTGTGCTAATTTGTATCAAAGGTCGGGATTTTGTAAGTATTTCCGATTGTGATAATTTGTATCTCGCTGAATTCGTGTTTATTTTGCGAGTTCACAACTGTATTTAGATATGTCCTGCGATAAGCAGTTTTCGAGAAAATGAGTATCTTCCGAGGGATTTCAGGTAAAAATCGGGATTTTCGAAGTGTCTAAGATTGTGATAATTTGTATCTCGCTGAAATCTTGTGTGTTTTGCGAGTTCAGAACAGTATTTAGATTTGCCCTGCGATAAGTAGTTTTCGAGAAAATGAGTATCTTCCGAGGGATTTGAGGTAAAAATCGGGATTTTCGAAGTTTCTCCGATTGTGATAATTTGTATCTCGTTGAAATCGTGTTTGTTTTGCGAGTTCAGAACTGTATTTAGATTTGGCCTGCGATAAGTAGTTTTCGAGAAAATGAGTGACTTCCGAGGGAGGTCAGGTAAAAATCTGAATTTTCGAAATATCTCCGATTGTGACAATTTGTATCTCGCTGTATTCGTGTGTTTTGCGAGTTCAGAACAGTATTTAGATTTGCCCTGCGATAAGTAGTTTTCGAGAAAATGAGTATCTTCCGAGGGAGGTCAGGTAAAAATCGGGATTTTCGAAGTATCTCCGATTGTAATAGTTTGTATCACGCTGAATTAGTATTTGTTTTGCGAGTTCAGAACTGTATTTAGATATGTCCTGCGTTAAGTAGTTTTCGAGAAAATGAGTATCTTCCGAATGATTTCAGGTAAAAATCGGGATTTTCGAAGTTTCTCCGATTGTGATAATTTGTATCTCGCTGATTTCATGTGTATTTTGCGAGTTCAGAACTGCATTTAGATTTGTCCTACGATAAGCATTTTTCGAGAAAATGAGTATCTTCCGAGGGAGGTAAGGTAAAAATCGGTATTTTCGAAGTATCTCCGATTGTGATAATTTGTATCTCGCTGAATTCGAGCGTGTTTTGCGAGTTCAGAACTGTATTTGGACATGTCCTGCGATAAGTAGTTTTCGAGAAAATGAGTATCTTCCTATGGAGGTCAGGTAAAGATCGGGATTTTCGAAGTATCTCCGATTGTGATAATTTGTATCTCGTTGAAATCGTGTTTGTTTTGCGAGTTCAGAACTGTAGCAATAAGTATATCTAAGTATTGTACAGAGTATATGTAGGCACTGTCACTCTCTTACTGATAATCCAGTTATCTAAGTATTTGTAATTCTCTTAGCCTTAAGTCCTACCACACATTGTATCATTTATCTAAGTATTTGTAACTCTCTTAGTTTTAAGTTTACCACACATTGTATTCTCGTAGCATTAAGTTTCACCACACGTCGTGTGGACTGATCTTTGTTACTGAAGAGGCGGTTCGAATAAAGTAGTGAACAGAAACGGACGCATTTTATTTAATCTCGGTACCTACTGCAATCTCAGAAGTGGGATTCGCAAAAAAAAAAAAATAAAGAAAGGATAGCCTTAAATAAACCCAAACGAGTGTTGACATTTTTTTTTTCCCCTTTTATATATTTGTGCGTAGAAAACAATGGAGGGTGAAATTACGGCGACAGACTATTCCTCGGCTGAGTTGCGGAAGTGGCTTCAATGACTGGGACTGTCGACCGCAGGTACCAAAAGCGTAATGGTAATGCGACTGAATGATGTACCAGCCGAACAACGTGGTCAGGTACCCAAAAAAATCGACAAACAGGCAGAAGCGACAATGTCGCAGCAGCAACCATCGCCAAGCAGGGGTAAGGAAAGCGCCGAATGGCAGTCGGACGATGATGAGTATGAGGAAGTTGATGACAATGAGGGAGCAACGGAACAGCGGGATCGAATCAACAGGAATGTCGAACGATCGTCTGGTTGTGTAAGTGACACGTGTGTGTACAAGAAGGTAGAACCGCAACATACGTTGAGAAACAGTACAGTTGATGTGCAGAGTACATGTGCCGCAAATTCTGATTATGTGCAAAGGGAACTGGAGTTGTGCAAGAAGGAAATGGATTTGATGAGAAGGGAGAAAGAGTTGGTCGAAAAAGAAAATATTTTGTTGAAAAAGATGGTGCGATGGGACGAGGCAGAAGCGTCGTGTATAGACAAAAGAGAGGCAAATGATCGGACGCAGAAAAAAACAGTTAGAGACACTGGATCGATATCAAAAGAAAGCGGGGGCGGACAACTAGTTAGCCTGTGGAAAGAATTGTTACCAGAATACGACGGCACGACGAATTTAGATGTGTGGTTGTCGCAGTTGACAAATGTTAGACAACTCTACAAGGTTGAGGAGACAATGCTGCAAACTTTGGTTCTTTCAAAGCTAAAGGGAAAGGCGCAAGTGTGGCTTCACTCCAAACCAAATTTCCTGTGTGAGACGGTGGAAGGTATATGCGAGCAAATGAAAGAAATGTTCGGTACGAAGGAGAACAAATTGGTGGCCAGACGAAGATTTGAAGCGTAAATGGGAAACGTTTGAGAAGTTTACTGACTACTTTAATGACAAAATAATTTTGGCAAACGGGATTGAAATGGACGAAGAAGAGCTGGTCGAATATATCATAGAGGGGTTCACAGACGATGATATGCGGCTGCAGGCACATGTTCAATGCTTCACTATGAAAGGTCATTTGTTGCAACCGTTTGGAAAGCTTATGCAACGAACGACACGCAACACTGCCGGAACGTCGAAACAAAATGTAGCTGTTGCTCGTCAAGCACAAGGATTAAGGTGCTACAACTGCAACTCAGTTGGACACTTCGCAGCCGAGTGCAGGAAACCAAAAAGGGAGTTTGGGGCGTGTTATGCCTGCGGACAGATGGGGCATGGAGCGTCTGGGTGCCCAGAGAGGAAGAAAGCGGTCCAACTGGTGGAGGAAGAATCCAATGAGTATGTAAGACATTTGAATATTTGTTTAGAGAGTGACAATAGTTGTAATTTATTCCTAGATTGCCTCATAGATTCAGGGAGCCCTATTAGTTTTGTCCGCGTATCGTGTATTCCGGAAAATATAAAATATATAAATAAAGTTAACAATGTAACCTATTATGGTATTAATAAAAGTGAATTGATAATTTTTGGTAAAGTCACGTGTTATATAGTTTGGAACAAGCGTAAAATAAATGTAGAATTATATGTAGTTGAGAATGAGTCAATGAGCTATGAGGTGATCCTAGGAAGAAATTTTTTGACAGTCGGTAGATTTAAATTAATTTCCGAATTAGAGACGGTCAATAATGATTGGACAAAGGAGCAAAATGATTGTAGCAATTTTGAAAAGAGTCTCATGTTAATTAATTATGAAGAAAATAATAAGCAAATGATAGATTTAGATGTTAGAAAAGAGGTAATTTACGAAACAAGAAAATATTTGCATGATCTATTCGATAAAAATTATGTGTTAGCCGAACGCCCCACTGAACCGGTGATAAAAAGCAAAATGACCTTAACGTTAGATAATTTAAAACCTTTTCATCGCACCCCTCGTCGGTTATCGTACACAGAAAAAACGGAATTAAACCAACTGATAGAAGAATATTTATCAAAGGGCTACATTAGGGTAAGTGAGTCGGAGTACGTTTCACCGATAGTCTTAGTTAAAAAAAAACAGGCGAATTGAGGATGTGTGTTGATTATCGTACCCTAAATAAAGCAACCGCGAAAGATAGTTACCCTATTCCGATTATAGATGACCTGCTAGACAGGTTAGCCAACAAGAAATTGTTTACGAAGCTAGACTTGAGAAATGGGTTTTTCCATGTTTACATGCACGAGGACTCTGTCAAATATACATCCTTCATTACCCCGCTAGGACAGTATGAGTTCCTTAGAATGCCATTCGGGCTAAAAAATGCTCCTTCCACTTTTCAGAGACACGTAATCAAAATATTTGCCGACATGGTTCGGAAAGACGAAGTAATCATATATTTAGATGATTTAATGATAGCGACCGAAGATTATGTAGAACATTTTCGAATCCTTACAGAGGTGTTTAATAGAATAGTACAGAATAAATTAGAGTTGAAAATAGATAAGTGCAAGTTTTTACAAACGAGTGTCAAATATTTGGGGTATACGGTTACAGGAGAGGGCATACAGGCGGTATTGAAGCGATAAAAAATTTTCCAGTGCCACAAAAGCCACATTCGGTTCAAAGTTTTTTAGGACTATGTTCATATTTCCGTAGGTTTGTCAAAGACTTCTCGACTATTGCTAAACCATTATATGACTTAATCAAAAAGGAAAGGGAATTTCAGTTTGGATCAAATGAGTTAAAGTCTTTTGAGCTACTTAAACAAAAGCTTTTAGAAGCGCCAGTATTAGGTCTATATGATCCGAAAGATGACATTGAGTTACATTGCGACGCGAGCGCTATAGGTTTAGGTGCGATACTGTTACAAAGAAAAAAGGATGGTAAACTGCATCCCGTATTCTATTATTCAAAAAGAACTACCGATGCAGAATCAAAGTATCATAGTTTCGAGCTAGAAACGCTAGCAATAATAAATGCTCTGCATCGTTTCCGTATATACTTACAGGGCAAACGGTTCAAAATAGTCACCGATTGTAATCCGCTAATAATGACTTTGAATAAAAAAGAGCTAAATCCTAGAATAGCCAGGTGGGCGTTAGAATTGCAAAATTACGATTACGTGTTAGAGCATCGTTCGGGCACCCGGATGCAACACGTTGACGCCCTAAGTCGGTCCACCAACATATTGGTATTGGAAACTAATACATTCGAGGAGAATTTAGTGATTTGCCAGAATAAAGATAGTAAATTGGTCGAACTTCGAGAGAGATTAGAAAGATCGGAACACCCTTTGTATGAGATGCGAAATGGTATAATTTACAGAAAAAAAAATGATGGAACAGTTGTGTTTTGCGTACCAGAAAGTATGGAAACGCATGTACTGTACAAATATCACGACGAGGTTGGACATGTTGGCATAGACAAAGTAGTTGAACTGATTTCAAAAAGCTATTGGATTTCAAAACTGAGAGAGAAGGTAGGAAAACATATTAATAATTGTCTGAAGTGCATCGTATATTCTTCTAAACAAGGCAAAGAGGAGGGGTTCCTCCATAATATACCTAAAGGTAACACGCCTTTTGAAGTAGTACATATAGACCATTATGGACCCATAGATTACTCGAGGATGACAAAGAAATACATATTGGTAGTAGTCGATGCTTGCACAAAATTCGTACAACTGTATGCGACTAAAACCACAAACACCAAAGAAGTAATTCAGGCGCTAACAGGTTATTTCCGATCTTACAGCCGCCCTAGGAGTATTGTGTCAGATAGGGGAAGTTCATTCACTTCCAAGGATTTTAGTGAATTTGTGACTAAGAATAATATACAGCACATAAAGATAGCTACGGGTTCGCCGCAAGCGAATGGCCAAGTTGAGAGGATTAATAGAAGTCTAGGACCAATGATAGCAAAGTTAGTCAAACCAGAAGAGGGAGTATATTGGGATCAGGTAGTAGAGACTATAGAACACACACTCAACAATACAGTACATCGAACGATAGGAGAGCACCCGAGTGTTATGTTGTTTGGTGTCAAGAAAAAAGGCAAAGTGATAGATGCAATAAAAGAGTGCCTGATAGAGAGGGAAAAAGTAGAAGGTCGAAAGGGCCCAAAAGAAGTACGGGAAAAAGCAGCAGAGAAACAAAGCCAGTTGCAGGGATATAACAAACGTTACGTAGATAGAAAACGACGAGAACCAACTAAATATAAAGTGCGTCTAAAAAATTAATTCCGAAATTTAGGGGACCTTATAAGATAACAAAGATTTTACGAAATGATCGGTATATAGTTCGAGATGTAGATAATTTTCAACAATCGCGTGTACCATACCAGGGAGTGTGGGCGGTCGGGAATATGCGGCCTTGGATAAAATGAAACTAAGTGCCAGAAAATAAAAAACAAAGTGTATAACTTAAGATCAGGGGATCTCACTGGTCAGGATGGCCGAGTTGTAGCAATAAGTATATCTAAGTAATGTACAGAGTATATGTAGGCACTGTCACTCACTTACTGATAGGCCAGTTATCTAAGTATTAGTAATTCTTTTAGCCTTAAGTCCTACCACACATTGTATCGGTTATCTAAGTATTTGTAACTCTCTTAGTTTTAAGTTTACCACACATTGTATTCTCGTAGCATTAAGTTTCACCACACGTCGTGTGGACTGATCTTTAATACTGAAGAGGCGGTTCGAATAAAGTAGTGAACAGAAACGGACGCATTTTATTTAATCTCGGTACCTACTACAGAACTGTATTTAGATTTGGCCTGCGATAATTAGTTTTCGAAAAATGAGTATCTTCCGAGGGAGGTCTGGTAAAAATCGGGATTTTCGAAGTATCTCCGATTGTGCTAATTTGTATCTCGCTGAATTCGTGTTTGTTTTGCGAGTTCAGAACTGTATTTAGACATATCCTGCGATAAGCAGTTTTCGAGAAATTGAGTATCTTCCGAGGGAGGTCCAGTAAAAATCGGGATTTTCGAAGTATCTCCGATTGTAATAATTTGTATCTCACTGAAGTCGTGTTTCTTTTGCGAGTTCAGAACTGTATTTAGACATGTCCTGCGATAAGTAGTTTTCGGGAAAATGAGTATCTTCCGATGGAGGTCTGGTAAAAATCGAGATTTTCGAAGTATCTCTGATTGTGATAATTTGTATCTCGCTGAATTCGTGTTTGTTTTGCGAGTTCAGAACTGTATTTAGATTTGTCCTGTGATAAAAAAAATTTCAAGAAAATGAGTATCTTCCGAGGGAGGTCAGTTATAAATCGGGATTTTCGAAATATCTCCGATTGTGATAATTTGTATCTCGCTGAATTCGTGTTTGTTTTGCGAGTTCAGAACTGTATTTGGACATGTCCTGCGATAAGTAGTTTTCAAGAAAATGAGTATCTTCCGATGGAAGTCAGGTAAAATTCGGAATTTTCGAAGTATCTCCGATTATGATAATTTGTATCTCGCTGAATTCGTGTTTGTTTTGCGAGTTCAGACCTGTATTTAGACATGTCCTGCGATGAGTAGTTTTCGAGAAAATGAGTATCTTCCAAAGGAGGTCAGGTAAAAATCTTAATTTTCGAAAAATCTCCGATTGTGATAATTTGTACCTCGCTGAATTCATGTTTATTTTGCGAGTTCAGAACTAACTGTATTTAGATTTGATTTGCGATAAGTAGTTTTCGAGAAAATGAGTATCTTCCGAGGGAGGTCAGGTAAAGTCATGATTTTCGAAGTATCTCCGATTGTGATAATTTGTATCTCGCTGAATTCGTGTTTGTTTTGCGAGTTCAGAACTGTATTTAGACATGTCCTGCGATAAGTAGTTTTAGAGAAAATGAGTATCTTCCAAGGGGGATCAGGTAAAACCGGGATTTTCGAAGTACCTCCTATTATGAGTATCTTTCGTGGGATTTCAATTAAAAATCAGGATTTTCGAAGTTATTCCGATTGTGATAATTTGTATCTCGCTGAATTCATGTTTGTTTTGCGAGTTCAGAACTGTATTTGGATTTGTCCTGCGATAAGTAGTTTTCGAGAAAATGAGTATCTTCCGAGGGAGGTAAGGTAAAAATCGGGATTTTCGAAGTATATCCGATTGTGATAATTTGTATCTCGCTGAATTCGTGTTTGTTTTCTGCATTCAGAACTGCATTCGGATTTGACCTTCGAGAAAATTCGTTTCTTCTGAGGGAGGTCAGGTAAAAATCGGTATTTTCGAACTGAATTGGGAAAGTCATGGGAAAGAAGAATTGACAATTTGCAGATTCTAATGCACTTAGGTTTTTGTTGTATGAATCTTAGTCATCACAAGTGATTTATATTGGATTCATTAGTTTATGTATAAAATAAGAAATTTTTTGAAGAAATTTAATAAGAGGATCCTCACTTTTCTTCCTTGGATTCGCCAAAATCTCATTTTTAAGCTTTTCTTTGGTAATATCCGAATTTGGTAAACACTTCAGCGGGCTCCAGTTATTACTCCTGGAACTCATTTTCATGTTTTTCGAAGACAGGTAGTCTTCGTTTTACGGGGATCTGTCCGTTTTTCGAATTGTGAAGTTCAACTACAAAGTACATGCAAACAGAACTACTAGTTTATTAGTTTTAGTAGTATGTATCTGCGTATTTATTGATAGTATTAAATGTGACAATTAAGAAAAACTATTTTAATTTTTACTTGGGAATAGTGTATTGCCTGTCTCCAACAAATTGTCTGTTACAAAGAATATTGCCTCTAAAAACATAAAAATGCCATAATTAGAAAAACTAAATTTCATTTCATAAAATTAACATCAGTTTCGCAATTACATTTAAAATTGTGTCTAGTCATCATTATTTTCTATTGCTCCATTTTTCCGCTCAGACCATTTCAAATGTCCTTAACGGCCGAAATAAGTTGTAGTGTAGTATTTATTATTTTCTCTTAAAGTCTATTCCTCATTAATGTCCACACATTTTCAATAGGGTTCGCATCTGGACTCTGCGATGAACAGTCTAAAGTTATTATACCATTTTCTTCTTTCCAGGGTGTCACATAAGTCAACAACTGCCATGCGTATTGACAACTGAATAAAAAAGAGTTCATTCTTTTGTGTGACATACCTAGAATTGGCAACGTGGTTCCCTTTTTATTTTTCACTTTTTTGAGATTAAACGTGAATCTATCAGTGGCGACTATGCAGCAAATAATACAATCATTAACAGATACGTTACAACCTAATCTACATTTTTGTCAGTTTAACGAAACTGAGGAACCAGTCCCAAATTACATCAAACGATTGGAAAATTATTTCGCTTTGAAAAATATTGTCGATCCTATAAAAAAGCGGCAAGTATTGAAAATTTTATGGGCGCTAAATTCAGTTCCAGATGAACCGGACACTAAATCGTACGACGAGTTAATTGCGGTTCTTAAAGGTCACCTCAGCCCTAAGCCGAATGGAATCACCGAGCAGCATAAATTCCTTCTTAGAGTACAACATGAAGGAGAATCAGTGGCAAACTATTTAGCAGAGTTAAACAAATTAAGAGCTTAATGCAATTTCGCTTGTGAGGCGTGCAAAAAGTCGATGTTAGAAATGCATCTATGAGTTGAGATATTCTAACATAAAGGAAAAGCTTTTGCGAGAAATAAACATAACGCTTGATAAAACAGTCGAAAACGGAAAGTAGAACAACAATATTCACCAGATACAAGTCGAGGGCCCAACAGGAAAAAATCGACAGATTTCAATAGATAAAAAGCTACTAACACTACTTCCAAAGACAGTAAAATCGCCTGTTTCAGATGTTTAGAGCATAACTATATGGCAAATAAACGTCAAGCAACCAATATGTACTATAAAATGTGTCGGAAAAATGGTCATGCTTCATCAGTGTGTATTAAATCGCAGTCATTACCCAGAGAAACAAATACGCTGCTAAGCTTACAGGCAGATGCTATGCTGCATGAAATAAATACTATCATATTAACTTCGTAGATAAGGAAGATCAAGACCCATATTCAGTCAGTTTACATGATAAATAGTAATATGTTAATTGATGTTGGAGCAGCAATATCAGTTATGAACACGTCTATAAACCACTGGCCAAAGGCCAAAATTCTATGTCCCAAGTACATGAAGACTGCATTAAGATTCCGCCCCTTGGATCCGGTCAGTTAGCAGCATTCTCAAGCTACATCTGAGGGTACACATTCTTCTTGCCAAAGAAACTCTTTCCATTCACAATAAGGGCCAGAGGCCAAAGTACTCGTAATGTCCAAGTTGGCGCCGATGTTATTACTGCCAGCAACACCACCATTCCTTACTACATTCCAACCCGATACCCAGAGATTGGCAGGCTTGCTCCTAGATCACGTCACACTCTCATTCACACCCAAATCTGTACAAATATATAAATATAATCACCCACACAGGGATTGGCAAGTAATTTTAAGTGGGGTCCACATACGGTTGAAAACTTTTATCGAAGTCCAGAAAAAAAATCTCATAATGTTTTGTATTTTTTTTTATTTTGCTTCATTTAAGTAACTGTAGAAAACAGAATAGGTAAAATTAATGAGAGAAATTAGAACGACGGTCTTGAGCCAGTTTTTTTTAAATTTGGTTCACGCGGGGAACAGTCTGATAATCTCGAACGATATTTGTTCTTCAAAAAATTAATTTTTGAGAAAGACGATTCGCATATATATGTTGAGCCAAACATAGTAGCCAAGTTGATAGCTAGTTTTTTTGCAATTTTGATATTTTTCTGAAACTTGTTTACCCCAAAATTCTTCAGTGGATGCAGTTTTATACTTTTGCATGGAAATATCTTCTTGCAGGTCAATTATTTCCATTTGCAGTGAAGCCTTTGAAAGACCGCAGCCACGTCAGTCCATTCTGCTACTGCAGCAACTTCATAAGGTAATTCAAGGAATTGAGATAGCTTCCCAATCTCTGCAAATATCAACTGTATTGTTTAGTGCAGGTATGGGTGTTGAATGTAGGAATGGTGGGCTAGTTATAAAAAATATATGTAATTGAATTGAATAGGTAGTTGGCATATTTAAAAATATTTGAAGGTCCAAGGTTTAACTTTCCGCGGTCCGCCTGTTGCTGGCCACCGACCCACAGTCTCTGATGCAGTTCACACACAATCGTACTCAGTTATTTCTCGCGTCGGCAATGAACGCTAAGGACCATCATTTTTAGCCACGCCCAGCAAACCGTTGGACTGTTAACACTTTTTACTCCGTACCCAAAACAATCACACACATTTTATTAAGCATAGTGGTTGTGACGGTGCTGTCATCATTAGGAGAAGAAGTGGCAACACTGGTGAATATAAGTCAAAGTTAGACCTGTGTCATAATTTAAAACAATTATTCAAACGTTTTAAAGCCAAATACAAATTTACCTTACTCATCAACCTGAGGAGCTTCATCTGTTTCACCGATCTGATACAAAAACGGAGTCGGTTGATACCAGAAAAGGTAAAATTTTAAGAAAATATGTTTCCTTTCCTCTTTTTTTTTTTTTTTTTTTTTTTTTTTTTTTTTTTTTTTTTTCATTAAACAGAAACCAAGAACAAAGAAAGGGGGCTGAATGATTGTAGAACTTGCGAGAGCGGAGTATGAATTTTTTAATCAAAAGCTTTTTATTAAAGCTCTTTATTAGAGTCAGTACACAAACCTGGTTCTTCAATTATCTTGACTCAATCTTAAACCGAAGTTTATACTACAAAAAAGACGCTATGGGGCTGGGTAGATCTCCACCTCCATAAGGGCAAACAAACTCAGCTCAGAAAAAGAAAGAAGGAACGTCTTCACCAAATCAAAACAACACAATCCTTGAAAAAAACCAGAAGAGATCTCAAAGGGAGCAGATCATCTACGATGAATAGCAAAAGACCATCAATGAAAAAAACCAACTGCATGAAATAATAAGGAACCTGGAACAGCAAATAAAATCACTGAAAGATGAAATAAAACACACACAAAATGATAAAAGCGAAACTAAACAGAACAAAGTAGACCAGATCGAGTATCATACGGATGAAGAAGAGTTGTCGAAAGAAATTGAATTCAAAAAACCAACACAAATGAAAAGAAAACTAAACGATTGTCGTACCCCACCAACATCGAGTAATAAACCTCAAACACAACTTAAAGAAGCGAAAAAGATTCCACCACCTCCGTCAATAATAGTAGATGATTTAACAAATTATGATGACTTTTGTGGAAAAGTTAAAACAGTCCTACGAGAAAAAGAATTCAATATTAAACTACCCCCTTCGGGTAGGGGATAGAATATACCCGAGGTAGGCATGCCTGTCGTAAGAGGTGACTAAAATCCAATCTCCGTATACCGAGCGTATAGTGTATACAAAATATGCAATGAACAAAACGAAAAGATATATTACCCCATCTGGCAGTCCAGCTTTACTGGAAAATCCACCCTCTTCGGAGGTCGGCTCTACGGATTCTGGGGAGAGCCGCTTATTGCAATCCAATGACCCTTTTTCTAAAAGTTCAAGGGTATCTCGATCTCCTCCACCAAGATCGAATAACTCCGGGAAAAGAAGTTCAGAAGTCGCTGAGTCCATTCAGGACTCAGCGAAATATAACAGCTTTGAGGAAGAAAATAAAATACTCCGAAGGAAGCTTAACGAAATGGATCTACTCTATCAAGAGCTCAAGAAAGAAATAGACTTATTAAAAGAAGAAAATAAGGTCCTAAAGAGCTCACGTAGGAGGAAGAACGCGAATGTACTCCAGCACGCTTAGCTAGTCGGGAATATCACACCGACGAAGAAGAGCTAGCACGCGAAACGTGTCGGGTCACAAAGAAGAGACCTAGTAAGAAACGGAGAGCCGGTTCTTCGCCCGAAGTCGAGTCTCTAAAAGAAAAAGAGAAAGAAGAGCACAAAGAATAGCAAGAAAAGCAACCTCGAGCGCAATCTCGTCCACCCCCACCAATTAACATCGTTGGGTTAACGGAATTTAATAAGTTGCAAAGCCTTCTTAAAGGAACTTTAACATCGAAATATAAGGTCACGTCTTTGAGGGACAATGCGTGGAAAATTAACGTCGATGAATACTACCAAGCAGTGTCCCAAAAGTTAAATACCGAAAAAATTTTGTTACTTTCGAAATCAAGTCAGAAAGGCCACATCGTGTTGTTGCAAGGGGACTCCACCCCTCATGCACCAAAGAAGAGATTATGACTGACCTTCAAGACAAAGGCTTTAAAATTCTTGATGCCGTTAATATCATCAAAAAGGAGAAGCAACAAACGGAAATAGATAAAGACATCTTATTAAGGCGTGGACTTCCGCTCTTTATGCTTACCTTTGATAAGTCCGACAATATCGACGATATCTACCGAATTAGGACCATACTAAATATCGTAGTCAAAATCGAGCCAATGCGTAGAAATATAAGAATGATTCCGCAGTGCAAACGTTGCCAAGGATTCAATCATACGCAAATGTACTGCAAAAAAGAACCGCGATGTGTGAAATGCGCTGGAAATCACCTCTCCCAAGTTTGTGGAGTAAACAAACAAACCTCCGCAACCTATGCTAATTGTAAGGGAAAGCACCCGGCAAATTATAGAGGCTGTGAAGTAGCTAAAGAGTTACAAAAACGAAGAGATGCACTCCTTAAGCCCCTAAATGCAAAATCAAAACCGCAAAAAGGTGAGGGAAAGAATGACGAAAGAAAAGCCCTCGACCTCTGTTCCTAAAAGAAACGGTATAGAAACGTTACCATTGGAAAAGCGACCGGGTAATGACCTTCGAACAGCAGGAGTGCAGACTTACGCTCAGGCCGCGGCATCCGAATTTTTTTCAGTTATTCTAGCGAAACTTGAAGAAAAAAGCAAAATAAATAAAATCATTCTCGATAGGCTGGTTAAGCTCGAAAGTAATTCAGGGAAAACGCGTACTCCAACTAGAATATGAATGAAAAACGAATGTTAAAAATATGTACAATACTTGGAATGCAAACGGACTTTTGCAAAAACTTGTCGAATTGGAAATATTCTTGCGTGAAAAAGATATCGATATTTGCTTGATTTCTGAAACCCACGTAAGAAACGAATCACATTTAAAAATAAAAGGCTATAATAATTACCACGCTTATCACCCTTCGGGAAAAGCGAGAGGCGGATCATCATTGTTTATTAAAGACTGCATCGAACAATCCGAAGACCCAAAGATCGACCTTGAAACTTTGCAACTGTGCACGATTCGAGTAAAAAATAGTCAGCGTACTCTTAAAATCTCATCTATCTACTGCCCACCGCGTTCCGCGCTCGAAAAAAGTGATTTTACTAACTTGTTTAAATTCATTATTGGCGACGATTTTAATGCGAAACACACATTCTGGGGCTCAAGACACAGCTCGCAAAAAGGCAGAATGCTCTATGAGGCAGGTATGGAGTACAGTTGTGATTTCCATTCGACGGGTAAACCGAGCTACTGGCCATCTGATACTTCGAAAATACCTTTTTCGTCGTGAGAGGAATTTCTATCAACCACATTAAAGTTTAAGAGAGCTTTGATCTGTCGTCTGACCATTCCCCAGTTGTTTTGACATTGAGCGAAAAACTAGTCTATACCCTAGAGCCAGCGAGATTAACTGGTAGAACAACTAACTGGGAAGGCTTTAGGAACGAAATTGAAGATAATGTTGAACTGAGCGTTCCACTCACGACGCCCTATGAACTTGAGGTTGAAGTTGATCGCTTCGTTGAGATCGTACAGCTCGCCTATTGGAATAATACTCCCAATCCAAGGAAAACTCCGGACAAATACGGTCTACGATATCCTACGGAAATAAAAGAATTGGTCAAGGAAAAAAGAAAAGCGCATACGAAATGGCAACAGAGTCGTGCTCCGCAACATAAACCTCACTTGAATCACCTGTGCAATTCGTTGAAGAAGACTATAAAGGATTTGAAGAATCGTGCGATAGGCTCTTATCTTGAAAGTTTAACAGCGAAAAAAGATTCCAATTATTCACTTTGGAAAGCTGTAAAAGGTACCAAAAGGCCCAAGGTCCCCGCGCCGTCTATTAAATTAAATCACAATGAATGGGCAAGGGAAGATAAAGAAAAAAGCGAACGTTTTTGCGGCCTACCTGGAAGACACCTTTAAACCGTACGATGGTCAAGTGTCTTACGACAATATCAATAGGCCGGATTTACCATCTGACTATTTAGCACTTACAAGTGCAACGCTAACGGAACTCAAACATGAGATAAGCTTCTTCATATTGTAAATGCTGCGCTCAGATTCAAACACGTGCCTAACCAATGGAAAGTTGCGGAAGTTGTAATGGTTTTAAAACCAGGAAAGCCGCCAAATGAGGTAAAATCTTATAGACCAATTTCGCTACTTCCAGTTATATCGAGAGGATATTACTAAGGCGTTTCCAAGCGGTTATAGAAGGAAATAATCTTATCCCTGACCACCAGTTTGGGTTCAGAAGTAAGCATTCGACGATTGACCAGGTGCATAAAATTACTGACGTAATCGAGAAAACACTTGAAGAGAAAAAGATATGCTCAAGCGTATTTCTTGACGTCTCGCAAGCCTTTGATAAGGTGTGGCATGATGGCTTGAATTGCAAATTACGACAAGTTCTCCCTGTATGCCTATACGACATTCTAGAATCATATCTCGGGAATAGACTCTTCCGTGTTAGACATGGAAATGAATACTCGGAGCTCAAAGGAATTTCGGCCGGTGTACCACAAGGAAGCGTTCTTGGGCCACTTCTCTATCTGTTATATAATCGAGATATACCGAAAGAAGATGGCACTATCCTGGCTACGTTTGCCGATGACACCGCTATCCTAGCCGTAGGTAAAACAATCGAAGAAACGACTTCAAATCTGCAAATCGCACTGAATAATGTAAATGAATGGACGAGGGACTGGCGAATCACCCTCAACGAATCTAAATCTGTTCACGTGAATTTCACTTATAAGAAAACTAATGTCTTACCAATTTTCCTAAACTTGGCTCGAATACCTTTTGCAAACGAGGCCAAATACCTTGGAATGACGCCAAACTGAAATGGAATTCGCACGTGAAAATGAAACGTAAACAACTCGAAATCAAATATAGAGAAATGAACTGGTTGCTTGGAAAACACACTCAGCTCAGTACTGAGAACAAACTGCTTTTATACAAGCAAGTGCTAGAGCCGGTGTGGACTTACGGTATACAACTTTGGGGCTGTACCAAGAAAACAAACGCCAATATTTTACAAACTTTTCAAAATAAAGTGCTAAGAGAAATTGTCCACGCACCGTGGTATACTATAAACGATGATATCCACAGGGATCTCGGAATTCCGACAATCGAAACTGAAATTAGAAGCTTCGCGAGAAAGCATAGAAACCGACTAATCGGACATGTCAACAATACAATCCTACAAATTGTGGATGAAAGCAATTTATTGCGCCGACTACAAAGGACGAAACCTTTCGACTTGGCGAGATAGGAATCAACCGCGCCTAGATTGCGGAACATGCAGGATCTTTCAGTGGAAAGTAACCTGCCAAACGAGTTTTTTTCATGATAGAAAAATTGCTTGATAAAGGCCTTCCTAGTTGCAATATATAACAAATTAAATCACAGGGTGGTTTTTTTTTAGTCAGTATGAATCTGACACTACTATGAGCACGCGCTTGCTATCCTCATAGTGTCTATGGAAGACTTTTTCACGGGAAAAAAAAAAAAATTAATAAATAATATTAAATAGTTACCAAAAAAAAAGTATTAAAATAAATGTCCCAGATGAAGATGGATATAAAATGCTCTCCAAAGCACTTAATGAAATGAAATGCAATTGGCACACTTACGAAAACAAACAGATCAGGCCAATACGTGTTATGGCAAAAAATTTACCTAACTCTTGCAAACCTGGGAACATAACCGAAGATTTGAAAGTTAAGGGCTACAATATAATTGATGCAGCAAATAGGAAAACCGAGGATCCACTGGACATGTTTATGCTGTCATTCATTACTGAAGAAAATATAAACAAAATTTATGAAATCAATAGCATAATGCATTATAAAGTGCTAATAGCACCGTTCAGGAATACTAAACTTATTCCACAATGTAAGAACTGTCAGGCTTATGGACATACACAAAAGTACTGCGGAACACACCCAAGATGATGTAAAGTGCGCAGGAGAACATCGCACAAAGGATTGCCTTAAGCCTACAAATGAAGCAGTGAAATGTATACACTGTGGAGAATCTCACCCAGCTAGCTACAGAGGATGTACAATTGCAAAAAAAACTACAACAGATAAAAAAGAGTAAAATACGAAAACTAAACTCAGAAGAAAATCGACCGAACGAAATCAAAAACAGTACCAATTCGGTAAAAAAAGGATGAAAGTGTGGTGCTTCCTGGCTTCCAGCAAAAAACAATTCACTCATCTTACGCTGAAGCTGTAAAGAGTACCCAGCCTGAGCAAAACACTAAACCTCAAGATGATGATGTAAAACAATTTCTACAGCTAATGCTTACTAAAATAACTAAAATAGAAGACTACGTGACCGTCCTAGACGACAGAGTGAAACAATTGGAAAGCGAAGACCATAAACTTGCTTCCAAACAAAAACCGATATGTTACAGACAGGAATTACAAGCAGTCTTTAACATCAACAAAATAGATGTGTGCTTGGTTTCGGAAACACACTTCTCCAGAGAAACATATTTAAGAATCAAGAATTATAAAGTAATATAATGAACAATTTTTTAAACAAAGGGCTAGTAGATTCATTGTTGGTGGGGATTTTGACGCCCAAAACACTCAGTGGGGCTCAAGATTAACAGCTACTAAAGGAAAATAGCTGCTAAACGCTATTAAAAATATGGAATGCAGGGCTATATCCACTAGGAAACCAACTTATTGGCCATCAGATCCTGCTAAAATACCTGACTTAATCGACTTTTTCGTAATTAAAAAAGTTAAAGAAAGTCAAGAAATGAGTTCTGACCACTCACCAATTTTACTTACTTTGAGTGAAAACGTTGTTCCGAAAGAGGTAAACCCCACGCCTACAAACTCCCGAACAAATTGGAATGGCCTTAAATCTATTTTTGAGGAAAGGATAAAACTAAGAGTACCGATGAGATGTGCGCAACACTTAGATGATGATGTCGAAAAATTCATAAAAGATATCCAACACTCTGCTTGGCAAAACACTCCACAATATAAGGAAAGGCTGAGAGGAAATAATTATCCACTTGAAGTAAAAAAACTGATTGCTGAAAAACGGAAAGCAAGGAAAAGATGGCAACATACTAGAGCCCCTCAGGACAAAAATATATTCAATAAGCTTACATAAAAGCTTAGAAGGACGATAAAAGAGTTTAAGGATGGAAAAACGTCAGCTTATCTATTGAGATTATCGAATGACAAAAGTTCGAACTATTCCCTCCGGAAAGCAGCTAAGAACATAGAAAAGTCAACTTCTCAAATCCCCCTATCAAAATGATAAATGGAAAATGGGCGAGGAATAGCGAACAAAAGGCAAATACATTTGCTGAATATATTTAAACCGAACTCAGTTGAAAACGATAACGAATTGGACATGGACTTAGAACAAGAAGATGAAGATATAGAGCCAACTACAACAGCCGAGGTAAAAAGAATAATAAAAAAATATTAAACCGAAAAAAGATCCTGGATTCGATCTAATAACTGAAGAAATTCTTAAACAACTTCATCAAAAAGCTTATATTAAACTAAGAAACATAATAATCGCTTCTTTTAGATTGACTCTGGAAAATTGCAGAAGTTATAATGATAGCAAACCCAGGGAAATCACCACACGAGCCATCCTCTTACAGACCGATATCCTTGCTGCCTATTATATCAAACAATTTTGAAAAAATACTGGTGAAAAGATTAAATAGTATTATTGAAAGAAAAAATCTAATTCCGGTACACCAATTTGGTTTTCGGAAGAAAAATTCAACGATCGATCCATATCGGTCCATACGATAGTCAACACTATAGAAAACGCACTAGAAGAAAAGAAAGTTTGTTCCACTGTCTTTCTTGATGTGGCTCAAGCATTTGGCATGATACCAAAGCAATATTCTACAATATTGGATTCGTATATCTCTAATAGATACTACAAACTTAAACATGAAAACGCTTATTCTGAACTGGAAGAAATACAAGCTGGAGTTCCTCAAGGCAGCTATTAGAACCAGTTTTATACCTATTGTATACTTCAGACATCCCACATTTAGACAGTAATATCATGGCAACATTCGTCAACGACACAACCGTAATGGCAGTTGCAAACACGAATGCAGATTCAGTCGCTAAATTGCTAACTGCAATCACAAAAATAAACGAATGGACGACAACCTGGAGAATCAAATTAAATGAATTAAAGTCAGTGCACGTCGACTTTACAAACAAAAAGATAAATCATATGCCAGTTTATATTAATGGTAGAGAAGTTCCTTATGGAAATATGGCGAAGTACCTCGGCATGACATTAGACGCCAAGCTCAGATGGAAAGCCCACGTTAAAAAGAAAAGAGAAGAACTAGACATTCGACATAAAAAAATGTATTGGCTTATGGGGCGACACTCCCAACTATCAATATACAACAAGCTCCTGCTTTACTAGCAAATGTTAAAACCAATATAGACCTATGGGGTGCAACTATGGGGTTGCACCAAACAAAGTAACATCGACATCATTCAGCGATTCCAAAACAAAGTACTCAGGAACATTGTAGGCGCTCCCTGGTATATAAGAAACAGCGACCTCCACAGTGCTCTTAATGTGGAGTTGGTCCAAAATGAAATTAAAAACGCAGCAAGAAGACACGAGAAACGGCTACGAGAGAACGTACACCCTGAGGCCCTAATACTTGCAAACCAGAATTACTCGGTCAGAAGGTTAAGAAGGCGTAAACCTCTTGAATTGGGTAGATAAAGGCATGTAAATTTAAACGATACGTAGATAATACGAAAGGCGACAACAACAAGCGACAAGGGCGCTCGGAGTGAATAAAACCCCCACCGCCTTGAATGGTCTAAATCCCACTTATGCCTTGAGTATTATTAATCTTATTAACTCATTTTTATCATATTCATATTTACATGCAAAATTCAAAGTCATATATATTATATTATATTAACTTTTACTTAATGATTACACGAAGAGAAAAAATAAAAAGGCAAATATAAATTATATGTTATATTATAGTATCTTATATCCTTTTTCAAATTTTAATTTTCTATAACTTATGATTATCAAATTGCTCATTAGTCCTAAGACTAGATAATATATATGTAATATATATGTAATATAATAATAAAAAAAAAAAAAAAAATTAGGAGAAGTTTAATGGCTGAGCCCTACCTAATTCGGGCTTAGAAGCCACATTTATCACCACGTCAGCGGCCAATTACTGCGTCTAACAATGAAACCTACCTGCGTCGACGTCCCCGCGCTAGGGTTGGTCAGCAGTGGCACTTGTCAAAGGGTGGTGGATATTGTGCTATCGTCGGATCACTCATCCTTTGAAACCACTACGCAAGCCTTCATTTTGAAGTTACTGTCTGGGCATCTCCCGGCTCGAACATCCACAGTAATGGATTGGGGACACTTCAATGGGCTAGTTTTGGCAGATCCCGAATTTTACAAACACACCAAGATAGATCTGTTAACCAGCGATGTTCTGGTTGACAGTTTGTTACCGGGTCTAGTCAGACCCGACGACACAGACTCACCCGTCGAGATAAGTAATTGCACAATCAGTATTTCACATGCATCGAAAAATATTTAGATCTGGGACACATGAGTGAGGTTGAGTATGACTCCTACCTGGAAACCACTACTCAGCAGTGATTAAATAAGCCAGTTCGTCAACCAAACTGCGAATAGTTTACGATGCTTCCTTTAAAACTACCGATGTTACTTCTTTAAATGACAGATTGATGGTAGGACCGGCCTTGCAAGGAAGTATCATCTACATTATTCTCAGGTGAAGGCTGTACAGATTCACCTTTGCAGCGGACATTGAAAAAATGTATCGTCAAATTTGGGTAAGCGAGTGGACTCCAACTACCAGCTAATATTTCAAAGCAACGCGTCGAAAACTTTTCGCGCTACTGTCATTCACTCTACACGACCCAAAACACTCAAAGTGCTAGTCCTCCATCGGGCGCCTCCCAAGGTGGCTGAAAGCTCGTTAGATATGAAGGGCACCGGGGGAATAAAATACCCGGGGCGGTCCAAAACTAGCAACAAATACAAAATGAACTCCACGGGCGACTGACCAACAATAAGCGGCTCTTGATATGCGTCTGCTTCTAGAAGAACGGCAGTTTCAAGTCAAGGTAGAAGCAATAAAATGTAAAACCAATCTTTTATGCAATGTACAATTCAAACGGAGTAATACCTCAGGTGGCAGACGATTTATACTGGAAAATTCATTTGAGGTCCTAACGATTTTCGGCCAGGACCAAATGTTGCAAGCAATCGATCCGTTCGTAAGAAGAGCAAGAATATCTAGATCACGCGCACAACATCTAGTGGACGCTCCAAAGTTATACCCACAACACCAGGGTTCATAAGAAGAGCAAGAATATCTAGATCACCGCAAACACGATCTAGTGGAAGCTCAAAAATTATACCCACAACACAAAGTCATCAAATCATTAAGCTGCACAGCAGCATTGCAAACACGTATGAAGAAGCTCAAATTAGAAAATGATGAACTCCGGAAGAGGCTCAGCAATATAGGATTGCTCACAAGCCATTTACAAAATAAAGTAAAAGAGCTAGTTAAAGGAAATAAGGACCCTAAAAATGAACTCAAGTCAAAACCGTAAGAAAAATTTCAGGAGTACCTAACAGATGAGGAAGAACTTTTTAGAGAAACTGATTGAATAATAAAAAAGAAAGAGAGACGAAGTAAGAAGCGTAAAGCAGCGTTCTCACTAGCCATAAGTCCAGACAAATCGCCCACAAATGGAAACGAAAAAGTTACAAAAAATAAGGCGACACCCATCTAACCAGATATCAAAAAGAAGAAACCACCTCCACCAATCAATATAATTGGAAAAGCTAATTTCACTGAAGTTAAAACATTTCTTTTAGTAGCTTTGAACAATGAAGTGTGAAAAATTTATACCCCAGACTCTGCGAAGAAGCTTACTGAAACTCAAATTCAATGGTTTACCCATGAGGACAAAAATAACAGACCCATCAAGGTTATGGCTAGGGGCCTCCATCCAACATGTGATAGGCAATGTAATATAGAAGAGCTGCAGCAGGAAGGCATACACTTGCTCGATGCAGTCCATACCATAAAATAAGAAAAGAAAATTGTAAAAAAACAGATGAATAAGAAAACATAAATTGTGGGCAAAATCCTCGTCCTTGGTCCTCCCCGTGGACGCCCGCCGGAAATGGCTATTCACCTTTCGGGTGTTTAGTGTCAGCTAAGGATTTACACGCATGTTTCAATCGTGCGTGTGGTCCATTAGGACGAGGTTGGAGTAAACAATAAATCTCACTTAAGTCAAGGTGTTGATTAAAGGTGCTGGTCGCTAACGGTCCCTATCGATGACCTGGCGAGGTCGGTAGTATAAATACCTTATCTTGGTATGTCGGCTCTGCCAGGATGGACTCCCTTTTCCGGACATACTCGTGGGACCAAAAAATGAAACCAAATAAAGAAAAAAATCAAAAAAACAAGGTCGAGATGGGGATGCCAGATATTGGCCCCTCATCTGAAGACGAATTGTTGGCCTCCAGTCAGGAGTCGACAGTCTTCCCCTCAGCAGCAGCCAGTACTAGCAGTACTCCCTCTGGTGCACAGGAGGCGCCTCACCAGTTAATTGCAGAACACACTGCCACAAAGACAACCAAGTCCGCTAAGGCTAGTGGCAACGGTTCGCCTAACTAAAAGAAATCACCGGGCGCCCTCATGAAAGGCAGGTACAACATGGCTCGTTTCATTCTTGGCAAGATTGCCAAAAATGAAGCGGCTGGCTGCGTTCATGAGAAAGACGCAGCGGACAAGGTTAAGTACCAAGCTGTGGTCGATGAGTACATCGCCCACCTTGAAAAACAACAGCTGAAGAAGAAGGTACCCATTGCTAACAAGCGCAACAGGTCTCTAGATGAGACCAATCGCGCGGATAAAAAGACCAAGTTTGCCAGGACCCCTTCTTCGTCTCTTCAACAGCCAAGTACGTATGCTGCGAGTGTGAACCAGATGACGCGACACTTCTCCGAGGTGGCAAGGGACCATCTGCAGGTCGCTCTGGTGGACGGGCGCTCCTCCGACGGCAAGACGGTAGGTAAAGCATGGATCAGCATCGAGGCTAGATTGTCCGATATGGTCATGGACTACCTTTTGGCAAACCCAGGGGGACCTTTGCTATGTTCCGACTCCGCCGAGTTGGTCAGGGGATATCGGGTCATCGGATGTAAGGACCAATTCTCTAAGGATTTCCTTGGAGAGTGTATCACTAAAGTTAGTTATGCCTGGGAGGGCTTGAAGCTCAGACTTATCCCTGCCAAGTATATCCCCAGGAGACCTAGGGCCCGCATCTGGTTACCCAATATGAAGGTTGACGGAGGAAGGCTCCTCCAATGCCTAAAACTGCACAACCCGGCGGTTCCGATGGATGACTGGGCAATCATCAAGGCAGAAGAACCTCCGAAAAACAGCACCTCTTTCCTGCTTCTGATCAACGAAGAGTGCCTGGTGGTACTCGAAGAAGCCGACCATAAGCTGCATTTTGGCATAAGGCAAGCCAAAATCAAAGTTTTCCGCCCCTCTGGTCCTGACGATGAGACAGGGGAAATTGATGGCACCGACAAGTTGTCGGAGGATATGGTTGTCGACGCCATCACCAACACCACCATCCCGAATATTGAAGATCGCACAGATTAATCTGCACCACTCAGAGAGTGGGTCAGATAATCTGCGTGTTTTCCTAGGCGAGGAATACATCGACATTTGCTTATTCAGGAGTCCTGGGTGAAAGGATCAGTCGTTAAAGGGCTGAAGGACAACATCTTCTACAATACCATTAACCAGGTTAGTAATAAACCTAGGACCTGCATCCTAGCTAAAAAACATATAAATGTATTTCTATGTCCTAATTTTAGCTCTGCCGATTTAACTGTAGTTAAATTGGAGGTTGCAACTGACACTCTTTTTTATTTCCTCAGCTTATATGGATCGAGACAGACCATCACCGCCTGAGGAGGTACGACAGTTGACATCAGCGATCGTGGAGAAAAATGGCAATTTGATTCTAGGCTGCGATGCGAATGCCAGACATACGCTATAGGGCAGCTCGGAAATCAACAAACGCAGTCAGTCTTTATTCGATTTCCTTGTGATGTCCAACATTTCTGTCTGTAATGTGGGTAACAAACCAACTTTTGTGTTTCCCAGTTCGGATAATTTCAGAGGTTGGGAGGAAGTCTTGGACATTACACTCAAGACCAATATTGACAACCTTAGAGTAACTAATTGGCGGGTATTGTCAAAAAGAAAATCAAAGATCGCGTACAATAAGATAATTCTTTATTCAAATATTTATATATTGTAATATGCAAGCTACGGCTCGAGTAGATAAAACGATATTCTGTGAAATTTATTTCTTTATTTTCTAGTCTATAGAACAATTCAAGTTCACACTAACTATTCTTCGCAAATTCTTTTCTTACAAGGTCTCTTTCCTCTCAAATCACTTTATCTCCTTTCAATTACTTAATTCACAAATCCAAACTAATTACTTTTTCTTGTTTACTCTCAACTTTCAATTTATCACCAAATTACAACTTCGCCCATTATCACTTTTCCAATCTCTTCGCCACGGTTCTAAACCAACTGTGTCTTTTTTTTGATCGCCATCTGTCCTTATATAGCAGAAGTTTCTGATAGCCAGAAACTTCTAGCAAATTCTTCGACCACTGGAACAAGAGAAATAATTCTTGCAGTTATAATTCCCTTTTACCCCTGATATTATTCGTCTCTTTCGTTGACATGAGCTGTGGAGACTTCGTCCCAGACACGAACCTCGAATGAAAGGACAGTTCGAACCAAAATTCTGCCAGAATGGAAAGTCACTTCGGAATTTGCTGCATAAACATAGGAGCGTAGTTATTATTATGCTACAATATATATATGTACGTATACAGTAATTCACAAATCAGAAAGTAGATAATTGATGCCAACGAATAGAGAGGTTAATGACAACTAACTTAAGAGATCTGGCTCGGGTACATCTATGGTGTAGGGTAATAATAAGCTGGTGTTGCCAGATTAGATTTCTATTTTTTACATCCTCCGCGACCGGAAACTTCAAGCGGGTATAAAAGCTGAACAGGACGCCTATGAGAACTTCCGTCTGACATACGAAGCTCACATGCTCTCACTTTGCCATCACGTCCAGGAAATGTTTTCTCCACAACAGCTAACTTCCAGAGTAAACGTGGAACATATTGCTCGTAAACGAGAACAACATCATTCTCCATAACGCTGTATGGCGAACCCCGTTTGGAAAGGTGTGCCGGTCGTAGGTTCCAACGTTTCCAAAACAACCTAGTTGCACGCAGCCTACTAATCCACCTACCTCGAAGCGCTTTATCTGAAATTAAATTAAGTGTTTCATAATTAAGGTTAGCACAATGTCCCTTTAAGAAGTGCGCTGGAGTAAGTGGTGGCAAGTCCTTTGCGTCATCACTTATATATGTTAAAGGACGGCTGTTGACGACATCCTCGACCTCTGTCAAAAAAGTGTAAAGTTGTTCCTCATCCAACTCAGCACGACCGACAGCAGCCTTAAGTGCGTCCTTTACGGAGCGCACTAGTCGCTCCCAAAATCCACCCCACCATGGGGCGCGTTCGACGATGAAATGGCAGGTTATTTTTCGTTCTGCTAAGAAGTTTTTGAGCTCATTAGACTGTAGTACATCTCCCAAGACGGCTAGCTCCACTGAAGAACGCTTAAAAGTCCTGGCGTTGTCTGACAAGAACTTCTCTGGATACCCATAAGGCAGCTTTCTGTGTTGAGGCTTGGCGTCAGCTCAAGATGAACAGCGCGTACTGCAGAACAGGTAAACAGCAGAATGTAGCATTTTTTATTGCCTTGCGGCTGCTTCACAAACAAAGGACCAGCAAAATCTAATCCTGAATTTTGGAATGGTCTCGAACCGAAAATCCTCTCGACGGGTAGGGTGCCAACAACTTGACGCGCTGCCCTGCCTTGAAGCGCTTGCAAGTAACACACGATTTGATTAACCGTTTAACCAGCTGTCTCACTCTCGGGATCCAAAAACGCTTCCGCAATTCCACTAATAATGCGCTGATTCCGGCATGGAGGCGCTGGTGGTGTAAATTGATGACAATCAGTTCCAACAAACGACAATCCTTCGGCAATATGATAGGAAAAGTTTCATCATAAGAAATCTCTGATTCCGGCTTCAAAGCAGAGAGACGAGAACCAACTCTTAAAAATCCCCCTTTCACGATAATTGGGTTTAGATGATGAATATCAGAAGAACTGTCAATGGGAAGACCTCTATGTAATTTACGAAGCTCGTCACAAAACGATATTCTCTGGTATGATCTAATTCAATATCGTTCAAACGCTTTTAGCTCCTCCGCCGTTGGAACTGGTACATCAGCTAGTAACGAAGGTTGTATCTTTTTTCTCGCTTCCAAAGATGGTCCTGATTTTGGCTTTTCTTTTCCCCGATTTTTCCTTGTCGCTTTAATAAACCGAAAGAAATATGCGGTGATCCTGAGAATCTTTTGAAGATTGCTAAAATTCTTCAGTGGTATAATTGGTTTTCGCTTTACATTTGTACTCTGGCAGTGCTCTTTTCTGGAAACGAGAAGAAAACAGCTAATCTGATGAATTTCATTATTACCTATCTTCATTGGAATCGATAAGTCCGCTTCTTCTAAATTTTGCAACCATTCGGGACCTTGCAGCCAGAACTTCGCCTCAGCTAACCTTTTTGCAGATATGCCTCTTGTCAGAATATCAGCCGGATTTAGTTTCCCAGAGCAGAATCTCCAGACAGCTTCCTTTGTGTTATTTCGGATTTCGCGTACTCGATTAGGTACATACGGCTTCCACTTGTTGCAATCTCCACTTATCCAATGAAGCGTAATCTGAGAATCAGACCAGAGATAAATTCACTTAAAATTCATCATTAAATTGTTCTTTAAGTAAGCGAAAAATCGGGCTAACTAATATTCACTTGTCCTTCAGCCGCGATATAACGAATATATGCTACAGCTCCATGTGCCTTCAGACTTCCGTCGATGAAAACGTGTAACTCCTTTTCGGCTGGCGGAAACATATAAATACATCTGAGAATGATAAGCTCCTTCAAATAATGCAGTTCCAACATAGACTCAGTCCAGATTTTTTGCAAAGCTAATGGCGAAGTATCATCCCAGTTGAGCTTTTGTTTCCAGCATTCTTGAAACGCTATTTTAAGTTTTACGGTGAATGGACCACACACCCAAGGGATCGAAAATTTTTTAAATAAGGCCCAACAGCTCCCTTTTCGTTCCATGTTGAGGTAAAATGTCTGACGTCAGTTTCCCTATATCCACTCCTAGTTCGTCAGAACTCACAACCCACTTAAGACCTAGTACCTTTTGCATCATTGGAGTTTATCTCGCTTTGGAAAATTCGTCCCGGACCATTGGTGCATTAGAATTCCATTTATGTAAGATCATTCCAGCTCTATTCATAATATCGATGGATTCTTTATGTATCCGAATAGCTTGTAACTCGTCAGAAACGCTACACACCAAATCGTCCATATAAAATGAGCTCTCACGGATGGCACAGGTGAGTGGAAAGTTCTGTTGCTCTTCTTTTAAGTGATTCTAGATAGTGACATGCAAAATAAATAGACTGCAAGCAACGCCAAAAGTAACCCTAGTCATATGAAATTCTGTCCAGTTGGGAAGCTTACGTACATCGTTTATTTTTTCGTTGAACCAAAAATAACGATGAACATTTCGGTCTTTCTTACATAAATGGATCTGCAGAAACGTTTTGAAATATCTGCAACTAGACTGACACGTTCGATTCTAAAATTTAGCAAAATACGCAGTACGTTAGGTAAGAAATTGGGACCAGGCAAAAGCAAATCATTTAGTGATGCATTACTACCCGAATGTGCTGATGCATCAGACACGATTCTAATTTTTGACGTAGACTTGTCATCTCTATAAACCGCTCTGTGTGGTAAATAATAAGTTCGCTTTTTTGGTTGAATGGGTTCGGTGATCCGCTCAGCTGTTCCACTCGCTATGAACTCATTCATTGCTTTTTCGTACAAAAACAATTCTACAGGATTTCTCAAAAGTTTACGTATCAAACTACCAAACCTGGATTGTGCGCCCTCCCTGTAGCTGTCGATGTCGACATCCTCCTGTCTCTAGAGAAGCTTCGCTTCGTAGTGAGTATCCCTCTTAACAACGTACACGCTGAATGTTCTTTGCAGGTCTGTGCTAAATTTCTCTTCGTTCCGAATCCCAATCGTCTCCAAGTCCCAGAAGTTAGGTTCTTTTTGTTTGCCGTCACTCAGATTCAACAAAGTTACAGTTGGCAGGCAGATTGATTTATTAGCGGAACAGTGCATCGATGGTCCTTGTAAGGTCTAGCCTAATGCCGTTTTAACAGCAGCCAAATTTTGAGAAAGGTGCTCTCTTTCAGCTGAAACGATACTCCAGTAATAATCCTACTAATAAACAAATACCTGGTTCCTGCGGCATATTTCGAATGTTCGAATCAGCCAAATTTATTTTCAAGCCTCTGACGTCATCACAATCGGGTTCAATGCGAATACCGTCACAAATTTCTTCGACTTCAAGTGCAGTCATAGACACAATTTCATTACTAAATTGGCTCCTCAAAGAGAGACGCACTAAATTGCATGACTGTTCCGGTTTTCTGCCATTAAATGTTGAGATTTCTATTGTTTGGGCTCCCACAATCAGCAAGTTCAATTTCCTGGAAACTTTTTGATTTATGTAAGTACGCTGGCTTCTACCGTCGATCAACAATCTAATGAATAATTTGCTGGACGAATCTGTATTGAAAATAAATGCTTTCGCCGTTTGTAAATAAATACGAGTCGGTGCGCTAATCGAACAAATACTCAGAGATTTATCCACGTGCTTATTTTGATCTGTCACTGATGATTGGGTGGTAGAGGTTTGCTTTTGCATGGTACTATGACTATTCCTTTCGCACACAGATGTGACATGCCGACCATTGCAACGAGAACATTTGATACTCTTTGTCCTACAGCCTTTAGAGCAATGTCCCTTTTCAGTGCAACGAAAAACGACAAATCTTCTTTCAGCATGTTCTTTCGTTGGCCGATGGTCTGGCTACTGTTGCACCTTTTAGTGGAATGACTTATGGAATTGCAAAAGAAACAATTATCCCTTTCTTTGTATGCAGTCAACAATGAAGCAGTTGTGTGTGCGACTTTTGTTGTCTCGTTATTAGAGCGAATTCCTACATTAGAACGGTCAATGGATTCGATCTCTTTCTTTAAATACGTTAAGAGCATTTTTACTAGCTTGTCTCCCTTAAACGTAACCGAATTTGTATTGCTTATCACTGTTCCATTCTCTGTTTCGTTCAAATCGGTACTGTCGTCGCTGGTGTAGGAACGGTGAAACTCAATCCTAAGTTCAGTGGGCATACATTTTAAGAGAACTGTCTTAAGCATAACGTAATAATGGGAAGAGGGCACACCAAGAGAGGTCGAGTAAGAGAGATAACCGTATTGTATAGTCGTCTTAGTCCAACAACATTGGATTTCGAACTGACGGATGGTAGAGATATCAAATTTTGCATATTTCGATCTATAATTCTTTCAGTATCGCCATACTCTTCTTGCAAAAGAGATATTCCCGCATCATAACAATTTTGTGGTGAGTAAAACCAGAGACAGTGTCTTTTGCTTTTTCCGTTAATGCTTTTAAGAGATACTTAAATTTATCAGAGCCGCTTAAGCTTGAATTCTCATGCACAGCCGTGCGAAACTGTTCCCAAAACAGTAGCCACTCTCTATAATCGCCGTTAAACTTTCTTAACTCGAGTTTGGGCAATTTAAGGTTATGTGAAGACTCTGCACGAGGCATTGGCATTTCGAGTTTAGCTAGTCCCCCCTGACTTTCTCGAATTTTCACCAAACGATGTTCTAACCGGGCTATGCTGCTGAAAGCTTTATCTTCATATTCGCAACAAGTTTCTAGCTCCTTTTGTAGCTCGTCTGTTTTAAGATTTTGAACACTACGTACCTCCAAATTCGCCCTGTTAAGATTTTCGCGAGCTGCTACAATACGCTGCACAAGAACGCTAATCTCCTCTTCTATTTCCGAGAAATTATCCTTATTGTCCGGAGTTAACTGTGACGCTGGGCTTCCCAAGTATTCGCTCGATATTTTAGTCAATTTTGTGACCTGTCCGCGAAATACTGAGTGATTCTGCAACTCCATATCTTAATGATTTCTTTTCGCGCTGGGATTATCTATCAATACCCGGCACGAAAATCGAATCAAGCAAGGAACTTGACAACAAGATTACAACCATAGAAAAAGCCATGGGTACGGCTTTTAAGGTTTCGTGCCCTATTAAATTCAGTAAGAAAAAATTTCCCTTATGGTGGAACGAAGATCTTTCTAATCTTAGGAAGATTACCAGAGAAATTCTCAACGTCTGCTATCGACACAAGCTTTGGCAACTATATAACCTAAAAGAATATAAGAAATCCATTAAAAGGGTAAAGTCTCTGCCTTGGATGGACTATTGTCAGTCCATTGAAACCATTAAGGACTGTGCCAGACTGAGTAAGATCCTATCCAAGGAACACTCCAGTCCGTCCTTTATCAAAAGGCCGGACGGGACTTGGACGGATTCCTCTAGCGAGTCTCTGGAGCTTTTAATGCAAACTCACTTTCCAGGGTGTTTAAATGAGATTGCTCACTCAATTTGTCCTCAAAACGTGCAACAATTACAGAGGTTAATACCTCTTGGGCCATTTCCAGCTTCTCTCCCTATAAATCGGCTGGACTTGACGGCATACTCCCGGTAATGCTGCAAAAAACACTGGATCAGGTGGTCCCTTGGCTAGTTCCGATCTATAGAAGCTGTATTCTTCTAAATCACGTCCCACTGAGTTGGAAGCGTATTCGTGTTGTGTTTATTCCGAAAGCGGGGGCATGAATCTGCAAAGGATTTCAGACCCATCAGCTTGTCATCTTTCCTCCTTAAGACGTTGGGACGTATATTAGACAGGCACATCCGTAATACAATAGATACATTCCTTCTATCAAAATCTCAGCATTCATACACTAAGGGGCGATCGACTGAGACGGAGCTCCATGAAGTTGTGCGTATGATAGAAAAGGCAATACACTACAAACAATACACTTGCCACCTTTTTAGATGTTGAAGGTGCTTTCAATAACGTTAGTACTGAATATATTCAGGCAGCTCTGTCCCATCTGGGTGTAGGGGAGTTTATTAGGAAGTGGATAGTGACTATTCTAAAAACCAGAATCATTCAATCGACACTCGGTAATGGTGTTTCCACCATATCCGTTGTAAGGGGAACTCCTCAGGGCAGGGTTATCTCTCCCCTTCTTTGGCTTATGGTAATCAACAAAATTCTGTGTAGGCTTGTCCGAGACGGAGTCAAGGTTGTCGCGTATGCGGATGATGTGGTAGTGTTGGTATCGGGGAAGTTTCCTTCAGTGATCAGTGAAATTATGGAAGGTGACTTGGATGTGGACTTAGCGTCAATCCTAGCAAAACTGAACTGATGCTCTTTACCACGAAAACCAAAATACCGGCTTTCACGACTCCACGGCTTAATAACCAATTACTCTCTCTATCATCTAATGCTAGGTACCTATGTGTAGTACTCTACCCTAAATTAAGCTGGAAGCTTATCATTGAACAGCGGGTAAAGAAAGTGTGGTGTTCGTCTCATACAGAGCCTACCCCCTAAGCTGTACCAAGCGCAGCACACCCTTCTTAAGCTGTTTAAAGCGCAGCTCGCTGTAAGTTTATGGCAAATTACTGCCGCAGTGAAGTGAGTCTAGATTAGGTTTAAGACTGCTTTTATTCCAATATTCATTCTCCTTTTATACAAAATTCTGAACACTTGATTTTACTATGTACATTGAGCATTAATCATTCTAAACATAAAATACTACAATTTGTTAATTTGATCCCCTTACTTATGAACGGTGGGTGCAAAGAATAAAATATGAACGACATGAACTGAAGTGAACTTCTACGTAGCGTGAATCACTCTCGACCTCAATTGAATGCTATATGACAATGGTTCCTCATTTCCACTTTGTGTGCTTGCATTGAATCACACTACATCCTTCCCCCACAGAGAAATGATATTTGTTTACATTTCTTGAAATTTAAATAAATATTATTTGATTGAATACATTCTTAATTTGGGATCAATGCGTGCTTAAATAGTATGCAAATCTTGTATGTGGATATACAATGTTAATATATGATAATCTTAGCTGTAGTTATACTCTCTTCTTATGTCTATTCTTAATTTTGTCTAGATTTAATTAAATTGTTATTATGTATTTCATATTCCTTACCATCTATTATGATACAACTGTTTGGGCCATTTTGTGAAATTACTTTATATGGACCTTTGAATGGTTTGTCAAATTTTTTCCTATTCTGAGTTTTCAAATATACATAGTCACCTATTTTGAAATTAGATTCATTTATTTTTGTTTGTGCATTTTGCCCTTTATGTTTATCTTGATACAGACTATCTTTTGCTTGGTTGTGTGCATATCTTAATTTACATTTTAATTCATTTAGGTAATTATCTAAATCATATATTTTCTCTTTATTTGTTAAAATTTCAAAAGGTAGTGTACTTGATTTACCAAATACTAGTTCGAATGGTGAATACGAAGTACTACTATGTGGCATTGAATTATAACAATATGTATAATATGGTAACCATTCATCCCAATTATCTTTATCTCCTACAGTCATTAAATAGTCATTTAATACCCTATGATCTCTTTCCAAAGCTCCTAATGTCTCATGATGATATGGGGTTGATACTATTTTCTCTATATTTAATAGTTTACAAATGTTCTTTAGTAGTTCATTCGTAAATTCGGTTCCTTTGCCTGTTTTAATTTTTTTAAAACATCCACACTTCAGTATTAATCTTTCAACTAAAGCTTTCGCAACGCTTACTGCATCTTTGTTTTCTATTGGGAATGCTTCCACAAATTTTGTTAGTTCACATTGTATAGTTAATATATATCTAAATCCATTTTAAGGTCTCAAAGAGCCTACAGTGTCTATTGAAATAATATCAAATGAAGTACTCGGCGTGTCTGTTATGACAAAATTTTCTTTGGTATATTTTGTTATCTTAACTTTGTTGCATGTTTCACAGTTGTTTATGAATAATTTTACCATTCTACTCATATTCTTCCAGACATATTTTTGTTTTAATTTGCTAATACATTTTCTAATGTCACAATGTCCTCCTATCTTAGAGCTATGATGTTCTTCGATTAATCTGTGCTTTTCTTCTTCACTTATGACCTTCTTCGGAGGTTCATATATTAAAATATCTAAACATTCATCAATGTTTCTATTCTTCTGCAGCTTATTAAATATCTTTTTGAATTCGTATACGTTCACTTTTTTAAATATTAAACTATTTCTCGCTAGAACTAGTTTATTAACACCTGCATTACTCATCATGAATATTAGCTTCTTCAAGACCAATTTTAACTCTGATAGAGAATTATCGCTAAATTCCACAATTACAGTGTTTGCTGTTATTATAACTTTATTTCTTTGGGCTCCTTTTTCTATACTTTTCATTTTCTTAAATTCAATTTTCTTCATCCGCCTTATTATTTATTAGTTTTTTTTTATTTTTAATGCATTTTTATTATTACTTCATTAAACTTATAGATAGACAAAAAACGTTTAAAACTAGCTTAACTAACTTAGCTATTCTTATTCTAACTTACTGGCCCTATGCGGGCGATCTAAGTTAAACCTAATACTTAAAACTATGTCTTTCGACGTCACTGACTTTATTTGTTTATTCATTTTATTAATCAATTATCTATTGATACTAAGAAAAATTTTAAATAAATGGAAAAAACTTAGTATATGAACTTATTTTTGAATTTTCTTATATATAAAACTTATAAACTACCTTAAAATAAATCTTAAAATATCTTATTCTACCTTAATCTATCTTATTCTACCTTACGTAATTATATACGTGCTTTATTTTTTTTTTTTTTTTTTTTTTTATCGTGCTGTTTTTTTAATTTTTTTTTTTTTTTTTTTTATCTATCCAAGTGCTGTGACAATGTTTTTTTTTTTTTTCAACCTATATACAATATACCTAAACCTTAAACTATGTAAGTCGGCCATGGATAAGAACAGCCAACTTTAAACCTAAAACAGGCTACCCTGGATTAGGGGGAAACGACGAAGGAGTCTCCTCTCTTTCGGCTAGCCACCAGAAATGACCGTACTGACGTTGTACGTCCTCAACATCGCGACCCGATACTGCCCTACTAAACCGAAGACGCTCCACACTGCCGTGTGCAACGTCTCTGTCGTAGTTGAGTCGCCTATCCACAGCTGTCCGAGCAACGTGGAAGATTAGCGGCACTGCCAATCTGTCCTGGATCAGACCTTTCTCATCAAAATAGAGGAACGCCTCTGGGGGAATAAAGCCGTTAAGGCGCACTCTCTCGTGATACTCATAATTGGGATAATAAGCCCCAGAGATCAGGTTGTTCGTCGAGCTCATTGCTCTTGGAATGTGCCTTCGAATCAGCTTGATAACGAAATTATCCACTCTTATTAGATTAGCCCTGTTGTATAGGACCTCATTGCGATAGAATTTTATGTACTGGGACTCCGGTGTTCTGTATAAATGAAGGCAAGCCCTCTCAAACACCCGAATCTTTTCCAACAAGCGTGCTCCCACGTTGAACCACACGGGGCATCCATATACGAGCATGGGCCTAATGAGGGCCATGTAGCAGATAACCTTAACCCTTGCATCGAGTTGCTTGCTATAAAAAAGTCTCTTTGTAAGGGCAAAAGCACCTTTGGCTCTGGCCAAAGCAGCATCTATATGTTTGTTAAAATATAGATATTGGTCTAACCAGAGCCCCAGGTATCTGACTACACTTCGACTCGCAAGTGGCTGTCCGTGCGGTCCCACGATTGAGAACTTTCGCAAATTCTTTCTGGTATCCCTAGAGGCCCCAGACAACGGCGTCCTAAAAAGAATGGTTTCCAATTTCTGGAAGTTGATCTTCAACTTCCAGTCATCGCAATATCGTTGAATCTTATCGAAGTCACGTTGCAAGAGAATTGCAATGACCTCGATTTTTGATCCTGATCTGTACGCGATCAAGTCGTCTGCGTACACTATGGCATGGTGAAGAGATCCTATCAGATCGCTCGTGTAAATATTGAAAAGGATCGGTGAATTAACCGCACCTTGTTGCAGACCGTTTTTAATTAGAAATGTTCCAGCAGAAGTCACATTGCCATTTTTGACGATGAACTGTCTACTGGTGAGCATGTTATAAAGTATGTACAGCAGTGGTTTGCTTATGCCCAGCCTGTTCAGCTTGTAGAAGAGTCCCTCTAACCATACGGTATCGAAGGCCTTCTCCAAGTCAATCAGGCAGGCACCCGTGCATTGTTTCTTGCTTTTGTTCCACTGGATATCCGATACCAGTTCAGACGCGGCATGTATTGTATCATGCCCCGCCTTAAAACCGAATTGGGTATCCGAAATTATATTATTGCAGGGTGTCCTTACCCCTTTTGGGGATGGGTTGTATCACTGCTGCTTTCCAATGCGCTGGATAATGTGCATTATTCAGTGCATTGTTAAACAGAGTGGTGTAAATGTCCACCGCTTCTAGAGGGAGATGTCGAAGCACAATGTTCGACACTCCATCGATTCCCGCAGATTTCTTCCTCCTCAATGAGTCGAAGATCGCTTGCAGCTCCACCTTCGATATGTAGGGGGCTTCATCCGCCTTATGTCAGATAGTGATGTACAGTCCCATATGTGGAGGTGATCAGTTCCTACATTTGAGTCTAAAGCTTTTGCACAGTTTTTATCTTTTCTTGTTTTCTTCTCGTTTTTCTCTATGTTGTTCTTCATCGCTCTTGTAATGACATCAACATTGCATTTTGGTATCATTTCTTTCAGCTTGTCTGACGTTATCTGTATTCTAGAAAATGCATCTGCATTTGTATTCATTTTTTCCTTGTTTGAATACTATTTCGTAATCATAATCCATTAAGTCTACACGTATTCTGGTTAACTTGGAAGAAGGATTTTTGTGCAAAAATAAGCTTACTAGTGGTCTATGGTCGGTGTAAACTATAAATTTTCTTCCGAACAGATATGGTCTAAAGTAGTTTATTCCCCAGTGAATTCCTAATAACTCCTTTTCTATTACAGGTTTATTTATTTCGTGCTTATTGGGTGCTTTGCTCGCATATGCTATTGGTCTATCCATTCCAATTTCTCCTTGCGATAGGACTGCTCCCAACGCAAAATTAGAAGCGTCTGTTGTTAGAATGAATGGTTTTGAGAAATCAGGATACTTCAATACTGGCGATGACATTAATTTCTTTTTCAGTGTTTTGAATGCTGCAATGCAGTCTTCATTCCAAGTAAACAGTTGTTTTTTCTTAATAATTGATTCAGAGGTCTTGCTATGTTAGCAAAATCTTGAATAAATCGCCTATAATAGTTGCAAAAGGCTACGAATTTTCTTACTTCATCAGCGTTTTTTGGTTCAGGATATGCTTTAATTACTTCGTATTTCTTTGGATCTGTGCAAATTCCATCTGCAGTTATTAGGTGTCCAAGATATATGACATAGAAAGTCACATTTTCCTTGATTCAGTTTTAGGTTATATTTGCGGAGTCTCTCGAGCACGTTGATTAAGTTCCCGTTATGTTCTCTCAAGTTTGAACCAAATACTATTATGTCATCCACGTATAGAAATGCTGCTTCTTGTAATCCGCTCAAAGCTATTGATAGCATCCTCTGGAAACTGTTAGTTGATATTTTTAGCCCAAATTTCGTAGAAAATGCAGTCATTGGTCTTGACTGTTCGTGTAGTGGTATTTGGTGAAATGAACTTGTCATATCCAGTGTCGAAAAATATCTTGCATTGCAATATCTTGACTGTCTAGTATATCTTCCAATCTGGTTAGTGGAAATTTGTCGTCCACCACCTTTTTGTTCAACGACCTGAAGTCTACCACCAACCTCCATTTATTTTGACCGCTGTTGCTTTTCTTGGGTACAATTAGAAGTGGGGAGTTGTATCGACTAACTGATGTTTCCACTATGTTTTCCTGTACCAGGTTTGATACATGTTTATTTATTTCCTCTAAGTGTGCATATGGTAATCTGTAATTTTTTATATACGTTGGATTGGCGTCTGTCATTGCTATGTGCTGTTCATAAAAATTGTTTACAGTTAAGGTTCCTCCTTCAAGATGGAATACGTCCTGGAATTCTTCACATATTTTCCAGAATGTTTCTGTTGTTGTTTTATCCGAATTATGAATCTTGATTTCTTTCCTTATCCTTTCGAGCCGTTCGCATTGACTTGTGGTGTTCTTGTAACATAATACTTTGTAGTGTTTCAGAGGCTGTATTCCGATCATGGTATTTTCAATTGTTGCAATGCTGTCCTGTGTATTCATAATTCTTATGCGTTTTAAACCTTCTGCTGGCATTATCGTATTGGCCACAAATACTCCTTGTTTTATTTCCTTTCCTATTATTACACTGTCTTCACTAAGCTGCATATCTATTACTTGGATCATCTCAGTTCTTGGTGGTATTGTTAATTTGCTCAGATTTTTCATGTTCATATTCATCGGCAGAGTTATTTCCTCTTCTTCTGCATAAACTATCAAGACTATTCATAGTCTATTTTGCAGTTATAGGTTCTCAGAAAATCCCGTCCTAATATTCCATCCGTTGGTATATTCATATCATCATTAACAATGTGAAATTGATACTTTACTATTTTATCCCCTATTAATAAGTCTAATTCAGCTGTACCTTCCGAAAATATTGTCTTGTTTGTGATGCCGTTTATCTGACATACTGTATTATGGTTTATTATTCTTGTCACATTATTTTTACAGACAGATATATCTGCGCCTGTATCCACCAGAAAGGTGAATATTCCTTTATGTTTTTTTTTTATTTTAATGCTAACAAAATTTGTGAAGTCATTCTCTCTATTGTCGTTTAATATCTTCTTCTGCTGAATCCTATTCCCCGATTCTGTTGACCGGGGATACCCGTGTTTTCCGACCTGTCATTATGCTGTGTATTTCCTCGATGCTGTTGGTTATTGTTTCTATTCCCTCTAAAACTAAATTGTCTCCTTGCCCTATTGCTAAAATTATCAGTTCTTGCTCGGTAATTGTTGGTATGATCATAGTTATTGCTATTTGAATGTGGATTAAAATTTCCACGGTGCCTCTGAAATCTTCCTCTCATACTTGCTCCGAAGCGCATTATGCTATTTTGTGAGGGTGTTGATTCTACTTCTGATGCAATTTGTATAGCTTCGCTGAGCTTCTCTACCCTTGAAGCCTGCACTACTGCCCTAATTCCTTCATTTAGACCGTTTTTGAAGGCATTTAGACCCAATTGGTCATTTAGTGCTACAATAACCTGTTTGTTAGTTTCTCCCTGAGCAGCTATTTGTATTTGATTTAACTGTGCTATCATTGACTCTATTTTTTCAGCACATGTGTTTATGCTGGCTTTGCCTTGATGCATCTTAGCTAACTCATTACGTATTTTTAATGGGTTTACCTTTGGTCAGTATAAAGTCGATCAGTTTCTTCTTTTCATTGTTGTCAGCTAAGGTTTCACTATAGAACTTTATTAACACTAGGAAGTTAGATAATTTCTTTTGGTCACCATCAAATTCTTGTACCAGCTTTACAGCTGTTAGTATGTCAAATCTAGCCATTTCTTTCTTCATCAATTCTAAGCTAGTGTTTGGTAATTTTGCTAATTTTGATTTTAAAAGTATATTAATCTGGTCTACAATTGTATCAAAATATCTTTTTGCTTCCTCTAGTTCTTCCTGTTCTATATCTTTACATATATTGTCCCAAATCTGTTCTATCTCTAATCTTTTTTCTGCTACGAATTCTTCAGTGTATTCCCTATTCGGATTTTTCTTTAGGTTTTTCAATAATTCTGTAACTAATTTAAAATTTTCCATATTTTATTTTCTTAAACATGGTTTATTCTATTCCTTATAATTTGTTTTCTAACATATTTTTTATAATGACTGTTTACTTTTAAAATCAACAATATTATTACGATAACTAGTATTACATAAATTAAATTATCATTAACGCTAGTGTTGTTGTTGTTGTTGGCCGCTAGGTTGTTATTTATGATTTCATCCTTGGAGTTTGATGTGCCCATCTTGTTTTACTTCGTGCAGCCTTTTAATCAGCAGTTGCTTTGCTTCCTGCCCAGAGTTATTGGAATTACCCTGTGTAATTCTGCTATTTCTTGACGGAGTTTCAGTTTTTTGCCGCCACGCTTTCGTCTATTAATTTTTTGTTCTGGTTCTTTCTTCTGTTGATATTCTTTCTTCCGTTGTCCCTGCTGCCTCTTTTTTTAGTCTTCGATCGATAGGGGTTTCGGTCCCGCGGTCCTTGGTGTTGGGTTGTACACCGGTGCTTCTATTTGTCCGCTAGTTGGTTCAGGTATATATTGGTATTCCAGCTCCGTTTTGGTTTTCGAAGCTGGCAGGGTCGCCATATGGTGTTCGTCTCATACGGAGCCTACCCCCTAAGCTGTACCAAGCGCAGCACACCCTTCTTAAGCTGTTGAAAGCGCAGCTCGCTGTAAGTTTATGGCAAATTACTGCCGCAGTGAAGTGAGTCTAGATTAGGTTTAAGACTGCTTTTATTCCAATGTTCATTCTCCTTTTATACAAAATTCTTAACACTTGATTTTACTATGTACATTGAGCATTAATCATTCTAAACATGAAATACTACAATTTGTTACTTTGATCCCCTTAATCTACTCTACTTTACTTATGAACGGTGGGTGCAAAGAATAAAATATGAACCACATGAACTGAAGTGAACTTCTACGTAGCGTGAATCACTCTCGACCTCAATTAAATGCCATATGACACTTTCGATTGAATGTGTGGAATGTGTTATGTAATGGTTCCTCATTTCCACTTTGTGTGCTTGCATTGAATCACACTACAAAAGCCTGTGTGGCTTTTTATGCTTGTAGCAAAACATTCGGTAAGAAATGGGGAATCCGTCCGAAGATGGTCATTTGGATGTACACTGCGGTGGTGCGCCCTATACTTTCCTATGGATCGCTAGTTTGGTGGCCGGCGGTTAAGAAAGCATACATTACAAAAGTCATCAACAAAGTACAAAGAACTGCGGCTCTAGGTGCTACGGGGGCGATGAGAACATGCCCTACTGAAGCCTTGAACGTAATCCTTCACCGTATACCAATCGACCTTCATATAAAGTACATATCAGCATGTATTGCGGTCAGATTAAGAGAAACAAGTAGCTGGTGCTATAGTCTTTACGGCCCCAACAGCATCCTTAATCTGCTACCTCGGGAATTGGCGGCAAATCTGACCGACTACATAATTCCCAGAGTGAACTTTCGCAATGATGTCACGGTGAGATTCCCTTCCAGGGCGGAATGGAAGTGTGGCGCGGTGACAAACAACCATTTTCATATCTCTAGTTCATTCCGTCTACCCAATTCATGCAGTGTATTCCAGGCGGAAGTTCTTACTGTACGAGAGGTGTGCCGTCTCCTCAAACATACATCGATACAACTTAACACCATAGCCATTTTCATTGATAGCCAGGCCGCTATCAAAGCAATCGTATCTGCGGCTTCCTCCTCCAAACTTGTTGAACAATACGAGGAGGAGCTTGCTGCACTCGGTCATCGGTCTAGGATCAGCCTCATCTGGGTGCCTGGTCATAGTAACATTGACGGAAACGAAAGGGCTAATGAATTGGCGAGGCAGGGATCTGCCCTTGATTGCTTCCGTGAGGAGGGTAGAATCTTTGCTCATTTCCTTGCAGATGCTGGTAATAGATGGCGAGGGTTGCAGAACTGTGTCTTATCCAGGCAGATGTGGCCCAAGTATAACTGGCGCAGAACACAAGAGCTATTAAACGGAAACCGGGCAGATATTGCTAGAGTTCTGGCAATTAGCACTGGCCATTGGCCCATAGGGGTCCACGCAGCCAGACTGGGCATTACTTTTAATGCACTTTGTCGTAGCTGCAATATGGCCAACGAGCCTGAAACAATCCTTCACTTCCTTTGTAAGTGCCCGGCCCTTAGTAGGGTCAGACACCGTATACTTGGCAGACACCTTTTTGATAATATTAGTGAGTTAGCGGAGACAAGCATCGGGGACGTTATCAGTTTCCTCAATGTCACGGGGTGGATTTAAATAATCTTTTCTCTCCTTTCCCACAAGTCCAATGACAGTTTTTACAACAAATTAGGTCACTTTAGTTGTAGTATTAAAACGGCACCTTTGCGCTAATTATGTTTCATTGTATGTTGTCACAACCACACCTATCTACCTACCTACCTAAGGAAAACAAGTAGTATGCAAAAGAGTATTCCCATTTTTTATGCTAACATTTGACAGCAAAGAGAAATCAGAAAACATATACAAACTATGCTCCATCCTAAACATGATGTTAAAATTCAACCACTTTGAAAAACAACTGACGCAATACCACAGTGAAAGAAGTGTCAAGGTTTTAATCACACGTAAAAATACTGCTCGCGCGAGGCATGATGTATTAGATGTGCCGGAAAACACAAAATTTCGCCGTTAGTAAAAACACACCACCCTACTGCATTAACTGTAAGAAAAACCATACTGCGAACTATAGGGGATGTGAGGTAGCCCAAGAACTGCAAAAAATCAGAAACCAGCGAGGAAAATCACAGATATACAAGAAAAGGATAGTAGATAAGGAGATACCCAAACAAACGAAGTCTAACAAATTAACAGATAGTGAAACAGTAGTCAAGTCATAGTCAAGGGTCTACTGAAAAATTACTAATAAAAAACAACACATAAAAGAGAACACTAAGCAAAAAGAAGTTCTTTTTGCTTAGTGTTACGCATTAACTAAAAAGAAACAACCTACTAAGGAAATAAGTGAACACCAAGAAACTATTAGACTTAAAATACAATGATAGCCAAATGCTTGAAGAAATACTCAATAGAGTAGATAAACTAAACAGAATACTTGAAGAACAATAAGAATCAAATAATAAAATATTTGAAAAATTCAAGCAATTAGACAAGTTTATCAAATACAAAGCGGCCAAAGAATCAGTATGAATAACGCACTAAAAATGGTAACTTGGCATGCAAATGAGCTAATGCAGCACATTGGGCAGTTATTAGTATTCTTAAATACGGAAACAATTTATATTTGCTAAATCACAGAAAGCCACCTAATCAGATCAACTAACTTAAACATATGTGGATATTGTTGCTATCATGCTATTTATTCATCCAACGGGTAGGGCAAGAGGAGGGTCTTCGTTACTCGTAAAAGACTCAATCAAACACAACGAAGACTCAAAAAACAATAAATGTACACATATTAAACAAAATGAAATGGGCATGTACTGCCCAACCAAACATATTCCAAAAGAGATGACAACATTCTATTTTTCCAAATATTGGGACGTTACTTTATAGTCCGAGGGGACTTTAATGCCAAAAATATCTTTTGGGGCTCAAGATTCTAAACAACACCAAAGGTAGAGAGCTACTCGTATATACGGCAGGACGATAAATAAACTGTGATCTCCATTCAAATGATATGCCAACACATTGGCCAGTAGACCAGAATAATATTCCAGACCTAATAGACTTCTATGCAGGAAAAGGGACATCTGACAACTACATTTATGCAGAAAATAAAGATTATCTGTTGTCAGATCATTCTCCACTTCTTATGATGATTAGTGTTAGCATACTGAAAAATGAAAGTCAACAATGTCTTATAAATCATAAAACAAACTGTCTCCTTTTCAGACATGGCTCCTTTGCAGACAAACATTAGAGGATAGCATTAATCTACAAGTCCCGATAAAAACCTCACTTGAAGTAGAGCTATTTAAGCACCCCTATGTGCCAAAAAAAGAGCAATTTAGACATAAACTACTCATATGCAGTTAAAGAACTTATCAGGAAAAAAAGTAAAGCTCGAAAGATTTGGCAAAGAATACGAACAACTGAGAATAAAAGGATTCTTAATGCATTGTGCAAATAGCACCGCAACAATCTCGAACTGGAGGGTATCCGACATTGCATCACTGTCTGAGCACTTCTGAATACTCTTCGATTTGAATTCCGACGCTCCGGATAGGAAGGCTTTTCGAAACCCGCGCAGAGCTAACTGGAAAAGATTCAACGAAGAATTGGGGAGTACTCTTGGACCTAACCCTGGGGAGATCCCCAGGTCCACGGAAGACATCGATAAGGTGGTAGATGATCTTACCAGTAAGCTCAACCGCTCTTTTGGAAGGGCCTGTACTGTCAGATGCGCCAGCGGAAGATATCACCCACCTTGGTGGAATTTGAAAATAGCAGAGCATCTGCGCACCTCAAGACATAGCTGGAACTTCGAAAAAGAGGAAGCTATTGGGTGGTCAACACATAAGGAAAACTTTAAGCTTCTCAAAAAGGAAATAAGATTCGCTAAAAAAAAAATCCTGGCAGGGGCATACTGTCCGGCAATCACACTATGCCAGCTAACATTGACACTGTAACTATCGAGAATTTGATTGACGATCAGAAAATTTTGTGGGCAATCAAATCGTTTGCACCATTCAAAGCACGCGGCATTGACGAGATACACCCTATTATGTTACAAGAATCGGGGGAATATATTATTCCATGCCTCAAGTATTAGAAAAGAATGGAACGGTTAATGGATATGCACGTCGGAGATGAGATTGGGGATAACTTTTTATCGAAATCACACAATGCGTACATAAAAGGAAAATCGGTGGATACTGCTCTGCACAAAGTGGTCTCTACTATAGAAAAAACTCTTCAAGTGAAGGAATACACGATGGGTGCATTCCTTGACATCGAAGGGGCTTTTAATAATGTAAGTATAATCAACATCTATGTATGTTGATAGCCAAGCGGTCATTAAGGCATTAAAGTCAACATCACTAAGATCCAAGCTCGTAAAAATTTGTAAAAACGACGGGATATTATCTCAGCGACCAACACAGTGACCCTGTGCTGGGTACCGGGCCACATGGATATCTCCAGTAATGAAAAAGCGAACGAACTAGCCAGAGAAGGTTCACTTATAAGCCCTTCGCGGGCCCTCTCCGAGGCTATAATACCGCTTAGCACCCTATACAGGGAGATAGACATCGAGTCTATTGAGGAAGCTAATGAACGCTGGTGTCGATTAGTTACATGCGCTACAGCCAAATCATTATGGCCAGTCTATGACAAAAAGAGATCTATCAATCTTATAGAACTAAGTCGAAGGGATATCCGCATAGCTGTTGGCGTCGTGACAGGACACTGTGTGATAGCTAGGGTTACCTCATAACGACTACTGTAGAAGCTGCAGGGACGTAGAGGAAATAGAATCTGTTCATCATCTCCTCTGTGACTGTCCAGCTCTGGCCAGCAAAAGAAGCCGTGCTTTAGGCAGATGCTTCTTTTCAGACCTGGATGAGCTAGGTAGCATTGTGAAAACTCCTAAAATTCATATATTTATGTGGGTTGTTTAGCCTAGCGGTCGAAGATTGAAATTTGTAGGTCCCAGGGTTCTAAATATTGGGCACAATGGACTCATTGTGGTCTAAGTGAGCTGCTGATAACCCTGTCAACAAGGGCACCCAGTTACCTAACCTAACCTAACCTAATGCATTGTGCAATGAACTCAAGAGGGTACTGAAATGCTTAAAAAAAACAGCAAGACTAGTATCGCCTATTAAACAAGAAAACGTCCTGGACAAGAAATGACATAGAATAGGCTGACGCAGATCACCTACAGTAAACCTTCCAACCATTCTCTAATTAAATTAAATTAAAAGTAATACAAAAGAAAAAAAAGTACCGGTTGAGATTTGATAACAGAGCAAATACTTAAAAAGTTCCCGGATAAAGCTGTACTTAAACTATTACGAGAGTTGACTGATAACTTCGCGTCCTGAGATACTCAACAACGAGTCGTCTTCTCATTAGTGATAGCACTAACTCCAGCAATCTTTAGTAGTATAAATATTATCTCGCTTCAAAAATAAACTCATTTTGTTATTATCTGTGGTAGGGTAAACATCACCATGTCAGTCGAAATCGGAATTTCTTGCAATTTTGAACATCGCGCCGTGATAAAGTAGCTCGTGAAAAAAGGGAAATCGCCTAAAGCAATTTTCGAAGACATGTCATCGACTCTTCAGGATTCTGGGCCTTGGCATATCATGGTCCAAAGATGGACTCTCTTATTTCAACAAGAGCGAGAGAGCTGTAAAGACGACCCCCGCCCAAGGCGTCGTATGTCAATGGTCACTGAAGAAAACGTCGGAGAAGTTGAAAAATTAGTTCTGGCCGACTGAAAAATAAAAATGTGACAGATAGCGGACGAGTTGCACATCAGCAAAGAATAGATTGAAAAACATTTGCATGAGCAGTTAAACATAAAACAAATTTGTGCGCGCTGGGTACCGAAAATGCTCACGCTGATCGACAAGTAACGACGACTCGAGTACTGCAAAGATTTCTTGGAGTTAGCCGGGGACAAACTCGACAAAATTTGCAACTGAATCGTAACTGTAGATGAGACTTTAAGCGACTTTTTTCCTCTTTTCCAATTTGAAAAAGGAGTTACAAAACCGGAGTTTTGCACATGAAAACGAGATCAAGGCGGCCGTAGAAAGTCAAGGCAATGGAAGATGGCTGAAGTAATTATGATCCTGAAACCAGATAAATCGCCAAATGAAAATAAATTGTGCAGACTGATTTCACTCCTACTCTCAAAGCTTTCGAAAAACTGCTTTTGAAAAGACTCAAGAAGAAAGAAATCTTGTACCTTCCTATCAATTTGGATTTAGGGAGAAATACTCTACTGTACAACAAGTGCACAGAATTGCGATTATAGTAGAAAGGGCATTTGAAAACAAATAGTCTGTTCAGACATTATGCTAGACGTTAGCTAAAGTGTTTGATAAAGTCCGACATCGAGGACTAGAATTCAAAATGCAAACATACCTGCTTGAAGAGTTCTGCTTGATTTTCAAATCTTATGTTGCAGATCGATACTTTCGAGTAAGATATGAAGATAAATACTTCGATTTAAAGAAACTATATTCAGGAGTTCCACAAGGAAGTGTCTTGGGACCAATTCTTTATTTTCTATATACAAGGAACCTACCTGCACTGACGACACCGGAATCATGACTCTTGGGGACAATGCTGATGAAGCAGCGAATAAATTACAAAAAGAATATTAAATCTGAAAGCGATTGAACAAAAAAAAAAAGGTGAATAAAGCTTCATGAAACTAAATCTGTCCATATTAAGTTTAGTAACAGAAGCATAAATACTGTAAGAGTTAATATTGATGGAAAAGAAGTTCCTTACGCAAATACTGCCCAATATTTAGTTATCACTTGACGCCAAGCTATAGATAGAATTATCGTGTCAAAAAAAGAAGAACTAAGTATTAAACTCAGACAAATGCATTGGTTAATAGGAAGGATTTCCCAGCTATCAATTGACAACAAACTGATGTTATACAAACAAGTTCTGAGACCTGGGATACAACTTTGTGGTTGTACTAAAAAGAAAAATTTACGAATAATACAAACCTTCTAAAGCAAAATCCAAAGAGGCATCGTTAATGCACAGAGAATTAAAAGTAGAGTGAAATAGTTAAAAAAAAATATGCAATTAGGCACTACCAACAAATCCAATCCAATTACAAATTCTGAAATACAACACGTGGTGGAAGAAAACAAGAATACCATTTGGCGGCCTAAAAGCTTAAAACCGTGTGACTTGATACCTTTATAAAAAGCTATGCATGTATACCTAAATATAAATATAAAAGGTAAAAATCACTAAGCACATTTTTTCCAAAAATGATATTTTCATTTTATGCAGAATAAAATCAATAACAGTCACCGACTAGCCTCTGAACAGATCGGTTCGTTCTCGGTACATTGTGTGTCTTAATTTTTTTTTTTTGCTACAGGTGTGCAAACCGGTACCCCCCCTTGTACCACTAGTTGCTATCTCGCTCATTTTCCCTTGTGAAACTTTTTTTTTCTTTAAGCTAGTGTCTTGCTCACGTGTTAATATGGCCCTCGGGCCAAATAGAACTCATCGATACAGGGATCTCGACGTAGAACCTGTTTTCGAGATCCAACCAAATAAAAAACAAATCCTACTTCTTTGCTCAATTTCCCTACCTTGCCGATAAGATCCAATTCTAACAACCCTAAATTTATAATAATAATCTCAAAAAATAAAGAAAATCCCATCTCGTCTCTCAGTCCCTTCTTGCTCAAAAAAGCGATAGATAATATTAGCGCCGAATGTGACCAAATATCCCAACTCCGTGATGGTAACCTATTAATCAAAACGAAATCACAAAAAATTGCAGAAAGATTTTTTAAGGTAAATAATTTAGCAAATGTGTGCCCGGTAGAAGTTAAATTGCATGATCGCCTAAATGAATCCAAAGGAATTGCCTATGCCCCATGTTTAATTAATGTCCCCGAAACTGAGATAGTTACTGAGATGAAACTTCAAGGTGTTACAAGTATCTACAAATACACAAAGGTTGACGACAAAGGTAACCCGAAACCATCTGGTTTGACGTTATTCACGTTCGACCTTTTCCGACCCCCCAAAACAATTGAAATTGGTTTTTACAATTCCAAAGTCTCGGAATACATACCGAACCCCATGCGCTGTCGGAATTGCCAGCTCCTTGGCCACACTTCCAAACGGTGTAACGGGAACACCAAATGCGAGTCTTGTAATCTTCCACCTCACTCGCCAGATGTCTGCTCCCGTATCATGTGCGCCTACTGTTACTTACCACATTCCTCATCCTCGAAAACATGTCCCAGCTACAAACCAGCCAAAGAGATTCTCTCAATTAAAACCGCAAACAAATGCTCTGTTGGAGAAGCAAAACGAATTTATAAAGAACAAAACCCCTCCCCAACACCAGTCCATCTTGGATCATTTGCTGAAAAAGTCAAGCATAATAATCAAACACAACATAGCGATCTCATAACATCTGGACCTAAAGCGCCCAACCCCCAAACCCCACCAGTAAAATTAACTATCAAAATACCGTCTCTAACAACTAACTCACCTACGAATAACTCAACAAAAAATAAACCAACAGAAATCAACAACAATAACTCTTTACAAAAACCACTCACACGCTCCGGCACAGAGCAGCCAAATAAAACAGACTTTCAAGCAACTCCATCTAACTCTAAACAACAAGCACCAATAGCCCACCCAAACACCCACATCTCTAACCCCCCCTCCACAAACTTAATGTATTCACACCCACAACTACTCTCAAACCCAGCCCATAGCACACAACTGACACCTAGCCTTAACTCAAACCTCACCAAACACCTCTCAATACTCTCTGAATCGTCTTTACCAAAAGAGACACAACCACTTATCCAAAAAAACAATGACTTCAATTCAGACACGAATGATGATGTCAACATGTAATACTAATACTGACGCCCAAGCTTACGACTCTGCTGGTCCGGAATTGAATCGTCCGTGCTCCTCAGGGAGCATGGATGGTTCAACATCGGGGCAGCGGAGTCAAAATCTTAACAACCTAATCATACCAAACCAATTAATCATACAACAAAACACAAATAACACAACTCAACCGCCTAAAATGCATAATGGAACAAATACAACAAAACACACTTTTGTTGCTTCACGCAATAAAAGCTCGTGTATCCAGCCCCATCAAAATATGGCTGTCAGTATTCTACAATGGAATATAAAAGGTTTGATGAACAACTTTGACGAGCTTAATATTTTGATAAAAGAACATAACCCCAGTATAATATCGCTCCAAGAAACGCACCTCCCTTATAATTCCCCCATCCCAATTCTTCCAAAAAATTACGTCGGATATTTTAAAAATATGCCCACCAACACGACATCCAAGCAAGGCATATGTTTACTAATAAAAAAACCATATCACATAAAATACTACCTCTCAACTCAAACCTTCAAGCAATAGCTTGTGAAATTGAACTTGATGTAAAAATAACCTACATTGGCTTGTATCTGCACCCGAAACAAAGTTTCCAAAAGAACGATTTAGACAATATCATAAATCAAACCGACTTCCCTCTAATCTTTGGTGGAGACGTCAACTCGTGGAGTGTTCTCTGGGGGTCTCCTTTAACTAAACCTAGGGGTGCAGTTTTTGAAGATTTCCTTCTTAACTCTAGCCTCATACTATTAAACGATGGCTCTCCAACTCACCTTTCGACACACAACACATTCACCCACGTAGACATAACTTGTTGCTCCCCTGAACTAATTCCAAGAACCAACTGGAAAATCTTAGACGATCTTCATAATAGTGACCACTTCCCTATTATAACATCCATTAATATTGGGCACACGACCAGACACAACACTTCTAGCGCAAAATTCAAAACTGACTATGCTAATTGGCCTCTATTCAAGAACAAAATCATGGTATACCTGTCAAACAAAAAACCAACCACAAACACCAATAAAGAAGCCGCTTTGATACAAAAAGCAATTAGAACAGCCGCTAACGCTTCGATCCCTCAAACACACCCAATGATCAAAGAAAAAAAACAAACCAGCTGTTCCTTGGTGGAACCCCCAACTCTCCTTACTACGCAAAGATAAAATGCTAGCTCTAAAAGAATTCCAAAAGAGACCCACCCAATGCAACTTAATACACTATAAAAAAACAAATGCGAAATTTCGCAGAATGCTTAAAGACAGTAAAGCTAAAAGCTTTGCTGAATTCACAGGAAGCATAAATCCAAACTCTTCCCCCGCCAAAATCTGGCAAAACATTCGGCGCTTGACAGGAAACCCGACAGTATTGAACATAAAAAGTATCAAATCACCCGACAACATAATTACAGACCCAGATCAAATTTGTAACTTTTTTGCCCACACTTGGTCGCAATTCTCAAACGATTCAAATTTTCATTCGAACTTCAATATTGCTAAGAGTGTTATACTCAATAATCCCGTGCCACAACATGCAACTAATCCTACCGCTTGACGAATAAAGGAACCAATTTCATTTATTGAATTTGAAATGTGTCTAAGCAAAGCCAAAGGGAAAACACCGGGTAGAGACCGTATATCTTATCCAATGTTAAAACATTTGCCCAAAGAAATCAAGATGCGACTTATTAAGCTATATAACAATGTACTTGATTCAGCAACTATCCCTCAAATCTGGAAAACAGCCTCATTACTCCCCATTCCAAAGCCAAATAAGGACAGCAGTACAGTTGAAGGTCACCGCCCAATCTCTCTGATCTCCTGCACGTCCAAAATATTAGAAAAAATTGTCGCTAAACGCCTTTTCTGGCTTATCGATACAAAAAAACTGATCTCCCCCAATCAAATTACTTTTAAAGCGAACAGAGGATGTATCGATGCCCATCTTCATATCGACTACTATATCTCGAAAGCTTTGTCTGCAAAAAATCATGTTTGGCATATATATTGTTCTAAGAAAACTGAAAAAATGGGGTATTGGAAAAAAAATTTATGGGTATGTAAGAGCTTTCTTAACTAATAAGAAGTTCTACACAAAAATTAATAACCACTACTCCAAACAACACCCCTTGTATAACGGAATCCCGCAAGGATCGCCTCTGTCGGTAGTCCTTTTTATTATAGCTTTTGATGAAATAAGCGCAATTCTATCGAAATACAAACCTTTAGATCATTGCCTTTATGCAGACGATATCTACATCCTTTGCAAGATCAGCGATCTTAGCAGCTGCGAGAGCTTATTTACAAGTGCCTTAAACGATATCCTAGATTGGTCATTAGTCTCTGGCGCAAAACTGTCAACAAGTAAATGTAAAATACTCCATGTGTGCCGTAAACATGAATGTCCCCAGTTAACTTTAAATATTAACAATGTACAAATTATAAACGTAGATAATTTAAGTATTCTAGGACTTGTTTTTAATAAAAAGTACAATTGGAAGCAACATTGTCTAGATCTTAAGAATTCCCTAGCTGCGAGAACTAACATTATTAAGTACCTAGGTAGTAAAAAAAGCAATGTCCATATTAACACCTTATCATCCATCACCAAAATGCTAGTTTTAAGCAAAATTGATTATGGTTTATTTATATAAGGGAACTGTTCAAAAACAACGCTAAATATCATCAAACCAACATATCACCAAGCAGCGAGAAGAAGCATCAACGCTTTCCCTACAACCCCGATCAAAAACATCTTGGCAGAAGCAGGACTTCCCACTATCGAAGAAAGAAGGGACACAATTACATTCAAACTAATCGCCAAGCTGGCTTTCTCCAAAAATTCGATTATCGACAAGGACATCTTGCAATCTAAAAGACACAAGTCAAAAAAACGAATGCAATCCGCAATTAGTATTATCCTCGACAGAGCTACACAAATGGAACTTCCTACCAAGCGGCCACACAATGTAGTACCAACCTATCCTCCTTGGTTCATAAAATCGGAATCAACTATAATGACACTAGCGGATTACAAAAAAACAAACACTAGCAACGCTACGTACTGCACGCTGTTCTCCAGCATCTCCTCCGACCTTAAGTCCGATGGATGGAACCTTGTATTCACCGACGGATCAAAAACCGCAGAAAGTACCACATTCGCTGTCACACTCGAAGATGGTACCATCCTGTCCGTTGGAAGCCTGCCCGAACTATCATCCATCTTCACAGCCGAAGCATTCGCCATTTTACAAGCCTCAAAGGAAGCCTTGAACCGTCGTGGCAAACATGTTATATGTTCTGACAGCAACTCTGTGCTCAAAGCTGTCAACAACTCCAACAATAACACCGACCTTATCATCGACATTCGTAATAAGCTTGTCAAATCCCCAAACAAGCTAAAATTAATGTGGATCCCTGGCCATGCTAGTATCCAGGGTAACGAACACGCCGACCATGCAGCCAATTCAGGTAAAAACGCACCTGTATTCAGATTCAACATCTACACCAAGTCAGACTTAAAAAACGCAATACAGAAAATCATCAAATGTAATCAGCTTCTTGAATGGAACCGGTACCACCACCATTATACTAAAATCAACCCCAACAGACGCCACCCACAATATCCCACCAACATTACAAAGGCTAAAATTTCAAACTTTGTCCGATTGCGACTAGGACACACTACAGCTACTCACCAACACCTGCTTACAAGAAACCTCCCGCCAAATTGCCCTACATGCAACGTAAGATTTGATTTATCACATATATTTGAAAACTGTATCTTATTAAAACCAATCATACTCAACGTATTTAAAAATACCAACATTTACGATGTACTTAAAAACCCCAACCCCACAAATATAGGAAAAATAAACGAATTTGTATCAATTGCTAATATTAGTATATAAGAATTAATATCATAGAGCCAATAGTCTCCGCAGCTAGGCTCATTAAATTTAATATTACCATGTAATTTGAATTACTTGTTAATAAAAAATAATAATAATAATTTAATTTAATAAAAGTAATTTTGTTTGAGAGGAAAAACTCATAGAGATTTTTGAAGTTAATTGCATAAACTCTAGGTTCAAGTATTAGTTATATTTTACAGAAAAAGAGAGAGTTCAAATCTGCAAGTCATATTGGGGAATTGCATGCAAAAGGATTTTCTAATAAAATTTGTGCAATAAGTGGAACCTAAACATCGAAAAGCTTATTACTTGGAAAGTAACAATGGTAAGCATAGAGTGTGCGCAGTTTTTGGAAAAAAAAACTCTATGCATTTCAAATGGACCCATAAGTACCGCTGTCAGAAATACAAGTTTTGCTGGCTATTCATAAGGTTTAGATAATCGTGGAAGAAAAACACCAGGAAACAAGTCTAATGAAAAAGACTTATCTTTTATAAAACAGCATATTGAGAGTTTTCAATTCAGCAGGAAACTGTACCTTGATTGTAAGTTATTCATATTAAAAATGTATGTTCTTTATAAGGAACTCTATGACAAGGAACAACAAGTTGCAGTAAAGGAGTGTACAGGCGCATCTTTTGCGAAAATTACAATCTTTCATTTTTTAAACCAAAAAAGGACCAATGCACCAAATGTTCTAAGTACGAAGCAGCTAATCAAGAGAAGAAAAAGGAATGGGAAATGGAATATTCCCTCCACATGACAAGAAAAGTAAAGTGTCAAGAAGCAAAAATTAAAGATAAAGAAAGGAGTAGTAATGAGCCTTCATTCTCAGCAATGACATTTGACATGCAGTGTTTTACAGCTGCCCTTTTCTGGTGTGTCTGTTTTATTACTCAAGAAAAATATGCGTTTATAACTTGACGATTTACTTCGCCAATGGAGAAGTGCATTGTTTTATATGGAATGAGCTTCATGGGAAGAAAAGACATGGATATCGGCTCCATACTATTTAGCTTCATAAAATCTACTAGAGTCAGTGAAATTTCATTAGTGAAATTTCATTATTTTGTGACACTTGTGGCGAGCAGAATCGAAATCAGCAAGTGGCTGCAATACGGTTGTATACAGTTGAAAAATATACCACATTTGAGACAGATTAAACTGAAGCTTTTATAATCCGGCCATTCGCAAATAGAAAGTGACTCAATGCATTCCGCAATAGTAACAGCAAAAAAACATCGCACTGTTTTTCAAATGTCTGATTGGGTCCATATATTTAAAGCTGCGCGATCTACATGCCGCAGGGGAAAAAATAAGTCAATACGAGGTCCATCAGCTTAAATATATAGAATTTTATGACTGGCGGGAACTTGCGGCTTTAACAATAAAACAAACCGAAACAAGGACAAAAATAGTAGCAAGGTATCGTGGCTGAAGATCAAATGCCTGAAATTTGAAAAGGAATCTCCTGGAATATTATACTGTAATATGCGAGCTACGGCTCGAGTAGATAAAACAATATTCTGTGAAATTATTTCTTTATTTTCTAGTCTATAGAACAATTCAGGCTTTCCTCTCAAATCACTTATCTCCTTTCAATTACTTAATTCACAAATCCAAACTAATTACTTCTTCTTGTTAACTCTCAACTTTCAATTTATCACAAAATTACAACTTCGCCCATTATCACTTTTCTAATCTCTTCGCCACGGTTTTAAAACTACTGCCCCTTCTCAATCGCCATCTGTCCTTATATAGCAGAAGTTTCTGATAGCCAGAAACTTCTAGCAAATTCTTCGACCACTGGAACAAGAAAAATTCTGATGTAATAATTCCAAGATGACAATCATTCTTGCAGTTATAATTCCCTCTCATCCGTGATATTATCCGTTTCTTTCGTAGACATGAACTGTGGAAACCGCAGACACGAAAATCGAATGAAAGGACACTTCGGACCAAAATTCTGCCAGAATGAAAAAACACTTTTGAATTTGTCGTAGGAGCGTAGTTATTATTATACTACACTACCCCCCTCTTAGACGTGTTCGTCCCGAACAAGTGCATCCTCATTTCGGCCATTGTATCGACTCAGTCGGTCCACATGAACCACTTTCATTTTGGCCCTTGGTCCTCGCTGGATGCGGTAGACAACATCGTTGATGCGGGTTACTATTCTGTAGGGACCCTCCCAGTTCTGCTGCAATTTAGGTGATTTCCCCTTTTGGCGATGGGGATTATACAGCCACACTAGATCTCCTTCCTGGAATCCTGACGTTGTTGCCTTGGCATCATACCTGGTCTTCATGCGGTCGCTCGTTATCTTAATCTGGCTTCTGGTCCTTTCGTGTATGTCCCTAAGCCTTTCCCTAAGGTCCGCCACGTACTCTTCTTCATTTCTGGGCTCATTGGTAGGAGATCCAAATTTCACCTCACTGGGTAAACGAGCTATTCCACCAAATAAGATTTCGAACGGCGTATGTCGAGTAGTGCTATGCACGGCACTTCTATAGGCCATCAAAAACAAGGGAATCTGCCGGTCCCAATCCCGTTGGTAGTCACCTACGACCTTCGAGAGATGTTCGTCCAAAGTCCTATTGAAACGCTCCACCATACCGTCTGACTGTGGATGAAGCGGGGTTGTCCTTGTCTTTTTGATTCCGAGTAGTTGACACATCTCTTGGAAGATTCTTGACTCGAAGTTCCGCCCTTGGTCAGAATGCAATTCCAAGGGCACACCGAATCTGCTAACACAATTGTAGACGATCTGCTCCGCCACGGTTCTGGCTTCCTGGTTAGGGATCGGAAACGCTTCTGGCCACTTACTGAAGTAGTCCATCACTACGAGTATATACCGATTACCATTGTCGGTTTCCGGAAAGGGCCCTGCGATGTCAATGGCGATTCATTCGAAAGGTGCTCCCACGTTGTATTGGTGCATTTTACCTCGAGTTTTGATTCTCGGACCCTTGCTAGCTGCACACACGTCGCATTTTCTGCACCAGTCTTCGATATCTTCCTTCGCTTTTAACCAATAAAAACGTTATCGTACCTTTTCTAGCGTCTTATTCACTCCCAAGTGGCCTCCGGACGCCCCGCCATGCATTTCCTGTAACACCTCCTTGATCCTCATTTGCGGTACAACAAGCTGCATTACAAACGACTTTCCGTCGGAGGATTCCCATTTTCTTCTCAGAACACCTTCTTGGACATGGAGGGAGTCCCACTGCGCAAAAAATGTCTTTAAGGTCGGGCTTCTGTGAGAGATGTCCTGATGATCCGGTTTCTCCATGTTCTCCTTCTGTCTTCCTTCTGAGCGTTCCTGACGCGCACAATGTTTACAATCCGTTCTGCATGGTCTCCGGGATAGTGCATCCGCATTAGGGTGGAGTTTTCCTTTACGATGCTGTATTTCGTAGTCGTAGATTTGCAGCCTTTCGATCCATCTTGCGACCTGACCCTCAGGACTCTTGAACTGTAATAGCCATTTTAAGGCTGCATGGTCTGTGCGAAGAACGAACTTCCTCCCATAGAGGTATTTGTGAAAATGCTTCGTAGCCAAGATCAAAGCTAGAAGTTCCCGCCTTGTCACGCAGTAGTTCCTTTCTGGCTTAGAGAGCACCTTGCTGAAGTACGCAACCACCTTCTCTTGGCCCTCATGCACCTGGGAGAGTACGGCTCCTACCCCGACATTACTAGCATCTGTATCCACAATGAACGTTTCCCCGGGAAGCTAATATCGGGGCATCGCATAGCCGTTGTTTAAGTGCCTTGGAGCTCTTCTCGCACTCAATTGACCATTTGAATTGTTTCCCCTTTTCCGTCAACTGGTGCAGGCTCTTTGCGATCCCGGCAAAATCCTTCACGAACCGTTTGTAGTAGGTGGCTAGGCCCAGGAAGCTCCTTAGTTGGTGTTTGTCTTTGGGGACTGGCCAGTTTTTCACCGCTTCGACCTTCTCTGGATCGGTTCTCACTCCTTTCGCTGAAATTATGTGTCCCAGGTACTTGACTTCCGCTCTAAACAGGGCGCACTTCTTGGGGTTGAGCTTCAGGTGGGCACTTCGAAGCCTTTGAAACACATCCCTTAGATTGTCTCGGTGTTGCGCAAACGTTTTTCCTACGACGATGACATCATCCAAGTATACCAAACAGGTTTTCCATGTTAACCCTTGCAGGACACATTCCATCAATTGCTCGAAAGTCGCCGGAGCATTGCACAGCCCGAATGGCATTACCGTGAATTGCCATAGCCCATTTCCTGCGGTGAAGGCGGTTTTCTCCCGGTCTTCTGGATGGATCTGTACCTGCCAGTAGCCACTCTTCAAGTCGAGAGTGGAAAACCATCGGGTTCCTGATAGTGTGTCTAGCGTGTCGTCAATCCGTGGCAGAGGGTAGCTGTCTTTCTTGGTGACGTAATTGAGCTGCCGATAGTCCACGCAGAACCGCGTGCTGCCATCTTTCTTCTTAACCAGTACAACCGGTGATGCCCACGGACTTTTGGAACTTTCAATCAGACCTTCTTTCTCCATTGCCGACACCATCTCTGCAACTTCTGTCTGCTTTGCCAATGGAAGGCGCCTAAAAGCTGACGAATTGGTATCACCAGTGTCTATTCGATGTTGTACCAGGTGTGTTCGGCCGTATTCTCCGTCCTGTGAGGCAAATACATCAGCGTACTCATTGATAAGATTCTCTGCCATAGTTCGCTGCTCCTGATTCAGCTCACTGGACTGGAGAATCGTCTCTCTCGTTTCCGCTGTCCAAGGTGATGGGAGAGGTTTTGGAGCATCACGTTCAGATATTGTTGCGACGGCGGTAATCGGCGTGCATTTTCCAGTCACCTCCCCTCGCCTTAGTTTGACAGTGTGTGGTCTTGCGTTCAAAACTCTCACTGGAACCATGGTGTTCTTTGGTTCGACTAACGTCTTTCCCACGATGTAGTCTTGAGAATTCTTCTCTGGGTCTGGTTCTACTATGTAGAATCGGTGGCTCCCAAGATCACCTTCCAGCTTCGTCCAAATGATTGTCTCTGAAGACGGCGGCAAAACTTCGTCTTTGCTGATGACTGTCCTGAGAGTTACGGCATTCTCGTTTCCGTACACCATCGGAATCTCCACATTTCGATACCTCAGTACTTGCATCCCGATGTCCAAGATTACTTCATTTGCTTTCATGAAGTCTATTCCGATGATGCACTCGTCGCATATATCTGCCACCAGAAACGCATGGGAGAACGTCAGTCCCGTCAGAGTAATAGTAAGACGAACTTCTCCAAACACTTTCGCCATTTCCCCTGTTGCAGTCTTCAGGCAGTAGCTGTTGGTGTTGTGCAGCCAGGCGCTTCTGACGATATCTCTTCTTACAATGGAGCAGTGGCGCCTGTGTCGATGGTGGCTACGCACTTCTTCTTGTTGATTAGTGCCTCCACTGTCAGGCTCTTGTTACACCGTTTGGTTTGCGAAACTTGAATGGTGGTCCTGGGGGCCTCGATTCCAGTAACCAACTTCTGCCCCGCGAAGCTGGTCCTTACGCATTTCCCGACTGCTGGTTTTGGGAAGTCTGACCGACAGGATGCTTCCTCTCTGTTTCTCCTACTTCCGCAATGTGGACAATTTCCTCGTCTAGGTGTACTTCTGCACTGCCGTTGTAGGTGTCCGGTTTGGTTGCAATTCCAGCAACGGATTTGACTTCCGCGAGCTTTGTCTTCATCCATGACGGTTGTTCTCTGGCATGAGCATTCCGCGACGGACATTTCCCTGACACGGTGTATTCCCTGGTATGCTTGGTCCGCAGCCTTCATTGACAAAGCGAATGCCAATGCCTCGGGGAGTGTTCGCTTCTCAGCCATCCTTACAGCCATTTGCAGTTGTCTGTCCTCTATGGCCTGAATAAAAGCTTCCACCGCCATTTCGTTGATAAGCTTCTCACCGGCTTTAGGGTATGAAAGATGGGCTAGTCACTCTATATCCGCTTGCAACTGTTGGAGCGTTTCCCCCCTTTTCTGGACTCGACTACGCAGCTGAACCCTGTACACCTGCTGCATGTGTTCATCCCCAAACCGCATCTCGATAGCCTGAACCAGAGAGTCGTAGTTCTGCTGTTTATCTTCTGGGATGGTCTGCAAGAGCTCCGCAGCTGGACCCCTCAGTGCAAGTGGGAGTGCAATAGACTTCTCTTCATCATCCCAGCTATTGGTCATTGCGGCCGCTTCGAATTGCCTCTTATAAATTGGCCATAATGTTTGACCATCGAAGATAGGAGGCTGCATCTCCTTTCTTCTCGGTCCGTCAGTGGAATATTCCCGTGCTTTCTGTCTCTTCACGTTGCTGAGCTCCTTAGCAAGATTTTCGACTTGCTTTTCTACTTTTTCAAACTGAGTCTCTATCTTCCCGAACTGAGTTTCATGCTTCTCAAAGTTTTCGTCGAATCTAGTTTCGACTTTTTCGAGTTGCGTCTCGACCTTCTCGATTTTCTCTTCGATCGCTTCGAATTTGGATTCCAAGTTCTTGTTTTGCTCATCAAGTTTGCTTTCCAGAGCATCTAGAGAATTCTTTTGTTCGTCCAGCTTAAGTTCTAGAGAATTCTTTTGTTCGTCCAGCTTAAGTTCTAGAGAATTCTTTTGTTCGTCCATTGCTTTCTTTTGGTCGTCCAGCTTAAGTTCTATAAAATTCCTTTGGTCTTCTATTGCTTTCTTTTGTTCGTCCATGACTAACTTAAGTTGCAGGAGCAGACTTGTTATACCCGGGTCGGCTGCTGTACTTGCTGATTCCTCTTCCACGTCAAACTCTACGTCGTGCGGATTTTCACCTTCCTGCGTTACTGCTTCTTCCAGACGAATCAGCAGGGCGTCTTTTCCCCCAGTTGTGTCGAGGTTCCGCTTACTGAGTTCTGCCTTTAGTTGAATTATAGTTAGTTTTCCCAATTTGCGACCCATTTTGCGCAACTAATGAACTCAACACAGAAAAAGTTTTTTTTTTTTTTCTTTTTTTTTTTTTTTTTTGCTTGTGCAATTTCACACCACGGAAATAGTTATTCACAGAACACGTTTTATCCCGCTTCTGACACCAATGTAATATGCGAGCTACGGCTCGAGTAGATAAAACAATATTCTGTGAAATTATTTCTTTATTTTCTAGTCTATAGAACAATTCAGGTTCACACTATACTATTCTTCGCAATTCTTTTCTTACAAGGTCTCTGTCCTCCCAAGTCACTTTATCTCCTTTCAATTACTTAATTCACAAATCCAAACTAATTACTTCTTCTTGTTAACTCTCAACTTTCAATTTATCATAAAATTACAACTTCGACCATTATCACTTTTCTAATCTCTTCCCCACGGTTTTAAAACTACTGCCCCCTCTCGATCGCCATCTGTCCTTATATAGCAGAAGTTTCTGATAGCCAGAAACTTCTAGCAAATTCTTCGACCACTGGAACAAGAAAAATTCTGATGTAATAATTCCAAGATGACAATCATTCTTGCAGTTATAATTCCCTTTCATCCGTGATATTATCCGTCTCTTTCGTAGACATGAACTGTGGAAACCGCAGACACGAACCTCGAATGAAAGGACACTTCGGACCAAAATTCTGCCAGAATGAAAAGACACTTCGGAATTTGTTGCATAGTCGTAGGATCGTAGTTATTATTATGCTACAATACTATACGTATGATCATACGTCAGACTACAAAATGATTGCTGTTTCCGGAAAAGGTCGCAAAAGCACTTCTCCTGTAGGCTTTAACCCCGTATATTCTATGATAGTATGTTGCCCATTTCAAAGAAAAAAAGGCGGATTTAGTTAAACTTGCCAATGCAGGACAGATACCAGAGGAACTTGTTCCATGGTACAAGGGACTACCCACCCATAATTTAAAAGATTCAGAACGCTTGCCAGAGCCTGATATACAGCTATGGCCAAAATAATAGCAATACTTACTACTTTTCTTTAGTGTTGTACGTAGCGGTACTTTTTGTTGGATTCTAGGAAAGCAAGGGACTAAAATGTTACGGTAGACTTGTACTGTATTAGCTGGTCAAAAAACTAGCAGCACGCAAATTTAAATTTAAAAGGAACCGCTTTTTAACTAAAACTATTAAATAAATTGGTAGAATTTATTAATAAAATAGTGCCCTGATAATTTAATGCTATTTTAGTTTATTGTTCTGCATTTAGCAAACAGCGTTATGGGTAGAGGAAAGCTTTGCTCGGAAGCTAAGCGAGAAACCATTTTGCCTCTACGCAATCAAGGCCAATCGATCCGATGTATCGCAAAATCACTCGGATGTTCCCCAAAAATCGTTTTTAGTACTCTACACGCCAGAAAACTTTCCGAAACCAGAGGACGCCCGTCAAAAAAAAGCGAACCCTTTCATGTCGTCCAGAGAATTAAAACGCGAAGCAGGACTGGAAGTGAGTGCCAGGACAATTCGCCGAACTCTGGTGGATGCGAAGTTGTACGCCCGAGCTCCGAGGAAAGTGCCACTGCTGAAAAAAATACACATCCAGAAACGCATTGCCTTTGACAAACTCTACCACGTGCCCTTCAGACTGCGTAGCCGTGGAGAAACGTGCTTTGGAGCGATGAAACTATGATTAACCTCTTTGGAATGGATGGTAATCACTTTGTTCGTCGCCCAGCAAGTGAAGAATGCAATCCAAGGTACACAAAACCCACTGTTAAGCATGGAGGTGGTAGTGTAATGATATGGGGTTGTTTTTCTTGGTGGGGCGTAAGTTCGGTTTACCTCATCGAAGGCATAATGACCAAAGAAAAGTATACAGACATACTACAAAATGTCATGCTTCAATTGGCCGAAGAAAATATGCCGCTAAAATGGTACTTTCAGCAAGACAACGACCCCAAGCATTCGGCAAAGCTTACAAAAATCTGGTTTGAGCAATGTCGATGTCTTGCAGTGACCTTCTCAATCTCCGAACTTAAATCCACTTTGAGAACCTCTGAAGCGAGCTAAAGATTGAACTTAATAGACACCACCCCTCAAACAAGTAGGATCTTTGGAGAATCGTCCAGGAAGTTTGGGCTTCAATGCCTTTGGATAAATTTCGCGAATTAATCGATTCTATGAAGAACAGAGTCGATGCTGTTATTAAAAATAAGGGTTTTGTGACTTAGTACTAATTTTCTTTTAAAAATATACTAAGCAAAATACATTATCTGAACGATCTTCTCTGTTATTACTTGGTGTTGCAATTTTTTAGTCCAGCCAATTACGCTATCTGAAGCACAATAGTTAAGACTGATAAAATATACTTTCCCCTATACAACTAATTGTACATGGAATACGTTGTAAACATATTTGTCAGTAAGTTAAAATTAAAAAAGTTTCAAAAATCCCAATGAAATAGGAGTTATCTTTACCACCAATGAAAAATAATAAGTGTTGCTATTATTTTTTATTATTATTTTTTTATTTTGAGTTATTTTTTCATTTCAACGTTTTCATTATTAAATTAAACTTTTTATTACAAAGACAGAAAATGTTGGTCTAATATTAAGGACTATTATTGATCTGCACCCCACACAGGAAAAACTCATTAACTACATTTTCCTCATGTACGTGTTAAATAATTATTTTCAGTACATAATGAACATGAAACTATTTACTTTAAGTGTAAACACATACTCAGTGTAAATGTCATTTCGATATATGCAAAATTCGATTTATCAGGTCGAAAAATATATTTAAGGCTCACAAAGAACAAGTCAATTTTGTTAGTTAGTGAGTTTCTTTGAACCGACGATGTATGATATATAAGTATAATAACTTATAATTAAAATTTAAGTATGTACCTACATACAAAATTAATTTCGAGGTCAGATAATGAGCTACACCCCACCAAGACGTTAATAATACATTAGAGACAAATTACCAAATGAGACTTCCTCTCATTTGTAACAGTAGGAGGTGTTTTCATTGGGATGATGTCCCACACAAGGTAATCTACGGGCGAAAAACTCCCCGGATGATGATATACCATTGGTAGTATCCTCGGGAAATGTGGGTTGGAAGCGGGGGTGGTATCAATTAGGGTCAAATAGTAAAGACTCACACTCCGGCTTTCGATGCTTTCAGCCTTCATTAAACAAAAACAATAAAATTGACACACTCACACCCTCAAATTAAATTTGTATCACATGCTCAAAACACCCGCGCGGCACAAACAGACTGTCATTCAACTCACGAACTTCCGCGTCGTAAACGATCCGTTAAAACCACAATGAATGGATAAGCCGATGCGACGTAAATGAAAAACGGTACCTACCCCTGTGCAGTTAAATTAAAATGACAATAAGCTTAAAATTATAACTCACCTGAATTCTGCGGTCTTGGACAACATTTCATTAGAACTCCATTCTCAGGTTAACAGCATTGCGCATTAGTCCTCCGCGACTCCGCGTCCAGGATCACACGCACTTCCTGGATTACACTTCCTACCGATCATCGCTTATCATTAAAAATAAACACAGCACAACACACACAACACTCGCTTTAAGTCGCGCGTACTTCACTTACCGTAAACAAACCCACGCTCCCGAGATGACCCACGAGCATCAACGGGTCACCGGCTACTAATTTGCATCCAGCCCTTTGGCTTCTTCACGACGATGAATAGAAAACAAAAAAAGAATAATACACCGTAACTATCATCGCTGATCGGCTAAGGCAAACGAGAGAACGAGTGCACAATCAATTCATCAAGCAATTATCACAAGAACGGGAAGTTGCGAAAATTTGGCAACTGGACTGGAATAGACGAAAGTTGTTTTGCTATCCGTCTTTTGTTCTCTTTCGTGTGCGTTTTTTTTTTTTTTTTCTGTTACACCTGTGCCTGTATGCCTCTCTTCTAAACAAATTCAATAATCTATTGTTCTTTGCATTTACATACACATGCTCATACTCAGAAGCCGCATGAACTTACTATATTTCTGCTTGGTTAAACGCAGTGAAATTGAAAAAAAAGAAACAACAAATTGTATGCATCATTTTAATAGATATTATTAAAAAAAAAAACACAAGAAAACAAAAACTTCAAATTATTCCATTAACATAAATAAAAATCAATAAATTTCAGCCTATCTTGAAAAAGAGAGATCAAAGTCACATACGGTTGAGGTGGGGTTCTCAGTTGTTCGTGTTATAGAGTAACCATTCCCTTGGGTCATTCGCCTACTGAAAGACGAATGACCCATTAAGAACTAATTTTTGAACGCTAGCATGGAGACTATTTTTTAAGATATTGTAATATGCAAGCTACGGCTCGAGTAGATAAAACGATATTCTGTGAAATTTATTTCTTTATTTTCTAGTCTATAGAACAATTCAAGTTCACACTATACTATTCTTCGCAAATTCTTTTCTTACAAGGTCTCTTTCCTCTCAAATCACTTTATCTGCTTTCAATTACTTAATTCACAAATCCAAACTAATTACTTTTTCTTGTTCACTCTCAACTTTCAATTTATCACCAAATTACAACTTCGCCCATTATCACTTTTCTAACCACTTCGCCACAGTTTAGAAACTACTGCCCCTTTTTGATCGCCATCTGTCCTTATATAGCAGAAGTTTCTGATAGCCAGAAACTTCTAGCAAATTCTTCGACCACTGGAACAAGACAAATTCTGAAGTAATAATTCCAATATGACAATCATTTCGTGCAGTTATAATTCTCTCTTGTTCTCTTTTATCCGTGATATTATCCGAGCTGTGGTGACTAATTTCAGACACGAACCTCAAATGAAAAGACACTTCGGAATTTGTTGCCTGTTCGAGGACGTAGTTATTATGCTACATTATGTTACACTGCCCTCCTCTTAGACTTGTTCGTCCCGAACAAGTGTGTCCTCACTTCGGTCCACATGAAAAACTTTCATTTTGGCCCTTGGTCCTCGCTGGATGCGGTAGACAACATCGTTGATGCGGGTTATTATTCTGTAGGGACCCTCCCAGTTCTGCTGCAACTTAGGTGATTTCCCCTTTTGGCGATGGGGATTATACAGCCACACCAGATCTCCTTCCTGGAATCCTGACGTTGTTGCCTTGGCATCATACCTGGTCTTCATGCGGTCGCTCGTTATCTTAATCTGGCTTCTGGTCCTTTGGTGTATGTCCCTAAGCCTTTCCCTAAGGTCCGCCACGTACTCTTCTTCATTTCTGGGCTCATTGATAGGAGATCCAAATTTCACCTCACTGGGTAAACGAGCTATTCCACCAAATAAGATTTCGAACGGCGTATGTCGAGTAGTGCTATGCACGGCACTTCTATAGGCCATCAAAAACAAGGGAATCTGCCGGTCCCAATCCCGTTGGTAGTCACCTACGACCTTCGAGAGATGTTCGTCCAAAGTCCTATAGAAACGCTCCACCATACCGTCCGACTGTGGATGAAGCGGGGTTGCTTTTTGATTCCGAGTAGTTGACACATCTCTTGGAAGATTCTTGACTCGAAGTTCCGCCCTTGGTCAGAATGCAATTCCAAGGGCACACCGAATCTGCTAACCCAATTGTAGACGATCTGCTCCGCCACGGTTCTGGCTTCCTGGTAAGGGATCGGAAACGCTTCCGGCCACTTACTGAAGTAGTCCATTACTACGAGTATATACCGATTACCATTGTCGGTTTCCGGAAAGGGCCCTGCGATGTCAATGGCGATTCGTTCGAAAGGTGCTCCCACGTTGTATTGGTGCATCTTACCTCGAGTTTTGATTCTCGGACCCTTGCTAGCTGCACACACGTCGCATTTTCTGCACCAGTCTTCGATATCTTCCTTCGCTTTTAACCAATAAAAACGTTCTCGTACCTTTTCTAGCGTCTTATTCACTCCCAAGTGGCCTCCGGACGCCCCGCCATGCATTTCCTGTAACACCTCCTTGACTCTCGTCCGCGGCACGACAAGCTGCATTACAAACGACTTTCCGTCGGAGGATTCCCATTTTCTTCTCAGAACACCGTCTTGGACATGGAGGGAGTCCCACTGCGCAAAAAATGCCTTTAAGGTCGGGCTTCTGTGAGAGATGTCCTGATGATCCGGTTTCTCCATGTTCTCCTTCCAGGCCAGAATCGGCTCGATATCCGGGTCTTCCTTCTGAGCGTTCCTGACGCGCACAATGTTTACAATCCATTCTGCATGGTCTTCGGGACAGTGCATCCGCATTAGAGTGGAGTTTTCCTTTACGATGCTGTATTTCGTAGTCGTAGATTTGCAGCCTTTCGATCCATCTTGCGACCTGACCCTCAGGACTCTTGAACTGTAATAGCCATTTTAAGGCTGCATGGTCTGTGCGAAGAACGAACTTCCTCCCACAGAGGTATTTGTGAAAATGCTTCGTAGCCAAGATCAAAGCTAGAAGTTCCCGCCTTGTCACGCAGTAGTTCCTTTCTGGCTTAGAGAACACCTTGCTGAAGTACGCAACCACCTTCTCTTGGCCCTCATGCACCTGGGAGAGTACGGCTCCTACCCCGACATTACTAGCATCTGTATCCACAATGAACGTTTCCCCGGGAAGCTAATATCGGGGCATCGCATAGCCGTTGTTTAAGTGCCTTGGAGCTCTTCTCGCACTCAATTGACCATTTGAATTGTTTCCCCTTTTCCGTCAACTGGTGCAGGCTCTTTGCGATCCCGGCAAAATCCTTCACGAACCGTTTGTAGTAGGTGGCTAGGCCCAGGAAGCTCCTTAGTTGGTGTTTGTCTTTGGGGACTGGCCAGTTTTTCACCGCTTCGACCTTCTCTGGATCGGTTCTCACTCCTTTCGCTGAAATTATGTGTCCCAGGTACTTGACTTCCGCTCTAAACAGGGCGCACTTCTTGGGGTTGAGCTTCAGGTGGGCACTTCGAAGCCTTTGAAACACATCCCTTAGATTGTCTCGGTGTTGCGCAAACGTTTTTCCTACGACGATGACATCATCCAAGTATACCAAACAGGTTTTCCATGTTAACCCTTGCAGGACACATTCCATCAATTGCTCGAAAGTCGCCGGAGCATTGCACAGCCCGAATGGCATTACCGTGAATTGCCATAGCCCATTTCCTGCGGTGAAGGCGGTTTTCTCCCGGTCTTCTGGATGGATCTGTACCTGCCAGTAGCCACTCTTCAAGTCGAGAGTGGAAAACCATCGGGTTCCTGATAGTGTGTCTAGCGTGTCGTCAATCCGTGGCAGAGGGTAGCTGTCTTTCTTGGTGACGTAATTGAGCTGCCGATAGTCCACGCAGAACCGCGTGCTGCCATCTTTCTTCTTAACCAGTACAACCGGTGATGCCCACGGACTTTTGGAACTTTCAATCAGACCTTCTTTCTCCATTGCCGACACCATCTCTGCAACTTCTGTCTGCTTTGCCAATGGAAGGCGCCTAGCAGGCTGACGAATTGGTCTAGTATCACCAGTGTCTATTCGATGTTGTACCAGGTGTGTTCGGCCGTATTCTCCGTCCTGTAAGGCAAATACATCAGCGTACTCATTGATAAGATTCTCTGCCATAGTTCGCTGCTCCTGATTCAGCTCACTGGACTGGAGAATCGTCTCTCTCGTTTCCGCTGTCCAAGGTGATGGGAGAGGTTTTGGAGCATCACGTTCAGATATTGTTGCGACGGCGGTAATCGGCGTGCATTTTCCAGTCACCTCCCCTCGCCTTAGTTTGACAGTGTGTGGTCCCGCGTTCAAAACTCTCACTGGAACCATGGTGTTCTTTGGTTCGACTAACGTCTTTCCTACGATGTAATCTTGAGAATTCTTCTCCGGGTCTGGTTCTACTATGTAGAATCGGTGGCTCCCAAGATCACCTTCAAGCTTCGTCCAAATGATTGTCTCTGAAGGCGGCGGCAAAACTTCGTCTTTGCTAATGTCTGTCCTGAGAGTTACGGCATTCTCGTTTCCGTACACCATCGGAATCTCCACATTTCGATACCTCAGTACTTGCATCCCGATGTCCAAGATTACTTCATTTGCTTTCATGAAGTCTATTCCGATGATGCACTCGTCGCATATATCTGCCACCAGAAACGCATGGGAGAACGTCAGTCCCGCCAGAGTAATCGTAAGACGAACTTCTCCAAACACTTTCGCCATTTCCCCTGTTGCAGTCTTCAGGCAGTAGCTGTTGGTGTTGTGCAGCCAGGCGCTTTCGACGATATCTCTTCTTACAATGGAGGCAGTGGCGCCTGTGTCGATGGTGGCTACGCACTTCTTCTTGTTGATTAGTGCCTCCACTGTCAGGCTCTTGTTACCCCGTTTGGTTTGCGAAACTTGAATGGTGGTCCTGGGGGCCTCGATTCCAGTAACCAGCTTCTGCCCCGCGATGTTGGTCCTTACGCATTTCCCGCCAGATGGTTCCTCTCTGCTTCTCCTACTTCCGCAATGTGGACAATTTCCTCGTCTAGGTGCACTTCTGCACTGCTGTTGTAGGTGTCCGGTTTGGTTGCAATTCCAGCAACGGATTTGACTTCCGCGAACTTTGTCTTCATCCATGACGGCTGTTCTCTGGCATGAGCATTCCGCGACGGACATTTCCCTGACACGGTGTATTCCCTGGTATGCTTGGTCCGCAGCCTTCATTGACAAAGCGAATGCCAATGCCTCGGGGAGTGTTCGCTTTTCAGCCATCCTTACAGCCATTTGCAGTTGTCTGTTATCTATGGCCTAAATAAAAGCTTCCACCGCCATTTCGTTGATAAGCTCCTCACCGGCTTTAGGGTATGAAAGATGGGCTAGTCGCTCTATATCCGCCTGCAACTGTTGGAGCGTTTCCCCCCTTTTCTGGACTCGACTACGCAGCTGAACCCTGTACACCTGCTGCATGTGTTCATCCCCAAACCGCATCTCGATAGCCTGAACCAGAGAGTCGTAGTTCTGCTGTTTATCTTCCGGGATGGTCTGCAAGAGCTCCTCAGCTGGACCCGTAAGTGCAAGTGTGAGTGCAATGGACTTCTCTTCATCGTCCCAGCTATTGGTCATTGCGGCCGCTTCGAATTGCCTTTTATAAATTGGCCATGATGTTTGACCATCGAAGATAGGAGGCTGCATCTCCTTTCTTCTCAGACCGTCAGTGGAATATTCCCGTGCTTTCTGTCTCTTCACGTTGCTGAGTTCCTTAGTAAGATTTTCGACTTGCTTTTCTACTTTTTCGAACTGAGTCTCTATCTTCCCGAACTGTGTTTCGTGCTTCTCAAAGTTTTAATCGAATCTAGTTTCGACTTTTTCGAGTTGCGTCTCGACCTTCTCCATTTTCTCTTCGATCGCTTCGAATTTGGATTCCAAGTTCTTGTTTTGCTCATTAAGTTTGCTTTCCAGAGCATCTAGAGAATTCTTTTGTTCGTGCATTGCTTTCTTTTGTTTGTCCATCTTAAGTTCTAGAGAATTCTTTTGTTCGTCCATTGCTTTCTTTTGTTGCTTAAGTTCTAGAGAATTCCTCTGGTCGCCCATTGCTTTCTTTTGTTCGTCCATCTTAAGTTCTAGAGAATTCTTTTGCTCGTCCATTGCTTTCTTTTGTTCGTCCAGCTTAAGTTCTAGAGAGTTCTTTTGGTCGTCTATTGCTTTCTTTTGGTCATCGAGCTTAAGTTCCAGAGACTTCTTTTGGTCTTCCATTGTTTTCCTTTGTTCGTCCATGACTGACTTAAGTTGCAGGAGCAGACTTGTTATATCCGGGTCGGCTACTGTACTTGCTGGTTCCTCTCCCACGTCAAACTCTACGTCATGCGGATTTTCACCTTCCTGCGTTACTGCTTCTTCCAAACGAATCAGTAGGGCATCTTTTCCCCCAGTTGTGTCGAGGTTCCGGTTACTGAGTTCTGCCTTTAGTTGAGTTATAGTTAGTTTTCCCAATTTGCGACCCATTTTGCGCAACTAATTAACTCAACACAGAAATCGTTTTTTTTTTTTTTTTTATTGTACAATTTCACACCACGGAAATAGTTATTCACAGAATAAGTTTTTTCCCGCTTCTGACACCAATGTAATATGCAAGCTACGGCTCGAGTAGATAAAACGATATTCTGTGAAATTTATTTCTTTATTTTCTAGTCTATAGAACAATTCAAGTTCACACTATACTATTCTTCGCAAATTCTTTTCTTACAAGGTCTCTTTCCTCTCAAATCACTTTATCTGCTTTCAATTACTTAATTCACAAACCCAAACTAATTACTTTTTCCTGTTCACTCCCAACTTTCAATTTATCACCAAATTACAACTTCGCCCATTATCACTTTTCTAATCTCTTCGCCACAGTTTAGAAACTACTGCCCCTTTTTGATCGCCATCTGTCCTTATATAGCAGAAGTTTCTGATAGCCAGAAACTTCTAGCAAATTCTTCGACCACTGGAACAAGAAAAATTCTGATGTAATAATTCCAAGATGACAATCATTTCGTGCAGTTATAATTCTCTCTTGTTCTCTTTTATCCGTGATATTATCCGAGCTGTGGTGACTAATTTCAGACACGAACCTCAAATGAAAAGACACTTCGGAATTTGTTGCCTGTTCGAGGGCGTAGTTATTATGCTACATTATGTTACAATATCTAGAAAAGAAATTTGTCCATTATAGACTCAATAAAAACTAAGTTTCACACACTCTCCGACATACACTTTCTATCCAAAAAAAAAACTATCTGTATTTTTTTTATGAGCCATTGTCCTTAACACTAACTACCTATTTGTGGCTCTGCCTACCTATTTGGGGATCTGCATGGCGATTGATCGGGAAACTACTGACTGTCCAAAACATGGATTGGACCAGTAGCGCAACAATCAAGTTCGTAATGTAGTGCTTGCTTTACCTCCTCGTGGTGGTCCCCGGGCAACTGCATGTATAAATCCTTATACATATAGGCCAAAATTGCAAGTGCGAGATTGTCTAGGGTCTTATGCCTAGGCTAGGTAACCTGGGCCAGAAACTACAATAGCTATGGAAACCGACACAATGCCTCGGATAAGGACTGATAATACGTTGACGACCTTTGGCTATCGTACCCGGACTAAGATTGGTTTCTGGAATGTGAAGACGCTCCTTGACTCTCAGAGTGAAGGACCTCAGAACGCCAGATTCCTTCAATTGGAGCATGAGTTCATGCGATATAGGCTGGACATATTGGGAGTAAGCGAGATAAGATGGTTAGATGCGGGTGAGTACCAATCCCCAACGCGTAATACTGTATTACTCTACTCCGGAAGACCAACCGGAAACCCCCGTGGATATGGAGTTGGACTGCTGCTAACGCCAACAGCACGCAGAGGCCTAATTACCTGGCAACCGCACGGTGATAGGATTTTAACGGCCAGATTCCGGACGAGAGTACGTCGCGTCACCATCATACAGTGTTACGCCCCCACGGATGGTTCGTCTGAGGAAGAAAAGGAGAACTTCTACAACCAGTTGGGAGCTGTTCATAATGCAACACCCAATGGCGACATTGTCATTGTGATGGGGGACCTGAATGCTAAGGTAGGCTGCGACAACGAAGGGCTCAAACATGTTATGGGACGGCACGGACTAGGCAATCGGAATGACAACGGCGAAAGATTTGTTGACTTTTGCAACGCAAATCGTCTTGTCATAGGTGGCACCATGTTTGAGCACAAAGCCTGCCATAAAATCAGTTGGGTGTCAACTGACAGGCAAGCAACCTCTAACCAAATTGACCATTTTGCCATCAGTCGCCGTTTTAGAAGTAGTCTCCTAGACGTCCGAAACAGGCGAGGTGCCGACATGGGGTTGGTACGAGATCACCATCTTATGATAGCTACTCTCCGACTACGCACTGCTGCCGTTCGTAGACCTAACGACGCAAGAATACCTAGGTTCAATGTAGACCGACTGAGAGTTCCCACAGTGCGCCAAGAATTAAGGGACCATCTCTCACGTGGAGTGGAAACAATCAGCAGCTCCCTGCCCGCCACCATCCAACACCATTGGTGCGCTGTGAAAACTGTTTTCACATCAGGTGCTGAAAGGATTGTCGGTCGATCACAGGGAAACCATAGGGCGTGGCTTTCCGAGGATACCTGGAGAAGGATCAACGAACGAAAACAGCTAAGAGCTCAAATTGCAGCAACTCCAGCAGCAGGGAGGATCGAGCTTGAGTCCCTATATCGCATGAAGATGAGAGAAGTACAGCGTAGCGTGAGACGTGACAAGCGCAATTACATCAATGCGCTGGCTACGGAAGCAGAAGAAGCAGCAGCGAGGTGCGACAGCAGAACCGTTTATAGAATCACTAAAGAGCTTATAGGTGGCCGAAGCTCTACTCAACACCCAGTGAAAGGCTTAGACGGTTCGTTGCTAATATCGGATGAGGATCAACTGAAGAGATGGAAGGATCATTTTGCTTCGGTTCTAAACCGAGTATTCGCCAGCAATATGCACCCAAGTCAGACTGAAGTGTCCGTAGAAAGAAGTTCCCGAATTCGCACCACAACCCCCAGTAAAGAAGAGATTATTACCGCAATCAAAGCACTGAAAACTAATAAGGCGGTAGGACTTGACGGCATACCCGCGGAGCTTTTTCAAGCTGCGCCAACAGCATCGGCAGAGCTACTGTTCCCACTTGTCGGGAGAACATGGGAAGCCGAGAGTTTTCCAGATGAGTGGAAAAAGGGAATGATTGTCAAGCTCCCTAAAAAAGGCAACCTAATGCAGTGCGAAAACTGGAGAGGTATCTGCGTGCTGCCTGCTGTGGCCAAGATAATAGCTAGAATCATCCTGGAGTGAATCAAAGAACACCTTGAAGACACACTTGACGCCGAACAAGCAGGTTTCCGCTCTGGATCCTCCTGTGTCGACCACATCAACACCCTGCGGATCATCATCGAGCAATGTGTTGAATATCGATCACCACTTCACCTGTTGTTCATCGATTTTGAAAAGGCGTTTGATAGTGTCAATCGGGAATTTATTTGGCGTGCCTTGCGCAGGAGAGGCATTCCGGATAAATTAAATTAATAGCAATTATCAAAGCTACATATGATGGGTCCACATGTCACGTTTTGCACAGAGGAAGGCTGTCTGAGGAATTCGAAGTCCAAAGTGGGGTTCGGCAAGGCTGCATACTTTCACCAATATTGTTTTTATTGGTGATTAGCGATGTGCTGAATGCGGCCTTATCAACAGGAAATGGAGGAATTCGATGGACTCTTACATCTGAACTCAAACACCTCGACTACGCCGACGATGTATGCCTACTGTCTCACAGAATAATGGACCTTCACCAAATGACAGCAAATGTGGAGAGGGAAGCGGACGTCGTTGGGCTGAAAATTAACTCGGCAAAAACAAAAATGATCAGCCTAGGACCAAACTCATCTACTCATATATGCATTGCTGGACAAACGGTTGAGAGAGTAGAGAGTTTCCAATACCTTGGGAGTATTGTCTCAACCGATGGCGGAACCGAACTGGATATAGCCAGCCGAATAGGTTTGGGATGCTATCCATAGTTTGGCGAAGTAATGCAATTAGCTTAAACACCAAGCTACGACTGTTCCGTTCCAACGTTGAATCCGTGTTGCTATATGGAATAGGTAAAGCAAAATCTGCGTTTGGGATGCTATCCATAGTTTGGCGAAGTAACGCAATTAGCTTAAACACCAAGCTACGACTGTTCCGTTCCAACGTTGAATCCGTGTTGCTATATGGATGTGGTACCTGGAGAGTGACCGTCACTATCACGAGGAAGCTGCAAACGTTTGTCAATAGGTGTCTACGTTACATCTTAAGGATATTCTGGCCAAACCGTATCTCTAACGAACAGCTTTATCAGAGAACGGGCCATGAACCTATAGGCACAACCATACGACGACGAAAGTGGCAGTGGATCGGTCACACTCTCCGAAAGGGTGACAGGTCCATAGCTAACCAAGCGATGCAATGGAACCCGCTTACCCAGGATGGCAGGATACGCGGCGGTCCTAGGAGTACGTGGCGCAGAACAGTTGAGAAGGAAGCACGGCAACTGGGAAAGAGTTGGGGAGAGCTGAGGCACATTTCCAGAAATCGCACACGATGGCGCGTAGGCGTTGTAGAGGCCCTAGGACCCACAAGGGGATACAGGACATAAGTAAAAGTAAGTAAGTATTTGTGGCCAAATTTCCCACAAATGCGACAAAAGTGCAAGTTTCAGCTACATGAAAAGGATATATATACAATAAGAATTTTTATCAATATATATATTTTTTATCATTAATAAAAAGAAAAAGTATATATATAATAGATAGGGTAGTTTTTTCCATTTGTTTTATTAAAATTAATTAAGGGAACAGAATAACACAAATTAATTATTATTACGGGGAATCAAGTTTTATTTTTCCTTAGTATTTCGTGGCGTCGCCTTTAGCCTTTATGACAGCTTGGACCCTTCTTGGCATAGTCGTAAAGTTTTTGGATTTCCGCTGTTGTTATATCTTTAGTCCACACCAGTGGAGAGAGGGAAAATTCCCATTTCGTGGGAATTTCGATCTTGAAAGGGGCAAAGGGAAAAAATACAATTTCGTGGGAATTGTTACGTCTAACGGAAAAAAATATTTCTCTATACCTACTTTAAAACCAATAAGAAGACAAACAATCTAAGTAAGTTACCCAGGTATGACCCAAGCACTAATTTTGAAAGGCATCATGTGCCTATAATACACAGTGTAAGTGAGCTGCTTTGATATGAAATGACGTTAGGACATGGCCAGAGTGAATCCTTGGTTTATAATACTAAGTGCCCAAACTGAGGATACGGATCGTGGCCGATATATGTATAATGGAAGGGGTTGACAGAGACTCCCCGCAAGGTGTCGTTGTTTTTCCACTATTATGGTGCATGGTGGTCAACTCTCTGCTAAACACTCTCAACAGCTGTAAAGTCCATTATGTTGCCTTGCTGTCTGTCGGATCATGCCTACAGACTGTCTGCAGGAAGGTGCAGATGATCCTAGACGTGATCGATGAATGGTGCACTAGGAATTGGCTTTCAGTTAATCCTCTCAAAAATGTGGTTGTTCCCTCTACGAAAAGAAGGAAATGAAGTGGTCTGACTCAGCCAGTGGTTAAAAGCGTCACTACCCGAATCTCAACTGAAGCTAAGTATTTAGAAGTAATCCTGGATCCGTGCTTTCGGTCATGGATTTTATTAATAGAAAAAAAGGTCCAACAGCAAGGAAAGACCTTTCTTACATATGCGTCGATTATTTGGTGGAAAAAGCTTTCTCGAAAATATATAAATATAAACTAAACTAAACTCCAAAGAACAGTTTGTCTGAGGTGCACCACTACCTTCTCTAGCACTCCAAGCTCTGCTCTAGATGCATTGTTGAAGCTATTTTCCGCTTCAACGAGGTAGCTTTTGGTATGACCCGCACTAAAGCTTTGATGACCTTGCACCGCACTTATCTTTCGACTCTTTGTCTTATGTATATGCATGCCATCTGACGCAATGGCACCAGAACTCCAACTGCTTCGTAAATTTAAAGTCGACTTTCCTCGCGTTCAAGACTGGATTTTTCCTGACTCTGAGCCAGGAAGGAATTCTAATCGATAGCTCCAAAACCAATCAAGGGTTTAGTGTTGGTGTCTTCGTGGAGGATAACAATATTAGACTTCACTTTTTGTTAGGTAAACATACATATGTCTTTCAAACGGAGACTTATGCAATCTTAATGGCCATTAAGATTGCTGTGCTAGCTGTGTCTATAGCTACATCTAGGATGCTCTTAAAGCCTTACTTATCATGGGCTCAGTTAGTCTTGTTCGGGTTCCAAGTAACAATGAAATCACTGGAGAAGAGATCTCCGATGAATTTGCTAGACAAGGTTTGGAGGATTTCTCAGGACCAGAACCTGGGTTGGGTATTCTTGCGTCCTCGGTCAAAGCTTCCATTGACGGTTGGATTTCCTTAGAACACAAACGTGGGTTGCATGACTCTCCAAGATGTAGACAGACTAAACAAACGCTCTCGAACGTCTGTAAGAAATCTTCGGCATTCTTGCTGTCTCTCAGTAGAAAAGACTGGAGACAATTTATTGCCGTTCTTACGGGCCATTTCACTTATTTCATTTCACTCACCTTAATGTGCGATCCTCCACGTGCGCGCCTGTAGAGATGGTGACAATAGGAGGTATACTTCCTCTGCTATTGTCCCGCCTTTGCTCGTGTCAGGTGGTAGATCTGAGTGAGTGTTGATACCATAAGCTCCCCATCACTGAAGCTCTTACTCGTCTTTCTATGAAAGACAAAGGAATTTCATTAACAGGGTGTTGCTTCCTGGTGTTCCAGTGGAGTTTTCCATACCCCGACAAAAAAAAAAGTTTCCAAACGCTTCCAATTGTGATAAAGCTCACTAATCAACACCAACAGATTATTTTTATTTTGGGTCTGGCTTTAACCACCATTTCCCTTTCTGCAAAAAAGCATTCAGATAACAAAAAAATTAATTTTGATTTTGTTGTCTTAGCTCTTTCTGAATTTCTGTCAAAGATTGGTTTGAGGATAAGAAGGGTCGGATGGGAAAGAGGGGTTACTCGTGAGCCTGATGAAATGATACGATAAGCATAGCACCTTTAAATGTAGATTTAGCATTTTGATTTATATTCTGGTTAAAGTTCTAAATTAAGTTTTTCAGAATTTTATGAAGCAAGAATAATTTGTTTTCTAATTATTTAGGCAACTAGTAAATGTGACCGCAAAATAGACGTGCATATCGTAGAATATGTATGTACATACGTATTTAGACGTACATATCACAAAAATTAATTTATATTTCTTCAGGATCTTCAGGAATATGAATACCATTCTAATATCTAAAGAGGTGGAGTATAAAACCGTTTTTTTTTTTTTTCAAGGTCCAATACTTCATCTTAAAATACTTTTGACTAGTAAAGAGTTTGAAGAGAGTACGAGATATATTATTCAATGTTTGTAATTGTACTTGGCGATACGATAATTGTTATAAACGGGTAAGGAACAGTCTCTTATATATGTAAATACATGTGTTCCCTTGCAAACCAAAGTAAGCTCCAGATTCTCCAAAACAGAGCTATGAGAACTATATTGAAGTGTGACCGACAAACCCCAATAACAATCAAGCTTCAATCCTTAGGATGGTTAAGTATTACTCAACGGCTAAAACTCAATGTGCTGATTATGATTTTTAAAATAAACCAAATATGTATCCTGAATATCTACAGAACAACGTAGCGTATATAACAAACAACAGGTATAATCTGCGGAACATCGCCGACTTCAGGCTACCCTTACATAGAAGAGCACACACCCAAAACAATATACTCCGCCCTGTTCTGCATTTCGAATGAAAGTGGATTGAAGTCGAATTTCAATTTCCCTCGAAATGAAATTCTGTGTTCTGCATTCCGAGTGAATTCGAATTTTCTTAATCCACTTCAAATTCTTATTTGAAATGTCACAATCAGCTGTAAATCACTTTAAAATTATTTAAGATTCTTAGTTGCTTAGCTTTTCTTGTGAAAGTGAATTAAAAATTTAATAAAATAGTTTTTCTTAAAAATGGATGCTATTTTACTGCATACTATTGGTGAAAACAGGGAAGAAAACCGAATGGAGAGAGTTCGCAGGAAGATTTTGATTCACAGCTAACAAGTCAATTCACATCACAAAGGAATGTGTATTCAATTCACAACACAAAACTGAAGTGAATTCAATTCACATGAAAACAAACATTTTTCGAATTGCAGAACGTCAACTTCCATGAATTTACCGTTTTAATTTCGAGTGGAATGTAGAACACCAAAATATTCACTTTCGATCATACAATCCACAATTCATAATTTCAATCGGAATGCAGAACACCTAGTTCCACTTTTGGTGGTTGAATTCACTAAAAGTAGAATGCAGAACATGGGGGACTGTACCTAGTACTATAATAAATACTGTTACAACTTTTAACGGTTCCCTACAGCCTCTGATATTACCCGCACTCTTGTGTTGGCTTGCGTTATTTATAGTTGCATATGCAAATTTAAATTAAGATTCATTAAGTTTTTACCATGGAGTGGAGCGATACAGAAAACATGATTGCCGTTATTGCCCTTCATAAGTGCGGTATGGAAAAATCGCTTATCTTCAAAACGCTGCAGCCGCTAGGAATCAGTCTATCGTGCCATAAAGTTATTTGAAGATACTGGTGATGTGAAAGACAGGCAAAGAACGGGAAGACCACGTACCGTTAGAACGACAGAAGCCATCAAAGCTGTGAAGGCACGAATAAGGCGTAATCCAGTGCGGAAACAAAAAATCTTGTCTCGTGAATTGGGAATTTTACAAATTTCAATATCTCGCATCATAAAGCAAGACTTAGGTTTGGGGGCTTACAAAAGGCATACTGGCTATTTGCTGACTAACGCGCTAATGGAGAAAATGAGAAGAAAAGTCGAAACGCCTGTTAGCTGATTACGCTGGTGCAGAATACCGCCGAATTCTCTTTACGGATGAAAAAATTTGTACGGTGGAGGAAACATCCAACAGGACTCTGCTCCCGCCCATAAGGCAAAAACCACACAAACTTGGCTCACGGAAAATGTTCCTCGCTTCATAAGCATTGAGCACTGGCCATCAGTAAGTCCGGACCTTAATCCTTTGGATTACAAGCTATGGTCCGTTTTAGAGCACATGGTGTGCACTAAAAAGCATTCAAACCTGGAGTCGCTAAAAATTAATCTAAGGAGAGCAGTCGACAGTTTTCCAATGGAAATCGTTCGTGCTGCGATTGACGAATGGCCAACTCGTCTCAAGGCCTGTATAAGGGCAAATGTAGGTCATTTTGAGTAAAATGAATTTTTTTATGTTCAAAATAAATTAATAAATATTTGTGAAAAAAATTAATTTAATATCTTTTGTCTTTATTTTTTGAGACCTATTTACATTTGTAACAGTATTTATGATAGTACTAAGTATAAAGGTCTACAGTTGTTTAATCGACTACCAAATGATATTAAGAATCTTTCAAGCCTAAATGTAATTAAAACTAGATGAAATTTCTTATTGAAAACAATATTATTTAAATATGTATATTGTAATTAGTATTAAGAGTTTTTTTCAAACTAATAAAACCAATTAAATTAAATTAAAGTAAAATTCTGATACCTAATGATACCTAACTAAAATATTCATTAAAAACAAAAACTGAATTAGATATGATACAAAGCTTTATTCATGTACTTGGGTTGGGGCACTGTAGACAAAAGGTCAATCTCTATGAAGATTAAAAGCTGCTGGCGGTGATGGTGGTGGTGGCTGCTGAGGAGGAGGTGGAAACAGCGGCTGCTGCATTAGCTGAGGTGGTGGGAACATAGCATATGGGTTAAGCACTAGCCCAGGATGTGTAGGAGGTGGTCCAGTATGTGTGGCAGGTGATCCAAGATGTACGAGTGGTGGTCCATGCGAGAGGGGGCCTCTGTAACCACTCGATGGATGAGCTGGTATTCGGTATTGGTGATGCGCTTGATGTGGATGCGCATAATTTTGATAGAAATTCGAATGCCAACTATTGCCCGCGATGTTGTAACTACTTGGAGGCTGATAACGAGGTTGTCTACCAGCAGGATCATAGTAATTTCCTCGATATGGCCTTGGAGGTGGAGGGAACACACCACAATTAGGAAAAGGCGGCTCTACATGGCGTTGTCTCTTCGGTGCCTCATCATCCGCATCTGATGGACGACTGCGATTTCGTGTAGGTCGCCTGGCTGTGCGCTCATCTTCATCATCCGAGTAATCCAAAAATCTTTCCGGTGGTTCGACGTCATTCTCCCAGCTTGCATCAGAACCTCGCTCTTTCATTAGGTTTGCCAGAACAATGAACTGAGTGTGTTGTGTCCTCGGGGCAACATATACTGTTTGGCCAACTACGATGCCCTTTTCTTTGATCTCTTTGTTCGTATTGAAGCGAACGCAGTACAATGGGTCCGAGACTTGACCAAGTACATCGAATATTTCACCCAAAACTTGTTTTCCCTTATCCAGGAAGAGTACCGTCTCCAAGTCGAGAGGTACTGTGCCAGGAAGTGAATTGACAAGCACTAACTGTTCAATGATTGATTGGACTTTTCCAAGTTCAGTGCATTCTTCCTCAGCTACAGTTATGTGCAAATTCTGAATCGGGGGAAGATCATCCAAATGGAACTCGCCTTTCACCATCGGTGTTCGTGAGTTTCGTCTGTTTTCTTCATCATCCTCCACGCTGTGTCCGGCTCCTAGTATATCTAAATTAATAGGACTACCATCTTCACTTAAGACTTCTACATCCGACAAAGATGTATCTGAATCAATCTCCACGAACCGGTTTTGGTAGGTTTCAGGGGCTGGAACTTCATAAACGTCGCCCGAGTCGCTGTCTGAATCATATTGAGCTGCGAGAAGTGATAGGCTAGAAGTTTTGAAAGATGCACTGGCGGATCCGAGCGCTTCGCCAAGAGCCGGATTCAGGACAGTATTCTTCAGATTATCGGCTTCCAACGCGTTGTACTCCAATTCCGAAACGGACTGAAAGACTCCTGTTTCTTGATGAGAAGTCTTTAGAGTTTCATTTGTAACTACGCTGTATATAGGCGAATTTTCTTCAAATAACTTGGACTTTTCTGATTCTAGTGATTGAACGACGGTTTTGCGATCCACAACATTGCTCTCAGATTCGTTTGCAGGCTGAATTGCGGTAGAATCCTTTTCCCCACTCGAAGAACATTCAGAACTTTTATTCTTTGGAGAACTCACATTTACCGCGCAGTTAACAGTATCGCCATCAACAGCGCCGCCGTCCAAAGGAACTGTTGGTAAAGCATCTGGTGAATGAACGGCGACTTTGTAGAGTAAATCTGGATTTACCATGCTGTGTTCTGGGGCATTGCCTGTATCTTCAACTGCATTTATTTTAATAATGATATTTTTCTAATTTTTAACGTAATTTAAAGAGAACTATTTACCAATTGCATCACAGGCGTTGATGGCAGAAACATTAACAGGGATTTCCTGCGTTTGTAACTCTCCTGAGTGTTCCATGACGTCTTCTTTGATTGGGGCACAAACTTCTGCTCCATCCATAACTAAATTGCACTTGTGCTGGTAATAAATTGTAAAAAGTTTCACACGTGCGTCTGTATTTTAAAAATTTGGTTCGGCTGGAAGTCCGCACCAAAGCTGTCAACACGTGCGACCTGCCAAAGATAATGTGACAGCATTTAATCCGAAGTTCATTTGAATGATAAGGCGGATATGAAATGTCACTTTCACAATGACGTCTATTTGGTCGTGTACAAGTTTAAAGCGTTAGCAACACTGAAATCGATCTGAATTTGTTATTATATCATACTACTATTTCACTAGAGTTATATGTACTAGTAAAGCTGGAGGAAATCTCGATGCTCAATATGGACGCGGCGTAGACGCAGATGGATTGAAAAATTTTAAATAGGGCACAGTGTAAATTTCTTCAGCAGAAAATGACATTTATTGGCCATGTAGTAGAGACACGTTTCACGCTGTGGCTAAGTTTCCAGAACCAACTAATTTAGAAAAGCTACAAGAATTTATCGGTCTGACAGGGTTTTCTGACGCTTCATCAAATCGTATTCAATTTTGGCTAAACCTTTAACAGATTTGACGAAGGAAAATTCTAAATTTATTCTTGTAGTTCCTCATCGCCAAACAATTGGCGCACTAAAGCGGGCTCTAACAAGCAAACACGTTCTTAACATCTATTGTCAAAACGCAGACACTGAAGTGCATACAGATGCGAGTCAGGAGGGGATAGGAGCAACATTTCTGCAACGAGGCGATGATAATCAACTGCACATCATATTCTACTAGAGCCGTAAAACAACACTGCGGAACAGCGATGGCATAGCTACTTTTACGGCGATTTTCAGATCCGAGGTGAGTTGCTTTTCAAAGAAGTGGATGGATTTTTCCTTTCAGTTATTCCTCGTAACATGGAGATGAAGATCATCAAAATGAAACACGGCGAAGTCAATTTTGGGAAGCAAAAAACAATGCATCTTATTTCCCAGAAGTTTAATATACCTAAGTTGAAGGAAAAAGTCCAGAGATGTATAATCAACTACGTAAAGTACATATATCTTGGCTAATAGAAAATCAGGCAAGCAAGAGGGATTCATTCATCAGCTGGACAAAGGAGACAAGCCTTTCGACACATTCCATTTTGATCATATTGGCCCAATGGATTTAACAACAAAAAAGTATAGGTACATTCTTACAATAATGGATGAATTTTCAAACAAAACAAAGACTCTGTCAGTTGAGGAAACTTTACGGAAAGTTAAAGAACTCCAGCAACATTTTGGGAATCTGTTCTCATAGTTTCAAAGATTTTTGCATTGAGCAAAATATTGAGCACATTTACGTAACCACTGGGGTACCGAGGGGTAACGGCCAGGCTAAACACTCAAATCGTGTAGTAATCGAAGTACTCCGGAGGCTGTCGGCTGATTCACCCGAGAAATGGTACAAGTTGGTTTTGAGCGTGCAAATTGCGATAAATAGCATATTAAAGAGGTCTATTCAGTGAACACCCTTTGAGGTCTTATTTGGTGTACCAATGCGGAAGAAAGATGAGGTACATATTTTGGATGTTGCAAAACTGGAACTTCTTATACAATATGAGGACAAAAGAGAACATATTCGTTTTGCCGCACATCAACATGTTGAAAAAATAGAGGCTGAAAATAAAAGCACTTTTAATCGCTAGAGAAAGATTGCAGCAGAATACAAAGTGGGGGGTTGTCTCAAAAGGAAGAGGGGGCGTTATTCAGTTAGAAAGGTGGCATCCCATGAAGACCCAAATAACACTACCACCATTTGTGATCTGATGGAACCTTGGCGAAGTAACAGCAAACCAAACGATGAAATTGATCCTTCATCCGAGGGGGATGCGAAAACGTAGGAGTAGTCTTCAAGCAGTTGTTAGGCAGTTGTTAGGCAGTTAACATAAAGACCATAAGCTGTCGTTCTAACTTTTTGATTGTTAATCTTCCAGACATTTTTATGAAATCAGTTAAAATAAAACTTTTGTATTTGTTTTAATTTTATTTATAATTTTAATTTAAATATTCAATAATTTAATTAATTAAAATTACAAGTACCCTCTCTTCCCGTTTCTGGTATAATTCAGCTTTTTTTAAGCATTGCAATAATTTGTCTTTCTTGAGTATAGTATACTCCTATGTACTTGCACGGACCAAAAAATGCATACAACGGTACTTTACTTATTATCTGTTTTTGAAAATTTGAAATTTCTAGGCATGAACCGATTTTGTTCGAAATCAATATATACGCAATATTTCACATATAAAAGACGATGATGTACAAACTTTTGGACAAGTGTGAAAACATATATAATTTCTTTTTATTCTTAACGGTTTTTTGAAAGAAAAGTAGCAACTTTATTTAAATTTCAAACATGAGTGATTTCCAAATAAATAGCATGTACACTAGCCAGCAAAACTGGTTGAATAATTTTAAAAATAAACAAAACGATTCATAGTTTATTTATTAGTAATTATAAAGTTTTTATTAATACTGATCAAACTACTAATATGTACACAATGCAAGACAAATTGATACATTTCCAGTTCCAAAGAAAATAAAAAAAAAATTATAGCTACGTACATTCGTCCACTTTTGAACGTTTTGCTTTTTTAGGTTTATTTGATTTTTTTAATACTTAGTCCAAACTCCCTTATTACCAATTTTACTAATAAGGCATGAGGGATGCCCGCCCATTCCGTCTGTACCCTCTCCCATAGCTGGTCACTATTCTTTGGCGTATCTTCGTGCTGCGAGAGAGGTTTTTTTTTCACAAATGTCTGAAACTGCTGCTCGCCACGATATGAGCAGTATGCTTTGGGTCCCCATCCTGTTGGAATACCAATTCGTCAATTGGATAGGTGTATTCATCCATAAATTCTGGAAAGTTCGTCCTCAAAATATCAAGGTGATCTTCCTTTTTCATAATACCGTTCATGTTTACCAGTAGGCCGATAGGCCACCAAGTAAAACATCCCCCCACCATAAAACTACCTCCTCCATGGTTCATTGTTTTTTTTACCTGGTGCTTTTGAATGGTGTCAAGCGGGCGATGCCGAAAACATTCCTTTCCATCGGACTGGAAACGGTTGACTCTAGTTTCACTTGACCATATTACGCATTTCCAATCTTCTATGTTCCAGGGTTTGTGTACTTTGCAGAATTTTAAACAGGCCTTTATATTTTTTCTTGATTGCTGCTACCAATCTAATTCGACGAAGAGATCTTCTGGCTGTCCACTCACTGACATCTTTTTTTATTAATTTTGCAATCTAAAGAAAGACGAAGACTCCAACTGTTAAATCATCAAACGTTCAATTAGGCGTGCATCACCATCAGTTAGAAGCCTATGGCGGACCTCCAGTGTTTCTTGCCGCTTCCAAATTTCGCCTCTTTTTTACCAGAAGCACAGTTGAATGGCTAACCATCCATCATTTTAACTATTTTTCTGGCAGAAACGCCTTTGCTAATGAGCACAACTATGCTTTCTTCCAAATTGTTTGAAATTGTTCTCATTTTATCGTATTTGTACAATATTTTGGCTTTATGTAAATGTAATGTAAAATTTTATAAAATAAAAATCGTCTTACCAGTAAATCGAAATCGACTAAACTAAAACTGAACGAAATTAACAATGTAACACAAGCGGAAACAAAAAATAACGGACAGAAACACTGATTGTCAATCTTTTCCTGGCGATTTGTAGTTCATATCCCCAAATTTATTTATATAACGAATTTGATGTATTGCGAACATCTTTTCTCTATTTTTGCAATAATAAATAATACTTTATATCATTTGTCCAGTTTCGGTCGCTACTGTACATGTGTACATATTTAGGTGCAAATACGTGCGACCAAGCCGTGCACTTTATTTTGTAATAAGTTTTTTTCCCCAACATCGTTTGTTTTATTTTCTTTCGAGGAGAATCTTTTTTGAAGTGAGAACCCCTAAACAGAGCTTTTTTTTTTAGATAGGGTTAGAGCAGCTTAAAGTGTAAGGTACCATTGTGTTGCGCGTACCACACACCTGATGGCAGTAGGTGAAACCAATTTCAGTGTTTTATTTGAGTTTTTACTTGCACCTGGCAAGTATTGGTTCCCTGAAAATTCTCGATCTCGAGATTTTACTCATAGAAATGTGAATAGAGAAAATCATAAAATTGTTTTTCTCAATTCTGTCTGTATGTATATGCGCCTAAGAGCCTTGACGGATTTTCTTGACACTTCATATCTGGTTTCCATACACCAGAAAAAAAAAATTGTAAATGTGTATAAAACCACTGTGATTTCTACAAATTTTGCTATCACAATCGACCCGACTACTACTGTGGAATATATTTTACAAAGGAAAGGTTGTAAACTCTAAAATCATGTTGTGATAATTACAACTCTATTTGTAAGTGATACAAATTATAAAGTTCTTAATTCAACAGCATTGGATTTACAACGAATGTTAGTAAAATTAGGGCACAAGCTGTAAAATAAACCTCAACAATTCGTGAGAGGCAAAACTATGATATCTATACTCATTTTCACAGCATTTTGCTGTTACAATAACAGTTACTACTGTTAAATATACCTACCAGTATAAGTTTTTAATATCGATATTATTTTTAAAAAAATAAGCGGTATTTCCAACTGCTTATACGTGTATGAAATTATAGACTTTTATACTTTTAAGAAAATTTTATTTCACTGTTAATATGAATTATTGGCGTGTAATAATACAAATTGCTAGAATTAAGTAACTGAGTTGTAAAAATTAAATGTGTTTATTCTTCCTCCACAGGGTTAGGGGTTAAAATATACCAGAGGTAGGCATGCCTGTCGTAAGAGGCGACTAAAGTCAAAATTTTTTTTAAACTTTTTGAAAAAAAGTTAAGCTAATAATGCAATGAACAAAACAAATAATATATCTACCTCTTCGGAGGTCGGTTCCATGGATTCTGAGGGGAACCATTCATTGCTATCACTTGAAGACCCTTTCACAAAGAGTCGTAAAATGGTAAGATCACCACCATCCCAACCAACAACAGAAAATTAAATGTTAGAGGCTCAATACAAAGAAGCCTGTGAAGAAAGAGACGATTTTAGGCAACTAGTGAAAAGCTGAAAGGCGAAATCGATAAATTAAAACTTGAATTGCAGCTGCTAAAAATACAAGTGATTATGATCTACAATCATCACCCTTCTTAGAGAAGGCAAATCGCAGCGGGAATTTGCTTCGCAGTTTAAGGTTAGTTTATGGATAGTATCGGATACTCGGATCCCGGATCCGATATCCGACTTTTTCGGATAGTGTCAGATAGTTTCGGATCTTCGAATAGTTTCGGATCTTCGGATAGTTTCAGATCTTCGGATAGTGTCGGATCTTCGGATAGTTTATAAACAGAATAGAGAAAGAAAAAGTGTGTGAGTAATTTGTGTGTGGGGGGATCTGAGTGTGCGGGAGATGTTAGATGCTGTGTTGATTGGATTTAATTATGAGTAATTGGTGATAGCGTTGTGGTTGTTATTGGTTTGTACAAATTCGGCGGCCGCAGCAGGGGTGTCGAGGTGAGGGTTTGTATTTTGAGTGGTGGAGGTGACGTAATCGGTTTTGACATTGAGGTATTATGTAATTGTGGAATTGTTATGTTGATTTGGTAAAATTGAGTGAGGGGGGTATTGAATTTAAATGTATAAAAGAAGATAGAAATAGATTTTGAAGCGAAATGGTGTACAAAGGAATTCAAAGTATTCCTGAGGTTTAAATGATTGTATGGGTATATGAGTGGAGTATGAGTTTTTTTATTTATGCGGATGTAAATGCGGCGGCTGGGGCTGAGAGGGGGACGACGGTGAGGGGTGGATGGTTTTCGGTGGATGGAAGTTGGCCACGATATCCCGACTCATAAAATCCCGTTCTCAAAATCCCGGAAACCGAAATGCAAAATACCGATTGACTGTGCAATTATTTGTGTAAAACATTTTAAAAAGCATATGCTTTCTCGTGGATTTGAATGACTTGTAATACCATGAGGTGCATTACATAAATGTGAATTTGAATAACTTATAGTACATATGAAGTGCATTATTATCAGATTTTAATGTGATGGACTTAAGCGATTGCTTATTTAGGATATTCATTATTTATGTTGCGGCTGCAGGATATTATGTTAGGAAGGTAATTTGTATGAACGCATTTCTTTCTTAAATTTGACCTAAAATTGTTTTAGGTTGTTCCTCGTCATTTTGGAGTCAGTTTGATTTTAAAAACGTTCTTTGAGAGCGAATGAACCTTGTCTTAAATTAATATTTGTAGCATTTCAACTTTATTTAGAGTAGGTTCAAAGTTCTATTTGGTTAAGGCTGGATTTATTCACAATGGGGCCGTGACTTTATGTCACTGTCTAATATATCTTCCTTATCTGATCAGATTACGGAGGGTCCAGGAAATTACGACAAAGGGAAATACGCCCAAATGTGCTTTTATACGCCATTACTCCATAATTTGGTTTCAATGTTCAATTTCCGGGATTTTTGAAATTCACCAATTTTTTTCCGGGGTTTTGGTCATTCGGGATTTTGGAATGGATTTGGGAAATAGTGTCGTACGCGGTGGATGGTTCATTTATGGTATGACGTGTATTTTTTTTTTGTGATTCATAGGTGTGAGAGTATAAATTGGAAATTGTTTGCAGGATCCTTTTAGACTGGGAATTTGGAACTAGAGCGAGAGGGAAAGATATGACCTTGACTGCTGTTAGGTGCTGTTCGCGTGCCGCGGGCGGAAGTGTTGTGTCATTTTCGTATCTGGGTTGTTTGATTATAAGAAGGGGAAGCAGCAAAGAAAAGTATTAGTTGATCAATATGTTTTGGATACAGGTGACAAGTATTCCGCTTGCCACTCGTCGTGGAAATATTTTCGAATTGCAAAGTTGGACGTAATTGATAAGAATTTTGTGGTAAATTTGACGTCAGAGGATGGACATAAATGTTTGTTATTAAGTATGAGTAGAGGTGAGAAAGTGCCGGAATTTTAGACATCAATACCGTTTGAATTTAATGTCGGGGAGCATGTTAAAATAGAAGTAGTGGGTGGTTCAGTAACATTAGTTAGTGTTGAATATAAAGGCGCAATAAGAATAAGGTCTATGAAACACTTTTCGGAATTGTGTGTATTTAGCGATTTCGATAGTCATGATTTAAATAATATTGACGAAACTGACATAAAGTTATTGGATGAAAAGGAAAAGTGAATAATGTTTTATGAACATACAACAAATGAAATTGATTCACAAGTTTTCGAGAGACCGGAGAATTATAAGCGTAGGAAATATATAAAACAACGAGTGATCACATTTAAGATTTTCTGAAAAGCTGATGGGATGCTGTTTACCGAAAGAAGCAAATAGTGAGATGAATTGCAATACTGGCTTATACTTGTAAATTTATATATACATACATATATGTATGTACATATGTATTGATGACAAAGAACAGGTTTCTGGCTTTCAAAACCGGTATAGTACTTCTTTGTAAGTGTTACCCTTGTTTTTTAATAATTTGTTTTCATTTTAAGTCATTTTTTTTCTAAAATTGACTCTACCTCCTAAACGGGTCGAGATAGACCCCCCCTCCCATAGTAAAAAATTATTGCTTTTGACCCCTCTACAAAAAACCGTTATCAATTTTTGGCGCCAAAGTTATCATACTCTCCCCCATCATTAAGTACTGCTTCCTTAATTGACTCAAAATTTACTTTCTTGCAGAATAATTCAGATTGATTCCTTCTACTTTACACACATTTTTTTCATTACCGTCTTTTGTATTATAGCCTTTGTAAGCACCACTTACAATTTGGACCACCACTTACGAATTCAACAATAAATTTTGAGTCAATTCAGGAAGCAGTACTTAATGCTGAAATAAGAATGATACACTTAACAGCAGTCATTCCAAGGTCATATTTTCCCTCTTGCTCTGGCTCCGAATTCCTTCTAGTCTGTAGAAATAATAATAATAATATGCATTCCGTTCACCGCTGAAAGCAAACCTAAACCTTTACTTGCAAACCGTAAACCATTCACAGCCAACCGTCTCCCCTCGCCGTCTCTTGCGCCTAAGGAAAGCAATAACAACAACCCAGACCACAACATCAGTTCGATGACACACATAATAATCACATATGCCCAACCGCTCACCATCTCAAAGGTCTGCCCCAAACTCCAAAACACGCAAAATAGATAACGAAGATAACATCACACTTCCCCCGAGGCATACGAACAGCACCCAACATCGGCCATCTCACTCGCCCATCTTCCACCACACATATGCATCACAAGAAGAAAATACATACATAAACCGTTCACTATCAACCGAAAACCATTCACCGTCACCCCTCAAAATACACTCCCGCTGCCGCCACCGAATTTGCACACCACAAACCATTAACCCTCCCAACGCTATCACCAATTATTTATTATTAAATCCAATTAACACAGTATCTAACATCTCCCTCACACTCAGACCTCTCCCACACACAAATTACTCACACACTTTTTTCTTCCTCCATTCTGTTTATAAACTATCCGAAGATCCGAAACTATCCGACACTATCCGAATCCACACGGATCTCAACTGTCTCATACTTATGTATTCGGATAAGATTTAAAGCACTAGTTTAATCTATCAAGGTGCTGAGTTTAACGTACCATTGAACGACACGCTCAAACCAGATATAAACCACGGTCAGGACGGCCTAGAGCTACAACTAAACACGAGAATTGGCTAATAGTCACAATAAACAAATGTAGTAAATGAAAAAAAGGTACCCGAAATACGCGCCGAAATAAAAGAAACACGGAATAAACCGCTGTCCTTGACAACGGTCAAATGAAGATTAAGACATGCTGGACTATTTGGGCGAGGTGCTGTTCGAAAACCCCTGCTGCGATCACAAAACAAGTAAAAAAGATTAGAATGAGCCAAAAAGCATAAAGACTGGTCGGAAGAAGATTTCAATATCTTTTATGGAGCGATGAATCCAAGTTCGAGGTATTTGGCACAAAACGGAGTTTTCGTTCGTTGCAGCGCTGAACAAAAGATGCTAACAGACTGTGTGGTTCCTACTGTCAAGCATGGAGGTGGTTCTGTTATGGTCTGGGAATGTTTCTCTTCATGTGGAGGAGATCTGGCTCGAGTGACTGGAAAAGTTGAATAAGGAGGCATACAAAACAATATTGGAAGAAAAAGCTGTGACCTCTGTACTAAGATTAATTGGCGAAAGATACGTATTTGAACAGGACAACAACCCTAAACACACGTCAAATATTTGATGAGATGATTCTTAACATCAGGATTTGAACCGTGAACTAACAGCGTGACAAGCGATGATGTTACAACTACACCACGGTTGATATATGCTCCGCACCACATCATCCGTAGATGCTTTAAATACTCGTAACTCGACAGTAGGACCTTCGGTTCTAGCAGCCTTGTTAGATTTACGCTTAGATATTGCTATCCTCACTACGCTTTGGTCGAGTGGATAGGATTGTTGATCATCATAGTCTGGGTCAAATTGAACATTATGCTTGACAGTGAAGTTACAGCAGCTGAATTGTGATTTATGTTTAATATCTCAAATAATTTCAATAAAAAGTTTATAGTTTTGAGCTATTTTCGAATTAATACTAACTTGTGCTTGTAAATGCTACAAATATTATCGAATTTTTTTAGCACAATTTGGCATTATTTACATTAAAAGATTTATATAAACATCAAAATTTCAAATATATTGGTAACGGTACCCCTTTCTTGAAGAAATGTGAATTTTCCTTTTTGTGGAATGAAATATTTTCCATTTGTACCTACGAATATTCAAAGAAAATTTAAAAGCCAGCGGTTCCAAGATTGGATTACAAGACGATTTTATACTAGTACAGGGCAACGACCCGAAACATTCTCAAATGGTAATAAAATGGCTGCTTTATAACGTAAAAGCTCAGTTACCTTATCCACCACAATTTAAAGACCTTAACCCTATCGAACATTTTTGGTATATTTTGGAAAAAAGGTCAGTGAAACTCAAATAACCAGCAAGAACCATCTCAAGAACGACATTGTGGAGGAGTGGAACAACATATCACAAGAAGTTACTTCAAAGCTAGTTCTCCCAATGAAAAGTCGACTCAGGGACGTAAGAATGCCAAAAGATACCACTCTTGCTACTAAAAAGCTCAAAATTACTATACTGTAATATGCGAGCTACGGCTCGAGTAGATAAAACAATATTCTGTGAAATTATTTCTTTATTTTCTAGTCTATAGAACAATTCAGGTTCACACTATACTATTCTTCGCAATTCTTTTCGTACAAGGTCTCTGTCCTCTCGAATCACTTTATCTCCTTTCAATTACTTAATTCACAAATCCAAACTAATTACTTCTTCTTGTTAAACCTCAACTTTCAATTTATCACAAAATTACAACTTCGCCCATTATCACTTTTCTAATCTCTTCGCCACAGTTTAAAAACTACTGCCCCCTTTTGATCGCCATCTGTCCTTATATAGCAGAAGTTTCTGATAGCCAGAAACTTCTAGCAAATTCTTCGACCACTGGAACAAGAGAAATTCCAAGATGACAATCATTCTTGCAGTTATAATTCCCTCTCATCCGTGATATTATCCGTCTCTTTCGTAGACATGAATTGTGGAAACCGCAGACACGAACCTTGAATGAAAGGACAATTCGAACCAAAATTCTGCCAGAATGAAAAGACACTTCGGAATTTGTTGCATCATACTTTTAGGGAGCGTAGTTATTATTATGCTACAATACTGTAAAATGCAAGCTACGGCTCGAGTAGATAAAACGATATTCTGTGAAATTTATTTCTTTATTTTCTAGTCTATAGAACAATTCAAGTTCACACTATACTATTCTTCGCAAATTCTTTTCTTACAAGGTCTCTTTCCTCTCAAATCACTTTATCTCCTTTCAATTACTTAATTCACAAATCCAAACTAATTACTTTTTCTTGTTCACTCTCAACTTTCAATTTATCACCAAATTACAACTTCACCCATAATCACTTTTCGAATCTCTTCGCCACGGTTCTAAACCAACTGTGTCTTTTTTTGATCGCCATCTGTCCTTATATAGCAGAAGTTTCTGATAGCCAGAAACTTCTAGCAAATTCTTCGACCACTGGAACAAGAAAAATTCTGATATAATAATTCCAAGATGACAATCATTTCGTGCAGTTATAATTCTCTCTTGTTCTCTTTTATCCGCGATATTATCCGAGCTGTGGTGATTAATTTCAGACACGAACCTCAAAAGAAAGGACAGTTCGAACCAAAATTCTGCCAGAATGAAAAATCACTTCGGAATTTGCTGCATAGTCATAGGAGCGTAGTTATTATTATGCTACAATACGTTCAAATTTGTTGGTGTACGTACATTTGTATTATATTGTAACATCGCCTAAAAGGATGCTACAATAATGTAGAATAATAACTACGCTCCTGCAGCCCATTCCAAAGTGTCTTTTCATTCGAGGTTCGTGTCTGCGGTTAAGTCTCCACAGTTCATGTTTACGAAAGAGACGGATAATATCACGGATAAGAAAGAATTATAACTGCAAGAAATGATTGTCATCTTGGAATTATTACATCAGAATTTTTCTTGTTCCAGTGGTCGAAGAATTTGGTAGAAGTTTCTGGCTATCAGAAACTTCTGCTATATAAGGACAGATGGCGATCGAAAGGGGGCAGTTGGTTTAGAACCGTGGCGAAGAGATTGGAAAAGTGATAATGGGCGAAGTTGTAATTTTGTGATAAATTGAAAGTTGAGAGTGAACAAGAAAAAGTATTGTAATTAGTTTAGATTTGTGAATTAAGTAATTGAAAGGAGATAAAGTGATTTGAGAGGAAAGAGACCTTGTAAGAAAAGAATTTGCGAAGAATATTATAGTGTGAACTTGGATTGTTCTATAGACTAGAAAATAAAGAAATAAATTTCATAGAATATCGTTTTATCTACTCGAGCCGTAGCTCGCATATTACATAATTCTTGTGTTTATAAAAAAAAGTGGAGTAAATATCATTTCATTTTTTTTTTGTTACTGATTGCTTTTATAATGAACTATTAAAAAAATTTAATTAAAAAAAAATCGTTTATTTTCTATGACATAATTGAATTTTTGTGCAATTTTTTGAACCAGTGTAAATCAAAATTTCTCGGTATGCCAAAGGCATCTATTATATTTTGCTCCTGAAATTCTGCCAGATCCTGTATCCATATTAAAGAAGCAAAAACAGTTGTACGCAACTGAATTGTTACTGTTTAAAGTCAATATTTCCGTAAGGTAATAAAAGAATTTTTACAATTTAATCTATTTCAATACGAGGCAAAACGATCACACTCGTAATCACAAAATCACCCATTACTGTTTGTAAAATACGCATTTAAAAAAACAATTATCAAAAAATTACAATTTTTTTCCGTTACCTACAACTCTTTTTATAAATGTTTTTTTTTTTTTTTGTATTTGTATCTAACCGTTTCGAGTCATTGAAGTTTCACATTTTATGCACTCCACACTGTACATTTGAATTCGGAATGGCTCTTTAAAATGGTACATATCCCAGTTGTTAAGAGCTTGGAATCAGGGGTCGAATTACCGCATCAGTTATCGAGCAACACGTGACTGATAAATGTTGATTTGACATGACCGCTTAAGAGATCGAGTATCGAGTATCGAAATTTGGCATTCTGTCATCAGTGATCGTGTATTTATTTATTCGATATGGTTTCTGCTGACGAGCTGAGGTGCATTTGGGAGAAAATATGTGAGAATATCTTTGTTTATTACGTTTGCGTTTGTTTAAATTTATTGTTTGAAATTTATTTCAGGTTGAGTCTGCAAAGGGAAATTATCGCAAATTTTATGAGCTGGAACAGCGGCTTAGGTGTATCCTCTAAAATTTATCTTCTCCGTTATAAATAAGAATGCATTCTTATTTGCCCTGACTGTTTTGATAGAACTGCAATCAAAAGTGTATGTTGTGAAAGATATTTTCAGAAAATTATAGTTTTGTATACGTACGCAGAGTCTTGTAAAGAGAAGGGATCGCTTTTATCTCTTAAAAGGCTTCGTTCAATACACTCATAGCGATTATTTGATGAAAAGATGAAAAATAAAGTAAATATTCAATTTTTAATTGAAGACGATAAATGCAAAACTTTTCCTCACACAAAAATAAATAGTTTTGACATTTGTCAGCCATCTCAATTCAATGTAGTAGAATTGTACTAGTACAATTTTCAAAGTGCACTCGATACGTGCCCATTCTTTTGTGATCATCCCAATGTAGTTACTCGATCACTCGATAGCGTATGGATTTCATTCACTCGTTAACTGATGTCGTAATTCGACCCCAGGACCATAAATTCTAACTACACTGCTCCTAAAAGTTTTCCAGTCAGTTCTCTTCGGATTGCGGTAAGATTTGAAGGTACCCAAGTAAATTTCAGTAATTCAAGAAATGCTAAGAAATTAAATAATTTTCCTTTTGTCCTCACTTCTATATACCTACAAATATACTGTAATTTATATCTTAAACAATTATCTTTTGGGTTCTCAGGGATCCGATTTTGTTTCATCTCTGCACTGGGGTACTGAAAATAAGTTGGAGTTAGATTTAAGCACACTCCTTTATTTCTTTTGATACATATTATTTGACTTTTATTTGTTTTATGTTTCATATAGTATATGCATACTAAATATTATATAATAATATTATATATAATAAATCTAGTATAATAATTGTTAGTTGTTGTTGAATTAATATAATACATTAGAATTTAGAATTGATTTTGAAATATAAATTAAATATTCCATCGTATTCATATGATCTTCATTTCACGTCATAGAATATCGGCGTAAACACATAATTAGTTCTTAACAGATACATACATACATTGTTATTTTTCTACTCAATTATCTAGTTGTTTCGTATTTTAATAAGTTGTTATTCTTTAATTTATATATGTATAGGTATATATAAATTTATGTCTACATGTATCTCTAAATAAAATTAAAATATAATTAATTTCTTATAAATTGTTTAATATCAGTTGTTTTAAATTTTTGTTTGTAAATAAATTATGCATTTTTTTGTTTGCTGCTCACTAAATATTTATAGTAATACTTTTATTTTATAGCGGCTATCTATTATTATTTTAAATATATGGAGTTAGCATATTTTATGTTTATAAATTTCTGTGCCTTCATGTAATTTTTATCAAATACATTTTATTCTATATTTGTTTTTAAGTGATTGGTGAAAATATAATTTTTAATAAAAAAAAAAAAACAGATTTGTAATTAGTTTTTGTTTATTTTTTTCCATTTACGTATAAATCTGTGCAAGGTGTAGCTTTCCTTTTGTAGTCTAATATTTTAATATTGTTTATTTTCTAAACTCTATTGTTTAATGCAAATAATAAGGATGGATGTGATGATTTATTTTGCTAGATTACATATCTAATGCTTTCTTCAAAATAAATTACGTCGTAAGTTGTTGAAAGATTTTAAGTTTCGTGTCTGAATATGTTAGCAAATGATTTGATAAGGAGTTCGTGGAAAATGTTAATCTTTTGATAAGCAGCTAAGAATTGACTTTTAAAATTCGTTTGTTTCGTTTAAGATCATCGTAAGTTTTATGGAAAAGTAGAAATGTAATTATTGGGTGAAGATGATCGAGAAGATTAAAAAAAAGAAGATATTACCAGCATTCCTCGAGTAGTGTCCGTTCCATGGCGACGATGAACAATACCTGATCACTATCCGCCGCCCTTGGAAAGATCGCCGCACTAACAAATTCCTTCCTATACTTTTCTCTCTTTCTAACTTACTTAAATTAAAAGGGTTTCGAAAATATTGAGTAAAATACAATCCCAATGGGAAAAATCTCCAAATTGAAATTGAGATCAGATCTCTTAGTGATAGTGATGTAGGGTTCGCCAAACAAGCAGAAAACGAAACGACCTCGAACAAATGGAATTGGTGCGCAGAAAAATTAAGGGCGTGAAAATTAGTAAATTGCGAGCTCAGAAACGCAGAATGGAAACTGCTAATACTTCGGCGGCCGATGATAACAAATAGATTATCGCATTTTTCATACATACGCCAAATGATATTTTGCTTTAAAAAAAGAACGTATGCGACAGATTGGTCAGTCTGGGTCCAAATCAAATTGAACAAATTGTGGAAATTCAATAAGTGTGTAGAAACTGTTCACAGTAGTCTATGCAGCAAAATAGTACATTCATTGATATTTGATTTGATGACAACAGGACGGCGCTGCCACAAATTGTTGGAAAACATTAAGTAACTTTATCAGGACATTAATGGCGCTTTTAATTAAAAATCGGAAGAATGGCCCTCAAAATCTAGAAGTGCACTCGTCAATGAAACATTCTTCTGGTAGTGAAATATGTCAACTCAAATATGACTTCAGCTAAATGTAAATACGGAAGCCAATGTAAAAATTTACAAATATTATTTAGCGAAAATTGGTCAATTGAATTAAAAATACAATAACGGACGTTTACCTCAACATGCAATGCTGTTTCAAAACAAAGAAAGCACTTCTCTGCCTTTCCATTTAAAAAGAACTACATATGTATTTGTATATAATGGAGAGTTCAGAGCAATTCAAAACGGACTCTTCTTTCATGTTGAGAATTGATATACATAGAATTGCGCTTTTTTTAATGAACCATAGAAAAACATAAAGAGTGCACTTTTAGAAGTGCTCTTTTTCTTCAATGAAAAAGTTAGCTAAAAAGAGATGTCAAAGTTTGTAAGCTAATTAAAACAGTCACAAAATTCAAAAATCTCTTCTTCTTTTTATTATTTTGAATGCAATTTAAATATGCAACATGAACTGTTGAAACCAAACTACACAATCACAAACTTATTCCTATCTGCTCTATAAATTTCGATGTTCGATTAAAAAATGCCATGTTTTATTTGTTTTTATTTTTTTTTTGTTAAAGACAGTATTACATTTATAAATTTATTTAGATGTGTGAATAAAACTACACGCAACGGGTGCTGATTTTCGATTTGTATTTGTATTTGTATATTTATATAGCATTTCTGTTTGTTCTTCTCTAAACATAGTATTAGTATCAATTTTAGCTTTCTTTCATTATTTTACTTTAGAGGCGTGGTAATTACGCGTAATACTCAATTTTATTCCAACTATAAATGTTTTGTTTGTGTATATTATTATATGCATCTATGTAATGTTTTAGTTTAATAATTAATTTACTTAACATTTAAATATGGATTAGACAACTTCTCTCCTTCATCCACTTCTATTGTTTACTCTCTATTGACTATGTAAGCGATTTGCTTTTGGCACTGCCCCGACAATACGTACGCGATTTCCAGTTGCGCTAGCAACATTCGCTACTCCTCCGCTGGCGCTTGGGACGCCACCACTACCTTTGGAATGTTTCATATCATTGCAATCGCAGAATTGTGGCGGTGGAGCCAGTACAATGTTCTCGGTAGAAGAGGCATTCCCGGCCGCACCACTTCCACCATTCGATGCGGCCATCATTTCCGTATCACTATCCGCCTCAATAGGTGGCGGTAATTGCACTAAAGACACAGCGGCACGAGTTGCACGCGCCATGGCAATGCTGGCTGCTTGTTTTCGCGTAAGTGAGTTATGACGTTGGAATGCTTTCGCCGGCGGGCTTGGACTCAAGTCACCGTCATCTTCACTGCGTTGTTCCTCTTCGGTATCATGATCGTGGTTGTTGTTATTGTTGTTGTTGTTGTTTATGCTGATGTTATGCTTGGTGCTGCCCACGGTGGTAATTGGTTCCTCATGTTTTCGCAAATTTGGCCCTGTTATCTTTGCTGCAATGGCAGGTGACAGTGCGGGCGCTAATTGTTTGCTCGTTATAAGCAAAGTTTTCACTTTGGTTGCAGCTACTGTAGATGGGTTAATTGGCTGTGACTGCTGTTGTAGTTTTGTTAGAGGCGTGTGTTGTTTTGGTGTCAAAATTCCAACCGAAAGCGTCGATGGTTTCTTCTTGATGGTATCTTGGTTTGTTGTTGTTTGGGCAGCATTTGTTGGAATTTCTTGATCACTACTAACGCCCGATGAAGAATTATCACCTTCTTCATTATGCTCAGCGGCATTAGGCGGGGAGCGTGAGTTGTTGTTAATGGTTTGGTTTCCTATGCTACCACCGATCTGATTTTCTGGTTTGAGTAAATCGTTGGGATAAGATTTAGACGTTTTTAAATTGGTGCGGATCCGTTGGATTTCATCCACGGAGAAGGAATGCGAAATAGATCCACCCGAACTGCTGCCACTGAAAGGGGAGAAGGATGTAGTTCTGAAATGCAATATCAAGCAATGCACACATACCTTGTATGACTATTTCCACTGGTTTCGTGCATGTCGAGCAACGCTATCTTTTCGTTGAGCTTTGTATTTCTCGCGACCAAAATAGAGTTTTCATCCTCTCCATCGGATTCACTTAGGCTGTAATCTGGCTCTGGAATTGGTGGTGCTGGGCCAGTTGGCATGGGTGCTCCATTTTGTGGATGCGAGTACTGTTGTTGGACTTCTTGGTGATGCGCAGTATGTTGACCAACGAATTGTCTTGTTGGCTGGGCATACTGACACTTTTGAGCTGCGGCAGCTGTTTGTTGTTTTTGTTGTTGTTCTGGCAGTTGTTGGTGCTGTTGAACAAGTTGTGTTGTTGGCTGTGGCGGTGCTGGTGGTGGTTGCTGTAAAACAGGGTGAGCGGTAGGATTGGGCGATTGGCTTAACAGTTGTCCGATTTGGCGATTCTGTAAACAAATATTTAAATTAATAGGGCTTTTACATCAAATTTGAAGAATACCTCTTGTGAAGCAGTTCGCCGCAGTTTCCATCCAACCACATTTCTGAGATCCTGCGGCGATGCGTACAATTTTGCGCTGGCCGATGGATTGAAACTGGACGCAACCCCATCTGCTGATCCACAGCTATCGGTGACATCTCCACGTTTCTGCAGTTTCTGCTGAAGCGTGATAGTACTCTCGTACTCTGATGAGCATCGTGACACATCCACTTTTACTACTTGACCAACCGGAGGTGGTGGTGGCGGATGTGTTGGTGGTGGTAAATTAAGCCGCTGCATAGATGCGTGTAATGTTGCAACATCATCTTGCGAATGATGTCCCTTACCGACAGCATTCCAAATCGACGAAGACGAATTGTTTAAATGTGAGTTCAGGTCGGGCGTCGAATGGAATCGCTTCAAGTCACTACCACCCGCTCCGATTGTCGGTATAGGACACGGTTTACCGCGCAGTGTTCCATTCTTAATCTTCTTACGCTTCATGTCAGCGACACTGGCATACACCAGCGGACCTTTCATTGGAGAGCCACTGCTTGGTGGTGTAGCTGCTCCGCTATCGGTACCTGATTGAAACCTAGACGTAGTCATCATAGTTGAATAACGATTCATACCATCGGTTGCTTCACCCTGTTGCCGTTGGAATAATTCCTCTAGCTCGGCAGCTGTGATTCGGCTCGATGTCGGTCGAGCTTTAATACTCGCAGTACGCAGTTGCACTGGAGTGCTGGGATTCTGTGTTGGCGTTGTAGATATGGATTCAATTGAACTAGATTTCGCTGGAATGTCTTCGTCGTCCTTTTCGCCACCGTTTTCTAGACCGGCAACCATTGACTTGGCACGGGCTCTACCAACACTGAGCGTAGTTTTTGGATCGCGACGTGGTGGCATTGGTGCCGGCATTCGTCCACTTCCCCCCATACCTGGTTGGCCGAGAGACATTTTGCGCGGAAGAGTTGAGCACTGGCGTGTCGCTTGTGGCGTACTTGGACCTTGGTAATGTTGTACTTGAAATTGTTGACGCTGTTGTTGGGCTGCTGTAACGGTTGCTGCTGCCGCCGATTGCATTTGATGTGGATATTGGGGCGATATAACCGTCATTGAGACCAATGCTCCTGATGAACGAATCATATCGACGACTTTTTCATGAGATGCTGCCCGGACATCTTCACCGCCAATGGCAAGAAGAAAGTCACCAGGTCTCAGGCCAGCCATATCGGCAACGCCACCAGGATCCACATCGTCCAGGTATTGCAGAGCTGGAAATCTATCGGACGGTTTCAATTGCATCAGCGGTGATGATGCCTTAGCTCCGCGGAGAATGAAACCGAAACCGCGCTTAGCTCGATGGAGAATAACAGTACGTGGTTCGCCCATAGATCTGGAATGAAAAGAAAATCAGTAAGCAGTAACGGTCAACAATGACTAAATATATTAAGATGGGTTGACTTCCAATCAGCAGTGGCTGTACATTGTTTGGTCAGTGGGACTGGTTGACTACAGGATCAGCTTCTGAGCACCGGCTGTAGTAAACATTTACTCATATTGCCGATGTCGTCTGTTGAAATCAATACATTGCGAGACATTTATTGAGCCGACTGGTTTTTCATAAAAATTTCACAGTAACGCTTTCGACAAACGACTTCGGCAATAGGGATAGTTGTAACATAATAGTTAACAATGGCCGACGATTGAACAACAAACTTTGTTTTACCAATATGTACATATGCAATAGTGATTTAAATTTGATTCAAAAGAGCTGACCACAAGTCCGGAGAGCAAAACCTATGTTCGGAATGCTGTCAAAACTCAGGAAAACCAATCACAAATTCTAAGTTAAGAACGTAGCACCTTAATGTAGAATCAGTAGTTATATATTGTAACATAATGTAGCATAATAACTATGCCCTCGAACAGGCAACAAATTCCGAAGTGTCTTTTCATTTGAGGTTCGTGTCTGAAATTAGTCACCACAGCTCGGATAATATCACGGATAAAAGAGAACAAGAGAGAATTATAACTGCACGAAATGATTGTCATCTTGGAATTATTACATCAGAATTTTTCTTGTTCCAGTGGTCGAAGAACTTGCTAGAAGTTTCTGGCTATCAGAAACTTCTGCTATATAAGGACAGATGGCGATCAAAAAGGCGCAGTAGTTTCTAAACTGTGGCGAAGAGATTAGAAAAAGTGATAATGGGCGAAGTTGTAATTTTGTGATAAATTGAAAGTTGGGATTTAACAAGAAGTAATTAGTTTGGATTTGTGAATTAAGTAATTGAAAGGAGATAAAGTGATTTGAGAGGAAAGAGACATTGTAAGAAAAGAATTGCGAAGAATAGCATAGTGTGAACCTGATTTGTTCTAAAGACTAGAAAATAAAGAAATAAATTTCACAGAATATCGTTTTATCTACTCGAGCCGTAGCTCGCATACTACAATATGAATTTAATGTTGGAAATAGCATTTACACACTTAAATATAACTCAGTGAAAACTAACTCAGTTACGTATATCAACTTTGAATTTGCATTGAATTTATCATAGAAACATGTTTTTTCATTTAGAAAAAATATTGTCGTTGAGAAAAGTGACTAAGTATAGTTTATGGAAAACAGTCAAGGAGCCGAGGCCTGAGGTTTTGTTGGTGATAATGCGGCTAATGCTGACGCAGAGTGGTGAAAGGGCAACGATCAGGCAAAGGTGATCATCGGTCTGCCGGTAGAAGATGGACATCTAATTTACACCAAGCGGCCGGGCTCAGCAAGAAATGCATGGTTGGCCTTAAGAGATTATCATGAAAAGGGCTCATTAAGCAATAAGGTACACTTGATGCTAAGGATTTTCAGTTTGAAATTTGACGAAAGTAGCGATCTCTAATCTCACATTAATAAAATGGCTAAGTTGTTTGAGAAGCGAAGACACATAGGTGAGTCGCGTTGGAGCGTTGCTTATCGGTTTGCCAAGAGTTTACGATACATTAATCACCGTACTCGAGACGCGTCCGGGAGGCGATTTGACATTAAGTCTGGTACAATCCAGGCTGTTGTTAGAGTATAATCGTCGGAATGAGTAGACGCGGGTAGCAAAGTGTCCGACAATAAAGAAACGATCTAATTTTGTATGCAAACGTAAAGGCTCCCATAGAGCAAACAAAGCTAATAACAACGCGGGATTAATATTTATGGTTGCAGGAAATCAAGACGGTTGATTGTCGATTTTAAAGTCGCGTATCATATTTCTAGTGACAAATGTTTATTCATAGAACACGACACCAATCAGCGTGGAAAGATCAGTTTCTTAACGGGAAGATTGACGTCAGCAAAATGTGTACCGTTTTGTATTTTCCGGATATTGGAGGAAACTGTCAATCGTGATCCATATAGACTTTACAGTTGATTTTAACAGAAATTTGTGTGAAATCAAATATGGGCATAAGCAAACCGCAGTAGCAGAGATTCCCATCACTACAACCTTCAAACATTTAAAGCCAATGTATTTGAAGGGCCTTATTGAGGGTGTTGATTACCATTTCCAAAGCATTCAACAACTAAAACATATGCTCCACTTGATCTGGTACATACACCAAGCGGCAATCGATACATGGAAACATTTAGCTAAAAGAGTATATGGAAATGGTGAAAACTAAGTTTCAAATAAAGCCAAAGGTGATTAGATCGGATGGAGGAGGAAAGAGTGAGGGCATACAAATTCAGAACATGGCATACACCTGAGCAAAACGGAATTGCAGAACAAAAGGATCGGACAATAATAGAAGTGGCTCGGTGCATGTTGCTATGATATATGCGGATCTGCAGTAAATGTTGGTTTCAAATGTTTTGTTCATGTCCCAGCCGAAAAGAGACAAAAATTAGATAAAATGCGGTGCAGGTGACTTTTGTTGGATATGATGAGAAATCGAAAGCACATCGCTGCTGCGATCCATCATCGAAGCGATTCGTAGTCAATCCAGAAGTTTGATGTTGATTCGAGATAAAACTAATCCGGAATGAGGCAATGAAAAAATATCTCTCAGAACTATCTGCTGATAAGAGGACTGGATATTCCCTTTTGAAAACTACAAAATATCTTAAGCGACCAACAAATCATATTCCACCAATTAGATACGATAACGGGCAATGGGCTAAAAGCAACGATGAAAAAGCAGCTGTTTTTGCGGACTATCTAGCGAATACCTTTAAGCCTAATGATTCTGTCTTTGATGAGTTTCTAAATCTCAATGAAAATTACAGTTCATGATTCCTCGGCGTTTAAAAGACAAAAAAGCTCCAGGGTTTGACTTTATCACTGCTACTGTTGTTGAATAAAACAATTAGCCTTGAGTATGTACCAAGCGTTTGGAAAGTAGCTGATGTGATTATGGTCCCTGAACCAGGTAAAGACCCTCACGAGGTATTCTCATATAGGCCAATGTCACTTCATATCAATTTTAACCAATCGTCTCAAACCAATCGTAGAATCAAGAAACCTAATCCCAAGCCACCCGTTTGGATTTCGAAGCAAGAACTCCACAGTAGAACAAGTACACAGAATAACGACTGAAATCGAAAGAGCATTAGAAAAAAAAGTGTGTTCTGCAATCGTTTTAGACGTAGCACAGGCTTTCTTCAGAGTATGGCATGAGGTTCTACTTAATAAATTAGAAGTGCATTTGCCTGAACAGTACTTTCACATAATGGAGTCTTATCTAGCATCGCTTTTCTTTCATATAAACAAGAAAACTATTACTCTAAGCTAGTGTAGATCAAAGCCGGAGTTCCCCAAGGAAGTATCCTCGGGTCTCTGTTATACCTCCTCTATACTACAGATTCACCAACAACACCCTACACCAAACCTGTAACCTTTGCCGACGACACTCGCAAAAACTGCAAGCTACTACAGATCAAATAGTCAGGTGGACTCAAAGATGGCGAATAAAACTTAAAAGACTCCAGGAGCATGTTAATAAAGAAGCAACAAGTCTTCTAAGTGTACAAATATGGCGTGAGACGACTGCAACGCACAAGACCGTCAGACCTTGCCAGGCAACCGAAAATTGCAGGACTAACTACATAATCGAGACAGTAACAGAGCCGCAACAACGGGCGAAAAAGGCGTTCGGTGTGAACTTAACCTCCAACGCTTTGGATGGATTAAATCCCATCCATGCTACTGTTACTGCCATAAAATTATACAATGAAAAATAGTAAACTGTTAGTCATTTATTTGACTCCCCTTTACTAATCTTGAAAATCAAACTGCTCGTTAGTTATATGTATAACTAGTCGCAGTGTTAACAAACATTTGGAATAATTGTTATTATTGTTTGAAATATAAAAAAAAAATTCAGATGTTCTGTTTGCGGACTGCAATATAATGAAGTCGAAATCAACAACTATTGAAACTGAACAGCAAGTTAGGTGTCTGCAGTCAGTGGAGATTGAAATGTACTTTGGATTGAATCCAAACACTGTTTGCAATGATGGAACTACGCAACAAGATGTAGAAAAATGGTTGGATGCGTCTGATCAACAGGTAGAAAATCAAGAGATAGGTCATGCGGAAGCAAATCCACAAATTGTAGAGCTGAGGCGATCCGAAAAATCAAATACAGGAATTTCTCAGAGCAGATAAATCGACGTTTTGCAGGACACAAAAGTCGAGCCGAAAAATTTAAAAGATGTTATGTTAATAAACATAAGGAGAAATGACTCGCTGCGATGAGGGATGATGGATTCGTTAACGAAAAATGCCACTTGGGAGTTGTGTGAGTTGCCGAAAGACAGGTTGGCAGTAAATGGGTATTCAAGGCAAAGAATTCTACGGTGACACGATTTAAGGCACGTTTAGTTCCGCAAAGGTTCTCGCAAAAATACGAAAACGTTAAGCTAGTTTTAAGTGAAAAGGAAAATTTGCGGATGCAAATTGGGCTAAAAGTCGAAAATCGAACAGTGGCTACTTGTTTAAGGTAAACGGCGGAGTAGTTAGTTGGCCGTGTCGTAAATAAATTTGTGAGGCACTTTCGTCGGCGGAGCTGAGTTTATTGCTTTATTGAATGCATGTCGAAGAAGTATCTTGGATTCGGCGTATATTGATAGATATGGAACAAGTGATCAATGAACCCACGGTGATATATAAAGGCAATCAAAGCATTGTTCTGTTTCAATCACACTTATGTAAATATAACTCAGTGCCGCTATATAACTTAGTTATATTAACTTTGAATTTACATTGAATTTATCATACAAATATTTTACGTTTTTTTTATTCAGAAAAATAGCTATTCTCGTTGAGAAAAGTTTGTTTTCTAAATAAAATAGTTCTCTACTTGTCGGTACTCGTAAGCTGCAGTCCTTCATAAATAAATGTCTTCTTATCATCAATTGAATTTTCTGACCAAATCGTTTATTGAATGGACAACATTACGCGAGAATGTGCCGGAAACCTATAGACACCGCAATTCGACGAAGGAAGTTGCAATGTTACATCTCCCGGTGCGAAGGAAACTGCGTTGCAATATGTTATGAGGTAAAATCCACTTAATCAATCTTGCAGAAAAGTGTGTTGCAGAAGGCAGTCGAGGAAAAAAAAAAGGTTGCATCAAGACTTAGAGAATACCTTATGATGTTTATAGCACAGCTCTGTTAAATAAAAAGTAAATAAATATTTTGACCCTAACAGCCCATACAGGTGCGTGCTGTGCGTCACACGAATGAGAGAGACCTACAGTTTTGTGTCATTTTTTTTTAATGACAATTTTACTCGGATATTTGTCCGACGTTCCCGAGAGTTAGGGGAGTTTTTGGTATTTTACGGAACTTGAATCTAACCACTGAACCGAGGCACTCACTTTATTATATGGGAGTAGGAAATACAAACAATACCAGGAAGTAATAGTTAAGTATCTTTAGCATCCGTCGATATTCTGTTTGTGCAAATAAATCTGAAAATCCACGAGCTGTGGGCGACAGCCAGTCGTTAGCAGTTAGAAGTCATTGCAATTGTTCCTAGTGTTGCCAAGTTAAATAGAAATATATAATACATTCTTGACAGTAACAAAGAATAACCATGCTAAATTTCCACCAATAAAAAAAAAAAAATTAAATTCAGGATTTGACATGCCCTTAAAATGTTTAACAACACTGACGCATCGACTAAAAGCATTACTAATCTTAAAGCATCTGCTTGTGTTAACTTACGCTTTCTTTATCCTTGGCGCTGTCGCGCTATTATAATGACCTCCACCACCATTACTTGTCGGCGCCTGTATTCGCTGCATCCCCGGTGATCCTTGATACTGTTGCTGCTGGTTCTGCTGTTGTTGTTGTTGCTGCTGCTGCTGGTGCTGGTGTTGCTGTTGGTGATGTGAATGTAAAATACTCGTCGCTGTTGATACATTCGTAATATTCTTCTGGCGAATATTCACCTCTTGTACACATTCGACTGGGAAAAATCCAGATGCATTAGTGCCGCGCACATAACCCTCCAACAAGCCACAGTCTGTCGAGCCGACAACCTCAATCACATCGCCCGGTTGCAGTCGAATATGTCCCACGGAATTGCCAGCATATGGTTCCATACATACTACAGTTGTGCTGGGATGACCAATGGAACATGCGGCACTATCGGAGTTTGTACCCACTCCAGAGGAGTCACTGATTATGTCACTGGTGTCACCGAGACTTTTATCTGTGAAGATATAAGGGAAATGAGAAAGTTTAAAGGATGTGCGGCATATCTTTGTTTTCTTTTTGGAATGCCCTGCCAACATTGCATATTGGCACATCTCCAAGGACATTTTCAGGATTAAATTACATGCAATCTCTGAATAGGGAGGGATAAAAAAATATTGACATAGATGCTATTAAATATATTCAGTTCACAATGCAAAAACATGCATGATGAGGTATGAAAATCGATAGTAAAAGAGTAAATACCTTTATATGAGTGCGGATGGTTGTGAGAGTACTTATGTATCTCAAATCCAGATAAGTAAGAAAACTATTTGGCAACGGTTGCATTGTTAAATTCGAGGGTTTATCGGTTATGAATTGGTGGTATACGTGCAATTTGTTCAGAATGTCTCATGAAGTAACAAAAAATATGCCGACATGTTACAATTTTGTGTATGGAGTAAGGGATACACGGTTATCTTTATCAAATCAAACGATCATCGGACCCAAATAACTAATGCAGCATGTAATTTTCATAGAGCTGAGCTTTTAAATGTTATACAATGCTATATAAAAAAAATTGGTCAAACCCATCTAGAAATGAATAAGGGTATCGATGTTTTAGTGCACTAGGTAGCAAAATATGTCTATAAATAGTTCGAGTTATGTAAGAAAGGTTCGTTTAGCTTGCGATAACTGTCCAATACGGAACAAAGTGCAATTTAAGAGAAAAAAAAATAGTACGAAATGGAAATAGAGCGTGAAAATTTAATTAGCTGTGAATTTGAAAAATAATACAATTTAATTTTGAATAAGCAACAATATTTGTAAAAACGAAAACAATTTCTTCTCTCTCTTGCTTTAATATGGAAAAACCTATCAGAATCTATGAATGGCCAGTGTGCAGCGTTCATAAGAGCAAAAGAAGGCACAACAAAATATTCAAATCATAGACAATGTTTCAGCTAGGCAATTAAAATAAAGTGCACGACTGGGTCACACGTATTTGCACCTATACATATGTTTAATTACAAATCACTTAGACTTAAAATTTAAACAAAATCGTTAAAAGGTTTATAAAAAAATTTTGAAATATCTTCTAAAACTTGGCATGCCATAATCTTGTATATGTCAAATATGATACGAAGATTGATTTCAAACAAAATCGATTGAATCATAGCTGAGAAATAGCCAATTTTCAGAAACCAGTTAAAAAGTAAAGTACCGCTAAACGTATCTTTTTGAAAAACCTGATAGCATATATCCACCATAATTCAAATATTAAATTTGTTCAAAATCGTTTTCGAGAAAATCAATTTTTTTCAAAGTAAGTAAAGTACCTTTAATTTTAGGGTTAGAATGAAAATTCCGATTTCGTCTCGAATTGTGATCCTTTATACCCCAGATATGAAGTTTTAGTGATGTACTCCATAGGTATAAAATTGGCTGCGCTTGCAAACAAGGCAGATAGAGAGCGACCCACACAATGAACGGCTATCAATCACGGTGACGGCTAAAATTTTTTTTTTTTTTAATTTGCGCGCACCAAAAGGAATATGAATACCCTTATACTGTTACAGGGCACGGGCCCACGCCTCGGGTCACTGACGAGATTGATCAAATTGGGAGAACGTAGTAAGTTGCCAGTAGTGTCTTCATAGGTGTTGCTACAGAAGCGGCGATGATGGATTTGGTGGTGAATTATTAATTTATTATTATACATGGTGTCAGAAATGATTTTCAACATCTGTCACATTCTATAAAATAAGAAAACGACACAACGCTGTGATCTTACAAAGGGTTCGTCTTTCTTTAGGAAACAATTTAATAATAAAGATCCTCCGGAAATACAAAAAAAAAGCAACATTTTTACAGCACAAAACCATCAATATACGACAGAACGGGTGACTGTTTCGAGGAAGTACGTCTTACATATTCTTCAAGGAAACTGTATCGAGAAGTGTTCTGTTAGCAAATGAAACTTTTGATTTTATTATTATTTTAATTTACGTGACCTAGATTGAGGACAATTCTCAGCGCTTTTGCGAGTAAATCCGCTTAAGATTTTCATTTATTTTTCTGTTACCCTTACCACCACGTGATGAACCCAGGGTACCTCGTACCTTGTTTGCAGACCGGGTTTAAACCTCCTTTGAAATGTCGAAATTCACCAACTTAAAATGTTATAATATATCTTTTCAGATGAACAAATGTAAAATGTAGAGATGGTATCCTCTAATGGTTTACTTACATCGGTGGCAGCTTGTCATAAGGTGTTAACCAAGCATCTGGCTTCCCAGCTCAAGGTAAATTTATTACCATATAACAAATACTAATTTATAAAAGATACGATCGAATCTTTGTATGCTGTCGAATTCTCTCTTTCGAAGGTTGAAGACTGCAATCTGCTACTGGTTAGTTTAAGTAAGGCAGTAAGCTAACATTTGTTGGATAACGATCGTGCTAGTTTAGTTGGGCATTCGTGTATTTCTTGGTTTAGGCTCTGATCTACTTCACTACTTTATCCAATTGCTTGCCAATTCATCAAATAAATAGCAAAGTTTTATCATCAATAAAGCAGCTAATTCCCATCATGTTATTCAACTTTGGGTTTTGTTACTTAGAGTAAATACTTATATAAGTATGTACACATGTAATTCAATATCGTAAAACTAAGCATTTTTCCGAGAAGAACACTTTTTTTGTTCAATTTAATCTCCGCTGCGCTGTGAAAAACGTTAGTGTAATCGCGATCGTGTATGGTAAATTAGTTAGAAGCAAATGTAGAAATTATTGGAAATGGGGCGGTTTTTTTCTATAAAATTCCGATAAACAGTAAATTTTCTATTTTATACAGAAAAAGTTTATATGAATGAACGGAACTTGAAAAATAAACTTCATGTTTATTCTAAACGCCACTCAATTCTTTCTACATATACATACATATAACACATTTTAAATATCATTCAAGTTAATTTCCGCAAAATACACCATCACCTCAAAAATACCCAACTTTCGAGTTCATCAGAAGAAATAGGTACTTACTCAAAATTAGCAAAAAAATAAATAAACAAAAACCATAACGAAAAGAAAAATTAAACAAAAATATTACAAAAGAATAAGATACCTGTGACAATGCTGATATCATCCTCATGTGATCGATGGCCCGATGATCCTTCGGATAAACTCGAGCTGGCCGAACTGTACGGCATGTGTTCGGACGGGCACGGAGATGGTGGACCACATGAGCTATTTCGTGTCAGTGTACCCATTAGACTACCATTGCCTGTCATCCATCCAACTCCAGAACGGCGTTTCGGATTATAACGCGGCGGACCACGGAAGGGTACTGTGGGGGGGGGGGTTAAGATAGAGTTCGCTATTTCACGTAAAATATATTTCTTTTATCAACTACTTTCGATTTAAACGATTTATTTAAAAGAACATTTATTTTTCTTATTTTATGGGAATTGCTTGTCGTTTTAATTAGCTAATTATTTAAATTAATGAACACAAATCAAAGCTACTTAAAATAAATTAGAGAACTAAAAACAAAAACAAATCAACAACCAACTGGAAGAAAATTAATAGTCACATTTCACACACGATAGGATTGCAAGACTGCGGAAGCTCCGTATTGCAAATTTTGCAATAAACTACATATTTGCTTGCTGCAAGGCATCGAACTGACTTTGTTTATCGATAAATCGGTGCACGGCGTACAGTGCTGGCTATAATTCATCAGATGGGTGTGAGTAGGGGAATAGTTTGGTTCGTAAGTGAAGTCACTCCAAGCAAAAAGTTTAATGATCGCTATTGTAATTGAAGAAGTGATATTTCAACACTAGTAAACGCACATGTTTGTCATTGTTTAGAAAATTATTGAAATAAACTTGCTTCGAAGTCGAGTAAAGTATTTTTTTTTATTTGCCTAATACGAAAACCCAGCCCTTGTCGTTGAGATATTAATTGAGGATTTAAACCGGTGCGTCACGGTAATTACGTAGTGTGGTCCGTGTGTTCTTAACCTCGCATATCAAGACGGAACATTTTCTAAAAGGTTCTATTTGTGAATAAGGGACAAGTCTCAACAAATTATCTTCAGAGTTCAAACTCTTTGCGTTTATAAGTTTACATACAAAGCTCAAGAATAAAGTCATAGTCGAATAAGTTTATTAAAAAATGTCGAAGATTGATTATCGTGACACGATAAAATTTTTAACTAAAGACAAATTAACATCAATGGAGATAAAAGAACGAATGGTTTCTGTTGGGGACTCTTGTTCATCACTTGCAACAATTAAGAACTGGTCCAAGTTGTTTCGCTAAGGACGAGAATCAAGTTCATGGCTATAATTTGTTGGGACTATGAAGAATTCCCTTAGTCAACTCAAAAGAACGAAATTAAGTAATTACGCGGCCTATTATTCGAATGTACTGCGGCAACTAAAACAGAAAATAGTAAAGCTCAGCTGAGGCTTCCGTCTGTTACACGACAATGCCCCAGCTCATACAACCAATTTCTAAGATAATGGGCCATTACGGAAAGTGACCATCCCCGTACTCTCCTGATCTGTCCCAAGCTACCACTTTTTTTTCAAAATTAAAACCAGGCCTCAGAGAAAACAAAAATTTAACACCGAAATTAAGTAATTAATTGACCATTTTATAAAGATTTGAAGTACTTACTGTTTAATAAGTTTTTTTTTTCTTCCAATTTCTTGAATGGTGGACTAAAAGTACATGAGCCTCACTACATAGGTTATCTATCACGGAAAAAAACTATGGTTATAAGAGGATATGTGCCTCGGATGATAAAGTTAAACAGTAACTTGGGGATTTTAATGCCAACATTGGTAAGAAAAGGCATTTCTAGGAAAACATAGCCTACAAAACACCCATTATCTAAGTCCATCCAACTCATCTCCGAGTTTTATTTTTTGTAAATTTATGCTAATTTTCAACATTTGAGTAACTTGAATAATGACGAACATTTTACGAACTTGTCTCCAGGTTTTTGAACCACTGCTAGCTTTTAAAACATCCGAAAAAACAAAGTTTCATCAATTTTTACCATCACAAAGGATGATTTCTTGAATTATTTGATAATAGTCCATTCAAAACCAACAATAATTATTTTGTGTGTAAGCATGATTGAAAATCGACAAAGCAAAACAATTGAATTGAAAATATGAAAAATTGGCATATTAAAAGAAAAAAGTTATGTGAACCGCATTACAGCCAAACAAATTGGAAGCAGAAAGACGATGGTAATAATTATTTAAAGCACGTTAAATGCTTATGGAATAGAGAATTCGCAGGTAGTGCTGCGTGGTATTATTTTAAGTGTGTATTTTTCCACACACGGCTCGCTCGAGAACCAGTCAAGACATTTTGATGAAATTTAGTGTGTATATATATCCTGATACTTAGGCCATTTCGGGGGTGGGGTTTCGAAAATCTTTAAATCAACCGTTAGCCGTCTAACTCAAGAACTCCCGAACGGATTTCGATCAAATATGGCTTTAGTAGGGTTTTAGTAGGGCAGGTAGCTTTAATAGGGCATGTAAACTTGATACCGTAGCAGTTTCACTTGAAATTGATCGTTTTGATTGGCCTAAGTTTTTTGGAGTTTTTTTTTTTGTTTTAGGCTATATCCATATTTATTTATATTTTTGGAGTCCTTGGAAGTTCGGCTTTAATTTGATGTCTCATGATGGGGTGTATTTTTTTTGCTTGGGGTAAATTATGTCCCCAAAAGCCTCCGACAAAAATATTTTTTATAATCTTATTTCCTGATTTGGTCCTCAACGAACTACTTTTTCTCAGCTCTCTAGGCCAAATGGTTCAAAAGTTTTAAGCGAGTGACAAACATCGACCTACGGACAGGCAGACATCGTGTTGAATTTATTAATGTTCTGTTTTTACCATTCTGATACGGAACACTAAAAACATGAAAGTTCATATCAGCGACATAACATTAGGACATAATAAGCTGTTAACTTTTCGTATATATAGGTAAGTAAGTGTGCTATTGCTATTTGGATACAGAAACAAACTTCTTAATGAAAAAATAAATTATAAAATACATTTTATAGTATCAAACAAAAGATGAGGACTTAAGGAATTCCCGTAAAAAATATTTTTTTTATATATACATATGTACATATATATTTTTACATATACCCCATAGGGTACCTACATAAATCCATGAACTTTAGTTGTTAGAAATGGTGACAGCCACTTCCATTTTCTTCTAATAAAAAGTAGTAACCACAGTTTTTCTGATAACATCTCTTAAAGATATCCTCTAAAGTCCAACACACTAGTCATGATCATCTTTACATATTTCATTTGTTCTGGTAGTTCTTTCTTTTTCTAAAATGCCTTCCTAACTTTCAAATGCTTACTGAATTTATCCAATCAAAAATGATAACAGTTTGTCAAGTTACTTTCAGGTTTGGACTCCAAAAGCAGTACTTAGAAAATTGTTGAGAATAAAATAATGTGAAATTTACATTACTGATTGACTGTAAGTACCAATAAATATTACTGAAACTTCCAAATGCAATTTCCCACAGCACTAAACTTCTTCAGCTTATCGTATAGCTTGAATAAATCATAATACTGAAATAAAGAAAGCAAAAAAAAAAAAATAAAACAAAAAATAAATAACAAGATTTCAGACAATTTTTCATCTTTCAACTGTGTGTGCTACAACAATTGGTTTAAGCTTCGATTATGTTATTTCGAAAACAATAAACAAACACATACAGTCGTATTCATTAGATTTTTCGTTATTTAAAGTTTAATTAATAATTAACTGATCTGCTTATTTCTTTCGACCTTAATTGCCGATCTTCATCAATTAAACTTTGATTATCTCAAAAAAAAATTGAATAAATACTGAATTGTTGATTATATTTATGAATAAATCAGATAGTCTGTTGATAAAGGCCAAGCCTTTACCACTAAAGTTCTGTAATATCCAACTGGATGCACATGATATCATGGTGTACATTCTAGCGATTACTTATTTCAGAATTTGGGACCATTTGAGCTGATACTCATAAATAAACTATGATCCATAAAAATGTTTTGCTTACATCTTACTTAAAGCTAATTCCCTATAAGCTTTCTAGATTGAAAAACATCTATTTGTTTTTAAAAAAATTCAACATTTATTTACTTACGTTTGAAAACATTGTAATCTGCTAGATTCTTTTTTATGTAAAAGTGACTATAAAAACTAATTTCTAGAAACTTTAACATACACTACAAAATGAAGAGCATAAACAACAATGAACATTTAACGAACATCTAACATTTATGCATAAAAATGTAACACATTTTTTTTTAATTTTAATTAGAAATTCCGATCGCAAGCAATCTATAGATACGAATATCTTGAAAAGTGCAAATATGAAATTAAATTATGCTATGACGTAAATCCAACTAAAAAATTTCGGGGCATTCAATTAATATTTGATGATAGGGAACTACGAGCAAATACGATCAAAAATGATGAAGAAGAAGAAGGGATGAACATTTATGATTAAATGAAACAAAATTCAAATTTATAACTAAAATAAATAAATTTATGAATGGTAGTGGGGTTTGATTTAAAGGTAGTCTAGATAATAACTAAAAACAACTTATCTAAAGTTATAAATATATATAATATGATCCTAATTGTTGCAGAAAATGCAAATGAATGAGGCAAACCAGCCAGGCGGACCAGACGAGCGGGAAATATTTTTGCTAGAATTTTGTTTTTTCAGCATATTTTAAGTTCTGCTAATCCCAGGTGACTGCAACAAACGAATTGTTGTAGACAAATCTTCTGCAAACCATCCAGGTAGCGTGATCTTCTTGTAAAAAGTGGCCGATCTATACACTTACTGGAACTCTAAAGATCTTAAATATTGGCTTCTTCTTATTTTGAAAATAAAAAGTTACAATCCACCTGAAATGGATCGTGTGATGCCCTATCCTGCATACTCTAACCCACCCCTAATAATGTGAGCGTGGGCTTGTTAAATTTTTAAATCAAATTCAATAATATTTTTCTACTCTGAGGAGATTTCCGCAATTTTTGAGATTTAACAAAAAAAAAATTTCTTTACAACATTCTCTTAGATTAAATTGAGTTGTGGCTTTCACCATTTGTAACCGAAGTTCACGGATTCTGAATATTCGCATAAGATTTGAAAAATCAAAATATGCTTTTTTGAAGAAAATGCAGCAAAATGGGGGCGTGACCAAGTACAATATATGGACGCCATGTAGATAAAGTCAATGCTTACATATTTTATAAAGACAATATTTTTCAGTTTCTAGAAAAATATTAAAAAAAAAAAACAATTTGTTTTTGGAAAAAAAAGTAGGAGTGTATGTGGGTGGATTTCAAAATTGTCTACACTAGTAGTGGTTCGGATTGCACAAACCTTATATATGAAGTTTCACATTCATACCTGAAAATCTATAACCCAAAAATTGGTAACATACAGACAGACGAACAAACAAACAGACGGGCAGAATACGGGCTATACCGACATAACTTTCGATGCTAATCACAAATATACGAGTATATCCTTATAGGGGTTCTATGTTATTATTCCTGATGTTACCAATTATGACTCAAAATTAATGCATACATACATATGTAAACCAGAATTATTTGAGATTATATTAGGTACGCAATTAAGTTCTCAAATAATAAGTTGTCAATAGATGGCTCCAGCAGTAAGTGCTGGTCGATTTTGACATATCCAAAACGTGATGAACCGAGCTTAGACATATGGTAAACAAACTGTTTTGACACATTAGTGATTTTGTTTTGGCGTCATATACTTTCGGTTGTGTGAAAATGTCTGATTTTGTGCCAAATAATCGTCATTTACGGGAAGTGTTGATTTTCTTCATACATAAAATATTACCATGGATTAGGGGTGATACGTTTCACATCATAACTTTCAAATGTGAAGTTTAAGCATACATACTCGTACATACCATCATATTTGTAATCAGCGTATCAATCCCTTTGAGACTAGCAGGTAGTTTTTTTAGGATTTTGCATAAAAAGGCTTTGATGACGTGATTCTAGTTCACTTTGTTAGTTCATTGAAAATAGAAGTAGTTTGAGTGAAAGTGGAACTAATTTTATTAATATGGAAAATAAAAAGAAAATGAGTGAAAAAACAAGTCGAAATAATGACTTTAAAAAATGAAAAATTAAGTGTTCCTGATATAGCGCGAAAAGTGGGATTCAGCAAGTCGTCAGTGGCTGAATTCAACGAAAAAATTGCAACGAAAAAAGGGAACGATTCAAAACTGCTGAAGATTTAAGGACAGATTATGCAGAGGCTAGATGATCAGAGATAAGCTCACGGACTGTAAGACGAAGGCTTCAAGAAGCTGGCTTGAACGAACTGCCAAAAAATCATTTCCAAATAAACAAATGGATTGGAAAAATATGATCTTCTCAGATGAGTGCAAGTTCAGCATATTCGGCTCTGAAGGAATATAGTATGTGAGGCGAATAACTGGAGAAAGATTCAAAGATGAGTGCGTGACAACAAACGTGAAACAAGGAGGCTCAATGATGATTTGGGGATGCTTTTCCTATCACGGTAAACGCAGAAAAATATAAAAAAAAATATTGGCAGACAATCTGCTACCATCTTTAGAAGAACACTTATCATACTGAGATAAGCTGATTTTCCAAGATGATTCTGCGCCTTGTCACCTCGCGAAATTGGTAAGTGACATTTTTTTGCCTTTCCCAAAATATTAGCAAAACGTTCGTAAAGTTTTATTATTGTAAATGCATTTTTTCATTCCAGGTCAAAAATTTTCTAACCGAGAATAGTATTGCAACATTGGAGTGGAATGGAAACAGCCCTGACCTGAATCCGATTAAGAACCTTTGGTCCATAATTAAGGCTCAGGTAGCGAAGAAGAAGCCACGGACAATAACCGAGTTGGACAAATTCATTGAAAAAGACCACTGGATATTTTACACAGCCCGATTGCATCAATGCCCGACCGGATAAAAACCATAATAAAAAAAAGAGGGACTACAAAGTATTAACATCTTCAGTTCTCGGAAGTTTGAGAAGCCTGTTTTCTGTAATAAAAATCATAAACTCAAATAGCAATAAAAACTATCATTATGCTTACACATTTACTCGCTTGTTTTTTTCAATGAAACTTAAACAATTTGAAAATGCTTGTATTAAAGCCCTTTTTTCGGAAATTGCTTCTCTAAAATTATTCTATGTCCGTCATTGTACAATAGGATCAAATAGGATCTCTGTCGTTTGACCCAAACTTTGAGCTAAAGAAATAGAAAAAAAGACAGATCTGGTGAACATGGTTGGTCTGTCAATGCGAACAGCAATTCGCGAACTTTGGCCATGTTCAGCCAGGTTCAGTCGAATGCGTTATTGGTTCAAAGTGAGCGTTTGCTCATTCAACGAATAGACAGATTTGTATGCTCAATTTTTCATACAAAATACGATTAATACATTCCTTCAATATACCCACAGCCTCTGTCATCACTCTAACCTTGATTCGACGGTCATTTCATTCGATTAACGTTATCGGTGCTGATCACAGTTGTTGAGCGTCCCGAATGATCATCATCGATCAAGCTGGTATGACCACGTTTTAATTCAGCTGCCCATCTCACGGTGGCAAATTCTTTAGCAGAGTCAGTGTAAACAAAGTCTAACTCGGCTTTAATTTGCGATTGTCAAACAATAATTGAGCGTCCAAAATATATGAAATTTCCACAATTGTCTTTCAAAGTATGTATAATTGCAGTACTAGAATAGTTTTGACAAAAATCGCCACCTTCAGGTTGAGGCTCAAAACTTTCCAACGACCCTCGTAGAGCAGCAGATTAAAATGATATTTTATCTAATCCAATTAAGAACATCATATTAGGCTAGGCTTCCAAGGGATTTGGCTCCGTTTTATGAAGAAAATAAACGGACACACACGAATTTGTAAAACTAGAAAATCCCGTCTAGTGTTTCCATAAACTACATATGATAATGGTTAACCTTTAATCGCTCCTTTACGAGGGTGGGTCAATAAGTCCCTGAAAATTAGCACAAATTGTGTCGTCACCTTAAACTTAATTTTTTTTTTTGCAAAAATCATCTTTCAAAAGAACGCACCCAAATTTTCAGACAGATCTGTCAATAGTTTTGTTGTGGCAGTCATTTTATATAGACGCCTGCTAGCATTTTCGTTAAAATGGAAAAAAGTGATTTTTTGCGAGAAAAAACTATCACGCAAACCAAACAAAAGCTTGACAAATATTATGGGGACTCTTCACCATCGATTGGAACCATTCACCACTGGTTTACTCAATTTCGGTGCGGTCGTTCAAGCACAAGTGACGCCGAACGTTCAGGTCACCACACCAGAAATTGTCGACAAAATCCATGGTTTGATAATGGACGATCGGCGAGTGAAAGTGTGCGAGCTTGAAGAGGCCACAGGCTTATCACATGGCTCAGTGATTTCGATTTTACATAAATATTTGGACATGAAAAAGCTTTCCGCAAGATGGGTACCGCGTTTGCTCACAATCGACAACAAATGCATTCGTTTGACAACTTCAAAGGTGTGTTTGGCGATGTTCCAGAAAAATTCGGCTGAGCTTTTGCGCCGGTTCGTAACCGTGGATGAAACCTGGATTCACCACAATACACTAGAAACCAAGGAACAGTCAAAACAATGGACTTCTCCTGGTGAATCGAAGCCGAAGAAGGCCAAGGCGGGTTTGTCAGCAAACAAGGTCATGGCGACAGTTTTTTGGGATGCACGAGGTGTTATTCACATCGATTACCTTGAAAAGGGTAAAACGTTCACCGGCGCATATTACGCAGAGCTGCTGGATCGATTCCAGGCCGATTTGAAGCAAAAACGGCCGCATTTGGCGAAGAAAAAAGTTATTTTTCACCAGGACAACGCACCGGCGCACAAGTCCGCAGTCGCAATGACAAAATTGCATGAGTTAGGCTACGAACTCCTCCCTCATCCAGCATATTCCCCAGATTTAGCCCCCTTGCGACTATTTCTTGTTTCCAAACATGAAAAAATGGCTCGGAGGTAAGAGATTTGGGTCGAATGAAGAGGACATCGCTGAAATAAACGCTTATTTTGAGGGGCTCGAGAAATCGTATTATTTGAAGGGCGTCAACAAATTGGAGAAACGTTGGATGAAGTGTATAGAGCTAAAAGAAGACTATGTTGAAAAATAAAATGTTTTTATACCGAAAAGAGTGTTCCTTATTTCATTTTTCAGGGACTTATTGACCCACCCTCGTATGTAAATGTCTAAAATTGACAAGATTTTCGGTTGAAAGAAGAAATACGTTTCGAAGTATCCCTCTCTCCGGCCTCACCATCGGCTGCCTTGTCGTGTCGAGTCAAAAATCCTAAAACTCTTCAAAGATCCACACCCTATTCCTCGCCTCTTTAGGCGATGACATAGAATTTGCAGCGATGTTTGCTTCAGAAGATTCCTGCGGCTGGAGATAACGCTCGGCAGATTGGGCTGGACTGATGGATAAAGTAGCGGAAAGGTTTTTCTCGGTACGTCTAATATCCCTCATGATGGACTGGCAACAGATCGAAGGACTACTGGAGAAGGATTGATTCGGGAAGCCAACAAGGCTGAACGAGCTCCTGAAACGTCGAATTCCGATTCTGTTAACTCAGCTGAATGCGCAAACTAAAAGCAGGTCTCCTTTGGCGGCGACGGGGAAAAGAAATATGTCGGTAGAAGGTGCATCAACTGGAACCCATCAGTCCCCTGAACTCAACGCTGCACTAAACATCTCAGTGTGGTAGGCTTAAGTGATACAACATGCTTTTGCTAAACATCTCAGTGTGGTAGGCTTAAGTGATACAACAGTTTGCGACGCCTGCGGAGAGAGCGATAACACTGAGGAACACTTCCCTCTCTCAACAACAGAACTTCCTAACAACCTTAGAATTCGTTCTTTGAAAAGGGGAACAGATTTTCAGATTTTGATGATGTTTTTTGAACCTAAATTTACAGTTTGCTGGGAAAGTGTGATTCCATAAACTACACATGATAATGGTCAATCTTCAATTGCTTTTGTAAATGCCTAGAATAGACAATATCATCGGTTGAAAGAAATAGCATACGAGTGACGGTACAAATATATTTTGTTTAGTAATTATGAATTAAAATGGTTTAATGAAAAAATTATTATAGAACTTAGAAAAATAACCGATTATGTGAAACAATTTAAAATTAACATTTGAATCTCAAGTTAAGATTAAAAAAAAGTTAAGAGAAAATATATTAATCAATGAGTTAGAAATAAAGATGTAGAAACTTATTATCTAACAAAACGACAAACAATCCAAAAAGTTATGAAAAATAGAACAAAAAAAAAAAAATATTTAATTCGTATTTTCATTTAACAAAAATGCAAATATAAAACTATTGTAACAATCAACACTTTACTTTAAAATGCATATAATAATAAATTAATAAAAGGTTGAACTTTTTTTTTAAAATAAATATATAACAAAATCGAAAGAAGTATTAAAAGTAAATAATATATTATTACTTACCAATATCATCAGTTTTGTAATTTTGTATAACTTCAGCTAGCTCTAGATTACCAGCAATAACTGCAACCTATTCAGAGAGATAGAATTCATTACAAATGCGAGAATGTTGTTCAAGGGTAATATTATACAATTAATCAAAACAAAATTATATATATACCTTTGTACACGTAAAAAACATTTTCTAAGAAAATTACAAAATTACAGTATGCATATATGTAAATAAATTGCACGGCCGGGTCGCACGTACTTGCACCTATATATGTATATGTTGGTTAATTATAAATCACTCAGATTTAAAATTTAAACAAAATTGTTAATTTTTATTTTTTTTTTTCATTTTTAAATTCCAAAACTTGGTATGTCATAATCTTGTACATGTCAAATATGGTTTAACTATTGATTTCGAACAAAATCGATTGAATCATAGCCGAGAATTAGCCAATTTTCAGAAACTGCTTAATAAGCAAAGTACCGGTAAATGTATTGTATTTCGTAAAAAACCATAACTCAAATATCAAATTTGATCAAAATCGTAAGAGCCGTTTTCGTGAAAATCGATTTTATTTCTAAAATCGGCCATTAGTTAATTTTGGGGTTAGAAAGAAAATTCTGATTTCGAATCGAACTGTGACCCTACTGATCCTAGATATGCAGTTTGAAGAAAATTCGTCCAGACGTTTAGGTTGCAATTATTCGTACAGACAGACAGAATTTAGAGACCCACGCTTCTCTATTGTAGTAATGTGAAGTTTGATCAAAATATCGACATCGAACATTTTCAGGAAACCAATACTTGTCCTTATAGGTGCAAGTAAAAAAAAACATGTAAATCACAAATACTTCTAACTCAATTAACCAAAATTTATATTTAATTTCCAAAATATTGTACTTTTTTTAAATACAGAAATTTTGAAATCCTGGAGCACTCAAACTCGATTTTCGGTCCATTGTACTACCAGACAGAACTCGTTTTTGGTGTAATGGTTGGAGAAACATGAATTTTTCATTTTCTCTTACATGCTCGGGTGACTGTGGTTGCTGTTCTCCGTCCGGGCTCGAACCTGCACAGTTCAGGTCACAGGAGAATACACAACCCACTACATCGTGGCCACAACTATTGAAAACCAAAGATGTCAAATAAAGGTATCGGAAGGATATATTACTCTAACGTATTACCCGATGACTTTTTTGAAAATATCCTTCGCGGACATAACTTGCAGACCTCTTTCGAAGAAATTAACACATTCCGAACACATCTCTTGAAGACATCACCCGAGACAAAAAATTTGTCTCAAAAAATAGAATGCATCATATGCACATAACTCTTATCATTCTACGAAAAATACTCAACCAAGAGGTTAAAGAAATAAGTGCTCAGGAAAGGTTGTGAAGTTGCCAGTTTTCAATAAGTGTTAGGTAGGTTGGTTCGGGTGGCTGTCTTCACTAAAGGTCCATTCTTATACCAAAGGATTTTACTCACAAAGCCATTTGGAGCTTTTAATGAAGTTCTGGTTTCTGATGCCTATATCTAGGATGAAGGTTCCCGAACAGGATTGCTTCCTTTGCCCAGGGTCTTCAAAATGCCCTACCATTTTTGATATCCTTTCATATAATATACCAATAAATTAACCCCTTATATAAAATATATTTTTTAAACATTTAAACGATAAAAACAAAATAATATTTACAAACTTTCAATACCCTTAATAAGATACGAGTACATTGAATAACAAAAAAAACCAACAGCATTACCCAAAAAGTATACAAAAGAAAATCAAGCCACTTTTACACAAAACCAACAAAAAACTACATAATAAAATTATAAGAAGTAATATTACAAGAAAACTAGAGAACAAGTGTAATTTCGTCATTTTAATATTTAATAGATAGAAATAAATACCTGATAGGGAGTTTGATTTGCATAATTAAGGGCCTCACGTTGGGCGCCCCGAAAAAGAAGCATTCTAGCGCAAGCCTCTTGGTTGTTAACAGCGCATACATGCAATGGTGTATTACCGGAAGCGTTACGGCCATCCATGTCCGCACCATAAAACAATAAATGTTCCAAATGGTGGACTAGACCATGTCGGCATGCCTAATATTATAATTATATAGAAATTATTTTAAGAAAATTAAAGGGAAAAATTTTGTTTTTATAGTTGCTTTTATTAATTTTTTTTTTCAAGGAAATTGTATAGGAATAAAAATAGTTGAAGTTATAGTGGAAAGTTTGTTTATTGGAAGAGCCAAATATTTTTAAAGTACCGCCAAATACGAGAAAACTACATTTAAATTTAAGCTAAATACTCCGTCACCATACTTATTATACAAAAAAAAGAATCTATTATACAAACAAAAATATTGCTTTTTGAATTTTATTTAATGTTAATTATTGAATTATTAAACAAATGAATATGTAATTCACTAAGAAGAACTTCTGAATTATTCTGATTAAAAAAAAAGTGCGAGTTGTATCTAGTGTTATTTGAAAGGGTTAGGTCAAAACACACACTTTTTGTTCCATGTTTGTTCTCACACATCTTGCTCAGGAACTACTGAACACACAAAAAAACAAAAGCCGCACCCGAGTAAAATAGGAAATTGACCTGCTCTGCTTCCATTTTTGTAAAGGGGAAAATCCTTTCAACCTAGGTTTTTTAATCGTTTTTTGACTGTGAAGTGAAAAGTGCACAATGATCAGGAGGCAATTAATTCTCGTCGATTAGGAATCAATGAGTCGACCATAAGAAGATTTTTAAAAATATATCAAAAAAGTTGTATTTTAGAGCGAAAAAGTGGAAGCGGTCGTAAAAGAGCACTACTTTAAGGACAACTTTAAGGTACTCATATCGGTTCGTCACTGCACCACAAGCGGAATAGACACCTCTGTGACAATAGTTCAAAGACGGCTTAACGAAGCAGGTTTGTTTGCCTACCGGACGGCAACAAAAAAAAAAAAAAAAAACTTCTTACTTCTAGAATAAAAAAAAAAGTCTTCTATGATAGAATGGGTACATAAAAGACAGAATTGGACCCGAAATGACTGGCAAAATGTTATATTCCCAGATGAGTTTGAGCCTATAATTTGAATTCAGAAAGTTCGACGTCGAAACCCGGAAGTTGAAGGAAGAAAAGGTCCAAAGGTTTGGGGAATCATAACGGCCGGTGGAGTTGGCACTCTTTTGATAGTGAATGAATCCATAAATGCTGACGAATACAAAGAGGGCATACATAATGGAAGTGAGCCAGTATTACAGGAGTATTGTGTTTCAGGAGGATTCCGCACCTTGCCATCTTGCTAAGGCCATAAGCAAACGATTAAATTTACACTGTTATTTTGATAATTCTGCAATTGATTTTATTATTTTTCTATGTTGAAAGTTACAAAAAAGAATTAGGTATAAATTCACTGCATTGACCCAGAAACAGTCCGGACATGAATTACCCATCGAATGGATGTAAACTAAGGAACAAAAAGCCAAGAAATTTCCTGGAATTAAGTCACAGTTAAGCCACATCTAAAAAATTTGGTATGAAAAAATAGGCACTTGCTACATCACCAGTCTTTACCATTCCATGACAAAAAGGGTTGAACCTCTTACAAAAGTCAAAGGCGGCCACCCATCGAATGGATGTAAACTAAGGAACAAAAAGCCAAGAAATTTCCTGGAATTAAGTCACAGTTAAGCCACATCTAAAAAATTTGGTATGAAAAAATAGGCACCTGCTACATCACCAGTCTTTACCATTCCATGACAAAAAGGGTTGAACCTCTTACAAAAGTCAAAGGCGGCCACACATCATATTAAAAAGCGATTTTTTTGTATTTATTTACAAAACCAACAAATTAATGTTAAACCTACATATTTTGTAAGTAATAAAACAATAAAACACACAGACTATAAATTAATTTTTAAAGGGTTAACGTTACTAATGAGTTGTTTTTTTTCTGGAATACTACGACCCTCGTGTTGGTCCTTCTGGTTAAATCATTTAAGATTGGCCTATCTGTTACAAATAAAAACGAGATATCTGCACCTTTTCAACACCACGGTGAACAGAACAGAGCAAAGTCGAAATTTTCTGTTTTACTCGAGTGCTGCTTTTTTTTTGCATGTTAGTGTATATAGTTTCATCTAAATATTTTTAAAATCGGATTAAGTGTGGGTAAGATGTGGAGACCAGGGACATTTATTTCAACAAATTTGGTCAGAAAAAAATATCTCTTACGTATTCTAAATTCCTGAAGCCCAGGTTCCATTTGATGTGGGGTAAAAAAATATTCCTCCAAAAAAAATTATTTTTTTATTCTGATTATTTTTCACCATAAGTCAAACGGTTCAAAAGTTATAAACTTATAATATACGGACGTACAGACAATGTGTTGAATCAATTAGTGTTCCTGTTTACCGTTTCGGTACGCAACATAAAAATGGTAGTAGTGGACGAGCTTTTATGCGAGCGATTTAGGCGTGCTTTCATAATTTATGAGCTATGGTGGTTCTAAGTTTGAGATGAGAGAGACACACTTGAAGGTTAGGTGGAGGAAGCAGCGAAGCGGTATAGTAAGTGCAAGTTGCATGTTTTGGTACCGATTAATATGGCTTCATTAAAACTCGTGATTAGTCTATAAAAATACGTCGTTGAATAAAGTGAGATATGTACATTTGTTACAATGTGATTTTTTTTTTGTTTAATATTCTGCGTCACTTAAAGCCATGTATTTTAGAGTTTAGATTTAGTGATGGAGAGGGAGAGGACAGGGTACAGAATAAATTAAAGATGAGAATTAAAAATGGGATGCTGGCACTGCGTGTTGGCGAGTAATTTCAGACTCTTCTAATCTGAAGAAACAAACGCTGTTCGATATTGGACCAAAATATATACATATATTGTATATTTTTTTTTTCTTAGAAAATCGCAGAGCCAAACTACTTGTTCGGGACTGTTTATTTGTAAATACATGCTCGTACTTATTCACAACCCGCAGACCCGTCTGGTAGCCTGCAGCTCGGCTTTCGCTGGATTCTCAATATTCCGCGACCCATTGGGGGCCACCGACCACCTCCACCTTTTTTTTTGTAAACAATCAGATGACAAAATTACCAACAATAATTTTTAAATGCGCATAGGTAAACCTATACCTATGGTACGTGATTACATTCTACAAAATGTTTCACGACTCTGTTGTCGATGACGTTATGTGCAGACGTTAGTAAGTACAGTTCTCGTAAGAAATAATCACTCGTACTACCAAAATGTCCATTCATTGCCCTCCGCGATGCAAACTAGAAAAGACCGACTTTACAAATCTTTTGGGCTCACTTGGATCGAATTTTATTGTCAATGGTGATTTCAATTTGAAACACACCTTTTGGGTTTCAAGACGCGATTCAACTAAAGGCAGACTACTTTTCGAAGCCGGCATGCAATTTAATGTTGACTTCTTTTCGACGGGAAAACCAACATATTGGCCCACCGGCAGAGCAAAAACTCCTGACCTCGTAGACTTCTTCATTACAAAAGGTGTAATTAAAGATTTTACAAAAGTCAAGGAGAGTTTTGATCTCTCCTCAGATCATTCAAGAGTAATCATGATACAAAGCGAGCGTCTAATGAAAAAAGAAGAGGCCCCTAGATTAACTGCCAACAAATCTAACTGGGACGGCTTTAGGAAATACTGTACAGAAAATATTGTTCTGAATGTGTCGCTTAAAACACCGTATGAAATAGAAGACGAAGTCGGCATATTTATTGAAGTCATACAGGACGCTGCATGGAAAAACATTCCCTATAGGAGGAAAGAAGTCGTAAATAGCCGCTGGAAATAAAAGAACTGATACGCCAAAAGAGGAGAGCACGCAAAATATGGCAACAATCCCGAGCTACCCAGCACAAAAATTCTTTTGAACCATCTGTGTAATGAACTCAAAAAAGCAATCAAAGATTTCAATCGAGAGATCTCTACGTATCTTGAAAACTTGACTGCCGAAAAAAGTTCGAATTATTCACTATGGAAAGCCATGAAAGGTATTAAAAAACCCCCAAATGTAATCGCTACCGATAAGAAAACACAATGGCGAATGGGTAAAAGGAGACAAAGAGAAGGCGGATTTATTTGCCGTGTACCTGGAAGAAATGTTTAAGCCATTTGATGATATGATTTAATAACCGGACAGATCCTCAAGGAATTGCCAAAGATAGCCCTGATCAAGCTTCTGCATATTATAAATGCCGCGCTAAGATTATTATACGTTCTAAGGCAATGGAAAGACGCCGAGGTTATAATGGTTTTAAAATCGGGAAAGTCACCAAACAATCAAAAATCGTACAGACCGATATCGCTTCTGCCGATTTGAAAAGCTTTGGTTAAAGCGCCTACCACCGGTTATTGAACAAAGACGTTTCATTCCTGACCATCAATTCGGCTTCAGAACAAACCAGTAAGTTAACGAAAAAAACCATGCAATGAATACCCCAGGTGGCAGACCAGGCAAGAAAAATGCCGTGAGTACCTCACAGATGAAGAGGAACTCCTTAGAAAAACTGACTGGAGACCGAGCAAGAAGAGTAAAGCAGTGTTATCACCACTCATAAGTAAAGGCAAATCGGCCACAAAGTGCAAATAAAAAGTTACAAAAAATAAGGTAATACCCATCCAACCAGATATTAAGAAAGAAAGACCACCTCCATCAATCAATATAATTGGAATAGCTACTTTCGCTATTCATACTCCAGATTCAGTACATACAGAGCTTTTGCGAAGAAGCTTAGTGAAATTTAAACTCAATACCTATGAAGACAAAAATAACAAACCCATCAAGGTTATAGCTAGGGGCCTCCATCCAACATGTGATAGCAAAGCATTAAGATTTGCAACAGCAAGGCATGCAATTGCTCGATGCAGTCAACATCTTAAAAAAACAGTTTTTCTCTAATGAAGAAGGACAGCAAGTGGTATCAAGTAGAGCACTTTCACTCTTTATGCTGACATTTGACAGAAAAGAGAAAGCTGAAAATATATACAAACTATGCTCCATTCTTAATATGAGAGTTCAAATTGAACCACTGCGAAAAACAACTGACGCAATACCATAGTGCAAAAAGTGTCAAGGTTTTAACCACACGCAGTAATATTGCTCGCGTGAAGCAAGATGTGTCAGATCTGCCGGAAAATACTTTACACAAAATTTAACTGCCAGTAAAAACACACCACCCTACTGCATCAACTGCAAGAAAAACCATTTTGCAATCTATAGGGGATCCGAGGTAGCCCAAGAATTCCAAAAAATCAGAAACAAGCAACGAAAATCACAAATACAAAAGAAAATGATAGTAGAAAAGGAGCTACCTCATCAAACAAGGTCAAATAATATAACAAATAGTAAAATAGTGGCGAAAACATATTGTAATATGCGAGCTACGGCTCGAGTAGATAAAACAATATTCTGTGAAATTATTTCTTTATTTTCTAGTCTATAGAACAATTCAGGTTCACACTATACTATTCTTCGCAATTCTTTTCTTACAATGTCTCTTTCCTCTCAAATCACTTATCTCCTTTCTTCTACTAATTCACAAATCCAAACTAATTACTTCTTCTTGTTAAATCTCAACTTTCAATTTATCACAAAATTACAACTTCGCCCATTATCACTTTTCTAATCTCTTCGCCACAGTTTAAAAACTACTGCTGCTTTCTCAATCGCCATCTGTCCTTATATAGCAGAAGTTTCTGATAGCCAAAAACTTCTAGCAAATTCTTCGACCACTGGAACAAGAGAAATAATTCTTGCAGTTATAATTCCCTTTTATCCCTGATATTATTCGTCTCTTTCGTTGACATGAGCTGTGGAGACTTCGTCCCAGACACGAACCTCGAATGAAACGACAGTTCGAACCAAAATTCTGCCAGAATGAAAAGTCACTTCGGAATTTGCTGCATAGTCGTAGGAGCGTAGTTATTATTATGCTACACTGCCCCCCTCTTAGACGTGTTCGTCCCGAACAAGTGCATCCTCATTTCGGCCATTGTATCGACTCAGTCGGTCCACATGAACCACTTTCATTTTGGCCCTCGGTCCTCGCTGGATGCGGTAGAAACATCGTTGATGCGGGTTACTATTCTGTAGGGACCTTCCCAGTTCCGCTGTAATTTAGGTGATTTCCCCTTTTGGCGATGGGGATTATACAGCCACACCAGATCTCCTTCCTGGAATCCTGACGTTGTTGCCTTGGCATCATACCTGGTCTTCATGAGGTCGCTCGTCATCTTAATCTGGCTTCTGGTCCTTTGGTGTATGTCCCTAAGCCTTTCCCTAAGGTCCGCCACGTACTCTTCTTCATTTCTGGGCTCAAACGAGCTATTCCACCAAATAAGATTTCGAACGGCGTATGTTGAGTAGTGCTATGCACGGCACTTCTATAGGCCATCAAAAACAAGGGAATCTGCCAGTCCCAATCCCGTTGGTAGTCACCTACGACCTTCGAGAGATGTTCGTCCAAAGTCCTATTGAAACGCTCCACCATACCGTCCGACTGTGGATGAAGCGGGGTTGTCGTTGTCTTTTTGATTCCGAGTAGTTGACACATCTCTTGGAAGATTCTTGACTCGAAGTTCCGCCCTTGGTCAGAATGCAATTCCAAGGGCACACCGAATCTGCTAACCCAATTGTAGACGATCTGCTCCGCCACGGTTCTGGCTTCCTGGTTAGGGATCGGAAACGCTTCCGGCCACTTACTGAAGTAGTCCATCACTACGAGTATATACCGATTACCATTGTCGGTTTCCGGAAAGGGCCCTGCGATGTCAATGGCGATTCGTTCGAAAGGTGCTCCCACGTTGTATTGGTGCATCTTACCTCGAGTTTTGATTCTCGGACCCTTGCTAGCTGCACACACGTCGCATTTTCTGCACCAGTCTTCGATATCTTCCTTCGCTTTTAACCAATAAAAACGTTCTCGTACCTTTTCTAGCGTCTTATTCACTCCCAAGTGGCCTCCGGTCGCCCCGCCATGCATTTCCTGTAACACCTCCTTGACCCTCGTCCGCGGTACGACAAGCTGCATTACAAACGACTTTCCGTCGGAGGATTCCCATTTTCTTCTCAGAACACCTTCTTGGACATGGAGGGAGTCCCACTGCGCAAAATATGCCTTTAAGGTCGGGCTTCTGTGAGAGATGTCCTGATGATCCGGTTTCTCCATGTTCTCCTTCCAGGCCAGAATCGGCTCGATATCCGGGTCTTCCTTCTGAGCGTTCCGGATCTCATCTAAGCTCCAGCCGGCGATAGGTTCGGCTCTCATTCTTTGGATGGAAACCAGCTCCCGTTCTTCCTGACGCGCACAATGTTTACAATCCGTTCTGCATGGTCTCCGGGACAGTGCATCCGCATTAGAGTGGAGTTTTCCTTTACGATGCTGTATTTCGTAGTCGTAGATTTGCAGCCTTTCGATCCATCTTGCGACCTGACCCTCAGGACTCTTGAACTGTAATAGCCATTTTAAGGCTGCATGGTCTGTGCGAAGAACGAACTTCCTCCCGTAGAGGTATTTGTGAAAATGCTTCGTAGCCAAGATCAAAGCTAGAAGTTCTCTCCTTGTCACGCAGTAGTTCCTTTCTGGCTTAGAGAGCACCTTGCTAAAGTACGTAACCACCTTCTCTTGGCCGTCATGCACCTGGGAGAGTACGGCTCCTACCCCGACATTACTAGCATCTGCATCCACAATGAACGTTTCCCCGGGAGTGGGGTAAGCCAGTATCGGGGCATCGCATAGCCGTTGTTTAAGTGCCTTGAAGCTCTTCTCACACTCAATTGACCATTTGAATTCTTTTCCCTTTTCCGTCAACTGGTGCAGGCTCTTTGCGATCCCGGCAAAATCCTTCACGAACCGTCTGTAGTAGATGGCTAGGCCCAGGAAGCTCCTTAGTTGGTGTTTATCCTTGGGGACTGGCCAGTTTTTCAACGCTTCGACCTTCTCTGGATCGGTTCTCACTCCTTTCGCTGAAATTATGTGCCCCAGGTACTTGACTTCCGCTCTAAACAGGGCGCACTTCTTGGGGTTGAGCTTCAGGTGGGCACTTCGAAGCCTTTGAAACACATCCCTTAGATTGCCTCGGTGTTGCGCAAACGTTGTTCCTACGACGATGACATCATCCAAGTATACCAAACAGGTTTTCCATGTTAACCCTTGCAGGACACATTCCATCAATCGCTCGAAAGTCGCCGGAGCATTGCACAGCCCGAATGGCATTACCGTGAATTGCCATAGCCCATTTCCTGCGGTGAAGGCGGTTTTCTCCCGGTCTTCTGGATGGATCTGTACCTGCCAGTAGCCACTCTTCAAGTCGAGAGTGGAAAACCATCGGGCTCCTGATAGTGTGTCTAGCGTGTCGTCAATCCGTGGCAGAGGATAGCTGTCTTTCTTGGTGACGTAATTGAGCTGCCGATAGTCCACGCAGAACCGCGTGCTGCCATCTTTCTTCTTAACCAGTACAACCGGTGATGCCCACGGACTTTTGGAACTTTCAATCAGACCTTCTTTCTCCATTGCCGACACCATCTCTGCAACTTCTGTCTGCTTTGCCAATGGAAGGCGCCTAGCAGGCTGACGAATCGGTCTAGTATCACCAGTGTCTATTCGATGTTGTACCAGGTGTGTTCGGCCGTATTCTCCGTCCTGTGAGGCAAATACATCAGCGTACTCATTGATAAGATTCTCTGCCATAGTTCGCTGCTCCTGATTCAGCTCACTGGACTGGAGAATCGTCTCTCTCGTTTCCGCTGTCCAAGGTGATGGGAGAGGTTTTGGAGCATCACGTTCAGATATTGTTGCGACGGCGGTAATCGGCGTGCATTTTCCAGTCACCTCCCTTCGCCTTAGTTTGACAGTGTGCGGCCTTGCGTTCAAAACTCTCACTGGAACCATGGTGTTCTTTGGTTCGACTAACGTCTTTCCCACGATGTAGTCTTGAGAATTCTTCTCTGGGTCTGGTTCTACTATGTAGAATCGGTGGCTCCCAAGATCACCTTCCAGCTTCGTCCAAATGATTGTCTCTGAAGAAGGCGGCAAAACTCCTGAGAGTTACGGCATTCTCGTTTCCGTACACCATCGGAATCTCCACATTTCGATACCTCAGTACTTGCATCCCGATGTCCAAGATTACTTCATTTGCTTTCATGAAGTCTATTCCGATGATGCACTCGTCGCATATATCTGCCACCAGAAACGCATGGGAGAACGTCAGTCCTGCCAGAGTAATCGTAAGACGAACTTCTCCAAATACCTTCGCCATTTCCCCTGTTGCAGTCTTCAGGCAGTAGCTGTTGGTGTTGTGCAGCCAGGAGCTTTTGACGATATCTCTTCTTACAATGGAGGCGGTGGCACCTGTGTCGATGGTGGCTACGCACTTCTTCTTGTTGATTAGTGCCTCCATTGTCAGGCTCTTGTTACCCCGTTTGGTTTGCGAAACTTGAATGGTGGTCCTGGGGGCCTCGATTCCAGTAACCAACTTCTGACCCGCGAAGTTGGTCCTTACGCATTTCCCGACTGCTGGTTTTGGTAAGTCTGACTGACAGCCAGATGCTTCCTCTCTGCTTCTCCTACTGGTGCAATGTGGACAATTTCCTCGTCTAGGTGCACTTCTGCACTGCCGTTGTAGGTGTCCGGTTTGGTTGCAATTCCAGCAACGGATTTGACTTCCGCGAGCTTTGTCTTCATCCAAGACGGCTGTTCTCTGGCATGAGCATTCCACGACGGACATTTCCCTGACACTGTGTATTCCCTGGTATGCTTGGTCCGCAGCCTTCATTGACAAAGCGAATGCCAATGCCTCGGGGAGTGTTCGCTTTTCAGCCATCCTTACAGCCATTTGCAGTTGTCTGTCCTCTATGGCCTGAATAAAAGCTTCCACCGCCATTTCGTTGATAAGCTCCTCACCGGCTTTAGGGTATGAAAGATGGGCAAGTGGTGCAAGTGTGAGTGCAATGGACTTCTCTTCATCGTCCCAGCTATTGGTCTTTGCGGCCGCTTCGAATTGCCTTTTATAAATTGGCCATGATGTTTGACCATCGAAGATAGGAGGCTGCATCTCCTTTCTTCTCAGACCGTCAGTGGAATATTCCCGTGCTTTCTGTCTCTTCACGTTGCTGAGCTCCTTAGCAAGATTTTCGACTTGCTTCCCTACTATCTCGAATTGCGTATCCACTTTTTCAAACTGAGTCTCTATTTTCCCGAACTGAGTTTCATGTTTCTCAAAATTTTCATCGAATCTAGTTTCGACTTTTCCGAGTTGCGTCTCGACCTTCTCGATTTTCTCTTCGATCACTTCGAATTTGGATTCCAAGTTCTTGTTTTGCTCATCAAGTTTACTTTCCAGAGCATCTAGAGAATTCTTTTGTTCATCCAGCTTAAGTTCTATAGAATTCCTTTGGTCTTCTATTGCTTTCTTTTGTTCGTCCATGACTAACTTAAGTTGCAGGAGCAGACTTGTTATACCCGGGTCGGCTGCTGTACTTGCTGGTTCGTCTTCCACGTCAAACTCTACGTCGTACGGATGTTCACCTTCCTGCGTTACTGCTTCTTCCAGACGAATCAGCAGGGCATCTTTTCCCCCAGTTGTGTCGAGGTTCCGCTTACTGAGTTCTGCCTTTAGTTGAATTATAGTTAGTTTTCCCAATTTGCGCAACTAATTAACTCAACACGGAAATCGTTTTTTTTTTTTTTTTTTTTTTTTTTTTTTTTTTCAATTTCACACCACGGAAATAGTTATTCACAGAATAAGTTTTATCCCACTTCTGACACCAATGTAATATGCGAGCTACGGCTCGAGTAGATAAAACAATATTCTGTGAAATTATTTCTTTATTTTCTAGTCTATAGAACAATTCAGGTTCACACTATACTATTCTTCGCAATTCTTTTCTTACAATGTCTCTTTCCTCTCAAATCACTTATCTCCTTTCTTCTACTTATTCACAAATCCAAACTAATTACTTCTTCTTGTTAAATCTCAACTTTCAATTTATCACAAAATTACAGCTTCGCCCATTATCACTTTTCTAATCTCTTCGCCACAGTTTAAAAACTACTGCTGCTTTCTCAATCGCCATCTGTCCTTATATAGCAGAAGTTTCTGATAGCCAGAAACTTCTAGCAAATTCTTCGACCACTGGAACAAGAAAAATAATTCTTGCAGTTATAATTCCCTTTTATCCCTGATATTATTCGTCTCTTTCGTTGACATGAGCTGTGGAGACTTCGTCCCAGACACGAACCTCGAATGAAAGGACAGTTCAAACCAAAATTTTGCCAGTATGAAAAGTCACTTCGGAATTTGCTGCATAGTCGTAGGAGCGTAGTTATTATTATGCTACAATATGTAGAAATTATTAAGCAAAAAGTGACTGCTGAAGAAATTACTAATAAAAAACAATACACAAAAGAGAATACTGAGCAAAAAGAACCTACTAACACGTTAATTAAATAGAAACAACCTACTAAAGTAATTACGAGTAGTAAACACCAAAAATCCACAAAATTGTGAGATACAACGATAGCCAAATGCTTGAGGAAATACTTAATATGGTAGATAAACTAAACAGAGGACTTGAGGAACAGAAAGACACAAATAATAAAATATTTGAAGAATTCAAGCAATTAGACAAGTTTATCAAATACAAAGCGACCAAAGAATCAGTATGAATAATGCACTAAAAATAGTAACTTGGAATGCAAATGCAGCACATTGAAGAGTTACTAGTTTTCCTAAATACGGAAAAAATAGATAGTTCCTTAATCATAGAAAGTCACCTAACCAAATCAACTAACTTAAAAATATCTGGATATTGTTGCTATCATGATTTCCATTCAAGTGCTATGCCAACACACTCCGGTAGATCAGAATAAAATCCCAGACCTAATAGACTTGTATGTAGGAAAAGGAATATCTGATAACTACATTTATGCAGAAAATTAGAAAATAAAGATGATCTGTCGTCAGATCATTCTCCTGTTCTTATGACGATTAGTGTTAGTATACTGAAAACTGAAAGTCAACCACGTCTCACAAACCATAAAACAAACTGGCTCCTATTCAGACAAACATTAGAAGATAACATAAACCTACAAGTCCCGATAAAAACCTCATTTCAATTAGAAGAAGAAATTGAGAAACATATTTAAAACAAATATCAAGCAAGCGGCATGGATAAGCACTCCTATTTGGAAAAAAATAGAGGAATGTAGACATAAACTACCCATATGCAGTTAAATAATTAATCAGAAAACGCAAAGCTCGTAAAACTTGGCACAGAATCCGAACACCTGAAAATAAAAAGATTCTTAACGCATTGTGCAACGAACTCAAGAGGCTTCTAAAAATGGTAAAGAACGAATCAGTTGACAGATACTTGAATAATCTATCAGCCCATAAGAATACAGAATATTCGCTATGGAAAGCTGTCAAATTTTTTTAAAAAAAAAGCAAAACAAGCAACGTCCATTAAGCAAGAAAACGGGTCTTGAGCAAGAAATCAAAACAAAAGGCTAACCACTTCGCAGATCACCTGCAGGAAACCCTCCAACGATTTCCTAGGCAAACTGCAGACGAAACCCTATTTCTGCAGCCCTCAAATTATCACAGGAACATACAGCATGTAACATATGTAAATGCAAAAAAAAGCACCGGGCTATGATTTGATAACAGGACAAATACTTAAGGAGTTCTAGGATAAAGCTAAACGTAAACTATTGCAGCACTCAGGCTAAAGTATGTTCCGATACAATGGAAGGTGGAAGAAGTAATCATGATTCCGAAACCAGATAAGTCGCCAAATGAAAAGAAATCATATAGATCGATTTCGCTCCTACCCGTAATATCAAACCTATTTGAAAAACTGCTTTTGAAAAGACTCAAGCCAATAATAGAAGAAAGAAATATTGTACCTTCCCACCAATTCGCGTTTAGAGATAAACACTACCGTACAACAAGTGCATAGAACTGCGAGTACAGTAGAAAAAGCACTTGAGGATAAAAAAGACTGTTCAGCCATCTTTCTAGATGTAGCACAAGCGTTTGATAAAGCCTGGTATCGAGGACTAGAATTTAAACTTCAAAGAGATCTCCCCGAAGAGTTCTACTTGATTCTTAAATCTTATATCGCAGATCGTTACTTTCGAGTAAGATATGAAGATGAATACTTTAATTTAAAGAAAATATCTGCAGGAGCTCCACAAGGAAGTGTCTTGAGGCCAATCCTTTCTCTCCTATATACAAGAGACCTACCTCAGCAGGAAGAAGAAGGCTTGGCGACTTTCGCTGACGACACCGCAATTATAAATATTGGCGATAATGCTGATGAAGCAGCGAAAAAATTACAAAAGGCTATTAAATCTGTAAGTGATTGGACAAACAAAATGGAGAATAAAGCTTTATGAAACTAAATCTATTCATAATGTAAGAGTTAATATTGATGGAAAAGAAGTTCCGTACGCAAATACTGCTAAACATTTGAGTATAACACGACGCCAAGCTCAGACGGAAGGAGCATGTCAAAAATGAAAAAGAGGAGCTAAATATTAGACTCAGACAAGTGCATTGGTTAATGGGAAAGAATTCCCAGCTATCAATTGACAACAAACTGCTATAATATAAGCAAGTTCTGAGACCTGCATGGACGTATGGGATACAGCTTTGGGATTGTACCAAAATTCGGTGTAAGAATGAGAAAAACATTCCAAAACAAAGTACTAAGAGACATCGTTAATGAACCTTGGTATATAAGAAATGACAACCTACACAGGGATTTACAAGTAGAGAATGTTTGTGAAATTGTTAATCAAATATGCATTTAGGCACTACCAACCACTCCAAGATCATATAAATCCTCAAATACAATACATAGTGGAAGAAAACAACAGTACCATTAGGCCGCTTAAAAGATTAAGGCCGTATGACTTAATTTTTTAACGAAAAACTAGATATAAATATAAAAACATAACCGTATTGTACATATATACATACTCAGGTATGTCTAGAATCTATAAATAAAATGTAAGTACATTTAGACACAAAATTAATTTCGGGGTCAGCTAATAATATATATATATATATAATATATTCAAAACGTTAATAATATATTAGAGAAAAGTTACTGGACGAGACTTCCTCTCAGTTGTAATAATAGGTGTCTTCTGTTTGGAATGTTTTCCTACACGATGCAATCCACGGCTTAAAACCCCTCCGGAATACTTTATACCCTTGGTAGTATCGAAATGGGGTTGGAAGCGGAAGTGGTTTTAGTTAGGGTTATAGTCCCACACACTGGCCTTAGATACTTCCAACTTCCTTAAAAAAAAAAAAAAAAACTAGGAAGTACTTGGGAGGATTCATGTCATGGACTTCTATGCTGTAGTTACAATCAAGTCAATATTTTTTTTTTTTAATTTTTACAATCAAATAATAAATTAAAAATAAAATTATTTTATTTAAATGCCTGTACAACATTCATTGTAATCCAAAAAATGCATACCAAGAGTGAACAAATTATATCCTTGCTGGAAAATTATACCCTATGATTCTCGTCTGTCAAACCAATAATTTCTTCACTTTTATGAAGAAATTAATAAAAATGAGTGCTAAATTACTTTCATCCCGAAAATTTGATTTGTTGTATTGTAGTATGTTATTTAAATAATAGCTACAATACTGGTTAAAACTCCCCATCCATGGGGAGGTACCGCCACTTGGAAGTTCTTATTAAGATTATAAATACAAAAATAGAATTTATTTTTGGATTTGAAGCTAATATGTCTCAAATAAAAGTTTGGATTTTGTATGATATATGTATATAACGATTAGGAAATGTATGTGTCTGCATATTTTATTACAAGTTGTATTACCTATCCATTACTAGTCTAATATCCAAGGAAAGTTAGGTATATACGAGCATAATGCAAAACTGAAAACCTGTCAAAATATAGTGAATAACACTATAAAAAAAAACGTCTACATTGCCTCCCAATCTACTACTTTACTAAATTTAACTCAGCAATGGTCGAAAGTCTTACATTTTAAGCCTTTTTATGTCTATAAAATATAGGTCTGTTCAGAGTAGGATTAATCATTTTGAAATACCCTGTTTTTTGCAAGTCAAACATCCGGGTACATTATGTTCCGCGGTTGTCCGAAGCTTAAGTTTTTTAGATCACGCGAAAGCTTGTGATCAAGCGTGAAAAGATTAACAAAGATGCAAATTTGCATTTGAGAGAAAATAAAACTGTATTTTGCAACACCTTGTTTTTGAAAAAGACATATATGTATGTCTGTTACCGTTACCGTTGCGTTCTTTATATATATATTATATATATATATAGTAGCTCATACTATAACTTTACAAAGTTACACATTCATAACTTATCTGGGAATTTCTGAAAAGCTGCGGAAAAACCGGTAAATATTATGAAATTTTATGTGAGGGAGACGAATTATTTTCTCTGTAACACCCTGCATTTCGAATATTTAAAATAGAGTCCGTTGCGCTATTCTTTGATCGTTTTATTGTATTATATACTATAAACATATATGCACACATACAAAATGTGGCAAATGTGTGCATAAATATATGATAAAAATTATCGACAGTTTTCTTAAAAACATCGATACTATCGAAAGTTTAAACTATCAACGTTTAATCAACATTAAAATATTGGTTGTCCATATAATGAACAAGTAACCATACCAGGCCAGTGATTGGTTTGAAGCTTACATATGCATGATCTAACAGTGAGCGCATGCTTTTCAGCGGCTATGGAGGTGACCTTCGCAACTGAAGAGACCGCTAAATGAGCAATAGGAGGCATAAGATGATGAAATTATGATAATACACCTTGAACAAGATATTCACTCCGAAGGTGAGTGAAAAGATAGAGTGAAAGTTGTGTGCAAAGTATTCGGCCCAACAATCAAATAAAGACAAAAGGCAAGTTTTCAAGCATTTTTCAAGTGAGTACATGGGTCACTAGAATCGGCAATGATAGTAAAAGCAATACTTGTTCTTCTACTCTGCACACATGTGTTCTTAAAACAAGCAGTTTTTCAATTCTCAGCCATCAAATTAGAGTTAGAGGAGTCCTGTCTTTACTTGGGTTAAAACAATTTTAAATTAAGGACGTTCTTGTGTAATCCGCTATATATGTACATACTTGTATTAACTCTAAAAATTCAAAAAGCAACATTTTACAAACCGTGTTTAGAAATCTCCGGAAACAAAATCAAAAATCAATTATATTTTACCTTCATTGTGCGTAGTTAGAAAAAAAAAAAATAAAAATATTTAACCAAAATTATAATCAGTTAATAAACTTTCCTCAAAACAAACGTCAAACGTCCACCGTATTTCCTCGAAATCATGTGCAAATCTTAACACAAAATTTCTCCAATTTAAAGACTTACCTGATGCACTTCCTGCCAACCTTGATTATCCTGAATTCCCAGCGTTGCATGATCATGTAATAGACTTTCCGTAATTTTAGGATCACATTTTTTCGTTACGGAGATGTACAGTGGGGTTATGCCACGTCCATCCTTATAATTGGGTGATGCACCGAGTTCCAAGAGGGTGCTACAAATGAACAATAAGATACCAGAACATTGAATCTAATTTATTCCCCACAACAGGTACAACGAATATGGTGAAACTGCTTGTTGTCCACTTTTCTCCGGGACTATTTAAACAGTTAATCCACCAAATTTGGACAATTGTAACTAAAGTCTCAACACTACCAGCGGCAATTCAACTTGAAACATTTGAAAGGTATCCAAGGCATGCATATATGGCCAACACTTTTCGGAATTGCTGCAATAAAAACATGGCTTTTGGATTGACACTTGTCGACTTGTTTCTTTCGCACTCTCGTGCGGTACACATTCTAAGACAAAATTAACTTCCATCAAGTTGGCGATTAATTAGGCGATAAGTAGTGTAAAGGCCAATAAAAATAAAATAAATGATCAACAAGTAATTCACCCATAAATTCATTGACCAGAGTAGAAAAGGCGTTACCCCCACGGGTGGGAATAATTGTGTAATTTTGTACACCGAATGGTGTGGTTTTCTCCTTTTTTTTTGAGGACTACAAAAATATTAGTGTACACTTACGTTACAGCTTCTAGGGAGTCCTTTTCGACAGCCTTATGTAGAGCGGTTGCTCCATCCTTTGTTCGATAGTCCAGCAAAGCACCGCCATTAACTAGTGCGATGAGCAGTTTATTTGGTTTCTTAGCTCCAGTAGCCACGGTCAGTGGGGTTTCACCACTTTCCGAACAATGGAAATTAGGGTCCAGCCCTTTGGCGCACATTTTGGCAACCTTTTCCACATGACCGCCATTGATGCATTCAAGAAATCGCCGTAGATTCGCTCGCGTGTGCAGCGCTTTCAGTTGGCGTTCATCTAGATTGAGCATCTTGTAGACACGTCTTTTGTATTTTAACTGAAAATAGAATAATGAAGAGAGTTCAAAATATAATCTTTCAAGGGTTGGCTTTTAGTTATAGTACAGTTGTCGGTTTAGCCGTTAAAGCAAGATTGTTTTAAGAACCATATATACTCGTACTGGTCCTTTAAAAAGTCAACAGTATTCTTTTCACTCTGATGTAGGCAGAAATTTAAGGATATTATCTAAATAAATACCAACAAAGTTCGTTAAATATGTGTAGCGGCTTATTAGTAGAAGAAGCGAGAGATAGATACATAGACAAAAAATGGTGCGCGATGAGATGCACTTAGATTAATATTCCTATCTACTCCTGGAGATACCTGCTCCTCTTGATGAAGTCATTGATTTTGGCAGTGCAAATCTTGTCCAGTTCGTTTGGATCGTTGAAGAAGTATTCTCCTAGAGGAGACTTTCTGATATGGGCAATGAAATGACATTTGCAGAGGAAGTGAACAACCGTCTTATCCTCCTCCTTATCTCCGCAGCTTCTGCGGAAGTCATTGCTTGAAATGCCTAGTCTCTTAGCATATCTGCCGCTAACGCAGTGTTCTTGGAGGTACGAGACATATTATCTCTACGATGTATTAGCAGTATTTTTGATCTGTTTAGGTCCAGAGTTGGCTTTAGTAGCTTAGTAGTTTCGAAATTGTTAAGATGTTGCCTTTGTTCAGACTAAGTCAGTTACTTAACAAATGTCATTGGCGCGTAAACATTGTCTATACTTCGATACCGATACCGAGTGAACCTTGTCTAACTATTGTAATTCATCAGCCACACAGTTTCCTGAGATATCGTAATGGTCAGTTATCCAGTAGAGAATGATATGTAACTGATTATCTAGCTTGTCAAAACATAAGTGGCAGCAGAAAGTTTTCTTGTTCTCTTTAGATTTTCATAAGGCAGCGGACTCAGCTTTGTCGATTCTTCTAATGATCTTGCTGATGATGTCAACATCGATAAACGAGAAAAGGAAATATCGGAAGTCGAGGAAATTACGGTTAAGCGTGGTCTTCCGCTTTTTATACTAACCTTCGATAAGGCCGAGAATCTGTAGGTAGATAAAATTTATGAAATAAAAACAATTTTCAATATTGTAGTCAAAATCGAGCCTTTGCGTAAGAGTGTAAGATTAACCCCGCAGTGCAAACATTGCGGAAAAGGCGAGAGGAGGATCATCTTTTTACATAAAAGGCTCTACCGAACATTTTGAAGCCCTAAAAATAGAACTTGAAACTATGCATATAAGCAAGGTATGCGTAAAAAACAGACATAATTTCTTTACCATCTCATCTATCTACCGTCCACAGTGATGAGCGCTTGAAAAAAAGTGTTTTTACAGAAGTATTAAATTCGCTTAGACCGAATTACATCATTGGCGGCGATTTTAATGTGAAACACCTCTTCCGAGAATATCTACCAGTTTCATATAATAAAACTTAAAGAAAGCTTTGATATTTCCTCTTACCATACTCCAGTCATTTTGACAAAGAGCGAAACCCTAAATAAAAAAAATTAGAAGGCTCAAAAAAGAAAGAAATTGAGGAGAATGTCACTTAAGACTCCCTATGAACTTCAAGTTGAAGTTGATCGCCTCGTTGAAGCCGTGCAGTGTGCCGCGTGGAATAATACTCCTTGTCAAAGAAAAAATCCCACAAATCACGGCCATATCCACCGAAAATACATATTGTAAAATAACGATAAATCATAACGAATGGCCTGCGCAATCACCCGACCTTAACCCAATAGATCTGCTTTGGGGCGAACTTGACAGAGAGATTCGAAGACAGTGTCCAACATCGAAAGACAAACTTTGCGAGATCCTTCAAGTAGCCTGGAAATCAATAACATTGGAAGCTATTAAGTAGCTGATCGATAGAATGCCGTGACAAAAGTGTTGTAAGTACGAGATGCATTCTTCGACGAAAAAGAGGACTACGAGGGGCGGTTGATAAATTCGCGGCCTGCGATACTCAACAATGAGTCATCTTCTCATTAGTGATGGCACAAACTGCGGCACTCTTTAGTAGTATAAATATCACCTCATTTCAATAATAATCTCATTTTGTAATTATCTGTGGTAGGATAAACATCACCATGCCAGCCGAAATCGGAAATTCTCCTAATTTTGAGCACCGCGCCGTTATAAAGTACCTCGTGAAAAAAGGAAATTTTCGAAGATATGTTATCGACTCTTCAGGATTCTGGGCCTTCGTATACCATGGTCAAAAAATGGGCTCGCTTATTTCACCAAGGGCGGGAGAGCTGTGAAAACGACCCCATCCCAGGGCCAGCGTCAATGATCACTGAAGAAAACGTCGGAAAAGTTGAAAAATTAGTTCTGGCCGACCGAAGAACAAAAATGTGGCAGATAGCGGATGAGTTGCACATCGGCAAAGAACGGATTGGAGAAATTTTGCACGAGCATTTAAACATGAAAAAAATTTGTTCCCGCTGGGTACTGAAAATTCTCACGCCGTTCCACAAGCAACGACGACACGAGTGTTGCAAAGATTTTTTTGAGTTAGCCGGAGACAATCTCGACGAAATTTGCAACCGAACCAACAGCCCAGACTTCGCCCCGAGCGACTTTTTCCATAGGCTGCCATAGAAAGTCATTTTGAAGGCAAAAAAAAATCTTTTCAGTGGTATTAAGGCAGTGCCTTGCCTGATGTGAGAAATGCATTTCACGCGAAGGAGATTATATTGAGAAATACAATTTTTTAATCGGATCTCTTCTTCCACATAATGCCCTAGGCCGCGAACTTATCAGCCGCCCCTAGTAACTAAATTTTAATTATTAAAATAAAAAAGACAAAGAGTTTTATATCGATTTCTCTGACAGAATATATTTTCTTGAAACTTATGAACGTCATGGTACATATTAGACATGAAGCCCTTCGCCTGATACCCCTGCATTTAAATCAACAGTTTTCTTGATATCGAGAGTGATAAAGTCAGGAAGCTCACACTCTTTGGACAAATAATAGAATTTTATATATCTGGGTTTAAATCTAAATGAAAAATTAGCATGGAATTCTCACCTTAATAGGGCCATAAACAAAACCAGTATCTTATTATGGAGCAGTAAGACTCTACTTGGCATAAACTGAGGACTAAGCCACAAAAAGACAATATGGATGTACTTAGTGATAGGAAGACCAAGAAACAAATATCCGCACAAGGTAAGCTTAATAAACCAGGAAGACTAGTACGAGCGCAATGAAAACAAAACTCACAGCAGCTCTTGAGATCATCCTTAACCACCCATTATTATTATTATTATAAGTTTATTAACAAAGAAGTAAATTACATTGTCAATAATTATAAATATAAAGCTGGAGCTGATAGTGCTTTCAGCTGGTAATACAGTCTATATAAGATTTTCTAAACAAAGTGCTGATATCAGCCTATATACATGGTTTATGTTGTCGTATGATATTTGAGTTAAGAGATCAGTTAAATTTGTATGGTTAATAGTATTACTTATTAAATTAATTTGGTTACATGAAAAAAGGTGACTTATGGTAAACGTTCGGTTTTGGTCGCAGAAGTGACAAAGCGGGGGCGTTTCTTTAGTGATGAGGTGTTTGTGTAGTCTAATATATATTTTTATCTTTTTATCTGACACATCTTTAGGCTATTTGGCTTTTCACCATTAGGGTTGAATTGAGTGTAGATGTGTTGATAGTTTAACCAGTCAGATTTTCTCTTGTATTTCCATGTCTTGAGTAGATGGTTTCTTATGTCTCTTTTGTTGTAGGCATAGAACGTGGTAAGAAGTTCTCTTGGAGCTGATTTGGCTACAGTGTCCGCCATTTCATTTTCGTTTATTCCACGGTGCCCTAGGACCCAGGCAATTTTTAATTTTCCGCTCCTGGAGATGAGATTGCCACGAATGGCTTCGATAAGTTCAGTAAGATTGCTTTCGCTTTTAATGACTGTTACAGAGGACAGACTGTCTGTGAAGATTATAGTCTTATTTTTTTTTGAATAGTCAATTGTAGTGAGAATTGCAAAAGCTTCAGCTGTAAATATTGAAGTGAAAGCTGGAAGAAGATCTTTGGAAATGGTTGTTAAGTCTTCAGCGACAACAACAAATGACGCGCCGTCTTGCGATTTTGAGGCATCTGTAAACAAGAGGTTCCATCCTTGTTTTTTGTAACTTTCTGCCATTTCGAGAAACATGGTTTTATAAACGTCGCTGCTAGTTGATTCGATGGAATATTTGCTGAGGTTGAGGATTATGGACTCTTTTGGCAAATTCCAAGGTGGGTAGAGCATTGAATTAAATTTTTGAATGACAATGGGTATGTCAAGATCTTTGGCCGATGTAAGAGCGGAGTTTATTGTTGATTGAAGTCTTGGGTTCTTCTACCGTTTTATGATTTTTTTGGAATCATTGTGAATGGATGATCTTCTGGAGCAGTTTATTTTTTGTATCGTGATGCAGTAAGATAGTCGATTCTTTCGGTCAGTTGTGGTAATCCAGCGTCTGTCAAGAGGAAAGGCCCTCAAACCGCTTCTGATGGCTGCGTGGTATAGTGCTGTGATGAGTTGGATGGATGATATCGAACATTTACCATATATCGCTAAACCATGGTCGATTTTTGACAAAATAACTTATCTTATTATATATATTATATTTATGACGGTATTAACGTTACAGTAGCTGTTCTTACAAGAGAAGTATTTTACTAAGTTAACCCTAGTGGTAAGCCTCTTTTTTTAAATTTGTACAGTGGTTCTTAAATGTAAACTTTGAGTCGAATATAATACCAAGAATTTTTGCAGAGTTAACATTACTTATATTAGTGTTATCTAATTGTACTAGAAGACTTTTACTACAGCTGTATTTTTTGCATATATGGAGCAGCTCACATTTCTGCATTGAAATTTTTGCACCTGAGTACTTTCCCCATTCAGAAAGGCTTTGAAGAATATTTTCGAAAGTAGTAGCAAGAAACGTTAAGTCTTTGCATTTGGAATAAATAATCAAGTCGTCTGCATAAAGAGTATGGCCAACTATGTTGTGCCGATCAACTATGGAGCTGATTTCGTTGAATGCAATTATAAAGAGGACAACCGATAAAGGCGACCCTTGTGGAATGCCATTTTTCAAACTATTGGTAAACGAGTAAGTGCCATTCTCCTTGATGCGAAAGTATCTATTGCTTAGGAACGACTTGATGTAACTTAGCATTTTAGGCCCAATTTTCCAATTTATTAGCTGTTTCATTACGACATGTTTGCCAATTCTGTCAAAGGCCTTTTCGAAATCAATCGAAAGTATTGAAAGGTGATTTTTTGCTGACAGGGTTGATGTGATGACTTCATCTAGGTGAAGGAGTGCGTCCATGGTCCCGCGTTGTTTTTTGAAAGCCACTTGTCGGTAATCAATAAGATTGTTTCTTTCAAGGAACCAGAACAAGCGTCTGGATATTAATTTTTCTAAGACTTTACCTGTGCAGGGGAGGAGCGATATTGGGCGGTACCCTGAGATAATAGTAGGGTCTTTACTCGGCTTAGGTATTTGAACAATTGTAGCTACTTTCCATGCATGTGGAATTTTCCCGTGATTGAATATTTGGTTGAACAGATCCAGTAACCTTATTTTAAAGGCTGTGGAACTGTTTTTAACCATGGCATAAGATATGCGATCAAACCCAGGAGTTGTTCCTTTAAGAAGGCGTAGACAGCTGTCTAATTCGGCCATAGTTAAAGGACTTAGACCTGCGGAAGGGCTGGTGGTATAAGATGATATTATCAGATTGTGCTTTTCTCTTATAAAAGTAGGATGAAAGTTTGAATCATCGCCGGAAAGTTTCATTTTTTTGCAAAGAATTCAACAATTTCCTGTGGGCAAGTGATAGTTTCTGTTTCAGTTCTTATAACTTTGATTGAGTGAGGTACATAGTGGTCAGTGAGGGTTTTTATAACAGTCCATAGTTTTTAAGATGTGGAGCTTGGGTTGATGTTTGCCGTGAACTTTTCAAAACATACAGCTTTTTCTGCTCTTACAGTTTTACGAAAACTGGCGTTAGCTTTACGATACGATACGAGATTGTTGTCGGAAGGATGTATTTTAAAAAGTCTCCATGCTCTTTGTTTTAACTGGCGGAGGTTACCTAACTCCCTGTTCCACCAGGGGACAACTTTTTTGTAATTTTTGTTTGTTGATTGTGATATAGCAACGTTAGCTGCAGATCTAATGCTTTTTTGCAGAAGGGCAGCCTCTTGGTTAATATTACGAGAAGGATTGATTGAAATATTTCCCAATTTGCCCTATCCAATAGGAATCTTTTTTGCAATCTTATGGGTGTTATATTCTCGCCTAAGGAAATGGTTGTGGTGATCGGAAAGTGATCACTTCCGTGTAGGTAGTTGGAGACGGACCACTTGGAGTTTGGAGTTAGAGATGGTGTAACCAGAGTTAGGTCAACATTAGTAAACGATTTATGTGTCGAAAAATGTGTCGGGCGATCGTCATTTAAGATTGCAAGACCTGAGTTGGTGTTAAAGTGGTCGATTATTTTTCCGCGCCTATTACCTGAGCTCGAACCCCAGGACGGACTCCATGAGTTAAAGTCTCCGGTGAGGACGTTTGGAGTATTTATGCCATTCAAAATACTGTCGAGATCATTGCGAGAGAATGGTTGCTGTGGTGGAATGTAACCATTGATGACCGTGAATTTTATTTGTAATTCTATTTCTACTGCTATTGCTGCTATATTTGAGTTAATTTGAAAAAAACGATGTGGGATGGATTTTTGGACAAGAAGAGAAACTCCCTGTTAGAGGAAGTGTTTGAGTCTAAGTTATGAAAACAGGATGAGTATTGCTTTAGCCAAAAAGGCTGTCAGTTTTTTCCGATATGAGTTTCTTGTAGGGATATGATACTTGGATTTAAATCGTTAATAAGGACTTGTAATTCATGGAAATTGTGAGAAACCCCCTGAGTTTCCATTGAAAAACTTTAAGTGAAGGATTTACATTCGGAATAGGTTTTTGAAAAATTTTTGATTTTGGGTTGAGAGTGTCTTCGCTGATCGAAAATCGAACCATCCGGGTTCCGAGAGAAACCGGGAATGTTCGCTTCCCGATCAGCAGAGTTGGTTGAGGAATAAAGATTATATTTATTGTTCAAAGTCATGGTTATCAGATTCTGAGGATTTAATGAAATATGAGTTGTTATTAATTAAGGACTGTGTAAGGATTGACATTGGTGATTGTGTTGTGTTGTTGCTTTGAATAAGAGTATCACCAGGAATGTTTGAGGTGATTTTATAATAAGTAGAGGGATAGAAGGTGGAAGTGGTTGCAGTAATTGTGATGGGGTTAGTTGCGTTGGATGTGGTTTCAGTGGATTTAGATGCATCAGATGTTCCTGCAGTGAATCTGGGTTCAGTGGACGTGGTTGCCGTGGAAGGTGTGATCTTGTTGGTTGAAGGGGTGTGGTGTATTGGATGAAGAGTTTCCTGTTTGATTTGATGGGTTTTGGGTAGCATTATTAGTCTGGGCTGAAATGGTTGTTGTTTTAGTATGAGCATTGTTTGCTACTGTTGAGAAGTTTAGGGGTAGTAATGGTTGAGGGTTTTGTTCCTTGAAAATTTGTTTGGCTTCGGCCATACTGCATTTGCGAGTAGTTTTAATTTTAAGGATTTCTTTACCTTGCTGGTACCTTTGGCATAATTTGGAGGAGGCCGGATGTTTCTCACCGCATCACAGTTTGGTAAATCGGCAATCTAGCTGAACAAAATTGAAAAATTAAAGCTTAGCCACTTGACTTTAAATCTTGTACTAAGCTTCTCAATACAATAGGTAACTGTAGTTCATGTTTTGTTTTTTTGTTTTTTTCTCTGATTAGGAAAAACTAAGCTTGAAAGTTAGTTGATGTCAACAGATGCATGGAGATAACAGCGAATAGCAAAGGAAATTGTTGAAACTTGGGAAGAAACTGCCAAGATGCATCGCAAAGACGTGGTTTTGGCATTAATAATGGACAGATATGGTCTTCAAGATATATCAGAAGATGTGAAAAAAAAACTAAAAGTAAATATTAACATCTTATGCTTCAAGCTAAGCGAAAAATGGGAGAAAAGTGGAAGGCATCGCACCCGCTTTTTAACATCAAATTCAATCTGGCTTGATGAACCATATGTGTTGCCTGAAATCACAGACACAGAAGCCATTGTAAAAAAGAGCTGGAAGAAAACCTAAAAGCTTTGATGAGTGCAGTGAAAAATCAAAAAAACGAAAGATACAAAGTCTTGTATATTCGACCGACCAACAGGAAATAGTTAAAGCTAGCGAGATGGTGCTTCGCAAAATGGGAAAACGAGATTCAGCCAAACTCGCTAAAGATCTATCGGAAGCTTCATCCAGTAAAGGTTCCGTACCTTTAGTGAAAAGACTTTTGAAAAGATTTAGCTCTGAGTCTGTGTCTTCACCGGCTCTTTCTTCTGACGAAGCATTATCGTTAATGATTGATGCTAATTTGTCGAAACATCAATATGATGTTATACGGCAAAAAGTCAATGCAAAATGCAAGGATCTTTTTCCCTCCTATACTAGGGTTCAAAAAGCAAAGAAAAATTGCTATCCAACGGAAATTGAAATCACCGAAGTACATATAAAGAGTCAACTCCAGTCTTTGGTAAATCATACTATAGAAAGGCTTTGTTTGGCTCAAAAAGAGGTTTTACTCGATTTAGATGAGCTTAAAACTGGTGAAAATTGTCTTAGTATTTTGATAAAATGGGGATGCGATGGAGCTCAGCAAAAGCAATATAAACAGAAATTTTCATCGGAGGGCCATACAGATGAAAGTTTATTTAGTATTTCAATGGTTCCCATTCAAATGAATTTAAGTTCTCCCTCAGGAAAAAGGATAGTATGGGAAAATCCAGCTCCTTGTTCTACAAGATATTGCCGTCCAATCAAGTTTGTTTTTACCAAAGAGTCCACCGAGTTAATTTCTCAGGAAGTTAATTTAATCTAGCAAGAAATTAAAAACTTGTCTCCAACAATTATCACGAATAGCGAACAAAATTTCCTTGTTGAGCCTACCTTCATGCTTACTATGATAGACGGTAAAATTTGTACTGCACTTTCATCATTGACGAATTCTTCTCAAAAAAAAAAAAAAAAAAAATAAGCTTCCTATCATGACCTGGCAAGCAAAAAAAAATATTCAACTGAGATTTCGCAATGAAATGGGTTTACTTGTGGACATGCCAATACAACAAGCAGGTAATACAAATGACGGTAATACTGCTAGGCGGTTCTTCCGAGCAGCAGAAAAAAGTTCTGAAATCACTGGATTTCATAATAAGCAAATGATTAAACGTTTTCATATTATTTTGGAAACTATGGGTAGTGGTTATGCTATTAATGAAGATGCCTTTGAAAGCTTTATTGTTGAAACAAGAAATACAATTTATATCTAAACGAATACCCATTGTATATTATGCCAGTTAGTGTCCATAAAGTTCTTTTCATGGAAAAGATATTATAAGGTCTTGCATACTGCCTATAGGACAGCTGTCAGAGGAAGCTCAAGAGGCAAGGAATAAGGACACGAGGAAATTCAGAGAGATGTTCACTAGGAAAACATCGAGAATGGACACAAACAGAGATTTTTTCAATCGACTCTTAATTTCTTCGGATCCTTTTATTGGCAGTTTGCGTCAGACTCCTATACGAGTTCGAGGTGTGATAACGAAAGAAGTGCTTTCGTTATTATCTGTAGATAGCCTTGATGAAGAAGTGTTTAACGATGGATATGAAAGTGACTAACTGTGTTTTTATGTATCTATGTATAAAGCAAAAACAATATAAAGAAAACAATTTTTATCAATTCTTTTATGAAATCTCTCTCACAATAAAAATTATGTTGTCTTGACTCTTTTTCACAAAAAATCATTTCTTAAATATAATAAATAATTCTTCAAGGACATAATAAAAAAAATAAATTAAATCTTTAAAACGTATTTTTCCTTGACAATGGAAATTGATGTGTTTCCCTCATTTACATATATAAAAATTTCAGTTTTTAAAAAAAAAATCTTAATTTTTTTATGACCATTTATCTATTTGAACTCATTAAGTAACAAATATATAAGCAAGAAGTCGATCCAACATGATTTTATAATTTTGTCCAGCTAGATTTGCGATTCACCACACTGTGCGCAGTTCGCACAGAGTATACGTGTACATTCATCGGGTTTGTGTGGTGGAAGATTGTAATTTACACATGACGTGTTATTTTTGCATCTTTTTGCTGTGTGCCCTTAAAGTTGGCAATTTTGGCAACGCATCGGGTTAGGGAAGTATTCTCTAACTTGAACGTTATACCACCCGATATTGAGGGTAGAAGGTGGTCGGAACAGGTCGTTCAGTTTTCTTAAATTTGAAAACATCCGTCACCCCTTGTGCCTTCATCTCTTGCAATATTTCGCTCTCCGGAACATTGTTTAAATATGGAGCATATTCTGTGCCTTTTGAGGCGTTTAATTGATTATGTAACGAGACAGAAATTGGGCATAAATTGGAGAGTGACTTCTTGGACAGGAATAGATCTCGGAGTTGAGTTATTTGGTCATAATGAGAACTAATTCCATCAATTCCTTTTTTGAGAAGAAACACGCTGAAGGAGGTAAGAGGCTTTTTATCGTCAGAAGAAGAAATAACTATGAACTTAGGGTCGTTGGGAAGAGATTGCGTTGATAGAGCGTTCAATGGCAAGGGAGAGATTTTTTTTTTTTTTTTCTTTTTTACTTTTTTAAATCAGGAGGTGGGTCTATATCAAGATCACTAAATCGATTGCCCGAAGGCACATGTGGCCCAGAGGCCATGGCACTTTAGTTTATATACACTAGTTGTTGTTTTTTAGTTTGCACACACACGATGCTTAGATAAGAAAATAAACGGTGTATTTAAGAAGCTTGTTGGTAACGGGATCACACAAGGAGAAATCACACACTGTCGGTAGAACGATGTAACCGGTGCGAGAGTTAGTCGGTGCTTATCACCGAAGATGAAGCAAACTCCAAGATAATTCATCCAGATCTCAGAGAAGAAGTTAAGAAGAATGAAATATTTGAAATAGCTATCTCAGACAAATGTCTAACAAAATACAACTTTAGCGATAACTTTAGTAATTCGCATGTATGGTACTCCAATACGCAAGTATGGAAAAAAGCAACTCTTTATTGCAAGCCGAAATTTATGCAATAAAACATTGTATCCGGAAGAACATAAACAGATTGATAACTGACAAAAACATTTATATTCTATCCAAAAGCAAGGCGACTTTGGTTGCAATCAAGGCTTGCAAAATAGCTTCAAAACTATTTAGTCTGGTACTGCCTACAATTGCTCTTAATACTAGCCAGCTGAAAATGGGTTCATCTCATTTGGGTACCAGGACATAGTTGTCATCAAGGCAATAAAAAGCAGATGAACTAGCCAGAAAATGATCCGCATCAAAATTCATGATGTCAAGACTATTATGCGGCTTACCAATCAACATTACTACAGTAGTATAAAACAGTGACTAAGAAAATAATCAAACTGAAGGTAACAGGTAGGCTAAAAACTTCATTCTAAGTAATTCTCACAGAAGAACTAAACAACTCCTACAACGAAGTAGGAGTCGGACACGCCTAGTCACATACCGCACACTGTCGAGTTAAAAAGTATGTATTGGCCTTGGGAATGACACAGGACAACGTATGTAAAATATGCAACGAAGACGAAGAAACAGCAGAGCATATACTTTACCACTATAACTGCCTTATTAGAATTGAATTGGGCATCGCCAGAGAGTCAACCAGGCTTATTTTGCTGTTGGATTTGGGCCTACATCCGTATAAGATTGAATTGAAGCCGGACGACCATAGACAACGTCGTGAGTTTGGTAATTGAGCGCTGGAAATGTTGGTCGGAAATCCGGATTTTGGCCAAAAAATCATCTTCTCGGACGAGGCCCATTTTTGGCTCAGCGGCTATGTCAACATGCAAAATTGACGTTATTGGAGTGACCACAATCCACAAGTGTTCGACCAAGCATCAATGCATCCACAAAGATTGACTGATTGGTGCGGTTTATGGCACGGCGGCATCATCGGACCTTATTTCTTTCGAAATGAGGAAGGAGACACCGTTACCGTCAATGATCCTCTTTATAGAGACGGCGCTACATGCCATACAAGCGACGCAATGCTCGAAGTGGTGAAGGAGAAATTTAACAAAAGAGGGACTTGATATATCTGAAAAATCAGTATACATACATATGTATGTAAATTCATCGCGAAACTGATTAACTTTAAACTTAGGTGAGTACCTCTTTAAGTGCCCGAAGCAATTTGTCTTAAATAGATAAAAGTTTTCAAAACTTTTAAAAGCATTTCACCTCTTATGTGTGCAAGTTAAAACTTATTTCATTATATGTATTGTAAAAACGTTGGTACGGACTTCACACACTTACCTCTAAATATCCGACAGGACCATTAAATGGATAGTCTCCCAAACGACGTTCCTCGTCTAGAAACTTTCCTGCTTTACCGTTTGAAGGAGGACAAAATAGTCCGTAGTTGAAGCTTTCCTTAAGTTCCTGAAACGAGAAGAAGAACAAATTTAAGTTTGATTTTTTCTAAGAAATTCGATTAAGGAAAGCAAATGCGGATCATCAATCCCTTTAAAGTCTTCATTTTTGCTGACAATAATATTATTCAGAACATTCATTGTGCAATCCAAAAAAAAAGATGATCGCAGCCTCATTTCTCGTTTAAGTCACACCCAGCCACATTCCAAGCGCCTTTTGTTGGATGTGCAGAGCAGATGCATTTAAAGTGTCATTGTTTTTTTTTTGTTGCTGTCTCTTAAAGAATTCATCTATTTCTCAACCGAGGACTCCTCCTCGTTTTGGCCGGAACACCATAGGCGTTGTCGTATACACTTGACCCATACGGTTTTAAAGTTTTTACTTTTGCAGTTGCTTTTATCGTAAAGACGAAGAATAAAACTTGAGCCACTTTAATGCTATGTACCTATGCGGAAGAGGATGTTGAGTGAACCTGAGAATCTCTCTCTATGTGAATTGGTACACACGACATAACTTTACGGTTTTATTTGAGTTTATAAGCCATATACTAGTAGAGAGAAGTAATTATATCGTTGGGATATACATAATGGTGGCAACGTGCTGAGAGCTTTAATTTGAATTTGTTTTTATGTAAGTAGTAAACAAGGACTACTCGTATGAACAAGGAATGAAATGTTTGTATGGTATTTTATAGGTTTGGTTTAAAGTTAGTGTCATTAAGATGGGTTCTTATCGGCAGTTTAACTATTCTAAGATGAGAATGGTGATTTTCAGGAAGTGTAACGGCCCTGTAAGTCGAACAAAAAAATCTAGAAAGAAGGTAGTAGGAGCAAAAATACTGTTACTACAATTGTTATTAGAACCAAACTCTACGACATCTTAAGAGCGCTGAATAGGAAGATTTGTGACACTTACATATATAGAAGAAGCACGAGCATCAATTTATCGAGAATTCTATCCGCAGCTAAATACCGACCTCAGTGGAACGAGCTATTTTGATGAAAAATATGGGTTCGATACGATACTCGCAACTATGATTTTTAAAGCGAGAGGTGGAATTTTGCCACAGAATTTTATACCTTATCGAAAGGATTTACCAATCCAATGCAATCTTTGTAACCAGTCAGCACGAGAAAACATTACCTACTTCATAGGAGTTTGTCCAATACTAAGTGAGCTAAGGAGACTACACTTAGGACAAAACTCGATCTCAGCGAATCTATTGAATGGTAGGGACTTGATATCCTTATACAGATATATTAAAGCTATCTTGCACTATCTCAGTCAATTTATGGAACAGACCTTTTAACCGATATATATTTTTAAATTGAAATAGATCGAAACACATACATATGTATGTAGGAGGGGCGGCTGATAAGTTCGCCGCCTAAGGCATTAAGTGAAAGAAAAGACCCGATTAAACAATTTTATTTCTCAATATAATCTCCCTCGAGTGAAATGCAATTCTCACATCGGGCATACAGTGCCTTAATACAATCGAAAAAATATTCTCTTTTTTACGGACGCCTTGATCTCGGTCTCATCTGCAAATCTCGCAACTACTTTTTCAAATAAAAATTTCAATCAAAAAAAATAAAAAGTTGCTCGGGACCAAGTCTGGGCTGTAGGGTGGGCAGTCTATCGTTGAAAAACCTGTGTCCTTTAAGGCCTGCCTCGAAACCCGCGCCTCCAGTAGTCGATGCCTATCGAACGGCGTGAACATTTTCGGTACCCAGCGCGCACAATTTTTTTTTTTATGTTTAAATACTCGTGCAAAATTTCTCCAATCCGTTCTTTGCCGATGTGCAACTCGTCGGTCGACCAGAACTAATTATTAAATTTTTTCGACGTTTTCTTCAGTGAGCACTGACACAGGACGCCCTGAGCGGGGGTCATCTTCACAGCTCTCTCGCCCTTGTTGAAATAAGCGAGCCCATTTTTTGACCATGGTATACGAAGGCCCAGAATCCTGAAGAGTCGAAAATTTCTTTAGGGGATTTTACGTTTTTGACGAGGTACTTTATCACGGCGCGTTGCTCAAAATTGAGAGAATTTTCGATTCCGGTTGAATGTCCGGTTGAATAACGTTGTACCGTTATTGAGCTCCGGCAAGTGCCGTGCAATGCTTTTCACATTTAGTGCTTTATCTCGGTAAATCGGTAAATTCAGCTCTACAAAAGTACTTTTCCGGTTTACTCATGGGATCAGATGTCAGATAATAAATTTCCAAACATGAATCATACGAATAACCAACAAACAAGCACAACAATACTTATATTTTAAAGAGATACACCTCATGACAGACAGGACAAACAAATATATACGACAAAACCAAGCGACGACAATAGGGACTGCAAACTAACGGACTCAAACGCGTTGGAAAATGACTGAAGCACATGCATATTGATATCGCGGCTCACTCTGACAGTTCTGTACTGACACTGAATTACAGACATCCGGTGCTAGGAAACGTATCAGGGTCAGCACAGCCGAATATAAGAAACGAAGATCGGCATTACATTACCTTAACGAACTAGAAGAAAAGGGTATGGATAACTCGGATAGCTTTGAATGGGCTTCCAAGATAGTGGGAGAGTCAACCGAAGAAGGGTATTTCTTCCAACCACTTCAAAGAAGACTAGGGCCACTGCTTCGGCAGAAAAAGCTTCTCAATGAAGAGGCGAGGGATCATCTGATTACGGCGGGATGCAGCCGGGAGCACTGGAAAGTTCTGGAGATGGATTCATCCAAGCCATTACCACCCTTTGGGGAAAGGGGATGGCACCCCGGGGGATTCACGCTAATCGCCTGTGACGACGATAGTGCTGTTGACTTCATTAAGTCCGCGGACGACGCTGCAGGAAATTTATGGGCAGGATCCCTGGCCCCTCTGGGTCCAACTGACCTGCAAGACATTCTGTTTCTTCTTCACACATAGAACCCTGAAATTCTAACACAAAGTTGGAAGACAATTAAGTCTGAGGTAGTGAAAGACACCGGGCGAACAATTACCGTTCGCATGAACCCGGAGTCTCTTGCTCCTCGCAAGCAAGGATAAGGATTCGTGGTTGCCTTTTGCCTGCCGTCGAGCGCACACGCTGTCGAGCGCACACGAGATCATACTCGTATCGTCGTGACAAAAAAAAAAATAAATTTTAAGAAAAAAAAAAAACTCCATCTACTAATCAAATTCCGTGAAGTGCAGTGGAAAAAAAAAAAAATAAATAATAATAATAAAAAAAAAAAAACATAAACACAATTCAGTGCCGGTGCATTCCATCTTACCACCCCCACTCACTCGCTGTTGCGCTTCTTCGTTATCGCAATTGGAGCATGTGCTATATATGTACATACTTCCAGTTGCGATGACTGAGAGAGTGTAACATTTGATGCATAGCGGACTGTGAATGTTTATCCGAATAGCGGACCTCAGCTGATTGTCGTTTGGGCATAGCACCTGCGACAGTTTGTTTTGGAAAACAATTCTTTGGATCTACACTTTACAGTTTTGCTTAGTTACGTCAGAGTTGTGTCTTTTTGTGTTCCTATGTTGTAGTGATGAGGGAATTTAGGGTTGATCTTACCAACATTCGTGGGCTTCGAACGAATTTCTTCGATATGTACGCCCACGCCCATTCCCATAAACCAGCTGTTCTGGCACTAAGCGAAACACAGGTAGTGGAAGAATCTTCTGATTTGAAACTGCCTGGATATAACTTAGTGTCATTATTCTTTCCCCACCGTGGCCTCGCCATTTATGTCCGTAGTGATATTGCTTACCAAGTTCCACCACAGTATGGCCACTGTTCCAACCCGGAATTTAATTTCAAATGGCTAAAATTCACCGTCCGTAACCAAATAATTCACTATTGCTTTATTTACAGAAGCCCTAGTGCGGACAGCAACTCAACTTTTGATGAATTTGATGCGTTGTCCGATTCCATCACTCGAAATGTCTCCTTGTATCCTCATACTGAAATTGTCATTGCGGGCGATTTCAATATACACAATTCGGATTGGCTTCAACATTCTGGCCAGACAACACCCGAAGGAAGGTATGTTGAACTTTTTGCTGAGATTAACAATTTGACTCAGCTTGTAAATGAGCCTACACGTATACCGGACCTTGTTAGTCATTCCGCCAACACCTTGGACTTGTTTCTTACTTCTCACCCTGATAAATACACCATCGATGTTCTAGCGAATCTAGGTCGGTCTGACTACAATATCGTATCAGCTAAATTCTCGTACTCTGACCACACAGTTAAAGAAAAAACTCCTAAAAGAAAAGTATGGCAATACGAGAAAGCCAACTGGAGCGGCCTCAATAGCTTCTTTAGGAGTTTTAACTGGTCGCTATGCTTCCTCGATAGCGACGTGGATGCCGCTGCTGATATGATCACTAACACTATACTCTTAGGTATGAATGACTTTATTCCTAACAGAATAAAGAGCATTAAACCTAAGGCAAACTCGTGGTTTGACCAGAGCTGTAAAGAGGCTATCAGGTTGAAAGAAGTAAGTTTTCGGTCTTATAAAGCCAACAAATCTGAGGAAAACCGAAAGAAGTTTAAACAAGCCAGAAAAGACTGCAATGCCCATATTCGACGTGTAAAATTTTTGCATGACCAAAAATTGAGGCAAAAAATCCTGTCCCAAAGGTAGTAAAAATGTTTGGTCATTCGTCAAAAATATTAAAAATTCTGCCTCGTCTGCCATCCCCACGCTCATTTACAATGACATTCCAGCTGTCAGCTCCTTAGACAAAGCTAATCCGCTTGCTGCTCACTTTTCAGCGAACTCCACTCTGCCACATAATGCTTTGTCTCCACCTGTATTTGAGAGCGCCAAATTTTCCATGGGACAAGTTCACTTTCGCACTCGCACAGTTGCAGAAGTACTCAAAGGTCTTAACATACACAAATCCTCTGGTCCAGATGGTTTCCCCCATAGTTTTGAAGAGGTGTTCTTCTACGCTGGCAAAACCTCTGCGTAAGCTTTTCTGTCTATCCTACTTTTCAGGGCTCTTTCCGAGTAGATGGAAAACAGCATTTGTCCAGCGAATCTTCCTCCCCGTCCAATTACCGACCCATTGCACTTACGTCCCTTCTTTCCAAAGTCATGGAAACGCTGTTCACGAAAACTCCTTAATGACCGGCAGTATGGTTTTCGCAGCAACATTTCCACTGGTGATTTGATGGCATATCTTACCGAAAAGTGAAACCAATCTCTCCATCACTTCGGCGAAACCAAGATGGTTGCGCTTGATATTTCAAAGGCATTTGACAGAGTTTGGCATCAGGCTCTTTTCTCGAAAATGCGTGCATATGGCATTGATGAGTCTCTTCTTCAATGGATTAGAAATTACCTTTCGGGGCGTTCAATACAAGTTGTTTTGGACGGCTTCAAGTCTGCAATTCACCAAATAAATGCTGGTGTTCCCCAAGGCTCTGTTTTGTCTCCGACTCTCTTTCTCATTTTTATAAATGATCTCTCGTCTGCAACTTCTAATCCAATCCATTCCTTCGCTGATGACAGTACCCTCAGTTTTCCATATTCGTTCCCTAACTTACGTCCTTGCTCTTCAGCCGTAGAAGGGGAACGGCAACGTATGTTAAACACATTAAATTCCGACCTGGACAGCATCTCTCAAGCGAAACCAAAACCCTCAACCATTGTCCATGGATGGTACTTGCATCATTGAAACCGAAAGGCTTGCCATTCATCCGCCCTAAGGTGGAATATAACGCCCATATCTGGTCTGGTGCACCCAAGACCGTTCTGCACATTCTTGATAGGGTACAAAATCGCGCGTTAAAACTTATAGGTGATAGAGACATTGTGAATTCCATTCATTCATTAGAACATCGGAGAAATGTCTCCTGTCTCTCCCTGTTTTATCGTTTTTTCCACAAAAAATGCTCCAGCGAAATAGCCAGTTGCATTCCTCCCCTTCAAAATTTCACCCGCAATACGCAACATGCTTCGAATGCACATCAATTTTCCCTAAAGCCTAACTTCGGTCGTACTGTTAAATATAGTGATTCGTTTATAAGCCGAACGACACGAATGTGGAATGATCTACCAAGCTCTGTATTTCCCCATCACTACAACCTTCAAACATTTAAAGCCAACCTGCATAGGCTTCTCCTCTGTTCCTCTTCCACTTGTCCTTAAAAGCCCGTGCCCTGTAACAGTATAAAGGTATTCACATTCCTTTTGGCGCGCGCGAATTATATAAAAAAAAAAAAAAAAATAATGAGGTCACATTTCTAACTGTGCACAAGATACGAGTGGGGTGTCCGTCCGCAAATAATGCACTGGCTATATACTGCAGTAGTAAGAGCGGTACTCATGTACGGAATCCTGGTCTGGTGGACAGCACTGGAAGTTAGTTACGATTCAGAGAGCAGCATGTATCTGCGTTACCAGCGCATTTCGGACAACTCCTACAGCGGCCCTGAGAACAATGCTGAACATCATTCCTCTGCATATTTGTGGGAAATACGTGGCAATGAAATCACACAGGGACGTTAAAATTTTAAATTAGATCAAAATTGGTAAGAAATGTCGTGAATCCCTGAACGGAATATCGATCGGTTGCAATCTTACTCTGGCATCCCAGGAAACTGCAAAGCACGAGCCCTCTGCTGCCGAAGGGGGCCCCATCTACCGATAGAAACGGAGAGATACAATATCTCTACACTAGCTCTGCAACAAGCTAACCATGCAAGACGAACGTGACCCCGGCTTAATCGGAGCAAATCCAACTACTACGTATTAGTAGATCACTTATAGGTACCCTAACTGGCCACTAATAGGTAGACATGCTACATCATTCCTCTGGATATTTGTGGGAAATACGTGGCAATGAAATCACACAGGGACTTTAAAATTTTAAATTAGATCAAAATTGGTAAGCAATGTCGTGAATCCCTGAACGGAATATCGATCGGTTGCAATCTTACTCTGGCATCCCAGGAAACTGCAAAGCACGAGCCCTCTGCTGCCGAAGGGGGCCCCATCTACCGATAGAAACGGAAAGATACAAAATCTCTACACTAGCACTGCAACAAGCAAGACGAACGTGACCCCGGCTTAATCGGAGCAAATCCAACTACTACGTATTAGTAGGCCCTTACCCTAACTGGCCACTGCATAATAGGTAGACATGCTACGCGATTGGGAAACCCTGCGAAGGACTTTTGGCGCATCTGCATGGATGAGGAAGAGAAGATGTTACCCCGTCACCTATTATGTAGATGCCCAGCGTTATCCTCAGCAAGAAAGCAAATTCTGGGTGTATGCTTCTTCGAGGAAGTTACAGATATTGCCGAATCGAATTTGGAAATTAATCCAAAAATGTAAATGGGTCCAAGAGTAATGGAAATCACCGGCTCATGTGGACCTCATTTGGTATAAGTGAATCCTATCGATTACGGAGGACGATCACCTAACCTAATCTACACTACATTTTTCAAGATGAAAATCTAAAATTTCTTTGGTAGATAGCAAATAACGCAGAATTTTAATAAAATATTTAGAACCCTCCCACACACAAACTGTAATTCTTAGACATATTCTCCTGAAGAGATTTACATATACAGGAAATATATTGTACACAATTTAATTCTATCTTGCAGTTTTGGCAATATTTCCCTTAAAAACTTTAAAAAGAAACGGTTTTGTACCATTTTTACGGTTTTTGGGAATATTGCGATTGTGATGGGATGTAAAAATTGTGGGATTTTCCAAAGTACGTATTATTTTGTGTCAAAAATACATTTTTTGACTGGCTAGTTCCGCAGAAATAAATAATATTATGAAATGTCACAGCGCACAATAAGAACAGTTAGCGACGAGTAAATACCTTAAGATATGAATATAAAATTATTAGAAAATTTAAAGTATGGGTTCCATGAAACACGGATAAAAATATTGACATTTTACCCTATAATTAACTTCACAGTGTTATTAAAGACTATCAGCACTCTATTACGAGTATAATGTTTAAGTTTGTATTTGAGATCACCTGTCAGTGTGACTCTTCCCGTAATATAAAACTTATGAGAGATGAACAAAAATAGTGGAAATACGCATGTGCAAACAACTACGCAGCTCGTTTTCTCAGAATGACTTTTCATGTTATGATGATCCCTTTAGTTGTAATAAAAGCTAGAATAATAATAAGTTCAACTCTGCTGCGATGACACGTTTATGAGGAATGACTATACTATAACTGAAATGTTCGAAGACATACAATATTCATGAATGAAAATCGACTGTACCGCGAGTTACAAAATTTACGTAATGGGAGTTACCCTAACAAATAACTAGAATCCGACAGGAGGTTCTAGATATAACCCTGGTCTCCGACAACATTAATCAAATGATCAAGAACTGGAAGGTATCTGGTGGACACACTTTTTCTGACCACCGATACCTTCAATTTAGTCTTGACGAGGATCCTCCGGGCCCATTGGTTTACAGAAATATTCATAATACTAACTGGCTCAATTATAGTGAAACTTTAAAGAAATTGGTTAATTCCGACACTCTAAAGTCCCCGACCAATCCTCAAGAGCTTGATTGTATGGGTAAGGACCTTACCTTGGCCCTCGATAAAGCGTTGTCTTCCTCTTGTCCTCTGGTTAGGGTTAGGGGCAAACAAAAATCACACTATCCACCAGTGTGGTTTTTTCTTGCCCTGATCTAGGACCACTAAGAAATACTTGCAGAAAACTTTTCAACAAAAGCAAAAGCACAAGAGATGCATCTGACTGGGACGCGTACAAAGAATCCCTAAAAACCTATAAAAAAAATAATTGAGGAAAGCCAAACGTAATTCTTGGAGTTTCTTTTGAGGTAAAATACAAGAATCTTCTGAGGCTTCTAGGCTGAGAAAAATCCTCTCGCCAAATCTTTCAGTGCTCAGCTCTTTATTAAAAACAGATGGATCTTGGATAACTTCTAGTGTAGATACGTTAAATTTACTTATTGATACACACTTCCCAAATAATTCCCTGACTGCCAACAATAGTGACTCTATCAAGTCAAATGCTCAAAAAACCAATCTCTCAAGTCTGATTGCGCAGGACAAACTCCTTTGAGCGCTACATAGCTTAACACCATACAAATCCACTGCACCAGGCGGCATAACACCTGCTGAACTACAAATGTCATCCTGGCAGTTCTAAAAAATATTTTTCAGAGCTGTCTGAATCTGGTTCATATTCCGCATATATGGAGAGAAGCCAATATGGTATTCATACCCAAAGCTGGTAAATGTTCAAAAGCCAGTCCAAAAGACGTTGACCTATTAGTCTATCATCTTTCCTTTTAAAAACACTAGAACGATTGATATCCACTTACGTCACTTACGTGACAGTATTGACACACAACTTCTGTCCACGGCTCAACATGCATACTGTAAGGGCAAATCAGTCGAAACAGTATTGCATACGTTAGTCAATAAGATCGAATACTCCATGTATCATAAGGAGTACACTATGGTAGCTTTTCTAGATATTGAAGGCGCTTTTAACAACGTCTACTCATCTGCGATAATCAAAGCACTGTCAAATCGGAATACAGATAGTTCACGAGCTGATTAATTTACTGCTTAATGGTCGGATTATCAACTCAAAGCTGGGTGGATCATCTGTCAGAAGATATGTCAGTAGGGGTACCCCTCAAGGGGGCGTTGTCAGACGATGTTGCTATAGCAGTATCCGGTAAACACCTTACTACCTTAAAAGAGCTCCTACAAATAGCTTTGAATAAGCTATCTAGATGGACAGCTCGGTGTGGTCTAGGAGTAAACCCCCACAAAGCCGAACTAGTCCTCTTCTCAAGGAAATATAAAATCCCACTTATTGACCTTAATGGAACAAGCTTAATTTTCTCCAACGAAGCAAAATACTTTGGATAAGAAGGAAACTAAGCTGAAAACCTAACATAAAAGAAAGAGTAAAGAAAGCCACTGCCGCATTCTTCTTTTGCAAAAAAGCCATTGGAAACAAATGGGGCTTACAACCCAGATTAACTCACTGGCTCTATATCTCGGTCATTAGACTGATCCTTATGTACGGGGTAGTTGTCTGGTGGATTGCCTTAGATAGGGCGACAAACCAGAAGTTATTAAACAAAAACGTTCAGCTTGTCTGTGCATTAGCGAAGCACTGCGGACGACACCTTCCGCAGTTATGGACATTCTTTTTTATTTAACAACCCTTGACATTTATGGCAGGCAAATGGCTGCTAACTCAGCTATTCGCCTTAAAGCTACTTCAGAGTGGTCCAAAAAAGTATATGGCCACGCCTCCATCTTAAACAAGTTTAATATCTTCCCTGAAGACATTGACTACACCATACCCAAGTTAAATTTTGACAAAAACTTCCAAGTTACCATCCCTTCCAGAGCATTCTGGGAAGAAGGTGGTTTTACGGAAGATAAGTCGGTACATTTCTATATCGACGGTTCAAAAACTAACGACGGGGTACGCTTAATTTAAACCTCTCTTTTCGTCTCCCAAACCATTGTAGCGTGTTCCAGGCGGAGATAATGGGAATAAGGGAAGTCTTGTCTTGGCTGACGAAAAACGTGATATCGTCCATTGATGGCATCTTTTCAGACAGCCAGGCCGCAATCAAATCCTTGGAATCATCATCAATAAATTCCTTGACAGCTCTAGACTACCCATCGTCTCTTATAGAGATGACGGAGGAGTTTAATATTCACCTAATCTTGTTTTCGGGGCATAAGGATATTCCAGGGAACTGTAAGGCTGACGAACTTGCCAGACATGGAACAACAATACCTATCCTTCCAGGCAAAACTCTACTGGGCATGCCTTTCGCTACATGCAAACTTAAATTAAAGCTGGATGCTATCGTAAAGACAAATTTTAGGTGAACAAGGGGTACAACTTGTCTAGTGACAAAACAGATTTGGCCTATGCTGGTTCTGAAACGCTCTAGGAATTTGATTTATCTAAATAGAAAGCATATTAATGCTGTTATAGGTGTCATAACTGGACGCTGTTTAATCTTCACCTTCTTGCACCTGCCCAGCAGGAAACTCCACTTAGGAGCCTTCTATTTCAATGACCTAAATGATCTGAATAATATTGACGAGGGACCTTCTACGCTTCATCAGAAGATCCAAATGGTTCAACGAGTAGGCTAGAGGCCGCGTCTCAAACCCATGTGGTATCATAATGGACATATTATTTGTCTAAGTGTGTTGGCTTCTTTTTGCTGACAGCCACTACAACCTAACCTAACTTACTCTAACAAATTTTGATTGTCTTTTAAATTACTGAATATATTTTATTTCTAATAATTGGCAATGTCCCTTGTTTCTAGAATGACACTATTGGTGAATTTCAAATTGTTTAATTGATTTTTTAGGCACAACTTGCAAAAAGAAGCTTCTGAACAAAACGTTGTGTCACAAAATTGTAACGCGAGTTACCATTAAGTTAAATGCTTTTCTAAATAAATAATCTACAACTATAGTATAGGTAGTTTTTCGTATTCTTAGCACTTTGCTAGTACCTACATAATCCGATCCTCAAAAAACGAGGAATGGTAATATCGTGCAAATATTGCAATTACTAAAACGAAAAATAGTGTCTATTAGAGCATTGTAACGTGTATTACCGTGTAATGTTCCGTATAATGAGAATAGAATGAATTCTATATTTAGACTTATATCGTGTTTAGACTTGGCATTTTTGGAAAAAATATATCTGGTATGTTAAAACTAACTAATTCAAATCACGGATAAGTTCATAGAACGAAGAAATAAAAACTACTACTACTACTTTAATTGCAGGAAACAAAGTGATGTCATTTATTTGAATAAAAACCATTCGTCAATCTTCAGAAATTCCTCAAATACCTTCCAGTTTATATCACCCATTTGAAATATTTCAGAATTCATTCCCATATATAAATTTGTTATCATCTTTGGGCTTGTGTAACAGGAAAAAATCGTTAATAAACCTAAGAACGAAGAAGAAATAACAAGAAGTACAATAAAAGAACGGTCCGCGCACACAGCACATAGTCAATGACCTTATCTGCACGTAGTCTTCGTTGTTGTCGACGTTTCCCCACAGCAGTCTGGTAGCCATTGTCGTCGACTGCTGTGTGCGCTTTCTTGCTGCCCAAGATCCCTGACAGATAGATTTCTTCTAGGTATGCAATCGAAGTCTGTCTCACTGTTTCGTACTCTCGCTAACAGCAGAAGTGACCATAACTATTGGTGCAACTCCAAGATTACAGTAGAATCTCTTTCTCTCAGATAAATGCTATGCATTCCACTAGCTTGGCTTCTTTTTTTTCCTAAATTTTTTGTTGCTGTTTGTCGGCTTGCAATCCATAGCTGGAAAGATTACGCACTGTTCTGGATAGTAAAACTGGTTAAGAGTAGAACTACGGAATGGACCCAACAATCATTGAAGAACGATTTTTTTCACTGCAATATCACAACGCACAGGATACTCGTAGGTAATCAAAAGTTGAAATTAATTTGACACCTCAAAGTTTAGTTTAGTTTATTGCCAGATTGAACTCCTTTTCTTTTCCTGAAAACTTTTCAACGGTAATTCTTTTAATGGTCTGAAGTGCATTCCTTCTCCTTCAAATCAACCAACTGCTCCCACAATTTCCGCATCTATGACAATTTGAAAAAACAGAGCGAGAAACGCTGAGCAGATCATAACAAATTGGTAGTTTAAGCTCGATCTTTTGCTTTCAGAACAATCCATATATTGACCATTTACAGTTACCCACAATCCAGCGAGAGTAACAGAAGTCGTAGATACGATATCGCTAACATAGAAGCAATTAAGGTTTTTCTTCGTCAATTCTTTCAATTGACAGTGGGATTTAGACTCCAAAGACTCCAAAGACTCCAACGACGACGACGACCCACTTTAGAAATAATTGTACGTAGTCTATTTGGTTGTGGCACAAGACCACACCACGAAGAGGGGACCATCGCAAGATCCATTTTAGACCACATCAAGTTTGCGAGAATTAACCGATTCGATTTGTTTGGCTCAAATAAAAAAAAACAATAAAACCAAGTCGTAGATACCCAAATACAAAAAAAAAAAAACCGACAACAGGAAGATGGATTAATTCTACAACAAATATGGTAGCCTTAGGAGAGAGATTGTGGATGCCAATGGAATGATTGAAAATAATAGCACACAATTGTAATGGTGGAGAATTCGGAGTACAGTTGGAAGTGGATGATCTATCTCTATGATGGCGAGGTAAATCGTTCGGATTGTTTATAATTTTTGAAGAGAAAATCGCTAAATTTCATTGCAAGTATCTGGAGATAATTATGCTCTACATGAGTTATAGACTCGGATTGATTTGGAATTCCTTTCAGTAAGCGAATATATTTTTTTTGTTCTTAGGTAATTTTTTATTCAATTTTCTCTGACTTTGGGAGTGACGAACATAATGAATTTATGTACGTAAAAGATTTGGATCGTACAGATCGGGGCATGCTGTTCAGACAATGAAAATCCGGAAATTGAGAAAGAGTAATTTGTAAGCAACATAATACGAAGAATGGTAAATTTCCGTGAATGTTGTGGACGTATTTAAGCGATGTTGTGAAATTGTTACATATAAAAAAAATAATATTTCTTACTTTTCAAAAAAATTCGCTTGTTGTTGAATATTTTGAAAATGCTAATCTAGCTGCGGGTTAGCAAATTGCAACTCTGGTCCAAAAGCTTCAAAAGTTATGAGTCTGCGACAGACAAATGGACAGACAACTCACTCTCTCCATGAGGGTTTAGACAATTGAAAAAATCGAACATCGTGCTGTTATAAGGTACCTGTTTAAAAACAATTTTGCTCTGAAGCAGATCCATGAAAATATGGTGGCAACTTTACGGGAATCTGCCCAATAGAAAACAACAGCGAAAAAGTGGGTAGCTGAATTTAAACGTGGATGGAAGAGGGTTGAAGACGACTCACGCTGTCGCATCGAACAAATTTGTGCTCTGACCATGGGAGACCGCAGATTGAAGATAAGGGAGATAACTGAGATCGTCGGCATCTCGTATGAACGGACCTAAAACATCATTCAAACTTAAATTCTTCAAACGAAGAATCTTGCAGAAACTGCTTACAGTTGAAAAAAAAAAAAAAACCCAACCGACTGACGATGTCTCGCGAGTTTCAAACCGATTCAGAAGATTTTTTGACTAGATTTTTGACGACAAATGAGACCTGGGTTGACGTCTATACCCCTGAGATCAAACAGCAATCAAAAGAATGGAGACGATCTGGATCACAAGCCCGGAAGAAACCTAAAGTTAAATTATTGGCGGATAAGGTAATGGCATCAGTATTTTGGGACTCAAAGGGAATTATCACGGCTGATTACCTCATCAAGGTCAACAAATTAACTCCGATTACAATTGGGGACTTTTGCGTTGGCTGCGAGAGTAAACAAATAAAAAGCGCCCTGGAATTAAGAGGAGAAAAGTTTTGTTTTACCAAGACAATGCACGCCCATACATGACGCGTCAAGTCATGATTGAAATCCATAACTGTGGGTTAAGATTACTGCCACTTTCTCCCTATTCGCCTGATCTGTCTCCATGTAACTTTCATCTGTTCCCCAACCTAAACAAAGAACATAAGGAAGGACAGGGATTTTCAACTAATGAAGACGTCGAAGCTGTAGTAAACTTATTTTCTAAACATTTTTTAAAACTGGTGTACTGGCTTTAGAGACTAGATAGAAAAACTGTAGTGAGCTTAAAGAAAATTACGAATTTTTTAATCCACCCTCGTAATTTTCAAAACCTCAGAAGTCAAATAAGAGTTCATAAGAAAAAAGGACGGACGTGCGGCGGAAGAATTTTCTCGATGGAATCAACAGTCAGTTTAGCGGATACCTTATATAAGCTATCAATAAGGATTTTCAAGAGTGAGTTAGGGTGCTGAAAAAGAGGTGGTGGTGAATGAACCCTTAATGGGCCATTGGCAGCGTTCATATCCCCGTAGTGGGTTACTGGCATCGGAATACCTGGCTCCTTATCCTAGGGGTTTGATTAAGGATCAGGCCCTAAAGATTGGAGGTTGTGCGTCGGAGTAACTGCCCTACTGAAAAAAAAACCCAGTTACGAACCAACAACAAGCCTCAGTAAGGATGATTGCTGTTGATGAACATAAGGGGACCTGGCACTCGCCGGATCAACTAACTGTCAAACAGATTGACCGTGTCGTGATTGATGCAAAGTATTTTGGGTGATTGCACTTTCCGAACACCTAAGATTGACACGAATCACTGCCTTGATGCTTTCAAGGTACGTACCTTGATGCTTTCAAGGTACGTATGCGAATATCCCAAGCACTCCAACACCAAAGAAGTACTGTGAGAAAATTTAACATCCAACGGATACAATCGCAAGAGACTACCAGAGCCTTTCCCGATCGAGTGTTCCTGAACCGGCCAACTACTTCAAAGTTGAAGCTGCCAAGAGTAGCGTAATGTTTTTTGGTAATGGTCTAATCTCTTATTGTAGATACATACATAGATGGTATGTGATTATTTTCGTAAATGATTCGAAGGCCAATTCTTTCGCAAAAAAAAGTCTACAATGGTGCTAGAGACGCAAGAAACTTATCAATCAAATATAGGATTCTCGATTTATCGCAGTCAATCGGTTGTTGCTCGACTATCTAATAAAAAAGTTATGGACCGGTTCCTGGTGGTTCAGTTGTGTCGCAATCGAACCGTTTGTATGTACACTCTCATATGAACAATTGCAAACCGAGCTTTTTTTTCTCAATAACTGCAACCTACGAAATAAATTTCAAGAGTTACAGCATTGAATCTTTTTGAAATGTATTTTTACGATCCCTTTATCGTAGCAAAGAAAACACTTTATTCTCGAATCAACTCATCCAAATTAGAAATATTCGCCTGTTTGTACATCAGTCTTTCATTTGCATAAAGGCAAAATAAAATAAAGAAAATGTCTCTCTCTTAAGAACTCCGGGGCAAGACAGTTTTCCCAACCGGGTTTCTGCAAAATATCAACCAGAATGAGAAAAACCCTAAAGCGAAAAAAACGCATCCCCTTGTGACTTTTACCAAGCCAGGGTGATACGGCGAAGTGTAATTTGTCACGATTCCTACTTTGTTTTTTTTTTTTTTTTTTTGTGAATAATGTCGGTGTTAAGATCTCCTTACCTCCTACTCTTCTCTCAACTCCAGGCTTGTTGCAGTTGTTAATTTATGTATTTTCTATTTATACATATATTCGAGATGAGAGTGCAATGTCCCTATGGAGAAGGACGCCACTTTTATTTGTCCATGGGATAGGCTTCACCGCTTCAACGCACCATATTTTCTTGACTTGCATAATTAAAACCACAAAGGGGGAGGTTGGGTGGACAGTAATTTTGTTAAATTCACCGTTTTTTCGGTGGTTGGTTGTTTTGTTCAAAGGTCATTGAAATGTCTAACTAATAATTCTAAGCTAGTGTAAGGGGATGAAACCATAGTTTGGCCTCTGAGCTTTAAGAAGAAACATTGGTGCGTGCCTTAAGTTATGTTTATTTTTTTATTTTATTTTTTCAATGAGTTTGTTTTGACACCCTCAGATAAAAAGCATAGAAAGAGTAAGGGTGGTGAAATCGTGGTTCTGCTGGACTTTCTGTTGCTGTCAGGCAGGAGTATCTAACGTGTTTTATAAGCACGGTGTTGGCAAACTGCTACTTTGTGTAAATAATGGTGATTGCAGGAAAAATATTTAATTATTAGCTGATGTTGATGACATAAATCAAGTCATATACATACATATATATGTATATTAGGATACTAGAATTAGGCACGCGACAACTGTTACTGCAGTAGTAATACACCTACAATCTATCTTTAACATTATTTATCCCTATCCTTTTGTCCTTAACGAGCCCCCGATATAATGTAGTCAAATGTGAAAAATTAAATTAAAATATTTGCTATTTAAAATGTTCACAAATACGATAAACAACAAACTCAGTATGTAGGTAGTTTCTTAAGTTCGTTGAATGGGGTTTAATATAAGGTACTGCCGGGTTGAAATATTTGTTTTGTTCTTATCAAAATAGTTCTCTTACAATAGTAACAAGAAAAGTTGGAGCATAATGTTCAAAATATAAAATACTGAGTTCCGTGCAGTTTTTGTTTGCAACCACCAACACTCAGTTGAGAAACTGACAGTACAATTTGTATTTTCGACATCATATACATACATACATACTTGTAGTTTTGTAGTTTCCAGGTAAAATGAAAGCCTGAAAGATAATTTTGCAACTTTGTAAATGGTTGTCATTTGCAGGTAGAAAGGATATGTTTTGGAACATTTGCATTTCGACATACAAATTCTGTATATTATACATCATGACCAAATATCGAAATAAAAGTAAACTACATTTTGAAAGAAAAATTCTGTGTATTCTTTAATTATGATATTTATATAGCAATTACCAGTATTAAAATAAGTAGGTAAGGGTCTGTTTAAATTGTTTAAGCCGCAGTTACAAGATTTTGTTATCACTACAAAGCGATCAAGAATAATAAAAAATGCATTTCCACTCTAGATTTACGAGTAAATATGAAAAATTTGCTGCAGAAGTCACTAGTATTTTCATTGCACCTATACGACAAATAATGGTTTCGTGCAATTTTCGGTTCCGAGATTGTGATCAAATTTGGTGTTACTAGTACAGTAAATCCTCGCTTACCCGGACGCATAAAATATCGGCTCTGCATTTTTTTGCTTTCGCTTGCATCCTCTTTAGAAGGAGAATATTTGTTTGAGAAATATAATTTTCATCTGCTCACTAGCAAACAACTTTAACAGTTTCACTGCATTCGTCATAAGTATATACTACCTTCTGATGAAGAATAGTCAAAGAAATGTTCGTCTTCACCAGTCTTCACCATTTATTTATTTCCTCTGTATATGTTTTGCCATTTCGATCGATGATATGTATTATGTCACGAATTCTGTTTAAATCAACACTGGAAGAATCCGCTTCAATTTGTTGCCGCAAATCTGTCAGTTCTGACCATAGTGATAATCAACTTTTTTTTTGATATTTTTCTCTCCAAGCCGAATTTAAAAAAGAAAACAACATCTCAAAAATTGATTTGTCCTGGAATGCCCTTGTCATCCCATGAATATGAGTCAACAGCTGCTTTCTATAGGCTACCTTTACATTTAGGATTCAATTTTGATCCATCGGCTGCAAAATTGTTGTACAATTTACAACACAACACTTTAAAGTTGGGATCAAAGTTTAATTCGTTTTCTTGAGGATGAGATGAAGTGTTATCTAAGACCAAAAGTGCTTTCACTGTCTGGTTTATCGCTGTCAACAACTTTTTCATATTTGAAATAAAATTATATTTGAACCAGTCCAACAAAATTGATGCCATTTATCGATCCGGCTCATCTTAGTAGCTCTGTACACTAGTGGAAGATTCAGATTTTTAAAAGCTCTAGGGTTAGCTGACTTGCCGAAGATTACGAGTAAAAGCGGCAACTTTTGTGTTCCTGAAACGTTACTGCATGGCACAAAAGTAAAGCTATTTTTTGAAATTTTTCTCAAATGTGCAGATTTTCATTTGCATGAACCCAAATCCCGGAAGAACTTTTAAAAAGGCTGCTAACACGTTGGCCTTGTAAACCTGTTCTTGATCTAGGAACATTTCTTGAATGACTTTTAAATCTTATCTTGCTGCTTGACCATAGCAACATCACTGGATACTTTTTCGCCACAAATCTTTAGATATCGAAGTCCATGTCGGATTTAAAATTTAAGCTACAATCCTAACTGATCTGCCAATTTCAAGACTGTCTGTTAGGAATCAGATCACACCTTCACTAATCCCTAACCTATCTTAACATAAGCAGTCCCATTTTCAATACAATCCTCTATCTTTGATCCCACACATAGAATATAAGATATAATTCACATTGTCCATTCACCTTAAAAATGTTCACATCAAATGCTCTCACGATAATGCCAACTCGCCAAAATTATTCGTGAGAACATTTGATGAAATCACTACTGTAAATCATGTCTACGAGTTTGTAGGTGCACCAAATAAAATCACTTTTTCATTGTCGTTCAAAGAGAGTCTTCTTATTATTTGCTCCCCCCACCCAAAGTAAGGAGCAAATTAGGAAACAAAAGTTGAAGTGGTAACAAGTGCCGGTTCAATATCAGCAATTCGCCAGGGTGTTACTGCCTTGACGAACCCTCTTTAATAGTCCATAGGGGAATCAAAAGAGATTCTCCTCAAACACTGTCCAATATCTTACATTTTTCAGTAAGTGTTAAAGCTGAGTGCCTTTTCCCTTTTTTTTTGCAGGGGGCCATGATAAACAAACTCTCCATTTCAAACTGAAACACAACAACACAAAACACAAAACTGTTCTTACAACTGAATCAATGAAATTTAATTTTTTATGAAATAAAACAATATACATATATGTACATACAAAACACTTGCATAATAACAATGTAACGGCGGGATGTCTAGACTCAACAGCCAGCTATACAGAACGAATTATCTTTATTTCCATATGCGCAAGGGCAACCACGTTTGAATTTAGTTATTCTGTTCGGATTGTAGAGGTAACATTTTCAAAGGGTTCCTTCCTGAAGGTCTTAGCGATATGGTATAGCAAAACCAAAAAAAAGTGCGTTTCCCAATTTTGTCTCCCTGTCTGACATTTTATTCAAACTTCATATCTGGGGTGGGATCACAATTCGAGGCGAAATCAAAATTTTGATTCTAATCCCAAAATTAACGGTACTTTACAAATGGCCGATTTTGAAAAAAAAACTAACGACTTTCACGATTTCGTTTAAATTTAATATTTGAGTTGGGTTGTACATACATATGCCACTAGACATCATACCGAAGTTTTGGAAAAAAAAACATACTTACATATTGTAATATGCAAGCTACGGCTCGAGTAGTAGGTGGCTAGGCCCAGGAAGCTCCTTAGTTGGTGTTTATCCTTGGGGACTGGCCAGTTTTTCACCGCTTCGACCTTCTCTGGATCGGTTCTCACTCCTTTCGCTGAAATTATGTGCCCCAAGTACTTGACTTCTGCTCTAAACAGGGCGCACTTCTTGGGGTTGAGCTTCAGGTGGGCACTTCGAAGCCTTTGAAACACATCCCTTAGATTGTCTCGGTGTTGCGCAAACGTTTTTCCTACGACGATGACATCATCCAAGTATACCAAACAGGTTTTCCATGTTAACCCTTGCAGGACACATTCCATCAATCGCTCGAAAGTCGCCGGAGCATTGCACAGCCCGAATGGCATTACCGTGAATTGCCATAGCCCATTTCCTGCGGTGAAGGCGGTTTTCTCTCGGTCTTCTGGATGGATCTGTACCTGCCAGTAGCCACTCTTCAAGTCGAGAGTGGAAAACCATCGGGCTCCTGATAGTGTGTCTAGCGTGTCGTCAATCCGTGGCAGAGGATAGCTGTCTTTCTTGGTGACGTAATTGAGCTGCCGATAGTCCACGCAGAACCGCGTGCTGCCATCTTTCTTCTTTACCAGTACAACCGGTGATGCCCACGGACTTTTGGAACTTTCAATCAGACCTTCTTTCTCCATTGCCGACACCATCTCTGCAACTTCTGTCTGCTTTGCCAATGGAAGGCGCCTAGCAGGCTGACGAATTGGTCTAGTATCACCAGTGTCTATTCGATGTTGTACCAGGTGTGTTCGGCCGTATTCTCCGTCCTGTGAAGCAAATACATCAGCGTACTCATTGATAAGATTCTCTGCCATAGTTCGCTGCTCCTGATTCAGGTCACTGGACTGGAGAATCGTCTCTCTCGTTTCCGCTGTCCAAGGTGATGAGAGAGGTTTTGGAGCATCATGTTCAGATATTGTTGCGACGGCGGTAATCGGCGTGCATTTTCCAGTCACCTCCCCTCGCCTTAGTTTGACAGTGTGTGGTCTTGTGTTCAAAACTCTCACTGGAACCATGGTGTTCTTTGGTTCGACTAACGTCTTTCCCACGATGTAGTCTTGAGAATTCTTCTCTGGGTCTGGTTCTACTATGTAGAATCGGTGGCTCCCAAGATCACCTTCCAGCTTCGTCCAAATGATTGTCTCTGAAGAAGGCGGCAAAACTTCGTCTTTGCTGATGACTGTCCTGAGAGTTACGGCATTCTCGTTTCCGTACACCATCGGAATCTCCACATTTCGATACCTCAGCACTTGCATCCCGATGTCCAAGATTACTTTATTTGCTTTCATGAAGTCTATTCCGATGATGCACTCGTCGCATATATCTGCCACCAGAAACGCATGGGAGAACGTCAGTCCTGCCAGAGTAATCGTAAGACGAACTTCTCCAAATACCTTCGCCATTTCCCCTGTTGCAGTCTTCAGGCAGTAGCTGTTGGTGTTGTGCAGCCAGGAGCTTTTGACGATATCTCTTCTTACAATGGAGGCGGTGGCACCTGTGTCGATGGTGGCTACGCACTTCTTCTTGTTGATTAGTGCCTCCATTGTCAGGCTCTTGTTACCCCGTTTGGTTTGCGAAACTTGAATGGTGGTCCTGGGGGCCTCGATTCCAGTAACCAACTTCTGCCCCGCGAAGTTGGTCCTTACGCATTTCCCGACTGCTGGTTTTGGGAAGTCTGACTGACAGGATGGATGTTATCACCGCCAGATGCTTCCTCTCTGCTTCTCCTACTTCCGCAATGTGGACAATTTCCTCGTCTAGGTGCACTTCTGCACTGCCGTTGTAGGTGTCCGGTTTGGTTGCAATTCCAGCAACGGATTTGACTTCCGCGAGCTCTGTCTTCATCCATGACGGCTGTTCTCTGGCATGAGCATTCCACGACGGACATTTCCCTGACACGGTGTATTCCCTGGTATGCTTGGTCCGCAGCCTTCATTGACAAAGCGAATGCCAATGCCTCGGGGAGTGTTCGCTTTTCAGCCATCCTTACAGCCATTTGCAGTTGTCTGTCCTCTATGGCCTGAATAAAAGCTTCCACCGCCATTTCGTTGATAAGCTCCTCACCGGCTTTAGGGTATGAAAGATGGGCTAGTCGCTCTATATCCGCTTGCAACTGTTGGAGCGTTTCCCCCCTTTTCTGGACTCGACTACGCAGCTGAACCCTGTACACCTGCTGCATGTGTTCATCCCCAAACCGCATCTCGATAGCCTGAACCAGAGAATCGTAGTTCTGCTGTTTATCTTCCGGGATGGTCTGCAAGAGCTCCGCAGCTGGACCCCTCAGTGCAAGGTTGAGTGCAATGGACTTCTCTTCATCGTCCCAGCTATTGGTCATTGCGGCCGCTTCGAATTGCCTTTTATAAATTGGCCATGATGTTTGACCATCGAAGATAGGAGGCTGCATCTCCTTTCTTCTCAGACCGTCAGTGGAATATTCCCGTGCTTTCTGTCTCTTCACATTGCTGAGCTCCTTAGCAAGATTTTCGACTTGCTTCCCTACTATCTCGAATTGCGTATCCACTTTTTCAAACTGAGTCTCTATTTTCCCGAACTGAGTTTCTTGTTTCTCAAAATTTTCATCGAATCTAGTTTCGACTTTTCCGAGTTGCGTCTCGACCTTCTCGATTTTCTCTTCGATCACTTCGAATTTGGATTCCAAGTTCTTGTTTTGCTCATCAAGTTTACTTTCCAGAGCATCTAGAGAATTCTTTTGTTCGTCCAGCTTAAGTTCTATAGAATTCCTTTGGTCTTCTATTGCTTTCTTTTGTTCGTCCATGACTAACTTAAGTTGCAGGAGCAGACTCGTTATACCCGGGTCGGCTGCTGTACTTGCTGGTTCCTCTTCCACGTCAAACTCTACGTCGTGCGGATTTTCACCTTCCTGCGTTACTGCTTCTTCCAGACGAATCAGCAGGGCATCTTTTCCCCCAGTTGTGTCGAGGTTCCGCTTACTGAGTTCTGCCTTTAGTTGAATTATAGTTAGTTTTCCCAATTTGCGACCCATTTTGCGCAACTAATTAACTCAACACGGAAATCGTTTTTTTTTTTTTTTCCAATTTCACACCACAATAGTTATTCACAGAATAAGTTTTATCCCGCTTCTGACACCAATGTAATATGCAAGCTACGGCTCGAGTAGATAAAACAATTATTCTGTGAAATTATTTCTTTATTTTCGAGTCTATAGAACAATTCAGGTTCACACTATTCTTCGCAATTCTTTTCTTACAAGGTCTCTGTCCTCTCAAATCACTTTATCTCCTTTCAATTACTTAATTCACAAATCCAAACTAATTACTTCTTCTTCTTAAATCTCAACTTTCAATTTATCACAGAATTACAACTTCGCCCACTGCACACTTTTCTAATCTCCTCGCCACAGTTTAAAAACTACTGTTCCTTTCTCAATCGCCATCTGTCCTTATATAGCAGAAGTTTCTGATAGCCAGAAACTTCTAGCAAATTCTTCGACCACTGGAACAAGAGAAATAATTCTTGCAGTTATAATTCCCTTTTATCCCTGATATTATTCGTCTCTTTCGTTGACATGAGCTGTGGAGACTTCGTCCCAGACACGAACCTCGAATGAAAGGACAGTTCGAACCAAAATTCTGCCAGAATGAAAAGTCACTTCGGAATTTGTTGCGTCATATTTTTAGGGGGCGTAGTTATTATTATGCTACAATATGTTATTTCTCAGGTATGATTCAACCAATTTTGTAAGGTCATTCTAAGTTTTGGGAAATTATCAAAATATTTATTTATTTATTTATTAATCCTAACTTAGTAATTACAAATTAATAGGTTAGGCCGAAGTATTGAGCTCTAGCATCAACGACTTTCCGGTCTAAATTAAAATATAAGCTAAATTACAATCTTATGTTTAATTTATTAATTAATTGGTCTATAGTTTGAATATTTACAGCATCTGTAGTTTTTAAGATTTCGTAAATGGAGGAGTTTGACAGCATTGAATTCAGGTGGGATAACAGATGTTGCAAATTGAACACTTGGTTGCAGGTCTGGGAGTTGGGAGCGATGTCTTTTTTTAGCAGTTATTGGTGTGTTAGGCTGGTGTGTCCTAATCGCAGGCACACAAAGTTGGTAACCATTGATTTTGATAATGCTGTAGGGTATATGGGCTGGGTTTTAGTAGCGTTTACTCTTTTGTAGTGGTGAGTATATGCCAACCAATCATTACATTCATTAGTTTTGATTTTGCACTTGATAAGTTTTGCATAGTCAAGTTTGTTGTAGATGTTGAATGGCAAAGTAGGATAATTTTTGGCTGAGTTGGCTGCATTATCAACGTTCTCATTCCCTAAGATGCCAGTGTGACCAGGAACCCATATGATTTTTAGTGTTTTCGGAGTTCTGATAACTATGTCTCTTAACTTTGCTTATAGAAGAAATACATTACGTGCAATTTATATGGCAACTACAGCCACCCGAGTATAAAAGAGAAATAATTAAAATCTAAATTTCTCCAATCCCTACACTAAAAACGGTGTTTCTGCCTGGTAGTACAATGGACAGAAAATAGAGTCTGAGTACTCTGGGATTTTTTAAAAGAAAAAAGGAGCTAACATGTGCTCAGCATAAACAAGGCAAAAATGCACATAAGCAAACAATTTTCAAAAATTGATTAACTGCTTTATTAGAATTTTTAGCAAAATATTAAGATACAGACTTAAAAGACTGATCAAAAACTCGGGATCGACAATTATTACTAAAACAATACTTTATCTTTATGGAAGGAACATTTGTTTATTTAGTTGATATAAACAAAACAAACTTACCTATTTAAAAAAAACATGCTCGGGTTGTTGTTCCTCGTTCGGGATCGAACCTGTACAGTTCGGATCACAAGCGCGCTAGGTTTTTTGCTAGTTATATTATAAATAGATAGGCAGCAATGAAGGCCTTAGATTAGAATAGCCAAAGATAAGATCCAAGTTGGTTAAGAAATGCTGCGAATCTTTTAACGAGATCGCAGCATAGGTGTTAAGTTCAGTTGTAAGTTAACAGATGGATTGACACCTCGACTTAACTTCACCACTTCGACTAAAATTGGTAGATGATCTTTGTACGCAGATAAAGCTAAATTCTTAAGATTATCTCCTTAAAACGCTATAAGGCGACAGATTGGAGGAATTAGTGAGTCTAATTCTCATGTAAATACTAAAGCCAACATCATTGAGATGTGTGAACTAAGTATGCTATGGGTCTTTTGTGAAAAGAAAACAAGTAAATGGAGTTTTGATCCTGGGCTGTACACGGTAATAATTTTTCGAAATTTTGCTGTAATCTGAAACTTCACTATTGCATAATTTCGAGTTGCTTGAAATCGTTATTTCAACTTCAGTTTAAAAAAAGCATAAAACCCTCGATTCACAATGACGATGGCGCCAAGAATTGATATGAATTTTCAATACGATATACATAACTTCAAGAATAAAAAAAGCCTTCCTCGTATCAGCTTCTGGTACAGCAGTTTCTAATCTTCATCGGCTACTGCTGCTCCTAGCGCAAAGAAGGTTGGGCCATTATTTGTAGCACGAACTGAATCCTTTACTCTGGCATTTTTATTTTCCACAACTCCTCTCTTGTTTCATATGTTTCGCTTCCCGAATAAATCCAACCAACATTGCCTAGAGCCAAAATCTTTGCGCTCGCTCCATATCACAGGACATGTGCTTAGGAAGTCAAAGTGCTCCATGCAAGTGCTTCTTACAAAACATGAGCTGCATTATAGAATAATGAAGTACAACAACCAAAGTAAAGCAATAAAAAATAAAATGAATTCAACGATGGATGGAATTTCACCTTGAGGTAGTACAGAGCTCTTCTTTGTTTTATTTTTCCTGGAATTTTAATCATCAATGAGTGCAGTGTACGGGCTGTTGTTCCATCTAGCATCAGCATGACTCTATTTCGTTTCGAGTTTAGTATTATTTATAACTAAACCGATTGCCGCGCATGTGTAACAAATGAAGCGCTATTTGACGCACGAATGCAATTCATTACACACGGAGTATGGAGTCGAGTGTTAATTCGAATAGATTAAGGGAATGAACTCTGGAGGTACTTGGTGTCCGGCTGACGACCAAAATAAATTGCTGTGTTGGCACCACATGACTGCCAGAAACAGGGATCTAGACTCCTTCTCTACTACCTATCTTTGAGTATCCTTTAGAAGAGAATAGGTTCAGATTTGGAAGATGATTTTTCTTCACGTAATCTGTTTTGACAGGTTGAAATTTTTAGCTTGCGGGAAGGAAATTGCCTGCGTTTTTGTTTTATTATTAAATCTGGACCGCATATATAGTATATATGTATATTTGATATTTGTAGGACTTTGTAATTTATTCGTGCAGGTGATTCGGTTTCTATTTATAAGTCCTTTTGTGACTGCTTGGAGGGATTTTAAAAGGCGGATTCGTGAAAGCGTTAAATGACACTCTTAAAATTGTCATGAGTTGGGGGTATTGTTAGAATATTGCAACCTTCTATGACGCGTAGGCACTGTGCAGTTTAATTTGGTAGAGATAACAAGAGGTAAAACTTTCAGTCTGGAGCCTTATTTAGGGGAATATATTTTACGTATGTACGTAACTCTGTTCTCATTAGATGATACGGTTCCGAATAGCCCTGGTTGTAACCGTATACTTTATAATCTTTAAAAATGTGAATTATGAAATTTTTTAAACTCTGTAATGCGAACTTTCCTTCCATTTTAGTCCGTTTTCTTCCTTTTGCATTCTCTTGTTATTTGGAAGTAAATATTAACATGAAGAAGTTTTATCAATTGTTGTTTTTAAGCAGCAGAATATATTAGACCTTGCACATTCGTCTTGGTATTTTTTTTATGTAAGCAGGAGCGTTACCTTATAATATATGTAGTGTTCGGTTATATTCATTTATGTATGTTTATTAACATAATGTTCCAATAATGTGCACTCCTTTAAAATATAAAAGGCCATGTTTTAATTAGTTCACATTATCGAGGTACCACTGTAATAAATCTAGCCAGATCAAATTAGAGGAATCCAAACCAATGTACGTATATGTATGTATTTTATCAAGGGAGATATCGAAGCAGGTCATTTTTGGTTTTCTTTTCGCCTTGCTTCCATGAGTCATCTTAGTGAGAGTTACTTTTTGGATTCTCCTGAGTTCTTCACACCTTGATTCCTCGCGTGAAAGCTAGCATTTGCTCGAAGGATAATCTTCTCGGATGTCACCCAATAGCACTGTTATATCTCCATTTCTGCGAGCTAGTGTCAGACTCTGACATGATATGTGTGCTGCCGTCCTGAAAATATCGTCTTCAAAAAGTTCCAACGCTATTGTCTATTTGAGAATTTCTTGCCACATGATTAGAATTTCTACTGGTATTCTAAATAGCCAATTTGGCTTGCCTGCCAGACCCAGAAATTCTAAGGCTAACCCCTGTCTTGCCAGAATTTCCGCTTTTTAATTTTCTTCGATCCCTACGTGTGGCTTCACCTAAGCTAGTGTCACTACATTTCGAGTTGCACATTTGAGTTTCTGGACATATTCCATAGCCAGTGATGTACTAATTTTCGTCCGAGTACACACATCAAACACCACTCAAACTAATTAGGCTCTCTTATCTCGTGAAATCACTGAAGAATAATTTATCTACATGCTAGGTCTCCAATATCAGAAATTGAGAACAAAATGCACTGTGACGAATTTATTTTAGCTGTATTTCTGAACATGGACGTGGCACCAAATATTGCTCAACACCAAAGTCATCAGCTCGCAGATCAGAGAATGTAATCTACATAAATAAAACAGTTACCAGTTCATAGGAACTCCATAACAATGAGTTGCTTTTCATTTTTTTTTTTTTTTTTTTTTTATAATTTGCACGTGTTAAAGGGGATATGAATACCCTTATACTAATCTCCTTTAAATTTGAAGAACTTTTCAATATAAAAATTGTAGTATTGGAAACCTATAGGGTGACACGTAGTAATAACCCAACGACAAAGTAAACCCCGAAAAAAAAGACAAATTGTGCTATCAGCTATCGTAACAACCTTCAACATCGCAAGCAGACTCAGAGGCCAAAATGACCTCCTTCGAACTACAAAGAAGCGCACAAATTGTAAATGATTTGATCTAGCGAAAAAAAGGTTGTTGCACGTTATTCCTCTGTAGATATAAAATGTTTGATCTCGACTTAACAGGTTACACCACGCCCCTATCAAGTTCGATAAGAACTGCCTCTTGGGGAATAGTTTGTCAGTTGTTAATATTCATTTCGAGACGTCTTGTAGTTCTAAGTTCCATTTCGTCATCGGATATATAGGTCCACGCTGATGGGTCCTGATCCTAATAGATACGAGTATATGTATGAACTGGAGCTGACAGCCAACTAGCTGTCAGTGCACAAACCAGCGAGACCACCAGATCAAATACAGTCTGAAACTGTCGCCAAACCTTGAACAAAATATGAGAAATCATAGACACATCCCCTGGTATGTACGGAATTGAATGAAAATAAAGTGCACGACTGGGTCTCATGTACTTAAGCTTTATGTATGTACATATATGTTATTTATCTACAAATGACTGATTGGAAATTTAAACAAAATCGATAAAATATTTTTCAGAAAAACGTTAAAAATCGAAAAAAATAAATAAAATATGTCAAATTTATTTATAAATTATATAACTTAATGTCGAATTTGAACAAAATCGTTGGAGCCGAATTTCAGAAAATAGATTTTTTCAAAATTGGTCATTAGTACTCGTAAAGTATTGCCAATTTTGGGGCTAGAATAATAGTGATTTCGTCTCGATTTATGATCTCACAGATCTTAGATAGAAATATTGAAGAAAATCCGTCCAGCCGTCGAGGCTAAAGCCGACCATACATACGCACACAGAGAGACATAACTGAGAGGATCAAGTTTGATCAAAATCTCGAATTCGAATACCTGCCCTTACGAGTATACATGCGCCTAAGTGAAACAGCAGAAGCTTACTGGCAATAAAAAAATGAGAAAATCATACTCTCCACTTACAAGAAATTGCGCTATTAGCTCAATGACCGCTAGCGGAGGCTACCAGAACAGCCAACACTTACCCTGTGAATGCCCAAATGTACAAACCTGTCGTCTTCGAAATGTAAGTTCCACTAAAGGACATAACACGATTTGTTAAAAATCATAGACTGGTTCGAAACCTAGAGTGATAGAAGTGAAAGCGGAAGTGCATTAGTTAATTTCTGAGAAAAGTAGGTGGACATAAGGGGTAGGCGGTTAATTTAGAAACCAGTTTAACCGGTTCTAGACAAATAACCGGTTAACTATCGCTAATAAACCGGCTATTTTTACCCATTATTACAAATCCCAAAAAAAAATAACAATATTCAATAATGCTGGATAAACATTTTAACTACTATAAGTAATGGATTGAATCAAAGGATCGTGGCAATGCAGATCGATTTAATTATAATTCAAATTCAGTCGGAAATGCTTGAAGCATGTTACAACTTCAACTTAGTGGACTAGCTGATCCTTCAAACCGTTGAAGTTATATTCGTTTATTTCAGTTCCTACCCAGGTTGCTGAATTCGAAACAGTAAAGAGCGCAGCAACATAAATTTTTAAAATCTTATATCCAGTAATATTGCCGCCGTGCCGATTTCAGAGGATCAAATCATAAGAGTGTGACCAATCGGTTATTTTTCTTGCAAATAACCGGTTATCCGGTTAACGGGACACAAAATAACCGGTCAATGGAACAGATTAACAGATTTTTAAAATAACAGATTATTTTTGCCCATCGCTAGTAAACACCAAGAACCTTGGTTTAGTTCGGTCAAAAAAGAGTTCAGCAGGTGGCGAAGAGCTGTAACACATCACAAGAAAGCGCACATGGTAGCGCCTAGGTGTGTTTATTTTGAAGACATATATACTCGTACACCACCTAAATGAATAAGAAATCAGTGCTGGTTACTCAAATCTCATCTCGATGCCAGTATCAATAAAACCGCTTTTTACGAGTCCAATTGGCGTAACTATTACTTCGTCCCAATCTTAGGGAGTTCACCCATTGGCCGATATTTCTTTTGCAATTATCTATCCATCTGCAACACTAAATACAACACGGAATGCAGTCGTTTGTGTTACTCGCCAACAGCGTTCAGCTGCTCACCACATCTTCTTTGGGACAACAACAAGATAGTTTGAGTATAATAATCCGCCTCGAATCCGGTACGCCATGTTATCGTAAACTGCATTGCAAAACCTCTAAGGTCTATGACCATCTACCAGCAATCATCATCCCACTTGCTGGTGCAGTTCCGAATCAGTTTCAAGTGCAAAGTTGTACCAGAGATTTGGATTACGGATCATGAGTCTGTCTACATTTTTTTGTAATAGATTTTTTATCTGTCTGCCTGTTATTGTTATTATTTTTTATTTTTTTTTCTATTTATTTTGAGTGCAGGATGATAGTAAGTCCTATAATCCATCTATCTTGGGCATCAATTCATTTGTTGTGTCTGTAGTCTTTGGATTGTGTTTTTGTTTGTTCGACTGGTTCGAGTAACAAATAGAGAAGTGCACATTCAATTGACAGTTTTTTTATGGCCCAGAAATTGTATTCAATTTCCTACACTTGGTCGTTGGGTTCATGGATCTGGTTTGGTTGTTTGTTCTGTTTTTCTTCAATTTACTTACTCTGACTGGGTTAGCGATTGTTATCGGTTTTAAGTTGAATAACATTGTTCTTTAGGTAGTATGATGTGTTTTCGTAAAAGATGTCAGTTGTTGTGTGGGATCTTATGGTTCATAGGTTCCAGATGGCAACTACTGGCTGAGGGAAATAAGATGTTGTTTGTATATTTAGCAGTACATTTTCGACGGTTCGGGCCTGTATTTCATGAATAGCTCGAGCAATATTGTGCTTAAGTACCTGAATCGTTTCTAGATTGTTCTGATCACATGATTATTATGATCGCCGTCTTGCTAGAACCAGAGATCGTCCAAGTTCATTTCCTTAGTTTTTGACCAAAAATCGGTTATCATGAGTCTGAAGCGCTCTCCGTTGACCGTAAGTTGTTGCCATCTTCATTTTTCAAAGAAAATGGGCCAATAATGCCAGCATTCCACAAACCACATCAAACAGTCACACGCTGAGGATGCATTCACTTTCCTACAACTGCGTGTAGGTTTTCCGAGCCCCAAATTTGTTTTCAATCAGTTTTGCTTGTTTACATAGCCGTCGAGATGAAATTGTGTCTCATCTGAATAAAATGATTTCTTTTTAGCAAAATCAACGTCAATTTCGAGTTGCTCTAAGGCCCAAATAGAAAAGTGATAATGAAGCGGGTGGTCATTATATTTCAATTCCTGTGCCAGTTAGACATTGTAAGGGAATAATGCGAGGTCTTTATGCATAATTTTCCTCAGGCTAGCTAGGGTAATGTTCACTTGCTAAGATCTGCGGCGAGTTGAGGTTCTCGGATTTAAGCGCGCATTTCGGCAACAGCAGCAATATTCTTGGCTGAGCGCACAGGACGAACACGAGGATAACTTGTGTTGTCAATTAGCATGCCAATCTTGTGTACAGCAGGCACGGTTGGTGCATTATTTCGCCTGAAATTTCGTTCCCATTATGTAGCGACAGCGAAACTGCTCTACGGAATTGTTGTCGACTAGAAATTCACGGTGATAAATGCGAATTCCCACACCGAATCGAATATAATTAGCAAGCTTCTGCGTAACTGTAGCGATTAATTTATTTCACAGGCCTGATTTTCACCCGACCTCGGTATATATACAGCTTCAGGGCCCAACGTTACGATGCCGAAAGGTAGTGGGATATACCCCAGTATGTGCTCAGACAATTTTCCACTGCACAAAAGAGGACAGTATTAAAATTGACCAAGTGGCCCTTGAGTCATAAGCGATCAAACAAATAAACAATTGAACAAACCGAATATTAAGAAACATGAGGAGATTAACGCTTTATTGTATATCATCATAGTATGATTACTTAATTTGAAACTGACTACCTCCAAATTAGTCTACCAACCAATAACGCTATAGCATTGGCCTGATAACAGGTACATAAACCCAATGTATTACTCCGGGATGCATACCCCATTGCTTACCGATGACATTCTTTTTGCAATACACTGCAAACCACTCCATCAAAATGACTAGGCTAGCAATAGAAATTGTAGAGAAGAATATCGGCCATAACAAGTTTAGGTTTCCTTTATAGGGGCATTAGCAATGAAAAGTAGCCAATATTTCTATTACTGTGTCATGTAAATGGGTGAATTAGCTGTGAAAAATTGCCATTATTGCTGCTTTTAAATAGCTACTCGTATTTTAAGCATTTTTTTTTTAGTAAATTAATACAAAAAAAAAGAACTACATGCATCGCGAGGAATCGTACATCGAGGTGTCGACGCAACGTTTTAACCATCATGGGCTTAACCATATTGCAATTTCCGAACGGGATTGAGAACCTCCGTAATGACATAATTTTAGACTCGGGGGGCTTGTCTGATATTCGCAGGTGAGAAACTTTGAAAAACTTGTAGCTGTTTTCTGGGATTCGAAACCTAAACATCCCGCTTAGTAGTCCAAAGCACTGAGCCACGGCGCCATTATGCAGTAGCAATAAAAATGTCCGATCATAAATTTAATTTTCAATACGTTACTACGTATGCAGTTCAAGTTACATCTTCTGTCATTTTTAAAACAGCAGTCATTAATATAATAGGAGAATTTGCTGTGAAACATAGCTATTACAAATTTTTTATTTTTTTTTTTTATTATTTGCGCGCGCCAAAGGTGATACGATTACCCTTATACTATTACAGGGCACGGGCGTTTTGTAGATAGACAGAGAGAGAAAGAGACAAAGAAAGAAAGATTGGTGTAGTGGTTTGAAACTCACGTGGTATTAAGTTTCTGTAAACTACAAGAGTAGCCTCCAGATAACTGGGGATCATTTTTGTTTTGCTTTTATTGTCGTTGCTCATGATTCACTTTTTTTTCCATCAACGTGATGTCATCATCGCGATCAAGTTGCATTTTCAGTCATATGACGACCCTACTGCCAGTGTAATGCCTTCACAGTAGAGTTGACTTAGCTTTCGAAATAAATAGATGATTCTTGAGATCGGATTTGATCCGTGAACCCACAGCATGACAAGCGATGATGTTATCACTACACCATGGCCACCGTAAATAGCTGTTTTAGCCATTTGTATTGGGGAAATTGCGTCAAACATAATTGTAGGAAAGTTGAAGTACTATACTTAAAAGGCTTAAGTCGAATTTTACTGAAACAGTAGAGCTGTAATGTAAATAGAAGAGTTAGCAATGTAAAGAACCATTATCCTTTTTCATGATATACGAGTATTGCTATATCAAATTAATTAGTATGGTGAGTGAACTGGCAGTATTTGAAGATCTTAATTCTTATTTCCTAATGCTGTTTTTTTTTATTAAAAATATTGCGCAATACCAGAATATCTGTGTGAGCCTTAGCTATTTGGTACTACTAGAAATGCCATATTAGTAGGTACATATCTTGATACTTACTTCTCTATAAAATAAGTCATTTACTATCATTTTGATTTATTACGTATGGTAGCGTACAATTTGGAAGAGTCAACATGAGCAATATATTTCTTGGTAAAGATGACGAACTCAGTTCTGTGTGGGTTTTTGTTAATATAGTAGTAAACTACTACTATTTTAGGACCCAGAAACCTTACTTTTACTATTTGCAAAACTTGGCCTATTTTAAAATTGAGAATGATTCTATGTCTGTCTGTTGGAACATTTTCTGAGCACCTACTAGGTTATATTCCAATTCCGTCTGGTATCTACACGGTGGGCCATGAAGCTAAATGTACACCGAAGCCTGTATGCTATGACAATATGACGGCTAAACTGTAAACATACTTTTAGAGTTAAACAAAATCTTCAAAAAAGTCCGTGATCACTAGATAGCTAACAATAAGCACTTTACTCGTACATGCTTTCAGTGCTTTAATGTTCAGTTTGTCTTCGTGCCTTCAGAACGACTAAACCGATTTCAATGTAGTTTTCATTCACCTGCTGAACATTTTTTTGGGAAGGATTGAAGCTACATTTGATTATTGTCCGGCATCGGGAAATTGAACATTTAAGAAATGTATTTCAAAAGTTGCGAAAAAATTATTTATCTGCCTCCTTAAATTTGACATGTCAGCTATACTATTAGACAAGCGTCAATTTGCTGTATAACACACTTGAGTAGTTCTATAAAAATGTCCGTCAGACAATATATCTCAGATTAAACGAAAACTCACAATAAGCATTTCAATGTTTTTAAAAAGATTCACACGTATAACTTTAAAATAAATGACTTATTTTGTCATTAACTACTTACTTAACTACTTACTTTACTTGTTGAAAATAATGATTAAATGTATTTGAATAATTGAATTACACGCGGGAAAATAAAAGGTTGAATAAAGGTCATTACGTTTTTTTTTATTTTTAGTACGCGCTGTAAAAATCGGGAAATCTTGTAGAAATTTGAATAGTATACGAAAATTGGTAGAACTATAATCGCGAAAATGGAAAGTGAACTCTTTAAAATTGAGAAATTACAGACTTCCGAACAGTATTCAATCTGGAAATTTCAAGTCATGATTTTATTAAATGCATCCGGGTTATATGAGTTCGTAGATGGCTTGACCTCAGCACCCGTCAAAGCAGAATGTGAAGAACAAACTGCCTTTGATAGTCGTTTATTAGCTTGGAAGAGATCGGACAGCAAAGCTCAACGAATTATTGCGACAAGCATTGGGTCTACTCCCCTTCGGCACATCGTTAATTGCCGTACTGTAGCAGAAATGTGGGTAAAACTAAAGGCGGTATATGAGCAAACGTCAAAGGCAAGTATTCACTTATTGTTATAACGATTTTATTCCTTCGAAAAAGATCCAGATGACGACGTTGCGACTCATATTTCTAAGTTGCAAAATATAGTTAGACAACTAAGAGATATAGGGGAGGAAGTTTCGGAGAGCATGATAATTACGAAGGTTTTGATGACACTTCCAGAGAGTTTTAAGCATTTTTTTTGTGCATGGGAGTCCACCGCTAAGGAACAGCAAACTTTGGAAAATTTGACGTCACGACTTGTGATGGAAGAGACACGCAAGTCATCGCATTCGACAAACACATCAGTTGTTTTGGTGGAAAAGCAAAAGGCGCGAAAACCTAATCAAAGAGCGCCTAAGCCTGGAAGGTGCTTTGCATGTAATCAGCACGGATACTGGAAAAGAGATTGTCCGAAGAAGAACGCTATGTCTGATCAAAAAAAGTGGACTGGAACTAAAGGTGAGGAACGAAGAGGAGAGAGGAGCACTCATTTGCAGCGTTGATAATATAAAGTGGACTGGAAGTACAAGTGAGGAGCGAGGAGGAGACAACGCATCGGCAAGTAAAGATAACCGATGTTGGACTGAACATCTAAGTGAGGAGCAAAAAGGAGATAACGCATTGTCATGTGAAGATGATCTATGTTGGACTGGAAGTGCAAGTGAAGTTGAGGGGGTCGTCGATTTATTTTTAATGCTTTAATAGCTAGCGATGGAAAAGTAAGTGAAGATTGGTACCTGGATTCAGGAGCCAGTGACCATATGACTTGCAAAAGAGAATGGTTTACTCATTACAAAGAGTTTGATGAACCTATTGGTATTCGAATTGGGAGTGGAGAAAAGATTTTTGCGCTGGGTATTGGCGATATAAATATTTTAGCATCAAATGGAAAGGTATGGACTGAAAAGAACTTCTCGGATGTTCTCTATGTCCCAAAGATCACAATTCACTTGTTCTCGCAGGCTAGCGCCTTAGATAAGGGGTTGGAATTTATTTCCGACAGTTTGCAGTGTAAATTTGTAAGAAAAGATGGTACTATTGTGGCAGTGGGAGAACGGCAGGAACAGCTATTTAAAATGAAATTTAGAGTGCAAATTTTGACTATGAAAGTGGCTAATACGGCGGGGTTGGTATTGCCAATTAAAATGAGAGGATGGTTCATCAAAATATTACACATGTACGAAATCAGCTGAAAAAAGAAAACATTGCTTTTAAGGACGATCAGAACTTCTCTTGTGACACCTGTCTCTATGGAAGCAGCACAGGCTATCCTTTCCACATAGTGATTTTCAAGCCTTTCAAGCAGGTGAACTTGTGCATGCATGTGGCCCAATGGAGGAGATTTCACTTAGTGGCTGTAAGTACTTCCTTTTGTTTAAAGATCATTTTTCGCGGTACAAGGTGGTGTATTTTTTAAAACAAAAATCGAAAGTTTGTTCAATAATTGAACAGTTTTTAAACAAAGCCAAAACCGAAAGTAGAAATGCAGTCAGAACGCTTCGCACAGACAATGGAACAGAATTTGTTAACGAATTTGTAAAATCACTTTTAGCCAAACACTTTGTCCGCCACCAAACCTTTGTGCCTTACTGGAGAAATCTGACTGCCACTACGTGTTGCATGAGAGTTTGCATGAGGACTTCGAGAAATCAGGGTATGTCTGAAGCTGTTAGTGAAGAAAATGATTGTGTCGGAGATGAAGTATTTGAATCAGCCGACGAGGATGACGATGCAAATAGTGGGACCAACAATCATCAGGGTAATAATGAGCAGATTCCATTAAAAGATCGACTGCGAAGCGAAAGAAATCGATTTGGTTCAGGTATGCTAAGCTTTGCAGAAAAACATGCTTATCTTATGCAAGGTGAACCAAGTAGCTATGATGAAGCGATTGTTTGCGAGAATGCGCATCACTGGAAAGCGGAAATGTCAGATGAGATAGACAGCTTACTTAAAAAAACATACGTAGGACTTAGTCAAATGTCCAATGGATAGAAAAAACACCGACAATAAGTGGATTTTTAAGCTGAAGAATTTAGATGTGCATGGGCGAAAAAAATATAAAGCAAGATTGGTCATACGTGGTTTTACTCAGGAATATGGAATAGATTATATCGAAACATTCAGTCCAGTGGCAAAATTCAATTCCATACGCACGATACTTGCTATTGCAGCTGATGAAGGTCTATCGCTTACCCAATTTGAAGTAAAAACGGCCTTTTTAAATGGCGATTTAAAGGAAGAAATTGTTATGCGACAACCATCAGGATTCGATGACGGATCTGGCAAGGTATGCAAGTTACGCAGAAGCCTTTATGGTTTGAAACAAGCATCTCGTTGCTGGAACAAGAAGTTCACAGATGTGTTAAAGGAATTCAATCTAAAGATTTCTAAAGCAGACCCTTGTATGTTCATCGGAAACGACGCTGACAGGCGTCTCATTCTTACAATCTACATTGATGATGGGCTTATTGTGGCAAAAGAAAAGGAGGATAGTATGAGGCTAACCAAATTTCTTCATTTCGAAATGACGATTTCAGAGGCTGAGTGGTTTCTGGGCATGGAATTGGAGCGGACATCATGCGGTGGAATTTATATTAGTCAGACACTTTATGCAGAACGTGTTTTAAGAATATTCAATATAGATTGTTGTAAGCCAGTATCTACTCCGGCTGAAAATTATTCCAGTGCAGATGTTTCGTGCTCAAAAGATGTCAAGTTTCCATACAGAGAAGCTGTAGGATGTCTTATGTACTTAGCAGTGGCTACTCGACCAGACATCGCTTTTGCTGTAGGGGTGGTATCTCGGTATTTAGATGCACCTAATCAGAACCACGTTAATGCAATCAAGAAAATACTAAAGTACATCAGCCGATCCAGACAAATGGGTAAATTATTTAAAAAATGTAAAGATTTTATTTTAGTTTGTTACAGCGATGCTGATTATGCTGGCGACCCGGTGACTAGAAGATCCACTCTGGATTTGTTTTCACTATTGGTGGTGGGCTTATTTCCTGGTTATCACAAAGACAAAAATGTGTGTCACTATCTACCACTGAGTCTGAGTATGTTGCGGCATCCCAAGCTGTTAAGGAGATGGTTTGGCTACAGCGCTTGTTATCAGAATTGGTTCCAACTAAAACTTATACGACTGTTTTGAATATGGACAATCAAGGAGCTATCCGGCTTGTTAAGAACCCAGAATTTCATAAGCGCACAAAACATATCGATGTGCGCTATCACTTTATTCGTGAAAGATATGATAAAGGTGACTTCACCATAAATTATGTTCCTTCTGAACTTCAAATTGCAGATATATTACCTAAAGCTCTTACTAAAGATAAATTTGAAAAGTTTAGAAATTTGATTGGAGTTGTAAAATACTAATTAAGTTAAATTTTGTTTCAATTAAATTAATTCAAAAGTGGGAGTGTTGAAAATAATGAATAAATGTATTTCAATAATTGAATTTGGCAATGCTCTCATTGGTATTTGTACGTGTAGTCTTAAGCCTGTTATTTTTTAATAAAATCAGTTGCACTTTTCACCTTCAGGAGTTCGGTCGTTTTATTTAACTTTCTTTACAACAGAACTGCGCAGGGAGCAGTTAATTTGTTTGTTCGTCTCTAATAAGATAACTTCATAACTCCAGGTATTCTCTTTATTAGAGAACGGAAATGCGATATTTCTCACTTTAACTTTAGGAAATGGAACAATGCCATGATCTAGGAATTTCAAAGACAGGCCATAGTCTCTTAACAGAAAGACCACGGTAGTGTGCTTGGTGGCTTTTCCGCACGGGCAACGCAACTACTGAAGTACATACGACTTAGGAAATTGTAACGAGAAAACTTTCTAGCATAATAAGTTTTCTTAGAAATTTTGAATGGACCCACAATTGAATTAATCAAGTTAGCTGATGGGGCTATGGTAAATGGCGAATGTACATTAAACATTACTTGTTTTCTTTATTTTCAAATGAATTGGAATTGTTGTTCTTTTTTAATGTTTCTTACCAGAATGTTAAAACGGAACACTAATGGTTTCAACACGTTATCTGTCTGCCCGTCACGCTTCTAACTTTTGAACCGTTTTGCCTAGAGAGCTGAAATTTATTTAATTCGATTTTGATGGTTTTCAAATGAACGTATCCATACGTCCGACTTAACTCAAAACACAAATTTCAACACAATTCGTTCACATGTTCTTGAGTTAAGCGGTCAACAAAAATTATTTGTTAAACTCCTTTCATACTTTAGTGCCGTGTGAGAGCAAACATACTCGTACATGGAACAAAAAGGGTTTGTTTCGACTTGATATTTACAAATGCGACCACAGCCTTTTCTTTTTCTCCGGATTAACGAGTACACAATCTACAGCAGTATATAGGGGCGGGTATCTTCTCAGAACCGCTGTGTATATCAAAGTTAGTCCGACTTCCGAACCGCAGCAGTGTTTTTCAGGCGGAGGTCCTAGCAGTGACAATAGCCGCCCGTGAGACTACGATGAGGGCAATACAACAAGAACAGCCAGGCAGCAATAAAAGCGATTACTGCTACAGAAATAAAATCAAAGCTTGTGAAGTGCTGTCGAGAAGAACTCAAGGTTCTTGGAACACAGCACAAGGTAAAACTCTGCTGGGGCCCTGGACACGGAGGCATACTAGGGAATGAGAAAGCGGACTGGAAAGAAGAGGTTCGGCATTAAGCCGTGACCAATCTGACCCCTCGGTGAACATCCCGCTTTGCACACTAAAGCTCGAAGCAAGGAATTAAGCTCTAACAGAGGTAAATAACAGGTGGACTTCTCTAGACACTTGTGTCACCGCTAGGAACCTATGGTCTATATACGACAAAGTCAGGACCTACAGACATGAAAATGAATAGGAAATCTCTATAAACCCTTATACGAGTGATGAGGGGGATAATACTCTGCGGTATTATATGAAAAAGCTACGTATAACGGAAGACGACCTATGTAGGGGTTGCGGTGACGAGAAAGTTTACGAGGATACAACCCATTTTCTTTGCCACTGCCCAGGCCTCTACATCAAGGAAATAAATTCCTCGGACGACACTTCTTCCAGGATTTAGAAGAACTAAAAACCGGTGAATGACATCTTTTATTTTTCTTATTTGCACCATAAGAATAGTAAGTATGGTTAAGTATTCTTTTATAAGAACTTCGGGGGAAAGGTACTTCACTCTTTCCCCCAATGAGTATCACAATTGTTCAGAAGTGACCTGCGCGTTACTTACCTAACCTAATCTAACGAGGAAGCAGCATATATAATGGTACAAAACACTAGCCGTGCGACGCTTGAATCATTTTGGCGAATATTTTTTTCTAAATGATAGATTTGCTACAATTTTTCATAATCTACTAAAATTTTTGATTTTGCTTAAAAGTAAGAGCAAGAGCTCCCTAAACGTAGTCAGGTGCTTGACAGAGTCAGCTTAGTATGTAATGTAATCTGCATAGGTGATCACCTAGCAAACTTCAGCTTCCAGATTGTATAGAAGCATATTTACCATAAGATTACAAATGGGCGATAAGACACCACCTTCCGGTGTGCCTCTACTGACAGACCTATATATGCTCGTGAATGGTAAGTGCGCCAAGTAAGGCCACTACACCAAGGTCGAAAGTGCACATGCGCTTCAATATCAAGGAAGGCCAACCTGGTGTATATAGTAGGTACTAATTGCATACTGTAAAAACAATGGAGCGTTATCACTGATTTCCCTTTAATGTACGCATGTTGGGAGGCTGGCAGCAAATTCGAGTCAACGGTGCCAATATAGACATTTGTCAATCTCTTCAGTATTTTCAGTAGAAAAGATAATAAGCTTATTGGTCTAAGATCTTTGCAAGAGATGTGAGAACTTTTACCCGCCCTATAATAAATGCTCCATTATCCTCTGCCCATATCCTAGTAAATACGATTGTGTTAAAAGTACCCCAAGTACGAACCCTTATATATAGGCCACATGCAAAAGTTGAGCCGCTTAAGAATGTTAAACGTCCTGAGCACGTCTTAAAAAAGATTTTAAAACATTTGTACGCTTGTACCTTACTCATACAATTTTTTCTAAAATGTGGACATGCCACCACTGTGTTTGAAAAGATACTTTTCATAAACATTTTTCCTGCTTCGGATATTAAAACATTTTTAAGGAAATTTGTCATTAACATCTGCAAACACTGGCACACACGACACGGGATTAATAACCCTTTTGATTAAAACAAAGCATGGACAAAAAAGTATATCCTCTCCAAACACTGAGTGAATATTCCAACGTGCATACATACCTATACATACATACATATGTACGAGGGACCACCCAACCGGAGTCTCGTCAATGGCAATTTGCAAATTCCTCCCATTTCCTGTCTCGTTACAAGGCAAACACAGCAAAACACCAGAGGCTATCTATACATGCACCATCCATCTGAGAGTTCAGAAGGATTTGCCATCATAGGACATCTATCATATGCACTAGGCTTGGTAAGAGCACCAAATAGCTCCGACGTCTATACTCACTTCTGATGAAGGAACGATGCTTACAAGGGTAAGCAAAGCGTCCAGGACATTCTATTAGTATTATTATTTTTTCTCTTCTTATTTAGTATTACTTTGCCCGGGGTAAGGTTGGTTGCAATGTTAAAGGGGGGGGAGGAGGGTAGATGACAGGATGACATGACGATGAACGGAAATTGAAATAAGAATGGCAACTGGAAGGTGGCGTGATTTTTATGGTATCCTCTCTCTCATATTTTCTTGACGGTTGTCTCCGGCGGTGCTGTAGTTTTACATTTCTCCTTCGTATTCATTCACCTACTTTAAGGGCCACAACAACATGTTGGCTGGTTGAAGGCAATCGGTTGACATGCCTCAAGCGTGAATACCCAAATTAAACGGAGCCTTCTGTAAATTCAGTCACCATACCGTAGTTAAAGAATTTTGTCTTCTACACCTATTAATTAAAGTTTCCATTAGTTTCATTCAGGCGGAGCGAAGGAAAAATTTGATTGGATTCGAAATTAGAGAAACCAGAATCGGTCTTTGTCGAAGGGGATTGTCTCCCTGTTTCCTTTTCTATTTGCATGTCCTTTTATCAATGGCCCAATGAATATGAGCAAACAGTGTGCAGGGTTGAAGAGACGTATACATTCCCGGAAGAGAGGTGTTAATGTGTACTCGGTAGAAAGCTGCGCAAATATTTGTTTATCCTTAACAATGGGCCCGTTTGTATTTGCTTTTGAAAATAAATCAGCTGAAATTGAGGTTGTAATGGAAGAAAGTAGATGAATGCATTCCGTTTTTATGCAATTACTTTAAATCTGCAAAAAGATGGCGCTGGTAGTGGTGAGAACTAAGCACAATAAAATTGCACTCAATTGATCTCATATTCTCAGAAGTTTTCGGGATAACAAGGTGCCTCCCACATCGGATAAAGGAACTGATGTGTAATGTGACCATATCTCTGCCTGATGAATACAAACCCCATCGCAAAGTATGTATAACAACAATAGTTTTCGCCAAAATACAGTGAGGTCCTGTGTCACTTAAGGAGACGTTCGGTGAGTCCGGACATCCCGTCAAGCCCTTCCTGTGATTAGTCTTTATAGCTTAGAGGGCACTTTTGAAATCATAAGCTTATTAGAGATACCTATATAGCTGTAGTACAAACATACATACATAAGTATGTGTAGAAGGGTAACCAACCTCTGTTGGAGTAGTTTGCAAAACATCCGTAGTGCTCATCCCCGCAATCTGGTGTAGCTTGATTTATCCAGAGAAATACACCAGACATACAGGTAGATCTTACTACGATGGCGTATGTACATAGAACAGAAAGCACTATTCACGGTTTGAGAACCCATTTCATTTCAAAATCTTTTTTACAGGCATAAGTAGCGTTCGAAGTCTTCTGCCTACCAACTGAGTTTGAACTCACGAATGACGTCCAGATGTTTCGCTTGGAACTTGAAAATTTCATATTTCAAAAATCTGAAAGTTCATTCCGGCTTAAAATAAGGATCTTTGTAGAAAGAAGCAATTCGGATTTGGACGGGTTAGTCAACATTTCTCTATCGGAATATTTTAGACAGGTATTAAAGCGGTAGCGCGCCAAACTATGCTTTGGAATCCACTAGACCAAGATAGAAGAAGAATTAGTAGTCCTAGAAAAACTTACCACAATAAGGTCGAAGATGAGGACTACCGGTAACTGGGATACTCGGAATTTTAGATGAAACAAAGTTAAAGTTACAGTGAGAAAGTTGATGGTTGGTATACAATTTTATTCGAATTTAAGGCGATTTTGTGGAAATATTATTCGTGATACTAGTGGAAATGGACATCTGAAGCCTCTTCTAAGTATTTTTACCTGTACTTTACTCGTATATCTATATTGGCAATAAGTTGGTCAAGATTTGTCTTCCAGTTCGTAAGCTCCGCAACATTTAGATCAAGTTCCATTCCGAAATCTCGAGCCATTCATTGTACCAACTGGTCCTGTTTGAAATTATCTTAAGTGCCACTTTCTTCTGACGTCGGTCAGCGCTTTTAAAAAATAATCCACCCGCAGTTTCAACGTTTTAATAAAGAATGAAGAAAAATCAGTTTCTATCATAATTAAAAACTACGGAGAAGTTTCTCTACTGTTTAATTTTTTTTTTTTACTTCCCCATGCTTGACCGCATAAAGTGAAGCGCCCGCAGAAACTGCTTTGCATACCTTGTATTTACTTCTGTGGGCAGTTGTGCGCGGCAAGGATTACAAATAAACACTTGAGCTACAATATAGCGTCTGTTTACTGTCCGCCGCGATGCTCGTTCGAAAAAGACGACTGCTTTCGTGTCTTCAAAGCCCTTGGTTCAAATTTCCTTATTGGTGGAGATTTCAACGCGAAGCACACCTTCTGGGGTTCAAGATGTACATCATCTAAAGGAAAAATTCTCTACGAAGTGGCAAATGAATTCTGTTGTTGTTTTTATTCGACAGGAAAACCCACCTATTGGCCAACCGATTCAGAAAAAATTCCCGATCTGATCGATTTTTTCGTTTCAAAAGGCATTTACGAGAAGTTTATTACAGTCGAAGAAAGTTTTGATCTCTCTTCTGACCACTCTCCGGTAATTTTATTACTCGGTGAAGCGGTGATCAATAAAGAAGGACCTCCAAAACTTACTAGCAATAGAACAACCTGGGAGGTCTTTAGAAATGATTGCGAAACAAATATCGCGCTAAACGCAACACTTAAAACACCTTGTGAACTGCAGGAAGAAGTTGATCTTTTCGTGGAAGCAATTCAAAGAGCGGCATGGAGAAACACTCCTTTTAGAAGCTTTAAGATTAACGAAAAATATCCAAGTGAAATCATTGAACTGGTGAGAGAGAAAAGAAAAGCACTAAAGAAATGGCAAATCACTTGCGCACCGCAGCATAAAAAGGTCCTCAACCGACTATGCAATCGCCTTAGAGATAGTATTCGGGAATTTAAAAGCAATAAGATAGTGACCTACCTTGAAAATCTCTCCACTGGAAGAGAATCAAATTATTTACTTTGGAAAGCGCTATAAGGCATTCGGAAACCTCAAATGCAAGCGCCACGAATTCGAAAAAAAGATAGAAATTGGGCCGAGAGCGATAAAGAAAAGGCACAACTTTTTGCTTTGCATTTAACCAATTGGACGGCAATTTGATAACGCCCGACTCCCCAGTCACGACATCTGACAACTTTAAAATAAAAATGTTGCATTGATTGAACTGAGGGAAGTAATTAAAAATCTAAAGACGAAAAAAGCACCAAGTGACGACTTGATAACGGCGCAGGTGGTCAAGGAATTGCCGACTAAAGCTCTTATAAACCTGCTATATTTGATTAACGCTTCGTTCAGATTGCTCTACGTCCCGAGACAATGGAAAGTCGCCGAGGTAATAATTGTCCCGAAACCAGGCAAACCTCTGAATGAGAAGAAATCATATTGGCCTATTTCCCGGTTATCTCTAAAATACTCGAAAAACTATCATACTTTCTAAACGACTACAACCCGTAATCGACGAAAGACGTCTGATTCCTGACCATCAGTTTGGATTTAGAATCAAACATTCTACAATCGACCAAGAACACAAAATAACTCTCGAAGAGAAAAAGATTTGTTGTGGTGTATTTCTTGACGTCTCACAAGCTTTCGATAACGTTTGGCACGAAGGCTTGGAGTATAAATTGCAACTACTACTATCACGGCAACTCATTCTAATCTTACGATCGTACTTCACCGAAAGACTTTTTCGTGTTAAGCACGGAAATGATTACTCTGAGTTCAAGGAGATTGCGGCCGGAGTCCCACAAGGAAAGTGCCCTTGGCCCGTTTCTATATGTACTCTACACGCGTGATATCCCGCAGGAAAGAAACTGCGCCACGTTTGCGGACGATACGGCGATATTGACAACGGGCGATACAATTGAAGCAGCAACTGAAAAGCTCCAACATGATGTTAATAAATTCCACGCTTGGACGAATTCTTGGCGTATTGTGTTGAACGAAAGCAAATCTACCCACGCCAATTTTACCTAATACCGTACGCGAACGAAGCAAAATATCTGGGAATGACTCTAGATGTTGAGCTTAAATGGAAATCGCACGTAAAAAAGAAACGCGACGAGCTCGAAAACAAATACTGACAAATGTACTGGCTATTCGGAAAACATTCGAAGTTGAGCATAACAAACTGCTTATCTATAAGCAAGTGCTAAATCCAGTGTGGACGTATGGTCTACAACTATGGGGTTGTACCAGGAAAAGCAATAGAAACATCCTACAAACTTTTGAAAATAAAGTTCTTAGAACGATCGTTAGCGCACCATGGTACGTACGTAACGGAGATATTCATCGGGACCTGGAAATTCCTAGCGTCGTCGAAGAGATAACAAATTTGGTAAACACAAAGATCGTGTTCACGGCCATTGTAACAGTACCGTCATTCAACTACTTGACGCGAACAATTCAATTCGTCGTCTGCAAAGGACAAAACCTTTTGACCTCGCGTCATAATATATGGCGGTCGTGAAAACAGCAGGAACTTTCATTGGAATTTAACCTGTCTAAAGCGCTACATTCTTTTTAAATTACATACGAACAACTTTTTCCAAAAATCACGATTCTCGTAAGCGAAAATAAAGCTGCTGGATAAGCTTTGGATTAGTTGTAGTATTAAACTTGAAGAGTAGTGTTTTTAGTGAGTAAAAATCTCACACTACCATAAGCACGCGCGGTCGGGCCTTATGGTGTCTTTAGAAGATTTTCACGGTCTCGGCAAAAAAAAAAAAAAACTTCTGTGGGCTATGTACTTATTGGCGAGACATTTGTCCCACGTCGAATTAATAACAGTTTTGGCCATTAAAAGCTTCTCTTTAAGATGTCTTTCCATGCACAAACATTTAGTGAAATAGACTGTGAGGTTTATTCGTTGACCACTTCTATTAAAAAAAAACTTCACAATTAAAAAAATATTTTTCGTTGCACCCGTTCCCGTCACCGCCGATTTTAAATATCATAATTCCTGACTACTCACTACATCATCAGCAAAAATGTGGGTCATTAATGTGACTTCCTTAAACTCAATGCATTCAGATAAAAAATCGACAATGTCATTGACGAAGAGCTCGAATAAAGACGGGCAACCGTGTCTTACATCAGAGTCTGTATGAAACCAATTCGAAACTGATCCGTTATTCTATGCTGCTCCTTGGGTATTTCTATAAAGGTTTTGTATAACTCTACCAAATTTAAAGGACATGCCTAACTTAAATAACTTATAGAATAATGCGTTTTGGTCCACAGTATTGAGCGGGGCCTTGAAGTCTACAAAGCAGCAGTACAGCTTTTACTTGTACTTATAACGGCAAGTATTGGTTTTCAGGAAAATGTTCGATCTGGCGATTTTGATCAAACTTGACTTTACTATGGTAAAGAAACTCAATAAATTGTGTCTCTCAATTGTGTTTGTCTGTATGTGTTAGACTGTAGTCTAAACTGTTGGACGGATTTTCTTCAAACTACAGTGGGCAGTACAAATGAGTACAAGTTTGTACTTCGTGCACTTATTATTGCATAAGATTAGAAATAACAAAGCTAATTAGAATTTTGAGACCTTTATTTCATGTTCAATTCTTAAAAAAACAGTTTATAAATCAAAACGGAAAACAACAAATTCGAAGAAAAAAAAAACTAAAACAGAAACTTTAGGGCTAGAGCTTATTTTTAGTATTTCGTCCATAGCCCTTTATTATGTAAAACATTTTCTACACTTTTTGGCATACTTTCCACCAATTTCTCTATAATTTCATTTGGAATATTCTGCCATTCCCGCTGCACCCGCTGCCAAAGCTCGTTCAGGTTCATTGGGGTTGATTGGTATTGTCCCAATCGTCTTTTCACGATTGACCACAAATTCTCAATCGGATTGAGGTCGGGACTTTGTGCTGGCCACTGCATCAATTGGAAATTTTGATCGGTAAGCCATTCCTTCACGATCTTGGCCGTGTGCTTTGGGTCGCCATCGTGTTGAAATATGACTTCCTCCTCAGGATAGGCGCTCCTATCTACAAAATCGGAAAGATAAGTCTGTAAAATGTTCAAATAATCTTCTTTCTTCATTATTCCACCGATTTTGTGCAGTGGTCCAACGTGCCACCATGTGAAGCAACCCCATAACATGACACTCCCTCCACCATGCTTCACAGTATCTTTGACATGGTGCCTTTGAATGGTCTCCAGGGCGGCGCCAGCAGTATTATTTTCCGTCGGACTGAAAGCGATTAAATTTTGATTCGTCTGACCATACTACACGTTTCCAGTCATCTGCTGTCCAATTTCTGTGATCTCTGGCGAACTTCAACCGTGCCTTAACATTTCTTACGAACATGAAGGTTTTTATTTTTTTATCGCTGAGAGGTAGCCAATGTCGTGGAGGGCTCTTCTTGCAGTCCATCGACTAACGGGTTTATTTATTGCTATATAAGCATCTTTTGGTGTTAAACACTTGTTCCTTTTCATTTGTGTTATCATAAGAAGTGCGTCCGCTTCCGTTAACATTTTTTTACGGCCTCTGACTTGCGGTTTCGCGTCGAGGAGCCACTCGTTGTCATGGCTACAATACTATTTTCAATATCTCGTGATAGTTTCATCATTATTTTAAAGAGCTATGAAATTATTATATTCATTTATTTTATTAATTAAAATATTTTGGAAAAATTTCTTACCATACGCAATAAAAAACATCTCACATCAAACTAAAATATTTAAAGCAAGTCATAAACAAACCAAAAAATGCAGTTCTAACGGTAAATTTTGATATTTTTGCTGAAAACATATCGAACAACGCACGGATGCAAAATTGAGTACATTCAAGTTGTTTTTGTTTTATTTGTTTTTGTCTTAGAATTTTTTGTTTTCCGTTTTGTATTATCCCAGATATGCCAGACGTCCTACATGTAGGTCGGTCAGAACAAGTACTAACTGGAAAAAACCGTTTGGCACGTGCCGTTTATTTATTAGCTGATTGCATTGAGAAATAGTCATTCTTCACGAAAAGACGTGTTTTTAGTGTGTTCAATAAAAAAAAGTGCGATTTTACAGTGTTCTAAAGGGTGGTTAAATTTTAAGGGCCGATGTTGAATGTGAACCACACCTAAACGTCAAGTTTTTTTCTGCATTTCATTTGACATTTCTCAATTTCAGACTAACTCAATTTGAACCATGGAAAGATACACAATCGAGCAACGCGTTAAAGTTATTCAGGCTTATTATGAAAATGGGCGTTCAAATCAAAATGCATATCGTGCATTTCGTGATTCTTTCGGTCAATTTAATCGTCCAAATGTGCGTACAATCGGAAAAATCGTGCAAAAATTTGTGCAAACCGGGTCTGTAGGAGATGTGAAAACACCAGTGCATGCTCGTACAGCTCGTACTGCAGAAAATATTGCTGCTGTTCGCGATAGTGTGGCTGAAAAGCCGTCCACCTCAGCTCGTCGTCGTGCCCAACAATTGCACCTCTCACGCTCGTAGTTGATGAACATTATGCATAAAGACTTGCATTTACGCGCTTACAAGGTGTAATTGACTCAAGAACTAAAGCCTCTTGACCATTTCAAGCGTCGTCAATGGTCACAATGGTGGCAAGAAATGGCAACAGTGGATGATCAATTTTCGAAGAAAATCATCTTCAGTGATGAGGCACATTTTCACCTCAGTGGATTCGTCAATAAGCAGAATTGCCGCATTTGGGCGAATGATAATCCAAGAGTGATTGTCGAAAAACCAATGCACCCACAAAGAGTGACTGTTTGGTGCGGTTTATGGGCTGGCGGCATCATCGGGCCGTATTTTTTCCAAAATGAGGCCGGTCAGGCAGTTACTGTGAATGGTGTTCGCTATCGTGAGATGATAACGAACTTTTTATGGCCCGAATTGGAAGATATGGATGTGGACGATATGTGGTTTCAACAGGATGGTGCCACTTGCCGCACAGATAACGAAACAATGGCTCTTTTGCGCGACAAATTCAATGGCCGTGTTATCTCACGTGGTGGCGATGCCTATTGGCCGCCAAGATCATGTGATTTGACACCGTTGGACTTCTTTCTTTGGGGTTATTTGAAAGAAAAGGTGTGCGTCGATAAGCCAGCAACAATTCAAGAGCTAAAGGATGAGATAATTCGGCACATTAACGGCATAGAACCTCAATTATGCCTCAGCGTCATCGAAAATTTGGACCATCGGATGGAGGTGTGCCGCCGAGGTCGCGGCGGCCATTTGGCCGATATTTTGTTCCATACATAATTGAACCATACCAATATTATCATAATAAGAAGAAATGACAGTAATTTCCTAAATAATTTATGTTTTATTCAAAATCAACATCGGTCCTTAAAACTTAACCACCCTTTATTTGATGTGTTATTTGGTGGTACGAGTAGTTTGGTATATTTTAGGATATGTTGGGGTATTTTGTGTTATATGGGATATTTGATGATATTTTGAGACACTTAGTGGTATTTTAGCATATTTTATATTATACTAGAGGGTATTTTCGGATGTTGGGGTATTTATTGTGACATTTTTGTGCATTTTAGAACATGTCGGTGTATTTAGTGTGAAAAAGTGCTCTAATTTGCTTCGTGTAAATAAGGTGGTAATGCACAAATTTGTTAAGAGCATCAAAGTCCCGTTGACAAAGTGTGATAGATACAAAGGTTTCAAATCAGTATTAGTTTTGTCGTCCCTGAATCGTCGTCGATTTTGTAAAAGCGTTGTAAATATTTTATGAGATGCATTAAGCTCGCTCGAGATCTGTAGCTCGCCGGGTCAGACTTACATACATCCTTTTTTTACAAATCGGAAAGATGAACGCCTTATTAAACTGCTGAGGTATATTACCATCCTCAAATAAAGTTTATTTATCAATTCATAAGTGCAATATCTATACGAGTAGAGCTCAACTGGTATCCTGTCGGATCTTGGTGCCTTTTCAACCTTTAGTAAATTTAAAACTGCAATAACTTCTTCGGGGGTTATCGCTGCGTATAAAGCATCGTCGGCTAAACCAGGTGTGGCATAATGGAATGGGCATCTATTAATCTCGGATTTGAAGTGCGACGCATTATTACAGATTTTGCCAGTTTGAAAACCTTTTTCTTTTGCATAGCGCTTTGTACTGCTTATTGGATTTTATATACAGGCCAAGCAAACCATAACTGCCTTGACATTTTACGCTTAATGTCAAACCAAGGTTCAGTAAAAAGCTCTCTATTACTCGTGGTCCGGCTAGAACTATGGTAGGATCAATCTCTTTATGTGTCCTAAGTAGTCTGCCATGATTTCTTCAATAGTTGGAAATCAATTTTGGCAGGTTCACTTCCGCTTTCTTCTTCCATGTTCGACCATTAAAAAAGCGCCGTTAATTTTTGGGTTAAGAAATTACGATTTCGCCTCGAATTGTGAATCCACAGATGCCAGATATGAAGTTTGAATAGAATGGTTTCAGCCGTTTAGGTTGCAGTGCGACATACATACTCGTACATACAGACAGACATAATTGTGACCCACTTTTGATCAAAATCTCGAGGTCGTATTTTTTCACGAGTGTAGGTAAAAAACTCATTTAGGTATATGACATGTGGTCAATAGAGTGATATTTTTCTGTAGATACGAGAACTAACAGACATTCTGCACCAAATACAGTTAAATTCCGTCAAGCATTTTTTTTTTTTTTTTGCATAGCTTTTGTAGTGGAGTGCGTATTTGACACCGAGTATACAACAACAATGTTTCTAAACGCGCAGATGGAACATTAATTGCGTAAGTTTCGTTCTGTAGTTGCAGTTAATTGCTTCGGACTTTAGACTTTAAAAGTAAGTCATCATCGTGAGAGGTATTTGGATGATGACGGTTGTAAGGCCAGAGACCAAGTTAAATCATACAATATTACAAAATTTGGATCTTATCCCACCAAATGAAATAGTTCCTTTTTTGGCATCTAATGTTGAATGCCAATCTAATGAAAACGACTATATTAGTTGATTTGTGTGGCAAATAAAAAATAAGTAAGTTGCTACTGCTAGCAAATTAGTTGGATATAGACTTGTGTTTTCGCCGTGAAAATAGTTGCATATAATTAAGTATTTACTAGATACGAAAAATGTTTCGAACGCACATTCCTGAAGCTTACTGTAATTTCATACTGTGTAGTTCATGAAAGAATTTGCACAGCAAAAGATTCTTTCGCCAAGAATTGATGATAGAAACACCGTTAAGTAACAAAGTTAAATTGCCTCCATCAAGACATGCGAAAGTTAGTATTGAGTTACCCTCTGTACAATTCTTTCTAGTCTAGAAGGCATTGGTTGTCCCCATATAGTGCAACCTAAACTTGTTGTTACTCCATTTGTTATATAATGGTATACACATTTCAATGGACGTTGTCCACCTCCAGTGATCCCAATGAGTGGAGAGGCAGGTATAGTTGCGCGAAAAATATTCCGCATAGCGTATGTAAGCCCCAATCACCATCATCAGCCGCAGTATTAAGCGTACAGCATTAGTATCCTGGGCCAAGCACATTGTTCAGTGCATGTAGTCTTCATGAGCTGCTTGGTCATTGTGAAAAATCGATCTTTCATGGATCATGATCTGAACGATGATGATGAATGAGATGGCATGCTAAAATCTAGATTCCGGATAGAACATTTTTTTTCGACGGATAAATCGCTTGGATACACCTAGTTTCTCGCGAGTCCATCGTCAAATCTCAAATATAGTAGAACGAATGCAGAAAAATAAATCGCTTTGGGTCGAGATGATCTTCTTACATTTTCAATTCCTTTAAGTGGTCATGCTTGTGGCTTTTTAGGAAGTATGGCTTGTGTATGTGTGCGTGGTACGTGACTAGCAGAATATACGCCACGAGCGTTCTGTGTTCAATTTTCCCACTACTTTCAGGAAAATAACATCGAAGTGGAAGACTGGAAATGAGTGTATATTGTATTACTAACATCACTTGGAGTTTATATGGAGTAAGAATATGCTGATGCAACTTCTTGGTTTGTTAGATAAGTATTTATGGCCATTATCAGATTCATTGTAATGAAGACAAATGAGATTAATGAGTGGCTGTAAGATTTGGGGAATGTTCCGGCTTGTGCTACTGGGTGGTAACTAACCACTTTGTGCCCTATGTAGTATCGTCCTGAAGGTGCTACAGTAGAAATTACGTTCGTTCAAGCTATAACCCGCCTAAGTTGTAGAGGATAGACAATTATCTATAAATACAAACGGTATCTAAGTGCGACAGTACATTATAACAGCCGAAAATTAAAATATAATGTAACGGTGTAGTTGTGACATTAATGATGCCTTAAACAAGTTAAGTGAACGACTGGGTTGCACGTACTTGCACCTACATGTATATGTATGCCTATAAATGTTGTCTAATTGCAAATCACCCACATTTAAAATTTAAACAAAATCGTTAAAAAGGCTTAAAACAATGCTTTATTTTAAAGCATTTCATTTCAGATTTCCAAAACTTGGTATCTTGTATATGTGAAATATAGTTCAAATATTAATTTCGAACAATATCAATCAAATCATAGCCAAAAAATAGTCAATTTGCAGAAACCGTTTATAGCAAATTACATTTAAACGTATTTTTTTGCAAAAAAAAATACCTAGTACGCCATCTGGTAGCATATATCCACCATAACTCAAATATCAAATTTGATCAAAATTGTTAGAGATCTTTTCGAGGATATTACCGTTAATTTTGGGGTTAAAATGAAAATTCCCAATTCGCCTCGAATTGTAACGTTTAGGATGCATATGATGTTTATCTGCAATTCATGCAGATTTCAAATTTAAAGTTTCGTTTTCTGTTTTTCAATCCCTTAAAAAAAAAAAAAATTTAAATTTTCCAAAACTATTGCTATGGTATGTCATAATCTCGTATATGTCAAATATTGTTCAAATACTGATTTCGAATGAAATTGATTGAGACATGGCCGAGTAAAAGTACGTAATATGCATTTTGTGGCAAAGTCTGGTATGCTACGTGTTGGCATATGTACGAGGGGCGGCTGATATGTTCGCGGCCTGAGATACTCAACAACGAGTCATCTTCTCATTAGTGATATCACTAACTGCGGCACACTATAAATATCACTTCGTTTCAACAATAATTTCATTTTGTTATTATCTGTGGTAGGATAAACATCACCATGTCAGATGAAATCGGAAATTCTTGCAATTTTGAGCACCGCGGCATGATAAATATAATTATAATTTATTATCAAAAAGCGATTGTGTTATGATGACTATAACAAAGAAGACTTTGATGATATGAACAATTGCTTTGGATCGGTATCTAGATATATTGTAGATTAATAAGGTTAAAGATTTTGTCAATCATTTTGTTTTTAGAAAGAAAATTAATTTAAATGCTAACCCGACTTATTTAGTTTTTTTGATGTTAAAAAGAATAAGGCCTAAAAACGATTCAGGGACGACAAAACTAATACTGATTTGAAACCTTTGTATCTATCACACTTTGTCAACGGGACTTTGATGCTCTTAACAAATTTGTGCATTACCACCTTATTTACACGAAACAAATTAGAGCACTTTTTCACACTAAATACACCGACATGTTCTAAAATGCACAAAAATGTCACAATAAATACACTAACATCCGAAAATACCCTCTAGTATAATATAAAATATGCTAAAATACCACTAAGTGTCTCAAAATACCATCAAATATCCCATATAACACAAAATACCCCAACATATCCTAAAATATACCAAACTACTCGTACCACCAAATAACACATCAAATAAAGGGTGGTTAAGTTTTAAGGACCGATGTTGATTTTGAATAAAACATAAATTATTTAGGAAATTACTGTCATTTCTTCTTATTATGATAATATTGGTATGGTTCAATTATGTATGGAACAAAATATCGGCCAAATGGCCGCCGCGACCTCGGCGGCACACCTCCATCCGATGGTCCAAATTTTCGATGACGCTGAGGCATAATTGAGGTTCTATGCCGTTAATGTGCCGAATTATCTCATCCTTTAGCTCTTGAATTGTTGCTGGCTTATCGACGCACACCTTTTCTTTCAAATAACCCCAAAGAAAGAAGTCCAACGGTGTCAAATCACATGATCTTGGCGGCCAATAGGCATCGCCACCACGTGAGATAACACGGCCATTGAATTTGTCGCGCAAAAGAGCCATTGTTTCGTTAGCTGTGCGGCAAGTGGCACCATCCTGTTGAAACCACATATCGTCCACATCCATATCTTCCAATTCGGGCCATAAAAAGTTCGTTATCATCTCACGATAGCGAACACCATTCACAGTAACTGCCTGACCGGCCTCATTTTGGAAAAAATACGGCCCGATGATGCCGCCAGCCCATAAACCGCACCAAACAGTCACTCTTTGTGGGTGCATTGGTTTTTCGACAATCACTCTTGGATTATCATTCGCCCAAATGCGGCAATTCTGCTTATTGACGAATCCACTGAGGTGAAAATGTGCCTCATCACTGAAGATGATTTTCTTCGAAAATTGATCATCCACTGTTGCCATTTCTTGCCACCATTGTGACCATTGACGACGCTTGAAATGGTCAAGAGGCTTTAGTTCTTGAGTCAATTACACCTTGTAAGCGCGTAAATGCAAGTCTTTATGCATAATGTTCATCAACTACGAGCGTGAGAGGTGCAATTGTTGGGCACGACGACGAGCTGAGGTGGACGGCTTTTCAGCCACACTATCGCGAACAGCAGCAATATTTTCTGCAGTACGAGCTGTACGAGCATGCACTGGTGTTTTCACATCTCCTACAGACCCGGTTTGCACAAATTTTTGCACGATTTTTCCGATTGTACGCACATTTGGACGATTAAATTGACCGAAAGAATCACGAAATGCACGATATGCATTTTGATTTGAACGCCCATTTTCATAATAAGCCTGAATAACTTTAACGCGTTGCTCGATTGTGTATCTTTCCATGGTTCAAATTAAGTTAGTCTGAAATTGAGAAATGTCAAATGAAATGCAGAAAAAAACTTGACGTTTAGGTGTGGTTCACATTCAACATCGGCCCTTAAAATTTAACCACCCTTTATATGTACATATTTTAATCCAGACTGTTGCTCCGAGAAAGACTGGGTCTCATTATGTCACAAGTCTTGTTGTTTTATTCTTCATCACGTTCTTTCTTTCTTTTTCCTTTTCTTTCAGAGCTATTTGGCACACATAAGCGCCATAAGAACAAAAAGTCTTGCACTTCTGGTTTAGAAGTGGGTTACGACTAATTAGTGTTTGGTACACAATGCACAGCAATTTGCAGTGTGTTCTCTCTAAAAACATTCTTCACATAACACGTAAAGAGGTAGATATAGCAAATACCTACATGTGAAAAATTCACGCCCATACAAAAATGTTATCATGCCTGATTCCAGTGTCACTGTCATACAAAGATCCGAAATCAGAAATCAAATACCTTGCATCTAGTACTGCCCACTGACTGAACAAGAATATCAGGCAACCACTATCTGGTTGTTGGTCGGTTTGGTTATTCTATTTTAAGTTCAATCAAAACTATCAATACCAAAAACCGAAATTAATTGAAGAAAAACAAAAATACACAAAAAAGTATCTTAATAAAGAAACTGGCCCGTTTTTCAAACAGATATTTCTATACACTTTTTGGAGATTGCACAGTTCCTAGGATGGTTGACTGAGTTGCGGAGAAATACTACAATCTCAAAGCCCCCCAAAAATTCATCCTCATAACAAATTGCCACTAGCACTCGTGTGCCACCGCCAGCAACTGCATCTGAATCTATGTGCCAAGTGTGTTGATTCGAGAGAGCTCTTATGGAGGATTAGAGGACTCCTGCTGTCCGCCTTAAAATAAATTGATGTGAGTTTGTTTTTTTTTTGCGGTAACCGATATACTATGACGTTGTACGTGTGACTACAACATTATTGTGTTGCAGTTTATATCAACCGACCGAAACGAAAAAAAAAAAAAAAAAAAAAAACAAATAAGAAACAGGCAAAATGCTACGTCTTAACAAATGTAGTTATTTTGGCTGGAAATACTTTTATCTATTTGGCGCAAACATCTGGAGTTTTTCTTCAGCACAACTGAAATCACAGCTGTGTGGCGGCTTATGGCATGGCACTGCTTCTGGAGGAGAAAAACATTCATTGCGGTTCTGGCCACAAGGCCTGCTGATGTGGTCCTTTGATTTAATTTCTTGGTGGGTATCTGAACTGAACGGTTGAATGCGTGTTGAGAAATTGGTAAGCGGCAACGCCACATAAAGTCGTTGAGTGACATACACATTTTTTCGGAAATATGCGAAAGTGGGTGGGGGAGTTTTTGGATCCCTAGAATTTGGGGAAGATGTAAACACTAAGAGTGGATCTGTTGAATTTATTTATAGAAACATATTTTAGAGAATGGCGAACTAAATTTCAGAATCAAAAACGCATGGTAGCAGTTATCGATGGGCAGGGTTTCGTTAGAACAAAGATGTTTTAAAACAGTAACTATTATTTCAAACGAATGGTAGACAGGACGGTCATTTCCTACAATAACTTCTGAATTATTGAACCGATTTCATTGACATTTTTTTTTGTTGGTTAGAGATTTTTTTGAAAAGCTCGAGATAAAATCTTTTTCTCGGGCGCTCCTTCAGAGCGCATGATTTTTTGTTCAAGTCTGCGTCACGTACGAGTAAGTGAACATTTTTATTTTGGATTCTACTCAAAGAGCTCTTTTTAGGGATATATCACATGAATATATACTCCCTGTGCAAGAATATCACTGCAGTGTTCCCCACAAATACATAGCGCTTGTCGTAGAAGGCGAGTAAGGGGAAAATCACATTTAGGCGATTTTTTTTAAATATCCAAGTGAGCCTAGCGACACATATACCATCTTAAATCTGTCCCGCAAGTGTGCATGCGAATCCGTGGGTTGACACGACTGGAGATCACCGGTGTTGTAAAAGTAAGATCAAACATAAATCAAAAATCAGGACATGCACGTGTCAAAACCAAAAAAACGCTTAAACCCTAGCATTATGGAAAAGTACTTGTGCGTACAAGAAACGAAATTGTGAAACACCGGGAATCGGGCACGTTTCTTGGACGTTAAGACAAAAGCTTACAAGATGTTCTACTATGGATCGGAACAAGGTAAAAACGGAATTGCTATTATCCTCGCGGCATAGCTACTTGGCAACATCTTGACCATTTAAAAGTCCAGTGACCGTTTGATGTCTCTCAAATTGGTGATACAGGGTGAGGTGTGGAATATTGTAAGCGCATATGCTCCCCAAGTTAGATGCGAACAGAGAGAAAAAGATGCATTCTGGCTGGATTTTCACAACCTCATCAAAAACATCCCAAAGGAAGAGCTTTTGTTTGTTGGCGGATATTTGAACGGACATGTCGGGAAAAAAAATGAAGACTATGATGACTGCCATGGAGGACTAGGGTACGGCAAAAGGAATTCTCCAGGTGAAGACATCCTAAGCACGCAGATTGACTACCATTTGGTAGCCAATTTCATGAAGCCCCGGATTAAAGATTGCAAACTGATCCTGGGAGAGGCGATCGCCCAGCAACACCGTCTCCTCCTGACAGAAATTTTTTATGGAGACGGGGAAGAAAACAAATAAGACAAAGGTGGCTGAGAAAATCAACTGGTACAAGCTGGACAAAGGAAAAAGTGAAGCTTTTATTACCAGCATGACAAATTACCTCTTTACCATCATTGATGAGGTCGGTGATGAGGAGTGCAGAGCGATCTTGCTTGGAGAGAGTCAAATCACTGGTTGGAACGTCGAAAGTCCCCTGCCAACACGCCAAAAAAACATGGTGGTGGACAGATGAAGCTAAAGTCGTAATACGGGAAAAGAAAACGGCTTTCAAGACTTGGTGAAACTGCTCTTCTACTAATCGAGATGAAAAAGCTTGCCTTGAAATGATATTTTTTTTTTTTTTTGCCGAGAGGGTGAAAATCTTCTAAAGACACCATAAGGCCCGACCGCACGTGCTTATGGTAGTGTGAGATTTTTACTCACTAAAAACACCATTCTTCAAGATCAATACTACAACTAAGCCGACGCTTATCCAGCAGCTTTATTTTCGCTTACGAGACTCGTGATTTTTGGAAAAAGATGTTCGTATGTAATTTAAAAAGAATGTAGCGCTTTAGACAGGTTAAATTCCAATGAAAGTTCCTGCTGTTTTCACGACCGCCATATATTATGACGCGAGGTCAAAAGGTTTTGTCCTTTGCAGACGACGAATTGAATTGTTCGCGTCAAGTAGTTGAATGACGGTACTGTTACAATGGCCGTGAACACGATCTTTGTGTTTACCAAATTTGTTATCTCTTCGACGACGCTAGGAATTTCCAGGTCCCGATGAATATCTCCGTTACGTACGTACCATGGTGCGCTAACGATCGTTCTAAGAACTTTATTTTCAAAAGTTTGTAGGATTTTTCTATTGCTTTTCCTGGTACAACCCCATAGTTGTAGACCATACGTCCACACTGGATTTAGCACTTGCTTATAGATAAGCAGTTTGTTATGCTCAACTTCGAATGTTTTCCGAATAGCCAGTACATTTGTCAGTATTTGTTTTCGAGCTCGTCGCGTTTCTTTTTTACGTGCGATTTCCATTTAAGCTCAACATCTAGAGTCATTCCCAGATATTTTGCTTCGTTCGCGTACGGTATTAGGTAAAATTGGCGTGGGTAGATTTGCTTTCGTTCAACACAATACGCCAAGAATTCGTCCAAGCGTGGAATTTATTAACATCATGTTGGAGCTTTTCAGTTGCTGCTTCAATTGTATCGCCCGTTGTCAATATCGCCGTATCGTCCGCAAACGTGGCGCAGTTTCTTTCCTGCGGGATATCACGCGTGTAGAGTACATATAGAAACGGGCCAAGGGCACTTTCCTTGTGGGACTCCGGCCGCAATCTCCTTGAACTCAGAGTAATCATTTCCGTGCTTAACACGAAAAAGTCTTTCGGTGAAGTACGATCGTAAGATTAGAATGAGTTGCCGTGATAGTAGTAGTTGCAATTTATACTCCAAGCCTTCGTGCCAAACGTTATCGAAAGCTTGTGAGACGTCAAGAAATACACCACAACAAATCTTTTTCTCTTCGAGAGTTATTTTGTGTTCTTGGTCGATTGTAGAATGTTTGATTCTAAATCCAAACTGATGGTCAGGAATCAGACGTCTTTCGTTGATTACGGGTTGTAGTCGTTTAGAAAGTATGATAGTTTTTCGAGTATTTTAGAGATAACCGGGAAATAGGCCAATATGATTTCTTCTCATTCAGAGGTTTGCCTGGTTTCGGGACAATTATTACCTCGGCGACTTTCCATTGTCTCGGGACGTAGAGCAATCTGAACGAAGCGTTAATCAAATATAGCAGGTTTATAAGAGCTTTAGTCGGCAATTCCTTGACCACCTGCGCCGTTATCAAGTCGTCACTTGGTGCTTTTTTCGTCTTTAGATTTTTAATTACTTCCCTCAGTTCAATCAATGCAACATTTTTATTTTAAAGTTGTCAGATGTCGTGACTGGGGAGTCGGGCGTTATCAAATTGCCGTCCAATTGGTTAAGTGCAAAGCAAAAAGTTGTGCCTTTTCTTTATCGCTCTCGGCCCAATTTCTATCTTTTTTTCGAATTCGTGGCGCTCGCATTTGAGGTTTCCGAATGCCTTATAGCGCTTTCCAAAGTAAATAATTTGATTCTCTTCCAGTGGAGAGATTTTCAAGGTAGGTCACTATCTTATTGCTTTTAAATTCCCGAATACTATCTCTAAGGCGATTGTATAGTCGGTTGAGGACCTTTTTATGCTGCGGTGCGCGAGTGATTTGCCATTTCTTTCGTGCTTTTTTTCTCCCTCACCAGTTCAATGATTTCACTTGGATACTTTTCGTTGCCGTTAATATTATAGCTTCTAAAAGAAGTGTTTCTCCATGCCGCTCTTTGAATTGCTTCCACGAAAAGATCAACTTCGTCCTCCAGTTCACAAGGTGTGTTAAGTGATGCGTTTAGAGCGATATTTGTTTCGCAATCATTTCTAAAGCCCTCCCCGTTTGTTCTATTGCTAGTAAGTCTTGGAGGTCCTTCTTTATTGATCAACGCTTCACCGAGTAATAAAATTACCGGAGAGTAGTCAGAAGAGAGATCAAAACTTTCTTCGACTGTAATAAACTTCTCGTAAATGCCTTTTGAAACAAAAAAAAAACGATCAGATCGGGAATTTTTTCTGAATCGGTTGGCCAATAGGTGGGTTTTCCTGTCGAATAAAAACAACAACCGAATTCATTTGCCACTTCGTAGAGAATTTTTCCTTTAGAAGATGTACATCTTGAACCCCAGAAGGTGTGCTTCGCGTTGAAATCTCCACCAATAAGGAAATTTGAACCAAGGGCATTGAAGACACGAAAGTAGTCGTCCTTTTCAAGCGAGCATCGCGGCGTACAGTAAACAGACGCTATGTTGTAGTTCAAGTGTTTATTTTTAACCCTTACCGCGCACAACTGAAGTTTTTCTACGACGACAAAATTCTTCATAGATGGCGACAGTATTGTGAAGGACTTCTGAACGAGTTTCCCCGGGTATACTTTCCAAGAGAAGCTCCTAACCATGACGAAGTATCCGACATTACTGTCGAAGAAGTTAGTAATGCCGTCAAATACTCCAAAAAATAAAAAGAAAAGTGGTTGGGCCAGACGAGATACCCTCTGAGTTCTGGAGAAAGATTTTTTTTTTTTTTTTTTTTATAATTTGCGCGCGCCAAATGGGATATGAATACCATTAAATTATTGCAGGGCACTGGCGTTTGTATAAATTGAGAGAGAGAGAGAGATAGATTGGTGTAGTGGGTTTGAAACATAGGTGGTATTACTTTTCAGTTAACTCCAAGGGTGGCGTCCAGATAACTGGGGAGCTTGTTTGTTTTGCTTTTTGTCGTTGCTCTTGATTCACAGTATTTTTTTCTCTCCAGCTGATGTCATCATCACGATCAAGTTGCATTTAAGCCATATGACCACCCTACTGCCAGTGTTATGCCTTCGCAGTAGAGTTGACTAAGCTTTCGCAATTGATCGACTTTTTTATTTATTTCAGACGAAATAAATAGATGACTGTTGAGATCAAGATTTGAACCGTGAACCAAGAGCGTGACAAGCGTTGATGTTACCACTACACCACGGCCATTGGGTCCAGATGGCTCATGGTTCTTATCTCCAAACTTATGAGCGGTGATTCAATGCCTAATCAGTGGAGGGAAAGTTATCTTCTTCCTTTGCACAAAGGAAAGGGCGATACGTGAAACTGCGATAACTACCGTTCTGTCAAGCTGATGTCACATACCATGAAGATCGTTGAGCGGGTAATAGATGGCCGACTGCGGAAAATAATACGGCTATCTGATGACCAGTGCGGGTTTGTCTCAGGTAAATCAAAAAAAAAAAAAAAACATCGTAATTCCTTAAAGGACTTGCATATGGTGTTGGTTGATTTTGAAAAAGCCTTTGATAGACAACCAAGAGATCTCTTATGGGTGGCGCTAAGACTACGAGGACCCACGTGCGCATGATCATGGACATGTATGAGGGAGCAAGGACAAAAGTAAGATGTCCCACAGGAGTAACCAAAGAGTTCCTAATCAAAGTCGGTGTACACGAGGGAAACGTCCTCAGTCCTCTGCTGTTTATTGCAGCCCTTAATTATCTGCTTGGAGGAAAAGTGACGGACCCCAAAGTGCATCAGTTGTTCTTTGCTGACGATGGATCTGTCATAAGTGAAGATGAAACGTCGCTGCAAAGAGCACTTGATGTATGGGTGGATATTTTGGACGTATTAGTTCAAAAAATACAGAGCATCTGTGGTGCCCATTCTCTGATCCACACCGGCCGATTCCAGACATTTACTTGAGTGGAAAAGTGCTTCCCAAGTGCGAAAAGTTCAAATATCTGGGATCTATGATCAATAGCGAAGCAACTTGTGATGATGACATCAATCATAGGCTAAGCGTAGGGTGGATGAAGTGGCGGGAAAACTCCGCTATCTTCTGTGACCCCTAAGCTGAAAGGAAGGCTCTACACCGCAGTTGTACGTCCGACGGTCACATACGGTTCACAATGTTGGACAACGTAGAAAAAGTATGAGGGCAAATTAACAGCAGCTGAGATGAAGATGCTTCGCATGACCGCCGGAGTAACAAAGCTTGATAGAATAAGAAGTTTGAAGATTCGAGTAAGCCTTGATGTAAAAGAACCCATCACAAGCAAGATAGCGCACGACCGGCTCAGTTGGTATTGTCATGTTCAAAGGAGAGATCGTTCGAACCCGATCACATGAATATATACGAACATTTTTTTGCTAATTTGCCACTTTCAAAATAAGTTGTCTTTTTTTTTTTTTCAAAAATGACACCTGCATTGTATTTAACATCTATACGTATAAGGATAATAGTAGGAGCGCAGGTGATACTGCTCTATAACTCTTGCAAGGTTTTAAATTATTTAATAACACAATTCGCTGTCTGAAGATTGTTGTGGATTCCGTAAAAGTTTGAATAATTTCGCTGGACTGTGTTTAAACTTTTTCCAGTTGTCCCTTGGGGAGATGACTACTGAGTAATTCCGCTTGACGCAGTAATTGTGAAACATGGCATGATCAATTCACTGCTTTGCAACAGAGAGCAGCTAAGCATACTGCATAACCATCGGAAAGATGTCTAGAGATAACATTTTTTTTTAGTGTTGCGTACCGAACGGTCTGTCTGTCTGTGTGCCTGTAACAGCATTGTTACTTTTGAACCGCTTGAGCTAGAGAGCTTAAACAAGCACAGCATAGGTAGTGGACCAAAAATAATCAGGAAAAAAAAATTTTAAAAATATTCTTGTGGGGAGCTTTTGGAAGCATAATGTACCCCAAAGAAAGAAAAAATATTGGTATATCCTAACATGTCATACAATTAATAAATATTTTCGTGGATAAAATTCCTTGAAAAAAAAAAAGGTCAAAAACCATGGCGTAGGTGAGCCTCCCTCCTCTATCTCCGAAACTATTAATGCGAATAATTTTTTTTTTAAAAATGGGGGTATGCACATTTATGAGGACGTAAGATGGAAATTATAACAAATCTTCTAGCTCAAACAGATCTTGAAAAACATTGGAATTCGTGGGGTGAAAAGTCACCCCATCATATCCGCCTCCGTCCGATTTTGATAATTTTCAGAAAAACGTATCTAAACGTTTCAAGTAACTCTTGTGTTGGAAGTATGGCACTACAAACGTGTCAGTATAGGTCTACGAGCCAAATTTCATGGAAATCTGACCAAGAGTCCTTGAGATAGGCAGCCGGCTAATAAAGATGATATAAAGATTTTTGATTCAAGTGTGATCATAGCTTTCTCTTTTTCCGTGGATTAACGAGAAAGCAAAGTTAGGATACTGTTAAAATAACGGTGGAAAACACTTATCACACACCATGAAGTTGAGCTACCTATTTAGAGTAAAGAGATAATTTACAGAGCTACTTCTACTGTAGAAAACTCAAGTTTGGAGTTCGGTCCCGAAACATTGTCTTCATCTGTTTGACAGTGTAAAGCGACGAGCAGTTCACTTAACAGAAGAACCCGCATTGACTTCCAATCTGTAACCGTTAGCTCATCGACGACTGGTAGCAGACCTATGCCTATACTATAGATACTATCTTTGCCGATGCTCCAAAGATCTTCATGGAATGATGTCTAGAAATACGATATCTTAGGCTGACCGTGTACAGCCTGACAACCTTCATCAAAACTCCTTCTGCTACACGTCAAGCAAACTTTGGAATTCTTTGGAGGAGACATATTCAGTCGTTCACAGACCTCAGGAGAGAACAGACGTGTTTCGGCTTCTTTGCGAATCGAGAGTGTAAATCTATTAGTGTGTCAGAGTGGCAATACCAAATCACCAGCGTGGTGCGGTGGAAGTAGTGGTAGAAAACCGCGTGGCATAGACCCGGTTCGATTCCTGGCCGGGGGAGTAAGACTTTTTTTTTTTTGACAATCACAACACGTGATGAGTGAGACCGAACGGTCGGCGCTCCCAGTAGCGGGAGTTGCGACCGCGGAAGATGTAACATCTGGCGAGGTGGCGGTGCATTCAGGCCACTCAGTAGCAATGCCAGCTACAATTGAAGGTACTGCGAAAAGGAGGAGGAAGCCAAAACTGACTCCTAATTTGGGAAAGCGTCCCTCCCTATTAGCCCCAGCTGAAAAGCTGCCAGTTGTGGTGGGGGAGGGGGAGCGAGTGATGGACACTACGGTAGCAGCACATGGAGAAGAATTCCCATACGTCTCTGACGGTGGGGAAGGAAGATATACGGGGGCAAGCAACAGCTTTGCTTCCCTCGTACAATCGGAATCGGACGACGAAGACGATGAGCTGGAGTGCCTTACCTCCAGTATAAAACAGCTCCAGCAAAAAGTATTGGCCATAAAAGCCAAGTAAATGGCAAGGCGGGAGAGGGAGAGACAGGCTGAGCTCCAGAGCTCCCATGAGCAACAGCCACAGCAAAAGCAGCATAATGATCATCAACAACAAAATATAAAGCAGCCGCAGCAAAAGCAGCAGCAGAAACAGCAACAACAACAACCGCAACAACAAAAGAAGGTGCAGCAACAGCCGCAGCAGCAGAAAAAGCAGCTGCAACAGCAACAGCAGCAAAAACAGCAGCAGCCGAAACAGCAACAACAACAGCAGCAGCCGAATCAGCAGCAGCAACAACAACAGCAGAACAAGCCAGGAAAGGTGCGAGTTCCGCCTACAAACACCTATAAGATGGAGTTCAGGGACACCATAGAACTGTGTAAGTCGGCCATAGGCGATAACTTTACAATTAAGCGTCCATGCTGAACCACCGCAGAGAAAAAGAAGTCGTGTTGCTAAAGACCATCCACAATCTAGGCTTACCTCTATTCCACCAGGGCGTGCTAACGCTCACCCAAGGAGGAGCGAGGGAAGTACTGTCGCACAACCAAAATCCAAAAACCCGATTAGGCCGTCAACTTCAAGGGGTAATCGAGGAACCTGCAACGCTGTTTGCACGAATGAAGCTGCAAAACAAGGACCTTAAGACAGAAAAGTGGAAACTCTACCACGCAAAGGAGCAGGCAGGCAAAGGCCAACTAATCGTGGTAGGGATTGACGAGGAATCGCTGGGGTTACTAGTCCTACAAGGGGGTAAAGCATTATGCGGCTTTCACCAGGTCAGCTTTGTAATCCCTTCATTCCACGAAAGAATTAATGAAGGTAATCCAAGCAAACCTTCAGCACAGTAGGGCGGCAACTGCCAACCTCTGTGCTTACCTCTTAGCAGGAAAAGCGGATATCGCCCTCATCCAGGAACCTTATTGTCTGTATAATAAGGTAACAGGATGGGGGGAATAAACTGAAAGTGATTGCAAACAACGGAAACAGTAAGTGTAGAGCCTGTATTGTGGCACGTAAGGATATTAATATTTTCTCTATTCCACAGATCAGCACAGACGACCTCACAGTCACAAGTCTCGAATATAGGGCAAGAAATAGCGAGACCAACCAAATTATTTTGGCCTCTTGCTATCTCCCCTATGACTCCCCGCAACCTCCACCTAGCGATGAGCTAAAGAGGTGTGTCACCTGGACGAGGTCCCAACAGAAGAGCCTCATAGTGGGTATGGACTCTAACGCCCACCACACTAACTGGGGTAGTACGAACATCAACAAAGGAGGTGAGTGTTTAGCCGATTATTTAAATATTGAAAACTTGATTACCTTGAATGAGGGCTGTACACCAACCTTCATAAATAAAATTAGAAGGGAGGTATTAGATATAACCTTATGCGACGTTAGGTCTATACACTTGGTTTTTTTTTTTTTTTTGAGGGTAGGTAAAAAATCTTCATGAAGACACTATGAGGATCGGTAGCGCGTGCTCATAGTAGTGTGAGATTTTTACTCACTAAAAAAAACCCCCCTTCGAGATAAATTTCTTTGATTACATACTACAACTAAGTTTTGACTTATCCAGCAGTTTTTCTTTCACGTATTGAGATCGTTTGGCAGGTCCCTTTCCATTGAAAGTTCCTGCTTGTTCCGCAAATTAGGCGCGGTTTCTTGCTATCGCGTTAAATCGAAAGGTTTAGTCCTTTGTAGACGACGCAGTAGATTCCTCTCATCTAGAATTCGAAGGACTTCATTGTTAACGTGTCCTTGTAATCTGTCTTTATGCTTACGCGCGAAGTTTTTGATTTCATATTCGACTGTCGCAATTCCTAAATCTCTATGGATATCGCTATTTCTAATAAACCACGGTGCATTAACTATTGATCTTAGCACTTTATTTTCAAAAGTTTGTAAAATATTGACATTACTTATTTTGGTACAACCCCAAAGTTGTATTCCATATGTCCATATCGGCTTTAGCACTTGCTTGTATAAAAGCAGTTTGTTCTCTACATTAAGCTTGGAATGTTTTCCAAGTAACCAGTACATTTCTCTGTATTTGGTTTCGAGTTCTTTACGTTTTTTCTTCACGTGCGATTTCCACTTCAGCTTAGCATCAAGTGTCATTCCAAGATACTTAGCCTCGTTTGCAAACGGAATTTGAACCGAGTTTGAAAAGATGGGCAAATTATTTATTTTCTTATAAGTAAAATTGACATGAACAGATTTGTTTTCGTTTAAAGCTAGTCGCCAAATCTTTGTCCATTCATTTACTTTATTCAATGCTTCTTGCAATTTTTCAGTCGATTCTTCGATCGTTTTACCCGTTGCCAAGATGGCAGTGTCGTCGGCAAATGTAGCTAAGACGGTGCCTTCTTTTTGCGGTATATCGCGAGTATATAATAGGTACAAAAGCGGTCCAAGGACACTTCCCTGCGGCACCCCAGACCTTATTTCTTTAAATTCCGAATATTCGTTTCCGTGTTTGACTCGGAAAAGTCGATTCGTCAAGTATTTTTCTAGAATATTATATAAGTGTTCCGGCAGAACTTGTCGTAATTTATATTTCAAGCCTTCATGCCAGACCTTGTCAAAAGCTTGAGAAACATCAAGGAATACGCTCGAGCAAATCTTTTTTTCTTCGTAAGCTTTTTCAATTAAATCAGTTATTCTATGCACTTGGTCTATTGTTGAGTGCTTGGTTCTAAACCCAAACTGGTGATTGGGAATAAGAGATCCTTCTTCTATAACCGGCTGTAATCGCTTAAGTACTATTCTTTCGAAAACTTTAGACATAATCGGCAGCAGCGAAATAGGTCTATACGATTTTTTATCATTCGGTGGTTTTCCTGGCTTCAGAATCATTATTACTTCCGCGACTTTCCATTGACTCGGAACATATTCTAATCTTATCGCTGCGTTTATAATGTAAAGAAACTTGACTAACGCTTTTCTAGGTAACGATTTAAGAAGCTCTCCTGTGATTAGGTCGTATCCAGGAGCATTATTCGGTTTCAGTTTCTTTATTTCTTGTTGAAGTTCGGTCAGCCTTGCATTTCTTACTGTGTAATTGTGAAATGCTATATCCGACGCATTATCATTTTCAGCAAGCGCTTGCCCATCAAATGGTTTAAATGTTTCTTCTAAATGGGCGGCAAAGACTTCTGCTTTGTCTTTATCATTCTTGGCCCATTCGTTGTCATTTTTCTTGATTGGGGCCGCTTGTATTTTCGGTTTTTTAATGCCTTTTATAGCTTTCCAGAGCGAATAATTGGAATCTTTGTCCGCTGTTAAGCTTTCAATGCTGGTTTGTATTGTCCGGTTTTTAAAATCAATAATGGCCTTTTTTAGCAAGTTACACCAGCGATTCAAATGCGATTTATGTTGCGGAGCACGAGTTTGTTGCCATTTTTTACGCGCTTTTCTCTTCTCCCTTACCATTTCTTTTATTTCCGGTGGATATTTTTGGGCATGATTGATTGGCGTTTTCCTTTGATAGGGAGTATTTTTCCACGCGGCGCGCTGCAGAACTTCAACAAAACGATCAATTTCGATTTCGAGTTCAGAAAACGTCCTAAGTGATACTCTCAGTTCGGTATGTTCTTCAACGTCTTTTTTAAAGCCTTCCCAATCAGTTTTTCTGCTAGTTAGTCTAGCAGGTACATCTTTTTTAATTAGGCGTTCGCTCATCGTTAGAATGATAGGGGAATGATCGGAAGAGAGATCAAAACTTTCATCAATTTTAATACATTTGTCTGGTATTCCTTTTACAACAAAGAAATCGATCAGATCGGGTATTTTGTTGTTATCAGTCGGCCAATATGTTGGTTTACCAGTCGAGTGAAAGTCGCATCTGTGTTGCATGCAGGCGTTGTAAAGTGCTCTGCCTTTTTGTGAGACACATCTTGAACCCCAGAAGGTGTGTTTTGCATTAAAATCACCGCCAATAATAAAATTCGGTCCAAGAGAGTTGAAAATATTTGTAAAATCATTTTTTTCAAGCCTGCAACGCAGTGGACAATAAATAGACGAGACATTGAAAGAGTAATGTCCATTTTTCACGCGTACAGTGCGCACTTGCATTGTTTCAAGCTCTATCATAATCTCTTCAGAGTGTTCGATGCAATCTTTTATGATTAAAGACGAACCGCCTCTGGCTCTTTCCGACGGGTGATAAGCGTGATAGGTACTGTATCCAGTAATGTTTACACCCGATAGTTTCGTCAGGTGAGTTTCACAGATCAAACATATGTCAATGTCACTTTCCCGTAGAAATATTTCTAGCTCTTCTAGTCTTTGTATGAGACCGTTGGCGTTTCATGCAACAATTTTAAGAAGTTTCGTCATGTTCGTTTTGAAATGCTCCTATTGTTAAGCTTATATTCAAGCTTCTCCAACCTTTCAACAATTAGCGTGTTTGTTTTTGTTTGCTCCTCAAGCCTCGCAAGGACAATAGAAAAGACGTGAGATACGGGGTTTTCCGAATTATCAGTGTTCGTTTTTATTGATGTTGATGCTTGAGCACGCGTCTGCATGTCAGAATCTGATGGCTTTTCTTTAGGCGCTTTTACCTTAACGCGGTGTGGAATTTGATCGGTGTTTGATGTCGCAGCTTGAGCGTACGTAAGCGCGCCAGGGTCGGCTCGGTTGTCTCTAGTCACCTTTCTTGCAGCAGTTTTCGACTTTTCCTTATTTACCGGTTTTGAGGGTGGGTTTTCTGGCTTCATAAGTCGATCTCTTCTTTTTTGTAATTCTTTGGCTACTTCACAGCCTCTGTAATTAGCCGGATGCTTACCATTGCAGTTAATACACGCTGCAGGGGTTTTTTTGTTTACACCACACTCTTGACTAAGATGTTTACCGGCGCATTTGACACATCGCGGTTCTTTTCGGCAATATGTTTGCGTATGGTTGAATCCTTGGCATCGCTTGCACTGAGGTATCAACCTTGTATTCTTGCGCATGGGTTCGATTTTGACTACGACATTCAGAATTGTTCTTATTTCGTAAATCTTTTCTAAACTCTCAGCCTTATCAAAGGTTAGCATAAAAAGAAGCTCGGGCTTAACCATCGTTTCCTCGCCTTCCAATTTTTGCTTTTCCCGTTTAATTAAGTTTACCGCATCGACGATTTATACACTTGGTGTCGAACTGGAGGATCAGTAATGAGATCTCCTTTTCGGACCACAGGTGGTTGAGTTTTGATATTGGAATTGGTCACAAATCCAAAATAATGATTAGGAATCCTAAGAAAACTGACTGGTCCATCTTTGTAAGTAATCTTCAGGGAAAGCTGACACCAACTCAGGATAACAGCTACACTGAGATTAACCAATTAAACAATGAAGTCCTCAAAGTACAGAAGTGTATTATAGAATCTTTTGAGGCCGCCTGTCCTCTAAAACCGGTACCTAGAAGTGCAAAGCAAAAATGGTGGAACGGCGACCTCCATGAAATAAGGAAGGTTGCTAGACAACGCCTAAATAAAGCTTTAAGAACCAACGAAGAAGCAGACTGGGAATCCTATAAAGAAAGTAAAAGAGGCTTCAAGAAGCTCACCAGGGCTGCTAAAAGGGAATCATGAAAAACTTTCTGCACCAACATATGCGATAATAATGGAGCAGCGCGATAAAAGAAGATCCTGTCCAAGGAACCACCAAGTTATCAACTTCTACAGGCGGGCAATAACTTGGCAACCGCAGCTGATACCTTGGAGACGCTGATGTGTGTACACTTCCCAAACTGTTTCAGCGAGGCAGCTACACCTTCCAAGCGTGGGGTCACTCGAACTGATACAAAATGGGAAGACACTGAGAACCTAGTTGATGCAGATAAAGTGACCTGGGCTATTAACTCATTTGCGCCATACAAATCACCGGGCTTGGACGGAATACTTCCCATCTTCTTGCAAAAAGGGATAGAATTAGATACCCTAAAGAAAACCCTGGTCAATATCTTCAGGGGATGTCTATATCATGGATACACACCAACACAATGGCAAGAGGTGAGGGTGGTGTTCCTACCGAAACCCGGGAAAGATTTGTCGACAGCAAAGGGCTACAGACCTATTAGCCTAACGTCCTTTTTACTAAAATCAATGGAGAGAATCTGTGATAACTACATCAGAACACAGATTACAATTCCGCGGCTGTGTCCTAATCAACACGCATATCTCAAAGGAAAATCAGTTGAGACGGCACTACACCAGGTTGTATCCACAATAGAAGATGCTTTTGAAACCAAGGAATCAGTCGCAGGCGTTTTTCTAGATATCGAAGGGGCATTTAACAATGTGAAAACTCAAAAAATTGTGGAGGCACTCTCGATATACTGTAATAACCAAATAATAAATAATTGGCTAGAACACATGCTTACAAACCGCATTATCACAGCTTCACTGGGAGACGACACAAGAAGGGGAACAGTCCGTACGGGAACACCACAGGGGGGGATAATATCTCCTTTTCTGTGGGTGCTCACAATGGACAACCTTTTAAAAGCACTGGATGGAACCTGTGCGAAATGTGTAGCGTACGCAGATGACCTAGCCGTTCTGATAAGAGGTAAGCACCTGAACATCATAGGAGAGCTTCCCATGACCGAGAACTCGTACCTGGATCCCAGCCGAACCCTACAACACGGATGAAATACTCTGAATTCTTCAAATCAGAAACCCGTCACTACGCTGGAGGAGCAAAGGGGTCTTTATAGATGAGTGCTAATTGTGATCAATAAGGAATCTCTTGCTCCTGTAGTGAAGACCGAAGATGTGATAAGCCCTGGGTTCGACGCTATCGCCTTGAAGGTATATAAAAAGGACAAGTTGGATGCAGGCGAGCTACCTCTCCATCCTTTAGATTCCACCATTGGAAGCAAAGACCCTGGAGCATCAATTTCCTTCCCATCCTTGAAAGATGATGACTCACAGTCGTCGACTATACAGCCATCTCTAGTTGGAGATGGGCCACAATCCGACGATCTTCTTGCTTCGTGCTCAGACTCGGAAGGCATGAATAATACTGTGGTGGGGGTTTCTCTACCTGATTGTAGCAACGATGCTGCAGATAGTCCAGATTAACCTTCACCACTCCAAAACGACTTCTGCTGGACTTCTTCTCCGTCTTTCAAAAGATAGAGATATTGTCTTGATCCAAAAACCTTGAGTTGTCAACAACTTGGTATGTGGACTCAAGACTTCTGGATACTATTTCCTATATATATGAAGGATAAAGGTAAACCTAGATCGTAGCCTTAAGGTAATTTTACTTCCCAATTACAGTGATCGAGATATAACCGCAGCGATGCAAGAAACCGACAAGAGCTATTACTACTTAGCATCGGCATATTCCGCCCATGGTGTCCAGACCCTCTTCCTGGGCTTAATATGGAACGACTGGTGACAGACGGCGGAGAAAATAAAACTGGACTCATAGTCGGCTGCGATGCTACCGCTCATCACTCTGCTAGGGGCAGCTCTGACATAATTATTTAAAAATATTTCTTCATTTTAAATAAGCTTTAAAAATATTCGGCGCAAAATGTTCTGTGCATTTAATTGCTTTCATAAGTCATATATCAGACTTTGTTCTTGTGTTATTTTTTTTTGCTACAAATTGCTTCCCTAATAACAACAGTGAATTTTTTTCCAGTACAATACCCAAAGATTCGAAATTGTGATTTGGTCGACGATTGGATTTGAAATCCAAATTCAGAGAAACTGTATAAAGTTATCCATAAACTGAAATCTCTTTTAAATTTAAATGACTGTTCTGATAGTTTAAATGCCAAAATTAGACACGCAGGTGAAGCTTATTGTTTAGCGATGAGCAGAAAGTGGAAAGATTGCTCTAGAAACCGCAAATATTTATATAAGCGACATTCAAAGTGGTTACAAAAAGAACTATTGATATCAACTGAGACAGAAAGCGATCTGCAACCAACACCATCAAGATCCATTGGAGAGCCGCAGGAAAAAACTCGTCGCGGGAGACCTTTAGTAAGGTTTGAGGAACCATCTATAAAGACGAAAAAACATTGAGTTCAAGATCTGATAAATTTACGCTCCGTTAAAGAACTTAGTTTTGCATGCGATATTTTAAGAGGATCAACATTAGCCGACTTTAAGTCCTCATCAAGTTCTTGTTTTATATTCTGACCTTGACCTTTCAGAGAGAAAGTATAAGATTCTCCACAGTTTTATGAATAACCAATCTAAGAATTATTTTTCATCCGTCAAGACTCTGAGGCAAACTAGAAAACTTTTTTTACCAAATGTAGCTGTAAGTGAAATATCTGCAGAGGTTAACTTAGAGGAGCTATTAGACCCTACAAAGCATTTTAAAAATCATTGACATCGATATCGTCTCATATTCAAAGCTAATTTGCAAGTGGGTATTTGATGGCAGTGAAGAACACAGCCTTTACAAACAGAAATTCACGGAAAATACAACTCAAACTGATGAATTTATGTTCTTGATAGCTTTTGTTTCTCTCAAATTAGTAGATGACAATAAAACTGAGTTATGGATCAACCCACGTTCCTCCTACACATTGTTTTGCATACCTATTATGTTTATTTTTATGAAGGAGAATCAGCATTTAGTAAGGGAGCAAGAGTCCTTAATGAAAAATGCTATACGCCAATTCGCTGCGTATCAAATTAATTTCGATGGTAGTTCTGTGCTAGCTAAGTACGAATTACATTTTACAATGCTAGATGGAAGTATATGTAACATTTTATCAGACACCAATTGTTCTACTAAATGGTATATATGTGGAGCGTCCCCAAAAGAAATGAATTTGACCGTTATGGCTTATCCACTCTGCACACGTGGATAAGGTGTTTTGAATGCCATCTTCACATTTCTTATCGTTTGGCGCTAAAAATGTGGCAAGTACTAGTAAGAGAAGCTGAAAATAAGATTATTTTCGCGCAAAATAAAAAAAATCAAGACCTATTTTAAAATTCGTATGGGGCTCTTAGTGGATAAGCCAAAACCGGGCTATGGATCCACAACTGATTGAAATACTGCAAGAAGGTTCTTTAACGACTCAGAAATCAGTTCAGAAATCGCAGGAATAAATTCAAATTTAATAAAAAATTTTCACACGATTTTAAGAGTTTTATCGTCAGGTATAAAAATAAATGTTTAGCAGTTTAAAATTTTACTAAAAGAAACAAAAGATTTATATACAAGTTTGTATAATTGGTATTACATGCCAAGTAGCGTCCATAAGATCTTGATTCATGGTTGTGATGTCATCGATTCTGTTGACTTACCTATAGGTCTTCTGTCAGAAGAGGCTTTAGAGGCTCGACATAAGGAAATAAGAAAAAATCGATTAAATCACACGCGTAAGATGAGTAGGGATCAGACAAACACGGATTTTATGAACGTTTTATTATATACTTCCGATCCTTTAATTTAGACACATGGAAATATTTCTTCAATGAAATCAAATAGGAATATCTCACAAATAAGTATGTACTTACAAATTGAAGATTAATAATTCACAAAATATAAGTGCTTCCTCATTTGATGAAATTGATTTAACTGATACAGAGCTTGACGATTGCGATGACAGTAGTTTAGTTTCAGAATAATTATAGCTTAACTCAATTGTTTTCTTGATTTTATATTTTATATTTGAGGAAAAATATGTAAATTATAATATTTAAACAGAAAAAATAAAATCTGTACATATGAATTTGAATTAAGGATTTTTGTCCAAATTTCCATACAAATGCCGCACAGTAGTACAACGTAATTGGTGTCATCCCCAGGCACTGTCTAATAGGCAATCGAATGATTTCTGTAGAAGCTGCATGGACGAGGAGGAGGAGTAGGAGACTATTCTTCATCTTCTTTGCACCTGCCCAAACTCCACTTAGGAGCATTCGGCTTCAACAACTTAAACGATCTGAATAAGACTGACATTAGTAAACTCCTACCCTTCATCAGAGTCTCCAAATGGTTCAATGAGTAGGTAAGTGACCTTTTCCCTAATTCCATGTGTTATCACAATAGACCAATTATTGGTTTAAGTGCATCGGCTCTCAGCTGGCAGCCACTTCTACCTAACCTAACCTATCTCTAAAACTACTGAACTGACAAATTCTTAAAAATTCATAAGTACGAGTATGTGGCGTCTTTCAAAAATAACAGGATAATTATTTTGATTTTGATCCAAATGTTGGTTTTCGAGAAACTTATTCAAATGTGAGAGATAGACAAAATGGCAGTTTTGTTGCTTGATATTTAGTAAAATATTTATTTATTGTAATTGCTCCGGATCCCTCGGCAGATGAGACACTTTCATGCTTCATCGTCGTTTTTATTTACTTGCGTAAGTGATAAGTAACAATTTAAAAGGAAATGGACCGTTATTTTAAAATCAATTATTTATGAGCCTAAGTGTGTGTTATTATTGTAATGCAGTTCTTTTAGCAGACTTTTAATTTAGTTAGATATAGTTAATAAATATTTTAATTGAAAATTATTTTTACATACATATATTACATATGCTTTTTTTTCTTAGTGTTAATCCTATAATAATCACTCACCTATTTAAGAAATAACCAATTGTAATTTTAAATAAATAAGTTGAGTTGTCAATGAACGTGTTCATACAAATTTACTTTTAGTTTCATTTATATCATATTGCACATAATGCAATATGAATCTTACGCTAAGATAATCGTTAGTGCTAATGAGAAGTGTAGGTTTACTGATAAGGGTCATGGACGACAAAATTAACGAAATCAGAGAAATTGTTCGGTCTTAGTTTAGGGGTTTTCGCAGACATACGAGTTAACAACGGATGCTCTTATTCCTTCTAGAGTGTTGAACGGTGGGCGGGTTACACTCCAGGGACCAATTACATCCATACCCTTTGATATATGTATATATGTATGTATGTATTTAATATATATATATATATATATATATATATATATATATATATATATATATATAAATTTTTAGCGAATAATGACTCTTCGAGCTCTAGGCATGTTAATTATGTATGACAGTCCAGTGGCAGGTGCAAGATCCCATTCATCCAACTAGCTAGATTTTCGAGGGAGTGCAAGCATGCCAAGCCAAACAAAATGTATTCTATAATTCTCGTGGGACTGAATCGATCAACTTTTCATCACAAGCACAATAGACAAAGCGAAATTATAACGCCGGGACAGCCAGGGATGTCTGTTGATTCTGCTTTTGAATAGCTGGAGTTAAAACGCTTTTAGAAATATGACTCCTGGGAGTGAATTCGAAAGATTATGTGTTCTGCAGCAGATGGCATTTTGAAAAAGATACGTTCGCGTGGTTGCCAGGTGGATAAAGGTGATAAGCTCAGCGGCTTGGTGCCAATAAGATGCATGGTTTCCTTGGGTTGAATAATTTGGTCGCCAATTTGAAGTCATGTTGAATATGGCACTGCGGTTTATACCAGCTGCGGATAAAATAGCCAAGTGTGTTTCCAGCACTAGGAATGAGAAGTCGAAGATACATATAACCGAATTTACATATAACCTCACTAAATTCTTCGACCCGAAAAGAGATGAAAAAATGGCAAACTAAACGGAATCCGTATATAAAATACTAAAAAAAAAAAGGTTAATGCAACCTTTCCCTACCGCTGTAGCTACTAAATCTTAAACAGAAATCGGTTTAAATCTCATATATTCTTAATATCCGACGTTCTTCTGAAAATTAAATACCCTTTTTCATTGTTTGTCGCCCACTCAACGACCATGGAAAATATTTCTTGTTTAATTATTAACCCCTGTAGTAGACAGCTAAATGGTTTTGCGAAAAAAACAACACTACTCGTATGGAGAGATCAATTGAAAATAAGATTATAACAGGACTGTGTCATTTAAGAGAGTGAAAATTATTGTGAAAAAGGTCAGGTTTCTTTTTTTTAGTGAAGATTTAGTTAAAGAACCTCACAAGGATCAAATATACTCGTATGAGTACTATGATATTTTTTTCATATTTGCGGGAACGTTATTATTCAAATGAGCTATCAAACTAGCTCTGTGGGTAGACCGGGTGCCACATTTTATGATTTAAAGTCCATGGTGTTAAGTTGCCGCTTGAACTTGTGAATTAAATTATTCTCTTAAACGATAGCTTTATTGTACTGGTTCCAGCTGTAGTTCGTCTTAATTAAGAGCAGATAGTAAATTTAAATTAAAATTAAAATTTAGCTATCCGCCATCTAAAATTGGCTGTTGGACAGAATAAACTTTTGAGTGCATACTTTCCTCTTTTGCTATATTTCTGGCCACACTGTTCACTACGTTTATCTCTTCAACAACCCAACTAGTTAAAACTAAAACCAACTACAATCTTTGTCGAAAAAATACCTCTTTAGCAACTCTAGCACGACCATTCTACATGCATCTGAAAAAATTATTGCGAATTAGGAAATTGTGTACAAAAAAAATAATACCGGTTGGCGGCACAATTAAACTACAATTAAAACGGGTAATATTCCAAGTGCCAAAGCTGCTGTCATTCCCAGGTAGTTCCAGAGCACAGAGGCATGCACATTATGCATAACTCTTCTGAGTATTTTATTCTCGGACAGGTAAGAGGCGCCCAATTTTCACAACTGAACGAATAGCTTTTGAAATTCGTTCGAATTTTAGATTTCCTTCTCAAGACAGAAAATATGAATGAGTGTTTTAATTTCGAGACGTATGGGTTGGGGAATTCACAACTGGATCGCGGCGGAATTTATCGAAACATTTCAAAATAATGGAAAGTGAGAGATTACTTCTATGAAGCTCTGAAGAAATCACTTTGTGTAGTGAATGGGCAACCACCAAGTGAATATTTTAATCATTAATATAACACCAACGCATGATACTGGATATCATTTTTATGTCTTGTAAATATGTGTACCTGCATAAACAAGATAGTCATCACTTTTCTAATGCTCATAAAAACCGCAGCCATTGCCAGAAAGCAAAACACAACCTGTTTCAATAAATACCTTAACGCGTAATAGTAAGAATAATCGATTATATGTAGACGAATTCCAACCTACTCGCTCGCACTACATTTAGAACTCCTGACGGACCACTTACAAACACACTCCACAGTGGATTCAATTTGCATCACATCTGCAGCTAGTGCAGAGTAAAGCAACACACATTCCATATTTTTCTAAAAACCGTTTCTACTTTCCAGATAGTTCAATGCACTCTCCATCTTTTTATTTCCTCATCATAGAGTGTCGTCATCATGGCATTGCAAAATTGGATGTAACCAGAAATCGGATCAATAATAATAATCAATTTCACTGCACAGCCAGCATCGACGATGGCTGCTACCACTATCATCATCAATCTCAATATTATCATCCACCCACAGTGATTACTTGAGGCAAAGAACTTCAAGTGTATGTTCCAACCTAAAGTGGTCTCTTGCGAATCGCCTGCGCGAGATAAAACCAAAGCAAGATAAGTGGTTTTTGAAACACGAATCTGTTGAAATGATCCACCCCAAGGGACTTGCTGAATAGTGTAACCCCAAATTGTTCGTCTGCGATATTTTAGCAGATCATCATCAAATCAATTTAGATCAATTCTACATCCTCCACACGTCCAGCATCTACTGGTCGGTCATGTAGTGAGCAAACAATTAAGGATCGTTTGATGGTTGGGGGTAAGACGTACCACCACTGCCAAGTGACTGGCTTTGCTCAATTTAACACAAATAACGGACGCGGTCTATAATTTCCCGCTTCACACTAAAGAAATTATAGGGCGCAGGCTTCTGGTGTGCGATGATGACGGTTTTGCAAATTCAATTCCAGCCAACAAGAGGTTAAATTAAATGTTCACGGGAGGAGCTTGTGTGCGTGAAATGGGGTGCGTAGGAACCTGGCAGTCGTGTTCAGATTCTGTTTCTCATTAGGGCGAACATGAACGGTGGCAATTGAATTAAAGCTAGGTATTTCAGAGTGGGACAATGGTTAAGTAAATCGGTGTTGGGCCCTTCTGTATTGACCAGTTCAACCACTATGCGGTTGGTAATTGTATGGAGTAATAAATACGTCTTCAATGCATATGGTCATAAATAATTTCAGGAATGACGTTGTTAACGAACATACACCTATTATTTACGTAATTTTCGATCGATACGAAGTCCATCACTGCGGTTAGTAAATTAAGCTTTAATTTGGGTCAGACATCATTTCATTTAGGTACAAATATGTAAGTTAAAAGTCCTTGCCTATGGCGAAATATTTTGTTTTGTTAACTTACGTGCTTTGCACAAAACATCGATGCGTACCTGTAAAAAAAGAAGAAATTATTACAAGAAATTTAATTGAATAAGTGTTGGTTAAATGAATATTAACACATGTGTGGTTATACTACATAAATTTTACAAACAAAGTTTATATACAAACCTATGTAGAACATACACTTTTGTAAAACATAAAATCTAGTGATCTCTCGTGAAACGATAATAAAGGAAATATTTTGACGGTTTTAATATTTTGTAATCAGTAGGGAGGTAGTTAAAATGCGCGTAATGTAGTTGACAGTTTAATTAGCCGCGTGCCGTATATACAAAATTTGCTAATTGATAACGTGTTACGAGTGTGAACGTCCGCAAAAGTTCGCTTGCAATTATTCTCTCCCTCTCTAACACGTACTTTACTTTTCTTTTTTTGTGTTTTAGCACATATTTTTCAGTTAACCTTTACAAAATTTCCTCTCTAGTTATCATTGTTAGCCGCTCATGAATGTGTGAACAGATTTTGATGAAATTTGATTTGTAAGTTAACACTGGCATAATAATAGCAAACCATTTTCACAAAAACATTAAAAACTGTGAATCTATCCTGTGCTTTGGAGGCACCTTGACGACATAAAATTACTTTCTCAACAAGTCTGCAGTCCGCTTGCGCTGAATGAGACCAATGTTATTCTTCTTCTTTTTTGCATCAACTAACCATTGTCGAAACAATACAATAAATAGGTGGTTTAACTACACTTGATGCATGCATTGATTTTTAAAATCCATTGTTTCGACAGCGATTCATGAAAAATTGTCTTAAAAGACTGAATTAAAGAATTTGAAGAAAAAGCAATAGGAACTCTTTTCTGTGAGCAGACCGGGATAATTTGGAGGCCGGTTAGTTAATGCTGAGATAATTCTATCTTTTAACCAAAATCCAGAGAGAGTATAAAATATTGAACACAAAAACAAGTATGATCTTTTCTAATACAGGCCAGGCGTCAGAGACTAAAAAAGGCCTGATTCAGAAATAGTTCAGAAATGGTCTCGGTGTTAGTTCGCCGCTACATCGGAAAATATGTACCGAGATTAGCTTTATCGCGAATATCTCGCTAAACCTCGTAAAGTTGAGGTGAAGACTTTTATTGTTACATCTCTATGTAATATCGTATCGAGTAATTGTTATGTTATTAAGTGTAGTCCATTATCGGATATAAAATTTAACAACCATACCACATTTGCCAATTTAGGTTTTACCAATAAATGTATAAGTACTTTAAAGAAAATTAAAAAAAAAAAGTTTTTTGCTTGATAACATGAAATCGGGGAGTGAAACGTTGATGGTTGAAATAAAGAATTTAGAGGAGCAAAGGAACTTTCACAAAAACGGTTTAATTGGAAAACTTTGTACTTATAAGCACATGTATTTACATATGTATATAGACCTGCAATACCCAGGACCAATACTTTACAGCAAATTATATCAAATAATAACAGTAAATTGTTTTTAGGTAACAACACTTTTCTCGCAGCCACTCGTGCTGTGCGTATTATTATATATTTTTTCACAAGAACGGAAGAAATCCGAATAGAATAATTAAAAAGCTTTTCCATGAGCTGTTTGGGGTTTCTGGAACTCGAACGTACCGCTCAGTGGGTAATTAATCACTAACCCACGGCCATTAATTCCAGCAAAAGCTTTGCTTTTATTCATGAAGACCCAATGAACCGATAGTAGTGAACAACTTAGCTGAATAACAATGCTTCGATTTTGTTTGTTTATGAGCTATTTAAGCAAAAATGAGTCATCGCTCAAAATGGCTTTTTGCGCCATATATTTGGTGATATATACGAATTATTTTGATACGATGTTCGACTGTATACATATGTATGTTCTTTGATCAAACAGAAAACATTACTGGAAACAAATGTTAATAAATGCCAGCAACATTTTTTTAAAGATGGATGGATCTATTGCTCTTAATTAATACTTTTTGGTTTCCTTGCTAAAATCAAAGCTGTTTTATACAATTTTTCAGTATCAACATAATGTCCGATTCACAATGCAGCGTGAGAGCGAGACTAGATCGAGGCGAGAAATTCTCGTCCTCATAAAATCGATTCCCAGTTCACAATGAAGGCGATACTTTTGACAGCGAGCCTGTATTATCTATGTGTTAAAGTGATAAAGCAACAACAGCAACACACCATCTTTCTCTTTCTGGCTACATAACAAAGTAGCATCACCCTGCTGACAGGCAATCTCGTCGCGAGAGTTTTTCAATTTTCTGAAAAGAATGCGTTGCGATAGAACGAGTCTCGCATCATTGTTTATTGTTTCATATATTTGCATAGATCGAAACCTTTTTTGACAACTCGCGCTAGACTCGTCTCGCTCTCGTCTCGCTATCACGCTGCATTGTGAATCGGGCATAACTCTTATTAAAACTTTGCCTACCAACAAATTTGAAACAAACATTCCACTGGTTTACTAAATAGGAACTTCGTTTTTTCTCCAAATATTACTTAAATTTGTAAGTTTGTTTTGTTTGGTTCAACTGAATAAACAAATAAAAACAGTAAAATATTATTCGTTTTACTTTATTTTTTTTTTTTTTTACATTTTTCTTTCTGTAAAGAGCAAGCACTGTTTAAGAAAAAAAAAATGTTGGTACAAAATTTTCACTGTATATTCTTCTAACGGCTCATATCTGGAGTATTCTTTAAGCTTGCATACTTAGTATTTCGTTCAAAATTCTTAATACCTTAGTAGACTTGAGAAAATTGACTAACAAATTTTATTTTACTAATCTGATTTTTGTTTCTTAATTATATCTACGGTCACGTATGCTAGTCCTATATTAAATGCAAAAAGTAAAATCCGAGTGTAGGCCATATATAAGTATGTACATACTACCATGAGGTGATATAAAAGATTTATTTACATTTATATTACTGCAACTTTTCATGTTCATGATCCATAGATGTTTAATAATTATGCAGTGCTAAATATGGACGTCATGCATAATTCCCGCATGGAATTCCAAGCGAATTCTAGGAAAAAAAAAAATGGCACGACTGAGTCACACCATTGCATTAATAGGTAAAAACTGTTTTCATCATATGTCGAAATTTTGAATGGCATTTTCTTGCACATGTCGAAAATGACTGATATCAATTTTGAATAAAATCGTTTTAGCCATATAAGAGTATGAGAAATAGTATGAGAAATATGAATCCAAAAGTTAAAGCCGTTACGAGAAAACTATACTTTATTTAAAAATGCCCTTAAGTAGTGTACCGTTAATTTTGAGGTTAGAATGAATGTGTCTTACAAAGTACACTTAAGTTTTACTTAAAAACCTAATTAATTATGAATTACAGAAAAACCTCCATAATTGGGACATCGATGGGACCAGTCCTTCCTGAGTGATTATCTAATTGGAACAGTAAAATTCTAGACGTAAAGTTTTCAACTGCATCGAGTCGAATTGAAATTTGACATACATATGTATGTATCTCGTTTTGTTTTTGCAGTGTCTATGAACAACGAATATTAACAGGTTAGGTATGTATGTACGAGTATTATTAAATTTTACTGAAGGCATCTTTTAGAGAGTTTTGTTTTGCAGAGATTCTACGGAAGTATAAAATGAGGAAATGTATTGTGCTATTTGTAAAATATCCTGATTTTAAATGTCCCGATTATAGAAGGCATGTTGTAGAAAAACTCGAAGAGTTCCCAATTGGGAAGTTATGCCGATTACGTAGTTTTTCGATTAGGAGGATTTACTGTATTTCTCAAAAAAATTATGTTAAATTAAAAAAAATATTAGAAAAAACTTAAAAAAAAAAAACTGTAAGCCATATGTTTCAAAGTGTTCTAGAATTCTATGGACTGGTTATTTTGTGGTCGAAAAAAAAAATAAATTGTTAAAATTGGTACAGATTTTGTGAAGATACAGCCGAGTTAGAAAGTTGAAAAAAAAGCATGAAAACCGGTATAACTTCATAAAGATAAAAGTTGGATTCTCTGAATTCTACCAGATCCCGAAGTAGCGTTTTTTCTATTCCTAAAGTTCGACATTGAGATGGCGTAAATTTCCTATTTTTTCACAAAACAAAATTCAATACTAGTAACTACAGTTTTACTGCCGAAGGCAAATGGCAAAATGAGAAACTTTTTTTAACAATTTTACTCTCGGAGGTTTGTCAGACTTCGCGAGAGGTGGGACAAGTGCTTCAACTTCTAACCCATTACGGCAATTTTATTTGTAGTCAAATTAAATTTAGCCCTGTTTACATAAACCAAATTGCTATCTTAATTTTTTTGTGAGTATTCGCTACCAAAACAAAAAATCCATATTCATTTCATCTACGAGTATATTACAAATGTCGCTTAGGTAATAAGCTTTTGGTCCTGATACGAGTAAGTTGACAAACCACATGACGTAGCAAAGTCGGAATTCCTTTAAATTTAAAATCTGGGATGGCAAGTAAAGTGGTGATAATCGCAGGGAAATATGCTCTGAATGAATCCAGCATTCGTAGGATGTAACATAATACACACATATCTCATCGAATAAAAATTAAATTCAAGATTGAAATCCGAATGAGGTTTTTTCCTACAAAGTCGGATTCTCATTGCGCGTTTTCACTTTGTGTGGAGTTTTCCAGGAACGTAACCTGAATTTAAATCGAAGAATCACTGTATATGCATAGTGATTGGACTATAACTAATTTCGAAGATGCACAAATATAACAGCTTTCAATCTATACAGCTTTCATACTTTACCTCAAGTATACCTATGTATATTAATGCAAACAATCCCCTGAGAAAAATTATTATGACGTCCTTGGGGTTTCAGAGTATTCTCGTGAAATCATAAACATTTCGTGAGTAGGTACACAAGTTATTTTTTTTGAACAATCTTATTTTTGCCCGCAGAAACATGGTGAAATATGAGACAGAAGTACAACAACTGAACAATTCAATTAAATAGATTGCCTTATACGACAGTTTGTTGGTTTCTGTTTACCAAAATAACAAATTGGATGAAGGAAACACTCACCCACTGTAGAGTTTGTTAAGGATTCTACTCTTCAGGTGGCTGCTAAGTTGTCGGTACCAAACATAACATCATTTATACACGTGCCAACAGTAAAAAGAATAAGCATTGATAAGAGTACAAATATCACTATGAGGAGAGACATAACAGTATATTCCGCATATGTATATGGTTCTTCTTCTTTTTTATCCCGTAAAAGAAACTATGTACATACTTATTTCCATTGAACTAAAGTTCATGGATGATGGTAGGAAGCACATGAAATTTCCGACGTGACTCGCCAGTTTTTATATCGTCATAGCTCACCATTTGCACGGGACACAAGGCGCGCATTCGCGACTTCAAAACAAGTCATGAACTAGTGAATCACGATTTTGATTTCGGATTTAATTTCTCTTCTTATTTACTTTGTACGTTTAATCGATTTTGCGCGAGCTACATATTTGGTAGTTGGATTAGGTGGGATTTCCTTCAGATTTAGTATGTGAAATTTATTTGAAATCGCGAATGTCATTTCGGGCAACATGTAACGTCTTTATTGAGAAGATGAGTTTCGTGTGTCGTAGACAATTTTATAACTGGCGTGTAATCAAGAAGGATGTTAAAACAAATTAAACTTCCAATAGAAATCGTGATAATAGTTTTGGCTTTTGGAAAAATTAAAGCTACCAAAAGAAAAAAACTAATCTAAATTCGTGTAAAATTTTTGGCTACTGAAAAACCAATTACATGAAAGCTGTACTACCATCCAATTATCAATTCTCGTATACGAGTACATACATCAAGAGTTTTAAACCTGCAAATTGAGAGATATGTACATAAGAGGAAGGCTAGAAAGAAACTTGACCAGGGAAATCAAAGCCAATGGCCTCAGGAAATTCAGGAGACGGCACCGCTTGTATAGTTTCTCCTTAGAGATTTAACCTTTTCGAAAGTCGTTACCTTAGTCTTGCGATTTTGATTTTTATATTATTGTTATATTTGTTGTTTGCGCTTTTCTCTATTTTGCAGTAGTCATAATAAGGTGCGTACATTCCCTCAAGTAATCTTAATGCAAGAACCATGGATATCAAATAAACGTATTTGCGGTTTGGGTATGAACGGCCATGAGCCCGCATGATCATGCCACACACGATCGACAATTCTGTAGTCAAGATGACGTAGGGAAAAAGTTAGTGTCTTTCGTAGTGAGGAAAAGCGTCAGGAGACAATTATGGTTTCCGTTTATCTTTCGTACGACTTTATCAGTCCTCCTCCGTCGAGGGAACTGATGGAAGTTATAAGAAACGCAGTATTTAACAATTTCGGGCTTATTATTGGGGTAGTAGTAAATGTAACCCTAGGGGTGAGAAGTTGCTAGAATCCATTCTGTTCTCTGACATTGCCATTATTAATATTGGTAGGAAGTGATTGATCTTAATCTTTCTAACAGGAAGATGTGTGACTCGATCACAAGGTGACGTGTTCAGGAAGAGATTTCTCTTTCGGATTATCGCAACATTGAATTTTGACTTAGGATTGAGAAACCCTCAATATCAGTAGGTCGAAATCCGAGAAAAGCCGACTGGAATAGATATCGAGAGCTACTTAATCAGAAAGAACCTCACATACCAAGTTCAGGGCCATAGACTAAATAGAAAGGCTGGCTCTAGAATTTAGTCAAATTTTGATTGAGACCTATGAGAATGAACTTCAGAAGCTTATATAATTGTCCAGACTAATTTTGAATAGAGCACTTAAAATTCGAAAAGAAGATGACTAGACTTGTTATTAGCCTGTGCAGAAAGAATTTAAGATGAAAGTGAGGACAGCCAAACTGAAATTCTGTGAAAAGTTGTTGGAAAAGAAAGAAACGTAAGGCTATGTGAAATCTTTCAAATAGACAACAAAATCCAAACTGGATTCACTTCGATTCCATGCAGGAGGCCCATGATGTTCTACTCGCGATGCACTTTTCAGGTTGCAAGAAACGCGTTGACTGAAACCTCTGGTTCAAGGGCCACAAGATTCAACCAGAATATTGCCTCTCAGATCGACGGAACGATTAGGTTTTATTTTTTGTCCTTTGTCCAGATTTGCAGAGCGGATTATACTTGTTTAATCCGCTAGTTTAGAACGCATGGTAGAAAAGTATGTGAGATAGGTAGTTTTGCAAAGAAAGCCTAGAAAGCCTATGAATAGACATCACCACGCCTATCAGAGTTGCACATCATGTGAGTCTTACCTTCACGACTTTGTCTATAGGATGGATAAGAGGAAAAGGGTGCTTTTGATAATGCTACTTTTGATCTTTTGTGTGACTCTGCCAGAAGGCACGGAGTAGATGACATCGTCGTCAGAAACGATCGATTTTAAGCAGTCTCAAAGAAGCCTGGCACGAAGCTTTATAATATTGCATAAGGCTTTTTGATCTTCCACCAGGTTAGTAGGTTGAATATGGGGTAACCATGGGCAAAACTGTAGTTATAAAAGAGAATATGTAGGATATGTAGAACAACTCGACATATAACGTCCACATCACGTGTACCGTGACCGTGATCCTTGGGGATGAAAGTCTGCGGAGTCTTAAATAAACTCTTCCCTATAAGTAGAAACCTTGCGCAGGTGCTTAGGCGCAAAACGTCAGATCTCACACAACAGTAGGGAGTAACAAGGTTGTATGCGCTTAATGCGGCCAAGATAATAATATTCGGCAGTTCAAGCACTGCTGAAGAGTAACTCGATCTAGATAAATTTCATTATTTAGGAAGTTGTTTTTCTGCCAAATAAAATATTACATTCTTGCGCCAACAGCCTATCAATCATTTTGTGCATTTTATATTTTTCATACGAATGGAAAAATATCACATTTCAAATTGGTGAGAGGTCGGACCGTGACAAAATGTGTTACTATTTTGCTAGTATTTGAACCTAAACGTTCACTGATGCCAACTTTAAAACGACGTTTAGGGCTATCCGGCTATTATTTATACAGCATCATGACTAAAATAAATATAAAACCAAATAAAAATTACAGTAATAGATATTACGCTTTTTTCCACAAATTGACAAGTCTCACTTGTAATTTGCGGATATTAGTTCTTAGTTCAGTGCAGTTCAGTCGGGTTGAAATGGATTGTATGAATTATAAAGAGTCCAGGCACATCTGGGGTCGATTAATTTGTAGATAACATTTTGTAATAAATAGGGAAACTTGGACGAAAAGACTTCATAGTGCTAAAGGCAAAATTGTAATGGTTACGCCAAGGGAAACATAAATGGGAACAGTTGGAATTATTGCTACGCTCAGTATGTACTAACCACTGAGCCATAGTGGCAGTGAAACGCTGGCACGTAACCCGCCTGTGCAGAAAGCAAAAAATGCGTTAAGAATTTTGTAAAAAATCTAGAAAAGTAATATTTTTAACACAAAAACTAAATTGTAAGTTTTTCGTACTGTGTCGGACTTCAAAAGGCCCTGCACCTCCTCAATGCTCTCTAACGCCACATCTTCGAAGTCATACAGCAATGTCTTTAAAGACAAATTCGTACTGGCAGTGGTTGACAAAAATGGCACAATCGCTCCGGGTAAATGGAAGACGATTGATATAATTAAGGAGAATCCCGGTCCATCTCCTAATTCTCACGACGGCGGATGACAACAAGGCCTAGTTACGCTGATTAGAGATCTTGTTCGATGCAATCACCTTAAAGGTGTATAAAAAGGACGAGTTGGATGCAGGTAAATTGCATCCCCATCCTTTAGACCCGACTCCTGAGTATAAAGACCCTGGAGCATCAATTTCCTTCTTCAGACTTGGAAGGCATAAATACTACTGTGCTACTTGATTGTAGCAATAATGCTGAAGTCAGTTCAGAATAACCTCAATCACTCCAAAACAGCACCTGTCAGCCTTCTCCGTTTAAAAGATAGAGAAGACATTGTCTTGGTCCAAAAACCTTGGGTTGTCAATTTAGTATGTAGCCTTAACTTTACTTCATTATCATAGTGATCGAGATGCATATAACAGTAGCGTGTTAGAAAACTCCAAAAGCTTCTATTACGACAACATTCCATTACGACAACATTCCATTTCCGCAGAAGCGGAAAAGCACAACAATGCACCAGATAGATATTACCCATGTCGCCGACAACATCTATCAGATGATTAAAAACTGGAAGACATATCAGTGGAAAATAACATTAAATACGTTAACAAGCGAAATCGGGTATTCCCTGCATCATAAGTACATAATGGTAGCATTCATGGACATAGAAGGCGTTTTTAACGACGTCAAATCTGAAGGTGGATAGCTCACTTTGCGAGTTGATCAATTTACTATTTACTAGTCAGATTATCAACTCAAAGCTAGGTGGGGCATCCGCTAGAAGATTTGTCAGAAGATGCGCCCACAAGGCAGTGTCCTATCCTCACTTCTTTGGAATTTGGTGGTTAACGAACTATTGATCGGAGGGAGACGACGTTTTAATAGTAGTCTCTGGAAAGCACTTTATTACTTTAAAGGAACTCGGTATGGTTTAGGTGTGAATTCCCACAAAACTGAACTAGTCCTCTTCTCCATATGAAATTCCAGTCATTGACCCTCCGTTCCTTATTGGAATAAGCTTAACTTTTCTATCGAAGTAAAATATCTGGGTCTTATTTTGGATGGAAAACTAATCTAAAAACCTAACATACTAGAAAAAGTAAGAAAAGCCACGGTAGCACTTTCTCTTGCAAAAAACTCCTGGCAACAAATGGGGTTTACAATGCAGAATAAGTCACAGAAGCAACTTTACAGTAGCAGTAAATCATTTGGTCATGCCTCCATTTTGAATAAGATTCAATTTTGACAAAAACTTCCAAGTCACCTTCCAGGCCATTCTAGACGGAAGATGTACTTCTAGAAGATAAGTCGATACATTTCTGCACCGAAGGTTCAAAAACTAACGATGGGGTAGGTGGGGGCGTCTTCTTTCCTAAATCATTGTAGCGTGTTCCAGGCGGAAATAATGGCAATTAAAGGAGTCTTATCCTGGTTAAAGAAAAACGTGATATCAACCCTTGATATCCATATATTTTTAGTCAGCCACGCAGTAATCAAGTCCTTGGAATTGTTTTCTCTAAACTCAATATCAGCTCTAGATTGCCGATCCATGACGACTTTCCAGCGACTTGCAAGGCTAATGAACTTGTCAGATATGGGACAACTATACCCATTCTACCAGATAAAGGTGTCTTGGGTATACCGATTGCTACATGTAAACTTGTATTAAAGCTGGATGTTATCAAGAGAACAAATCTTAGTTGGACAAGTAGTACAACGTGCCTAGCCACAAAACAGAAACTCCACTTAGGAGACTTCTACTTCAGAAGCCTAAGCGACCAGATAATTACAGATATTAGAAGCCTCCTACGGCTCATCAGAAGCTTCAATTACTTTAACTAAGGTAAGGGGAATTTTTGACCCAAGAGCTACTTATGTGGACATATAATTGGTCTAAGTGTGTCGGCTTTTTAGCTGGTAGCCACTTAAACCTAACTTAACCTAACTTAAACGCGTGTTACACTGTTCCGACTCAGAGGACACTGGACCTAAACACATCAACGAATAGATGTTTTAAGAGACCGTGTTCGGTCTCTTACAAAGTCAATGGCGAATGTTGACTAGCTGATATTCACATACATATGTACGAGTATGCTATATACATATTTGTGCATAACTGTGGGAATAGACAACTCGTGGATATTTACGAATAACATTTCTCCGATATCTTATTAAACTCATTTGAAGTTATCCGTCTACATGAAAAAATAAATCCAATAACAAAAAAGTTCTCAAGACCTTGAACACGCACCATTCCCATGGCAATCAATCATAACATTCATACGATGCCTGGGTAAATCCCTAAATGTGGACAATAATGCTCATTTAAAGAGCACATTAACTTGGTGAATATCGAATCTAACTCCCAACGAATACATCTATTCTGTATCTATGGCCAATTGAAGGTTGAGAATTGAATTTTGAACGATTGTCAAAGTAATTGCTCAATTTATACATCAGTCAGAGGAAGGCAACAGAAAATCGATTATCTCGCTATGTTCAACTGGTTTCCATGAATTGTTAATTAGTTACATAATTAGACCTTATTTAATTTAAAATTGTCACTATAGCGGTCCTATGCCCGCCACGTGGGATTTATTATTTCGGAAGACCGTGGCAGGTTAATGGACTCGCTTTCGGCTTTATAGGCAAATACGAGTAGACTATTCGCAGACATTTCTGATGTGGCGCACTCCCTTGGATGTTATGATTTTTTTCTTTTGTGGTGCTGCAAGTGGTTTTATGTTTCGTGTCCAGGAGTCATTTGGGAATGGAAATTTACGATTCGGATGTAGAGGCAACATTTATTTTAATTGCGGTTAATTATGATGTATTATTCATTAAGTAATATGTTCGATTTACGGAATTTGTTCCGCCTTTGTCGTCTGCAATTAATGGTCTGAGGAAAATAAATTATAACAAATGGGAGTAAATTTCATGTTTGTTATGTGGGTCACCGTAATTTGGTGGGTAGGACGCCAGCTATTACATCCTGAAATGATACGTCATAGTAATCCACCTTTTGAGATTTGCTTCGTATAATTTTTATTTCATTGACATTCAGTGTTTCACTTCTTATCGAAATACGGGAAGCTTTTACGTAAGAAACCTAAGTGTAAAATGAGCATCTGCACAACATCATTCAATTAAGTTCTTTCTAATTCAATCTGCATCGAGCAGTATGTACCTATAACATATTTTTCTTCTTGTAAAGCTACGTGTGATACAGACAATCGTCACAGAGGGTAATGATAGGCCTATTATTTAAAAAAAGCCCCAATAATATGATCTTAACTCCATAAAATCTTTTATTCATATGCAATAACATCTTGTTTTTGAGTCATTATTAAGTCGCTGTTTAAGATTTTTATCAGAAGAACTATGTATTTGTCAGATAATCAGGCCTGAAAACATATCTAAATCTACATAAATTGGCACAGAGTACCTTACCAAAATAATTGGCTGAGCCCACTAAGCCTAGCTTCTCGCAGACATTCGTGCTGTGTGTTTTATACTTTTACATACGAATGGAAGGCATCTACAGTGTATTGCTGTTTCCGAAGGGCATAATTCAAAAGCTTTTTACGATACTTATACTTTTGAATGTTTGTCAGACGTACGCGAGAGGTGGGACTATAAAATAAAAAAAACTGGTGCCTGCGTGGCAATGAATAAAAAAAAAAAAAAAATTAAATAAAAGCTTGGAGGTCTATCTACTATCAGAAGGAGATATACTGTCGCTAGATCTACTCTAGGTACTCTGCACGAGAATTTCATCGACCAGAATTCCAGGACGGGGGACAAGATAGATTTACAAAGGTCGTAATGAAGGTGCACCTTTAAGATCTGTCTATTACCATCGCTTAACGCAGAGCCAGAACAAAATTTTAACAAGACGGAGTAGGTTGACTTCGAGTCGAATTCTTAGATTATGTCCAATAAAAGAATAAATGAAGATAAGTAAGAGTTTTTGAACGCAGAAAATATCGTTTGCATTTAGAAAATCAACAAACGTCCCCTGAGTTGGTAAGCATTCAATCCCAGTTCATCACCTATCATTGTCAATTGTCAATTTTTGCCTAAAGCAAAGCCACATTTGTGTCGTCGGTCGAAGATTTGGGGCAAACTGCACAAGGTTCGTACTCTTGAAAATATTTACAAGGAATTATCACTCTATATGCATCGCTAGACTATAAAAAAAAAACCACAATCAAACCTTTCTTTTTTCAAAAACTAATAACTCAACATCTATTAGCGAACTTTTGTTAGACCCCCGTGTCAAAATAAGGGCTGTTTTGAAGTCCACTCGCTACAGATTTTTAAAAACCAAAGTTTCCGATCCGTGTGATCTACATAATCGTATATACCAATGAGTACGAGTACGAGTAAATCTCGTACATGTGTACCCGAGACATGGACGTTCAAAGAATATTCAATCAAACAACCCTGCTAAATAACATCTCAGAAAATTAAAGAAGGGCTGCGAGAGCTATGGAAAGAACTAGGAACTGAAATCCCGCGACCATTTTTGAATCGTCCCGGATTTTCTATTTATCAATCCCGGAATTTCGGGTCAATAGAAAGAGGTATATCGTTAAGAGATCAAATACACAATGAGGAAGAAAGAAGTAGAAGAAGGTATCTAAAAACCTAAATGGAATTAGGCTAGATACATATTTGATATGAACGAGTGAAGAAGAAGCGACAAAGAAAATTACCGTATTGCAGTAGAGATTTGAGAAAACAGATTGAATTTGATAACGAGGGAGAAGCAGGAAATTGGACGAGCGACACAGCTACAAGAACAAAACGTCTAAAAACGACAGTACGTTCTTTAATACGATAAATTACGAGTTTTTTCACTTCTCGAAATACGATTTCAATTAATTTATTTACTATAGCCACTTTACAGCGAGTGACCTTGACGAAGCTGCAATATATAGCGTATCCCTATCAAGGTATGCACCTTTTAAATTTTCTTTAAAAATTCTTATAAACAAGTTGAACTTGGAACACTCCACTGGAGATGGAGAAGGAAAGGAATCCTGCTTCAAACCAAAGCAATCTTACTCCAACGCGCAGGGAGCCGCGATTGGAACACTCTACTCTGTCACCAGAGGATGCATCGGCAAACTCTGATAGCAAGAGGAGGATGCGTCCTCACGCAGAACTACCGCAAAATAAAAGAGGTCGAGTGTCAAAGACCAACGACCACAATCTAGGCTTACCTCTACCCCACCAGGGCGGGCTAAGGCTCACCGAGGGAGGAGCGAAGGAAGTACTGTCTCTAAATCAAAATCCAACACGAATAGGCCGTCAACTTCAAGAGGGCAGGCAGATGCATCAAATAAGTCCCGACATACGAGGACTTATAGGGATGTAGCAGCCAACCTACTGGAGATGGTGGTCTACAATAGGAACAATGAGGATGGGAAGATACCGGAAGAATTACAGGAACGTTTCTAGAAAGCCCTCAACGCTGCTATGGATCAAACGCTCTGCGAGAATCCGACGACTTCACTGAATTTGCTGAGGGCAGGTTTGAAAGGTAGCCGCTACCAGATCTGCTGTCAGGATAATGCCTCGACTGAGTCGCTGCGGAAACTAACAGCCAGACTTGATGGATGGGAAGGAACCAAGCTAGAGGTTCTACCTGCAGAAAAGATTCCCAGACTAACCAGGGTGTTCGTTTGGATCCCAGGGGTAATAGAGGAACCTGCAACGCTGTTTGCGCGGATGAAGCTGCAGAATAAGGACGTTAAGACAGAGAAGTCGAAACTCTACCACGCAAAGGAACAGGCAGGCAAAGCACTTTGCGGCTTTCACCAAATTAGCTTCGTGATCCCTTCATTCCATGAGAGGTTAAATGAAGTTAACCCAGGAAACCTTCAGCACAGTAGGACGGCAACTGCCAACTTCTTAGCAGGAAAGGTGGATATAACCCTCATCGAGGAACCCTATTGCCTGAATAATAAGGTCACAGGATGGGGGAACAAATTGAAAGTGATAGCAGACAACGGAAACAGTAAGTGCAGAAACTGTATTGTGGCGAAAAAGGATACTGATATCTTCTTTATCCAGCAGATCTGTACAGGAGATTTAACAGCAACGAGCCTCGAATATAGGGTGAGAAATGGTGAGACCAACCAAATCATTTTGGCCTCTTGCTATCTCTCCTATGACTCCTCGCAACCTTTACCTAGCGAGGAGCTAAAGAAGAGCCTCACCTGTACGAGGTCCCTATAGAAGGGTCTTATAGTGGAAATGGACGCTAACGCCAACCACATTAACTGGGGAAGCACGGACAATGTCAAAAGAGGTGTGTTTGGCCTATTTTTTAAATATTGAAAATTTAATTACCTTAAACGAGGGCTGTACACCAACCTTCATAAATAAAAATAGAAAGGAGGTATTATATACAGTATTGTTCGAAACCTAAGCAACTTTTTCCTCTGAATTATTCAAAGTCGAATATTTAAGTATTTATTCTTTTTAATAAAAATATGATACTTTTTATTTATTACATCAAGTACCTAGATGGGTATAATAAAAACAAAAATCCAAAATCAATTCATTCAAAGTAAATAAAAAACCAAATACAATTTCTTCTCAAAATGCAGCTGTTCGAAACCTAAGCAACTTTTGCTCAAACACAAGTGTTCAGCGACAAACGGTATCTAACGGTATTTTTTGCGAATTCTCTGCAATTTTACATGCAACGCCTTTTTTATTTAGTTAGCTGAGAGCATTTCTTTTGTAAGGACGTACTAATTGACACCCTTTCTGTCAATTGATCTATTAATTAATTATGGCGCGTACACAGTATGGAAAAACTTTTAAACCTAAAATTATTGAATGCTATAATAATGGCGAATCCCAGATATCAATAGCAAAAAAGTTTAATGTCAACAAGCCCATTATTTCACGGCTTATTAAGAAATATAAAGCAACTGGAACAACCGAAAAAGTGAATTTCGATGGAAGTCCTCGTAAAACATCGAGACGAACCGATAGACAAATTTTCGATTTAATCAAAAAGAATCCTTTTATGTCATCGAGAGATATTGTCAATAAATTGCAACTCAATGTGAGTTCCAGCACTGTTAGAAAACGTGCACTTGGACACGATTTAAAAAGTTAGTCGCCATCTAAAAAGCCATTATTGACAAAGAAGCATTTAAAAAAGGTTTATTTAAAAGAACTTTAATTAATTGTCTTAAATAATAAAATTTTAATACACTTTCAGATTAGATTTTGCAAAAGCACATATAAATTGGTCCGTAGACAAGTGGAAGACCGTTCTTTTTAGTGATGAATCAAAGTTCAATATGTTTAACTCTGATGGTATCTGTTACGTTCGTAGAAGAAAGGGTCAAAAGTTGAATCCCCGGTATTGCAAAGGCACAGTAAAGCATGGAGGAGGAAGTGTAATGGTGTGGACTTATTTCTCAGCGAATGGAGTTGGACCTTTTCATTAAATAAGAACTATAATGGATCAATTTGTCTACAGAAACATCTTAAATGAGCAAATGTTACCATACGCCGAATGGAACATGCCACTTCGATGGGTGTTTCAACATGACAATGACCCAAATCATTCATCGAAGCTGGTCAAAGAGTGGTTATCGACCAATGGGATTCAAGTTTTGGAGTGGCCCCCCCAATCCCCCGACTTGAATCCCATTGAAAATTTCTTTGGCATCTTAAAGCGTAGAGTTGGGACTCAAAGATTCAAAAATAAGGATAAGCTCATGACTTGTTTGAAAACGGAATGAAAATTGATACCAACGTCCACAATAAAAAAACCTAATTGAGTCTATGCCCCGTAGATGTGCGGAGGTATTCAAAGATAAAGGTTATCACACCAAATATTAAAAGTTGCTTAGGTTTCAAACAGCTGCATTTTGAGAGGAATTTGTATTTAATTTTTTATTTACTTTGAATGAATTGATTTTGGATTTTTGTTTTTACTATACCTATCTAAGTACTTAATGTAATAAATAAAAATTATCTTATTTTTATTAAAAAGAATAAATACATAAATATTCGACTTTGAATAATTCAGAGGAAAAAGTTGCTTAGGTTTCGAACAATACTGTATGTATAACCTTATGTGATGATAGGTCTATACATCTGGTGTCCAACTGGAAGATCAGTAGTGAGATCCTCCTTTTCGGACCACAGGTGGTTGTTTTTGACATTGGAATTGATCCTAAACTCAAAATAATGATTAGGAACACTAGGACCATCTTTACAAGAAATCTTCAGGCAAGGCTATCACCAACTCAGGTTAACAGCTGTACTGAAATAAACCAATTAAACAAAGAAGTCCTTAAAGTACAGAAGTGCATCATAGAATCCTTTGAGGCTGCCTGTCCTCTGAAACCGGTACCTAGAAGCGCTAAGCAAAAATGGTGGAACAGCGACTTCCACGAAATAAGGAGGGTTGCTGGACAACGCCTAAACAAAACTTTAAGAACAAACGAAGGAGCAGACTGGGAATCTTATAAAGAAAGTAAAAGAATCTTCAATAACCTCACCTGGGCTGCCAAAAGTGAATCATGGAAAACATTGTGCACCATCGTATGCGACAACAATGGAACAGCGCGATTAAAGATGATCCTGTCCAAGGAACCACTAAGTTATCACATTAAACAGGCGGGCACCAACCTGGCTACCGCAACTGATAACTTGGAGACGCTGATGTGCGCCCACTTCCCAAATTGTTTCAATGAGGCCTTTCACACCTTCCAAGTGTGGGCTTATTCGTGCTGAAACTAAATGGGAAGATACTGACAACCTAGTTGATGCAGATAAAATGGCTTGGGACATTAACTCATTTGCACCATATAAACCACCGGGTATGGAGGGAATACTTTCCATCTTTTTGCAAAAAGGTATAGAATTAGACACCCTAAAGAAAACCCTGGTTAATATCTTTAGGGGATGCCTATATCTAGGATACACGCCAACACATTGGCAAGAGGTGAGAGTGGTGTTCCTACCAAAACCCGGGAAAGATTTATGGGGATAATATCTCCTTTTCTGTGGGTGCTCACAATGCACAACCTTCTAAAAGCACTAGATGGAACCTGTGCAAAATGCGTAGCGTACGCAGATGATTTAGCCGTTTTGATAAGAGGTAGGCACCTGAATATCATAGGAGAGCTTATGCAAAACACCCTACGAATCATAATGAAATGGGCGGAGGAGAATGGACTAGGAATAAATTCAAATAAAACGGAACTGGTTCACTTCACAAAGAAAACCAAAACTAATGACTTTCACATTCCACAACTTGGAGGACCATCACTGCAACTCCGTGATAGCGTCAAGTACCTGGACATAATATTGGACAGAGAAAGAACCTGTACGAAAGCTAAAAGAGCATATTGGGTATGCAGGAGGGCCATCGGGAAGTCATGCGGCCTGAAACCGAAACAAGTCCACTGGATATCATCTTCTACGGAGTAGTTGTATGGTGGCCAGTGATAAATAAAAAGTATGCAATAGACTTGTTAACAAAGGTGCAGCATATGGTCTGTTTGGGCATTACAGGAGCACATTCCTCAACACCAACAGCGGCCATAGAAGCGATCTTAAACATACTACCAGTGCACCTCGAACCGAAAAAGATTGCCGGTCTCTCAGCCGCAGGCTTAGAATCACCGGTCTTTTCAACGAAGGCGCTAACACGGGGCATAGGAAAATCACCAAAATAATAAGAGAAATGACACCACTCATCGATTATCCTAGCGATGTTGTTGTTGAAAAATCTTATACGTTCACCAACAACTTCGAAACAATTTTCCCCACGAACGGAAGGACGACAAGAAACTCCAACGGGTCATCGGTATATATATACGGCTGTAAAATATCAGGGGAATCAGGGGGTGGCATCTTCCGTGCTAACCCACCGATTGAACTTGCTATTCACCTAGAACCATTTGTAACCGTGTTCCAAGCAGAAGTCCTTGCAATTATGAAAGCAACAGAAATACTTGCAGAAGACAAAAGCGAAGAGAGGCAAATAGGCATCTGCTCGGACAGCAAAACAGCAATTAGCGCGATCACAAACCCTGCGTCAAAATCACGACTAATAAAGGAGTGCAAAATTAAACTGCACCTACTTGCCAGGCGTAATATAGTCCGCCTTACCGAGTAACGAAAAGGCAGATGATCTAGCAAGGAAAGGACCGAGTGACACAGAACCGAATCCTGTTAAGACTATAGGGGTCCCTCTGACAACTATTAAAACGATATTCAATGAGAAGATTAGACATGAGTTCAATAACTGCTGGACGAATCTAGACACGTGTAAAGTGGCCAGACCAGTGGTAACAGAACCGACTAACAGCACAGCTAAAAGAGCTTTCAACTCAAGCAGAATACAGTTAAAACACTCGTTCAGACTCGGGCTAGCTGAAAGAACAATCTGTGCCAACTGTGAGGAGGAGGAAGAAGATATAGAACACTTCCTCTGCCACTGCCCGGCAACAGCGAGATTAAGACTGAAGATACTGGGAACCCCAAGGATACCGGACCTAACATATCTCAGTAAGAAAGGAATCGGTAATATATTGGAGTTCGCTAGGCGACCAAGACGATTTCTCGATCAGTATATGACATGATCTCCTTTTTGATACTCTCATGATCCCAATACCTACATCCTCTCCCATCACTTAATTCCGATATTACATTACTTTTCCTACAGCTCAACAGGCGAGGGGAACACAATGGGTCCAATTGAAGCCTAAGTAAAGAGCACAAGCTCACCCTCTTAAACCAACCAACCTCAGAGTTTGTTCTTTAGATTAAAATAAAAATATCACCACTTTTCATAAAAATGTTGCGTTTTTCCATTGATTTAAAATGACATTGTTAACCACCACTACCTCTTTATCAAGTTTTAAGATTCTACGTTCACGGTAAGTGACTTATAAGTTTTGATGATCAGTGTCAGTGAGTAATTCAGTCAGTCTCAAAATAAGCATTTTTTGTAGTTAAATTTCTTGGCCGTAGGTAGATTTGGTAGAATTCCATGTATGGATCATTTCATTGCACATTGGTATATTCCTATTCTTGTTGCAAGTCGAGTTACGTAGGATTCGAGTTACATGCCCCAAGTTGTTTCGTTTAAATAAAGTGGTAGTGCACAACTGCTGGAAAACGTGGGAGAACGCCATCGTGCACCTTGATATAGGATTTGCCCTTAATTCCGATTGTAATTTCCACTGACATACATATGTAGGTATCAGAAACTGAAGATTTTTTACTTAGGTATGTATACGAATGCTTTGGATAAAAATTCGTACTCTATTATTCATTCCTTCCCTTAAACCCACCCAATCGCACTAGTTGATAATCTTCGCCAGCAATTGCACGAGGTCTATTCAACATCAGTCTTTTATATTAGATTTAATGTTGAAGCCCAGGTGCTGAATATAATCCTGTTGTTTTTGACTTGTCAGTGGTTAAACCAACAGTTTTAAAATTGATTTTGTTCAATAAGTATCCCAACAGATTGCAATATATAATACATTCTTAAAACTATTATTGAGCAAAATCATGTACATGGTATACAGGAAGAGTAACTGGAATTTGTAATAGAAAACAGTTACGATATGTTGCACTGCCTTCGTTGAATTGTAAAAAAAAGAAGATCAAAATGGTTGTATATCAAACTGAGAGCAATTTGCTCTGTCATGTTGACGAATTATTGAAGAGCGATTTACCACGCCGCATATCGCGTGAACTGTTTTACTACACTGGTCGAAATTCTTATAAAAACATTTTACATTCTTAAGTTGTAAGCCTTTGATTCTGGTACTTATTTGAAAATAAGTTATATTTTTACCCGAAATGTTAAATTTTCTGTTAAATTTTCCATCAATAATTTTCTTTATCTTCTTTATCTTTATTGTAGTAGAAATTTACATTGTTATTCTTTATTGAAACTATTGCACAATTTACAGAGCCATATCTCTGTATCTACCCTACAGCTGAAAAAATGTATTATAGCTATTAACAAAATCACAGATAATATAAAAAGAACGAATATTCTGAAGGAAAGCTACAACTAAAAACCATCATTTAATCAGTGGAGAAAGAGATGGAGGAGCGATGGAGACAAAATTCGATTCAGATTAGCTTTATAGAAAGTTAAGAAATTAAGGTATAAACAGATATATGAGTATATATACATATATATATAAATATAATAAATAAGACATTACACATGATTTAATAAATAAATAAATAACAAAGAGATGATATATAATAGACAATAAATAATAAATAATAAATAATAAATAATAAATAACACATAGTAAGTAATATTAAACAACAAATAATAAATAACGGTTAATACATAATGATTAATAAATAGTGGGTAAATAATATATAGTAATTAGTAACATAATAGATAAATTATTAAATAAACTATTTAGACAGCTAGATCTGAAATCAATGTATTATCAGACAAAGTTAATCATATATTATACCGATCGAACAATTTCATAATTCTACAAGGTACTTTTTCAACGTTGGCTAGCAAATTTTTTTTTTTTTTTTTTTTTTATAATTTGCGCGCGCCAAATGGGATATGAATACCATTATATTGTTTCAGGGCACGGGCGTTTGTAGAAAATTGAGAGAGAGAGAAAGAAAGATTGGTGTAGTGGGTTTGAAACTTAGGTGGTATTAAGTTTCAGTAAACTCCAAGGGTGGCGTCCAGATAACTGGGGAGCTTGTTTGTTTTGCTTTTTGTCATTGCTCATGATTCACAGTATTTTTTTCCCTCCACCTGATGTCATCATCACGATCAAGTTGCATTTAAGCCATATGACCACCCTACTGCCAGTGTTATGCCTTCGCAGTAGAGTTGACTAAGCTTTCGCAATTGATCGACTTTTTTATTTATTTCAGACGAAATAAATAGATGATTGTTGAGATCAGGATTTGAACCGTGAACCAAGAGCGTGACAAGCGTTGATGTTACCACTACACCACGGCCACCCTCTAAATGAAGCTCATCTGTAGAAAAATGCCAGGGAAGATTTAAAATCATTTTTAAAAAGTTTATTTTGTGCTATTTGTAGTCGACGAATATGGCTTATTGCACACTTTCCCCAAACAGGTGACCCATAAAATATAATCGCTTGAAAAATTGCTTTGAATATAATTAATTTATTTTCATTACTTAAATTTGATTTGCAATTGATAAACGAATATAGCGTCTTGATTGTTACGTTTATTTTGTTGTGGAAGCCGAAAGTTAAAGTTTTGTCAAGATGAATCCCAAGGTACTTAGCCCTAGACTTTCTCTCAGTCTGAACGCCACCAATCACAAGATTTCTGCTTGGTAAGAAACGCGCTTTTTTTTTTCTAGTGAAGAAGATAGCCTAGGTCTTAGTAGCATTGATTTTAATTTTCCAATTGGAAAAATACGTTTCAATTGAATCTATTGCAGATTGCAGGTTGGTTTCAATGAATGAACCAATTGCATCTGTAGAAACACACATGTATCATTGGCGAAAATAGCAGATTGGCAGTTGTTCAGACGTGGGAAATCAGAAGTGTAGATAATATGGAGAATAGGACCTAAAACAGAAGCTTGGGGTACACCCGCGTTGACTTGGAACCTGTTAGATAACCAGCTATTTATGGATACCTTGAAGGATCGGTCTGAAGCAAGGTGGGAAGTTTAAAATAAATGGTTTGTGCAATAAACCCTCGTGCCACATAGTGTCAAATGCTTTTTCTATATCTAGAAAAACCATGCCTGTGCTTTTGCCTAATCTGAAGTTGCTTTGAATGTGCTTCGTCATGGGATGCATTTGATTGACTGTGTTATGGTGTGGTCTAAATCCAAATTGTTCCTGCGGTAGAACATTGCTAATTTCGCAGTGTAGCAACAGTTAGCTTATAGGCCTATAATTACAAGGCATACTGCCAATCTTTCCTGGCTTTAGAATGGGAATGACTTTTGCGATTATCCATGCTGTGGGGAAGTAGGAGAGTTTGAAACAACTGTTAAATGTTTCTAGCAAAAATCGTATGCCTATTCTAGGCAGATGCTTCAAATATATGTTTTTAACCTCATCAAAACCAGTAGACTTAAACGGTTTCAATGAAGTTAAGGTGTTTGTAATACACTTGCCGAGACAGTCATGTTCTCCTCATTTGCAGAAAGTAAGTTTATTTGATTCAATGAGTGGTTTACAGCCAATACTGTGCTTGTACTTGAGGAAATGTTGGTTGCTATTGAATGGTTTGCAAAGAATTCATTAGCCAAGGCGTTAGCCTTTTCATGACAAGAAACCATAACTGAATTGCCTATTTTAAGTGCGGGGATGGCCAAATGCTTCTTTTAAACGACCTTAATCATATTCCAGAAGGGCTTGCTGCCCTTCTCTAGGCTTTGAAGTTTAATATTCCAAAGCTTATTTCTAAAGTCAAAAAGTTTGCCTTTCAATATTGCACTTAACATTTTGCTCACCGATAGATAATAATAATTACGGATCATAGTCCACATAGATCTGTAGCTATTTCTCAATTTGATCAGTTGCAGAATATTTGAGGGTAGCTTTATTGTCTGCCTATGATTCGTTGCTACTTTCGGAATAGATTGATCCACGCTTTCAAACACGCTAGAAGTGAAGAAACTAATACTTTCATCAATTTGGGACTCCGATGTTCCTTCTACAAAAACTTCTCGATTTGCTCTCAATTTCGACCCTAGAATGTTTTTATACCTATTCCAATTAACATTTCTAGAGTCATATCTGGTGTTTCTATATTCTCGTAGTGCTAAATTAGTAGAGATTGTGACCGGTAAATGGTCCTAGCTCAATTCATTTAACACCAGAGGCTGGGTGAAAAGGTAAGGCTTATTGGTCAAATCATCTCCGCTAATATAATCCTTTTGAATGGGTTGAGTCATTTCAAATAAGTCAGCCTAAGAAAGCGGTTTTTATATAAAGTTCTTATAAATACTATTTTAAAATATCTGGGATATTTTTGTCTTGGTGACTTAATTCAATTGTTTGATAATCGTATGGTAAATTCAATCAATTTTGCATCTGGTAAGTTAAAAAAAATTCAGATAAACCGTTTAATAATGCCTAGAGGAAAGGGCTTAACGGAGGAAGAAAAGGGAAAGGTAACCGCCTACAATGATTCAGGCCTTTCACTTCGAGATATTGCTACCAAAATCGGCCGATCACACGCAGTAGTTCGCAATTTCCTACTTTTGCAAGCCAAATATGGAAAAAATCACCATTATGATCAGAATAAAAAATAAGTCCTCCTTAGAAGTCGTTGATTTTCCGAGAAGTCCGAAGAAATACTGCTGAAAGCAGGCCTTCAACATCAAAACTTGTAGCCAAATTCAATTTTCCAATTGGAGAGCGCCGCGTGCAACAAATTTTAAGCTCTGACAAAAATATGGACTTTACGAAACCGATCAAAAACCCGAGCTCTCTAAGCGCCATAGAATCGCAAAGTTGGCTTTTGCCAAAAAATACTACCAAAAAATACTTTCTCCTGGGAGAAAGAATGGAAGAAGGTTTTTTTCAGTGATGAAAAAAAGTGATGGTTGAGAAAGCCGCAATGCTGCTGTTCATACTACCAAAGTCGTTTGAGAGTGTTTTTGTCAAAAGGACATTGAGGTTATGGACTGGCCAGCTAGAAGCCCTGACCTATACCCCATAGAAGAATGATGGGGGGCATTCTCACGAATTGTTTATCAGAACGGAAAACAATACCACAGCGTTTCGGAGCTAAAAGAAGCAAAGTTGCCTTGGAACTCAATTTCAGTTAGCACCCTCGAAAATTTGGTAACATCAATGTCAAACAGAATATTTGAAGTGAGGTTCAACGCATTATTAAGACAATAAATTTACATTTTCCTATAGTTGTGGACATTTTTTTTATTTTTGTTTAAAGTAAAGTGTTTTTATACGAATTTCGTAATATTATACATTTTCCAAAGTGGTTTGAATTCTATTTGGGAGATAACTTTATTTGTGTGATTAAATTCATTCCGCATAGCTTTTTTATTTTTAAATCAGTAAATCTTCTACAATTTCATACTGTTTTTATAAAAATTTCGCTCATGGTTTTTATAATGGCTTACTCTAGAACAAGTGGTTCATACCTGTATACTTCCAAACCAATTTTTGTGTTACGAGGGTAATTAAACAATGCCAAAGATTGCATGCGTTTATGGGAATACATTACATTTAGCCATTTCATACCATTTTATGGGATTTTGCAAGAGCTCATGGACTTCGATTCTGTAGCAATTTTTAATAAATTTAATATATTGCAAAATTGTTTCTATACATGTATATATATATAATGAATTAATGCATACGTATGCGAAGAACAAGTATTGCTTTTGACCTCCCCAACTACAACACCTCCGTGGCAGAGACGGCTAGTGGACAGCGCCAACGACCCGTACAAATATTTTAATTGACCGATCTACGATCGAATCCCGTCGGGGAAGGGAATATTTTGTCAATTTTTTTTTAATAATTTTTAAATTAACAATTATTATATTACAAGCTCTTTTCAATTGCGTTTTTGCTCGAGTGACAGAAAGAAATATTTGTTGCAGAATTGCACAAAGTGGAAAACATATGTATTAATGTAGGTACACAGACAAGGACAATAAGCACGTGTCAAAGTGATCCTATTTTGCTACCAACGAGTTTATTAATCGCCCGAAGAGTAGAATCCTTAACGCAAATTTATGGGTACCGTTGAGGGTGGACTTTTTTTGTGGTATACCCAATTATTTTATTTTGGTCAACAGAGACCAACTGTCGAACATGGTAATATGAATAATTGAATTGTTCAGCTGTTGTGTCTGAAAGTTTCTGTGGGTTACTATAGGTACTTTATTGGTAGTGGTTATGAATTCTAATAAAGAAAGTTATAATAATTTTCTCGAGAATTTGTTTGAATTAATTTACACTACACACTTACACTTAGACATACACTTGTGGTCATATAATTAAGCCACTAAAATAAAGCTAATCATTTAGTTCAAAATCAAGAAATTTATTCACGTAATGAAATAAATTTGTTAAAGCAAAATAATCATTTAATATTAGAAATTCAATTTATCATTTTATTTGGAACATATATCTTAATAAATACTTAGTTTTAGCAAATATTTGTTTGCATTGTATTAAACCATGTGGACATATAATTAAGCCATCTGCAATCAAGGACATTTATATTTAATTTACTTTATTTTGGAATACGTTTTACCTTTTGTGCAGTTAATATTTGGTTGGAAATCCCTTCTGCCTTATTACCTCGGAACATCTATTTCCCATTGTACCTACCAACGAAGCACATTGGGAAGGGGTTATTTTATTCCACTCTTGTTGGATTATATTCCAAAGCGAAGCCATATTCATGGGCTTTCTAGCCGCAACCGCCCTTTTTATGATGCCCCATAGATTCTCTATGGGGTTCAAATCGGGGCTTTGAGCATGCCACTCCAGGACTTTGATGGAGTTCGATTCAAACCAGGACTTCACGACCCGAGAACAATGCTTCGGGTCGTTATCCTGTTGAAATATCCAGGCTAGCGGCAAATTATCGGCGTAATCCTTATTCAAATGACTGTCCAGAATATCCCTATAAATTTCACCTGTCATTTTCCCATTTATTTGTCTAATAGGACCGACTCCAGATGAGGTGAAACACCCCCAAACCATCACTGAAGAACCACCATGCTAACAGTTTTTTTTGTGTATTTGGAGTCCAATTCTTTTAATGGAGGACGATGTTCCCTCGCGAATTGTAGTCTTCGTGCAATATTTTTTCTCGACACGTTTGGTTTCCGTCTCGCGATTCGTCCGTTCAAATTTTCTTCTTGAAGTCTTCTGCGTATGGTTCTTGCCGATATTTGTACCTCATAGTCCACTTCCATTTGCGCTCTTATTTGCACGGATGTTAAAAAGGGATCCGCTTTGGACAGCCTGATGAGTTGCCTGTCTTCAGCTGGAGTCGTTTTACGCCGTTTTTTTCTGGGCAGATCCTCAAAAGTTTGGTTTTTTTTATAAAACTCAACTGCGTTCCTTACTTTACCTCGCGAAAAACCTAAGGTTTGCATTACTTTCGTAACACTTTTTTGGTTTTGGAAGCATTCCCAGATGATTTTTCTTTCAGATGGTGTAGAAGATTTATCTTTGCCCATTTTCGTTAAGATATTAATTTATTACTTCAAATAAGTAAAAAAAATTATTGAAATACATTTTGATAAAAAATCGTCCACGAATATATTTATTTTACCTGTATTAAATGAAATGGCTTAATTATGTGACCACTAGCACTACGACTTTATCATAAATAACTGCGCGCTGTTTGAAAACAAAAGAACTGTAATCTTCGATTGACATGTGATTTTCATACAGAGATAACGTAAGTTAGTAACTGTTAAAGAAAGTATGCACAAAGTGATACAGGAAAATATTATTCGAAATAATAGGGTGTATTTGCTTTGTGGCTTAATTACATGACCACAAGTGTATATTAAATTTTGGTAAAATGTGACCAGTAACACAAAGAAATTGGTTTGATGATTTATCTAGGCAGCAAGACTTATAATTGAGCAATAGGCGCCTTTTGACCGTATAAATCTCCCGGCATCGACAACATTTTTTCAATGCTACAGGAAACTGAAAGCAATATAACCCAGTTTCTAAAAAAAAAAGAACACATTTCGTAGCAGTCTTACAAAGGGCACGAAACCCATGGCGGGAAGTTAAAACCCGCCAAGTTGGACCTCCAGCTTTCTGAAAACATTCGAAAAGCAAATTGAAGTATATCCCTTCCGGGGAGTTTTTAAAAATTCGTTCAAACTAAAAAAAATTTTTTTTTACAGTTTTCTAAAACTTGGTATGCCATGACCTTGCATATATCAAATATTATTTAGGCATTAATTTCGAACAAAATCGATAGAGACATAACCGATAAATAGTAAATTTTTAAGAACCTGTTAATAAGTAAAGTAGCGTTACATGTACGTATTTTTTTGGCGAAAATGTGGTACGCCATCTGACAGATATGTCGAGCTTGACTTAAATATCGAATTTGATAAAAATCGAGAAAATCTGTTTTAACCAAACTCGACCATTAATAAAGTACTGTTAATTTTAGGGTTAGAATGAAAATTCTGATTTTGCCTCGAAAAACCCTACTGATCCTAGATACGAAGTTGGAAGAAAATTCGTCCAGCCGATTAGGTTGCAATCGTTCATACATACAGACAGATAGACAGAATTGAGAGACTTACTTTATTGTACTGATGTCAAGTTTGATCAAAATCTCCAGATTGACAATTTTCAGGAAATCAATACTCGTATACACAATCTGAAAGTGAAAAATTAAGAAACAACATCCATCGATTTTGGAACTTATGTATGTCCAAATATTATATGAAGTCCTTCGAGAACTTAAATGAAGAAAAAAGTTTTTATTGTATATCCGAAACGTGTTTGGGTTCTCTTACTGTCGTTTACATTCATAAACTTCTCTGGACGGAGAAACACAAGATTTCTTTAATATCTGCATAATATGCTAAATAAGCTCTTTGACGCCTCCTACTTTATTATATTTATTTTTTTTTATTATAACTTATAATTATGAGTTATAATAAAAAATATGTTTATGATCCGGCGCAATCCTGCTTAGATCAGGTGCACGCAGAGCCACCAACTCTCCCAACATTTAATAATTTGGGAGAAGGTATCTGTGCACCTGAACTAGCATCGATTTCTTCTAGGCGTTTTTCAGAAAATGTTTACTTCATGCTGGAAAGTTGCCCACATTCAACCGATTCCCAAAAAAAAGGAAAGAGATTCTTACGTCAAAAACATCGTCACATAGCGTCGCGTATGTTATACAAAGTGATATTAAAGGCCATTAATGCGAGAATAATCAAATTTCTGGAGGAACACGAGCAATAAGCCAAAGTTCAACTGGAGATCTACTGAGTTATGTAACCCACCTATGGACAACTCAAAAGCGTTCGATCGATTTTAGTATAGAGATCTATTATGCAAACTGTGCTCCTAAGAACTACCAGAACATCTCCGTGGCTGGGTGAGAAATTTTATTCAGGACGGATCAATTCAAGTTATGGTCGACGAGAGTGTGTTCTCCGACAACCTTTGCTGTAAACACTGGTGTACATCAGGGATCTATAATTCCATTAACTCTGTGTCTACTCTAAATTATTCAACCCAATGAAACCATTCATCCTCTTGGCGTTATAGTTAACTCTGGTGGTGCAACTTGTGGCACGACCGCATATCCAACACCTCAAAATCGATGTACATGAAGTTGAATTTACCTTTGCCAAATGTAGTTGACGCACTAAAACCCATAACAGGTTAAAGGAACTTTGAGAAAAGAAGGACTTCCTATGTAGCTATTGAATTCTTTCAACATTTATTGTGCTTTCTGTCAGTACCCTGATCCATAAATCGTCTTAATTCTTTCTTACTTTTATTTGTTCGTTGATTTACCAGTGTCCTTGTCGCATCTTCTTTCTTTTAAGCGGATCGAAAAATCTCATTTAATTTTCATTTGTATATGAACCATCTACAAAACACTGGGGTGTCAAAATGTGGGATTTAAAGCGATTACATTTAAGTACAACAAATGCCACATGTCAGAAAATAAGGAATCATTCCTAATTTCCCCAGAACATCACCTTTGGCATCTTTTTGCTTGATAATTACATCATTTACATAAGAATAAAAACCTGTAATCCTCTGTTACATAAGTCTGTTATGTCCACACACAAAATTACTATAGGATGAAGAAAAAAAAAAAAAAAAAAAAAAACATACAGAAAACCATTTCCATCTCACTTGCCACCAGCCCACAATCGATCCAAACAAATTACATTGATGTCGTCGTCGTTTTCATTGTCAAATCAAATTAAGCCCATCCGACAGATTTTCACACACACACGTACCTGGTTGGTGGTTGTTGCCCCCCTTTAGGCCCATTCTACCTTCTCCAAGTTATTCATTAACTATGTAATTTTCTCAATTATATGGGTGTTGGGTGCGATAATTTCCGCAAACGGAAACGTTCTATTGTAAAGAAATACAATGAATGTAAAGTAAAAAATAAAAAAACAGCCGAACGCTTCAGGTGAGCAGCACATGCGACGACCTAACAAAATAATTACGTCTACCTATCTACGAAAGCATCATAGCTCAAGGTTGTGGATACTCATATTTTTGCTACAGTTTAGGTGCGGATTTTTTTTTTGTTCGTCGTTTTTCTTTTCATTTCGTCTCGGGTTCATGGTGAGAAAAATTACAATTAGCATGCAACAAACCAATTTGGTGAATAATTTGTGGAAACTTGGAACTTGAAAATTTTGAAAACATTTACCTTCCTGTCAATTAGGCTATGAAAGAGGATGGTAGGATCGTGCTTTAAACAAATAACAATCAGAGAACGGAAAAGGTTAAAGTGTTTTAATTTGATTTATTTTGCAGAGATTTACTGTTATCTATTCATTTAAATTTTTGATTATTTATTCGAGACTTAGTGTACTCCATACTAATAGAATGAAAGTTCTTGGATCTAAAACTTGTAGGTCAGTGAATCAAATCAATAGCGGTAGACTTTTACAAACGCATACAATGAGTTTAAATAAACAATTTAGATATGTAAAATAGGTGTGGTAGTAAACAAATTGGCTACTAGTAGGTTTGAGACATCCTTTGCAGATCGGTAAGAAAATTCTCCGTGAATATCGATGGTGTTTGTAGATTGATACACAACAAGAAGTACAGTGATGCTTATCCAGCTAATTGGAATTCAACATTTAGATGGCTTACAAAGAGTAGACATACGCATTACATGAAGACACAGTCGTCAACAGAATACTTTCTGTTCATCAACGCCTACTCTAAACTTCACGCGGTTAACACCTGGTGCAGGAACTGGAAGTATGGTGTCAGGCCCTTTGAAAGGTCTCTGGTGGCATCTTATGTGAGTAGGAGAGAATAAAACTCGAGCAAAAAACAAATCTAAATCGGCCCCAAAGCAAGATACTTGGGAATAGTTAGTTATATTATTAAGGAAGTAATATTCGCCTATAATTGTTCTGCCTTTCTCAAGGTAATCGCATCCCAAAACACACTGTCCATGACCTTTCCGGCAGATGCGATGGACTTCGCTTTCTTTGGCGCTGAACCACCGGCTTCCACCTACTGCTTCGACTGCTGATTCGTTTCTGGCGTGTAGTGGTGGACCCACGTCTCATCATACAAAATCGGTCGGATCCCTCTTGAATGGGTCCAAAGATTGCCGCGAAAATCGGTTGCGCATTTGCTTTTGATCGGCATTCAGCAAATGCGGCACCCATCTTGCGCAGAGCTTTCGCATCCCTAAATTTTTGGGCAAGATGTTTCGCACCCTTTCTTCCGATATACACACAGCCTCAGCTATCTCACTCACCTTCATTCGCCTATCGTTCAACACGATATCATGCACTTTTTCGATGGTTTCGGGTGTGGTTGCGGTTTTTGGCCGTCCTTCACGTGGGTCATCTTCGAGGGACGTGCGACCACTTTTAAATTCAGCTGCCCAATTTTTAACAGTTGACATGGAAGGAGCAGAGTCCCCGTAAACTTTTGTCAACTTTGGATGAATTTCCTTAGGGGTTAACCCATCCAAAACGAAGAATTTTATCACCGCACGATATTCAAGTTTATCCATTTTAACGTCTACTGCAAAAATTCGTGTCAAGAAACTACTTGAGAGAACAAGTTGAAACTTGTCATACGAACTAATAAGAAGTGCATCTAGGCAGGAAACATAAATTTTTGCTGTTCGGAAAGCCATCTCTGCGTCAGGCCGATAACTTTTCACCTTGCCCTCGTACTTCGGACGATAGTAAATGCAGAATGACGAAACTGCGATAACTACCGTCTTGTCAAGCTGATGTCACACACCATGAAGATCGTTGAGTGGGTTTTAGATGGCCGACTGCGGAAAATAATACGGCTATATGATTTCCCGTGCGGGTTTGTCTCGGATAAATCAACAACAACCAAGATATCTTTTATGGGTGGCGCTAAGACAACGAGGAGTCCTAGAAACCTACGTGCGCATGATCTTGGACATGTATGAGGGAGCCAGGACAAAAGTAAGATGTCCTGCAGAAGTCACCGAAAAGTTCCCAATCAAAGTCGGTCTACACCCGGGAAGAGTCCTCAGTCCCTTGCTATTTATAGCAGTCCTTGATTATCTGCTTAAAAGAAATGTGACGGACCCCAAAGTGCATCAGTTATTCTTTGCTGACGATGGAGATATCATAAATTAAGATCAAACGTCCCTGCAACGAGCACTTGATGTATGGGTGGATGTTTTGGAGGGAAATGGGTACCGTATTAGTTTAAAAAAGACAGAGTATCTGTGGTGCCCATTCTCTGATCCGATCCACACCGACCTATTCCAGGCATTTACTTGAATGGAAAAGTGCTTCCCAAGTGCGAAAAGTTCAAATATCTGTTATCTATGATCAATAGCGAACCAACTTGTGATAATGACATCAATCATCACGTAAGCGTAGGGTGGATGAAGTGGCGGGAAAACTCCACTATCTTCTGTGAAATACCTCCCAAGCTGAAAGTAAGGGTCTACACGCAATTGTACGTCCGGCGCTGACATACGGTTCACAATGCTGGACAATGTACAAAAAGTATGAGGGCAAATTAACGGCAGATGAGATAAAGATGCTTCGCATGACAGCCGGAGTAATAAAGCTTGATAGAATAAGAAGTTCAAAGATTCGAGGAAGCCTTCATGTAAAGAACATATCACAAGCAAGATAGAGCACGACCGGTTCAGTTGGTATTATCATGTTCAAAAGAGAGATCCTTCGAACCCCGTTAAAAGGCAATATCAATCAACGTTCCTACACAATCGCGCAAAAAAGGTAGACCAAAAAACAACTGGATCACACAAATGCGAAAACACCAGCATTTGATTGGACTCAGTGACGAAGTGATCCGAAACCGGGAAGCCTGCCGGTACTTCCTGAGATCAAAACCGACAAACCCCACAGGCCGACCAGTAGGGATGCAGCAAAGTGGGGGGGTTGTGATCCTTCTATTCCGGATCATAACTTCGCCGTAAGGAAAAGAAGACGAATATGGAAAATAAAAAGAAAATGATAAATGTGTGAAAGTGTTCGTGATATAGCGCGAAAAGTGGAATTCAGCAAGTCGTCAGTGGTTGAATTCATCAAACAATTGGAGGCAACGGGATCATTGCAAAGAAAAAAGGAGACGATTCAAAACTGCTGAAGATTTAAGGACAGACATCTGACAACAGCTACTTTCTCAATGAAAGCTTAACCAGACAAACATGCTTTCTCCTCAACAGTGCTATTGGGCTGAATCGTAAAAAACAACTGTTCGCTGTGTACACAAAAAATGGATTTGTTTACGTTAAGAAGTCAGCGAATGGAAAAAGCTTTCCCATTAAAAGTTCTGAGGATCTACTTGCTGCTGCTGCATCAATGAAATAAAAAACTGTATTGAAGCATTTCTCTGTAAATATTCTTGTTGTTGTAACTAATTTGTTTTTCTGTAATTTTCGCTCTCTTTGTAAAATCTCCACCGGTCTTTCTCTCATTGTAAAGTTGAATTGCACTTTGTTTTCTTTTTAATAACCGTACAATTTTTTATTTTTTTTTTATTTTTTGATTGATAATGAGTATTAGAAGTCTAGATGGTGTTTACAGTGTGAACGAAAAATCTACGTGCACTATGCTAAACGTTCTTGTTAAACGTCGTGATGGATTTAAAGTACAGTGGGCAGCAAAAATAAGTTTCCACACATTTAAGAAAAGCAAATGTTGACTGATTTTTCTAAATTCAATGTTTTTATTCAAAGTAATAATGAATATTTTTCACTTATATTATACAATAATTAAAAAACGTAACAGATATGAAAAAAAAAAATAAACAAAAACAAAAAATAAAAATATTTTATAAAAACCTTAAAAAAAAATTGCAGCAAAAATATGTTTCCACACACTTTAATAGCCACAATGTCCGCCGATATTGAGCGACATGGACGCTAATCGATGAAACATGGAACGGGTAAGCTTTTGGCATTCTTCTAAAGTAAACTGAGGCCATAACTCACTGATGCACTTTTTTAGTTCGTTTACGTTTCTTGGTTGCCTCTCTGCTATCCTTATCTTCAGTAAAGCCCATAAGTTCTCTATTGGGGAGAGGGCAGGGCTTTGTTGTGGCCACTGCACCAGATTAGTACCTTCCTGCAGCACTTACTATTTTGGCGTTGTAGATGGGCGCATTATCCTGCTGCAGCACAAAGTCTCCTCCAATAAGTCGTTTTACTTCGGGAATTATAACTTCTCGTAGCAAATTGAGATAAACAGAAGCGTTTACTTTTTACTCCAAAATAACAATTTTGCCTACGCCATATGAGGAAAGACAACCCCATACCATAACCACACTTTGAACGGATTTTAGTGTAGGTTTGGCACACTTATAGGACAGTGCCTCACCTTTTTTCCTCCAGACACAAACTCCGCCATGCGAATAGTTCATTCGTATCATGGATTCATCCGTCCAAAGGACCTTATCCCAAAAATCATCGACTTTTAAGACATGCTGCTGGTAAAACTGTAATCTTTTTCCAATGTTGACCTTGCTTACATACGGCAATTTGCGGGCGACGCGACCGTGTTTCCCATCTTCATGCAGACGCCTGCGAATTGTGTCAACCGATGGTACTTTGGTAGCCTCGTTGCTTATTTTGGCTTTTATTTTTTTAGCAGAAAGTAATGGGTTATGTGAAGAGATGTTTTTATCTTCGTATCAAGCTTTTTGGTTGTTATTCGTGGGCGTCCTGGCATTTTTTTTTTGCGGAAATCCGCCCAATTTATTGATTGCCGAATGGGATTTTCCTAACACTTTCGCTATATTCCGGTTGGAATAGCCTTCATGTTGCATATTAATTATAACTTTTTTTTCGGAAGTCGTCATTTGCTTAAATTTAGCCATTTTTAGCACTTTTATAGAACAAAAACCTAAAATATTTAGAACAAGGGCTTTTTTACTACTGCAGATCAAACTGAGACCAGAATTATAAAACATTTTTACCGAAAAATGATTTAAACACACAAGGAAATAAAAAAAAATTACAAAATGAAAATTAAAATAAGCTAACGGTCCAATATTTAGACACTAAATTGGTGGAAACTTATTTTTGCACTGCTTCAACTGATAGCTTAACTGGAAATGATGCTTCCACAGAGAAATTTCATAGTACAAGACCTAAGTGAAGAATACAGACAAGTTAACAGTTAACTTAACAATCCATAAAAATATGTTGCAACAGGAAAAAGAACTAGAATTGCAAGCACAGTTAGTTTATGTTTTCAACATTCTATGGAAACTTATTTTTGCTGCCTACTGTATGTTACTTAATTGCGCGTGGCCTTAATGTGCGTAAGTTAGATTATTTGAAGTACTTATTTGCCAGTTCCTCTGTTGATGTTGTTTGTGTTAGTGAAACCTGGTTCAAGTCAACAATATCTGATCTGTCTTTGAATATACCAAACTATAACCTCTTTAGAAATGATAGAGTTACTGTTACTATAGGAAGAGGTGTAGCTATTTATTGGAAATCAACCCTAAAATGCAATGTAATTAATAAGTCGAGCGAGCATGGTGTTGAATATATGATTGTAGAAATACATGACGGTAGTACAAAATGCTTAGTTTCATGTGCCTATAGTAATAACAGAACTTGCTCCCCAGCGCCATTTTTCTCTGTTCTGATGATGAGATGTTCATAGCGCACACAATACTCAGAATTGTGCGCGCTATGAACATCTCATCATCTGTGGCGATTTCAATTCTGATTTTCTAAAAAATGATGCTCGTGCCTTTCAAATGAAGGATTTAGTATCCTCACTAGGACTTGAAATAGTGAATAAATACCCAACACGTTTTACTCATAATTGTTCACCTAGTCTACTCGATCTAACCATTGTTTCCGATTTATAATCTGTTCTTTTTGATCAGTTATCACTTTGTTTTGTTTCCGATCATGACCTCCTATTTTGTACTTATGACATCAACTTTTTGCATTCCGGTTCACCGCGATCTTTTACGTTCAAGGACTTTAGATCTATCGACGTAGATGCGCTAAATACTGCTATCTTTTCAGCCCCCTGGCAAGGCTGTAGAACAATAGCGGATACGAATGATAAAGTACAGTATTTCCAACTACTTGTGTCAGAATTATACAATCAGTATGTACCAAACAAAACAGTTACCATTCGAAATCAGGCCTGTGCCTGGTTTACGTCTTATGTAGTCAGTACTATCAAAAACCGTAATAAACTGTATAGTAAATGGAAACACAGACCAACCATTACCAATTGGGTTGTATATAAAATGGCACGAAATAATACCACCTCCATAATACGTACCTCAAAGCAAAATTATTATGACTCGAAGCTGAACACCTCGCTGCCTGTGAAAAGACTCTGAAGTAATTTACGCAAGATTGGCGTTTCCAGTAGGAATAGAAATACTAACTGTGACCTGAAACCTAATTTTAACTTTAATTTGGTTCAGAACTCTGGACAATTACTACCAAGACTGGATGATTTTGAAGTGGTAACGGAAAATGATGTTTGCACCTGTATTGCAGCTATAAAGTCCGACTCCATAGGAGAGGATGGCATTCCAATACAGTTTATAAAACTAATTTTGCCACAAATTGTCGAACACCTAACCCACGTTAGCGTGCATAGTGACGTCAACTTTTCCCCAGTCTTGGAAAACTGCAAGGGTCTTATAATTGCCAAGAAAGCGAATTCGTCTCTTTCCGCTGATTTTAGACCGATCAGCATCTTACCATGTTTATCAAAGGTCTTTGAGACAATTATAGCAAAACTAATTTTAAAACACCTGTCAGACTATCAGTTGTTAAATCCTCGAGAGTCTGGTTTCAGAGCTGTTCTTCGGCTATGGTCAACTTATTTGAGGAACTAAGACAAGACTTTAACAAAGGGTATGTATCGCTTCTTTGTTTGCTCGATTTCTCGAAGGCTTTTGATAAAGTTAATCACAAAATCCTCTGTTGGAAGCTAAAAAACATTTTCGGTTTCAGTATTAGAGCTGTCAAGCTGATAAACAGCTTTCTTTGTAGTAGGCTGCAAAGAGTTGTTTGTGGTGAAAAAATGTCAGCTTTAAAACCAATCCTTCAAGGAGTTCCACAAGGGTCAATATGCAAGCATTCTACAGTACATTTATATGCAGATGATGTTCAACTTCATTTAGCCAAACCTTTTAACAATTTAAAGGAACTTGCTTCTTTACTTAAGGAGGATCAAAAACATATTAACATTTGGTCGTTATCTAATGGTTTACAACTAAATCCTGAAAAGTCTCAAGTAATTCCAATCTCAAATACGATTTTTAACCTCAACCTCTTACCTGAGATATGTCTTGCGGACAAAACAATCAAAGCTGTAAAATATGCCACTAGCCTCGGTTATGTAATCAATCGCAATTTATCTGACTACAATCACACCAATGTGGTCATCGGTCGCATTTATGAATGTCTCCTAAACAAACCCGCCAAAAGCTTGTAACAACTCTTATTTTACCGCTTATATCTTATGCTGAGGTTGATGCCTCATCTCAGCGAAAATTACAAGTAGCTTTTAATGATGCAGTTTGGTATATTCATGGACTTCGTAGGTATGACCATAACTCCGTTTATACTACCATGCTGCTGGGTTCCACTTTGCAAGAATTCATCAATGCCAGGAACTGTATATTTTTACATAAAATCATTCACAATAAGTGCCCCCCGTATTTGTTTTGTAAATTAAAGTTCACTCGATCAACTCGAACCATTAAAATAATTCCCTATCTTTACCAATACCTGAATTCTTCACGTTTGTTTTTTATTCACGCTGTCAGACTATGGAATTCATTGCCATCGCGAATAAGAAATATCTCTAACCCTACCAATTTTAAAAGTGCAATACTTCTTCACTTCTCATCTTCCACACCTCTAAATTAATTTATTTATTTATTTTTGTTTCCATAATTGTTTTTTTTTTTATATATATATACATATATGCTTTCCGAATTATGTATGTTTACTTATATTAACCTGGAAAAAATTTTATCTTACTGTACAACCCTATTTAAATGAAATAAATGAAATGAAAATGAAATGAAATGAAATGAAAATGAAATGAAATGAAAATGAAATGAAAATGAAATGACTTTGTAGAGACTGGATGATATGAGAGATAAGCTCAAGGACTGTAAGATGAAGGCTTCAAGAAGCTAATAAATGCGCTTAAAACGTCTCCAGTGGGCCAAAGATCATGAAAACTGGACCATAACGGATTGGAAAAATGTGTTCTTCTCAGATAAGTCCATGTTCAACATATTCGGCTCTGACGGAATACAGTACGTTAGGCAAAGAACTGAAGGAAGATTCAATGATGAGTGCGTGACAACAACCGTGAAACAAGGAGGCTCAAGGAGGATTTGGGGATGCTTTTCCTATCACGGCGTTGGACGGCTGGCTCTAATAAATGAAACGGTGAACGAATAAAAATAAAAAATATATATTGGTAAATAATTTGCTACCATCTTTAGAAGAACACTTATCATACTCAGATAAGGTGATTTTCCAAGATGATTCTGCGCCTTGTCACCGCGCGAAATTGGTAAGTGCCAATACCTTCCCCAAAATATTAGCAAAACGTTCGTTAAGTTTTATTATTGTAAATGCATTTTTTCATTCCAGGTCAAAAATTGTATAACCGAGAATAGTATTGCAATATTGGAGTGGCCTGGAAACAGCCCTGACCTGAACCCGATTAAGAACCTTTGGTCCATAATTAAGGCTCAGGTAGTGAAGAAGAAGACACGGACAATAACGGAGTTGGATAAATTTATTGAAAAAGTAAGGAAATCGCACTGGATACTTTACACAGCCTGATTACATCAATGCCCGACCGGATAAAAACCGTAATAAATAAAAGGCGAGACAAAGTATTAACATCTTCAGTTCTCGGAAGTTTGAGAAGCCTGTTTCCTATAATAAAAACTCGAATAGCAATAAAAACTATCATTATGCTTACACATTTACTCACTTGTTTTTTTCAATGAAGCTTAAAACAATTTGAAAATGTTTGTATTAAAGCCCTTATTTCGGAAATTTGTTTATTGTTTTCCGAATCTGAAATTTATTTCAACAAATTAACGTTCAGCAAAGACGGATCTTAATTATCTTTAAAACCTGCAAAATTATTGTACTAAAATTAGTTTTTTTCACTATGTCCGAATTTCTATGTCCGTTACTGTATGTACATACAAAACTATTTGGACTAAACTCTTAAATCCAATCATGTAGAAAGATCAATACAGATTTCATGTATAGAAAGTAATGAAAGTTTAAGTACTTTCAGATTTCTGCAAATTAACCCTTTTAAGGCGAAAGTATAATGGAATACAGATTAAAGCTAACATGCATTAAAAAAAGAATGATTTGTATACAAGTAGAAGATGTAGAAAATAATATAAATGAAAACCATCACCAACCTTAAACCAAAAAGCCACCTGTATTCAAATCCGTTCCAAAATTCACAAATTCATTAGCAGACGCCATATCCATTAGAAGGACGAGAGCGGGTGCAGAGTCCAATCCATCAGCATCAGCAGGTGGTATGATGAACATAACGTTTGTGTATGAATGTCCAGGACACCAACAACAAAAGCGTTTTGGGTGGTATTTTTTTAAGCAACACAACAACAAAAGCATAGAACAACCAGAAAAAAAAGAAATAAAAAGAAACAGAAAAAAAGAGAAAAGAGTGATAAAGAAGAATAAATATCTTCATAATAAAAATCAATAAAAATATATATATTGCGAATACAAAATTCATCACAAAAAGAAGGAAGGAAGACTAACGTCTCCCACTCCTTGCTGCTAAACTAAAAGGACATACAAAAAGTTTCTATAAACAAGAATACATAGGATAAGGAAGAAAGCTATGAAACTAGGTTTTCAACTTTTTTTTTTTTGTTATATAAATTTATTATGCATAAAGATGAGGAAGAATGAGTGAGGGTGTGTAGAGCACTACAATATTATTAATATTTAAGTTGGCTCTTTGTTGATTTTAAGCTATGGAGGTGTATAGACCTTGTTAGTGTGGGAATGTGTTGTGCGTGCTTAATGACTGATTAGTATGTCTTAAGAAGACGATTATAAATATTATCCAAGACTGGCGAAAGTGTGTTAAGTGTCATGTAGATGGGTGTGGAAGTTAGGGATGAGATCTAGGAGAAGTCTTTTTTTCACAATTCAGAAACGAAAACAAAAAACGATCCCACTTAAGAATACGAGTAGTTTTCAAAAGAACGAAGGAGGAGGAGACGGGCGCAGGTATCGCATGGTAGACGTTTTTAGGGCGAGGATATTGCTCCTTAGTCGGGTTGAATACGGTGGCAATAAAAGAGAACAATGTAGATGGGTCAATTATGTAGACGAATTGAATATCGATTGGTTTTGTGTGAACACTTGGTTTCCCTCTACTGAATTTGTTTCTTTTTTCTTGCGGTTTGAGGTTAAACAGAAGTTAAGGCAATTGTAGAATGCTCATTTATGTGGCAATATATTTATAAGAATATGATTGAGGTAACGTGTTGCCGGTAGCCTTTGTTAATGAATTCAACTTCGACATGAATTTAAATGTTTTACCATTTGTGGGTTGGTCGTAACAAGATCTCAAGCAGACATTTTCTTTTTAAATGTTCTACATCATTTACTCGTATGAGAAACTCAATCGATAACGGTGAATATATAGAATCGCATTAAATGAGTATTACAACAAACAAGTTCGTATCCCTGTTATAGCAGTGGAGCACATCAGCTCATCCATAGAAGCACGTGGAGCCTCAACTTCGTTTCGAAAATTATGTATTTTTAAAACACTTTCACCATGCACTTGTTTTCACTTACATATACCTAGTCTAAAACAACAAAGCATTTTGGATTATTATTTATAAAAATTAAGGACTAAAACGAATAAAATTTGGAAACTTCATAGCAAAAAAAAAATATATACATATTGTGATAGTTCATGTAAATAATTTTTATTTGATTTAAAAACTATATTTTATAAAATTAATTTACAGTTACTTTAATTAAAAAAAATGTTTAGGTTCCCAAACCTTTCTTAACTTCTTTCGAATGTCCTTCATAAGGTTGATGACAGTTACATCCGTGACCTTTTTGGATGCTCTTTTCCATTTGATACTAAAATCTTTAGGGTCCTTAGCACACTGCTCACTTTTCCTAAATTTTGTATTAACTAAAGCCCAATACCATTGTTCAGCTCTCGAGCAGTCGCATGAGCATAGTGAGCTGAAGCCAAATCTGGCCAAAATAATGTTGGACCCTCGTGTTTGTTCATAAATTCAATTAAACGTTTTAATCGGCACTCATTAATCTACACTTCCGCGGTGATTGTTCCAGTTGTAACAAACGGTGTGCTTCTGTATCCACATTGGCAAAGAGCTTGCCACACGATGTATTTCGATCCAAACTTGTCCACTCCAATCGATGTTTCTGATTGTGGAAGAATCTCTCCTTCAAAAGAATTGTAAAACTGATCACTTGGAAGAGTGCTAAAGTCGACTTTAAAGTAAGTTTCTCCGTCCAAAATCAAGCAGTCTTTCTTGCTTCCAATCAAGTCGTACAACTTTTGGGCTCGTGTTTTATTGATTTTGCTTTTCGGCAACTTTTGGTATTTTTTTGATTTTCCGCGTTTTTAGACCAGCCCGTTTTTTACATCTTTGAACCATTGTTTGGTTGGTACTACATTTCCGAGCAACATCTCTGTGCTTCCGGCTCCACTTTTCTGTTTACGCTTGACAGTCAACGTCTCTAAATATCCTTTTATAACAGAATTAACTGTACCGCCTACTATGTTCAAATTTGTTGCAATAAAATGGTTTGGTCGCGAAGGATTTTCGAACCATTTGTCGATGATCTTTTGACGACGTTCCTCTTGACTCATCTTTTATAAATATTAACAACTGCACTTAACCGAAATCAAGTATAAACTGAAACTACAGAATATGAAAGATAACTTGGAAACAAAATGGTATTTAATTATTTAAAATTTGGACGTATAGCACTTATTAAAATTAACAGGTTTTATTCGGTTCAGTCCTTATTTGCAAATAGTAAACATTTAAAAAAAAAAAAAACGGTTTATTCGAAGTGATCACCTTTTGCTGTAACGCAGATCCTTAAACGATGTGGCCACTGGCCTACAGCGGAACGCACGGTTTCCAGGTGTATGGGCAGCGCTGCTGTGGCTAAAGCACTTTTGAGGTTCTCCAAATTTCAGTGGGATTTCTGCAGGTCATACTCTGCAACACTGACCACAAACAATAAATCTGGGCTTCATGAAGGTCAATCCTCGGATGTAATTAAAGCAGGAATATTGATTCTAAGCCACTGCTGAGTTGTTTTGGCTATATGTGCTGGAGCAGAGTCTAGTTGGAAAACCCATCTTGCTCCACTAAAAAGGGTATTAGTTAAGCCTTTTAAAGACGCCTTCTTGGTACACCTTTGCATGTACAGTCAAAGAAAATTCAAGGCAGAGACTCAGCGAGCGAAACGTTGTTCGTGGAGAGCCTTCTGTAATGATGTAGAGAATACTATAAATCAAGGTTTAGAAAAATCCTGGCTCAGTCGCCTTGGGCTCTCTTAAAGATTCATACTCAACACTCACTGTCCGGAAAGCACTTCCAATGGGAACAACGATCTAGTAGATCAGTGCAATACGGAGCACACAACACCAGCGGAAATGATAACGGAAGAAAAGATGATATGGGCCATCAACTCCTCCTCACCGTACAAATGTCAGGGAACAGATGGCAACTTCCCTACGAGTATGGTGCTATAAATATGTAAAAGACATATAACTTCCTATGTGAAAAACATATTCCTAAGTAGCCTAAGTTGGGGATACGTACCTAAATCATTGCGAGAAGTTAAAGTGGTTTTTATACTTAAGGCTGGTAAACCCAGTCACACTACCGCAAAAGACTTTAGACCTTTTAGAATAACCTCATTTGTTTTAAAAACATTTGAAAGGCAAATTGATATTAACTTTCAGAGTAAAATGAGCCTGTTCAGCATGCATACAACAAAGGCAAAAGTCTAGCAACTGCACTCCATAGTATTGTTAGTACCTCGGAAACACGAAAGGACAAGGAGTATACTTTTGCTGCTTTTCTGGACATTGAAGGGGCCTTCAATTATGTACAAACCGATGCAGTAAAAATATCTTTAATAGACCTTAATACGAACAACACTATTATCAACTGGATAATATGTATGCTTAAAAACAGACTACTCAACTCAGAGCTAGGAGGTGTACAAATTGAAGTGTTAGTATCTTAAGGCACTTCTCAAGGGATTCTTCACCCCTTCTCTGGGTTCTCGTGGTAAACCAGATTTTAATTAAGCTAAAATTTAGTGGAGTTAAAGCAGCAACATATGCAGATGACTTAGCACTACTAGTAACATGGAAATTTTTATCCACTATTAGCGAGAAATGCGGATTTACGGTTAATCCGCAAAAGACAGAACTGGTCCTTTTTACTAATAAAAGGATAATACCAAAATTGAATATGCCATTAATTGAGGGGACCACAATAAAAATTCCCGAGTGTGCTAAATATCTGGGCGTGGTCCTAGATAGAAAATTAAACTGGAGTCTCAAAATAAAGGAAAGAACAAAAATGCATTGATACTTTTCTATGCCTGCAACAGGATCCTAGACAGAAAATTAAACTGGAGTTTCAAAATAAAGAAAAAGTCAAAAATGCATTGATAGCCTTCTATGCCTGCAACAGGATATTAGGCAAAACCTGGGGTCCAAGTCCTAGAATCATGTGGTTCTGCACGGCGGTAGTAAGACCAATACTGACATATGGAAATTTGGTCTGGTGGAAAGCGATGTGCAAAGCCATCAACCTTAAGACTATGACTAAAATTCAAAGAATGGCCTGCATCGAAACTAGTGGGACAATGAGAACCACCCTTACAGAGGGTTTGGAGGCTATAAGCAATCTAAAAACCCCAGGACCTTTTCGTACAAGAATCTGCCGCAAGCAGTGCTCTTCGGCTAAGCCAAACTGGAAGCTGGAAACCCAGTTTGATGGAGCACTCACGGATTCTACAAAAATACACGGGTAAGACTACACAACTCCCCGACTCGATTTTGCAAGACTATTCGTAACTTCTTTCCCCAGTAGAGAAGAGTGGTACGAAAATCAACTACTAGTTAACGAATCAAAAGTACCCATTTAAACGGATGGCTCCAAGATGAATATTGGCGTTGACATGGGATTCTACTCCGAAGTTGTCGGACTATCCAGTTCAATTAGACTTCCTGACTACACCAGCGTTTTCCAAGCTGAGGTCCTGGCAATGACAGCAGCTGGTAAACAGGTTGCAATAATGGCACTACCACACGTTGATATTACATTTTGTATTGACAGCCAGGCGGAAATAAAAGCAATTTCTGTTCTTCTGTCACGAAGAGCTACGGGTTGTTGGTGCGCATAACAACGTAAGACTCTACTGGGTTCAACGACACGCGGGGGTGTCGGGAAACGAAAGAGCTGATGAGCTGGCAAGAAAAGGATCATCACTAGAAATAAATCAGACAAAGATCCCACCCTGTAATCTTAGACAAGCGATTAAGAACAAAATACTATAATAGTAGCAGCAAATGAGAGATGGAGTATGCTTAACTCCTGTGTTATATCCAGGACATTGTGGCCACTCTACAAAAAAAAAAACAAAAACCGAGAGAATCTTACTAATTAACAAGAAATCTTTGTACTTTCTTGCGTCCATAGATGATGAGGAGCTAATAGTATCAGCACTCACCACATCGGATCCGAAGATCTGCCACCTGCCACGAGCAAAGGCAGGACAATCGTAAAGGAAGTATTCCGTAGTATCGTCGGCTTCTCCACAGGCGTCGCAGATAGTGGTGTCGTAAGAACGCCAGTAAGTTATCAGTATTTCCTATTGAGGAACAGCGAGAATGCCACAGATTTCTTACATGCGTTCGGGAGCATTCGTAATCTGCAAGACTCTATTTAAAATACACCCAAAAACAACAAGCTTATTTATAATATAATCGAAAACAGTTTTTATCTAATCACACATCAACTCAAAATATATAACTTATACACATTGCGCATCAAAGATAATAGAGGTCTGTAAATACGTGTACATAAGAAAGAAAAATCAATTAACCCCTCAACACCGCATAAGAAAATTACAATTAATCACATCAAAGCCAGCGCCAAATGACTGCCTTCATAATGGAACCTATAAAAAGTCCCATTTAAACCATTATTTCCTCTAATTACAACATTTTGGGTGATTCTATGTTTTCTTTATTCCCCCAAAGTCAAGTTCAAACTTAATGATCCACTAAAAAAATAAACATATACTCGTATATATATAAAACCGCTCACGTGCCCTTTAGTGCCGCCCAAGCCTACATCAGAAGAGAAGGGGGCAAGCAAAATCACGGTTAAAAAAAAGGGAATACTAAAACTCCAACTTAAGGGCCTTTTGGCGAATGCACGAACAACGCAAAAGAGAAAAGTGACTGGCAAAAAATCGTGACCGAAAATTCGATTGAATCCGAGATTACTTAGCAATGGTGGTTAGGTTATAAATGTGGAAGGTGACATGCAAAAATTGCAAAATTATTTAAAACTCAAACCAGCAGACCTTAAACTTTGGACAGTGTCGAACAATGTTGACGAATATGGTAAAATTGGTAAACAAATCACCCAGAGTCGTGTTCAAACTTTTTTTTTTATCGACCGCTTCCAAGTACGATTGGGTTGGTTGGCTGGCTTTGAATCAAATTCAAGTTCATGGTAGGTACCTACTCGTTGCATTGCTTTTTGTGCTACACTTGAAAATGTAACTGAAAGCAAATTGTTTTCTATTTGGATAGCAGTTTAAGAACAAATTACCTAGTCACGTATTTTTTTTTTTTGTTTTTTTTCGATCGATCTTTTGTTTTGTATGTAATGGAGTTCGTAATTGCTTTTTGTGATTTGCTTTTAAAAATAGACGCACAGAGTTTATTTTTGCACCAACGCTGACCTTACCTTTTCAAAGATGTGGATCGTGATTTTTGAGGTAAATGGCGATAGTCTCTTTTTGTTTTTGTTTTTTTTTTTTATATACATGTTAATGATCTGGCAATAAAGTGATTTTTATTTCAACGACATCACAAAAAAAAAAAAAAAAATAATAATTAAAAGGAAAAGAGAGGTACTGGTGCACATTGCTTTTAAATATTGCTCTTTACGAAATAAAATCGTATACATACGCATCTATTTTTTATTGGTTCTGTATTGGTTTCGTGAAAATGTTCGACCTCAAGATTTTGATCAATTTTGGTTTTGTTATAATAGAGAAAATCAAAAAAGTGGGTTTCTCAATGTACAATTGAAGTTTAATATTGAAGTCCTTCGTTCCAAATTTAATTATTTGACATTAACTTATGCGAGATTAACTGGTAGAACAACTAACTGGGAAGGCTTTAGGAACGAAATTGAAGATAATGTTGAACTGAGCGTTCCACTCACGACACCCTATGAACTTGAGGTTGAAGTTGATCAATTCGTTGAGATCGTACAGCTCGCCTCTTGGAATAATACCCCCAATCCAAGGAAAACTCCGGACAAATACGGTCTACGATATCCTACGGAAATAAAAGTATTGGTCAAGGAAAAAAGAAAAGCGCGTAAGAAATGGCAACAGAGTCGTGCTCCGCAACATAAAGCTCACTTGAATCACCTGTGCAATTCGTTGAAGAAGACTATAAAGGATTTTAAGAATCGTGCGATAGGCTCTTATCTTGAAAGTTTAACAGCGAAAAAAGATTCCAATTATTCACTTTGGAAAGCTGTAAAAGGTACCAAAAGGCCTAAGGTCCCCGCGCCGCAAGGGAAGATAAAGAAAAAAGCGGACGTTTTTGCGGCCCACCTGGAAGACACCTTTAAACCGTACGATGGTCAAGTGTCTTACGACAATATCAATAGGCCGGATTTACCATCTGACGATTTAGCACTTACAAGTGCAACGCTAAGGGAACTCAAACATGAGATCGGGAACCTAAAACCTAAGAAAGCTCCTGGTTATGACTTGATCACCGGAGAAATTTTCAAAGCTTTACCTAGAAAAGCATTAATTAAGCTTCTTCATATTGTAAATGCTGCGCTCAGATTCAAATACGTGCCTAACCAATGGAAAGTTGCGGAAGTTGTAATGGTTTTAAAACCAGGAAAGCCGCCAAATGAGGTAAAATCTTATAGACCAATTTCACTACTTCCAGTTATATCGAGAGGATATTACTAAGGCGTTTCCAAGCGGTTATAGAAGGAAATAATCTTATCCCTGACCACCAGTTTGGGTTCAGAAGTAAGCATTCGACGATTGATCGGGTGCATAGAATGACTGACGTAATCGAGAAAACACTTGAAGAGAAAAAGATATGCTCAAGCGTATTACTTGACGTCTCGCAAGCCTTTGATAAGGTGTGGCATGATGGCTTGAATTGCAAATTACGACAAGTTCTCCCTGTATGCCTATACGACATTCTAGAACCATATCTCGGGAATAGGCTCTTCCGTGTTAGACATGGAAATGAATACTCGGAGCTCAAAGAAATTTCGGAAGGTGTACCGCAAGGAAGCCTTCTTGGGCCACTTCTCTATCTGTTATATACTCGAGATATACCGAAAGAAGATGGCACTATCCTGGCTACGTTTGCCGATGACACCGCTATCCTAGCCGTAGGTAAAACAAGTAAATGAACAAAGTAAATGAATGGACGAGGGACTGGCGGATCATCCTCAACGAATTTAAATCTTTTCACGTGAATTTCACTAATAAGAAAACTAATGTCTTGCCAATTTTCCCAAACTTGGCCCGAATACCTTTTGCAAACGAGGCCAAATACCTTGGAATGACGCCAAACTGAAATGGAATTCGCACGTGAAAATGAAACGTAAAGAACTCGAAATCAAATATAGAAAAATGAAGTGGTTGCTCGGAAAACACTCCCAGCTCAGTAATGAGAACAAACTGCTTTTATACAAGCAAGTGCTAAAGCCGGTGTGGATTTACGGTATACAACTTTGGGGCTGTATCAAGAAAACAAACGCCATTATTTTACAAACTTTTCAAAATAAAGTGCTAAGAAAAATTGTCCACGCACCGTGGTATACTAGAAACGATGATACCCACAGGGATCTCGGAATTCCGACAATCTATGCTTCGCGAGAAAGCATAGAAACCGACTAATCGGACATGTCAACAATACAATCCTACAAACTCTGGATGAAAGCAATTTATTGCGCCGACTACAAAGGACGAAACCTTTCGATTTTTTTTTTTCAAAAAAAAAATTCACAAAAGAAGAATAAAAGAAAAAAGCTGTCCTATATTCGTGTCACACAAATTACCAAGCCAGCGGTTTTTGCTTTAGTTTGATTTTTTATGCACTTGGAAGGTCCAATGGCAAGCTTTTGGTCATCGCTCCCCATTCTTTGGGGATTTGGTATATCGTATTGTAGCCTTAACGTCTGGATGGATTTGCCTCAAATTTCAAATCTGGTATCTGTGCAGTCACAATTCGAGGTGAAATCGAAATTTTCATTTTAAACTCAAAATTATCGGTACTTTACTAATGGCAGTTTCTGAACAAATCGATTTTCTCGAAAACGTCTCTAAAACGTTTCCTTTAAAGTTATAAAACCCAGCGATGAATTGAAAGGGCGGGCGTCGTGGCGTAGTGGTTAGCGTGTCGGATCACTAGGCAAGAGGTTCCAAGTTCGAATCTCAGAAAACACCAAAAAGTTTTTTCACGATCCCACCTCTCGCGAACGTCTGACAAACATCCGAGAGTATTGTTGTCACGAAAAAGCTTCTCAAAACAAATTGCCTTTCGGATAAGGCACTAAACTGTAGGTCCCTTCCATTCGTGTGAAAAATATAACGCACACAACACGAGTGGTTGCGAGAAGCTAGGCCCTAGCACTTAAAGAGCTGTTGCGCCAAATATTTGTTTTGTTTTTTTGAATTGAAAGGAAAGGGTATAGGGAAGAAAAGGAGAGATTGTGAGGTGACGATGAGCGTTAATTTTGAAACTTTGTAAATTATAGATTTCTGCAAATATTGAGGAGGGCAAATCATTCAATTTTTCTCTTGAGTGGTTAAGAAACGATCTTCTGAATTTCACTGTGCGCTCGAAAGTAAGCTTCAAGATATAAAGGTGTGCAGAAAAAACTGCACTTGTAACGCGATCAAACAGACAGATTGGCGGGGTGTAGAATAGATTTCAGTATCCGTACAGAAGCACTAAGCATCCAAAATTCCTGCGGTATTCGAGTTAGGTAATTTGATGGCGAATACACTGATAGCCGACTAATCTACAAGTTCAAGCATAAGGCAAGAGTCTCTGCCATCTTGAATGCTAGTTTGCTAGACTTGAACTTGGATGAATGAAATCAAAGAAAAATTAAAAAATAAATTTTTGTTACTCATTAATATTAATAATTAATGACTCTAGACTATTCGTAAGCATTAGTGCGTTTTTATTTTCTGAAACACTATATGCAGCTTAAACAGGGTCATTGAATGCACTAATGTTTTAAAAGCGGTTTCTAGCAGTGACGAAAGCGCCAGCTCAATGTTTTCAGAAGAAACTGTCGTGTTAAAGTTGCTGTAATAGCTTTAACACGACAGATTCTTCTGAAAACTATTGCACCGGCCCTTGATGAAACCAGATGCTGTCAAGAAGTGGGGATCTTCTGTGGTTGGTTGGCAGTGACGGGTCATAATATAGTTGCAATATCATCGCTTGTCACACATATGTAGGTGCAAGTAAAAAAAACAGAACCCTTATATAGTGAGAGTCAGTTGAGTGTCATAACTTTTAAACTTTTAGTCATAAAGGGTGGAAAATTTAACAAAAAAAAATTATTTATTCGAGTATAAATTCAATATGGGAATCAAATGAAAGGTAACAATGCGCCGATTTCAAAAATATGCAGTTCCGTTGTTCTTACTTCATCGGATTTCGAGAGAAATCCAAAAAAACTGCCAAGCAGTATACATATTGATTAAAACAATATAAAATTAAGAACGTTTAAAGTGTAAGTCTGTAGCGTCTTTTTTTTCAGAAATCATTTAAGTATACTCGTATGTTGTCTATTGTTTGATATGATGGAAGTCACTCTGGTGTGTTAGTGTGGAACAATACGGCTTAGGACGTCATTACAAAACTTTAGAGATGATGTGTATGTAATACTTAACGAGGATGTGCCAATACATGGGATTCGTATATCCGTTTTAGTAGATGCGGCATATAGAGCTGATATCTCAGTCATTCGGTATGCTTTCATTCAGGCATAGTTGATTGATACGAACATGTACCCTACAAAAATAAATAAACTAGAATGTACACTTAGCAGCGTAAGTTCAGTAAAACATTTTTAGAAGTTAGTTTCCACGAAGAGGCTTATACTCTCGCATTGAAGAGGGTTGCACTCTCACATTGATGCTCATTATTCGCTCAATTGCGGAACGCAATTTATTTCCGAAAAATTGTGGGATGGATAATTGGAGTCCAATCTGTCGAGCTTTGTAGATGTGTGGTTATCAATATCCAAACCAAAATTATTTCTTTTCTAAATGAAATGAACAAAAGTAACTTAACTTTTGGTTTAGATAAGTTATTTTCCTTGCAACCATGGTTCACAAACAAACGTGATGTTTTACTCTTCATTTCCCACCACCCATCTTACAAGTGTCTCTCGAATTATTAGATCTAAAATTCCAAATCCAAAAATTGACCTTGAATGACTGCCAGGAAACCACTACCCTATTCCCCACAGCTACAATCCACTTGGCATGGTGAATAAGTAATTTTTGAACCCCATTTATGTAATCACTTATCATCAATCACTTCAGCACTACCCATGGTCTGAGTACCAAAAGCGGTATACACGCTACAACTCAACCTTTAATCAATACACTTTCTGCGTATGTAGAAGGCAAAAGAATACAGTTAAACACATCTGAGATACTTGTGCGTCTATTTACATAACAGTACGTTAATTGATAAAATTGTTATGCGTTGAACACTTCCGATTCTCTTATCCCCATCCTCTATTTATGTAACGACGATTTTATTTTTATTATTGCTTCCTCCGACAGCACAAATACACAAATAAAACCAAAAAAAGTCATAAAAACAATTCTAACTACTGATACGATAACAGTGTGTGTAAATAAATACATAATTGCATTTCAATAGAAAGCCAATTGAATTTCAATTGCAATTGTTATGTCAACGAGAGTCGAGAGATTGGAAACACTACCAGAGGCACCGTATCCGCGTAACAATCATCGAGAATATCAGAATATCTAGTTTTATTTTGTCAACATATTTGTTTAACCAGCAGTATACTATTGACAATCGAAGGCAATACGTTTATTGAAACTTTATCAAAATTTGTCGGTGATGTTTGGTATGTTGCTGAGTATATCAGAACAAGATGTGTGGGTGATAAGGCATTGTTTTTGGGGGCGTTTGTAGTAAAAATAAATGCGGCCAAGTAGCAGGTTGTTTTACCACTGTTTTCTAGTAGAAAATACATATACCACCTTAGCAATAGTTAGAGAAAAAAAAACGAAAAAAAGAGACCATAGACTGATTTAATAATATGTACATACTTGGAAATCTTAACAGAAAAGAAAATAATCGTATGATGCACCCAGTTGGTTCTTCGGGATAATAACTAGGACTTTGCTCTTAAGAATAAACAAAAGGTAAATGGGGCACAAGGTAGTCTTGTAAGTTGGCGTTACATCCTTAACTAACCTCGGAAAAAGCTAACAAGTCTAGGATAGGCACTATTGTTTCCCAAACTTCTCTTGGCAATAAAGGCCTCAGACGCAGAACACACGATATCGCTTTGTTATTTTATAAATTGTTGAGGCTGCAATTCGAGGTACAGACAGACAAGTCAGAATTGGGAGACCCACTTTTTTTTTAAAGGAAATTTTCAAATCCCGGAGCACTCAGACCCAATTTTCTGTGTCCATTGCACTGCTAGACAGAACTCCTTTTTTGATGTAGTGGTTGGAAAAACTTAGATTCTATTCGTTTCTCTTTTATGTTCGGGTGGCTGTGGTTGCTGTTCCTCGTCCGGGCTTGAATCTGCACAGTTCGGGCCACAAGAGAACACACTACCGTGGCCATCCACACTTTTTTTAGTTGCTCTGTAATATTTGTACCAAAAATTGATCCAAGTCTCGACAATTTTCACGAAAATAATACTTGTCTTATAGGAGCAAGTAAATAAGGGGGCACGACTGGGTAACACGTTTGTGCTCCTTATGTGCTGTTGGTTCGTATATTATTCAGTTTTAAATTCATAAAGTCGAAAAAAGGAGGTCAAATTTGAATTTGCGAAAATGCGTTAAAATGCTAAAAAACATTTTTGAACATATACCCAAAATTTAAATGCCATATCCTATTATCAATATCAATTTTGAATAAAATCGTCTAAGCCGTCTCCGAGATATGGTCAATTTACGAAAATCCTCTAATAAGAAAAGTAATCGCTGGAGCCATTTTCGAGAAAATTTCACTTATTCGAAATTGCCGTTGAGGTTAGAATGTAAATTTCGGTACCAGATTTGCTTCGAAGTACGGGTCCATAGACTACAGATATAAAATTTGAGTAAATCCGTCCAACTTTTTCAACAGACAGACGGACAGAATTACGCGACCCACTTTTCCAAGTTTCTCTAGGAGAGTAATACAAATATTTGTCGTTAACCCTATCGATTCTGCATCTTGGAGTGCTTCTGATTTCAGCCGCTCCTGTTCGCAGCCGTCCAATCTGGGTCAGACATTTGAGGCGACATCTGCTCACCTTGTAATGGTAATGGGCCCGTGGATATGTATTGTAATATGCGAGCTACGGCTCGAGTAGATAAAACAATATTCTGTGAAATTATTTGTTTATTTTTTTAGTCTATAGAACAATTCAGGTTCACACTATACTATTCTTCGCAATTCTTTTGTTACAATGTCTCTTTCCTCTCAAATCACTTATCTCATTTCAATTACTTAATTCACAAATCCAAACTAATTACTTCTTCTTGTTAACTCTCAACTTTCAATTTATCACAAAATTACAACTTCGCCCATTATTACTTTTCTAATCTCTTCGCCACAGTTTAAAAACTACTGCCCCTTCTCAATCGCCATCTGTCCTTATATAGCAGAAGTTTCTGATAGCCAGAAACTTCTAGCAAATTCTTCGACCACTGGAACAAGAGAAATTCTGATGTAATAATTCTTGCAGTTATAATTCCCTCTTATCCGTGATATTATCCGTCTCTTTCGTTGACATGAGCTGTGGAGACTTCATCGCAGACACGAACCTCGAATGAAAGGACAATTCGGACCAAAATTCTGCCAGAATGAAAAGACACTTCGGAATTTGTTGCATCATACTTTTAGGGAGCGTAGTTATTATTATGCTACAGTATATACCCTTTTCGGGCGAAGTTCTTGGAATTTATGAGAGCTACGTGGTTTTTTTGCACTAAGTAGCAAAATGTCGTTCAAATAGTGCATAAAAGTCGATGTTATTATGAATAAGAGGTGCATTTAGCTCGTGATAACAGTCCGAAACGAACCGAAGTAATTTAGTGAAAAAAAATGGGAAAAATCAGTTCGGAGTGCAAAGCTAATATTTTGACAACACGTTAAATTTCTAGAAGATTAAATGTTGCTCAACAAACTGTGACATGGAATTTAAAAAAAATATCGTGAGACCGGGACTACCAGCAGAAAGAAAGGCTCAGGGAGGCCAAAAAAGACGACCCCAGTGGAAGATCGTTTTTTGGTGCTGTACAGCCGTCGGCATCGGTTCAAGACTTCGGTGGATCTTAAAAACGATCTGTGTCGAGCTACAGGAAAAATAATTTCGTCAAGCTCAGTGAGGAAAAGGCTCGCGAAAGCTGGACTTAGAGCACTCAAGCCAGTACTGAAGCCGGATTTTCCAAAAAGAGTCAGAGAAAAACGATTGCTCTGGGCTCAAGAGCATCTTAATTGGACTCAAGACATGTGAAACAATGTTATCTTTTCCGACGAATCAAAGTTTAAGCTGCATGTCGGAAATGGGAGGATTCTTGAGCTAAGAGAACCAAAGGAAAGACTGAGCTCTGAATGCATCTTACGGATACCCCCCAAAACTGAAGGTGTGATGGTCTGGGGATGCTTCTCTGGAGATGAAAAAGGTAGAATGGTCTTCCTAGAATCGAAAGTCACTGCAGAAGTTTACCTACGGGTTCTGGAAAATGTATTAGAGCCCTCTGCGCTGGAGCTTTTTGGTGACACTTGCAGATTCATTTTTCAACAGGACAATGCTCCTTGCCATACAGCCAAAATTATAATTATGAACTTGTTTTTTTTTTTTTTAATATGAAAGACAGTATATCAGGCTTTTAAATAAGCAAGAACTTTTATGACTAAAAATAATATTTGCATTTTTTTTTTTTATTTCTTAGGTTAAAAAATACTTCGAAGAAAATAATGTCGATGTATTAAGTTGGCCTCCCTACAGTCCAGATATCAATCCAATTGAGAATATCTGGTCAATTATGAAACTTAAGGTTGCGAAGAAGCGTCCAGAGTTAATTGAAAACCTAAAAAATTTACTTATCCGGACCTGGAACACCATATCTGCTTCCACATGGAAAAACCTATCTGAGCCAATGTCTCGCCGATGTGCAGCTGTAATAAAAATAAGATGAGGTCCAAAAAAGTACTAATTAGATAGAGAATGTTTCTGAGGAGCAATTAAAAACAAAAACATTGCACCAATAAAGCATTTTTCTTTAATCCCTAAAAATGAGGCAGGTACCTAAAAAACCCATTTTTCGGTCTAACAACTTTTTGCTCCCGTGACCGCGTGTGAGAAATTTTAACACTCTAAATGTATCATGAAACGATTGAAACCGCATAAGAAAACAAATCCTCATTAAAAAATATGTAGTTATTGCAACAAATTTGACAAAATTCGAAAAAAAATGTTTGACCAAAATTTGTCGAACGGCACTGCATATAATACATACATATCTGTATATTAGCGTAGGACCTGGTTTGGCGTAGCCATTCGTGCTGTGTGATACGCGAAAGGAAGAGGACCTAAAGTTTCATGCCGCATTTGAAGGGAAGTTAAAAAGCTTCTCGTGACAACTTTACTCGCGATGTTGTCAGCCGTTCGCGAGAGGTGGGAACGTTTACAAAAGCACTGTAACGATTTTTCACGCATGGTTTCAAATCGAATGATGGTGTTGAAAACGGAGTTTTCTATGAGGACGTGGACATATGTATAACTTTTTTTCAAATCTTCGAACCATTGATATTCGCCAGGCTGCAATCCAAAGTTTTAAGATTTAGAGCTGTAAAAGACTATCGCGTACACGCACCTGCCAACGAAATAACTAAAGGGTCTCCCAAAATTCACGCTAGATTTGAATTTGCGCCATTTGTACGGTGTTGCCAACGAAAAAAAAAAAAAAACACGTGTCAGCTGATAGTTCATGGTTATTAAAAATGGAGTGATACACGAAAGAACAACGCGTTTTCATTATTGAACAATATTTTAAAATGGATGCTGATTTTGCAAACAAAATCATCTTCAGCGACGAGACTCATTTTCATCTTGATGGCTTTGTTAATCGTCAAAATTGTCGAATTTAGGGTTCAGAAAATTCACGAGTGATTGTTGAGAAACAAATGTATCAACAACGTATTACTGTTTGGTGCGAATTTTGGACTGGAGACATCATCGGACCATTGTAGGCATATTATTAAAGACGTGTTCGAATTTTCTTTAATTCCGCTGTAATTACATTTAGTTCTCATGTAAATAAACTACGTTAGAGCCTATCATGTGATCATCCCGAAATGTCTCCACTCTCCCTACAGTTGTATAATTAACTCTACTTAACATACTATATAAGACAGAACTTGATAAAGAACATGGATTAAAAATATAAAGTGTACACAGAAGATAACACGTTGTGTTTTATTGTCGTCGAATACACCCCCCCCCCACACTATTTTTCTTTGAAAATGCGGCTGGTCAGGCAATAACAGTTAATGGTACTCACTAACGCCAACACAGATTTACTTCAAACTTCATATCTATGATCTGTGGGCCTATACCCCGAGGCGAAATAGGAAATTGCATTCTAACCTCAAAATTAACAGTACCTACTTTGTTTAGAGCCAAAAAAGTGTGATTTGCTCGAAAACATTTCCAACGATTTCGATAAACACGTGCGTCTGCAATAAGACCGCGAACTCAGTTTTTAGCTAATAATTTGATTAACAATACTTTACTTAAAAGGGAACTTTACAAAAATTGCCTATATCTCGGAGCTTGAAAAAGGGATATCTGCGGGGTTGACAGGTGGACATAGAGGTGATGAATCCTGCTGGCTTTCTTAGTAAAGCGCTCAAATGTCCTATTTTCAGGAATCATTCTATTGAAGGCTTCAGAACATCTCCCATGATACTCCGCTAAAAAATCGAGCTACGGTACATTAAAAAAATCGGCTATTTTTTTAAATATGGCTAGGATGATTTTGTTCAAAAGTGTAATTTTCGACATACATATGTCAGGACAAATTTGGGCATATGGCCATCTTTTTGCTTTTTAACGGAAACATTTATGCAATCCCCTTCTAGCCCTATATTCGAATTTACGAACGAACAGTACATATGGAGCAAGAAAATATGACCTAGTCGTGCCCTTTTATTCAAATGAGAATGTGAACTTTTGAGATAGCGAGTCAAAACACCATACAGGGTTTAACTCATTTGTGTCGGAAAATGTCGGAGATAGGAGAAAAAGTCTTACGTACAAAATTGAAGAGAATTTAAAACCAAGTTTAATGGTTACCATACAGCCATTTGACCATTTTGGTTTAAGTTAGTTTTGACAGTTTTTATTTGCTATTCGTGAAGTGTAGGTATTTAATACTTGTTTTAGTGGTTAGAACGTTTTATCCTTACTTACACGAAAAAATTAATGAAATCGTAAATGGTTATATTAATCAACAATACAGTCTTTTCTGTGCAAATGAAAATTCACAAATTATTCATGAGCCACCTATAAATTCTGATCAAGTAACAGTGTGGTGCGCTATTTGGTCTGGAGGAGTCACTGGATCGTACTTTTTCGAAGATGGATATGGAGTTACTATTACTGTTACGGGAGAATGAAACCTGCACATGATTGAATATTTTGACATCAGAATTGGATGCTTTGGGTCTACTCAACATATGTTTTCAACAGGATGGTGCCACATCCAACGCGACTGTGCGATCACTCTATAAATTGCCGAATAAAAAAGAAAAAGTATTCTTTTTTTGCCTTCAAAATGGCTTTCTACGGCCGCCTTGATCTCGTTCTTATCCGCAAATCTCCGGCCTCGTAACTCCTTTTTCAAATTGAAAAAAGGAAAAGGTCGCTCGGGGCCAAGTCTGGGGTGTAGGGTGGGTGGTCTATCGTTGAAAAACCTGTGTTTTTTAAGGCCTGTCTCGAAATCCACGTCATGTGAATATTTGCACTTTTTTTTTGTGAACAATTTCGGTACCCAGCGCGATAACCTGACATAGGATGTCCTGGGCGGGCGTCATCTTCACAGATTTCTCGCCTTGTTGAAATAAGCGAGCCCACTTTCTGACAATGGTATTCGAAGGTCCAGAATCCTAAAGAGTCGATGACAAGTCTTCCAAAATTTCTTTAGGCGATTTTCCTTTTTTCACCAGATACTTTATCACGACACGGTGCTCAAAATGGCTAGAATTTTCGATTTCGGCTGACACGGCTGACACCACATATAATAACAAAATGAGATTATTATTGAAACAAGGTGATATTTATACTACTAAAGAGTGCCACAGTTAGTTTTTTCACTAATGAGAAGATGACTCGTTGTTGAGTATCTCAGGCCACGAACTTATCAGCCGCCCCTCGTAGGTCTTGCAGTCTTAGAAAATTCAGGAGATTTTTCAAATTTGCCAAACAACTGGTGGGTACTAGTTAATTCAAAACTGGGAATGTAAGGAGAACGGTAACTTTGCTACCGATACGAAGAAAGCGATTATGTACAGGTTGGTTTTTATGATCCAAGTTGATGTTGTTTGGAAGCCATTTTGATTTGGTTGGCATTTGTTAGTATTTGACGATCGTGAAGAGCAGTCGATAACAATATATTTTGTTTGGTTTAAATCATGTACCTAGCAGGTATGAGTAAGCCATTGAGCGTATAATGAATAACTTTGAAACTCAGTATACACTGGCAGGTAAAGTGAAGTCCGGCCGAGTTTATAGTGTACGTAAGGCACAAAATATTACTGCTCCGGCAAGCTTGTTTAACATAATCAAAAAAGATTTGCATTTGTACCCGTATAAAATTCAATGGACTCAACAACTAATGAACAATTGCCAAAGAAGAACAAAGAAGTCACTGTTTAGTTAGGACGCACCACTTTACAGCTTTTTGAGTGCAGAAATACGCCTCATGGAGAAACATTGGAAGCGCATAGGAAGGATAGCATGCCTAATAGTTCAAATATCAGCAGGAAATCAGGTCTATATCTCTACAAGACGATTTTTAATAGGGCCAATTACAGTGTGCCAAGTCATGGACGATAAGTAGGCAAGCAGAACAGATATTTAACTCCTTTGAATGGGGAAGTCTACAGCTGGGCCTAAGTTTAAGTTGACAACAATCGGTCATACTAAATGATCTTTGAATGGTTGGCCACGTTTAGACGTCAAAAAGACCAGGTATTCTATTGAAAGAGCCAGCGATGCCAGGATGCCTGCAAGGAACTAAAAGCAACCTGCTCAAAATAGGCAAAAATTTCCTTTTTTCATTTCTCAAGAAAGGCGTTCAAGGTTCCAAGGCATCTGCTCTAAGGAAATAATACTCATTATTAGTCAATTGTTTTTTTCTTTGATGTAATAGATAATTAGAGAACGTGATTATCTAGATACTTACAATTAGGATAAATCCCCAATTTACCAGTATAATTGACCGACATACACATCATACATATTATGGAGTTCCGGCTAATCAAAATAATTTTCATTCAATTCGCCTGTTGATTAGTATACATAGTGTGTAAGCACACTATTATGATTGCTACAATAGATGCTATCAAATGATAGCTATTGTTGTACAATACCGATGACCGGATTTCCGGTGAATTAGTATAATCCATTGAACAGAGATAAAATACACAATAATTGAGTTTTAACACATCATACTGTTGTGTGATGTATAGGTTAATGCTGTATTGTACATATGTACATTAGACAAACACTTCAAGCTTATTGAATGAAAAAATTAATATGTACTCGAATGTATATCAAATAGCTTTTGCGCAATTTACATTGAAACATGTCCACCCATTCCGGTGGATTTTTCATTTCAGTTCTTCCGCAATCTTAATATTAAATATTGGCTAATTAATGAGTACTTGTCTAGAGATTTAACCCTCATACACTCAGTTCAGCAGGTTAATCGACAAATAAAAATCTTAAATACACTACACAGCAGGAAGCATCAGCATTCAACTTACGATGTAGTAAAACATAACTGAGTTTTTTCCCCAACAATCATAAAATAATTAATTTGACTCATTTGACGACAAGTCATATTAAACTTAAACTCACGAACCGATTAGATTTTTACGCGATGACTAGTTAATGGAATTTCACTACTTCCTGGCAATACCCATACATTAATGCTTAACCTCAACCATGAAGTATTGTAGTTAAAATTGCATGCCTGTTATAGCGGTGAATTGGTAATATTTACTTATGTTCATATATGTTTTTTTTTTTTTGTTTGTAAAACTCACCTTAGGTAACGAAGCTAACACTTGTTGTTTGACATCCCAAACAAGTCGATCCGCCGGAAATTGCAAACATTTATATACATTTAGCTCGGGTACATGAATCCGCACCAGAAGCCAACCATCTCGTGGTTCTGGTGGTGGATCATCATCGAATCCCGGCGTATTGTTATCCATCATGGATGTCACCACACGAATCCACACACACGAAAAGTACTCGTTTATAGTACACACTTATGAACAAGGTTTTCTCTTGTACCTTATTGTCTACACACAATAATGTAATAAATTCGAAAATATTTAGTTTTGTCGCTAAAAATATTTTAATATTTTTTTTTGTTTTTTTATTTGTTGATTATTTTATGGAAAATTGTTAACGTCGGGTTGGAACTGCAACAATGGTCTTGCGCACATTTCAAATTCACGAATTGATTTTATAGTATTGTTGTGAAACATATTGGCATTGAGGGCGGAAGCTCTGAACGAATGTCGATGTTAATCCTGAAAATGAAAAAAAGGAAAAATATGTTAGATTAATTGCAAAATTAATATTTAAATAATAGTGGAAAAAAGTATATCGAAGCTTGTTTCTACATTAAACTAGTAGGTTTTACTAGTTACTGAAAGTATCACAGCGTTTTAGATCTTTAATTTCGGTGAATTCATTATTTTCTAAGCGAATTTATATCTACAATTGTTCTAATTTGAAGTTAGTTGCGGTCTGCAGTGTTCTTTCGGATAAGTTATTGTAAAGTATAAGCTTTAGTTGCGGTCCATTGGTTCTGTCTGAATACGAATTTCGTAAATCTGACAAATACCGAATGGTTTATACAGAGTTCTTCCGGGTAATGTAGGAGTACTGCTTGATAGGAAGGCATGCTTTTAGTCCCTCCAACGATTTCTGTAGGAGCTGTAGAGGTGTGTTAGTAAGAAATAATAATACACCTTCTACGAAGGCCTCTGCTACTTGGCCAAGCTCCGAGCATAAACCTGGAACAGAAAGGTTAATATTCAGTTGTGGTTACCTAAACTGATCTTTCCTCAGGAAGCAATTCGTCATATAAGTTCCATAACCATGACAATGGACCGGCCTTTTGGTCTAAATGGCACCAGATATCAAATTTTGGATCGCCATATCGAATCCGCCATTTTGAATTTAGAAATACAAAATTACTTCAGATGTAAAAAATTGCAAATTTCAATTCCCGTAAAATACTCGTAACATTTCTAGAAAACGTTGACTCACCATCTTGGAGTTTAATATATATAAACTAATTTATATAATAAATAGTTTGAATTAAACATTTGAACGTGTTATTAAATTGTTGGTGGTGGGGTTTAATCTGATATGCTTAATCTAAACCTCCCTTTCCGTCTCCCCAATCATTGTAGCGTGTTCCAGGCAGAAATAATGGCAATAAAAGAAGTCTTATCTTGTTTAAAAAAAACGTGATATCAACCGTTGATATCCGTATCATTTCAGACTGCCAAGCAGCAATCAATCCTCTCTATATTCAAAAACAGTTCTAGATTGCCTATAGTATTTTATAGACATGGCGGAGCAGTGCAATATTCACCTATGTCTAGTGCCGGGACACAGGACAAGGACAGAACTTGCCAAATATGGAACAACAACACCCATACTACCAGACAAAAGTTCACTGGGTATACCGATCGTTACATGCAACTGGGGGCCTAAGCTGGATCTGAAACGCTCTAAGAATTTGATTTCTCTCAATAGGTTGCATATCAGTGCTGTAATTGGTGTCATCACCGAGCACTGCCTAATAGGCAAGCATGCAACAAGGCTTGGTGTATTTTCAAATGATTTCTGTAGAAGCTGCTTGAACGAGGAGGAGGAAGAGGAAACAGGTCTGTCCCAAAAAAGGAAACTCCACATAGGAGCCTTGGGCTTCAACGATCTTAACGATCTGAGGAAGGTAGACATTAAACAACCCCTGCGCTTCATCAGAGGCTCGAAATGATTCACGATGGACCTATTATTGGTCTAAGTGCGTCGGCTTTCAGCTGGCAGCCACTTCCACCTAACCTATCTTAATATCTTATCTTGAAAATCTCATGGTTTCAGACTTCTTGTACTTTATATAAAATATCTCAATAAATAACAAAGAACATTTTCAAAAAGTTTTGTCCGTAATGTTCTCAACAAAAATTTCAATTAATTATAAGGACATAACAATTTTGCATTTAAATAAAACACAGAAATATTCCAGGTGTAGTACACATGTTAAATTTAAGTATGAAATTCAATCTCGTTCATATGACCCCCGCGAGCAAGTTTGCAGCGATCGATTCTTTGGAGCCAATTTTTCACCACTCTTCCACACATATCGGCCGGAACATTGGCAACTTCGCGTTCGGTATTGTTCCTGAGCTCCGCCAACGTTGTTGGTTTGTTGGCATAAAACAACGACTTAACGTAACCCCATAAAAACAAATCCATTGGCGTTAAATCGCATGAGAGCTGGCCGTTCGACTAGACCATTTCTCGAGATTACACGATTACTGAACTTCCCCTTCAATAGATCAATTGTTTGACCAGCTGTGTGGCATGTGACACCATTTTGTTGGAACCACATATCACTGATGTCAAGTCCATCCAATTCTGACCAAAAATAGTCTTCGAACATGACACGATAGCGAACAACATTAACTGTAATATGGCGATCATTTTCATCGACGAAAAAAAATCAATGATTTTTCGATGAAATTCAGGATTTTCTTCAAACTCTTGCAGAGCCCAATCGGATAAGTTTCGGCGCTTCGAATGGTCAAGAGGCTTCAGTTCTTGAGTTAATTTGATCTTGTAAGGGTGTAGGCTAAGATCTTTATGCAAAATTCGCCACAATGTGGACTGGGAGATTCCCAATTCCTGTGACCGGCGTGGAATCGACTGATTCGGCTCATTTTGAACTGAAGCGATATTTTCGGTACTTCCACTTTTTCTCACTGCCAAATTTGAAAAAAAAAAAAACTCATATTTGAACGCTTGTAAGACTGCATATGTACACACACAGGTAGGTACTTACTTCTTGTTAAAATTTCGAATAACTAAATTTTTTACAATTACACTGCGAGTCTTTTTTTTGTACTGCTGTGGAAGCAAATTGCAAAAAAACATGCCTAGTGTCGACGTACATACATATGTACGGACATGACCGTCAAATTTTGGACACATGGTCAACAGTTTTTCAGTTTTGAGAAAATTTAAATTTCTTCGTCTATTGTAAATTTTTATTATGTTTCACATCCTATTATCCTAAATAATATAAGCTGATATCGTATTTTCAATGCCAATAGGCATAGAAACTTGTAATTTAGCATGACGATTCATTTTAGGCTCTAGGCGAAGGATAAGAGTGCTTTTGCGAAATTCCAAATTTGAAGGGCGAAAGACTTTTAATCCGTTAATAACAGCTTAACTTAAAAACGGCTTATCCGATTTAAGCAAATTTTAATTTGTTATTAGATCACTAATCTCCGATTTTAGCTATAAATAATCTTTCTAGTTTGCCCATAAAGTGAGTAATCATTAAAATAATGATTATATCTTCATGGAAGAATCATCTTAAATTTTCAATCAGCGGATACCATCATCCCAAACGAGTGTGATTGGTTCGGTTGAGTATATTGAGCACAGCAGGCGAGAGAGATGTTTTTTAGTGTTCCGTGATAGAATGGTATACAAAGGAAAACAAATGGATTCGACAGAGCGTCGGCACAGTGAATGCCTATCTGACTGTCCATTGGTCTATCACAGGCTTGTAACTTTTTAACCGTTGGACCTAGGGGATGCTATTTTGAAATTGTATGTGGTGAACCGAAAGTAATCAGGGAAACAATTCGAAAATCGAAATTGTTGAGGTCATCATTTTTCAAACAAATACCAATTTGAAAATGTATTAAATGGGCGAAGGAAATTTCCGATCCATCATCATCATATACACTACAGCGAATTTAACGATTTTTGAGTTTCGTAAATCTACATTGTAACCCTAGGTATCAATGTACATTGCACAGAAGGCATTAATTTGCAGACTCAGCATCTATCGAGTTACCGGCAGAATTATTTTCCCAAACCCATAAATGCACCTTTGCAATCGTTAGGTTTCGTTTTTAAATCAAGAAAAGCATCGAGTCAGTTAATAAAAGTTATTTATAACGTTTACATCTTCATTTTTTTTAACCGCGCGGCCCAACTCATACTTGACGAATTGTTTGAGTTTGCTTTAGTTACTCGTAGGTTTACTGGTTTATTTTTCCTTACAAATCGTTCGTCGGGAATAATTGAATTTCTAACGGGGAATGTGTTTATTTCTACGAGACATACGAATCCAACAAAAATGTTAACACATATGAACCTAATTGAATTATGCAGTTTAGTGAAAACGGGCATGTCTAAAATGAACACTGACTCTGATTTACACCTAACACAGAGTTTAGTGAGCTGACAGAGATTGAAAATGAATTTTATGACACACTAAGAGTGCGTCATTTAAATAATCTCTTATAAGAGCTGTACGTTAGTATATACCATATCCCGTCATTTCATTGCCATTTTGCAATAAATGCTATGAAAAACTGCCGCATTTTGTTTTTTCCAAAATATTTGCGCCACTTCTTATCACTTATGCCTGCCGTTTTTTTTGAATCTAACCACATTATCGTTTAGTATCTCATTAAGTGAATTTGTTCTCCTGTGTGTTTAAAGTATTAGATAATTCCAATGCGTTTGTTTGCTATCTGCCATTCACATTTGCCAAGCTTCGTGCCATCAACCAAGGTTATCTCATACTAACACGTAAAGTAGATTATTCAGACAAATATTTGCATTTCTATCAAATGTATCTGCAAAATCAATAGATACCATTAAAATAAATAAAGACTTTCATTTAAAAAACAAAAATCTAAAGATCGGAGCGAGAAAAACACAATTACAAAGAATTTACTAAACACCTACTGAAAGAAATTTAAGAGGGTGTAAGGCTGTCACATTATCATGAACTCTATTCCATTTCGAGGCAGCCACACCTACCCACTTATCGCACTTCTTAACATTTAAGTTTTTCCTTTTGTAATAAATCACTTTCAAGCTAGCAGCTAGGGTTGGGCCTGCGGTAGCAATTGCCACTGCATTGCAGCTGACACTGAAGAGAAAGTCAATGAGTGGAACTCTCTCCGAACGAAACAAGAGGTGGACAAATTTGGAGGTTATCAAATCTTGATGCATGTGCACGCACCCATAAGATACAAATACTTGACACTACTTTTGACGCGATGCAGATCAGAGGTAACTTCCACGTGCAATTGAATTTCGCAATGCATGGCAAGTTGTCTGGTTGCAATGGAGTTGCGTGGCGATGTCAATTGATTTCGAGATGCTGTGCCGACCAAAATACAACTCCACCACGTAGCTGCTAGACACACTTACAATGGGCGATTGGAGTGTGGAAGTGGATTAGACTATTTGCTTGTGTCTGTCTGTGGTGGCGATTCCAAGAGCCGCGATGTTATTTGAATGTAATCAGACAAATACGGATAATTTATTAAATCGGCATTTGATGGAGATAAATGAGCTGGGAGTTGCGCAGGATTTGAGTAAATTTAGTTATGAGAAGGATGCGTGATAACTTTATATATTATAACTTGTAGGTGTATGATGCAACTGGAATGGGTTAAGAATGAGTTGTTGTACGAATTTTGGGGAGAAATATATTTTGTGGGCATTCGTAATTTGGCAGTTTTTGTTGATATTTGCTAATACATATAACCCTTACATTTCGATCTCCTGTGCCTAAGCTACGTAAATGTTCGTGAGTTCGTGAGTAATGAGTACTCAGCTTTTTGAATTGCTGATTTCCGGATTAGGTGAAAGACAGTCAAATATTTTTTTGCAATACGCGACGTAGTTACGATATGCAATGAAACGCTCTCATCCCAGAAGAGGAATCACAGATATTGACGGCATTAGATGCTTACAATTTTGGTCATAACGATTTCATATTTGAGTTCGGGTTTTTTTTTGTCAAAAACACGTATTACGGTGCTTTACTTAACATCTGATTCTTTAGAAATTGCATATTTCTCGGCCAGATATTATTTTAAATTAATATCTAAGCAGCACAAATAACGTATGCAAGGTCATGGCATACCAAATTTCGGAAAATATTTTTTTTTCTATTTTTGGAGTTTTTTTTAAATCGTTTTACGACTGTGATTAAATTAAAATCTGAATTATTTGTAGATAAACAGCGAACTTTATTTTTTTGTTATATTCTGCATCACTTATGTTTCTAACGTAATGATTTATCTTATAGGTGTGAGCTCGATCCTCTTACTTGTTAAAACAAATCGAATCCTATCAAACATAGGGTTGTTGAAGGTTTTCAAAGAGTTCAAGAGCATGCTGCTTGCGGTAAAGTGCTTGACGCATCCTACCTATCCGCTCAAATAATACTATCTCTGTTGACTTGCGTCTTTAACCCTGCAGTCGTCGCGCACCAAAAAGTCACACCAGTCGTCGCGCGGATTACATACATATGTAATCCATTTTAAAATTAAAGTAAAACCCGTATGCTTTAATTTTTTCAAATTTATTTTGCTGCAAAATGCAATTACATATTACTTAAAGATAAAAAACATAAATTATTACTTCATAATACAAAAAAAAAATAAATAAATTAAAAAAATAAAAATTTCGAATTTCTTGTAGAAAAAAAGGAACTTTGGTGGATTACAATAGTAATCCGCTCGACGACTGCAGGGTTAACAGGAATGCTGATTGTCCATTGTATGGGTGTGAAGACCAGCTTCAGCTGCAAACCCAATAGATTATTGGGAATTTTTAACAGGCTAATAGTCCTGAAGCTCTTAGGAAGAGGACGGTCATATCTCATCTTTCCCAGCTTAGGAATGAACATATTTTTGGCCCTCTTCCAAGTTAGAGAGATAAACACTCCAGCTAAAAATATTGATCGAATTGAAAGACATAAGCTGAATTCAAAAATGAAATTAACTGAAAAATATGTGATAAATGTATTTATTATATTATCCCTTGTCACAACACTCACTGGTGACTTCTATTGTTGACTAATTCCCATCTTCAGCATTGGTACATCACAGATGGAATGGGTCTCCATTAATAGTTTCAGTACTTCCTCTTTCGAGTTTGTAAAATCTATATGACGTTTTCTAAGAACATCAAGCTAATCATTGGGTTTAGCAGAGAGTACCCTCTGTAATATCGAAATCGCACTGATATTCTTCCGGGCCGCCCAGAAATTGCGCCAAGAGCTCATCTCGCTTTTTTTGACCTGTCGTTTTTACTCTTTCTGTGCATCTACATTAGAAGACCAGATCGCAACAAATTATAGCACACAGGTTTACAATAAGCTAACTGTTTATGTATCTTTACTTTCGCCTCCTATTGAAGTTTTCATTCTATTTTACGATACATCCCAAGGAAAGATCTCATGTAAGAAAGTATGTACCTAGTGGGGTCCTTAAAAATGTTTTGTTTGTGAATACAATAAACAAATCTGAGCAAGTAATCCACAGTTATTAGTAGTCATAGTCGAGTAAATAAAAAATGTCAAAGTTTGAGTATTGTGCTGTGACAAAAGTTTTGACTAGAGAAGGATTAACACCAGCGCATCTAAAAGAAATAAAGGGTGCTGCTTTCGAGAAGAACCCAAACTGTTTCGCTGGGGACGAGAATCATTAGACAAAATATGACTCACGTGAAAGACTACTCCCATAAATATTGAATTTGTGGAACAAATTATTTTGAGTGACCGCCGATTGTTACAGGCGGCGGAACTATAATCATTCAAAGTCCCCACATTTACTCCAACTTTCAGGGACCGATCTGCAAGGACACTGCAAATTGGCGAGTTCGTAAGCAAATACGTATGATTTGTTATTGCTCTCCTGATACCAGGAAGGATTTGCATGCGACAAGCTAACCTCATACTCTTCGCCTTATTTACTAAAAATTGTGTACTTTTAAGAGCGATTGGAGTGATTCAAGGTCAAGGAAAAAGGTGGGTGTGACACATGCTATATGTAATAAATGTACACGCGACCTATTACTCGAAGGATTTCTTGCGGAAATTAAGGCAGAAAATCGTTAACAAACGGCGAAGAAAGCTCAGCCGAGGCAAGTTGTTTTTGACCATTTTGATTTGGCATAGAAGCTTCGATTAAAAGATTTAAAAAAATGTGTTGAAATTCAGGGATATTATTAGGTATGCAACTAAGTGCAATTGTCAATAGATGGCTCCAGCAGTAAGTGCTGGTCGATTTTGACATATCCAAAACGTTTGCGGGAAGTGTTGATTTTCTTCTTTCATTCGAAGAAAACGGTGGCTGACGCGCATCGAGAGCTCTAAAAAGTTTACGGAGATGCTGCTCTAAGTGAAACAACGTGCCGTGATTGGTTCCGTCGCTTCAAAGACACTGATTTCGATGTTGACAACCGTCCGCGTGAAGGAGGGCCAATATCCTTCGAAGACGCTGAATTGGAGGCATTGCTCGATGAGGATCCGTGCCAAACGCAAGAACAGCTTGCTTCAGGATTAGGAGTTACCCGTCAAGCCATTTCCAAGCGATTGCATGCGTTTGGAATGATTCAAAAACAAGGAACTTGTGTTTCTTATGATTTGAAGCCAAGGGACGTTGAGCGTCGTTTTTTCGCCTGTGAGCAACTGCTCCAGCGGCAAAAAAGGAAGAGTTTTCTTCATCACATCGTGACGGGTGATGAAAAATTGATTCATTACAGCAACCCAAAGAAAAGAAAGTCATGGGGACTGCCCGGTCATGTTTCTACATCGCGTCGTCGGCTCGGCCGAATATTCACGCTGCGAAGATTATGCTGTGTATTTGGTGGGACCAGGTCGGTGTCATTTATTATGAACTGTTGAAACCCAACGGAACCATCACTGGGGAACGGTATCAACTTCAATTGATGCGATTGAGCTGAGCACTGCGCGAAAAACGGCCACAATATGAGCAGAACCACGGAAAAGTAATTATACAGCATGACAACGCTTGGCCTCACGTTGCCAAACCCTTTAAAACCTACCTGGAAACGCTCAAATAGAAAGTTCTACCTTCCGCCATATTCCCCAGATATTGTGCCATCCGATTATTACTTGTTCCGTTCGATGGCACATGGTCTGGCTGATCAACAGTTCCGCTCATATGAAGACATCAAAAAACGGCTTGATTCGTGGATAGTCTCAAAAGATGAACACTTTTACAGTAACGGTATTCGAGCTCTGCCAGAAAGATGGGAAAAAGTTGTAGCTAGTGATGGGCAATACTTTGAATGATTCATTTTTTCACAATAAAGTTGCATTTTCATAAAAAAAAAAACAGCGAAAACTTAGTTCTGCACCTAATATATATTTTCCTTTTCTTTTACTTTAGGCTAAGAACACATGGACCGCACTACGTATCTCTTCAAAGAAACAGAATGGATACTAAGACAAAGCTCATAAATTAAATGAAACAAAATTAATAAAACAATGCAACATCAACCTCAAGGAAACTCCTTATTTGACAAATAATGCTTCCGTATTTCTATTCAAGCTAAAGTGTAACAAAGTTTTAAAATAACTAAAGAAGACGAACAATAATAACGACAATCTGTCGCCATCTTAATTTGAACCCCTCCCTCAATCACATCTGTGACAATTTCTCACAGACAAAACATAAGAAAAAGTATACATAAATATAACAATTCCCATTCAAAATCCTTTCTGGGTCCTTTGAGTCCTGTGCATATTTTCATCAAAAACTCAGTAATAACAACGGAAAAGTAATCGAATTATCATAGTAACCGAAAACTTTACTCTGAAAAAAAAAAAAAAAGAAAACTGAAAAAAAAACAATCAGATACATACTCGGTTCAAGTTGTATCCGTTAACTTCCTCTCTTTTTAGCTCTTTTCTTTTACTCTGAATTTGCGAATGAAATTTTGTTGTTAAATTTATGTTCTTTGTTTTTAATGATTTTTATTTTTATTGCTTTGTTTTGAGAGACTTTCGATTTTGTCTTTTTGACCTATTTATGGTACACTATAAGGGATACAAGCGTAACCATGTCAAATAGAAAATAAAACAATTGATGTGGCTAATGGCGGTAAGCAACCAACAACCACCCCAACAGCCAAAGCTCTTCTGTCAAATTATTTGTGGGATGGTTGAATTTGGTGCTTCCCATCCCTGCGAAGAGCCGATAAAATCGCAAAACGTCAACTTTGACATATACACAACACACACACGTTTTCTGAAGTAATTTTCTTTTAATTCCTCGAGAAATTGTTACCTCGCCCGGAAAACGGATATCCGGATCCGACGAGGAGATATGTAGGAATAATATGAGAATGTGTGCCTGTGTTAGAAACCATGGATGCTAGAGCAATTTTAATTTAAGTCCCTCTCCGTTGGTTCTAATCTTTGACAGTTGGGAGGGGTTGCATGGTGTGTCGTTGCTGCCAAAAATAAAATAATCATTATCATCATATCATTGGATTGCATAGCTGCGGGTTGGATGAGTCTTTTCATGAGTATATGACATATAAACTATGGACCCCCTTTTTAAAGTCACTTAACAGATCCGACCCGCTTTTTTTTGTTATTTTCTGATTGACTGATGTCAGGGATAGAGAGAGAATGGTTAAGTGTTCTTTTCAAAAAGAGGGGACTAGCGCGATATGATATGTTACGTGTTGTAATGACGCCTTGATTCGATAATGAAAATAAGAGAAATTGCGATCGCATTATCTGCGGGGTATTGCAGTGTACAAAGCGTTAATCCCTGTAATTGCTTAGAGGAAGCAAATTTTGTGTGGAAGGTGTACTCTTCTAGCATCGTGCTCAAATTTCAGTTTTAGGGAATAAAGGTCGATCTAATTCAAGTACATTAGTGGTGTGTGTTCTATAGTTGATGATACGATTTACTTTCGGATAATTTGACAAACATGCTTGTGCATTTGTGGTAATTTGGAAATTTTAAAAGTCTGTCTGAATGATTAGAGCGAAAGAAAATAAAGCGAGATATGGCCTCCATTTTAATTCTCAAATCATTTTCTTCCTATCCCCTTTTTGGGTGAACAACAATGCGAAAGCAACATGAAAAAAAAAAAAGAATTATATTAATAATTGTCAGTAACAGGGTCAGTTCACACATATCCGTCATCGGATGTAGGACATTGGATATCGTGCTCAAATTGTATAGGAATCGGACGTCGGATATACGATTCGCTTAAAAAAAAATAAACATATCCAATATCTGATGCTCGATTCTTAGGTTCGTTTCACACATATCCGGCTCGAATATTTGAAATAAAAATCGAATATGCGACTATTTGCCTGCCGGAGAAACTCAAGTTTAATACGACGCCAGATAATGGATACTCGACGACAAATCCATACACCGATGTGTATACTTAATGACAAGGTTTACACGATTCATTCTTTCGTCGGATATATACACATACGATACGAATACTCATATGACGTCTTTTACAAAATTTCTGGGATGTTTGCACGTATCCTACGCCAGTTTTACGATTCATCGAATCTGTTCAAACTAAGGTTCTTCTTGTATAGTGTGTTCTATATAAAAATCATAAATAAAATTGGATAAACTGTGGGTATATGGATCTATTCCTTATCAGAAACCATGATTACGTAGACCCACGCGAAGAATTTTGATGAAATTTAGTTTTTTGTCTTGCTATACTCTTAGGATGCCCCAAACCTAAAGTTTGACAGATTCCGATGGATTAGGGTCAAAATATTCTTGGTAGGGTTTCAAAAATCCTACTTTGTACACGCCTAATAGAAGAACCACTAAGCTGATTTCGGTGGAATCTGTAAGTATAATCCAATGTGTAGATGATATTTTCTAATAATTATCAGCACCGAATGAAGTAGGCAGAACCAGCCTTACAGTTTGCGGAACACAAGGCGTCAAGTTGGTGCGGGACCCTTTCGTGCCACCCAAAAAAAGATTTTATTATATTTTCCATTTTCAGAGATGAGTTACGCTGTCATCTGACTTTTTCCACCAGTGCACAGGGATACACAACTTTGCACACGAAGTTTGTTGAGGTCCCTTTCCATTTGGCTGTGCCACCTTTGGGTCTTCCTTTATCTCTTCATTGTTTGAATTTACAGCGGAGCCTAGTTAGACCAAAGTCTTTAACTCTCAAAATTGTAGCCGTATATTGTGACGTTCTGTGGACTGTCTTTTTGATGACAGCGTATCTCTTGTGTTGCCCTCATTAACCGCTAAACCCATTTTCGCCGCTTCTGTTTCAATACTCACGACAGCACCACTGACAGCTAGCTGCGTTCTGCCAATTATGTCAATGTCTCACTCAGAAACGCCCTCCAAAATTCCAATTCCACTCCTCCGCCCTAATCACTTTAGTTTTAGTTTTAAGTTAAGTTTTTAAGTACTCGAAGACGATCCCGGTACCGGCCGCCCAAGCAGCTCTGCCACCGAAACAAATATCGCTTCTGTGGAAAACCTGTTAATGGAAGACAGATGAATAACCATTCAAGAGATTAGTGCTAAACTTGGCGTTGGTGTGCGAAAATTCTGCACAATCATTTGGGAGTGAATAAGGTTTCAGCACATTGGGTACCCCGTCTGTTGGGCCCAGAACAAAAACTGAACCGAGTCAAAACTTGCCGTCACCCCCCTTTAGCATATATGGGGACTCTTTTTGGCATCAGTTAATAACAACGGATGAAACCTGGGTTCCTTTCTTTAATGCGGAAACAAAAAATCAATCGAAAGAGTGGCGAAATCCCGTAGAAGGGTTACCAGTTAAGGCGCGTGCAGTTCCGTCGGTCGGTAAGGTTATGATAACGGTTTTTTGGGACTCTGAAGGCACAATATTGATAGACTACCTGGCAAAAGGTGCAACAATAAATGCAGAATATTATTCCAATCTTTTAAAAGGCCCATTACGCCAAGCTTTGATTAAAAAACGACAGGGAAAGCTGCACGCGTGACCATTACTGCAACAAGATAGTGCAAGACCCCACACTGTTCGACCTCATACAAATAAAGGGTATTTCAGTAAGGACATAACAATTTTGTATTGAGATATCGGGCTGAAATTTATTCCATGTGTAGTACACATGTTAAATTTAAGTATGCAATTCGATCTCGTTCATATGACCACCGCGAGCACATTTGCAGCGATCGCTTCTTTGGAGCAAATTCCACACATATCGGCCGGAACGTTGGTAATTCCGCGATTTTTTTTTTATAATTTGCGCGCACCAAAGAGGATATGTATACTCTTATACTACTACAGGACGCGGGCGTTTGTGAAGGAGAGAGAGAAAGAAAGATTTAGTGGTGGTTTGAAACTTAAATGGTATTAAGTTTCTGTAAACTCCAAGGGGGTCCACATAACTGGGAAGCTTGTTTGTTTTGCTTTGAGTCCGTCCTCCTGATGTCATCATCACCATCAAGTTGCATTTTCAGCTCCTCTAACGTTGTTGGCTTGTTGGCTTAAACCATCGACTTAACGTAACCCCATACAAATAAATCCATCGGTGTTAATTCGCATGAGCAAGCTGGCATTCGACCAGACCATTTCTCGAGATTAAACGATTACCGAACTTCCCCTTCAAAAGATCGATTTATTGACCAGCTGTGTGGCATGTGGCTCCATCTTGTTGGAACCACATATCACTATTGTCAAGTTCATCCAATTCTGGCCAAAAATAGTCTTCCAACATGGCACGATAGCGAACTCCATTGACCGTAACATGGCGATCATTTTCATCGACGAAAAATACGGTGCAATCACACTTCCGACATGAAATCCACACCACACGGTCATTTTTTGTGGAAGCAATGGAGTCCCTGTGGGTTTGTTGCTGTCCAATAACGCATATTTTGGTTATTGACAAAGCCATTGAGCCAAAAATAATTTTTGGATGAAATTCAGGTTTTTGTTCAAACTTTTGCAGAGCCCAATCGAAGAAGTTTCGGCGCTTCAAAGGATCAAGAGGCTTTTTTTTTTTTTTTTTTATATAATTTGCACGTGTGAAAGGGGTTATGAATACCCTTATACTAATTTTAGGACACGGGCGTATTGAGGAAAGGGAAAGAGACAGAGAGAAAGACAGATTGGTGTAGTTGGTTTGAAACTCAGCTGGTATTAAGTTTCAGTGAACTCCAAGGGTGGCTGTCCAGATAACTGGGGAGCTTATTTGTTTTTGCTTTTGTCATTGCTCATGATTCACAGTATTTTTTTTCCGTCATTTCTGATGTCATCATCACGATCAAATTGCATTTTAGCCATATGACCGCCCTACTGCCAGTGTTATGCCTTCGCAGTAGAGTTGACATAAGCTTTCGCAATTGATCGACTTTTTATTTATTCCATGCGAAATAAATAGATGATTATTGACATCAGGATTCGAACCGCGAACCTGTAGCGTGACAAGCAATGATGTTACCACTACACCACGGCCACCCTCAATTCTTGAGTTAATTTGATCTTGTAAGGATGTAGGCCAAGATCTTTACGCAAATTCGCCACAATGTGAACGGCATGGAATCGAATTTCGGTAGTAATTTTTAATAATTTGCAAACGTTGCTCGTTCGTGATTTGCACATTACAAAAATGTAAACCTTGACTAACGTTTTGACATGGACAGAACATAAAAAAAGTTTAAGGGGTGTACATAATTGTTATGTTTTCAAACAGCTTTATATCTGCTTTGCTTTCCTGCTTATAGTTAACGGTTTGTAGAGAATCAACTTCTTCGTAGCCAGAAACGGACTACGATAAGGTGACGCGCTGTCATGTTATTTCTTTGACATCATACTTGAAAGGATTGTACAAAATTCTCAAGCTAACACCAGGGGTACGATCTTCCAAAAGTTTGTACAATTACTCATGTACACCGACGACATTTTTTATTTATTTATCTAAGCTTAATTGAAGCAGAACTTAAAAACTACACTAAAACTAGACTATTACTAAACACAACTTAAGACTTAAGGACGAGCGAGGTCCTTCCAGCCTTAAAACGAGCAACCCAACAGTATATTCTGCTGAATATTGGAGGATTTTACTCCCTCTTTCTATAAGAAAAAAGTTATAGCTCTTTGCGTGGTGGAAAAATACCCGTACGCTTTGATTATAAAAGCAAAAGTGATCTCTTATTAGCTTATGAGGATAAACAAACATGTAAGAACATGTTCAAGCGGTGTTCAGTTTTTTCTGGGGCGATTTGTTTAAATGAGAAAGCAATTCCCAAAACTTTAGAAACGCCCCTCGTACATATAAACACATTTGTTGTGATTATAAAATGAATGATTAAACAAAAACGTGCGCTTTTGGTGGCTAAATACCCATAATATACTCGTGTTTTGTTGAAAATATTGTTTAAGAATAGATTCTTTGTTATGCAATTTTCATTAAGTATAGCAGTAAGGTTTCTAAATGCACTAAAAAAGGATAAATAATATTGCAACAAATAAGTTTACACTTTGCAAAAGAACATGAATGCAATCTCATTTTATCAATATTAATCAACTTATTAACATTAATTTAATTTATTAAATTTAAATATTTTGCATTACTAGTCACTTAACACTTTTGTTGACGTCAAGTTTGGACACTGTTATGCATGTTATTGAACCACACGAGCGTGAAATTTGTTCTATTTTTGAATGACGCCAGTTTACAAATTAAATTGTATTTTTTCTAATATAGCAACACGACGGACATTTATTGGTAAAAACTGACCTGCACACTCTCTGTATAATATGCACTACGCGGATCAAAATTTAAGATTCGATCTGTATCCAAGCATAGAAGATAGATACTCGTATAAGTATTTGCTTTGGTAATCTCGAAAAATTAATAAAATCATCCTGAATAAACTGAAATCCATACATTTAAGTCATATCTACTACTCTCACATCAAAAAAGCTTTAAATAAGTCTTGAATAAGTTCTTCATTCTACATAGGTGACCTGATTAATGACAAACCTTCATAGAGTAAAGAAAATGGCTGTGTAAACATAACGAATACGTTTTTTAATTATCTAAATTAGTTCTCACTAGGTGTCAGAAGACATGTTCTCTGCACACTTATTTTTCCATCATTAATTTTTACTTTTACATGAATACGTGAATCTCCGGGACATCATTTTCATTTAGCCCTTCTAAGTGTAAACAAAAAAGGTAGTAAAACGTTAATTACCTCGTGAGTACAAAAGGAGAAATTTACGGGGTTTTATAGCTCATTAAGTTGTATGGTTTTTGGTTTGTTATCATCAACTTTTGTTAATGAATATATGATACTTCCAAATTTTTAAGAGTTTTATCTCAACTGCGAGGAAAGCAGGACGACATTAAGAGGGTAGAGCCAGTTTCAAAGACACCAAACTTAAATAATGGTCTTGTGGAACTTTAATTTAGGTTACCTATTACATACAAGAAAATGACATATTGAGACCACAAGAGATATTTTGTCAGAAGAATTAGAATCTTACTTACTCGACTTTAGATGGCGCTGCAGTCTGCCAACAATCAGCTTCAGTGCAAACTGGATCAGTAATAAGTGCATTTCGAGAGTTTTGGAGAATATTTCTTTAAGGTACTTTGTAAGCAAATTGTGTACATAAGTGAGTTCATTGGTTCATTGGTTCAAGAGTTAACCTACATACATTTTTATTTTTTTTCCAAACTTTACCTTGCCAATCTTAAGCGTATTTCTTCAAATGTTGATAATCTACAGATAGAGATATCGCCAAATTTCGTCAAAATGTTTCAAGTGGTTCTTCAGCTAGACATGCGGCAGATATTTTGATTCTAATCACAATTTTTGAGGACTATATGCATACAACCCCTCATACCGTACAATTCTTTTCATACATTTTAATAATTTTTGGTGGGTCCGTCTACATATTGGACCGAACACAGAAACTAAATATCATCGAAATACGTTCCGTGGATATTGAATTAAGAGTGTGAAAAACGCGTTTTTGTCAGCTTTCAGAAAAGGTCATCTAGGTTCCAACTATTCTCTAAATAACATAGCAAAACTGAAAATAATAAGTATGAGACGCTAAGAAAGATCATGAGAATAAACCCAACTTTGTTTTCACTGTTCAGGACTACACCAAAATAAATTCAGATTTCTTGAAAAGCAATGATATCTCAAGCTTTCCAAAAACTCCTAAATGGTTTAAAAATCCAAAATGAAAAGACGATTATGTACAAAATCTTCCCCAATCCTAAGGGGATATATATTCTCTTACTACTAACTAGGAAAATCTTAAACACGATCCAGCATCGGGCTCCGAAATTGTTGGAGGTACTTGGCCTGGTATTGTTAATTACAGTCACCTTGTGCTAGAAGATAGGTACACTAAGGAGCAGGGATTTCGATCCCTCGAACTATTTACTCCTCTTATTGAAGCCATTGATTTTGGTAGTGTAGGCTTTGTTCAGATCGTTTAGATCATTTGAAGCTATTCTCCTTGCGTTTCCCTTTCAAGGGAAGGATTTGTGCAAAGGAAGTGAAAAATAAGAAGTCATTGCTTGTAATGTCCGGTCTCTGAACACGCTGTGTCCGGTGATGCACCTTGTAATAAATTCTTAGTAACAATGGACTGATATTATTTTAAATTCCGAGCAAATATTTTTGCGTTTAATCAAAATATGAGTAGGTATAAATCGCACTTCTATCACTTGAGGCATTTTTATTTTTAGGTAGCCAAGCTGCTTCTAAAGCAGCTATCATAAAATCTAGTTTCTTCTGGAAGTGTTTTTTTTCGATTTCGGCTCATAACGACTTCGTTGGCAAAATAAGAGATAATTTGTTGATCAAAATCGCTTTAGAATCTCCATTCATCGGTGCTGAAATCTTCTGTGGCGACAGCAACAAAAGAACACATAAGAGACAAGACAAATAAGAAGAGGTCTGGGTAAATTAATCATGATGCACGATGACTAATCCAAACAAATGTTCTCACATAAGAATTATTATATATATATGTATATGTATATATGTATATATATTTACCTAAACGGGAACAAAGTTGGAATTCTGGCTAGAATGATCAGTGGCCATTTATTCTTGAAAAAGCAGCTAAGATTCCGATTCCATGATGAAACATCTTTTTACTCATACATTCTGTATGTATCTTGCTCACATCCACTAAGAAGAATACAAAGGCAGAGGCAGGCTACAAAAGAAGAATGCATACGGGGCAATTCTGGACAATCAACCTGTATAGTGAATATTGACTTTATCTCAAACTTTTATTTCTTTAGAATTCCCATTTATTCGTCACTTAGTGGCCTAGATAATAAGACAGGGTACACTAGTTAACACTACATTTATTTTATCTACATTTATACTTGCACCTATAAGGTATTGGTTTCCAGAAAATTGCAGATCTCGAGATTTGTGAGTGAGTCTCTCAATTCTGTCTGTCTGTTTGTATGCACAACTGCGGGGCAAACAGCTTGACAGATTTTCTTCAAACTTCATATGGGATCTGTGGAGCCCATATGAATTCTAATTCCAATCACAAAATTATATTAGGTGCGCAACTAAGTTTTCGCTGTTTTTTTTTTGATGAAAATGCAACTTTATTATGAGAAAATGGTTACAAATGAATCATTCAAAGTATTGCAAATCGCTAGCTACAACATTTTTCCATCTTTCTGGCAGAGCTCGAATACCGTTACGGTAAAAGTGTTCATCTTTTGAGACTATCCACGAATCAAGCCATTTTTTGATGTCTTCATATGAGCGGAACTGTTGATCAGCCAGACCATGTGCCATCGAACGGAACAAGTAATAATCGGATGGCACAATATCCGGGGAATATGGCGGGTGGTAGAATCTCCTATTTGAGCGTTTCCAGGTAGGTTTTAACGGGTTTGGCAACGTGGGGCCAAGCGTCGTCATGCTGTATAATCACTTTTTCGTGGTTCTGCTCATATTGTGGCCGTTTTTCGCGCAGTGCTCGGTCTCAATCGCATCAATTGGAGTCGATACCGTTCCCCAGTGATGGTTCGGTTTCAACAGTTCATAATAAATGACACCGACCTGGTCCCACCAAATACACAGCATAATCTTCGCAGCGTGAATATTCGGCCGAGCCGACGACGCGATGTAGAAGCATGACCGGGCAGTCCCCATGTCTTTCTTTTCTTTGGGTTGCTGTAATGACGAATCCATTTTTCATCACCCGTCAAGATGCGATGAAGAAAATCCTTCATTTTTTGCCGCTGGAGCAGTTGCTCACAAGCGAAAAAACGACGCTCAACGTCCCTTGGCTTCAAGTCATAAGGAACCCAAGTTCCTTGTTTTAAATGAAGCTCAACGTCCCTTGGTTGCAAGTCATAAGGAACCCAAGTTCCTTGTTTTTGAATCATTCCAAACGCATGCAATCGCTTGAAAATGGCTTGACGGGTAACTCCTAATGCTGAAGCAAGCTGTCTTTGCGTTTGGCACGGATCCTCATCGAGCAATGCCTCCAATTCAGCGTCTTCGAAGGATTTTGGCCTTCCTTCGCTCGGACTTCTTTGAAGCGACGGAACCAATCACGGCACGTTGTTTCACTTAGAGCAGCATCTCAGTAAACTTTTTGGAGCTCTCGATGCGTCAGCCACCGTTTTCTTCAAATGAAAGAAGAAAATCAACACCTCCCGCAAATGACTCATTTACATGATACGCAATTCTGTATGTAATTAATATACGAGTATTTCAAGTCATTTACGAAATAAAAATAAATACAGCAATGAAAAAGGCAGACAAGTTAAGGTAACTTATAGGCCGCTAGTACTTTTAATTGCCATCCATTGGGGTAAAACCTACTATAAAGCCCATATATGGGTACAGTCAAACTTCCCTAAGTCGAAACTTCTCTAAGTTGAAACTTCTCTAAGTCGAAATTTCCCTTATCTCGAACAACTTTTAAACCGGGAAACATTTATATACATATATGTACAATTGATTCTTCTTAAGTCAACATTCTCCCTATCTCGTCGCCACTTCCTGGTCGTTTGTGATTTCGAATTGAGCAAGTTCGACTTCGACTGTATTAAATTTTTTAAGAAAATTTATAATTTGTGTGTTAGTTTCCGCATCCTCCACAAATTAATGGATGACATAGGAATTTACATTTTTGTATACTTATAGAAACGGACCACGGGGAAAACTCCAGACGAAAAGGTTATTTGCAGCACCCTGGATTTCAAAAATCAACAAGCAACTCTCCGAAGGGTTATTTCCCATAAGCGTGAAAACTTTCACATATTTATTTACAAGCAGTATTTGTTAGAAATAATATTAATACAGATTAAGTGTATGGATCATATTGTGGATGAAAATCCAATTTAGAAAAATGTTTGCCTTTGGTAATTTTTCCTAAAACTGAAGTTAAACCTATAGTGCATGATGATTCATACGGTGGTCTGTTTTTGATTTCTGGAACTATTCTCTTGTATGTAGGGTTATTTGCAAATTCCGCATATACATATTCCTTTTCATACTCTTCAAGTTTAGCGTTCGGCGCATGTTGCGTGAGTAAGTGTCCAAAAAACTTTTTTGTTCGTGCAAATAGTACTAATTTAATAAAAGTGAGATAAAAAAACATTTTTATATTCCTTTGTGTTTTTTACTGTTGACTTACCTTTATATTTCATAGATCGAGAATAAATTCTTTGTGTACTACTGATTTTTTGTAATGATTCATATATGAATCACAGTGTATTAGGACTGATAAGAAGTGGAATGCAAGGTAGATGGAAAAATACCTACCTATATAGTATCTGAGGATAAAATGAGTCAGTTATTTTTCTGTGATATGCCAGATCAAAGTGAATATGATGCTGAAGATTCAGACCTAGATGAAATAGTTCCGGACAAAGACATAGTTTCCAAAATGTTAATGGAAAATAATTTGGAGCAGTTGCCAGAAACAGTGGAATCCCTTGAGCTATATTTGGAAGATTTAAATACATCTGCCCTAGCAAATGAAGTCAGTGCTTTAAAGATGCCCAAATAGATAAAAATAATGCTAGTGATATATCTATTACTACGCATATGCAAAAAGTCTTCTGTGGAAAAAGAAAAATTTGATTCCAGACGAGGGAAAAAGGGTTCAAAAGAACTGTCAACACATTTTTTTGATCTCGAAACGCCATATGATTTTTTTGATAATGATTTGCTCAAAAAAATTGTTGATGAAAACATTCAAACAACCTTGAATGTTGTAGAAATAAAAAAAGTATCCGGGAATTCGTCCTCTTTTGTTAAATGCACCAATATTCGGCATTATTAGGACACTGTGCTTGGGGTAACTCTAGTTAAAAACCGTCAATCATTTCGAAGGATTCGAGTTGCTTTACATTTCAACAACAATATGTTAGCAATAACTCACAAAAACCGCTCGGTCTTTGATAAACTAAGTATACAAAATTCGCCCTGTTATCAACTCCCTTCAGAAAAAGTTCTTATCGGTCCCCATGGAAGAGTGTTTATCAGTAGATGAGCACATTTGTGCTTCCAAGTCGAAACATCACCTAAAACAGTATCTTCCGGCTAAGCCACACAAATGGGACTTCAATCTTTTTGTTTTATGTGGCGCATCCGGCTACGCCTATAAATATCAAGTGTACTCGTATACTGTGCTGGAAAATTTGGAATGTAAGAGACTACCTTCAGAAACGCACTTGGGAGCTAGAGGAAGACCATCGGCTTCTGATTCAGTTCAAATTCAGCACACTAAAACGAAAAAGGGACCAAGAGAAGCCTTCCATTGAAGTCAGATGTGACATCATATATAATTTTCCTCTATGGGACATTAATAGGTTAAGGTGTAAGATCCCTAACAGTGTCGGACAGACGTTCGTTACATTCTCTAAATGTAAAAATGGTCTATGCATTAACAATGACAGGAATTGTTTTCTTGAATTTCACACCAACAAATAATTTTTTGGAACTTTTAAGTCTGGAATTGTTGTGTGCGGTAAAATTGGTATAATTGATATCATTTCGAAAATATTAGTGAAAGTGTGCATATCAGCTTTTGCGGATATCTTATTGTTCGTTCATAGTTTTTTGTGTAATCAACCTAAAAATGGCTAAGCCAGAAAAGATACGAATTAAGTGAAGCTGAATGAGCCCAATGCATGTCCCAGCAAACAATTTCAAAAACTCTTAAGCATTCGCGTGCAGCCGTTCAATATGCCTTAAAGCTATACAAGGAGACTGGAGAGTACATTTCTAAGCTGCGTTCAGGCAGAAAAAGAAAGTCTTCGGCTCATGAAGATCGGATTCTTGCCGGGAGTCTTTAAAAAATCGTCAAAAGACCTCTCCTTAACTTCAGGAACGTCAAGATGTTACGCTATCTGCGAGAATGGTTAGAATAAGGCCTTAGAGGTTGCTAGGCCAGAAAAAATCCTTGGCTTTCTGAGGAGAACAACGTCTTGAGTGGACCAAATTACATAAGAATGGCAAATTTTAGGTAAGTAAATTCTATACTTCTAGAAACAAAATAAAAAGCGGATTTTTCGAAATTTACGTTCGCTGGAGGAAGTGTACCATCCCGATTGTGTGGTACCCACAGTCAAGTTTGGTAATTGTTGTTTGCATGGTGTGGGGCTGCATGGCGGTAGGACGCATAGGAGAGGCATTCACGTGTGAGGGAAGAATGAATAGGACAGTTATATTGATGTTTTAGGTACCTCCTTAAAGGCATCATATTGTAAAATATTTGGGAACAGGTCTCACCGAAGGATAATTTTTTAGCAATATAAAGCTCCATGCCATAAATCCCGAAAAACGAAGGAGTGGGTCTTGGAGTGGCCAGCTCAATCGCCAGACCTGAACCCGATTGAACACCTTCTAACAAAGAGGATAAAGAATAATAATCTGACATCCTTAGTAGGCCTGAAGATGTTTTAATTTAGTTGCTACCATGCGTCGTAGTGTTCTTGTAGTGATAAAGGCCAATGGAGTCAACTGAATATTAAATTATAAAAAAATTTTCGTCCAAATACTAAAAAAACTTTGGACATCTCTTCGACTCAAACGCTTCGGCTTTGGCCTCACATACAGGTACTCAGGGTGCCGCTAGGCGGCGTGTAGTCCAGTAAACCCTATTGCACACTTTTAGTATATTGTATAGCTGCTTGCAGTATCTTGTTACGTACTCTTCTTGTTTTTATGAATTATCTAAGCACATCTAAGAAAACATTCTAGGTGAGACATAAGTCCAAACAATTTGTTTGGTGGACTTAAGTCCAAAAGTGTTAGAATTTGTATACGAGTACTATCAGATTCGGATTCTACACCCTCGAATTAATGAAAGCCAGACACTTTCAGCCCACGGAAAAAAAAAAAGTTGAGCAGTGTTATTTAAAAGCCTCTACTTAAGGAGCGAAATTAATGCAAAGAATACAGAAGAACAACCCCTTTTAAAGCACAAATTACAATACGATCAAAAACAAGTCGAACGCAACAAAAATACAGCCCCTGATCTTCAAATCTTCGTCACACTCGACTTTTCCGATTCAAAAATCGGAATAACTGATTCAAAATCCAGGCGAGCGAGAACGCCAAGCGAGCTGAAAGCTACCTACATACGTGTCGAGGATCAACAATAACGAAAAGTTAACATTCAATAACAATCGTCGCTGGTCGCAGCATACTCTAACTCCCTATAAAAGGGATTACCAAGGCGCATAATACGACATCATTGTTTTGTCAATACTGCCATTCCTTCGTTAAAAAAGACTCAATCTATAATTGTCCATATCATTCTGCTTGTTTATCTTTCACATGTCGTATTAATTGGAAGCAAATATTTTAGTATGATTATCATGACATTAAATACGCTTTCCGCTGGATATTTTTGTTTTATAAATTTAAAAAATATTTTTTTTATCACACCAAACTTACATAAGTACTAAGATACATATTTCTGACAAGTGTAAGTTGACAATAGGACTTATCATAGTTTCTTATATCGTTGAATTATTTATTTTACGATGGCCTTAGCCTCCTATACGTATATGTCGAGGTTTTGCTGATAATGAGCACTTTATTGTCCAATTCAATTACAACGCTTATCGGTGGATAGGAATTTTTTGCGTTTATTTTGACCAGAAGTCGTAATCAATTGGGAATTTCTTTCACAAAAGAGAAATTGTTTAAATGAACAACTGATTCACCGAATGAATGGCGGACGAGGGTGAGGGTTTAATTTAGCTTGCAAAGATTTAATGAAAAGATAAATAATCCAGATATCTTTCGAAATCGAATAGCGAATGTAAGGGAAATGGGTTTCCTAAATTAAATTAAAATTAAAAAAATGCTGTACACACATACGAGTGAGGATTGCTGACCTAGGGAAAGAGAATAAGAAGCTAAGAATTATCACCCCACGTGACAGACCTGAAATTAATCAATCGATAAAAAGTAGACAAACAAATGAATTAAATTAAAAAAAAAGTCGTAGAAAGCGGTAATACCCCGTTATCATTCAAGAAGATGTGCATATTTTAACTGAAAGAAAAGCTAGATCTAAGCTAATCAAGATTGATGGTAATCATTTGGTTTACCCAATATCTTTCATAACAATTCTAAATTGGCAAGTTTCGTTAGTTTTAAAAACTAGATGGTAACTATTGCAGGTGACTAGCAGAATCTAACCAATCTGATGGTTTGGCGAATCAATTGTCTCACTAGAGTTTACTAGTTTATCCTTGGTATCTCGAAAAGTTTCTGTAGAGTGTGGTATACTGCCGTAATTTGTGTAAAACCCGTATCTACCTATACACTTTGCATACTTCTAACAAAAAGAGAAAAATCTAAATTCGTTAATCGCAACCCGAAGATGGACGGTAACAAAAAACCTAAAATGCATATTTTTCAAATTGTTAGGGACTTTATTTTTTAATTCATCTTGTTAATAGCGTCTGTTGTGGTTCGACAAATTTTGTAGATACTACGAATACTAAACGTAAACTAATTCATATTGTATCCTGCATTTAAAATTATAATATTTTGTTTTTCTATAAATAACATGCAAATTTGAAGATAGGTCATTTTTAAAGTTTCACGTGGGATTTTTTTGTGAAGGAAATTTTTTTGAGGCCTTTTTCAAATAATAGCATGGCAATTTTCCATTTAGAGCTTTTAAGAAACGTATTTTTATCCTTCATGTCCATGTTTAAATCTTTTACAACAGCTTCAAACTCATTTTACACCACGTGCTAGGTAAGTTATTTCACATAAACTTGATGGCCGCAGACTTTCAATAATTAGAAACATACAGAAAACTTACAAAACGTCGTCGAACGGAACGTGTCACCCTATCCTCCATCTTCAAACCTACAATTAATAAAGTGCGCGTGGCTTTGGGAATTTTTAAAACAGATGCAATGATATCTTTCTATTCAGAAAATACTTCCGCAATGTTTGATAGATTTTATCTGAAAAAACTGTTATTACTTTTTCTCAGCAAAAAGTGGACGTGGCTGCTAAATTTGTAACCGAAGTTTACCTTAAACCCCTCAAAAAAAGTGGGTGTGTCGATGTATAGTGTATGGATGAAATATTTCGTTAAGGCAATATTATTCTGTTTCTAGCAAAAATATTGTGAATAACGAAATTTTTTTAAAAATGAGCGTGTCTGTGGACTGATCTCAAAAACGTTTTCACTTGTACTGCCTCGGATTCTAAAAAGCTTAGGTATGAAATTTTAGCATTCTAGCTCAAAATTTAGGTCCCAAAAACTGGTGACATACAGCCGGACGGACAGATAGACAGACAGAGGGGCGGACATGGCTAGATCGACCGAACTTTCAAAGCACAAATGTATATACACCCCGCGCAACAAAAAAAGCCGCACATGGTAATTTTTAACAAAATTGAAGAAATTTAATAAATGATGACTAATCACTGCGTAGTCACTTTGTATTTTTGATGTTTAACATTTAAGTTAACACATTCCCCAATTTGACAATACATTTCGTAGCCTAATTGAAAAAAAGTAATGATCGTGAAGATCAGACTACAAAATATCAGATATTACCCAAGTACTATCAATATACATAAATTAAAAAAAAAGCAACAATTTGAAAAGCAAATTTCTTTTTTCATATTTTTATTAACTAAGAAACCTTTTTACATAATTTAAGACTTTCCTAATACTAAAAAATGATTCTAGTATTTCGTAGCACCACCCATCGCCCTAACAACGTCATGAACCCTGTTTGGGATGGAGGCATAGAGATTACCGAGGTAATTGTTATTAATTTCATTGAACCACACTTCTTCAATGATGCTCTTTAGATGCTGCATGGTTTTTGGTTTTTTATCTTGGATCTTCTTTCCCATAAGAGCCCAGACATTTTCGATGGGGTTGAGATCTGGACTGATTCCCGGCCAAATTAGGGATTCTATTCCTAATTCTTCTTTCAAAGTTTTAATCTGTGGAGGAAATTTAAAAATTAAAATCATAAGATTTCCAAAACACCCATAAATATGAAAAAAAAAACCTCGAATTACTCACAGATTTTGCTCGGTGGCAAGGTGATGAATCATCTTGAAAAATTGGTTTTGATGTTTCTGCTGTTATCATTTCCATAGTCGGCACAACACCATCTAAGATAATTTGTTTGTACTGCATGGCGTTAACAGTGCCCTCGAGCATAATTAGAGATCCAACTCCGATTGCGGTGATGCATCCCCACACCATAACATAAGGAGAATGTTTTACGGTGTGAGCTATGCATTCGTCGCTGTAGCGTTCCCCTTTTCTACGACGAACTATCTGCTTCCCATCCGGTCCGATTAGGTTAAACTTGGACTCATCAGAGAACACCACATTTGACCAATCTTGAACACTCCAGTTTTGCCTTTCCTTAGCCCAGCTAAGGCGCGTTTTCTTCATTTTGCTGGTCTGAAGTGGCTTTTTCGCTGGTCTCCTTGCTAGCAAACCCATCTCGTTGAGACGATTCTGGATAGTTCTGACGCTAACTTCAGCCCCAGTAGCTTCTCGCAGGTCAGCTCTTAACTCCAATGCATTTTTAAACCTGTTTCTCAAGCTTAGCCTCTTCAGTTCAATTCTGTACCAATTTTTCTGTCCAGATTGTGATCCCGACGATATTTGTTACAGAATCTTCTTACAGAACTCTCATTGCATCCAATTTGTCGAGCAATTTCACGAAATGACTGATTCTGTTTGGATAAGGCGACGATAACTGCCTTATTTTCTTTACTCAATTGTACCCTTTTAGACATCGCGATATACTCTTTTCACTTTTATTTAAGAAATACAACTGCACGCACTGTTAAATACTGCCAGAATGAATTCCGACACATTCCAAAATGTGCATTACCTAACCCGGAAGCAATAAAATATAATTCGGCGAATCCCTTAAAGGTAATTAGCGCAAAAAATGGAAAACCCGTATGCGGCTTTTTTTGTTGCGCGGGGTGTACTTCAGGGAGTCTACCGTCATTAGGTCTATATGTAACAAACTACTTACCAAAATTAATATACGTGTAAGTTATCAAATATCTATTCCCACTGTCGCGTCGGAATGGAATGCATTTACGAATCCCGTTACATCTGTGCCGAAATCGCTGACATCGGGTCTAGATTTGTGGAATGGAAATTGGGTTAGGTATTTGTTTCATTGGGTTAGGTATTTGTTTTATGTTATTATTATAACTAATAGTGATAAGTTTGTACCAAGGACATTATTAAGTCATCTGTCAATAAATGCGCTTGCTAGGTTTTTTTTTACATATAAAACAGTTGTGTTGTTAGTTAACTGGCGCCCAACTTGGGCGGTGCCTTTTAAAATAAGTGCAAAAACTGCTAACTAGTGCACCTGTAAATTGCATTACAAAAGTGTTAACCAGTGCCCCTGTAAATTGCATTACAAAAGTGTTAACCAGTATCCTTGCAAATTGCATAAAACAAAGTACTACCCAGTGCCCTTGTAAACTATAGGGTCATCCAACAAGAGGTTTTAAATTTCGCGCCATTGTTCAACTATCATTGCTATGACTTTTGATAAGTGTTAAATAGTGAAAAATCACTACAAAAACGGTGAAAATATCGCAGAAACGTTTCGTAAAGTTCAAACTGCTTTTGGTCATCATCAAGCGCCTTTTCGCAGAGATATAGTGAATTTAAACGATAAATTTGAACGTCTCGGACAGGTTAGAGACGTGAAGACTCCAACTCATGTTCGTCCGGCAAGGTCAGCTGAAAATATTGCCGCCATTTCGATCACAGGAATTGGGCCCAACTGCAACCATTTTGCACCGCATTTTGCATAAAAATCTTGGCCTACATGCTTATAAGGTCCAGTTGACACAAAAATTGAAGCCAGCAGACCACGCGCAATACCGTACTTTCGCTGATTGGGTGCTGGAAATGAAATGTACATAAAATTATTCTGTGATGTGTTGAGCCTCATTTCCATTTGTCTGGGATTTGTCTGGTACGTAAACAAACAAAATTCTCGCATCTGGGGCTCCGAAAACCCAAGAGAAATACTCGTAGTGGAACAACCTCTCCATCCACAACGAGTGACAGTTTGGTGCGGTTTTTGGGCTGACGGTGTCATTGGGCCATATTTTTTTCGATAATGATGCTGGTGCGACCATTTCAGTGAATGGATTGCGTTACCGAACGATGTTGACTCACTTAAATCGATGCTATGGAAGTGGACGACGTTTATTTTCAGCAGGATGGCGTCACATGCCACACAGCTGGTGAAACAATGGCTCTATTGGGTGACAAATTTCCTAGACGTGTGATTTCTCGAAATGGAGACTTCAATTGGCCGCCGAGATCATGCGATTTAACACCATTAGACTTTTTGAAGCTATGTTAAAGATAAAGTCTACGCCAATGCTCCACCAATGATTCATGCACTAAAAGGAAATATCATAGCTGTTATTCACAGAATTTAGCCGCAATTATGCAAAAAACGTGCTGGAAAATTTCATCCAGAGAATGACTATTTGTAGGCAGAGCCGAGGCAGGTATTTGGCAGATATCGTATTCCATTACTAACTTCAGAGTTACGTCTATCGAAATCCCAGCATGCGTACACTAAGGGGCGATCAACTGAGACGGCGCTCCATGAAGTTGTTCGTACGATAGAAAAGACAATACACTACAAACAATTTACTCTTGCCACCTTTTTAGGTGTTGAAGGTGCTTTCAATAACGTTAGTACTAAATCGATTCAGGAAGCTCTGTCCCAACTGGGAAGATTATTAGCAAGTGGATAGTGACTATGCTAAAAACCAGAATTATTCAATCGACACTCGGTAATAGTGTTTCCACCATATCCGTTGTAAGGGAACTCCTCAGGGTGGGGTTATCTCTCCTCTTCTTTTGCTTATGGTAATCTACAAAATTCTGTGTAGGCTTGACCGAGACGGTGTCAAAGTTGTCGCGTATGCGGATGATGTGGTAGTGTTGGTATCGGGAATGTTTCCTTCAGTTATCAGTGAGATTATGGAAGGTGCCTTGGATAAGATTAGCACATGGGCCACTGAATGTGGACTTAGCGTCAATCCTAGCAAAACTAAACTGATGCTCTTTACCACAAAAACTAAAATTCCGGCTTTCACGCCTCCACGGCTTAATAAACAATTACTCTCTATATCATCTAGTGCTAGGTACCTAGGTGTGGTACTCGACCCTAAATTAAGCTGCAAGCTTAACATTGAACAGCGGGTAAAGAATGCCTGTGTGGCTTTTTATGCTTGTAGCAAACCATTCGGTAAGAAATGTGGACTCCGTCCGAAGATGGTCATTTGGATGTACACTGCGGTGGTGTGCCCTATAGTTTCCTATGCATCGCTAGTTTGGTGGCCGGCGGTTAAGAAAGCATACATTACTAAACTCATCAACAAAGTACAAGGGACTGCGGCTCTAGGTGCTACGGGGCGATGAGAACATGCCCAACTGAAGCCTTGAACGTAATCCTTCACCTTATACCACTCCACCTTCATATAAAGTACATGTCAGCATGTAGTGCGGTCAGATTAAGAGAAACAAATTGGAAAAAAGGAAAAAGTCGGTCGGGGCCAAGTCGGGACTGTAGGGTCGGTTGCAAATTTCGTCGAGATTGTCCCCGGCTAACTCTTTGCAGCACTCGAGTCGTCGTTGCTTGTCGAACGGTGTGAGCAAGTGTTCAACGGTACCCAGCGCGCGTTCTTTGCTGATGTGCAACCCGTCCGCTATCTGCCACATTCTTATTCTTCGGTCGGCCTCGGTCTTTTTTTTATTTCGATTTGCGAAATAAAGTCGAATTTCAGAGAGAAGGCAAACAAATTAACAAACCCGAAAAATTAATTAAGTTCAATTGTAAGTGCTTGTTGTCTGGCAGGCCCTGTATCTTAACAGTACTTGGGTGGACCGCTTCGCTGGATAAAAAGGATTTCACACTATGGGACATATCTTCGACTCATACATGGACGTGCAGGTGCTCAGGGCGCCTCTATGCGGCGTGTAACCAAACACCCAATTTGTGATTAAATTCAAAGCATAATAAGGCCGATTCGGCTTTATTTTGCATTTGAATCATAATCCGAAATAAAGTCGAAATTTGAAATTCGGCCTTATTTCGCTCGGCGTTATTTCACGGCATGTCGATGACATGTCTTCGAAAATTTCTTTAGGCGATTTCCCTTCTTCACGAGGTACTTGTACTTTATCACGGCGGGGTGCTCAAATTTACGAGAATTTCCGATTTCCGCTGGCATGTTATATTTGAATTCATTATGTACGAAGTGATTGGTTGCAAACAATTTGAAGTAGTTGAAAACCGGAAGATAAACATTTTTTGATATTACCGTTAGAACTCCATCCAGCCCTGGCCTTGCTTTTTAACTTAAGTTTTTAGATATTTAACTAAATATTTGATGGCGTTGCTCAGTGTTGCGTATTGAGATTGTGGATCTCATGGTCTTTGATTCGAGCGAAATTGAAAAGCTTTTCACAGCAATTTTACTCTCGGAGGTTTCAAAGACATTCGTGAGAGTTGGGATAGTGAAAAATCGTTCGTTTGTTTTTACTTTGATTCAAACTCATATTTAAGGTAGTCTAACCACTGAGTCGATTTTAACATTTACCATCCTAATGTCCACAGCTTCTTTTAAGCACCATTTCCAAGGGCAATTAACATCAGTGACGTTGAAAGCTCCTCAACTTCTCATAAAAGAAGGAAAGGGAACTTAACACCTCACACATCCACTTCCTCATCAGCACCAACAACAAGCAGCTACACGGTATTACTCATAACAAGAACAGAACAACGAATCCGCTCGTCACTCCGTCCTTGAGGCCATTCATTCATTAATTCGTTCAGCACTTCAGAACCTATGTGAGTGTATCTGCGGATAACTGACTATAATAATAAAATGCAAATTCATTCGTCGAGCAAACTCCCCTTATATGGCTCCTCGACTGGGTTGTGAGCCTACATAAAGTTATCGCGGTACGCGAACCATATTTGTATCTGTAAGAACACATGTTCAAATTAGTTCGCTAGCCAGTCGCGTAACGGTTCCACTAATTAAATCATAGTGCAGGTTGTATAATTACGCAAATTGATCAGGCAAACTGTAGTTGGTCAATATATCGCGGACCATATGCATACTCGGCTTCAGATGAGACCCACATTTTTTTAATTGCCGAATGCATTACTGGAACAATTATGTACCTATCGCGAAGAGACTACTGACTTACATAGTGGTGTTGCTTCGGAGACAGTGATATCACAAGGTTGGTGCGGCGTTTTATCTTATGTGAGAAGCATTATTCACAACCTGTGTTACAGCAGGTATTGTATGTCGTCGCGTACTCAATGGGTGTTGGGAAATACTTGCTTATCGTTCGGAATCAAGCCTTGGAGTAATAGAAACAGAATTAAATAACGTACTCGTAATAGATAAGAAAATAATCGACAATTGATGCATATGTGTGTAAACACATGGCGGTTTAATTGTTTCTTTATAGCGACAATAGGGAATTGGGCGTTAGAAAAGATATTGTTTGTCGCCATTTGGAATTGCAAATTATCGTGAGTGGTAGGTTTATATAACTAGCAAGCGTTTTTATTTTTGTTTTTATAATTTGTAGAGATACCAAGTTGTCAGGCTTGACTTTCAACTCACGTGTTTAAGAAAAATAAATTCAGTCTCCCGACTAAGAAAGCTTGGTTTTGGTAAAGCCACCTAAACACTGTTTTTAAACTGATTGCCAAGTCAAGCCGAAAGCTAGTGATGCTGAAGCATATGTAAGATCAATGTTTTCAGAAAGCTACGTTGACGAAGTCGGGGCCCAAACAGGCAGTCGGGGCCCAAATAGTGGTTTGAGAAACAAGTAAACGTGCCTGAAGATGGAAGGCTGGGGATGGGATTAAGCCAGCCAGTAGTACTCGCACAGGTGCCATGGCAAGACTTGTGACCATTGGGTTATAACCATCTTCCTTCAGCTGTACCACTATAGTTGTACAGCTTGTAGCTGTACCAAGCACTACCGAAATGGGTGCCGTGAAATAATTTAAAATAATAATAATTCCAAATTTCAAAATTTGGCCTTATTTCTAAAGTAAAACAAGACCAAATTTTTCAATTCGCAATTATTTCACTTCGTGAAAGTGAAATAATGCCAAACGATGTTGTGAAATAAGGCCAAACTGTATTTATTATTTTTGTTTAATTAAATTCAACTGTTAACTAAAATTTCACATGCATCACATTCTGCTTTAGGTTACTTTATTAGTTGATGGACCTTGTGTGAACGTTGTAAAATGGAAAATACATGTGATTCAGTAATCGGATTTAGAAAATGGATTGTACTTCTTCATATTCCTGAAACTAAACAACTACTTACATCGATTTTATTTTCAAAAGCGTGACATTTTATCTACTGCTTTTAAGAACATAATGTCCAAACACATGCATGTAAGTATTGACTTAGATACAAAACCAGAAATTGTAGACTTATGGGAATGTACAGATATTTTATGTACACTTCGCATAGTTTATAAGTCTTTTTGTAAAAAGTCAGAAATAAATATGTCTTAAGAGTTAAATGTTGAAGGATGAATACATAGAACATAAATGCACAGACGTTAGTTTGGAGTGAGCATATAACATGTCGAGTGTGATGTAAGAGTAATAAGGATCTATCGCTAGAACCAATTAGAACTTTCTACTTATTAAGCGCTGGAGGTTTGTGACACATATGAATATCGAACAAACCAACAAAATCACGTGACTTCAGATAAGAACAAAATTACAAAGTGAAATAAGGCCTCATTTCACTTTCACAAAGTGAAACAAGGCCAATGGCCTTACTCCACTTTAAGAAAGTGGAATAAGGCCAAAATGACAGATCAAACAAACACTTTTTGTTTATTGTTCTAACACAGCCCGCTCGAGAACCACAATGCACGACATTTTAATTAAATTTTATTTGTAGATATGTATTTCCTGATAAAAAACTGCATGAGATATGGGAGGTGGTTTTCAAAATCGTTAATTCATGGAATGTAGTGGTGGTAAGATATGAGGAGGGGCTTAAAGCGTATTCAAATCATTTTTCTCATAGGGGTAACTCAAGAACCACATAACCGATTTTGATGAAATTTGGGTTATTTAGGACGTCTAGATATTTCTGCTTGAAAATTATCCAAATGGGATAGAGACACGATAAGAAATGGGGGGATAGCGTTTCACTTATTTCATCGCCACACCATGGTTTTTTTTTTCTTTCTTTAAAAAACTTTCAACTGGTTGTAAGTTCATCTTTAATTTGGTATATCGCATAGTGGGGTCTAGGAATATTTTTGGGCGGAACCCTTATACTGAGAGTCAGTTGTCTGTCAGTCCGTCTGTCTGCAACAGCCTCGTAACTTTTGAACCGTGAGACATAGAAGGTTGAAATTTGGATCAGAGTTGAGTTCTACAAACATTCATACAGTTCAAAAGTAAAAAACAAAAAAGTTTTGGAGGTTAGAGTAAACAAAAATATTTTGTTTGCATAAATAAGGTGACGATGCGCTTATTTCAAAATATATAATTCCGATATTTTTAAGCAGTTGTTATTATTTCTTTAGAGTTCTATTTATATTATTCTGGTACGGAACAATAAAAACTACGATTTGAATGCTGACACCATACTTCTGGTTGCACCTGATCAAACCACGGTGCATATAAGTCCTTCGTTCTACCCTTTCGGGTAGGGAAATATACCCGAGGTAGGCAAGTCAGTCGTAAGAGGCGACTAAAATCCACCCTCCCTTTACCGAGCGTAGTGTAGGTGGCAGTCCGGGCAAGACCCGGTATCTCACGACTTTTCTATTATTCTTGCCGAGCTTGAACAGCAAACTAGAGCTAACAAACTTACTTTCAAGGGACAGCCACCCTTGGAGTTCACTCAAACTGAAACTTAACTACCACCTGAGTTTCAAACCAACTACACCAATCTGTCTTTCTCTCTGTGTCTTCCCCTTTCCATAAAGAAAACGCCCGTGTTCTAAAAATTAGCATAAGGGAATTCATATCCCCTTTATCACGCCTGTCACACATCGGAAAGGGCAAGGGGGTGGATCATCATTATATATAAAAGCAAGTACTGAAAATTCGCCAGAACCAAAAATAGAACTTAATACAATGCAAGTATGCACTGTACGCGTAAGAAATAGACACTATTCTTTTAATATCTCGTCTATTTCTCGTCTTTATCCAAGCTGCTTAAAAAAAGTGATTTCATACACATTATTAACTCGCTTACACCACGTTTTATAATCGGTGGTGACTTTAACGCAAAACACACATTCTGGGGCTCAAGATATATCCCACAAGAAGATAGAATGCTTTACGATGTGGGTATGCAATATAGCTGTGACTTTCACTGGACGAGTAAACCTACTTATTGGTCAACTGATGCCAACAATACGAGGGCAAGGTGAAAAGTTCTCGGCCTGACGCAGAGATGGCGTTCCAATCAGCAAAATAGTATGTTTCCTGCCTGGGTGCACTTCTCATTAGTTCGTATGACAAGTTTCAATTTGTTCTCTCAAGTAGTTTCTTTAAACGAATTTTTGCAGTAGACGTTGAAATGGATAAACTTGAATATCGTGCGGTGGTAAAATTCTTCGTTTTGGATGAATTTCCCCTAAGGGAATTCATCCAAAGTTGACAAAAGTTTATGGGGACTCTGCTCCTTCCATGTCAACTGTTAAAAAGTGGGCAGCTGAATTTAAAGTTGGTCGCACGTCCCTCGAAGATGACCCACGTGAAGGACGGCCAAAAACCGCAACCACACCCGAAACCATCGAAAAAGTGCATGATATCTTGTTGGACGATAGGCGAGTGAAGGTGAGAGAGATAGCTGCGACTGTGTATATATCGGAAGAGAGGGTGCGAAACATCTTGCACAAAAACTTAGGGATGCGAAAGCTCTGATGGGTGGCGCATTTGCTGAATGCCGATCAAAAGCAAATGCGCAACCGATTTTCGCGGCAATCTTTGGACCGATTCAATAGGGATCCACTACGAGTACACGCCAGAAACGAAACAGTAGTCGAAGCAGTGGGTGGAAGCCGGTGGTTCAGCGCCAAAGAAAGTGAAGTCGATCGCATCTGCCGGAAAGATCATGGCCGGTGTGTTTTGGGATGCAAAAGGAATCCTGTTAATTGATTACCTTGAGAAAGACAGAACAATTACAGGCGAATATTACTCCAACCTTCTTGACCAGCTGGAAGCCAAAATTCGCGAGAAGAGGCCTGGCTTGAAGAAGAAAAAAAATCATCTTTTACCAGGACAATGTACCTGTATACAAGTGTGCGTTGGCGATGGGAAAACTGCGGGATTTGGGGTACGATTTGCTCGGCCACTCTCAGACTTCCATCTGTTCCCAAGCTTAAAGAAATTTGTTTCTTTGAAGCGCTTCGCATCCAATGCAGAAGTTGAGAGGGTCGTAAATTAATATTTTCATAGCCTTCCAGACTATCACTTCCAAAAAGGAATACTGATGTTGGAGAAAAGCTGGACCAAGTGTGTTGAAGTCAAGGGAGATTATGTAGAAAAATAAAATCTTTTTTTAACTGAAAATCGCAGTCTTTCATTGTCAGGCCGAGAACTTTTCACCTTGCCCTCGTATACCAGACCTGATTGACTTCTTAGTCGTAAAAGTTGAAGAGAGCTATGATCTGTCCTCTGATCATTCTCCAGTCATTCTAACGATGAGTAAAGCCCTGATTAGAAAAGAGGTACCAGTCAGATTAACTAACGGTAAAACTAATTGGGAAGACTTTTAATAAATATATTGAAGAAAATATAGATCTGAGTGTATCACTTATGACGCCCTACGAACTAGAAATTGAAGTCGAAAAGCCTGGAATAATACTTCAGCGCTAACAAAAAAGTAAGAATATTATGCTTTAAAATATCCTCTGGAAATTAAAGAATTGATGAAAGAAAAAAGGAAAGCGCGAACAAAATTGCAACCAACACGTTTCCCACAACATATAGCAAATGCAAAGATTTTAAAAATCGTGCAATAAGAAATAAGAAATACAGATCCAACTCTCGCCAATCAAAAAAAAAAAAAATAATAATAATAATAATAATAATAATGAAAAAATAAAAAAAATAAAAAATTACGGTCACCGACTAGCCTCTGAACAGATCAGTTCGTTCTCGGTACATTGTGTGTCTTAATTTTTTTTTTTTGCTACAAGTGTGCAAACCGGTACCCCCCGTTGTACCACTAGTTGCTAACTCGCTCATTTTCCCTTGCGAATCTTTTTTTTTTCTTTAAGCTAGTGCCTTGCTCACGTGTTAATATGGCCCTCGGGCCAAATAGAACTAATCGATATAGGGATCTCGACGTAGAACCTGTTTTCGAGATCCAACCAAATAAAAAACAAAAAACAAATCCTACTTCTTTGCTCAATTTCCCTACCTTGCCGATAAGATCCAACTCTAATAACCCTAAATTTATAATAATTATCTCAAAAAATAAAGAAAATCCCATCTCGTCTCTCAGTCCCTTCTTGCTCAAAAAAGCGATAGATAATATTAGTACCGAATGTGACCAAATATCCCAACTCCGTGATGGTAACCTATTAATCAAAACGAAATCACAAAAAATTGCAGAAAGATTTCTTAAGGTAAATAATTTAGCAAATGTGTGCCCGGTAGAAGTTAAATTGCATGATCGCCTAAATGAATCCAAAGGAATTGCCTATGCCCCATGTTTAATTAATGTCCCCGAAACTGAGATAGTTACTGAGATGAAACTTCAAGGTGTTACAAGTGTCTACAAATACACAAAGGTTGACGACAAAGGTAACCCGAAACCATCTGGTTTGATGTTATTCACGTTCGACCTTTTCCGACCCCCCAAAACAATTGAAATTGGTTTTTACAATTCCAAAGTCTCGGAATACATACCGAACCCCATGCGCTGTCGGAATTGCCAGCTCCTTGGCCACACTTCCAAACGGTGTAACGGGAACACCAAATGCGAGTCTTGTAATCTTCCACCTCACTCGCCAGATGTCTGCTCCCGTATCATGTGCGCCTACTGTTACTTACCACATTCCTCATCCTCGAAAACATGTCCCAGCTACAAACCAGCCAAAGAGATTCTCTCAATTAAAACCGCAAACAAATGCTCTGTTGGAGAAGCAAAACGAATTTATAAAGAACAAAACCCCTCCCCAACACCAGTCCATCTTGGATCATTTGCTGAAAAAGTCAAGCATAATAATCAAACACAACATAGCGATCTCATAACATCTGGACCTAAAGCGCCCAACCCCCAAACCCCACCAGTAAAATTAACTATCAAAATACCGTCTCTAACAACTAACTCACCTACGAATAACTCAACAAAAAATAAACCAACAGAAATCAACAACAATAACTCTTTACAAAAACCACTCACACGCTCCGGCACAGAGCAGCCAAATAAAACAGACTTTCAAGCAACTCCATCTAACTCTAAACAACAAGCACCAATAGCCCACCCAAACACCCACATCTCTAACCCCCCCTCCACAAACTTAATGTATTCACACCCACAACTACTCTCAAACCCAGCCCATAGCACACAACTGACACCTAGCCTTAACTCAAACCTCACCAAACACCTCTCAATACTCTCTGAATCGTCTTTACCAAAAGAGACACAACCACTTATCCAAAAAAACAATGACTTCAATTCAGACACGAATGATGATGTCAACATGTAATACTAATACTGACGCTCAAGCTTACGACTCTGCTGGTCCGGAATTGAATCGTCCGTGCTCCTCAGGGAGCATGGATGGTTCAACATCGGAGCAGCGGAGTCAAAATCTTAACAACCTAATCATACCAAACCAATTAATCATACAACAAAACACAAATAACACAACTCAACCGCCTAAAATTCATAATGGAACAAATACAAGAAAACACACTTTTGTTGCTTCACGCAATAAAAGCTCGTGTATCCAGCCCCATCAAAATATGGCTGTCAGTATTCTACAATGGAATATAAAAGGTTTGAAGAACAACTTTGACGAGCTTAATATTTTGATAAAAGAACTTAACCCCAGTATATGCTCCAAGAAACGCACCTCCCTTATAATTCCCCCATTCCAAATCTTCCAAAAAACTACGTCGGATATTTTAAAAATATGCCCACCAGACATCCAAGCTAGGCATATGTTTACTAATAAAAAAAACCATATCACATAAAATACTACCTCTCAACTCAAACCTTCAAGCAATAGCTTGTGAAATTGAACTTGATGTAAAAATAACCTACATTGGCTTGTATCTGCACCCGAAACAAAGTTTCCAAAAGAACGATGTAGACAATATCATAAATCAAACCGACTTCCCTCTAATCTTTGGTGGAGACGTCAACTCGTGGAGTGTTCTCTGGGGGTCTCCTTTAACTAAACCTAGGGGTGCAGTTTTTGAAGATTTCCTTCTTAACTCTAGCCTCATACTATTAAACGATGGCTCTCCAACTCACCTTTCGACACACAACACATTCACCCACGTAGACATAACTTGTTGCTCCCCTGAACTAATTCCAAGAACCAACTGGAAGATCTTAGACGATCTTCATAATAGTGACCACTTCCCTATTATAACATCCATTAATATTGGGCACACGACCAGACACAACACTTCTAGCGCAAAATTCAAAACTGACTATGCCAATTGGCCTCTATTCAAAAACAAAATCATGGTATACCTGTCAGACAAAAAACCAACCGCAAACACCAATAAAGAAGCCGCTTTGATACAAAAAGCAATTAGAACAGCCGTTAACGCTTCGATCCCTCAAACACATCCAATGATCAAAGAAAAAAACAAACCAGCTGTTCCTTGGTGGAACCCCCAACTCTCCTTACTTAGCAAAGATAAAATGCTAGCTCTAAAAGAATTCTAAAAGAGACCCAACCAATGCAACTTAATACACTATAAAAAAAAACAAATGCGAAATTTCGCAGAATGCTTAAAGATAGTAAGGCTAAAAGCTTTGCTGAATTCACAGGCAGCATAAATCCAAACTCTTCCCCTGCCAAAGTCTGGCAAAACATTCGGCGCTTGACAGGAAACCCGACAGCATTGAACATAAAAAGTATCAAACCACCAGACAACATAATTACAGACCCAGATCAAATTTGTAACTTCTTTGCCCATACTTGGTCGCAATTCTCAAACGATTCAAATTTGCATTCGAACTTCAATATTGCTAAGAGTGTTATACTCAATAATCCCGTGCCACAACATGCAACTAATCCTACCGCTAGACGAATAGACGAACCAATTTCATTTATTGAATTTGAAATGAGTCTAAGCAAAACCAAAGGGAAAACACCGGGTAGAGACCGTATATCTTATCCAATGTTAAAACATTTGCCCAAAGAAATCAAGATGCGACTTATTAAGCTATATAACAATGTACTTGATTCAGCAACTATCCCTCAAATCTGGAAAACAGCCTCATTACTCCCCATTCCAAAGCCAAATAAGGACAGCAGTACAGTTGAAGGTCACCGCCCAATCTCTCTGATCTCCTGCACGTCCAAAATATTAGAAAAAATTGTCGCTAAACGCCTTTTCTGGCTTATCGATACAAAAAAACTGATCTCCCCCAATCAAATTACTTTTAAAGCGAACAGAGGATGTATCGATGCCCATCTTCATATCGACTACTATATCTCGAAAGCTTTGTCTGCAAAAAATCATGTTTCAGTTCTTACCTTAGACTTCGAAAAAGCCTTTGATAGGATCGGCATACATATTGTTCTAAGAAAACTGAAAAAATGGGGTATTGGAAAAAAAATTTATGGGTATGTAAGAGCTTTCTTAACTAATAAGAAGTTCTACACAAAAATTAATAACCACTACTCCAAACAACACCCCTTGTATAACGGAATCCCGCAAGGATCGCCTCTGTCGGTAGTCCTTTTTATTATAGCTTTTGATGAAATAAGCGCAATTCTATCGAAATACAAACCTTTAGATCATTGCCTTTATGCAGACGATATCTACATCCTTTGCAAGATCAGCGATCTTAGCAGCTGCGAGAGCTTATTTACAAGTGCCTTAAACGATATCCTAGATTGGTCATTAGTCTCTGGCGCAAAACTGTCAACAAGTAAATGTAAAATACTCCATGTGTGCCGTAAACATGAATGTCCCCAGTTAACTTTAAATATTAACAATGTACAAATTATAAACGTAGATAATTTAAGTATTCTAGGACTTGTTTTTAATAAAAAGTACAATTGGAAGCAACATTGTCTAGATCTTAAGAATTCCCTAGCTGCGAGAACTAACATTATTAAGTACCTAGGTAGTAAAAAAAGCAATGTCCATATTAACACCTTATCATCCATCACCAAAATGCTAGTTTTAAGCAAAATTGATTATGGTTTATTTATATACGGGAACTGTTCAAAAACAACGCTAAATATCATCAAACCAACATATCACCAAGCAGCGAGAAGAAGCATCAACGCTTTCCCTACAACCCCGATCAAAAACATCTTGGCAGAAGCAGGACTTCCCACTATCGAAGAAAAAATTACTTTCAAACTAACCGCCAAGCTGGCTTTCTCCAAAAATTCGATTATCGACAAGGACATATTGCAATCTAAAAAACACAAGTCAAGAAAACGAATGCAATCCTCGACAAAGCTACACAAATGGAACTTCCTACCAAGCGGCCACACAATGTAGTATCAACCTATCCTCCTTGGTTCATAAAATCGGAACCAACTATAATGACACTAGCGGATTACAAAAAAACAAACACTAGCAACGCTACGTACTGCACGCTGTTCTCCAGCATCTCCTCCGACCTTAAGACGGATGGCTGGAACCTTGTATTCACCGACAGATCAAAAACCGCAGAAAGTACCACATTCGCTGTCACACTCGAAGATGGTACCATCCTGTCCGTTGGAAGCCTGCCCGAACTATCATCCATCTTCACAGCCGAAGCATTCGCCATTTTACAAGCCTCAAAGGAAGCCTTGAACCGTCGTGGCAAACATGTTATATGTTCTGATAGCAACTCTGTGCTCAAAGCTGTCTACAACCCCAACAATAACACCGACCTTATCATCGACATTCGTAATAAGCTTGTCAAATCCCCAAGCAAGCTAAAATTAATGTGGATCCCTGGCCATGCTAGTATCCAGGGTAACGAGCACGCCGACCATGCAGCCAATTCAGCTAAAAACGCACCTGTATTCAGATTCAACATCTACACAACTACACCAAGTCAGACTTAAAAAACGCAATACAGAAAACCATCAAATGTAATCAGCTTCTTGAATGGAACCGGTACCACCACCATAATACTAAAATCAACCGCAACAGACGCCACCCACAATATCCCACCGACATTACAAAGGCTAAAATTTCAAACTTTGTCCGATTGCGGCTAGGACACACTACAGGTACTCACCAACACCTGCTTACAAGAAACCTCCCGCCAAATTGCCCTACATGCAACGTAAGATTTGATTTATCACATATATTTGAAAACTGTATCTTGTTAAAACCAATCAACCAATAAAAAACCCCAACCCCACAAATATAGGAAAAATAAACGAATTTTTATCAATTACTAATATTAGTATATAAGAATTAATATCATAGAGCCAATAGTCTCCGCAGCTAGGCTCATTAAATGTAATATTACCATGTAATTTGAATTACTTGTTAATAAAAGATAATAATAATAATAATAATAAATGAATGAGCGAAAAATGATAAGGAAAAAGCGGAAATCTTTGCAGCTCACCTGGAAGACACCTTTGAACAGTTCGGTAGTCAACCACTCATTGAAAATATCAATGCACGGAACATAACACTTGACAACTATACAATGTTAGTTGAACTCGAACAATGCTAGTTGAACTCGAACAGGAAATAAAAAAAATTGAAACCTAAAAAAGCTGCTGGATACGACTTAATCACAGAAGAGGTTGTCAAAGAATTACCCAGGGAAGCGGTAATTAAATGTTTGTATATTATAAATGTTGCTCTTCGACTAAAGTATGTTCCAGGTCAATGGAAAATCGCGAAAGTTATAATGGTTCCAAAACCAGGTAAACCGCCGAATTAAAAAAAAGTCATATACGAGTAGACCGATCTCGCTTCTTCCGATTACATCCAAAGTCTTTGAAAGAATATTGCTCAGCCGGCTGAAGCCTGTTACAGAAGAAAAACACTTTATTGCTGATCAGAATGCAATTCCAAGGGCACACCGAATCTGCTAACCCAATTGTAGACGATCTGCTCCGCCACGGTTCTGGCTTCCTGGTTAGGGATCGGAAACGCTTCCGGCCACTTACTGAAGTAGTCCATCACTACGAGTATATACCGATTACCATTGTCGGTTTCCGGAAAGGGCCCTGCGATGTCAATGGCGATTCGTTCGAAAGGTGCTCCCACGTTGTATTGGTGCATCTTACCTCGAGTTTTGATTCTCGGACCCTTACTAGCTGCACACACGTCGCATTTTCTGCACCAGTCTTCGATATCTTCCTTCGCTTTTAACCAATAAAAACGTTCTCGTACCTTTTCTAGCGTCTTATTCACTCCCAAGTGGCCTCCGGACGCCCCGCCATGCATTTCCCGTAACACCTCCTTGACCTTCGTCCGCGGCACGACAAGCTGCATTACAAACGACTTTCCGTCGGAGGATTCCCATTTTCTTCTCAGGACACCTTCTTGGACATGGAGGGAGTCCCACTGCGCAAAATACGCCTTTAAGGTCGGGCTTCTGTGAGAGATGTTCTGATGATCCGGTTTCTCCATGTTCTCCTTCCAGGCCAGAATCGGCTCGATATCCGGGTCTTCCTTCTGAGCGTTCCGGATCTCATCTACGCTCCAGCCGGCGATAGGTTCGGCTCTCATTCTTTGGATGGAAACCAGCTCCCGTTCTTCCTGACGCGCACAATGTTTACAATCCGTTCTGCATGGTCTCCGGGACAGTGCATCCGCATTAGAGTGGAGCCTTCCTTTACGATGCTGTATTTCGTAGTCGTAGATTTGCATCCTTTCGATCCATCTTACGACCTGACCCTCAGGACTCTTGAACTGTAATAGCCATTTTAAGGCTGCATGGTCTGTGCGAAGAACGAACTTCCTCCCATAGAGGTATTTGTGAAAATGCTTCGTAGCCAAGATCAAAGCTAGACGTTCCTGCCTTGTCACGCAGTAGTTCCTTTCTGGCTTAGAGAGCACCTTGCTGAAGTACGCAACCACCTTCTCTTGGCCATCATGCACATGGGAGAGTACGGCTCCTACCCCGACATTACTAGCATCTGTATCCACAATGAACGTTTCCCCGGGAGTGGGGTAAGCTGGTATCGGGGCATCGCATAGCCGTTGTTTAAGTGCCTTGAAGCTCTTCTCGCACTCAATTGACCATTTGAATTGTTTTCCCTTTTCCGTTAACTGGTGCAGGCTCTTTGCGATCCCGGCAAAATCCTTCACGAACCGTCTGTAGTAGGTGGCTAGGCCCAGGAAGCTCCTTAGTTGGTGTTTGTCTTGTCCCCAGGCCAGTTTTTCACCGCTTCGACCTTCTCTGGATCGGTTCTCACTCCTTTCGCTGAAATTATGTGCCCCAGGTACTTTACTTCCGCTCTAAACAGGGCGCACTTCTTGGGGTTGAGCTTCAGGTGGGCACTTCGATGCCTTTGAAACACATCCCTTAGATTGTCTCGGTGTTGCGCAAACGTTCTTCCTAGGACGATGACATCATCCAAGTATACCAAACAGGTTTTCCATGTTAACCCTTGCAGGACACGTTCCATCAATCGCTCGAAAGTCGCCGGAGCATTGCACAGCCCGAATGGCATTACCGTGAATTGCCATAGCCCATTTCCTGCGGTGAAGGCGGTTTTCTCCCGGTCTTCTGGATGGATCTGTACCTGCCAGCTGCCACTCTTCAAGTCGAGAGTGGAAAACCATCGGGCTCCTGATAGTGTGTCTAGCGTGTCGTCAATCCGTGGCAGAGGATAGCTGTCTTTCTTGGTGACGTAATCGAGCTGCCGATAGTCCACGCAGAACCGCGTGCTGCCATCTTTCTTCTTAACCAGTACAACCGGTGATGCCCACGGACTTTTGGAACTTTCAATCAGACCTTCTTTCTCCATTGCCGACACCATCTCTGCAACTTCTGTCTGCTTTGCCAATGGAAGGCGCCTAGCAGGCTGACGAATTGGTCTAGTATCACCAGTGTCTATTCGATGTTGTACCAGGTGTGTTCGGCCGTATTCTCCGTCCTGTGAGGCAAATACATCAGCGTACTCATTGATAAGATTCTCTGCCATAGTTCGCTGCTCCTGATTCAGCTCATTGGACTGGAGAATCGTCTCTCTCGTTTCCGCTGTTCAAGGTGATGGGAGAGGTTTTGGAGCATCATGTTCAGATATTGTTGCGATGGCGGTAATCGGCGTGCATTTTCCAGTCACCTCCCCTCGCCTTAGTTTGACAGTGTGTGGTCTTGCGTTCAAAACTCTCACTGGAACCATGGTGTTCTTTGGTTCGACTAACGTCTTTCCCACGATGTAGTCTTGAGAATTCTTCTCTGGGTCTGGTTCTACTATGTAGAATCGGTGGCTCCCAAGATCACCTTCCAGCTTCGTCCAAATGATTGTCTCTGAAGACGGCGGCAAAACTTCGTCTTTGCTGATGACTGTCCTGAGAGTTACGGCATTCTCGTTTCCGTACACCATCGGAATCTCCACATTTCGATACCTCAGTACTTGCATCCCGATGTCCAAGATTACTTCATTTGCTTTCATGAAGTCTATTCCGATGATGCACTCGTCGAAACTTGGCCTCGATTCCAGTAACCAACTTCTGCCCCGCGAAGTTGGTCCTTACGCATTTCCCGACTGCTGGTTTTGGGAAGTCTGACCGACAGGATGCTTCCTCTCTGCTTCTCCTACTTCCGCAATGTGGACAATTTCCTCGTCTAGGTGCACTTCTGCGAGCTTTGTCTTCATCCATGACGGCTGTTCTCTGGCATGAGCATTCCACGACGGACATTTCCCTGACACGGTGTATTCCCTGGTATGCTTGGTCCGCAGCCTTCATTGACAAAGCGAATGCTAATGCCTCGGGGAGTGTTCGCTTTTCAGCCATCCTTACAGCCATTTGCAGTTATCTGTCCTCTATGGCCTGAATAAAAGCTTCCACCGCCATTTCGTTGATAAGCTCCTCACCGGCTTTAGGGTATGAAAGATGGGCAAGTGGTGCAAGTGTGAGTGCAATGGACTTCTCTTCATCGTCCCAGCTATTGGTCTTTGCGGCCGCTTCGAATTGCCTTTTATAAATTGGCCATGATGTTTGACCATCGAAGATAGGAGGCTGCATCTCCTTTCTTCTCATACCGTCAGTGGAATATTCCCGTGCTTTCTGTCTCTTCACGTTGCTGAGCTCCTTGGCAAGATTTTCGACTTGTTTTCCTACTATCTCGAATTGCGTATCCACTTTTTCAAACTGAGTCTCTATCTTCCCGAACTGAGTTTCATGTTTCTCAAAATTTTCATCGAATCTAGTTTCGACTTTTTCGAGTTGCGTCTCGACCTTCTCGATTTTCTCTTCGCTCACTTCGAATTTGGATTCCAAGTTCTTGTTTTGCTCATCAAGTTTGCTTTCCAGAGCATCTAGAGAATTATTTTGTTCGTCCATTGCTTTCTTTTGTTCATCCAGCTTAAGTTCTAGAGAATTCTTTTGTTCCTCAAGCTTAAGTTCTAGAGAGTTCCTTTGGTCGTCTATTGCTTTCTTTTGGTCATCGAGCTTAAGTTCCAGAGACTTCCTTTGGTCTTCTATTGCTTTCTTTTGTTCGTCCATGACTAACTTAAGTTGCAGGAGCAGACTTGTTATACCCGGGTCGGCTGCTGTACTTGCTGATTCCTCTTCCACGTCAAACTCTACGTCGTGCGGATTTTCACCTTCCTGCGTTACTGCTTCTTCCAGACGAATCAGTAGGGCATCTTTTCCCCCAGTTGTGTCGAGATTCCGCTTACTGAGTTCTGCCTTTAGTTGAATTATAGTTAGTTTTCCCAATTTGCGACCCATTTTGCGCAACTAATTAACTCAACACAGAAATGTTTAAATGCTTTTTTTTTTTTTTTTTTTTTTTTTTTTTTTTTTTTTTTCTTGTGCAATTTCACACCACGGAAATAGTTATTCACAGAATGAGTTTTATCCCACTTCTGACACCAATGTAATATGCTGGCTACGGCTTATTCTTCGCAAATTCTTTTCTTACAAGGTCTCTTTCCTCTCAAATCACTTTATCTCCTTTCAATTACTTAATTCACAAATCCAAACTAATTACTTCTTCTTGTTAACTCTCAACTTTCAATTTATCACAAAATTACAACTTCGCCTATTATCACTTTTCCAATCTCTTCGCCACGGTTCTAAACCAACTGCCTCCTCTCGATCGCCATCTGTCCTTATATAGCAAAAGTTTCTGATAGCCAGAAACTTCTAGCAAATTCTTCGACCACTGGATCAAGAAAAATTCTGATGTAATAATTCCAAGATGACAATCATTTCTTGCAGTTATAATTCCCTCTTATCCGTGATATTATCCGTCTCTTTCGTAGACATGAACTGTGGAGACTAACGGCAGACACGAACCTCGAATGAAAGGACATTTCGGACCAAAATTCTGCCAGAATGAAAAGACACTTCGGAATTTGTTGCATTATACTTTTAGGGAGCGTAGTTATTATTATGTTACAATATTTATATGACATTTTGAAGTCATACGAGTACTCGTATCTCGCGAATAGATTCTTCCGTGTCAAACACGATATAGATTATTCAGAATGTAAAGAAATAGCGGCTGGGAAACCGCAAGGAAGTGTTCCAGGTCGACTATTGTATCTGTTGTATACTCGTGATATACCACAAGAAGAAAGCACCACATTAGGTACATTTGCATTTGATGATACTGCCATTCTGGCGACGGGGAAAACTCTAGTAATGCAAAGAACTCGAAAATAAACACAGAGAAATGTACACGTCACTTGGAAAATATTAAAAGCTTAACGTGGAAAACAAACTGCCTTTATACAAACCGGTGTGGACATATGGTATACAACTTTGAGGTAGTACCAAAAAAAAAACAATTACAATATTTTACAAACTTATGAAAAAAAATTGCTAAGAGGAATTGTTAGAGCACCGTGGTACATAAGAAACAACGATATGCATAGAGATATCTCGGAATCGCCACTGTGGAAGGCTTAAAAACTGTGCGCGAAAACACAAAAACCGGTTAGAAAGACACGAAGGATACACCGCAATTCTACACCGAAATTTATTACGCTGTCTACAAAGAACGAATCCATTCGACCCAACTCGATAAATCACAACAAGTAGAAACATTCGATGGAAAGATACCTGCCAAACGTTTTAATTTCGTTATATGAAAACTGCTTATTAAGTCAATACTTAGTTGCAGTAACAATTTTGAAGGCGGGTTTTTTTAGTGGGTAAAAATCCCACACTTCTATGAGTACGTGTTTTACGGTCCTCATAGTGTCTTTTTGAAAATTTTTTTTTGCTCGGGGCCAAGTCTCGGCTGAAGGGTGGGTGGTCTATCGTAGAAAAACCTTGTGTCTTTTAAGGCTTGTCTCGAAACCCGCGCTCGAGTCGTCGTTGCTTGTCGAATAACGTGATCATTTTCCGTATCCAGCGCGTACAAATTTTTATGATGTAAAATTATTTCCCACTGAAAGAGGGAAGTAATCCCAATTCTTTGTTCGAATCAATTTCACTTTTAATGTGGGGCTATTTCTCACTTAAGGCGGGTAATAATTTCACTTTATTGGAGAATTCAGAACTATTTTCTTGTGTGATTTACTCTTACATGTGTATTACCGTTAAAAATTGTACCTACATCTTGCGGCTATAAACAATTTCTTGTTTTTTCCCCCATATACAATTTTGGGGACATTTTAATTTTTGTTGGAGTGTCTTTAAACCATAGGTGGAAAATAACTTCACACCATAAAAGTGCATTTAGTTCCCACTTGATGTGAAGTTATTTCCCTGCACCACTTTCTTCTACGGTAAAGTCTCTTAAAACTCGCGAGAATGTTCTCTTAGTTATCATTTCCTTTGAATTAAAAAGTTCCCAACACCACGTCCATTTTATTTTGGATGGCTTAAAAGGTGAGAGATCATATGATCCGTTCCGGACGGACTGTAACTTTCCTGTATGTTTAAACTATCAATTAAGATTACATTGTGACGAAATATGCATTATATATATTTGTAATCCAAAATATGTACCAAATGTATACTAAGGAAACCAGGCCAAGGAAGAGAAGTTTGGATCCAATAGATGCTAATCCGAGGGCGATAAGGAGCACTCTACAGTGAGCTGCGGTGAATTTTATGAAGCTCAACGGTCAGTACTCCTTTGAAAATGGTCGACTTATGTGGAACGGTTTGCGAAGGTAGGTGTTATCTCGGGGTTACCATACTGGACTTTAAGCAGTTTTCGTTCGACTTCGCAAAGACCAAATAAAATGCACGGAGCTCTGGAAACAGCGGTACTCGCGGAGGATATATGATACTGTGTTTTCCAAAGGGAAGTCTTTGCTCTCACGCGAACGTCTGACAAACATCCGAGAGTAAATTTGTAATGAAAAGTTTCTCTCAATCGAAAAAATTACTCTTTGGGAACGAGCTGTTAGCGCCAAAATATTTATTTATTTATTCATAGGAAGATAATATGTGATGCGCAACTGCGAGGACATACCATCTGTCTCCTTAATAAAAAGATATCACAGGAAGTTGCATGAACAAGAAAGGTATTGGATCTGGTCGTTAACTACTTTGTGAATGTCCCGCTCTGGCTAGCAAATGGTTGAGTATGAGCTGGGGTAACCTATGTAACATTGAAGTGAAATACCTCTTGAGATTTTTATCTTCTCTGGATAATCTTAATTTGTTTCCCAAGGTATATATTCTACTATGAGCGTAGACGTCTCGATTATTACTGGTCTACGCGATCCATTGAATAATGTCACAGGCCGTCCATTTATTGTACCTACCCACATACCAGTGTGGTTAAATATGGCATATGTGCAACGATACTGCATCACCATTCATATGTGGTAAGTATATTTTGCATTTAAAAGGTTATGTAAGAAGCAGGCTTTATAAAAAACAATGTTAATATCCTCCTCACTACATGATGAATCCTCTTCATAAAGCCCTGCGAAGGATGATAAGAACTACTTAAAAAATTCAATTACCTCGATCAAATAGAGCACTTTCACTCGGCCTTAAAACCATCACGATCCTATTAATTTTAAATTTTAGTTCAATATCACCTAGCTTGTTATCTGCCATTATTATTGTGCACTACTTAAAGGTATACGTATTCTTCTCCAGTATACTAAGTTGAACCTCATTAGCGTTAAGTACAACAGTAACTACTTCCAACAGTAAACATTCCACCTTACGGGTCCAGTCTCTCCACGAGCACTGGAAGCAAATGTTATTATGAAAAGCACCCAGGAAGGAAATGTGCTAAGTGTAGCTATAACATATAGTAGGAACAGGTATCCACACATCCGCTACTGTTTCATGATAATATTTTCTCCACTTTTATTTTACAAGGCAGAGTGAGATAAAGAGAAATGTGTATATGGAGTGCAGGATTTAATTACTGCTATGCTTATGACAGTGCACGACAATAATGCCTTCACTTAATGGACGTTAGGCGCTTTAGTGAATTTTACCCAACGAAAACGAACCAAAAAAGTCATGTATATATGTAAGTATAGATTGCAAGGACATAGTTTGAACTTTGTCACAAAATCGACATGCGGGGCGAGGAAGACCAGCGACGACGTAACGAAGAAGTATCTGCATCACATGGGACTTTGGCGACACTGAAGCTTTTTTGTTCTACAAAATTATAGAAATTGTTTTGGGACTTTGGGGGCGGACATGGTACGTGAAGTTTGAAAAGTTCTGGCTGATGATGACAAATTTGAAGTGTCCTGACTGGTATCTTTTGTATATGGAGTGTTGAAGAAGGGAGATGTGTATGTCGGAGTCAGGGCAAACGCGAAATTATACTGAACTATGGTTAAGTGGTGTTAAAGTAAGTATTATAAATTAATTACATATACGTACCTGACTTGCTATATTCTCTACATATAAAGGAATGAGTGAATTTATAACAAACAAAAAAATATCAATCACGTGACTTGCTATTTCGTTGCATAGTTGTGTAGCAAAAGTTCCTGGAAGTGTCGGGCACATTGTGTCATCTTCATCCGCGAAATTGAACAGTAACAAAAAATATCAGTTCTAGAGAGCAATGGTGACCACTCACGCACCTCTCCGTGTTTAGAAGTAAAGATTCACAAGCGATCCAAAGTTGTAGCTTGGATGTCACCGCTAGTGTTCACTCGCGAGCCTTCCATTTTCCACTGGTTTATGACGCTCCCCAGGAGGGTTTAACCGCAATAGGTTCTGAAAAAATTGCAGTAAATGCCTAACGGTTTTCGCGATAACTAGGATAAAAGTTTAATTCATTTCATTTAACGATAATAAGTAACAAAAACTAAAAACACAAAGCAAATAATTTATGGAGTCCTTAATTAAATTAAGAGTAGGACAGTAGTAATGCTCGCTATATTTCTGAGTCTTCAAGGTGGCGCAAAAGTCATCACCCTATCGGAAGATGCTCTCATTTTTACAAATGGTGTCTTACGTCTGGCAACGTTGACATTTGTCAAGTAAACAGAAGCAGAATATACGTAGATGGATTGCTATACTCAAGAACACAGAATAATGTGTCAATGTTTTGACAAATAATGGGTCGGTGGTTTTGGTTCAACATGAATTTCGTCGTCTATCCCCGTGTGTCACGAGGCACCAGCTGAGCAAACACTACGGCGTTTAGCCACTCGCCTCGAGAAGACTGGCTCAACATGGGACAGCATCAGACGTGACTGCAGATGTCCAAGGGGATCCCCAAACATTAACTAGACGATGAGCCACACAATTGGGCGCTACGCTACAGAACCATAATTAACGACTTCTTGCTACCGCAAATTGACGAGTTGGGTTTGGAGAACATGTGGTTTCAGCATGACGGTTCAACTGCACACACACAGCATGAGCGACAGTGGATATTCTGCACCAAGCGTTTTCCGGGCGATATTGCAATGGCCCGCAATATCGCCCGATTTGACCATTCCAGACTTCTTTCTTTGGGTTTTTTGAAAACACTCGTCTATACGAACAAGCTACAGACCTAGGCGGCATCAAAGAATAACATCCGACAAGAAGTGAAGTACTTATCGTCAACAGTTTTGAGAAAAGTCCATATTCTGTTATGGAACGAGCCCAAATCTACATCTACTCCGGCGACGGCCACTTGACCGACATAGTCTGACCTACTCCTTGCTTTATTATTGAGTGGACTTCAGTAAAAGACTAGAAGTCTTTTTATAGCAGAAAATTAAGAAAAAAAACTCAATAAAACCTTTGCCCGATTTTCTGTTGTATTTTGGAGAATATAAGCCAACTATATAGTACAAGTGTCTTGTTGTGCTGCACATGCAGCATATATAAGCCCGGTTTTGAAACAAAAATTGTGTACCTACATACGAGTACATGCAGTTTTTGTTTCTTTATTTTTATACAGGAGTAGATGTTTCGCTTGTGTTTGGGTTGTGTTGTGCAGTATAAGCAAAAGTTCAATGAGATTCTTCAAATTTTAGAATTTGGCGAATTTGTTAATTTGTTTATGTGCGTATCAAGCAGAGGACGTCGATCTAACCACGTCGGTCCGTCTGTCTGTATGTCACCACTCTTTGAGCCTAAATATTAAGCTAGGAACATGAAATTGCATACACAGGGTTTTCAGAATCCGAAGCAGTACAAGTGCAAAAACTTTTAAAATTTCGCCCACAGACACGCCCACTTTTTAAGAAATGTTGATTTTCTCAATATATTTGCTAGAAACTGGAAATACTGTCAGACAGAAAATGTAGACACTGACTTTTCTACATTTCGTTCATACATTGTACATTATCACGCCCACTTCGTGTGGACGTTTTATTTTGAAAATCTATCTTATCAGAACACGTGAATTAACAAATATTGAGAGCTCTATGCCCACTTTATCCTAAGTAAGTAGTTTTTCTGAAAAAAAGAAAATCGATAAAGTATTTTCCAAATTGCAAGATACCATTGCATTTTAATCAAGTGTTTCACAATGCCACACCTCTATATTAGGGATGGGTTGAAATATGACTTTTCTGAATGTTTTTTTAAGTAAACGGTTTTTCAATAAGGACATAACAATTTTGTATTTAAATAAAACACAGAATAATTGAGATATCGGGCTGAAATTTGTTCCACGTACAGTATACATGTAAATTTATGTATGGTATTCGATCTAGTTCATATGACCACCGCGAGCACGTTTGCAGCGATCAATTGTTTAGAGGCAATTTTCCACTACTCTTTCACACATATCGGCCGGAATGTTGGCAATTTCGCTTTCGATATTATTCCTGAGCTCCTCCAACGTTGTTGGCTTGTTGGCATAAACCAACGACTTAACGTAAGCCCATAAAATTAAATCTATCGGCGTTAAATCGCATGAGCAAGCTGGCCATTCGACCGGACCATTTCTCGAGGTTTGACCAGCTGTGTGGCATGTGGCACCATCTTGTTGGAACCACGTATCACTGATGTCAAGTCCATCCAACATGGCACGATAGCGAACTCCATTGACCGTAGCATGGCGATCATTTTCGTCGACACGGTCACTTTTTGAGGATGCAATGGAGTCTCTTGAAACACATGTGGGTTTGTTGCTGTCCAATAACGCATATTTTGCTTAAGCCATTAAGCCAAAAATGAGCTCCATCACGATGATTTTTCGAAGAAATTCGGGATTTTTTTCAAACTTTTGCAGAACCCAATCGAAGAAGTTTCGGCGCTTCAAATGATCAAGAGGCTTCAGTTCTTGAGTTAATTTGATTGAGGGTGTAGGTCAAGATCTTTATGCAAAATTCGCCACAATATGGACTGAGAGATTTTCTATTCCTGTGAAAGGCGTCGAATCGACTGATTTGGCTCATTTTGAACTGAAGCACTTACGGCTGCGGTATTTTCGGTACTTCGACCGGTGCGTTGTCTCACAGGCACAGGAACAGTCAATAGGGAATACTTGTATGTTGACTCGAATTTATCCAAAAATTGGAGTAAACGCTCTTAAAGTTGCGACCACCGATTCAAAATTCGGTAGTAATTTTTAATAATTTCCAAATGTTGCTCGTTCTTGAACGTCACCATGATAAAAACGTAAACCTTGACTGACGTTTCGACATTGATAGATCAAAAAAAAAGTTTGAGGGTGCGTTTGTATTAAAATACAAAATTGTCATGTTCCTATTGAAAAACTATTTACATATTTTGTAATATTTTTTTCCCAAATTTTTGATTATGTACGTGATAATTATGTAAACGCCAAGAGTTTTTAAAAAAATATCTTTATTATCTGTTCACTACGACGGTCACTTATCAACTAACTACAAATTCAAATCTGAAAAACAAAATAATTTCTAAGTATGTCATTAGCTTAACTGTTCATTCCACTTCGGTTCTCACGGAGCAGATCGCTCGTGCAGGAAGTGCAAGCCATTTGATCCGTGAGAATGTGTCTTATCGAAATGCATGTTGTATTTATTCCAGGGAAAGAAGCTCAGGTAACGTATGTTCACCTTTACCTGTCTGTGCTTTGGGAAACTGCTAACTTGCAGAATGCGAAATTGACTGATAGCTAGCTTTGAGAGTGCAGAATTTGTTTGATTCTGTTCTTCTGAGTGCTGGTAAAGGGATGTGAAGGTGAAAATTTTATTTTGAGTATCTCCTTCCGTATCCCAGATCAATATAACGTATTTCAGGCAGAACGGATGGCGATAAAGGAAGTTCTGCCTATCTTGGCTGAAATGTAATCTTTTCAGATTAATCTTGGTCTACATGCTAAATGGCTAGGCCTATTTTCAAATGATTTCTGCAGGAGGATGAAACGATCTTCCATTTTCTTTGTACCTGACCCGCCCTGTCCAAAATAAGAAATCTGCTGGCTATTCTGTTCGGCGAATTAAGCGATATGAAAAGAAATTTATAAAAAAAGCCTTTTTTGGGGGTATAATGTACGCCAAGAAAATCAAATTCAAGTTCTGGAATGCGCAAATATATGTATATACAAAATTTTAGATGAAATTAGATAGCAGGTACCTATAACAAGTCCACAATCCTGAGGCGAATTAAAAAATTAATTTGTATGGGACATTCATAAAAAGCAGGAATGAGTTATGAATTTAGTAATATTAAATTAATTCATCGGGCAAACGGCCGTGGTAGTCACCTAGTTAGTAACAACAACCGAATGACCTTTTTAAAAGCTATTCATCTAATCGATTTTGACTGCTTCGTGGAATATTGTTGTCATTCATTACCAGAGGCTGAATGAAGTGTTAGATGATGCTAGTACTGTTGCCTTCGAAACATGTTCACAGCATGACTGACAATTTCACTGTTAACTATGACATCAGCGATGTTCCATCCTCCAGAAGTCGTTTTAGGCCAGATTTACTGCGAGACTTCGGGAAAATGGTACAGTGACAATCTCGAACTAAGTTATGACATACCCACTCTTGTTAAATTGTTTTTAGGGAAATATATATGAGGGCAAGGTGAAAAGTTCTCGGCCTGACGCAGAGATGGCGTTCCAATCAGGAAAAATGTTTGTAGACGTCTTGTGTGTTTTTCGTTAAAATGGATAAACTTGAATATCGTGCAGTGATAAAATTCTTCGTTTTGGATGAAAAAGTGCATGATATCGTGTTGGACGATAGGCGAGTGAAGGTGAGTGAGATAGCTGAGGCTGTGTGTATATCGGAAGAGAGGGTGCGAAACATCTTGCACAAAAACTGTGCAAACTACTGGATGCGAAAGCTCTGCGCAAGATGGGTGCCGCATTTGCTGAATGCCGATCAAAAGCAAATGCGCAAACGATTTTTGCGGCAATCTTCGATTTAATAGGGATCCGACCGATTTTGTATGATGAGACATGGGTCCACCACTACACGCCCGAAATGAAACAGCAGTCGAAGCAGTGGGTGGAAGCCAGTGGTTCAGTGTCAAAGAAAGCGAAGTCAATCGCATCTGTCGGAAAGGTCAAGGCCAATGTGTTTTGGGATGAAAGGGATCCTGTTTATTGATTACCTTGAGAAAGGCAGAACAATTACAGGCGAATATTACTCCAACCTTCTTGACCAGCTGGATGCCAAAATTCGCTAGAAGAGGTCTGGCTTGAAGGAGAAAAAAATCATCTTTCATCAGGACAATGCACCTGTACACAAGTATATGTGTTGGCGATGGGAAAACTGCGGGATTTGGGGTACGATTTGCTCGGCCACCCTCTTACTTCCATCTGTTCCCAAACTTGAAGAAATTTGTTTCTGGGAAGCGCTTCGCATCCAATGCAGAAGTTGAGAGGGCCGTAGAGAAATATTTTCACAGCCTTCCAGACTCTCACTTCGGAGAAGGAATACTGATGTTGGAGAAACGCTGGACCCAGTGTGTTAAAGTCAAGGGAGATCATGTAGAAAAATAAAATCATTTTTTAACTGAAAATCGCAGTCTTTCATTGTCAGGCCGATAACTTTTCACCTTGCCCTCGTACAATATAAGTAACAATCGATGTGCCGTGTACTCAAGAAAAGGCACACTATAGTACCATTACTCAAAAGATAGAGTTTTATCAGAAAGAAAATGTACATATGTGCATCTAAATCAAAAACTTGACTAGTCAGGGTAGTCATCAATGTTGTCTGTATTTCGTAGAAAAACACACTTCCTATTAGTCATCTTGTATCTACAGCCTATCTTCTACATTAATGGAAAACCTTTTTATCAAATCACAAGTGCTCCACCACAACCACCCATTTCACAAATAACTCTCATCAACAAATTGAATGTTTACTTCAGTTGCTTTGGGAGTCAAGTCAGAGTGAAGTGAACTGCAGCTAATACTGTATCCAAAGGGGTTTATGAACTACACAACAGTTCATGTGTGTGCGGTCACATGACATGCAACATACTACTCTTGTACTTCAATGTACAAATTGATTTATTTCGTGAGTTATTTCCAAAGTACACACACGATCATGTCATGTAAAATGCATGTTCAACTTTATGACAAAAATGTGATTTACGCTATGTCCATGTAAATGGATGGGCAGTGGGCACATTCAGTTAGTAAGTCCGCTTGACTTACTCCGTATACAGAGAGTCGAAAAGCCTTTCATTCCTGAAGTACACCAAATTTATTTCGCAAAAGCATCGGAAGTTAGAATTTTTCAAAATGAAAAACATATCCTGAAATTTTTTTTTTTTTTTTATGATAGATGCTTGTTCTAGTGAAATGATGAAGTTTGAGAGAAACGTGCCACAATAGTTATATATCAATGCATTGATCTTGTGACTATATTTTTTCAAATCTTTAGCATAAATGGATTCGAATGACATCCATAAAAAGGGAATAAGAGCTTTCAGAACTAAGTACTTGTACCTACACATTGTACTTATACACATAATCGATTCGAAAGGATTTTGACAACGGACAAGAACCAACTAAATCATCATATCATTTTTGTCTGTCAACCTGTTTGGACGTGTTTTTCTTTCTCTCCCGTCTCGTGAATTTCAACATACCGATTCAACGCAGCATAATAATAATGCCCTGAAATTGCCCTCACAGTTTTTTTTCTGTTTAAAGTGCTCGTCTTTGAAATTTTTGCATTTTCCGTCGTTGTTCGTCGACCTCTTAGTGCGTTTACCTCGCTGTTTATTTTTATCTATATTTTGCCCGCCTCAGCGTTTTTCGCATTTGCCGTCGTTGTTCGTCGACCTCTTAGTGTATTTACTCAGAGTGCTCGTCTGTGCAAGTTTTAAACTGACCTATCACAACAATGGAAAAGCAATGTGGTAACGGAAATTGTGCCGAAATCAACAACGCTGAACTGGTGTCTTGTAGTGGCCTCTGTGGGAAATCGTTCCATCCCATTTGCACCGGCATCAGCAAAAGATCAGTTACCTATATAAAAGAATTTTCAAACAACTATCTTTTCTTTTGCGATGAGTGCAAAGAAATTTCCCTCTCTCACATCATGCTCGCTATTAAGTGCAACAGTGATTCGACAAACTCGCTTTTCAACCAAATTAAGCTTTCATCCAAGAAAATGCTCCAGCAACTGGCGAAGTTTGATGAAGTCATTAAGTGTGTTGACGACCTTAATAATGTTATAGAATGTGCTAGTGAACTGAACAAGTCTAAGTTCAAAAATATTGACATGCAACTTACGGAGCTCAACGAATCGACCTCTAAAAAATCCCGCGACTCGCTCACTAAATCCCACCTTAACGCAGAATTTGCCAAGGTCACCGGCCCTCTCTCCATCCTAGTTACCCAAATCGACGAACTTAAGCTATCCCTATGCAATTCAATTCATGCAAACGTGCAATTAATGAGTGAGTCCCTGTCAAACCAGTCAGTTAAAATCGAATCTTTGGCTTCTAATATGGCGGTTCACATGAAACGCGTAGAAGAGATCGAACTTTGCCTTAGATCTCTGAGAGACGAATCGGCTTCGACCAGGCTAGCTGTCATCGATATCGGAGAAGAATTGAAGTTCACTTCTAGCAATCTAGACTTAATCTCCTGCGACAAACAGCTGCCTAATAACAAGTCCCTGCAAGAAGAACTCTTTAATGCCATTGATCTCGACGTTACACCTGCTGTACCAGCTCCACTTGCCAGATCTGTTTCACCCACATTATCTCCTGCCGCAACTTCCACTGAAGCTACAACAATACAAAAATTCGGAACGCTCTGGACTGTATCTGAATGGAATAACAGAATCCAAAAACTACACTCAGCTTCAAGACATAACTCTGAGGACCTCACCAGTACCCACACTTCCCATCATAATACAGAGTGCACTGCGTACTTGCTGAAAGGTGCCCCGAAACTAGCCAACGTATCCTGGGTCCGCACATTTTTCGAAAAGAAAGATTCTAAGTACAAAACTGCTTTCAACCGCGTGTCTTTTGACCTCTCTCCCGTCTCGTCTGCCTCATCTAACATAACTCCTGCCGCCAAGGACACACCCTCCGTCAGCCAAAATAACTTCACTCACTCTCACACTCTTAACCCTTCACCCTCCTCATCGTCTGCCCCTTCTAGCGAAACTCCAGCTGCCAAGGACGCTCACTCCATCAGCCACCCTTACTTCATTCACTCTCACACTCTTAACCCTTCACCCTCATTATCGTCTGCCCCTTCTTTGACTACCCCTAACAATTCCGCTAATTTACCCACCTCTTCACACATCAGCGCTGCTAACTCCACCGTCGCATCATCTGGCTTTTTAGATCCGCTGCTACCTCCCACTGTCAAACTTACAAAACAGTTTGCAGATTCCGGAGATGACGGCCGCTACGTAATGTCACGTCTAAGAGACCGTAGAATTTACGATAACGTCCGTCTTTATCTTGCTTACTTACATGATAAAGCTGACTCCATCTGTATTGATGGAAAAACGAACACCAATATCAAGGTCTTAATCTCCCAGGAAGGTCTCCCAATTGATGAGCATGCTTTGATGAAAATTTTCGTTCAATTTCATGAGAGCTTCAATATACCACCTCGTCAGGTAACAAGCGATCTCACCTCCTACGCGTCCTACGTAACCTCTAAACGCAGGTCCCACCTCCAAAGAACTCGCGCCGACTTCAATAGTTACTTTCGCCCCTGAACAGTTCCCGTCTCAACATCTAACGCCTCCTGATTGCTTGTCCATATACTACCAGAACATAAGAGGTCTTCGAACTAAAACCTCCTCCGTGTTTCTTAATTCACAGAATCTCCCCTACGACGTTTTTACTCTAAACGAAACCAATCTGTCCAGTGATTATAATAACAACGAATTATTTACCTCAGACTTCAATGTCTTTCGGGACGATGGTCTTGAAAATGATGATAATTCCTCTGGTCGCGGTGTTCTCTTGGCAATACACAATCGCCTCGACTCCACACTCTTTAAAACCTCGCACACCGCTAATTTCGAGTTCATTTGCGTCAAAATAACTATCGCTGGTAGCAACATCTACATCTTCTGCTGCTACATTCGTCCATCTCAACCAATCCAATGCTACCAACTTGCCATTGATGCGATTGATTCCCTGTTTAACATTGTAGACCCCCGAGACGTCGTCATAATTTTGGGGGATTTTAATTTCCCAGATCTTCGATGGGTTCTTTCTGACGATGAGACTCACTTTGCCGCTACAAATCCTTCCTCAGATAAGGAGGTCCTATTCATCGACTGTGTCTCTGACTCCGGCCTTTACCAGTTAAGCGGCGTTACTAACTACTTAGGTAGACAACTCGACCTTATTTTCTCATCAGATGCCGACAACTGCGTCGTATCAGCGAGCAACCACCTTCTCTCCAAATTAGACCGCTACCACCCACCTCTATCTCTCACATTTTTTTACAACAACGGTAATAAAACTGTACACTCTGAAAACTCATACAGTTTTAATTTTCGTAAAGCAGACTTCATAAAACTGAATAACCTTTTGAGTAACGTTAATTTCAATGTTATTTTTGAAAATCCTAGAATTACTATCGACGGTGCTCTCGCTTTATTCTACGCCGAAATCTTCAACTGTTTCACACAATCCGTCCCATTCGTGCTCCAGAAGAACTCCTCATCGTCCCCACCCTGGTTCACCAAAGAATTGCGCTCGCTTCGCAATAGAAGAAATAAACTTTGGCACACGTACCTTAAATCTCGTTCGCACTCTGACTTTTCCAATTACCTCCACGCATATACCCACTTTTCCGAACTCTGTGAGTCTCTATATCTCGAATATTTAGACCAAATCCAGCATACCATGATCTCCGATCCGAAACGATTTTTCCAATTCATCAACACAAAAAGAAAATCTGACAACTATCCAGCTACTTTAAAATTGTCTAACACTTCCTCCGGTGATCCTAAGATAATCGCAAATTTATTTGCCCACTTTTTCAGCCAATCATTTAGCAACCATGGGCTTGAAGTTGATCTTGAATACTTCTCGTACATGAAAAGCTGTGCCCAAACCTCGTTAGTCTCCGTTGACATAACCGTGGAACACGTGAAAGAAAAGATAAAGAAAACTCAAGAACGAATACTCTCCTGGTCCTGATGGTATTACTTTAATAGTACTGACAAATTGCTTGAACCATCTGGCCAAACCCCTCACGGCTCTCTTCCAGATATCTATCGCACAAGGAGTCTTCCCCAAGCTTTGGAAGAGCTCTTACATAATTCTCTTTCACAAAAAGGGTCCCAAGAATGAAATCTCCAACTACCGGCCCATTGCTAAACTCTCCTGCGTTCCTAAGCTCTTTGAAAGCATTATTTACGATACAATGTTCTTCCATTGTAAGTCTATCTTTTCCCCTAACCAGCACGGATTTCTTAAGTGAAGGTCAACAACTACTAACTTAACGGAATTCGTATCTACGACTCTGTGTGCATTAGAGGATGGCGAAGAAGTTGATGTAATTGCCACAGATTTTAGTAAGGCCTTCGATAAAATCTCGCACAGAATCATTCTTTTTAAACTCAAATCCCTTGGCTTCCAACTGAGTTTCATTGGGTGGATTAAATCCTATCTTGAGGAACGCCAATACAAAATACTATTTAGATCGGCTGTATCCGATCCCATTAAAGCCACTTCCGGGGTCCCTCAAGGTAGCCATCTTGGTCCCTTGATTTTCATTTTGTCAATTAACGACGTTGACTTCATCATCAAAGACTCTTATCTATCCATCTACGCTGCTGACATGAAAATCTTCAGGCACATATTAAACCCCGCCGACTCTTGCCCACTTCAAGCTGACTTGAACAACTTTTTAACCTGGTGTCAAAAAAATTTTCTTGAGCTCAACGTCAACAAATGTCAAGCTATTACATATTCCCGAAAGCGTCTTCCAGCCCCTAGATCCTATTTCATCTCTGACGAGCTCGTCCCTTCTGTAACTTTATTACGCGATTTGGGTGTTATCTGCGACAGAGAACTAAATTTCCGCTGCCATATTGACAACATTATTAGCAGAGCCAACTCTGCGCTCGGTTTCGTAAAACGTTGGTCTAAAGAATTCTCGAACCCCTACGTCACGAAATCTCTCTACTTCACATTTGTTCGGCCAATCCTCCAATATGCTAGCCAAGTATGGTCCCCCTATCATGATACCCATTCCCTTCAAATAGAGGCTGTTCAACGCAGGTTCATCCGTTTTGCTCTTCGCGGTCTTCCTTGGTCTGACAGGCATAACTTACCCCCCTATGAGAATGGTTTGAAATTAATTAACGTACAGCCACTTGAAATACGTCGAGAAATTGCTGACGTACTCTTTGTACATCAGCTGTTAGCAGGAAACATCGACTGCCCTAATCTGCTCCAAATGATCTCCCTTAACACTAACCCACGCCTCCTGAGGTCTGTACCCATCTTCCGTCTCAATTTTCATCGTACCAATTATGGTTGTAACGAGCCAATGTCTAGAATGCTACGTTTGGCCAACGGCGCGCACAGCTCTTTTGATTTTCACTGCAACAGATTTGCACTTAGAAACGCCCTCCAGAATTCCACTTCCACTCCTCCGCCCTAATAACTTTAGTTTTAGTTTTAAGTTTAGTTTTTAAGTACTTAGCCTTAGTCTTAAGTTGTGTTTAGTAATAGTCTAGTTTTAGTGTAGTTATTAAGTTCTGCTTGAATTAAGCTAAATAAATAAATAAATAAACGGTACAGCGAAAGAAGCACGTTTTCTTCATGCTGGAAAACTGCGCGCATTCAACCAATTCCCAAAGAAGGGATGAAATGTTTGCCCCAAAACTATCGTCCTATAGCGTTGTTATCTATGCTGTCCAAAGTGATGGAAAAAAGCTATCAGTGCCGAAATAATTAAATTTCTGAAGCGAATCGAACTAATAAGCGATCGGAAGCTAGTGGTTGGATTACAGATCAATTTAGTTATGGTCAATGGCACCTTTCCTGTAAATGCTCGAGTGCAATAGGGATCTTGTCAAAGATGCGACCAAATTAACTCATTAAATGAAGACGTGCAGAAAATCTTGCTTACTTAGTAGATTTCAATGCGAATGAAACCCAATTAGCTGGCTTTTCCAAAAATAACACGTCTACTGTAACACTGCTTAAAATGAACGAACAAACCATCCAACCAAGGAAACATTGCATCTTCTTGGCGAAACAGTCAACTGTGGTGTGTAACATGGCACGATCACATATCCTTCTGCTACAGAACAATCTCAGGAGCTGTCCCAGCGTTATAAGTTCGTCTTTCCTGAGATAAGATTATAAAGTTTCTTGAAGAAAAAACTCAAAAACCATGACATAGGCGAGTGATCCCATCATCCGTTCAGAATTTCTTGAGTTATAATAAATTTGATTGGTTCTACGGGGATAAGATTTACCACTATGTTCGTCGGTTGTGTGCGATAAGTTAATACTAATTTTTTTTTTTTTTTTGAAAGGAACTAAGTTACTCGTGTTATATTATGTGATCCAATAGTTGCGGACACAGTTCTCCAGAAGTTCTTTCACTATTTTTAGCATAATCCTATTACATGTGTCTTTCCTTGCTAATTTGATACTTTTCCTTCTAATAGCTGCTACGTTTCGAAACTAATCTAAGCTAATTCCACAACAAAAGTTAATATTGCCTGACTGACTAAAAGAACACTTAAAATACATACAAATCACAAAAAGGGCAGTCAATTTCCTCATTTTACATGTCCATAGTACCTCTGCAATCATAGTAGCAAAGTTTCAGATGAAAGGATTGCAACTGCAACTAACTTAAATCTACTTACTCGTTTTTTTTTTTATATAATTCGCGCGCGTCAAAAGGAATATGAATACCTTTATACTATTACAGGGCACGGGCTTTTAGAAAAAGGGGAAGAGGAACAGAGGAGAAGCCTGTGCACATTGGCATTATGTAAATGTTTGAAATTTGTAGTGATGGGGAAATACAGAGCTTGGTAGATCATTCCACATTCGTGTCGTTTGGCTTATAAACGAATCCCTATATTTGACAGTACTACCGAAGTTAGGCTTAGGCATGACGCGTATTGCGGGTGAAATTTTGAATCAGACAGGGTAAAATATTTCTTGCACCGTTTAAGGAATGCTAGACATTTTGCAGCATTTTTGGAGACCTCGAATATGTGATTGTTCCATCGAAGATGGTTCTTAATACACATACCAAGAATGGCAAGTCTTTCGGTTTCAATGATGCAAGTACCATCCATGGATAATGGTTGAGGATTTTGGTTTCACTTGAGAGACAGAAGACAGTACTGTTATCAGCGAAAGAATGGATTGGATTAGAAGTTGCAGACAAGAGATCATTTATAAAAATAAGAAAGAGAGTCGGAGACAAAACAGAGCCTTGGGGAACACCAGCATTTATTTGTTGAATTGACTTGAAGCCGTCCAAAACAACTTGTATTGAACGCCCCGAAAGGTAATTTATAATCCATTGAAGAAGAGACTCATCGATACCATATGCACGCATTTTCGACAAAAGAGCCTGATGCCAAACTCTGTCAAATGCTTTTGAAATATCAAGCGCAACCATCTTAGTTGCGCCGAAGTGATGAAGAGATTGGTTCCACTTCTCGGTGAGATATGCCATCAAATCACCAGTGGACCTGTTGCTACGAAAACCATACTGCCGGTCATTAAGGAGTTTTCGTGAATCGAGATATTTCATAAGCTGACGATTTATCAGCGTTTCCATGACCTTGGCAAGAAGGGACGTAAGTGCAATGGGTCGGTAATTGGACAGGTAGGAAGATTCGCCTTTTTTAGGGATGGGCTGGACAAATGCTGTTTTCCACCTACTCGGAAAGAGCCCTGAAAAGTAGGACAGATAGAAAAGCTTACGCAGAGGTTTTGCCAGTGTAGAAGAACCCCCCTTTAAAACTATGGAGGGGATACCATCTGGACCAGCGGATTTGTGTATGTTAAGACCTTTGAGTATTCCTGCAACTGTACGAGTGTAAAAGTGGACGCTCTCAAATACAGGTTGGAGTCCATCTGGCAGGGTGGAGTTCGCTGCAAAGTGAGCAGTAAACAGATTGGCTTTGTCTAAGGAGCTGACAGCTGGAATGTCATTGTAAATGAGCGTGAGAATGGCAGACGAGGCAATTTTTTTTAATATTTTTGACGAATGTATGTATCATATTGTTATGTTACTTTGAAGGAGAAATAGTTTTATTAATATTTATTGAATGCCTCATTATATAATTTTGTGTATAATTTTGTTTGTATACAAACCTCTCTAAAAGGGGCACCTCGGGATTGGTCCTAATTATGGAGATTTTACTGTAATTCTTGCTTTACTTATTATCAAAATTCGAAATGTTATTTTTTTTTTTTTGTTTTTAGCACCTGACAACCCTATTAAAGGACAAATGAAATTCAGAAACAGACATAGACATCGATTTGGTTAAGCAGGTAGGATTGTACCAAAACCCGGAAGGTCAGAACCTGAAATATCAAAATAAGGACATAGATTCGCTGTGGAAGATTGGTAGTTTGAGTGCTCTTAAAAGTAATTGATTTTACGAGTCAGCAGACAAGTGATCTTCAACACATCAGCCAAATATAAATAAAGAATAGTTTTATAATCTGAAGGCATCATAAACAGCGATAGTTACATTTTTATTCTGGAGGCTGCAGTGAAAGATTCACGTCGCAAAATATTTGGACCCAGAAAGAAATCATCAATAATTTTGTACGTGGATAACGCTCAATACATCGAAAAAAAAAACTTATTCGAGGAAAATAATATTCAGCTTTTAGACTGGCCTGCTCAGTTCCCGGATCTAAATCTCATAGAGTACATATGCTCATTAATTAAGAGAAGGATAAATAGTGACAGCATTGCACCGGATAAAAGCCGATCCTACTAAATGTATAAAACTTGTGTTAAACATCCAGAGAATGGTTCACGCCGAAGGAGGTCCAACAAAATATTATAATAATAAAGAGTATTTACGGGTACTTTATACTTTTGACCAAGTCTGTCTATGTGACCGTCAGGGATTAACTTGATTTATTTAATTATGCTTCCTCGAAAAGTGTTCTATTGTAGAAATTACTTTTTTCTCCCCGGTGTTTCTAACTTAAATATCTCTTATCATAGACTGGTAACGTTTCCAGCCCTACCCAAAGATTGAACGTCAGAATCTTCTCTGATATTTTATGGGTTTATTGGTTGGTGCTTCAGATAGATTTTCATAGATATTCCATTCGCATCACTGCGATGCTTAAACTTAATTATACACACATTGCAAGGGCACCTCAAATGTACATATATGCAGAGACAACAGATACTTATTTGCGCAACATCTAATGAAAAGATACAGGATACAAAGTTAGCAAATAAAAAAAAAAAATGAAATGACCACAAAAATATACACATGTATAGGTGTTCATTACAGAAATAGCCAAATAGCCGCCGAAGAAAACATTATAATCAGAATACTTTCCCTTCACCGACACTCTCTAAAAATAATATACATATCTATATATATCTCGTTAGGGTTTCTTTTGTTTACCAATATTTCTTATTTGTCTCTTTTATTGTTCATCACATTACAGTGTCCTTTCTTGAATATTAACCACAGAAAAACGAATCATTCCAAGCCACACGTAAATTACCACAGAGATGGGGGCCTAAAGAACTAACCGTCTGAATACCTTGGAGTAGGTACGGTCTGCCATATCGATTCGATAATAATACCAAATGGAATTTTATCTAGCTATCCGATAGAGGGTATCTCTACCATTTCCTGAGGTTCTTCTCGACTATACTCGTATCTACGCGCAGTGAGAGAAAAGTTCTAGGAATTGGCTGATTGAAACCGGACGTGACTAGAAAACTTGAGGATAGATTCCATTTGTATTTCAAAATTCAACCATGATGTCGATGGTGATGATGTTGGCCAATGAAGAAGACGGTGGTGATACGTTCGCTGTTGGCGGTTTTTTGCTACTACATTTCTGATTGTATGGTTAGTCAATGCGTCGAGGGCTTGGGACTACAACGACCACTATGTTGATGACGATGATGACCACATGCTTACGCTGTATGGGTGGCGTGTAGTGCTGGTGTCTGAAATTATGGCGCGTACAAAAGGTACACAATTTGCACTTCATGAAGTTTGCTTAGACTAATAATGTTTTGTTGTCCAAAGGGTAATCACCTTCACGGTGTTTGTAATGTGGAATCGACCGAGGGAATAAACAGAGCTATGGTTGGTTGCTTGTTTTTTTTTTGTATTTCCTTATGACGAGATGAAAGAGGCAATCATTTTCTACATTATTGGCAGGAATTCGACTTGTGGAGGCTTTAGAAGAAGTCTACCACAGGATATACGACAATTTCGGTTTGATTTTATGAGCATTTGAAACAATCATATGAGGTTTACTACCTATTCAATGCAATTCTTTTTTGTTTTGGTCCTGTTGTATTGCTTTATTCAATTCATATCTAAGGCACGATAGCTTCCTTGGACTCTCGGATTTGATATGTAAACACTGTTTGGCCAAGGCGGTGTTTATTTGATACAAACAATACAGCAAAGATGTCTAGTTGAGATTATGAACAACAGAAACCACCGCTGAAAGTTTTACTAAAATTGCATTATATTTACTTCACTCCTTGTAAGACCGAAATCAATTGTGAAGTTCATCAATATAATTAGATTTTTGAGATTTTCTAAATTTTCCATGAAAGTTTAATGTAATTTAGTTTCATTCATGTTTATTATGTCATTTGGATACATACACACATGTAGGCATGTATACATGTATATATGTCAACACGTTTGTGTCTCGACCAAGTGTAAGTAGGAGTATCGGCGTGATAACACAGTAGGGCATCTTGAATATATGCCGCCTCATCAGTCTATCAACAACTCAATCAACAATCAGCTGGAAACTCATGACATGACTCCAATCCAATCCGACTGATGCCTAGAACCATGTGTCACACGTGTAACTTTTCTCAAAAATTGTACGTGGCATATCGTACAGGACTAAACATACAAATAGTGTTCGTCTTCACGCACACTATCTGCTACAGCAGCAATGTTCAAATCAGAACGGCTTCTACGCACTCTAGTCGGTGGATGAACGTCCAATAATGCAAAATTCGACCGAAGTTTAGCGATTGTTTCGCGAATAGTGCGTTCAGTTGGACTATTATGAGCACCATAAAATGGTCGAAGTGCACGAAAAACTTTTTTCACTGAGCACTGATATTAGAAATAAATTTTCACAATTTACGTTGTTCAGACGTAAGTCTATTCATGATGAAATGCCAATGAATACTGAACATAAATGTCATATGGACATGGCATTTGTCACGCGTGCTATGCCCGAGAATCTCTATTAAAAAAGTACCTCGCATTGGATCACCCTTTATAAGTAGGTGCAAGTAAAAAATATATCATTAACAAATTAACAGCACCGCCAGCTTTTTTTTCTTCCAAGCTTGTACTGTCAAATTAGCCGAAATAGGGAGAGTGGAGTATTATAGTCGCATGTGCTACTTAATATAGCAGTATTACAAACATCTGGTAATAACTTCAAGAATTTATACTACCGATTTCTATAAATCTTCAAAACTTAATCTTCAAAACGAAGATTTCGAAAATATAAAATCATATTTGAAGATTTCAATTTTAAAATTACTTAACAACCCTAAAAAATCTGCATAGGTAATAGAAATATATAATACAAGTTGCATAAACATTTTAAAGACAACAAATAAATACATAAGCGCCATATTATTTTTAAATCAAAGCAAAAAAAAAAAACGCTATTTTTCAATACATCAGGAAACCAACATCAGAAATTGTACATTTCTAGATAGAAAAAAAAGGAGGGTATAGCGGATAACTAAAGACTGGAGATTAGAGGATAGAAAGTGGAGCCATGCCCATGAAACCGTAACGAAAAGTATCCCAGAGAAATCATTGAACTGGTGAGGGAGAAAAGAAAAGCACGAAAGAAATGGCAAATCACTTGTGTACCGCAGCATAAAAAGGTCCATAACCGACTATGCAATCGCCTTAGAGATAGTATTAGGGAACTTAAAAGCAATAAGATAGCGACTTACCTTGAAAATCTCTCCGCTGAAAGAGAATCAAATTATTCACTTTGGAAAGCACTAAAAGGCATTCGGAAACCTCAAATGCAAGAGCCACCAATTCAGAAAAACGATAGAAATTGGGCCAAGAGCGACAAAGAAAAGGCAGAACTTTTTGCTTTGCACTTAGAAGAAACGTTTAAGCCATTCGACGGCCCTTTGATAACGCCCAACTCCCCAGTCTCGACATCTGACATCTTTAAAGTAAACAAAGTTCATTGAACTGAGGGAAGTGATTGAAAATCTAAAGACGAAAAAAGCACCAAGTGACGACTTGATAACGGCGCAGGTGGTCAAAGAATTGTCGACTAAAGCTTTTATAAAACTGCTATATTTGATTACTGCTTCGTTCAGATTGCTCTACGTTCCGAGACAATGGAAATTCGCCGAGATTATAATTGTCCCGAAACCAGGCAAACCTCTGAATGAGAAGAAATCATATCGGCCTATTGCCAGTTATCTCTAAAATACTCGAAAAACTATCAAACTTTCTAAACGACTACAACTCATAATCGAGGAAAGACGTCTAATTCCCGACCATCAGTTTGGATTTATTGACGTCTCACAAGCTTTTGATAAGGTTTGGCACGAAGGCTTGGAGTATAAATTGCAACTACTACTGCCACGGCAACTCTTTCTAATCTTACGATCGTACTTCACCGAAAGACTTTTTCGTGTTAAGCACGGAAATGATTACTCTGATTTCAAGGACATTGCGGCCAGAGTCCCACAAGGAAGTGTCCTCGGGCCACTTCTATATGTACTCTACACGCGTGATATCCCGCAGGAAAGAAACTGCGTCGTCGCTACTTTTGCGGACGATACGGCAATTAGACAAAGGGCGATACAATTGATGCAGCAACTGAAAAGCTGCAACATGCTATTAATAAAGTCCACTCTTGGACGAATTCGTGGCGTGTTGTGCTGAACGAAAGCAAATCTACTCACGTCAACTTCACCTACAAAAAAGTGGATAGATTACCTGTATATTTAAACTCGGCGCAAACACGGTACGCGAACGAGGCAAAATATCTAGGAATGACTCTAAATGTTAAGCTTAAATGGATACGCACGTAAAAAAGAAACGGGACGAGCTCGAAAACAAATACCGACAAATGTACTGGCTAATCGGAAAACATTCGAAGTTGAGCCTATATAACAAACTGCTTATCTATAAGCAAGTGCTGAAGCCAGTGTGGATGTATGGTCTACAACTATGGGTTTGTGCCAGGAAAAGCAATAGAAACATCTTACAAACTTTTGAAAATAAAATATGGACATGTATGAGGGAGCAAGGACAAGAGTAAGATGTCCTGCAGGAGTCACTGAAGAGTGCCCAATCAAAGTCGGTGTACACCAGGGAAGCGTCCTTAGTCCTTTGCTATTTATTGCAGTCCTTGATTATCTGCTTGAAGGAAAAGTGACGGACCCCAAAGTGCATCAGTTATTCTTTGCTGACGATGGAGCTATCATAAGCGAAGTTCAAATGGCCTTGCAACGAGCACTTGATGTATGGGTGGATGTTTTGGAGGGAAATGAGTACCGTATTAGTTCGAAAAAGACAGAGTATCTGTGCTGCCCATTCTCTGATCCACACCGGCCTATTCCAGATATTTACTTGAGTGGAAAAGTGCTTCCCAAGTGTGAAAAGTTCATATATCTGGGATCTATGATCAATAGGGAAGCAACTTGTGATGATGACATCAATCATAGGCTAAGCGTAGGGTGGATGAAGTGGCGGAAAACTCCGCTATCTTCTGTGATCGAAAAAGGCCCCCTAAGCTTAAAGGAAGACTCTACACCGCAGTTGTACGTCCGGCGCTCACATACGGCTCACAATGCTGGATAATGTACAAAAAGTATGAGGGCAAATTAACGGCAGCTGAGATGAAGATGCTTCGCATGACAGCAGGAGTAACGAAGATTGATAGAAGAAGAAGTTCAAAGATTCGAGGAAGCCTTCATGTAAAAGAACCCATCACAAGCAAGATAGAGCACGACCGGCTCAGTTGGTACTCGTATTGTCATGTTCAAAGGAGAGATCCTTCGAAGCCCGTCAAAAAGGCAATATCAATCAACGTTCCTACACAATCGCGCAAAAAAGGCAGACCAAAAAACAACTGGATCACACAAATGCAAAAACACCAGCATTCTATTGGCCTCAGTGACGAAGTGATCCGAAACCGGGAAGCCTGTCGGTACTTTCTGAGATCAAACCGGCAAACCCCACAGGCGGACTAGTAGGGATACAGTAAAGTGAGAGGGTTGTGATCCTTCTACTTCGGATCATAACTTCGCCGTAAGAAGAAGAAGAAGAAGAAGAAACTAGTTATTTGTTTGTTTGTTATGAATACTCTGTAAATTTTGCGATAACTACCATCGCCTGAAACATGTGGTATTTTTTCAAGGCCTTGTTTGTTTCCAAACCGAGAAATGACCTTCAAGAGAACTGCACCGCAAGATCTTTCCACAGGAGCTCGAAAAATTACAAGATTACATTACAAGATCCTTTGACAACCCCTTTAATCATTAAATCTGCTCTACCAATTCGAAGAGTTGAACCGGTGCTAGAGGACTGAATTCTTCCAATGCTTCAAAGAAGACTACCCTGGAGTACCACTGCACATGTATTAGAAATAGACTTATATTCATAGGTCGACTCATTATTGTGCAGACTTATTCGTCTGTGGACGAATACAATCTTCTTGAAACTTGGTGTGATGAACAGATGTTATCCGCCCAACCTTCGAAGACCGAGATGATTCTGTTCACAATAAGAATAAAGTTCCATTTAGTGAGGTGGCCAGTATTACTGGGCACGGAGTTAGTACCATCTAGCAAAGTCCTTAAATATCCTTCAATGTCCCAAGGAAGCTTTCGCATGATTAAAACATGCAAAGCAAAGATTAGAAAAACATTCGCTTTCAGTGTTGCAAAATGTTCGATAGATCCTGGGATATAAGTCCTAGTACTGAATATACAGTGGTAGTCATATAATTAAGGACAGACAAATTTCATACATAAGTGTCTTATATTTTTTTTTCAATTGAAGTAATTTTGTTTGTTATTAATAACATAAATTCAGTAGAAAAATAAAAATTATAATATTTAGAAAATTACTTACAAAAAATATAAAATTTCATAAATTTCATGTGGACAGATAATCAATAACACTTTTACTATTTACACATAACGCAATCAGTACCATCAAAATAAAGAGCAATTATACTTGAAAAATTAATACTTTGTAGGGTAGCCCTTTGCTTTCAATACAGCTTCGCATCACTTCGGCAAACTGACAACCGAATTTCGACACTGTTCAGCTGGGATACTGTTCAATATCTCTTCAACGATTTGGTAAAGTTCTTCAGCATTTTTATGGCTTTTCTTTTCCAAGGCCTTCTCAACATCTGCCCACAGATTTTCGATCGGGTTTAGATAGGGACTTTGAGCAGGCCAATCTAAACTGAACAAAATTCTTTCAAATCCTGTTAGGGTCGATAGGAGACATTATCACATCTCAAAACAGGTAAAGGGTTTTAAGATAAAGAATCGGCAAAAACAGATGCCCCTGCATTGTTTTTGTAGAAAAAGAAAAACTCTGGTTTTTTGTACAAAATTTTCCGAAAAAAATTGCAATTCATGTACTTTTTGGGAAAACTAGGTTTGATTTCAAACTATAAAAGCAGGATGCGTTTTCTTCCGGCACCAGTTAGTATTGAAACTTCAAAATTTAAAGTTAACCGATAAAGAGTCAAAAAAAACTCAAATGGGAAGAAATAAGGAAAAAAGTGAAGTTGAACGTTTTGGCATAATAACTTTGTATAAAGAAGGGCATACAGTGCGTGATAATGCAGCTTAAAATATCGAAGTCGACAATGCACGATACCATACGTCGCTTTAAAGAATAAACACTATTAAGACCCGAGAGCCCCAAATTCATCAAAATAGGAGGACCGGACTATAAAATTAATAAGGAAGAAGGATCGACAGCTTACAGTTCCAGAAATCTGTGCAGAGATCAATCGTTCGCACTCAAAGCAGATATCAGTAATAATAACAAAAAAGGCGATTACCTGCCGCAGTCGTTCACGATCGAGTAGCAGTACGAAAACCTTTGCTTAGCTAGATTGGGGAAGAGGACACCAGGATTGGACATCAACCGACTGGTCTTATGGACGGACGAGTCAAAATTTGAAGTTTTTTGACAAAAAAGGAGAGTTTACGTTCGGCGGTCTACTGAAGAAAAGATGGTCCCTAGCTATGTGGTCCCAACAATCAAGCATGACGATGGTTCAATAATGGCCTGGGGACATTTCTCTTTCGCCGGTATTAGAGACCTCACCCGTATCGATGGAATAATGAATAAGGAGAAGTGAGACAAGTATTAGAAAAACACACATTACCATCGGGTTTGCGATTAATAGGCTCTGGATTCACATTACTGCAAGATAATGATCCGAATAATTCTTCCAAGCTTTACCGAGGTTACGTGGACCAAGAAGAACAAGAAGGAACACTGGAAAATATAAAATGACCTGCCCAATCAACCGATCTTAACCGAATAAAGCTGCTTTAGGACGAACTTCGAAGACAGTATCTAACATCGAAAGACAAACTTTGGAAGATCCTTCAAGTAGGCTGGAGAGCAAAAACATTGGAAACTATTAAGAAGCTGATCGATAGAATACCTATGTAGATTGATGGCCAAAGTGGTGCAAGTAAGAGGCAGATTTGTCGACGAAATAGAGGTCTAACTCTATTATATTACCCAAGTCTTTTTATTTATTATGTTCGGTTTGATGGAGCTATTTACAATAAATTTTGATTTTTAGAATTAAAAAGACAAATATTTCTATATCAATTTCCCCGACAGAATGTTTGGGAAAGTTCGGAAACTTATGGTCAGTAGTGTACATGGACGTTTATAGACATATACGCCCTTAGTCAGGCCATATGCCATATGAAGAATCTAGAGCAGAAGATATATAATTATAAGTAGAAAATGACCAAATTTGTGATATTCTGTAATCACTAAGACTTAAGCTACATGCATATGTATGTCTTTAGAAAACCATGTAAAAAACGTCCTTGCGCAAAATATGGGCTCTGGTAATACACGAACAGTCACATTCTGCAATCATATCACCTATCATGAATTTCTCCCCTCGTAACTACATACATACAATGCGATTTTATGGTGACCGAGAGCGAAGTTCCTCAAAAGGAAACTAATGAAACTAATTGTATCACCTTCCGTACTTTAGTGTTACTGGTGTGAATGCTGCTATGGACTTTTTGCTTACAACTTAGGCGTCCCGAATTTGCAGAAGCCAGAAAGGCAGTGCACATAGGCGTATTTCTAGGATGGAAAACAGTTTTTAGTGAGAGTTTTAGATGAAGGGGGGGTAAAAGAGCACCAGAGCACAAGAGAGAATATGTGTCCAAAATTAGTCTTTGAGCGCAGGTTAGAGTGTTTCCCTCCGGACCTCTCAGAATGCCTGGAAAAAATGGTTCTCTAATGGATGAGCCTCCAAACCTGTTGAACCGATAAGATTACCTCAAAAATCGTAGATGAGGATGTCGAAAAATGAACAGACTTGGGCAGTATACCCGAAAATCCAAAACTTGCTGCTAGAATTATAGACCCTGCTAGAATTATAGACCCCCTACTGGGCTTAATACATGATAAGATACTTATAAGACGATAAGTGAAAATTGTCTGAGACTCAGCCTTCGATTAGTATCAGAGGCTTGAATCTCTTTTCTGTATATCCCTAATAATATGGGTGTGGCGTAGTGAAATTTGTAAATCAAATGCAATGATATCTTTCTACTCGGAGGATTTTTCGCAATTTTTAAAAGATTAAAAAAAAACTGTTTTTAGAACATTTTCTTAGAAAAAAGTGTCAGTGAATGGCAGTCACCATTCGTAACCGAAGTTCATGGATTCTGATTAGATATTCACAATAAAACTTTTAACCATCATCACAAATAGCTTTAAAAAGGTAAAATATGTTGTTGTTGTTTCTTTTTTTTTTTTTAAGAAAACCCCCCCAGAAAGTGTGCGGGCCAAGTACAATTTATGGACGAAATGTAGAGAAGTCAGTGCCTACATATTTTAGCAAAAATATTGAAAAACTTTCATTTTTTGAAAAGTGGGTGTGTCCGTGGGCGCTTTTCAAAAATGTTTACACTTGTACTGCTTCGGATTGTACTAAATAAATTTTACTACTGCAAATTGATGTAACATCTCCATCCTATCCTTGCTATTCTCTGTTGCTACTTTTGTTTACTAGTTTTGATCGCATAAAACTGCAATTTGGCTGACGTTTCCACTAGCAATTGGGGTCGGCTGCAGTTTCGTATTTCAGATTGGAAACAGAGTCGAATGCAGAAAAATCTGTATATAATTCGACTTTATTACTAATATTTTATATTTTATTTTAAATAAAATTGATTCTATATTATCACAATTTTCGTTAAATAAATATCTAAAGCAATTTACCCGACACAGACGGGTGTGTATTATACAATCTTCAGTACCTACATTAAATTTTCTTTGCAAGAAAACATGTTCGCAATAAACAATTTTATGACATATTAATCCACAAGCAACATTGAAACCACCTACTCTCGTCAACATCTGACAATTAAAGGCATATTCATCCGATGGCGCAAACAAAAAAGCCAAACCCAAATGCACCGGTCAAGGATTTCTTTGAAAAAAAATGTTAAACTTTCAAACGGAAGAAACAAATATCGCCATCACGCACAGACTAATTTATTTGCATTAATTTCCAAAGTTGTTTGTTAAAAATACCCAAAAAAAAAAAATATCCCCTTTACCATTCCAAGAATACAAAGATTTCGTGCAAATATGCTTACCTCAAATACTTTCCGGTTGACTCAAATCGCACTTGATTTATAGTATTTATCTGCAAAAAACATAAGGAAACAGGATACACACATTAAAAATCAGGAATTATAAACATGAGACGCTATAAATATGTAGAAAGACTATCTGAACGCATGCATGTAACCAAATTCATAATCTTAATGGGTAACAAAACTTTGTATTTATTGGTGTAATCTTCTCAGTCGATAGGCACATTTGTTTGTCCAAAATTTTGAAGGGAGAGCGAAAGAAGTCAACCACCTCATAAGAAATCAAAAAAGGTATTGAGTTCGCTTTAAGGTACGAGTAGATTTTTGAAGTAAATTCGCTTTCAATATTTTGCAATTTCTCTGTCAGCAAAAATGATTGCGTGGGAAGCTTCAAGCTCTATTGTAGATAGTTCCAGAGAGGAATACATTCACACAAACACCTTTTATACCCCCAATAGACTTGTTGGGATTATATATCAATCCAAACTTTGTAGTAATACGAGTACATACGAATGGTGATACTCATATAGATACACAAGCGAGCGACAAAAATAACACAAAAAAAAAAAATTAAGAAAAAGTCTGACATGACATCGCGGTGGCATTGTCAACCAATTTTTGCCATCGTTGTCGCTGTCGTTGTCCCCATAACGAATGTCTGAGAGTTTGCTAATATTTTGTAACATAATCCACTTATTTACGAGCACTGTTTCGTTTGAAGGGAAATCCAAATAAAATTCAATGCCTAACTGTTAAAAGTGTCAAAAATTGATGGGGGCATACGTGAGAACGGTGGAAATTTTGTTTATTTTGTGAGGAACTGAGAAGTCTGCTTTAGAAGTTCATTGCATAAAGCGTATGTGAGTAGTTTTTGAAAAGGCCCCTGAATTAGTTGGTAGATGTTTGCAATATCTAAAAAACAGAGACTCTGATAACCCAATGGCATAGCAATCATCAGCGAATGACTTTCATCGGGAGTAGGTTAGATAGAGAGCGAGTGGTTGGAGAGCCAAAACCAAAAAGAATGATTTATAGTAGGTAGCTTGAGGCAGGAGGACTTGGCGCTTTCTTGATAAATTAGACAAATAGTTAAATCCTTTTTCGAAAAAGTAGACGAAACAGATGCTACAGTTATTGAACACCTACCTAAGTACAAATATACTACTCAAGGATGCACAGATTGATTAATCCAATAGAATAAGCAATAAGATACGAGTGTATAATTTAGAGAAGCATTCAGTACAAAATTTACAGGAAAATACAGAAGCACGGTATGGATCCTGTCTGTACGGTTATTCCTCCCAGTTGAGCTATATACTCGTAGCACTCTACGCTTTTATGGTAATCTCAAAGCGGTACTTTGCATAATTGGCGATCTCTTGAATTTCAGATAAATTACTTTTGTGTAATTTTAAAGAGAATTTACAACAGACGTTAACGTTATTGACATCAGAGATGTTCATGCTCTCTAGGTCAAAGCTATCTTTAACCAATCTATCACATCATGGAGATATAGAGGCAGATGTAACAAGCACATTGGAGAAAAAGCTATTTTTCTATTTTCCCATTGACCGAATCTAAAAATCCGTATCGACCAATAAATCAACTGAGTAGGTTTTTAACGACTTTGTTCTTAAAATTTAGGCAGCATCAAAATAAACCATGGAACACTTGCTTTGAGATATTGACTAAAGATCAGCACTTCTTGGATACATCAGAAAGTTTGATGGCTAATTGACATAAACCAGTGACCAATTTCAGAAGTTGGTACTGTACGTATATTTGCATGGCTGTATCAAGTACGTACAACTACCCACATGATAGTAGTTCAAGTCGACACAAATGACAGAACGCAAGATAGCATCCACAATATATAAATTGCAAAGAAATTGTAATGACTCATTTGTTATCATGTAGACAACAAGCTTAGCACGCATAATAAGCTTAGCACATTAGTCAATTAATTAGACCCTGCTAACTGCTCTGTTCTCCACTAGTTAATATTAAAAAAAAAAACACAATCCGACTGACACAGATTTTATGATACCATCTCCATCATACTTCTAACCCATTCTTAATAAAGTGGGTGTGGCGTTGGGAAATTTATAATTCAATTAAAATTATATCTTTCTATTCAAGAAATAAGAATGAGTGCGCTTCATATGCCGACGGTTGCGGATTAATTACACTGCTCAACAAGATGTTTACCCATTTTTAGTGTTCCGTACCAGAATAGTGTAAAATGGAAAAGTAATGAACTCAATACGGTGTTAGTCAGCCTGCCCTCAGTATATCACACGTTTGTAACTTTTGAACCGGTAGGCTTAAACAGTTCTTAATTCCCTCTTCTCTACCGAAAATAATTAGGAAAAATTGAAAAAAAAAATAAAAATAAATAAAAATTTGGGGCACGTAGGTACCCCAAGAAAAAAAAATTAAATATTAAAAATCGGAGCAAGATTCAGCGTTCCTTGGGTCGCTGAATCTGAATACAAATTAAGAAATTTAAAAGTCGAAATGGTGGCTTAAAAATGTCGGACAGAACCCTAATCTACAACATAATCACATTCAATTTCTTCTTAGATTAATGAAGTCGCCGAATCCAAATCCAGTCCGAATTTGGCGCCCAATTAAAACACAATGTAAAAATTGACATCGATTAGACCTCATATGTACGGTGTATGTTTTTAAGATCACTAAATCCAAACTTTCAAATTCAAAATAGCGCCCAGAAACGGCATTCGGCTATGAACATTAGTGAAACAGACAATTTGACATTCCCACTGCCAATAATATGTATAATAAGAAACGAAAACAAATAATTCTCCCTCGCCGAAAGTGACTGTGCTACACCTCGCATATCATCGCTGGGAACTAAACCAGAACAAATACCATTTTTTTCCTATCTGCATACTAACTGGATTAATCACCGAGCATTGCATCATTGAAGTCGTGCTCCGACAATGGCAAGTTGAGTGCACCGATATCTGCAACAGCTTCAGATATGAGGAACAGGTAGACTTTTTAACACTTACTATGCCACTTCCTCGGCCAATGTTCACTGCGATCAAGTTCCTGTGAAACCATGACAGAGGAAATAGGATATCAGATCTACTGAGAATCGTTATTTCTCAAAGCCACTGAGGAAATTCATAATGGACTTTAATTTGTCGCCGCAGTTCCACAGCACATTAAAAAAAATTCGAGTGTGTACTCAAGATCAGTTCCATACTAGACGAAGCTGGAAATTTTCATTACCTCCCTTTATTCTGATTTAAGTTAATGTCAATTGTGATCATACTCTTCCAAATTCAAATAAGTTTTACTCGCTAATAAGTTTTACTACAGAAAATCCCGAAAATAAAACAATACACCTCTCCATCAACACGTCAACAGAAATGTCTGATTTAATGTACCGAAAAGATAATTCCTACCAACTGTCAACTTCCTATCGCAAATGACTTGTCCACACTTAGACAGCTGTGATACTAACTATATCAACCAAACACTTGAATATTCCAGTCTTAATTACGACATTAGCAACCACCTACCCCCACGATCAATAGAGCCACATGCACGTTGTCCTTCTCCAAGCAACTGTAACAGACAAACACTGACCTTGTCTTACTCCTAGCGGCTGCCTACTCATTCTAGAATGTATTCCTCCACCTCCACTAGACAAATGCACTGTGCAAAAGTTCTATTTATTATCATGTAAAATATCTCGTAATTAACATTTAAGTATCGCAAAATGAAGACAAAGCAAAAGACATATAGCACCTGAAAGCACAAGGACTGTATAACAATAAACTTGTTAGACTTTGTGTCCCATGTCCTTTGCATTCGTCGTGAGAGTTCTTCTTCGGTCTGCCTCCGTCTTCATTAATCATTTTTAAGTTACTTTCAGAGATAATAAAACACCTTGAAATAAATGCATAGATACAAACTCAAAGGCTAGGGCAAGTTCGTCTTTGCTCTGATTTATTGAGACATATTTATCTGCAGGCTTGTTGAATTTACTTTTAAAGTTACTTCCAGTTAAACACGTGGAAAAGTCGAGTTCAAATACAATTTCTGAGCTTCAAGGATTTCTTTGAAATTGTTGTCGGTTGATTTCCAAAGGACGAGAACGATGTCCTTTTTTCGTTTTAGGCAGTTCTTTTGTAGAAAATTATGTTAGAATACTCACATCGCTCTACTGCGGGAGGAAGCATCAAAAGAAATTTGCAATTATTCTATTTCCTTTCAATTGTGAATTGAAAGGAAAAGGATTTTTTATATATAGAAGGTGTATTAAGAAATAATTTCAGAGAATAGGCGCCTCACTTAAATCCTAAATATGGAACTGAGTTTTAGGATACCAAAGTTCAGACCCAAGAAGATTAATACTTTGACTGTCATGTCTGACAATCTTGACTGTATACTGATCCCCAGGACATGTGTACGATTACGTGATAGTACTCATTCGTTATAGCACATTAGAGCATCGTATCTTTCTCTTCTTAAAGTTAATAATTAATTATTGTTAAGATGAAAGTCACATCTGTTATGCCATTTTCACACACAAACATCCGATATGTACGGGAAATGATTACAATTCCCAAGGATCCTTCCTCTCCGCTTATACAGTGTCCAGAGATTTATTATATATTTAAGAGGAAACAAACTTAATTAATATCTGCATTCAATATGTGCCATTAAGATCCACTAAGGGTACCCCGATCCCTGTTTCGGAGTTCGGGATGTGTGCGTACATTAATTAAACCACCCTCGACTTCAACTTTGCTCGGCATATTGTCGTTGGGTGCGCGTTTGAGGGTTCAAAAGGTGACGGCGACGCCAACGATGATGACGAAGACGACGGCAAAAGGACAAAGAGTTGCACTTTAAAATCAGACACGGACGTGAGTGCTCATTTGTGTACCCTTAATGAATGGGGAGGTTGACGATGATACTGATACATTCACCACTTACTCGTAAAGTGGCTACATTGCTTGTTGTTACACGATTGGGTGGTTGGGAGGTTGGGTTGTGAAAGGAAAGCCATGTAAATAATTTTTATGTTCTTTTAATGATAAAAAGGAGATGAACGATGAGCAATGAGGATGGATGCAAAAGCAAAATGATATCCTTAGCGGAGTGAATTTTAAAATTTAATTTGAGTTTAAAATGTTCTTTTCTGGTTGGGCGAGCTCCGAAATATCGCATTTTACGCAGTTTATTGATGGGGATTAAATAAAAATTAATTTAATTACACACAGAGCGGTATAAGTGGAGAATTTATTAGTGAATCATGATGATTACAATGGGTAGCCTAAATTATAGGGAGGTTGGTATAAAGTGGTATTTACACTTCTTACAGTTACCTGCGAAAAATTTTTATTTGGATTCTGGGCTACCGCAATGTACAAGCAGAAATTAAATGGAAAAACATTTAAAATATTATCGATGCAGAAAACATTATAGGGGCGTAACCCGGTGCCGTGACATTGTGTCAAGCGACATTATGCCAAATATGACATTAGACCGCTTAGGTAAAGCGTCATAAGACCAATTTGGCACTATGTCACTTTAGGTTTACTTCAATTATGCATTTGTATAACAAACCGTGGAATATGTATGGGGGTCGCTGTTGGATTTGGAGTACGTAGGCAAAATTTCTTTATATTCATGTTTCGCATGGATTTAAAGAAGCTTTGCATATACCCAACCTCGCACCTACTCCAAATACTACAGTGATTCCAAGCAGGAGATACCATGCCCCTGTCTGAATTATATAACTGTCCTACAATTCAGTCAGGAAGTGTCGAATTCAGCTGCATCGAGGGCTTAAGACTGAAGAAACAGATTGCAGTCAAGAATCATGCTAAGGACAGCTATAAAAGAAAAATTAGGTCAAAATGTTATCCACGTTAGAAAGATGGCGAACGGTGACCTGTTCCTACAGCAGTACAGGCACAAACCTCAAACTTTCAACAATAAAAAAAAAAAAAAAATCGTCACGAACTCCTCCATACGCACATACTGGGTTCCATTATAACGAAGATGCTTTAAAACTGTAACTACGGATATTATTACTGGTCATTTTATTGTATAATTTCTGAATTATTGAAGTGATTTTACTGAATTTTTTATGTTGGTTATGGGGACTGTAATCTCGGGGAGAATTCCTCAATCCCGGGAGTTTGGCATTGAATATTTTTTATGGGATCCCAGGGATTGATAGCAATACATTTTCCTTTGGCTAAACATGAAATTACTATTTTTACATATCGTTAGTTCAATTCTTGCTATTATTAATGCGGTACGTATACGCATTGCATATTTTGGTTTCATTCGAATAAATCCTGTTTATTTGTATTATTTTTCATAACCTGGAGGATGATTCTGCTACTACCTTGGATTAGACGTTTGAAATGTTATTTCCATAATACAAACATTATGAGAAGAGCATACATATATATCAGAAGGCACATACTCGTCTACAGATTCTTCGTATGTAGATATTGTTGCTGGAAAGTGGGAGGTTTGTACGTACTGCAGATAATGTTGAGATTCACCTTAACCATAGTCGAAAACTGTACACTGCAAATCCAGAGCTTCGAAATTTCAATAAAATCTCTCGAGAAAAATTTTCCCACAGTCCCACCTATCGCGATAATCTGAAAAAAATGCCCCTTCGGAAACGGAATAAAACTGTAGGTCCCAATCATTCGTGCGGCGCACAGCATCCCCCATCACCCAATACTCATTGTGTGCAGTCTATGCATACAAGCCGCGGCACCAAAAAACAAACAAGGCGGTATATGTTCCACCCTATAATATGTTCGCAAGACTCCTCGAAAATAGCATGAACATAAGTCTTATAGATAAATTTCGCTATTACTGATCATTCCAAAGGTGTTCGACAAAATTTTTCTAAAACGACTACAGCCTATACTCGTAATAGACAAAAACGCCTATTTCCGGATCACCAATTCGGTTTTAGAAGCAAACATTCTACAATCAAGTCCATAGAATAACAGATATAATTGAGAAAGCCCTGGAAGAGTGTTTTTTTTATGTCTTTCAAGCCTACGATAAGGTGTGGCACAAAGGATTGGAACGCAAGATACAACAAGACCTCCTGGCCCGCTATGTAATATTCTAGAATATTATTGTATAGGTACACGGTTACGAATACTCTGACTTTAAAAAAATTACGGCTTGAATACCGCAAGCGAGTGTACTTGGTCCGACTTTATACCTGTAATACACGCGAGACATACCGAAATTAAAAGGCACCGTTATAGCCACATTTGCGGACAACGCAGCCATATCGGCTATCATGTAGATAAACTATTCCTTTAGCAAAGGAATTTCGAAAATGGTCTTAATCGATAAAGATCATATTAAGTTGCATCTTAGAAGAAAGAGTTCGAAGGGAGTATTTCGCAAATAATTCGTTACGCTTTAACTTTACGAAAAAAGTACATATCTTATTCAGAACAACATTTTCTATAAGAACGCTCGTTACCACATTTCTTGCAATATGGAAGCACTTTGAGTTATAACCGCGAGAAGCCTACATTCAGAAAGAAGTACTCTTCTTATACAGGATGCTCCTCTTTACACGATCAGATTTTGGCACGTGATTGGTCCCATCAAATTAAACATAATAAATTGTAGATCAGGGAAGGTTCTGTTTCATATTTCAGTTGAGTTAGATACCCAATTTTGTAGAATTGCATATGATGTCTGAAGTATTTTTTAATGACAAGTGGTGCGAAATATCACCATGATACTTATTAAGCATACAAATGGTATTGTTATGGTCAATTTGTTTGTGCCAGTGTCAACGTATCCTATATATACTCGCTTTTGCTCCCTAATTCAAACGGTTTAATTTAGAATTCTAGAACACTAGGCTAATCACATAACGTAAAAGCTAGGGGCACACAGAGATGTCAGTCAGAGCTCTTCTTCCCATCATCATTCAACTACTTTTCCCAACTAATTTGGATGAAAACACATAGGAAATGGAAAATTATTGTTAAGTGGTTCAGAACATAACAACAAAAAAAACATGCTTTGCACGCGTTCTGTGTAGCAATTTGAGTAGAACCAACCAACGATGAGAATAGTAACACGGCCCCACCGAACAAGAACATTGAATCTAATTATTATTTTTCGCACAGAGGAGCGCGGAGTATTATCAATATGCGCGGTGCGCATCAATAAAATATCACAGAACCTGATCTCTCATTATTATTTCAAGTTTAATGCTATTAATGCCTGTGAGCTGTATGTTGTTTCATCAGGTGCATCAACGTCATCATTATCATCATAGTCAGAGCGTAGCCTAGATATTATCTAGCTACAATGAAAAAATAAATCTCTTTCTAACTACTGAACACACATGGAGATACGAGTACACATGTAGATACAGTGGTACCAAGAGCAGATGCACGCGCTACATTCATTACCTGACTGTGCATTTTCGAGAATGCATACATTCGCTAATTACTAATTAGCCTCTAAGCTTGGTAGGTATACGAGTAAGATTACCTTTCAGCGTCCAAAGTATCTACTTATCTATCTGTTCATTGGTTTGTTTGTGAATAGAAAACTACCGATTCTCCTTTCGAGGTTAGCAGGTGAATGAAGCTTTGCGGTTCTAGTGTGATAAAATGATGTAACAGATAAATTATAGTCCACCACCGATAGAAGAATGCAAATCCTTGCACACGTGACTGTGTGTGCCTCACTGAACAGGGAATGCATGAGAAAATTGCTGAATGCGTGATTATTTCGTTTGGTCGACAACCGCGCCAACATTGTTTTCTCGCACAGATACCACCATTACATACCGTTAGGGTAAACAATTGCTTACAAGAAGGCAATCTTTGCTTCCGCTGTAATAGTAGTGTTAAAAATTAATTAGCGAAGCATTACTGGGATTATAATATCAAAGTGATGTTTAGCACGTTTACTTCTTTTGTGAACTGTTAGTTGTGCATAAATTGGGCACGTGAGAGGAACGAGTCGGGAAATCTGATTTATTAAATGAATTATTCATTCTCAAAGAAATTTATGGCATTTTCTGTGGCTGGCGATTGATATTTTGTAGGCATATGACCACTAAAAATAAACAAGTTTGAAAAGAAATAAACATTAAACTGAACTAGATATGTACTTGTTTTAAAGAGCTAGAATATAGATAATTCTACAAATTCAAGAAATTGTGGGTCTGACTAAACTAACAATTATTCTTTACTAACTTCTACTATTTGTACTAATTCTTGTATATCGTAGGATCTCTTATTATCTAAATTGTTCTTTAACACCATCCTAAGGCAATTTTTTCGGTGCTTTTGCTCTTCGCATCCTTTTTAATTGTAAATTGGTGAAATCATTGTATTATCTACAGTTGCCACACTTTCATAGAGTGCCTGCATAGAACTCAGAGGGGTTCATAAGAAATATGTTTATATCAAAAGGAACGATTAAAGCAAGCCAGTAGTTTCCTGGTGACATTGATTCTTGCGCGAAGAGAACCAAAGGAAAGACTGAGCTCTGAATGCATCTTACGGATGCCCCCCAAAACTGAAGGTGTGATGGTCTGGGAATGCTTTTCTGGAGATGAAAAAGGTAGAATGGTCTTCCTAGAATCGAAAGTCACTGCAGAAGTTTACCTACGGGTTCTGGAAAATGTATTAGAGCCCTCTGCGCTGGAGCTTTTTGGTGACACTTGCAGATTCATTTTTCAATAGGACAATGCTCCTTGCCATACTCGTACAGCCAAAATTATAAGTATGAACTTGTTTTTTTTTTAATATGACTAAGACTAATATCAGGCTTTTAAATAAGCTGGAACTTTTATGACTAAAAATAATATTTGCATTTTTTTTATTTCTTAGGTTAAAAAGTACTTCGAAGAAAATAATGTCGATGTATTAAGTTGCCCTCCCTACAGTCCAGATCTCAATCCAATTGAGGATATTTGGTCAATAATGAAACTTAAGGTTGCGAAGAAGCGTCCAGAGTTAATTGAAAACCTAAAAAATATACTTATCTGGACCTGGAACACCATACCAGCTTCCACATGGAAGAACCTATCTGAGTCAATGTCTCGCCGATGTGCAGCTGTAACAAAAGCAAGAGGAGGTCCAACAAAGTACTAATTAGATAGAGAATGTTTCTCAGAAGCAATAAAAAAACAAAAACACTGCACCAATAAAGCATTTTTCTTTAATCCTTAAAAATGAGGCAGATACCTAAAAAACCCATTTTTCAGTCTAACAACTTTTTGCTCCCGTGACCGAGTGTGACAAATTTTACCCCTCTAAATGTATCATGAAACGATTGAAACCGTATAAGAAAACAAATCCTCATTAAAAAATATGTAGTTATTGCAACAAATTTGACAAAATTGTAAAAAAAAAAGTTTGACCAAAATTTTTCGAACGGCACTGTGTACATGTGTATACAAGGGTGGGTCAATAAGTCCCTGAAAATTAACACAAATTGTGTCGTCACTTTAAATTTAATTTTTTTTTGTCAAGAATCATCTTTCAAAAGAACGCACCCATATTTTCAGACAGATCTGTCAAATAGTTTTGTTGTGGCAGCAATTTTATATAGACGCCTACTAGTATTTTCGTTAAAATGGCAAAATTGCATGAGGTAGGCTACGAACTCCTCCCTCATCCATCACATTCCCCAGATTTAGCCCCCTACGACTATTTCTTGTTTCCAAACATGAAGAAATGGCTCGGAGGTAAGAAATTTGGGTCGAATGAAGAGGTCATCGCTGAAACAAACGTTTATTTTGAGGGGCTCGAGAAATCGTATTATTGGGAGGGTATCAACAAATTGGAGAAACGTTGGATAAAGTCTATAGAGCTAAAAGGACACTATGTTGAAAAATAAAATGTTTTTATACCGAAAAGAGTGTTCCTTATTTCATTTTTCAGGGACTTATTGACCCACCCTCGTATGTATATTAAAATCAAATAAAAATAGTTGCACTAGCAGCTGGATGGGTTTCACCTGTTTTGGGGGTTTTAGGAAACATATTGAATAGAAAGTAACCACGATAACAACTAAGGAACAACTAAAGATAGGGTTGTTTTCCGATTTTTTTTGCTCATACTTAGGGAGGGGGGAGAGCTAGTTGGTGTATAAGCCTTGGTTATTGCTTGTGGCGTATAGGCAACGACCACATGGGTGCGGGAGTCTTAGGTGTAGGACGCTAATGAGAATTGAACTTTGACCAGGCGATGGTATAGCAAGCAATCTCTGAGCGCACGTGGGTATTAAAATATTTTTTGTTATTAATTTTGTTTTTATTTGCTGAAAATGACTTTAAAATCTGCCCGGTTTTTGTTCTTTTATTACTTTTGTCACATAGGCCATTATGTTTTTCCGTGAAGAGTTTGTGAAATCGAAATAACGTGGTGAAAATTAGTAAATTTTAAGGTATGTATGCCCCAATTTTACCCTATGTAAGAAAATATAATACGCACAACAAGAATGATTGTTGGAAGCTATGATCTAGACACTCTATGGGTTGTAATTGGCTGCTAGGGTATTGGCCCAATACATGATTTAAGAAGATAGCAAATTTTTGAAGAAAATTCACTCTGCTTCTAAAGTGTCGGTCACTAAGGCATTCATTTTAAAGTATCTTCTCTTTCTTATTTCCCTTACGGCGAAGTTATGATCCGGAGTAGAAGGATCACAACCCTCCCACTTTACTGCATCCCTACTGGTCCGCCGGTGGCGCTTCAATTTAAAGAATAGTGTAAGAAATGTTGATTTTAAAGAGAATTCATTAACGGTCTTTTTAAGCTCTTTTAAATTTTAGCTAAAAATAATATAGAGTGACCAGATAAGAACGATAGGAAAATATCATCCGTTTTTGAGGCGTCTGTAAAAAGGTAGTGCCATCCGAATGCCTTGAATTTAAATAAAACAACAACGGTGTGAGTTATCAAATTTATTTTGAAGCTACATTCATGCCATTATGTATGGAATAGCACATCATTTAAATGGCCGCCTCGGCTTCACTGGCAGTGCTTCAAGCGGTCGGTCCTATTTTTGATGACTCGGTTCAATATGTGCGGCATTATTCCGGCAATAGCGTCTCAAATGTTGGCCTCGAGCTCGTCCAAAGTGGATGGCTTGTTAGTGTAGACTAAGGACTTGATATAGCCGCTGAGTCAAAAATGGGCTTCGTTCGAGATGATTTTTTGACCAAAATCCGGAATTCCGACCAACATTTCCAGCGCCCAATAAGCGAATTCACGACGTTGTCTACGTTCGTCCGACCTCAATTCTTGCGTCAGCACAATCTTATACGGACGTAGGCCCAAATCCAACCGCAAAATAAGTTGGCTGGTTGACTCTCTGGCGATGCCCAATTCAGCTGATCGGCGCCGAATCGATATTTCTGGGTCTTATTCGATACTGGCCGCTACGGCGGTTTTCTTCACTTCGCACCGATCTCTGTCTGGTTGGTGGCTTAAGGTGCAAAAGAGTGTAATCACGCTCAAACTTTTCCACGGTGCGACGAATTGCCTGCCCACTGTAACTATGATGACGACCGAGCTCACGACGAAATTCACGTTGTGTATTTACAACTGAGCAGGAATTTCGATAACATCTTTTAATAATTTCCACACGTTCTGGAAGCGTCAAACGATACATGGTGAAATAGCAAACCTTACTGAATATTTTGACAGCTGAACGTCATTGGTAACTTTGACAGCTGCTGAAACATTACAATTGAAAAAACTATCATTGCTATCTGGTCACCCTTTAATATTTCCGTATTACTCTTTTGTCTTTTTGTCTCTATAGACATTTCAACTCTACTGTAGATACTAGGCTCATAATAATAACCAAATACGCGAAACGAGGTGAGTACTTAATTTTTCATGCTAGCCAATACAATCGTTGCCTTAACGGATCATTAAGTAAAGTACAAAATTAACTATTTAAAATTTTTTGTTTCAAATGAAGTCACTATTAATTACGTTTGACCCCCCCACTCCCATATAAGCAATGAAACATATCCGTCTGTTAATACACAACCGCATAAACTAATACTCTGCTGACCCTATGTTGGCATGAACATAAAAAAAATTAAATGCGATTTCATATTGCTCAGCTTCAGGAAAACCTAAAACACAATTTATAGGTTAAAGCAATTGTAAATTAAATTTTATTCAAATCAAATAAATGGTTTCGATAATCGGACATCGAAAAGTGGATGAACAATTGATTATTTGAAACAAAGATGAAAAGCAAGTTTATATAAGCGTGCCACCTTGCATTATTCATAACCTGGTATTTATGAATTCTGGTCCACAGATGTCAATGTTTCAAACTCTGATTTAAATTATCTGTAATGCCCGCAACTGTAACATGCAACCCTGTTCACTGAATCAGATTGACACCAGCACCGCAAAGGAATGAAGCACGTGTCTTTATATCGGGCGACAGAAAGTTCCCTTCACAATTGCCAAAGATATAAATTGTCTCACAACAATCACATGGTAACCGCCATTCGAATGGGGGTACCACCTTTTCAATTCGATTATATATATACATAGATATATATATACATGCACATTTTCTCCAGTATCCGGAACTTGCAGGCCAAAGTGAATGGCTATTCAGGTCCAGCCAACAAGTTAACCCTCGAAATCTCCTATCATTGTCTTGCTGAACCCCACAAAATATATCCCGTGCAGACCTTCTGGTCATATTTGTCGCAGCAACCACCACCAGCTACCGTTTTCACTAACCATATATCTTTAAATTCGATTGCAGAATGCAAAAAAAAAAAACACAGTACAACTGCAGTTAGATTGGAAGGCAACCATATGCTAATCGTCGAGATAAAGCGGACAAAAATATTGGATACATCACCTGCGCTACTTCGCCCGTGAAAATTGCAACAGAGGCGCATTAAAAATCATAGTCAAACTATGCGCTAGAACCTCGATTAACGACTCTAACCCTTTTGATGTTTAAGCTCATAAAGACTTTTAGTAATGTGAAATGTACTTTTCTTTGAAGGTCCAAAGCCGAAGAAAGTTACCATACCCTATAGTCCAGGATACCAAATAATAACGAGGCTATTAAACTTCACTAATTATGCAATTTTGATTGTAAATAAAATATTTTCGACAATATGATTGGGGGACCACCCGCCTGGTCCACCCCTCGCCAAAGCACGCTACAAATCTCAGAGCTATTTTCATATCAAACAAATTGATTGCACAATGAATGAAATTTTTATTTGATGGACCAAACTGTTTTGCTCAGTTTTGTTAAATGGGTCTATTGTTGTGGTGTGCCATTGGGGAAACTGTGGGAAGCATTCAACTTGATCTGAAATATTGATTTTATCAGAGAACACCACAATGTGCTGTAAGAGCAAAGGAGCGACAGCGACAATACCGGACAAATGGGGGACAAAGCAGCTAGATTTCACATGGAGAGTTGGAATGTATGATTTATGAACGTGAAAAAGGACGGATAATTGCGGATATCAATTTACAAAATGCTGATAAATTGCATGAATGCTATCTAATAAGTAACCAGATTATTTTCGAAAACAATGTAAAGGTGTGTAAGACAAGTTTTTTTTTTATACAGAAATTAACAGGTTGACGTGGGTTTCTTCAGAAGGTACTCGTACATAGCAAGAAATTAGTTGGAATTGAGTTTCTGTATTATTAATGACGTATAAATAAATATTTGTATCACTAATGATTGATTCGATATGGTACTCGTATGTACTTATATGATACTTAATGCCAAGTATAGTATAGGTACCTTCAGAGAGAATGAATCTTTTAAAACCGCTAGTGTTTTTTAAGGATGGATTTAACGCACAACGAAGATTTAAATTGAAAAATGGTACAGTTATAATATCCAACTAACACCGATCCAAAACAGAATATATTACCCGTCCAGTACATATGAACATAACACCGTCTGAGAATTCTAGATTTCTACATGTTATACTACTCTTCCCCTGCGTGAGTACATAACTCGTCGTGGTGTAGTTGGCCTTGTGAGATCAAAGATAATTAGCCTTATATCTTTGTACAGACGGGACCTCCCTTTCTCCGCCACTCGGGGGACCAAATTATAAATTTTGTCTTCAAAAAAACAATTAAAAAAACAAAATGTAGTTGAGACTGGGTCTCCTTTTAAAACGGATGGTAGCACGACGCATATGCTGTCTACTGGTAATACCCCTGAAGAGCTAGACAGTATTAAGATTGTGGCTTCACATGGTCCAACTACTGAAAAAAGCCGCGTGGGGTCTCTCAGTAAAAGCGAAACTCTTTCGCGGTCCATTCAAAGTTCGTCCAAGACGACGAGTGGCAGCGGAAGCTTGCGACACAAATGTCCTTCCAAACAGGTGTATAAAGATCGCCGTACAGCCAGCAGGATTCTCCAACACTTTGGCAACATGCCGGAGAATCAAAGATCGGAGTGGGTTAAAAAGCGATTAGAAAACGCCAGCAACGAACGGCCTGGGACAAGCAGCGCCAACAATCGTTGGAGGAATCCATGTCAGATGTCAGCACTTCTTCCAGGCCCTCCAACATCCTATCAAAGTCCTACAGCGAAATTCTCAAGGACAGGTTCGTGCTGGCGGTCGACAATGAAGGCGATATTGACGATCAAGAAAAATAAAAAATGATTCCAGCAAAACTGGCCGCAGGTTTCCTGGAAATCATGAAGGAAAACCCTGGCCCTCCTTAAAACTGTCACGACGGCGGATGGTATCAAGGCCACGTGAAATTTATCGCTTGCGCGGATCAGAAATCTTGTGATCTCTATAAGCTAGCGATAGGATGATTAAGGTTTGGCCAGGTGCAAAGCTCGAGGTAGTTGCGAGGGAGAACATCCCAAGCAGGCCGATAACTCCGATAACTCCAAATCATCCATATTAGTAACCCATCCCTCCCAACTCACAATTGAAAAGTCGCCAAGCTGGTGGAGCATAGGGGTCGTTATAGATACGCGCTTATTGTGATCAATAAGGAATCTCTTGCTCCCTTGGCGAAGACTGCAAGAGTAATAAGTTAAGGGTTTAACGCGATCACAATCAAGGTCTACAAAAAGGACGAGTTGGATGCTAGTAAATAACCTATTTTATCCTCTAGACTCGAATCCGAAGCAATCCGACGCTGGACCATCTTCTGCCGGCCTACATACTCCGTCTATCCAAGGATAGAGAAGACATCGTCCTGATCCAGGAACCTAGGGTTGTTGCCAACTTGGTGTGTGGACTTAGGACTCCAGAATACTATTCCCTGTATGCTCTGGATAAAGGTAAACTTAGATCATGAATACTGGTAAAGAGTAGCCTAAAAGTAACTTTACTCCCTAATTATAGCGATCGAGATACGAGTATAACCGCAGCAAAATTGGAAACCGCTAGAGGCTCCTTCTATTATACATTTCATCAGTATATCTCGCATATGACCACGTGGACTTGGGGATAATTTGGAAAGATTGATTGAAAAAGCGGGGAGGCACACAACTGGACTCACAGTGGGCTGTGATGCTAATGCTGCCTATACAGCATGAGGCAGCTCTGATATAAATGAAAAAGGTGAGCTCTTTTTGATTACATTCTAAAAATAAACACTATTTTGTGCAACATAGGGATGAACCCACATTCCCCAACTAGAAACCGGCAAGAAGTCTTAGATGTCACCGATGTCTCCGACAACATCTATCAAATGATTACAAATTGGAAGGTATCAGGTGAACACTCCTTTTTCGATCACCGCTACCTTAAATTTAATCTTGATGATGAACCTCCTAGCCCAATAGTTTTTAAAAATCATCGTTTAACCGATTTGCTAAAAGACGAGAGAAACCTTAAAGAAATTAGTTAGGCCCCGCTGCAACACTCAGGAACTTGATTGCAGGGTTAGGGATCTCACCTCAGCCCTCAATAAAGCTATGGCTTCCTCTTGTGCTCTTGTACGACCCAGGGGAAGTAAAAGCCACATTGGTGGACTGCAGATTTGGGACCGCTCACAAATAATTGTAGGAAAATTTTTAACAATGCTAAGAGCACGAGAGATGCGATCGATTGGGACTCATATAAGGAATCCCTAAAAATATACAATAAAAAATTGAGGAAAGCAAAACGTAAATCTTGGAGACTCTTTTGCGGCAAAATAGAAGAATCCTCTGAGGGTTCAAGGCTAAGAAAGATCCTCTCCACAAATCCAACAATGCCTAGCCATTAAAAAAAATGGACTTCTACCGGCGAAAACTTGCTAAATTTTTTACTAATGACAAAAACCTTAATAGATCCAATATACTACTAAACAAATCCTTAAGTCTGATTACACAGGATAAACTCCTTTAGGCGCTGCAGGTCTTCAAACCATATAAATCCGCGGGACCGGTTGGCATAATACCTGCCGAATTACAAAAGACATTTAGGCTTTAGCATTGATATTCAATCTATGTCTGCGGCTCAGAATTCATATTGCAAAGGCAAATCAGTGGAAACGGTATTACATACGTTAGAACGTAAAATCGAGTATTCCATGTATCATAAGGAGTATACGAGTACAGTGGTACTCGTACCTTTCTGAGACATACACTGGCGATCACTAGGATGAGGCCATACATTTTGCAATCGATTTTCAGTCTTTATACCTGTTGGAAATGTTGTAACCGGAAACTTTTACTACCTGTGAACAGGCACATATTTTCCCAACAGGAAGTCATAAAATTAAAGGGTAAATAAGAAACTACCGTTGGAATTTCCCAAGATCAAACAATGAACTACTTGAAAAGCGTATAAAAAGATGCGACACCAGGATGAGGCTATTGCGAATATTTCATTGCAGGAGTTCACACCAGCGATTTTTTTCAAAGTTTTGTTAAGAATATTTAAAAAAGCGTTGAAAAGAACTGTTTTTATTTAGTTTAAAAAAAAGGGTTCCGGAAAGACTTTGACAGCGACAGAAAGAGGAAAAATAGATGCTTTCAAGGAGTTAGGACTCTCAGGCCGAGAAATAGCAAGGAGGCTTAATAGAAGTAAGACTGTTGTTAACAGTTATCTTGCAGATGCACAACACATGGGAAAAATCAAAAAGGACACACGGCAGAAGCAACAACATTGCGAGAAAAGCGGCTAATTCTACGGCTTGCCTCAAATTCTACTCTACCAGCGACTAAAATAAGGGCCAACAGCGGAGTATCAGCCAGCATAGCAACAGTCCGAAAGATAATACGAAAAAGTGGTACTATACAGAGAAGAAATCTTAACAAGAAATCTGTTTTGCGGCAAGTACACAAGGAGCATCGAATGAATTTGCAGGAGAACATGTCGCTTGGAGCAGTGAATGCAAATGCGTTGTCTTTTCGGATGTTTACCTTGACGGCCCCGATGGTTGCAACTTTTATTTTCATGATCTAAGAAAGGAGGAGCTTCTTTTGGCAAGACATCACAGCCGTACATCAGGTGTAATGATGTGGGGAGCTATTACCTACTATGGCATAATCGAGGTGGAGTTTTTGTCCACAACAATGAACGGAAACAACTACAAATGTTTGCTGGAACAGTCATTTCCAAAAATGAAAAACATTTTCGGACCCCTCCAGGGTTGTTAGAAGTTGGATTCCATCAGAAGACGTGGAACTTTTGCCATGGCCGCCCTATTCACCGGACTTAAACATAATCGAAAATGTTTGGGCATGGTTATCTCGTAAAGTGTATTAAAGCGGCAGACAATTTGAAAACAAGGACACTTTAATCGAAGCTATTCGTGATGCCTGGGCCCAAATTTCTCTTGATTATTTAAAAAAAAAAACTGTACGATTCTATTCCAAACCGTCTTATAGAGGTCAAATCGAAAATAGCGGGCATACTCATTATTAATGTAGAAAAAAGTAATAAATAAATGTTTTAAAACCATAAAATGTAAACATTTTATTAATTTTTTCCTTTTTTTCGAAGATTTTGCATGTGGCCTCATCCTAGTGGCGCATCTTTTTATACGCTTTTCAAATAGTTCATTGTTTGATCTTGGGAAATTCCAACGGTAGTTTCTTATTTAACGTTTTATTTTATGACTTCCTGTTGGGAAAATATGTACTTGTTCACAAGTAGTAGAAGTTTCCGGGTACAACATTTCCAATAGGTATAAAGAGTGAAAATCGACTACAAAATTTATAGCCTCATCCAAGTGATGGCCAGTGTATAAGGTGCTTTTAACAACGTCAACACATGGGCTGGTAGACCTGAAGGTGGATAACACACTTGGTGAATTGATCAATCTACTACTTACTAGTGGCATTACCAACCCAAAACTGGGTAGGGCATCGGCCAGAAGATCCGTCAGCAGAGGCTCCCCGCAGGTGAATCTTCTTTGGAATTAAGTGGTAAATCAACTTCTGATAATCCTGTAAGCTGAGGCATGCACGAAGATTGCTAAAGCCGTCTCGGGGAAGCACCGAAACACTTTAAAAGAACTCCTACAAAATGCTTTAAAAAAGCTAATTAAATGAAGAGCTAGCTGTGGTTTGGGTGTGAACTCCCTCAAATCTTATCTAATCCTCTTTAAAGAAAATAATGACGGGTGGCGTTAAAAAAAAAGACCGATTTCTAAAATTCAGTAACACGTTTATACTCGTTGAGAATTAAGTAGCTCTATATAGATGACAAATCAAATTAAATTCACAAAGTCTCCACAAGAATATAATTAATGATAAAAGCGAGATAGCAATATTTAACTTTAAACAATATACGGTAAATTACATGGATGAAAAGAAAGTTTAAGATGATTTTTAACTAGAAAAGAGTTCTAGGAAATATAAAATTCCATTAATTGAACCTCCTTCTCTTAATAGTATAAGCTTATCTTTCTCCAATGAAGCAAAATATCTGGGTATTATTTTGGATAGCAAATTAAACTGCAAATCCAATATACAAGAGCCAGGAAAGCTATGATACATTAGCTCTTTTCTCTTGCAGAAATCTATTGGGAATAACTGGGGTCTACAACCCCGAATTATTCATTGGCTCTACATTTCGGTTATAAAAATGATCCTCACGTACGGGGTTGTTACCTGGTGTACTGCCTTGGATAAATCTATGAACCTCAGGAAACTAAGTAAAGTCCAAAGATCAGCTTGTCTGTGTACATATAACCGGAGTACTGAGGTCGACTCCGTCTACTGTAAATGCTGTTTCATCTGACACCCCTCGATATTTTTGGCAGACAAATGGCGGCTAATGCTACTATTCTAATGCTACCACGCCAGCATTTTAAATAATTTCAGAATTCTCCCAAAAAACGTCGACTACACCATACCCAAGTTAAACTTTGATAGGAACTTTAAAGTTACCATCCCTTCCAGGTCTTTCTGGGAGGAAGATGTATTTGTAGGAGATAAGTCTATTCACTTTTACACGGACGGTTCAAAAACTAACGATGGGGTAGGTGGATGTGTTTTCTCTGATAGTAAATAATGGCGATTAAGGAAGCCTTATCCTGGCTAAAGAAAAATCTCATATCAACGACAGATATACGCGTCTTTTCGAATAGCCAGGCAGCAATCAAGTCCTTGGAATCGTGTTCCCTAAACTCAATAACAGCCCTTGATTGCCGATCGTCTCTCGTCGTGCCAGGACATAGGGATATCACAGCGGACTGTAAGGCTGATGAACTCGCCAGATATGGAACTACCAAAACCATCCTTCCGGATAATAGTACCTTGGATCGGTAAAATTGTAACATGTAAACTCCAGTTAATGTTGGATGCAATCGAAAAAACCTGAGATTCTGAAACACTCTGAGATTCCGATTTCTCTCAACAGATTGCATATCAGCGCTACAATAGTTATCATTACTGGGCACTGTCTAATAGGCAAGCACGCCACAAGGCTTGGCGTTTACTCAAATAATTTCCGTAGAAGCTGCTTGGACGAGGAGGAGGAGTAAACGATTCTCCACTTCCTTTGTACATGTCCACCTCTCTTCCATAAATAAAAACTTCACTTAGGAGCTTTCTATTTCAATGACTTAGGCGATCTTACAAATGTAGATATCAAAAGCCTCCTTCGCTTCATCAGAAGCTCCAAATGGTTTGATTAAGTAGGCAGCAGAAATTTTTCATAATCCATGTCCTATCGCAACGGACCTATCACTGGTCTATGTTTGTTGGCGTTAATAGCTCTTTTAGGGAACGAAAGAAACCGCTGTGTCTGGACTCTATGGATGATTCCTCACCGAAGTTGAATGACATAAGAAACATACAGAAAAGTTACGATCCGCCTGGAATAAGTGAAGTACCCTATCCCTCATCTTCTAATCCATCTCTAATAAAGTGGGGGTGGCGATGTGAACCTTCTAATGTAAATACTATAAAATGAAATTGCTTGAGGTATATTTCCTCGTAGAAGAATGTGGGAGTAGCTGTCGCTACTTGTAACCAAAGTTCGCAGATTCTGGTGAAATATACCCAATAAGACTTAATGATAATCGTAAATAGCTTTGAGAAAGCAAAACATGGATTTTTTTAAGGGGTTACACCCCAAAATGTGGGCGTAGCCCTATACAATGTATGGACGAATTGTAGAGTATGGCAACGTCCATATATTTTATTCAGACAATATTTTTCAGTTTCTAGTAAAAACATTGAAAAAACGTAATTTATTGTAAAGACGGATTTCAAAAATGTTTACACTTGAACTGCTTCGAATTCTGAAAAGCTTATATACAAAATTTAATTTTGCTAGCTCAAAATTGAAGGCCCAAAAACTGGTGGCATACAGACAGACAGACAGTCACGGCACGGGGACACTGTTTTTAATGGGCAAGCAGAAGGCAAAAGTTTGCCAATAACAGATAAAAGGCAAGAGAACCTTTTCGGTTGAAGTAGGTCATCGGTCATTTGCATTGTAGAAATGGTGTGATCCAAGGTATTCTTCCAATTATGCTACGTATAGTTTCGGACAAAACCAGGAATACACTAAAGGAAACCCTTAAGCACTGCCTTAAGCTAGAGTACATACGAGTATGTACCTATTCGTACCTGCAGGCAAACAAAGTCATACAACGGAAATGTTAATTCATCTAGGAACATTAAATCCGCAGTAAGCGGATGTATGTAGCTCATTTAGAAAACCAGTAACCAAAAATACTCTTCAGGGTAAGAGTACTATATCCACCCTACAAACTGTCCAAGTTTGTTCCTATCTGATCACTCGCAGTATCGTGGCATAGGTCGGGACAGTAAACTGAACTGAAATACAAAAATACAGGAAATAATTGGGAATCCCTATAATGTTCTCTTCATATGCAGGAAAGCAACAGTGACAAAGTTGTAGATGGAATCTCCAAGAAGACACTGCGCTAAGAAGTTCTGTTCTAAAGAATTTCTAACTGGTATTCCAAATAAGAATTATTGAAGTCAGAACGTGTGTCTGTGAATTCTATCTAGAAAGCACAAACACTACAGAGAATTTCGCAAGAATAAGATTGGACACTTTAGGATCAGTGCGATGGGAATACTAAGCCCATCCAATCTCTATACCTAGTCGATGGTTTGCGCTTCGTCTAGAACACAAAGAAGTATGGCTAAGGTGTTCTTTAAATACAATGAACCATTTTTCGTGTCTAACTGTTTCGGATAAACTAGTTTTACATCTCCCAAACATAAATGTAGGCCTAATACTATACCGTATCTCCACTTCTTTTGGAATTAGGATTTGTTTTATAATATCAAATTATACATTGTTAACTATTAGACTGTTACTCACTTCCCATTAAATAATTCTGAAGTAAAAGTGGACACGAACAACGTCTTCTGATCATACTTCCATTCTTACTTCCATTTTATTCCAAAAAAAAAAAAATAATAATAATAAATTAAAAATTTCCCATGTGCACAATTGAAATACGAGTACTTTAGTAACCTACATTTACCATAAGCTAATAACTACTGCCACGCCACCACCGTTTGCTGTATGTTGTCGTCGTCCACGGTCTCTTTCTGCCATACAATCAGACAACAACTAACATAAGCGAACAAACAAATTAGGTCACTTCGAATTAAAACCAAACATAACCATAGGAACACCGAACACGAATCCATTTCCCAATCTTTCACTGCGAAATGCAATTAATGACGTCAGGACTGCAGCCGCAACGGAATCAACACTGCAGCATACTTTCGCTACAATTGATCACCGCGCTCATACGAGGAAGCCTAATAATAATATTTATTATAAAGCAATCAAAAAGACAATAGTAGTCCATAATGCACAATCGGAATGTAAATTAAAGTTAATTGCAGATCTCAGGTTGCCAGTAGTTGCCACATCGTCTACGGTCCACTGGCCACGTCAGTTGCTCTTATCCTCGAACTTTCGTCAAAAATAGCTTGCAGATACGGAAAAAATGTTGTTGAACTTCTCAACTGCAATGCAGGAGGAGATGGAAATTTGGAAATTTGTATGTAGAAAATGTATAATAATGTGTGAACAAATTGATTACAGGCCAATTGGCTTCGTTTTGTAAACATAAACGTATTGGTTCATGAGTCTAGCGGTTTAAAGCAAATATTTAGTCCAGGTGCTGGGTAATGTTTGTAAATTTAATTGAACATTAGTTGGTGGTATATCTTGTGCAAATCTAGCTGACTGGCCTTGTTTACACAGAAATAGCTTAATCGGAGATTGGTATCAAAAATTATGATCTTTGAATTTGTTTAAATTAACTAGAAACAAATGGAATGTACGAAACAGGCGATTAGATTTAATATGCTATTTTGAAATACAATTCATTGTCTGACGAGTGAGGAATAATACCAAAGTTAAAGGCTATTTCTACTAGGTCCTTCAAAATATCTGGTACAACTGATACCATGTTAAGCTTCCAGCTTAATTTAGGGTCGAGTACCACACCTAGGTACCTAGCACTGGATGATAAAGAGAGTAATTGGTTATTAAGCCGCTAGGATTGACGCTAAGTCCACATCCAGTTGCCCATGTGCTAATCTTATCCAATGCACCTTCCATAATCTCACTGATCACTGAAGGAAACATCCCCGATACCAACACTACCACATTATCCGCATACGCGACAACCTTGACTCCGTCTCGGTCAAGCCTACACAGAATTTTGTTGATTACCATAAGCCAGAGAAGAGGAGAGATAACCCCACCCTGAGGAGTTCCCCTTACAACGGATATGGTGGAAACACTATTACCGAGTGTCGATTGAATGATTCTGGTTTTTAGCATAGTCACTATCCACTTGCTAATAAAATTCCCTACACCCAGTTGGGGCAGAGCTTCCTGAATCGATTCAGTACTAACGTTATTGAAAGCACCTTCAACATCTAAAAAGGTGGCAAGAGTAAATTGTTTGTAGTGTATTGTCTTTTCTATCGTACGAACAACTTCATGGAGCGCCGTCTCAGTCGATCGCCCCTTAGTGTACGCATGCTGGGATTTCTATAGACGGGATGTATCTATTGTATTTCGGATGTGCGTGTCTAATATACGTTCCAACGTCTTAAGGAGGAAAGATGATAAGCTGATGGGTCTGAAATCCTTTGCAGATTCATGCCCCCGCTTCTCCGCTTTCGGAATAAACACAACACGAACATGCCTCCAACTCAGGCGGACGTGGTTTAGAAGAATACAGCTTCTATAGATCGGAACTAGCCAAGGGACCACCTGATCGAGTGTTTTTTGCAGCATTACCGAGTATGCCGTCAAGTCCAGCCGATTTATAGGGAGAGTAGCTGGAAATGGCCCAAGAGGTATTAACCTCTGTAATTGTTGTCTTAATGTCGTTCCAAGATGAGGATTGCACATCTTGAGGACAAATTGAGTGATCAATCTCATCTTTACACCCTGGAAAGTGAACTTGCATTAAAAGCTCCAGAGACTCGCTAGAGGAATCCGTCCAAGTCCCGTCTGGCCTTTTGATAAAGGACGGACTGGAGTGTTCCTTGGATATGATCTTACTCAGTCTGGCAGAGACCTTAATGGTTTCAATGGACTGACAATAGTCCATCCAAGCCAGAGACTTGGCCCTTTTAATGGATTTCTTATATTCTTTTAGGCAATCCTTATATGGTTGCCAAAACTTGTGTCGATAGCAGATATTGAAGATTTCTCTGGTAGTCTTCCTAAAATTAGAAAGATCTTCGTTCCACCATAAGGGAAATTTTTTCTTACTTAATTTAATAGGGCACGAAACCTTAAAAGCCGTACCCATGGCTTTTTCTAGGGTTGTAATCTTGTCGTCAAGTTCCTTGACTGATTCGATTTTCGCGCCGGGTGTTCTGTGAAGTTTAGATTTGATAACCTTACCAAATTTGCTCCAGTCAATTTTCTTAGGGTTTCTAAATGGCTTAAGTGCCTCGACTTCGAGGCTAACTTTAAAGATAATCCATTTATGGTCAGACAAAGATGGACGATCGAATACCCGCCAATTAGTTACTCTAAGGTTGTGAATATTGGTCTTGAGTGTCGGTGTAGGGTTACATAAACAATAATTTTGCAGCACACGGTCCACTGAGAACTCCTCCAAACAAATATCTACTATGTGTAGCAGTGGCTGCGGGTGTAATAGTAGGAAACTGAAACACCTCTGCGACCAGCATGTTTAGTCTGCAGTAATTTACCACGAACATCTCACACACCGGTCAGCAATATGTAGATGATACACAAGATACAAGCTGGTGACTTGTTCGGCACATTGGTCAGCGTGCAACGAGCACTACTCCGTTCGCATGGAGGGTTCCGTTAGAATGAAGACGTTAAATACTGGACCTATTATTTCATACGAAACGCAGACAAGGCTTTTTGACCGTCCGTTATATGTATAAGGAAATCTGAAAAAGGTGTAGCACGAACAACATTTAACCTTATGCATCCATCTTCTAGACTTGGGACTGACTTAACCAAATCTCCCACTAAATACCCAGTGCACAAAATTCTAGAACATTTTGAAATCATATTACCTATGTACAATTTGCTGCTAAGTTAGAAATAAACAAGACTTTTCGTTGTTATTTCCAATATTTTTCACTTTTTTTAATTAATCCTAATTATTTAGCTTTTTGCTTCATAGAGTGAAAGAATGTGCGCTGAATATTTTGTGCTAGAACACAATACAATACAGATGTATAATTGTTGAAATTGATCACGATTTGGTGAAGATAGAGCTAAGTTAAGAAGATGGTCAACAAATATAACATACAAAATCCCGAAGTAGCAGCCCCTATTTAGGAAATAACCTGCATAGAAAATTTCACAGGTTCAGTAAAAGACTTATAGACAGAAATCCATGCTGAACTAGAAAACAGGATTCTTTAGCAACTAGTTCTATAAAAGTTCATTAATTATAACTACCAAAGAAACAATTCAGGAAAGTCATTGAGTTGAGTGTTCTATTTTCGTATTTATGTTTACGTAAAAAATACACGCATTACAGCTACAACGACATCCAATTATATTCAAATTTATTCATACGCGTCAAACTATTTGCCAAATCAGAAGTAATGATGAATCCTAAATATAGATTCGACCTAATAACAAACATTTCACAGTGACATACATACGCTATCAAAATAACATAACAAAAGATATTTCATTCAGTGTCACATTAGCATACAAATCACTTGGCAAACCTTAAACCGAAACGACACAGGCAAACAAAAAACCACAACCCAGAGAGCATGTACCTATGAGTGGAAATGTTCCAGAAAGATCCTAAAATTGAAGTTGAATTGGTGATTTCCTTAAGACGAGTGTTGAAAGTTGAATTATATCCATATTGGGAGATACATTTTACAAAATAATAACTTACTGCTGAAGATGTGAATTTGATTAGTTAAATAAATTACATTTGAAATAGAGATAACATGAATTTATGTGATAGGCGAATGTGGGTGGCCATTAGGTTACAGGTAGAACTCGGAGCAGTACTCGTATATCTTCTAAATAATATTTCTTCTTCTTCTTTTGTTAACCGTTGAAATATTTAATCGTTCTTAAATTACTCTCAGGAGTCAAACGCAAAAATAACAACTTAGGTGGTTTTTTACAGCATCGTAATATATCCTACCTATGATTATAAATTGTCCTTATAACTTTTGATGAGATAATTTTTAAACGTTTCGTCATCCACGTGCAGACATATCAAAGACCAGTAAGTTATTAAAGCTGCTGTAATGCCCCAAAGAAAATTGGGAAGTGATGCATAAATGCAAGCCATCACACTATTTACCTTAACAATATTCTGTGGCACCTGTAAGAGTTCAAATTCAAATGACATTAACATTTTATTTGAAAGTTTTCAACTGGTTTCATTGGTTTAATGAAAATGGCAAAATTTGCAAGGCGAAAATGAATTAGCAACACCTCCCCAATGTATCGAGCATAAATTACTGGACAATTAATCGATCAATACCCTTGCATTGTTTAATCGATTTTCAACAAAAAGTTTAGCGAACCAATGTACACAACTACCTGAATGTTTACTGGACATAAACATTCGGCTGCTGAATATAAAGTTGTGAAGCTGGAAATTTGCACGTGTTAAAGGGGATATGAATACCCTTATACTAATTTTTAAGACACAGGCGTTTTTTTTTTTTTTTTGTGGAAAGGGGAAGAGACAGAGGGAAAGACAGATTGGTGTAGTCGGTTTGAAACTCAGGTGGTATTAAGTTTCAGTGAACTCCAAGGGTGGCTGTCCAGATAACTGGGCAGTATTTTACTGTTTCGCTGTTATTGTCGTTTCTTATGATTCACAGTATTTTTTCCGTCCTCCTGATGTCATCATCACGATCAAGTTGCATTTTAGCCATATGATCACCCTATTGCCAGTGTTATGCTTTCGCAGTAGAGTTCACTTAGCTTTCGCGATTGATCGACTTTTTTATTTATTTCATTTGAAATAAATAGATGATTCTTGACAACAGGATTCGAACCGTGAACCAACAGCGTGACAAGCGATGATGTTACCACTCCACCACTGTCTGCAGAAATTTGGTCAAATATCTGGGTGACCGTGATGTGGAACTTAGAATTGCCTAGAGCAATTAAAAACTTACAGAAAAAATAAAAATAAATATTCGGCGCAAACAGGCCTTATGGGACTTAAGATCTGGCTTCTGGTACCCATTCGTGGTGAATGGAAGCGACCTACAGTTCTATACTATTCTCGAAGGTCGTAATTGAGAAACTTCTTATAACAATTTTACTCTCGGATATTTGTCAGACGTCGCTGTGAAAAAAACTTGTTGGTGTTTCTGGGACTCGAACCTGAGAGACACGTACCCGCTAAGCAACGACCCGCACACGAAAAATATACTAGAAATCATTCCGACTTATGTACGTATTCAATTATGTATACCATCCTCAATCTCTTGAACGTATTATAAAAATATAGACCTTTTTTTAATGTTCTCCACCACTTAGAACTGTGTTGTTTCAAGTTCGTAAAAGTCAGTGATGGAATGAAATGAAAATGTATAGGGAAGAGGAAAGGAGTAGATATTTAAGGAGAAACTGAAATGAAGAAATGCGTTAATTTGAAATTTTTGCAAAAGTAGGCTCTAAAATACATGCATGTGCTGAATGGGATACACTTCTGTTACGATTAAACAGACGGACAGGCGGGACACAACCATATATGTACATATTTCGTAAGAACATTTGTGGTGGGAATACCGGAGCGCTAAGCATCCAAAACTCCGACGATGTTCGAACGAAGGGACTTGGCTGCATGTAGACTGGTCACCTATCAGTTTACAAGCTTGTCGCTGAATACGATCAAGCAAACTAAAGCATGTGATGGGAGCTCCTATCCAAACATGCGAGTTATATTGAAGTTTCGAACGAACGTACGCTTTATACATTGTGGCCAAATCTGCCGGAGTGAAAAGACCGTTTACACCATTTAAGGAATCCAAGGCCTGCATTCCTCAAGATCAACTCCCTCCATTCTGAATTTGACCACGTTCCTATCCCGTTTCATAGACAAGAGACAGCTCTGGGTTCTTGGCGCGTTGAACACAACTCGGTTGTTTGCACCCCAATTGATGATGGCATCAATGTCAGACTTGAATTCGCTGAGACTCAACGATCAGTGGCCCTTACCGTGGTGTCGTTTGAGAATAGACGAAGACAAGAATGTTGTCAGCCGCGAAGAAATGAATCGGATTACAAGTAGCAGAAAGGAGGTAACTGATGTAAATCTGAAAAAGGGACAGAGAGAATACTGAACCCTGACATTAGTCGAGAATGGTGTAGAAGTACATACATTCATCTAACACAACATGCAATGATCGAATACTTAACGAAGGCACTGTGGCACACTCGAAACCCTACGAGAAATCAAGGGTGGCAACTCTACATTCGCCATGACTGGTTCCATTTTTCGGACAGGTATGTCATTAAGTCCCCTATGAAACATTTGCGCCGGAAACCATGCTGGTGGTCATTAAGGAGATGGTTTCTTTCAAGATAACTCATGAGGTGGTGGTTAACAATGCTCTCCATGACCTTGGACAGCACTAACATCAAAGCTATTGGTCGGTAGTTAGAATGGGAAGTTTTCGAATTTGGCTGTAGGTGTGCAAGTTTCAATCTGTTCGGACAAATTTCAGTGGAATACGAAAAGTGGAAGAGCTAACGCAAAGGTTTGGCCAGGGTAGAAGAACAACTCTTTAAACAAGGAAAATTTCATCTCGCCCTGCAGACTTGTTACTATTGAGATCTTTTAGGACTCGAGCTGCTGAGCCAGCTCTAAAGGTCAGGTGTAAACAAGGTTTTCAGTTTACGTCAGCACTAAAGCACCACTCCTAAGATTTAAAGGTTTGTTTCTAAAGACGATAATCGTCATCGGACTAAAAAATTATCAATAATTCCCAGATTCCCATACTTACGAGTATATATAATTGATCCTATGACACACAAACACAAGCTGTTGTCTACAATTTCACCAGAAATTCTTGCTTCGGAAGTAAATTGCAGTTGAATCTAACGAAAGGTTATACAAACGAGCAGGAAAGTATACATATATAAATATGTATATGCAGAAGTGGCAGTTGAGCAGACATACTCTACAAATAAAAGTTAAACCCACCTGCACAAATTTGAACACTTCTTTATTTGCATTTTTTTTCAATTACCTGCTGAGTCAGAGGCTTAATATTTTCGTACAGGTAATTCACTTCGCTCGTTTCTATGTGAAACATGCGAAAACAATCATTATTTTGTAAATAATTTGAATTACTTTTCAAGAAACTTTTAGATGGTAATCGACTGCAACAATATACAACAATTTTTCACAAATATTTTAACCAAATTATTGTAGGACCAATCGAAAAATTTTAAAGTCAAATCTGTAAAAAATGTATTTGAAAGTCTATTTGTAGAAAAAATAAACCTGCTTATACTAATGAATTGCTGTAACTAATCCACAAGGCTATTCTCAAGAAACATTTTTGTTTTTTTAAACAAACATATATAATGTATGTATGTATTATATATGTATACAATTTTTTTTCATTAAAAAAAAATTTTAAATTTCGGAGCAAATTTCCAGTCTATTGTACTACCAACTTTTTTTTAGTGCAGTGGAAGGAGAAACGTAGGGGGGGTTTAGTTATATCTGTCAGGCCAAGGAAGACCGCGAAGAGCAAAACGGATGAACCTGCGTTGAACAGCCTCTATTCGAAGGGAATGGGTATCATGATAGGGGGACCATACTTGGCTAGCATATTCGAGGATTGGCCGAACAAATATGAAGTAGAGAGATTTCGTGACGTAGGGGTTCGAGAATTCTTTAGACCAACGTTTTACGAAACCGAGCGCAGAGTTGGCTCTGCTAATAATGTTGTCAATATGGCAGCGGAAATTTAGTTCTCTGTCGCAGATAACACCCAAATCGCGTAATAAAGTTACAGAAGGGACGAGCTCGTCAGAGATGAAATAGGATCTAGGGGCTGGAAGACGCTTTCGGGAATATGTAATAGCTTGACATTTGTTGACGTTGAGCTCAAGAACATTTTTTTGACACCAGGTTGCAAAGTTGTTCAAGTCAGCTTGAAGTGGGCAAGAGTCGGCGGGGTTTAATATGTGCCTGAAGATTTTCATGTCATCGGCGTAGATGGATAGATAAGATTCTTTGATGATGAAGTCAACGTCGTTAATTGACAAAATGAAAATTAGGGGACCAAGATGGCTACCTTGAGGGACCCCGGAAGTGGCTTTAATGGGGTCGGATACAGCCGATCTAAATAGTATTTTGTATTGACGTTCCTCAAGGTAGGATTTAATCCACCCAATGAAACCAAGTTGGAAGCCAAGGGATTTGAGTTTAAAAAGAAAGATTCTGTGCGAGATTTTATCGAAGGCCTTACTAAAATCTGTGGCAATTACATCAACTTCTTTGCCATCCTCTAATGCACACAGAGTGCTAGATACTTATTCCGTTAAGTTAGTAGTTGTTGACCTTCCCTTAAGAAATCCGTGTTGGTTAGGGGAAAAGATAGACTTATAATGGAAGAACATTGTATCATAAACAATGCTTTCAAAGAGCTTAGGAACGCAGGAGAGTTTAGCAATGGGCCGGTAGTTGGAGATTTCATTCTTGGGACCCTTTTTGTGAAAGGGAATTATGTAAGAGCTCTTGCAAAGCTTGGGGAAGACTCCTTGTGCGATAGATATTTAGAAGAGAGCCGTGAGGGGTTGGGCCAGATGGTTCAAGCAATTTTTCAGTACTATTGAAGGGATACCATCGGGACCAGGAGAGTACTCGTTCTTGAGTAACCCCACAGCAACTCCGTCTAGTTACAAGGGTTGTGCAAAGTTTTAGCAAAAAATAAGCAAAACTTCCACTACAGTGAACAAAGCAATTTACTTCCTATAAAGTTAGCATCTTCAATTTAAAAAAAAAGTCAATTCCGAGTCCCTGGACAACCTGCAGACAAGGAGTAATAATAGAATAATAATAATAAAAAGATATTTACCTGGGTAAAATTTAAGCAATGGCTTTATCGTCTGCCTTAGGTCGATTTTTTTTTTTTTTTGTTCAATCTATGGTTATAAGCTTTTCTGCAGTACGATGCCAAGGTTTGCCGGAAGGTTCCGTTTAGCAGATCCCATACTTCCTTTCTAAATGAGTTTTCGCCGAAATGAGCTCTTGTTATCTCTTTTATAATAGGACAGGAACCAATAGAATGTCTTCTTTTTCTCTTGTGTTACACACACGTTACATTGTGCGGGTAGGTCAATGCGATGCGATTTTTCTTCAGATTAGAAGATCCGAGCAGATAATAGAGTTCAATTTCAATTTTAATGATAAAGGATATCCATACGAGTACAAAAACTTATTTTGTTATACTGTAAGTCTCTTCACCACATTGAATATGAAAAAACCCAATACCTGGTGTCTTAGCCCTATATATATCTAGGTACATTTAAAGCAACATCTTACAAGTAACCGAAAATTGGATTGTCTCTCAAATTAACTGGGGCTACGTTTATTAGTCCCACTTAAAGTTAATAAACCAATCCAATCAGAGCTTCCGTAATTCGACTGATACAAACACATTACATGAAACTTTCTTCCGATTAATTAAGAACACAGAGTTGCTGTAAAATAATAATGATGCTCTTATAATTTACCCCCATTTTTTTAGGTTTCTGAATCAAAGATTCTGCCCTGAGTCATATTGCATGCGCACAAATTGTTTCATCCAAAATCGTAATTATGCTATTATGGCATGTTTTTCTCAAAAGCGTATTTTTCTTACTATAGTAAACCCGAAGCATAATAAACAACTTCATTCACTCGACTTAGCACGGCCTTGAGTGGCATATAGTCTCTCAACCACACGCAACTTGAATTCATGCCAAATGAATATTTACCGCCGCGCTCTCTATGTTTTACGAGATGCATATCAATAACAAGAATCTTCAGAAACTTCAATGTTTTACATACTATGACGCCAGCACTAATACCACACTCGGTGATGCATACATACTTCTCTTCATCACCTGTCGTCTTAGACGTCGATTTGAAATTGAAATCGCAGCCACAAAGATAACACCGACTTCACGAAGCACCTCTGCTGTTGCCACAAAAGGTGTCATCCCAGATTTTGTACACTCCGCGCACAGTAATGTTGATTAACATCAATGTAAACCAAGCCGTGAGGTGCAAATTGCATTAGATACCGTAAAACAATCATTAATTACCCCGAGGAGTCATGAGTGTATACATATGTGTGCGTATGGGAGCAGTAGTTTGTCAGCAATAAATAATAAATGGGAGCAAAAGAAAAGCGTACTATTGCACTTGACTGATGAAACAGTTTCGTAATGCCATTGCTGCGGTCGCAGTGCGAGGATGATGTGTGAGCGAAGTCAGGTTTAATTTGATATAATAATGAGATTTGAAAATTATCAGACATTGCACACCTGGAGGCGTTATATATTATACCATATTTGCATCATGGTATGTTGACAAAATGAAAATTTTTATTGAAAGTAGTTGCTTGTATTTGCATCATGGTATATTGACAAAATGAAAATTATTATTGAAAGTAGTCGCTTGTTGAAATCACAGTGTAGGGAAGAAACAAGTTCCTTTAGTTAGTCTTCTAATGCCCTGTCCGATAAAAGCTTCTTCTTGATCTCATCAACCAGTACATAACTGCTGGCAATTAGGAATAGGAACGGAAGTATCCTGTGTACGGATTAAACCTTCTGTAATATTACTGGGTCTCAACTGAAAGGCACCGAACAAAAGAAAGAAAGCAGAAATGACTGCAGACAATTTGCTGGCATTCTTACGGGCCATTCCACTTTCACGCAGCATCTTAATGTGACACTACCATCTGTGACGTCTCTTGAAAGGGTGACAATACCGCGGCACACCTCCTCTGCGATTGAGCTGGCTATGCTTGCATCAGGTGGCAGATCTTTGGAGCCGATGTGGAGAGTGCTAACGCTAATTAAGAGGGGTAGTACAATGGACCGCTATTGAGTCTGAATGTTCCAGTGGAGATTTTCTTACCCTGTTAAAACTACTATCCCGCTAAATGACAACTCCATTTCCATCTACACTGATGGATCCAAGATGGACGTGGGAGTAGGTGCATGGATTTTTTCTGGAAAACGTAATTTGAACAAGTCAATTCGGCTTCCAGACTATAGCAGTGTGTTTCAAGCGGAGGTCTTGGCGGTGGCAACTGCTGCCCGGGACGAAGCTATGAAAGCTATACCACCAGATGATATTACATTTTTCATTGACAGCCAAGCAGCGATAAGAGCGATTTCCGCAACGCAAATAAAATCGAAGCTTGTGCGCTGCTGTCGCGAAGAGCTGCGGGTTCTTGGTACGCAACACAATGTAAAGCTCTGCTGGGTACCCGGACATAATGGCGTTTCAGGAAATGAGAAAGCTGACGAGCTGGCAAGGGAGGGTTCAGCTCTAAATCCTGAACGAGCTGACCCGTCAATTAAGATACCACCCTGCAATCTGAACCTAGAAATAAAATGATTGCCATAGCAAATAGTAGATGGAGATCATTAGAATCCTGTATAATTACAAGAAAACTCTGGCCGCTCTACGATAAAAATCGTACAGAGCAAATCTTACACTTCAACAGATATATCTTATATGGTTTAGTGGGGATGATAACTGGACACAACTTTTTACGTTATCATAGAAAGAAATTGGGAATTAGCGAAGAAGATATATGTAGAGGCTGTGGCAATGAGGACGTACACGAGGATACACCTCACTTCCTGTGCCATTGTCCAGGACTCTACCACCTTAGATTCAGAATACTAGGGAAATATTTCTTCCAAGACTTAAAAGAACTTTCAAATGCATCGGTAAATAAGATTACCAAATTTATAAATGCATCAAGTTGGTTTAAGAACCCATAGAGTTCTATACTGATCTAAGTGTGGCGTAGTTTGTTCACACTCTACGTCAACCCATAAAACCTAGCCTAACCTACCCTGTTAAAATACCTGAGTGACCTGTCTATCATACATATACTTTACTGATTCGTGTGATTCCGTACCGTTATCCTACCATACGGTAGATACGTCTGCCTGAAAACCATCAAAATCGGATGAAGACGGGTGAAAAATTTGGTAGGGTAGCTTTTCAAAAACTGTTTATGCCAGAGGATTTGTTATAATTTTTGCCTCATAAAGTTATATGCTCTAAATGTTTTCCAAATTTTTCGCATTAATAGTTGCGGTCAAGTCGCAATGCCATGGTTTTTGAGTTTTTTCTTCAAGAAACTGTACCCAAAAGAAAAATATTTTTTATATGTATTTGGTTCCTTGGGGAGTAAAAACTGTAATGGCTGTTCAGTTATAGTGTATTATTATATTGTGACGGTACCTCCTAGACGCATTTTAATTTTTCACAAAGCATAAAAAGAGCTAGAGGGTGGCCGTGGTGTAGTGGTAACATCAACGCTTGTTACGCTCTTGGTTCACGGTTCAAATCCTGATCTCAACAATCATCGATTTATTTCGTCTGAAATAAATAAAAAAGTCGATCAATTGCGAAAGCTTAGTCAACTCTACTGCGAAGGCATAACACTGGCAGTAGGGTGGTCATATGGCTTAAATGCAACTTGATCATGATGATGACATCAGGTGGAGGGAAAAAAATACTGTGAATCATGAGCAACGAATAAAAGCAAAACAAACAAGCTCCGCAGTTAATAGGGAGACAAAGTTATCCGCCTCCACGTGGTGTCTCCTGGGTACGTCTAAATGGATAACAAAAACATGGCAAACCGCATCCCAGCAAATAATGCCTGCGCTATACTGCTAAACCCGAAGGAAAATGGAGTAAAACCCAACCCTTCCATTGGAAACAAACAAACAGACAAACTATCAGTTGATATATATATATTGTATATATATATAAATATATATATATATATTTATGAATACCTACAACGAATTTTTTTTATTTACCAAATTGAATAGCAAATTTGTGACAACAGGTAGCTTGGAGAGACAAGTACTCATAGCTAAAAAAAAAGTTATTTAATAACCATTTTCGTAAATAGGTGCTAGCTACACAAGAGAAATTTTAATCATCTAGGAAAATACCACAATCAAAAGATTGAGAAAAGATTATCTGCAATGGTGTACAGAGATTTAGCCCCGTGAAGCGGTATATTCCGTACAAGCACAAACCCTCAAAACTAACGGTAGTTCTGGCTATGGAAGTTAATTTGTTTACTCTTCTGCTCCTGTGAAACTCATTTTAGTTGAAATCATTCTCATTTTGGTATAGTCGTTTATTAGAAAAAGTCATGGGGAGGAAAGGAAATGAAATGTCCGAAGAAGTGCGAAAACTTGTTTGATTACACCAAAAGGGTAAAGCTTATCGCGAAATTGGTTGGAAGAAGCCATTCAACAGTGCAATACATAATAAAAAAGTTCAAAGGTGAAAGGTGTGGGTGATCGAGACGAACAACAAATTTTAATAGAAACAAATAAAGATACAAAAATAAGTGCACCAAAACTAGTTCTAAAAGTTTGTGAAAGAACTGGACAGACTGCTTATGCTGAAACTGTGAGAAGGGTACTAAGGAAATATGGGTACAGAAGCAGGACTGCATGAAGAAAGCCTCTTGTTAGCAAAAAAAAAACCGATGGAAGCGTCTGACAATTGCTAAACAATACTTTAACACGAAACACGGTGGTCCGCTTCCAACAATGTGTTGTGCGATTAAATGGACGGCATTTGGACGACATGATTTTCAAAAAATAGGATCCATATTATTTCCGTTTACGTTAAACTAAGTAATAAAACAATGTCTTGTAGTTTTTATTTCATTCACGTTTAAAAACATAAATCTGCCACCGCACAGCCGGCATGTATGTCCTCCATTCAAATTTGAGCGAAACTCAACTTAAACCAACTTGTACGGCTAGCTAATACATACATCATTTAATAAGTTGATACAAAATACTAGCAAACGAATTTAAAGAATTCAAATTAAAGAATGAAACATGAAACTGAATATTGTGGAATCCACTAGCCACGGTAGTTAAAAAAAAGTAGCAACTCGTGTAATCCTGTGGAGCACATGGCCATACTCGCAGAGATACCAAAGCTCGATGAGCTCACAGTTGCGAAACTGTGAAACGTGAATTTAAAGTCATAAGAGGATAGAGTGATTCGAGTGATTTTTGATCCCGTTTATATCGACGGGGTGTGGAGGAGAAAATACAAGAACGACCTATACGGGTTACAAATCGATGTCGACATAAGCTTCAGATCGAGCTGGCTGTATCTTATTGGTTGAGGCCCAGGTCCACCCCTGACTGTAGCCGCATATAAAGAAAAGTAAGTGGACAGAGGTATTATGTCAAAAAACTAAAATTATGAATAAATCTCAATAAAGCGTGAATCTCTTTGGTGATATGTAACACGCTTCTCATATAGCAATTAATGAGCTGGCAAGGGAGGGTTCAGCTCTAAATCCTGAACGAGCTGACCCGTCAATTAAGATACCACCCTGCAATCTGAACCTAGAAATAAAATGATTGCCATAGCAAATAGTAGATGGAGATCATTAGAATCCTGTATAATTACAAGAAAACTCTGGCCGCTCTACGATAAAAATCGTACAGAGCAAATCTTACACTTCAACAGATATATCTTATATGGTTTAGTGGGGATGATAACTGGACACAACTTTTTACGTTATCATAGAAAGAAATTGGGAATTAGCGAAGAAGATATATGTAGAGGCTGTGGCAATGAGGACGTACACGAGGATACACCTCACTTCCTGTGCCATTGTCCAGGACTCTACCACCTTAGATTCAGAATACTAGGGAAATATTTCTTCCAAGACTTAAAAGAACTTTCAAATGCATCGGTAAATAAGATTACCAAATTTATAAATGCATCAAGTTGGTTTAAGAACCCATAGAGTTCTATACTGATCTAAGTGTGGCGTAGTTTGTTCACACTCTACGTCAACCCATAAAACCTAGCCTAACCTACCCTGTTAAAATACCTGAGTGACCTGTCTATCATACATATACTTTACTGATTCGTGTGATTCCGTACCGTTATCCTACCATACGGTAGATACGTCTGCCTGAAAACCATCAAAATCGGATGAAGACGGGTGAAAAATTTGGTAGGGTAGCTTTTCAAAAACTGTTTATGCCAGAGGATTTGTTATAATTTTTGCCTCATAAAGTTATATGCTCTAAATGTTTTCCAAATTTTTCGCATTAATAGTTGCGGTCAAGTCGCAATGCCATGGTTTTTGAGTTTTTTCTTCAAGAAACTGTACCCAAAAGAAAAATATTTTTTATATGTATTTGGTTCCTTGGGGAGTAAAAACTGTAATGGCTGTTCAGTTATAGTGTATTATTATATTGTGACGGTACCTCCTAGACGCATTTTAATTTTTCACAAAGCATAAAAAGAGCTAGAGGGTGGCCGTGGTGTAGTGGTAACATCAACGCTTGTTACGCTCTTGGTTCACGGTTCAAATCCTGATCTCAACAATCATCGATTTATTTCGTCTGAAATAAATAAAAAAGTCGATCAATTGCGAAAGCTTAGTCAACTCTACTGCGAAGGCATAACACTGGCAGTAGGGTGGTCATATGGCTTAAATGCAACTTGATCATGATGATGACATCAGGTGGAGGGAAAAAAATACTGTGAATCATGAGCAACGAATAAAAGCAAAACAAACAAGCTCCGCAGTTAATAGGGAGACAAAGTTATCCGCCTCCACGTGGTGTCTCCTGGGTACGTCTAAATGGATAACAAAAACATGGCAAACCGCATCCCAGCAAATAATGCCTGCGCTATACTGCTAAACCCGAAGGAAAATGGAGTAAAACCCAACCCTTCCATTGGAAACAAACAAACAGACAAACTATCAGTTGATATATATATATTGTATATATATATAAATATATATATATATATTTATGAATACCTACAACGAATTTTTTTTATTTACCAAATTGAATAGCAAATTTGTGACAACAGGTAGCTTGGAGAGACAAGTACTCATAGCTAAAAAAAAGTTATTTAATAACCATTTTCGTAAATAGGTGCTAGCTACACAAGAGAAATTTTAATCATCTAGGAAAATACCACAATCAAAAGATTGAGAAAAGATTATCTGCAATGGTGTACAGAGATTTAGCCCCGTGAAGCGGTATATTCCGTACAAGCACAAACCCTCAAAACTAACGGTAGTTCTGGCTATGGAAGTTAATTTGTTTACTCTTCTGCTCCTGTGAAACTCATTTTAGTTGAAATCATTCTCATTTTGGTATAGTCGTTTATTAGAAAAAGTCATGGGGAGGAAAGGAAATGAAATGTCCGAAGAAGTGCGAAAACTTGTTT